>CAVLGL010000086.1:17202035-18535785 GCA_963668995.1 Parnassius mnemosyne | reverse complement strand
ACCTGTGTATGCAGCAGTTTCCAGATGCTGATGATGCTAAATACGTATTTGCGTTTGATTTATTTAAATTTAGAATATTATTTCCAGGAACAGATGTAGACTGGCCGAATAAATAGTACTGCTGTGTTTAGTGTGGATACAGAATTGGGATTCCAGTTTACTAGTAATGAGGCAGTCCATCTTAGTTCTCTGGGGTATCTAGCATCTACATTTTGATTCTTACTCGAAAATACATCACAGTTGTAACTGTTTATGAGACACGGCATCTCCTCATCATTAGGTTGATGTGTGATCGTTTGTTACCCCTATCTTGGCTATTGAAAAAAATATATACTTCAAATCTGTGACAGTAGATTGCATTTTATGAAACATATTATTGCCATATAAATATAAGTGAAATAAGTAGGGAAATAATCTCCAATATTTTAATTATACCACAACGAGCGCCACTTAAGATATATCCGATAGTTATTTTCATTGGCACTGACACAGTCAAGGTGAAAATTATATTTTGAGGGTATCGATCGTGCCGTTACACTTGAAATGACCGCAGACGGAATTCACGATTAATTTATTTTTTGTTTGTTACAATACACATGATTTTCAAATGTAAGTGCCAGTTTATTGTAAAAAAATGTATATATAATACATCGTTAGTCAAAATAATTAGTACAACTGGATCAAATAAACTATAAAGTTAAATATTTAAAAAACTGTCATGCGTAGGACTGCACGTCATTTCTTAGCTTCACAAACTTGTATATATATAGCAGGCGGTGCTAAGAATCTCCGGTGGAGGTTCGGTTGCCACGATATAGTCCTTGGCAGAATCGCTGGAGGACCTAAGCACTATGCTCAATGACCTCAATAGTGTTTCCCAACGGATAGGTCTTAAGATGAACATGGACAAAACAAAGATCATGTTTAATGTCCATGTCACACCTATGCCGGTACTTGTTGAGAGCACTAAGCTCGAAGTTGTTGACGAGTATGTTTACCTGGGTCAAATAGTCCGACTAGGTAAGTCCAACTTCGACCGAGAGGTCAATCGACAAATCGAATTGCGGATGGATTCATCTCGGCCAACCGAGTTGAATCCATTCGTAATTTCTTGAACGCTGCTCAAGCAGGCCTTTAGGCATTACGGCATATCTTCTCGTCAGGTATACCTCAAAACTTGAAAACGAGACTAGAGCGTGTTGCCAGATGACCTATGGAACTGAGACGTGGTCTTTCACTGCTGGCCAGAGGAGGAAGCTCAAGGTCGCTCAGCGAGCTATGGAGAGGGCTATGCTCGGAGTTTCTCTGCGTGATAAACTTAGAAATGAGGATATCCGCAGTAGATCCAGAGTGACCGACATAGCCCAAGGGATTAGTAAACTAGAGTTGCAATGGGCCGGCCATCTAGGTCGAAGACAACCGATGGGGAAAAAAGGTTCTCGAGTGGGGGACTCGTACCGGCGGACGAAGTGTAGAGCGTCCCCCCACTAGATGGAGTGACGACCTGGTAAAATGTGCAGGAAGTCGATGGATGCAGGTGGCTCAGGACCGTGCTTTGTGGCATACCTTGGGGGAGGCCTATGTTCAGCAGTGGACTTGTGAAGGGCTGTAATGATGATGATATATATCATAATTTCATCAACACAGAAACAGGAGGTCGGCAGCAGCATCTTCCTGATAACGACTCAAAATAACAAACAACTGCGATTGTCAACCGGCCTACCAAGCATGGCAAATACAAAAAAAATCTTCACTATGAGGCAATGGCAAAGGCAAGTGGAGTATGCCTAGCAGTGGACTTTTATTGGCTGTAATGAAAAAAAGCTCTATTTTATGATTATGAAAATATAATTCTGCGCAATAATTCTCAATTGCTTGCTTCAGAAATTACTAAGAGAGGACAAATTCTTTTAAACGATGTAGTGAGACCGTTAATTTTATTTATAAGCACAGTTTAATTTATTGCTATACTCTGGCTTAATTACACGATTTTTGTTAACGACTAGCTGTTTCTTGTATTTGTTGAAGTTAAGAGAATTAGTTTACTAAATAGATGAAGGTCGCATTAAGAATAAAATATGGCCTTTTGTTTACTAATTATTAATTAATAAAGTCTTTTTTTTTTCTGACAAAAGAAAACGAAGCAGATCGAATCGCCACAAATGCAATTAAATATTTTCAGAATAACACTTTGTACATACTAGCTGTTCTCCGCGACTTCGTCCGCGTGGAATTTATTACGATTGGAATTCATGGGTTTTAATTTTTTGCATGGAACCCCAATTATTTTTCTAAAATAATCTAAGTTACTCCTTATAACATCAGCTATCTGCCAGTGAAAGTTTCGTTAAAATCGGTCTAGCCGTTTCGAAAATTAGCTGGAACAAACAGGCAAACATACAAACAGACAGAAAAAAAATTAAAAATTGGTAAAAACCTATTATTTTGACATTACATAGAAACACTTCAATTTAATTTATTTTTATAGATAATAGATAACTATGGCATTTTAATTTACTGTTCTCTAATACTCTCAGATATTTATGTGAGGAGGCTTGTGCCTAACAATGGGACGTATTTAGGACGATAGTCGATAGTGATATTATATATTTCAACGGCGATCAGCGTCAAGGGTTCTTAAGTGAAAGTTAATTCGCTTGCCAAGAATAGCAATTGAGATCATTTCGCGAGATGACGATGAAGATTTTTGGTAACAAAGGCAATTTTGAACCTAAGAGTTTTTTAAATTAAAGTCCAATTAGCCCAATCAGTAACTAAATAGGTTGAAAGGGAATATTGCAGCTCCTCTAAATTTCATGCTCATGCGGTGCTTCAGCAGCAACTTAAAGATGATGATCAGATTATGTGACAGACGAATGGCCTTGGAAACACCACTAGATGGCACTAAAAATAATATTATTTATTTGAAAATTAAAGAAGGATACGTCTTCATACATTCTTGGGCCCAAGTGTTAACAAGATGAAAGTAGGACCATGTGAAAGCGTATATATAAACAATTCATAGCTGAAAATCTGGCTAGATTTGTGAATCTAGGAGCCGAGTTATTGTAGAATAAGTAAAAGTGAGATTATCTATTACCTACACAGTAACAGGTGATTTTTCACTGTTATTACACTGTAACAGGCTATTTTTCACTATAATTACTTAAAGATATAAAATCCGGATCAGTATAAAATCACCAAAATAGCTGTGGTTAATAATGAAACGAAATGGTGAAACGCTTAACGCAAGTTAAAACAATAACAACTAAGTGAAGTGAAAATTAGAGATATCGATCTGAGGTTGATTACTTGAATTTTTGTTGTAACTGTTACTTGTTGGAATTTTGATATTTTGTACTTTTTATTATTATTTTGTAGATATGTACGCAATTTTTTTATCTCCCTAGTTATATAAGAAAATAATCGAAAATAGATATTAAAATCTTTTCTTTAAAATCGTTTTTATTTTGCTCGTTTCAAATCGAATCGAAAATCTGTCTTTTTCTTTTAAGTAAATAGTTTGAAGTTTGCACTGTCAAGTCAAGTTTCAAAATGAGAAGTCCTCTATTGGAAGATAACGTTCGGAAACGATATTTATTGCCATAAATAATACACTACAATCGATTTTCTAACTTATTTCTTATTTTATTGTTTTTTCGAATTCTAAATTGTAAAACGTGCTACTTTTTTGTATTTTACTTAAGAAAAATATGGCCTATTTTTAAAGTATAAACTAATTAGTTAACTTCAGGCTAAAAATCCCATTCTCCTTTATTATTATCAATAATTATAAACACTACTTTATGTTCTGCTTTTATTTTTAATTTTACTGTTGTGTGTATTATTTATTAAGTTTAATTTATTACTAAAATACACAATATAAAATATTTATCTATGTAATATTAATTATAATTAGTATTGAGTTGTATGATAAAAATTAAAAATTTTGTACAACTGACTTCAATATAAATTATTAAGAATAACTCAAAAACTATTGGCCAGACCTTGATCAAATTATGGGACCACATGTGAAGTACCAGCTTTCAAATAAAAAAAGAATCATCGAAATCGGTTCACCCAGTAAAAAGTTATGAGGTAACACACTTAAAGAAACATACAGTCGAATTGAGTACCGTCTCCTGTTTGAAGTCGGTAGAAAAATAGAATAAAAATAAATTTAAATGCAGCAGATTAGATAGAGAGCAAGTATCTAGGCTATTTCATCCATCTAGGCTAATTCGTATTTGGAAAAAAAGCTATTATTTTTTTTCAAATACGAATATTTGACAAAATGAGTGGCCTTTGATTATCTTAAATCTTAATAGATTCTATCCGAGCGAAACCGGGGCGGGTAGCTAGTATATTATAAAGTAGACGTTATGTGTACTTTATAAAACGGAGCCTACGTAGCGGATGATTATAATTACCTGAAGATTAACTGCTGCTTAAGCTTCAATTATTTACCCCGCCGGCGTTTTACAAGTTTGTTCATTACGCGACATTGCTCAAGTAATTTCCTTTCAAAAGACGAGCACTGAGTAACAAGGTTTTTATCATACGGGTTGTACTTTTAGAACAATAAAAATATAGATACTATTTAGTTTATTTTTATAAATAAAAATAAAAAAAGTTATATTTATAAAGATTCCAACAGTGGTAGAGCCACGTGGCGGCTTTTGCTGTCGCATGGATGGGCCGGCTCGAACCGGGGTGGTACCATGACCTCACAGAATACTAGCGTGAAGTAGAGGTTTACCTCTGCGTTTCGCTTGGTAAGTGCAGGTGGCCGGAGGCCCTTTTTACTGGAAATGAGGCATTCCATCTTAGTCCTCACGGGTGGCAACGCATCTGCATTTTGATTTGTAATAGAGGATAGATGTAGATGTCTATGGGCCGCAGCAACCACTTACCATCAGATGGACTGTGTGCTCGTTTGTCACCCCTTATCCTATAAAAAAAAAGATACATTTATTTGTTTTTAATTTTTTAAATCATACATACATACATAAACACTCACGCCTGTCACCCAGAGGGGTAGGCAGGGACTACGGACTTCCATTTGGCGCGATCCTGACACACCTCTCTCGCCTCTTTTACATCCATATATCTACGCATACACGCTCTTCTACGCATACACTTTTTAAATCACATTTAAATGAAACTAAGTTTTACAGATTTCATCGCGTATATAAATTAGATTAAACTTATTTTAAATTCTTGATGGTTCGTGCATTTTACAGCACACAATCAATCATGTCACGGGAGGACTGAGGCGTTCAACGTCATAGTTAACAACGGCTACCTTCATTTTAAAATTATTAGTTTTTGTTCCTATCTACGTATTATGAACTTACAGTATCTTGAAGTCTTGCAATTGTATACTTGGGTTGGTAATTAGGTTTATTAATTATATGATACCAAGCAGATGGTTCCTAACAGAAAGAAAGACAAATGTGTTTGGTTGTTCATGTCTTTATGGCATGCAAATAGGGTTATTTGCTATTATTTTACTTTTTAAATGTTGATTAAAGGGAACTATTTACGATTATGTGTTTTAATTTGTTGTCGATATTGTTTTAAGGTGCAAGGCATATTGAAATGGAGAATTAAACTCTGACTTCAGAAGCTAATGATTACGTGGAAATTATTTTGATGTTTTTAAGAATTCACTTTTTAAATTTTATTAAAAGTTAATTTTAAAACCCTTTTTTATATAGGATAGGGTGACAAACAAGCACACAGTCCACCTGATGGTAAGTGGTTGCTGTGACGCATAGACATCTACATCTATCCTCAATAAAGTATCAAAATGCAGATGCGTCGTCACCCGTGATGGAATGCCTCTTGAGTGCTCTAAGAAATATCACAAGTACAAAGTAACGACTAGAAAAATTTTGCATCCCTTATTTTATCAGGATGTAAATTTTTCTTCATATTTGAGACAGCCCTGAAACATAAATTATTTATTATAAAAGAATCGTTTAAATCGACTCGGCCGTTTCCAAGAATTTGAGAGTATATTTGATGTGTTTACCATAAAAATACGCGTCGAATATAGAACGTTTATTCATTGTTATATCACGATATGTCAATCTTGCAAATCGATCAAGCAATAAATCGATTTGGGATGATATGAGCGCCTGCAAACCTATTACTGCTACTCAGTAAAGCAATCTCCTCTGTTTGATGAACCAATCAGTCCATGTGTCCGCACATTCGATTGTTGAAAGCAATCGAATCGGTTATCGTCATCAGTAAGGGAATGGATGCTATTGTCGAAGTAGATGTTGAATTACCTTGCATCCGATTGTTTGTCTGGCATCGGAAGGCAGAATTAAATGCTGTGTACTTAGGGCAACAACATATCTGTAGCCTTCTCTGTTTGTAGCTGGCTGTATATTGTTTGGTTTGTGACTTTATACTACTTAATAATATAACTTTAAAAAAAAACTTAAACAATACGCAAGTAAGTATTTATCATGAACTGTAACGATCCTGATAATTGTTTTATTTTATCTTGATGATCCTGATCAGGATACTAGGATACATTTATTAAATTCTGTGGACATTTTTGTGTCGGATTCTGTGGACATTTTTAGCAATTCTTTGTCCTCTTTTAAAAAAACAGTGCTACAGTACTTAAAAGATAATATTTAGGAGTTCGATATGTATTAATTTTGTTATTTGGTTTAATTGATTATTGTGTTTTTTCCCCTGTATTGTTTTAAGGTGTCTCTGTTATTATATTTTTTTTAAATATTTTTGGTATTTCTTGGTTTTTGATTTATTTTAAGATTATGTTTCTAATATTTTGTAATTTATGTTATAAAGTGTTACTCTTCTTGTGAAGCATGTTGTGGCCGCCTTTAATAGGTTTTACATTTAAAAATTAAGCTTATATATTATGTTTTGTGAACATGTATTATTGTAATTACCTCTGGCTGTCCTTAAATAAATAAATAAAATAAATAAATTATTTTACCCTCCCTACAACGGGGAGAGGAATTATCACTTTTGACTTCCTAGCTGACCTCCGTTGCCGGGCATGGTATTTGATAGGTGGTAGAGCCACTCTGCAGTTATATTATAGTTGCAGTACGAAATTGTCGGCTCGACCGGGGTAGGACCACGCTCTTACAGAATACCAGCGCAAAATAGCAGCAGTAGTATTAGGCTACTGTGTTTTGTAAGGTGAGTGTAGAGAACTGAGGACCCTTTTCACTGAAATCTAGGTATTCCATCTTAGTCTTCAGGGACAACAACAATTACTCTTACAACATCAAGTATACAAGTCCACTGCTGAACATAGGATTGCCTCATGGAGGGATTTTGCCATAGTTGCCACGCTTGGCAAGCGGGTTGGCAACCGCAGCTTTTTATTATTTTGAGTTGATATCAAGAAGATGCCGCTGGCCATCTCCGGTTTCATTTTCCCTCTGTCGTCTTTACTACAGCCTCGAGACGATATGGGGTAATGGATATTCTTACACCGTGAAATGCCTAAATCTTGGATATTTAAGTAAAAAAATCTCAATAACTGTTCATTTAATCCACAAAGAAAAAATACAGGGTAACAGAAGAGGAATGGTAAATGCTTTTAATTGAACAAAATTGTATTTTTGTCAACCTCTTATTAGAAAAAAAATTCCCAAAGAGTACCTATCTTTGTCATATTTTGCAAAATTTCTCCAAAACGGCACAAGCTTTTTAAATAGTTCTTACACTAAAAAAAAGGTCTTAAATATATTAATATTTTTAATTGAGAGTTTTATTTTTATTCCCCGTTTTATACGAGAATATAAAATTTTTCCCTGAAATTGAATATATTTACGCGAGCGCGCATGCTCCATCGCCCTGTCGCAGTCCGTTTTCGGACATCGTCGAGGGTGGACCGCGCGTCGGTGTTGGAGCGACTTCGTTCAAATATATATGTTTTAAAAGTTTATACTCAATTATAAATATTTTTATGACCAGAAATACTTAATTTAGTTAATATCTGCACACTGGTAACTGTAAATATTATTTTCTAAATTAATTAATTTTTAAAGTGCCCAAAGAAGAAGAAATTTTCGCGGCGACGTTGATTAGTGAAATTGAAAAATGCATTTTTATATAATTTAGATGTGGAACGACGACCATGCTCTCGTTACTTAGATTTCGATAGTTTTTAATACCTATGTAATTTTATTGTTGCATATTTTTATTAATTAGTTGATACTGAATTTTATAACTATGTATTACAATAAAACGCTGTTTTTATGAGTATGACTTAATAAAATATTATTGGGGAGGGAAATATAGATACAGATACTTACATTTAGGTACACTGTTATCAAATTAAATCCAACAATTTAAATAAATAAAAAATGGTGCTTCCCTAAGTATAAATAACTATGTAAAGACATTCTTGGGTTTATGGTTTTTTTTTAATGTTATACAAACTATCATCTAAAAAATGTAAAAAATTTAAATTGGAGTGGGGTTTCTCTACGTGATAAAGTTAGAAATGACACTTCACACATACACACACACACACACACACACACACACACACACACACACACACACACACAAACAGGTCACAAATAGATCGCAAATAATACTTACCTAGTACTATTAGGCAAGAGTGAATAGGTCTTTGTTAAGTCAGTGAATTCACCATCTTAGGCTACATAACCACTTAGCGATGGGATTGTAGTTGCTTTACTACTTGTTGGGTAAAAATAGTAAAAAAAATACGATGAAAAATACAACCATAAAAATATGATGAGAATATGTGTATAAGTATAAAGGTTGCCTCACACGGGACAGTACTAATATAATATTATATCTTCCATTATCTACGCATATTAAGAGGCTGAATAGAGCCACATTGGTATGCATGGGGATCGTTTTGTAATTTCACGTCGTTATCGAAAAAATTTGTACGTATTTCAGGTGGCGGTTAGCAAAACACGATTCCACAAAAATTCACTCAATAGAAAATAATTGCAAAGTTGCTTCTGAAAATACTTAAATTTTCAACGTCAATTTTTTCTTACGTGGTAGAGCCATGCTGCAGCTATATTAGTAGTAGGTATAGTTGTAGCACGAATGGGTCGGCTCGACCGGGGCAGGGCCACGCTCTCACAGAATACCATGTAAAATAGCAGTTTAACCCTGCTGTGTTTCGTTTGGTGAGTGTAGAGAACCGGAGAACCTTTTGAGAACTAAAATAGCATATAATACGATTATAACGTTAACAAAAAGTATAAACCTACTTAAAATTGCTAAAAAAGAAGTTATTTATTTGCTACCAATTACCGAAACAATTATATGGGACCACCATAGAAGTATAACCTATTTATTAAAAAAAAGAATCATCAAAATTGGTTCACAATCTGCGAAGATATCGCGTAACATACATACAATAAAACGCACTTGAATTGAGAACCTCCCCCTTGTTGAAGTTGATTAAAAACAAAAGTATTTAACATATAACATTTAGAGAGTGTATGTCTGTAATATCGAAATAAATGCCTTATATTAAGCTAAACCAAAAACCTCATTTGCATGCCATAAAGACATGAACAACCATTTTTTACAAGCTTTTATTTAACTTGCTAACTATGTTTGTTCGGGTGGAATCTTGCAACTCAATTTTGAAGCAGATATCTTCAATGGATTGAGCTGAAATTTTGTATACACGTTAAGTTTGGATGACAATGCATGGTTAGCTGTGTGATGTCATTCTAAATCTAACATGGCGGAACACCCAAGATGGCGGACTAGTTATTTTTAATACACTCCTACAAAAGGGGATCAAATGAAAGGGCTTGCTTAATGTAACTCGAAAAATAAAGTGACGTTACTCTAAATATAATATGGCGGACTTCTAAAGATGGCGGACGAAGTTTTTTATAGAAATGTTGGTGTACTGGGGTTTTTGCAGTCCTCGATAATGATATTGAGGTCGAATTGTTCGAGTCTGTAGCATCGGTTGGTTAAATTTGACTTGTATAATTTGGCTAGATAGGCGTCAACAGCATTGGTTTGCAACCTGTCTAGGAGAAGAGTAACTCCAAAATCAAACGTGGAACTGTGTTTCGTAAGGCACAAATAAGCTTCAAACTGAAATAAGTAGTGCATTCCTCCAAACTCCTGAGTAACGTGAGGCCTTGCCGAGGACTGAGTGGCATCAGGGTGTAACATGATGTCAATCCGTCTGAAATGTTGGTGTACTGGGGTTTTTGGAGTCCTCGAATATGATGTTGAGGTCGAATTGCTCGAGTCTGTAGCATTGGTTGGTAAACTTTGACTGTCCACAAGTCTGGTTAATGGTGCCATCGGACATATTACAGAAATCGTATGGCCCTGCTTTTAGCGAGCACAAATGTTTGATATTGACATACCATCTGTCGGTATTCATCTTATTAAACCCAAGACTGTACAATTTTCAGCAAAATATAATCACGGGACTGCAGAACGAAGAATGTTGCCAATTATATTATGTTGGCCTTGCACGTACACAAAATGCAGGGTAGTACTGTCGACTATGCCGTTGTATATTTAGGTTCGAAGCTCTTCGCTGCTGGTCAAGCATACGTGGTAAAATCATTAGCAGGTCTCCTTATTGAATAGCTAGACTGTTCGAAATTAACCGACAAACAACCTTACAACAATGATGCGTCGAATGAGATGATCAGACTGAGAAACCTGTCCAGCGACTACTAAAAAGTAAAAAGTAAATTAAAAGTAAAAAAACTTTTTTAAAACAAGCTTTTATTTAAATGCGCTAAAAAGAATAAAATAAACTTTTCCTTTAAAACTTATAACGTCATTACACAATTTATATGATATAAAAGCTTGTCGCGAGATTTACCTGTGTAGATAAACGGGCTCTGATTGATTTTAATTTTAAAATTTTCAAACTAAGTAAATACATTCATTCATTCATTACAGCCCTTCACAAGTCCACTGCTGAACATAGGCCTCCCCCAAAGAATGCCACACAGCACGGTCCTGAGCCACCTGCATCCATCGACTTCCTGCATAAAAGGCCGGCAACGCATCTGCAATTCCCCTGGTGTTGCGGTTGTTCATGGGCGGCGGTAGTCACTTACCATCAGGTGAGCCGCATGCTCGTTTGCCCCCTCTCCAATAAAAAAAAAAAATATCTTACCAGGTCGTCACTCTATCTAGTGGGGGGACGCCCAACACTTCGCCTGCCGGTACGAGGCTGCCAATCGAGAACCTTTCTTCCCCATCGGTTGTCGGTTCTTCGAGCTATATGGCCGGCCCACTGCCACTTCAGCTTACTAATCCGTTGGGCTATGTCGGTTACTCTGGTTCTACTGCGGATATCCTCATTCCTAAGTTTATCACGCAGAGAAACTCCGAGCATAGCCCTCTCCATAGCTCGCTTAGCGACCTTGAGCTTCCTCATACGGCCAGCAGTGAAGGACCAGGTCTCAGTTCCGTAAGTCATCACTGGCAACACGCACTGGTTGTACAATTTCGTTTTAAGGTTTTGAGGTATGTCTGACGAGAAGATGTGTCGTAGCTTCCCGCACGCTGCCCAGCCGAGTTGAATCTGTCGATTGACCTCTCGGTCGAAGTTGGACTTACCTAGTCGGACTATTTGTCCCAGGTAAACATACTCGTCAACAACTTCGAGCTTAGTGCTCCCAACAACTACCGGCATAGGTGTGACATGGACATTAAACATGATCTTTGTTTTGTCCATGTTCATCTTAAGACCTATCCGTTGGGAAACACTATTGAGGTCATTGAGCATAGTGCTTAGATCCTCCAGCGATTCTGCCATAAGGACTATATCGTCGGCAAATCGAAGGTGAGTGATGTACTCGCCATTGATGTTGATACCGTATCCTTTCCAGTCCAGAAGCTTGAAAACGTCTTCCAATGCAGCGGTGAAGAGTTTCAGGGATATGACGTCACCCTGTCTTACACCTCTCTGCAATTGGATAGGTTTCGTACTCTGATTTTGTACTCGGATAGCCATCGTAGCCCTACTGTACAAGCACTTCAACACTTTGATATACCGACAGTCAACTTGGCACCGCTGAAGGGACTGCAGCACCGCCCAAATTTCGACGGAATCAAAGGCTTTCTCATAGTCCACATACGCCAGACATAGTGGCAAATTGTACTCTTCGGACTTCTTTACAATTTGCCGAAGGGTATGTATGTGGTCTATGGTGCTAAAGCCCTTTCGGAAACCGGCTTGTTCGGGAGGCTGGAAGTCGTCAAGTCTGCGCGCGAGACGATTCGTAATGACTCTCGAAAACAGCACGTAGACGCGGCTCAGAAGGGAAATCGGTCTGTAGTTCTTCAAGAGAGCGTTGTCACCTTTCTTGAAGAACAAGACCACCGCACTTCTGCTCCACGCCTCCGGTGTAATGCCACCATGGAGAACGGAATTAAAGAGCTTCTGAAGGACTTCAAGTACCGGTCTTCCACCCGCTTTCAGAAGTTCCGCTGTAATTCCATCCTCGCCTGGGGCCTTACCGTTTTTAAGGTGCTGGAGAGCCATTCTAATCTCGCTCAGACTGACTGGTTCAGATGAGACTCGCTCTTGGATCGTTACTCACACTTGCGTGTGGCTCCAACGATGATGTGTACAGCTGCCCATAGAACCTCTCAATCTCACTCAAAATCTCAGGTGTCCGGGAAACGATGCTGCCACATTCTGTCTTCAGCTTTGACAGTTGGCTCTTTCTGGCAGACAGATCTCTGGCAAAGACTTTGGAGCCTTGATTCCGCTCGATCGCTTCTTCAATACGAGCTGTATTGAAGTTGCGTAAGTCCCGCCGCATGCATTTGGAGATCTGTCTGTTCAGATGCCTGTATGCTGTCAAGTCTGTTGAAGAATGTAGCTTCATCTCCCGTCTAACAGCCATGAGATTAAGAGTGTGATCGGAGAGTTTTTGTGTTCTTCTGCGGCGGGTCTTGCAGAACTTAGCTCCGACCGCATGGACAGTTTCCACGAGCTTGTCATTCATATCGTCCACTTCATTGCAGTCTTCCAGGCACTGAAAACGGTTTTGTAACTCGAGCTGAAAGGTTTCGGGACTTAAATCGAGTAAGTAGAAATGAGTAGAAACTTAAATCTCGCGACAAGCTTTTATATCATATAAATTGTGTAATGACGTTATAAGTTGATAGTAAAAGTTTTAAAGGAAAAATTTATTTTATACCTTTCAGCGCATTTAAATAAAAGCTAGTTTTAAATAAAGTTTTTTTTACTCATAATTTTCAATTTTTTTCTGTCTGTCGTTCGATCTATCTCTCAGAGCTAATCTTCGGAATGGCTGAACCGATTGTAATGAAATTCACGAACAGATAGAGAGAGATATTTTATCCGAAAACGTGTTCTTTTTTAAATAATTAAAATTGATAAAATAAATGGGCTTTGATTATCTAAAATTGAAAACTAAAGCCACATTAGTAGATCCTATCCAAAAATTTAACTGAAAATTAAAAAAAAACTCGCGAAACAAAAAGAGCTGATGATCTTCAAACCGCTGACGAATTTTTTTTTAAATCATAACTCACAACACTGGATTTAAAAAATCTAAATTGGTTCATCCGTTTGGGATCTACGATGCCACATATATACACAAATACACACGGTAAACATATAACACAAGCCTATAACAATACATATGTTACTAGCTGGCCAGGCACACGTTGTTCTGCCCTTTTCGACAACTTCGTCTTCCTGTAAAAATCCTTAACATCTAAATAAAAAAATATCGAAGGTTATCGGGATATAAACTATCCTATCTCTCAAGTTGGACCAAACTGCATAGAGTGTGCAAAAATTCATTGAAATCATTTCAGTAGTTTAAGAGTTCATCGCGGTCAAACAACGTGACACGTAATTTTTATATATAAAGATAGGCTTATGATATATATATATATATATAATATATATATATATATATATATATATATATATATATATATATGCGTGCGTTTTTAAGTGCGTGCGTGCGTGCGTACGTTAGTGCGTGCGTGCGTGAGTGCGTGCGTGTGTGCGTGCGTGAGAGCGTGTGTGAGTGCGTGCGTGAGTGCGTGCGTGCATGCGTGCCTACGTGCGTGCGTGCGTGCGTGTGCGTGTTTTAACCCCCGACGGAAACAGAGGAGCTATTTGCGTCGGAGTTTAAAAATAAGCCAAGGTGGGTTCCATATGTACTAATAACTTCTAACGTTAACGATATGGGTACGGTATACCACCGTTTTTCGGAACCCATGAGATCTTTCTGGGATTTCCCTAAGACTTAGGAAGGAAATGCAGTCATGAATTCTCCAATTTTCCATAGCCGCTTCGTCGTAAAAATAGTATGATGGATTCTTTTACACCGCCACCCTAGGGTAGTTTGCTTAATTTATCAGTTTTAAGTGAAAATTATTATGTTATTATCATCATCATCATCATCATTTCCCACTACTAAATAAAGGGCTCCCCTCAGATGATAATGCATCCATCAACATTCTACAACATTTACCAGGTCGTCACTCCATCTCTAGTGAAGAGCCTCTTAAAACTTCGCTTACTGGATCGAAGCTGCCACTTGAGAACCTTTCTTTCCCATCGGTGGCGCGTGTTTCGAGATATATAGGCTCATTGCCATGCCAGCTTAGATCCAGACTCCATTACAATAAATTTCAAACACGAATTCGCCTATTTATCAAAAATATACCTAATTTTTAATACGGAAAAAATTAAGTGTACATACTTTAATATTTTTATAATACTAAATCTCAATAACCTGATGATGATAAATCTTTTTTACTTATTTATCGTTTCTAGAAAAATAGTTTCACTGTGTAACATAATTAAAAAATACTGCCAATCGTGTTACCCAAAAATCTAAAAAGGTCTATGAAGTATTTTAACTTCACGCCTAATTAGAAGCAACAGCTAATTTAGCAGCTCCAATGAAGTGGAGACTTGACCGTGACCTTTAAATCTTCTAATTGGCTTTTATAAACGAAAATGAACCAATTTGTAAATCAATTTGTATTAAGCTGTGAAAGAAAACTGCGTGCAGAATATAATATTTGATTACATTGATGTCCGCCAACATGAACACAGGCACCGCCACGGACTAATGAGGGGTAATAATCTTACACTCACTAGATGTCGCTAGTTGAGACTAAGGTGAATTTATTTGTTACGCAAATGGTCACAGTGTCATCATCACTGAAGAGTTGCGATTTAATTATAAGGTTTTCAGTTTCTAGAGTATGTAGTATGCACAGAACAATGCCTTAGCCTTATTGTTATATTCTATAACTAGCTGTTCCCCGCGACTTCGCCCGCGTGTTATTTGGAGTTTTAATTTTTTTGCGCAGAACCCTAATTCTTTTTTCAAAATAAAAGTAGCCTAAGTTTCTCCTTGTGAAATCAGCTATCTGCCAGTGAAAATCCCGTCTAAATTGGTCCAACCGTTTCGGAGATTAGTCGAAACAAACAGACAGACGGACGGACAGACAGACAGACAAAAACTTTAAACATTGGATTTTTGTTATTAGTACCCTATATATACTTTCATCCAATGAAGTGGACGATTTGAATGACAAGCTCGTGGAAACTGTCCATGCGGTCGGAGCTAAGTTCTGCAAGACCCGCCGCAGAAGAACACAAAAACTCTCCGATCACACTCTTAATCTCATGGCTGTTAGACGGGAGATGTAACTACATTCTTCAACAGATTTGACAGTATACAGGCAACTGAACAGACAGATTTCCAAATGCATGCGGCGGGACTTACGCAACTTCAATACAGCTCGTATTGAAGAAGCGATCGAGCGGAACCAAAGTTCCAAAGTCTTTGCCAGAGATCTGTCTGCAAGAAAGAGCCAACTGTCAAAGCTGAAGACAGAGTGTGGCAGCATCGTTTCCGGGGCACCTGAGATTTTGAGTGAGATTGAGAGGTTCTATGGGCAGCTGTACACGTCATCGTTGGAGCCACACGCAAGTGTGAGTAACGATCCCAGAGCGAGTCTTATCCGACATTATTCCGATGATATACCGGACGTCAGTCTGAGCGAGATTAGAATGACTCTCCAGCACCTTAAAAACGGCAAGGCCCCAGGCGAGGATGGAATTACAGCGGAGCTTCTGAAAGCGGGTGGAAAACCGGTACTTGAAGTCCTTCAGAAGCTCTTGAATTCCGTCCTCAATGGTGGCATTACACCGGAGGCGTGGAGCAGACGTGCGGTGGTCTTGTTCTTCGAGAAAGGCGACAACGCTCTCTTGAAGAACTACAGACCGATTTCCCTTCTGAGCCGCGTCCACGTGCTGTTTTCGAGAGTCATTACGAATCGTCTCGCGCGCAGACTTGACGACTTGACGACGACTTCCAGCCTCCCGAACAAGCCGGTTTCCGAAAAGGCTTTAGCACCATAGACCACATACATACCCTTCGGCAAATTGTACAGAAGTCATAGGAGTACAATTTGCCACTATGTCTGGCGTAAGTGGACTATGAGAAAGCCTTTGATTCCGTCGAAATTTGGGCGGTGCTGCAGTCCCTTCAGCGGTGCCAAGTTGACTGTCGGTATATCGAAGTGCTGAAGTGCTTGTACAGTAGGGCTACGATGGCTATCCGAGTACAGAACCAGAGTACGAAACCTATCCAATTGCAGAGAGGTAAGACAGGATGACGTAATATCCCCGAAACTCTTCACCGCTGCATTGGAAGAAGTTTTCAAGCTTCTGGACTGGAAAGGATACGGTATCAACATCAATGGCGAGTACATCACTCACCTTCGATTTGCTGACGATATAGGCCTTATGGCAGAATTTCTGGAGGACCTAAGCACTATGCTCAATGACCTCAATAGTGCTTCCCAACGGATAGGTCTTAAGATGAACATGGACAAAACAAAGATCATGTTTAATGTCCATGTCACACCTATGCCGGTAGTTGTTGGGAGCACTAAGCTCGAAGTTGTTGACGAGTATGTTTACCTGGGACAAATAGTCCGACTAGGTAAGTCCAACTTCGACCGAGAGGTCAATCGACGGATTCAACTCGGTTGGGCAGCGTTCGGGAAATTACGGCACATCTTCCCGTCAGGTATACCTCAAATACTTGAAAACGAGACTGTACAACCAGTGCGTGTTTCCAGTGATGACATACGGAACTGAGACGTGGTCCTTCACTGCTGGCCGGATGAGGAAGCTCAAGGTCGCTCAGCGAGCTATGGAAAGGGCTATGCTCGGAGTTTCTCTCCGTGATAAACTCAGAAATGAGGATATCCGCAGTAGAACCAGAGTGACCGACATAGCCCAACGGATTAGTAAGCTGAAGTGGCAATGGGCCGGCCATATAGCTCGAAGAACCGACAACCGATGGGGAAGAAAGGTTCTCGAGTGGCAGCCTCGTACCGGCAGGCGAAGTGTTGGGCGTCCCCCCACTAGATAGAGTGACGACCTGGTAAGATATGCAGGAAGTCGATGGATGCAGGTGGCTCAGGACCGTGCTTTGTAGCATTCCTTGGGGGAGGCCTATGTTCAGCAGTGGACTTCTTGTGAAGGGCTGTAATGATGATGATGATGATATACTTTCATATGCATTTAGTAAAAAGCTGTAATTTTGACATTACAAACAGACACTTCAATTTAATTATTTGTATAGAGGTATAGATATAGATTTTTAGACAGTTTTAACATTTTTTTAATCATTATTCTTTTAGGAATATTCGTAGTTTGGTTTGTCCATTTCTAATCTTAATAATATCTATATATAAAAATCAATTACTGTCCGTTAGTCTCGCTAAAACTTAACACCGTATCGACTGATTTCGATGAAATTTTTGAATGGGTCCCTAGATGGTTTAGATTCACATTTGGACCCAATAGGTGGCGCTGTTGTCGTGATCCAGAAACCACCCATGCAAAGCCGGGGTGGATAGCTAGTATAAAATATAACTAATATTACACAGAGACAAATTAATGGAAACACTTTTCTAACAAATTAACTTCCCCCACTATGATATTATCTGTCAAATATTCACCTCATTTCAAAATGGCGCCGCCCTGGCGGCAGAAAAAGTCGCCCTCATTGCTTCATAACTCTCTCAAAAATAAAGGGGGGCTTGTGTCAATATAGGGCAATAGGGCATACAAAGGTTGCAACTTAACTATCTTTCTTACATATGACACCTTATTAAGACACAGAATTATTGCCTGCATTTTCCCTTCATAGCCCTCGACATTATAAGGGTAAATGCGACTTAACCATCACGCTTAGTGGACGGATTAGCGATCTTATAACAAAATGTCCCGCATCATTGATGCTGCTCCACCTTGCGGGTCTGTATGTTTTACATGTTGTACTTGTATTAAGAGTAAGTGCCGCCGTATAATGGTGGCGAAAGAAAAACCATCATATCATCCACCGTGGGTGTCGTTATAGGCGATCATGGGATACGCCGTAAAAATCTTACAGCTTCCAATAAATAGGCGGTACAACCAACGCGCAAGACGTAAAATACCCAGCTAGGTGACGAACAGCAGCCAGCAGCGTCAAAGCTACGAGACGTCTGGCGCGGCGATTCCTACAGGAACTAGCTATCAAGCGTTTCAATTGAGATTTTCTACACGTGGTAGAGCCATGCTGCAGCTATATTAGTAGTATAGTTGTAGCACGAATAGGTTGTCAACCGGGGAAGGACCACGCTCTCACAGAATACTAGCGTAAAATAGCAGCTTAATGCTGCTGTGTTTCGTATGATGAGTGTAGAGAACCGGAGACCCGTTTTACAGGAAAAGAGAATGCCTCTTTTCCTGTAATCTTAGCTCTCACGGGTGACAAGGCATCTGCATTTTGATTCTTTATTGAGAATATATGTAGATGTCTATGGGTTACAGGAACCACTTACCATCAGGTGAACTGTGTGCTCGTTTGTCACGCTAACCTATAAAAAAAATTAAGGCAAATCTGCTTTCCTCTCCACAATAGGAGAGGTCCATGTCCAGTAGTGGTATCTTACGGGATGATATTGATGATGATGATGATTTTGGGACATAAACATTTGAGGGGAAAATAAAGAGTAGTGTTGACAAACGACCATAAATGCGACCCATAAACAACCAAATTTATCTAATACTAACGATCCATCCCGGCTTCGCACGGGTGATTTCCCGATCTAGCACAAGAAAACAGCACCACCTACCGGGTTCAATCATAAATCTAAACCATCGAGGGGAATGGTTCCCTCGATGTTTAAGATTTAAGATCAAAAAAAAATCATCAAAACCTGTCGAGCAGTTTTTGAGTTTTAGCGAGACTAAAGGCCAGCAATTGATTTTTTGAGTTATTCTCAATAACTTATATTGAAGTCGGCTGTACAAAATTTAAAATTTTAAATTATATATATAGAGAATTAAAATGTAGATGCGTTGTCAGCCCCGAGGATTAATATTCTCTCCCGTCTCCTGTTCTCTACACACACCATAAGAAACTGAACAGTAAGTAGCTGCTCATTTTTGCTTAGCGTTGTGATAATATGTCATTCCCATTCATTTTTCTACCGACTTCAAAAAGTAGCCGATACTCAATTCGACTGTATGTTTTTTTTTATGTGTGTTACCTAATAACTTTTTACTGGGTGAATAGATTTCGATGATTCTTTTTTTATTTGAAAGTTGGTGCTTCACATGTAGTTCCGTATAAATTTGATCAGGGTAAGACCAATAGTTTTGAGTTATTCTTAATAATTTATATTGAAGTCGGTTGTACAAAATTTTTAATTTTTAATTATTACTGTTTTCTATTTGCGTTTAGAAAATTAAATCACCCTTTCTAGCTCCGCATAGCAAATACCTGATGCAACCATTAACTTAATTGTCCTTAAGTTGTGAACAAAATTGTTGTAAAAATATGTATTTTCTATAGCGAGTTAGACAAAAGTGAGTCAGACGTGGTAAAGAATGTGTTAACGTTTGACAAGAACGATTTAAAATTATAGGAATTCATGATTTCGCTTCCTTCAACAAACTTTTTGTGTCGTTTAGTGGTGTATATAGAAATATATAGAATCTACTTACGATGAATTGTAACAGTGTCTGTAACGGTTTGCGAGACAGTATGTAGTATATCTACATGACCATGACATCTTAGAGATGAAATGTAATTATGGATTCTAATAATATACACCGGCACTACGTAGTATTCAAATGTTATGTACAATATTTATAAGGTCTGTAGAAATTCTTGAACATTAAATTCACTCACGGTAACGTCGATGGAAGTATCATGATCGATACCTGCAATTAATAATGAATTCACGCGTCTTATACAAAACACTCCGAAGACTAAATACTATATTATGTTACCATTCCTCAAAATAATGGCCTTTAAACTTATGTGTGACTTTTGCATAATAATATTAAAGTTGTAAAATTACTGCTTTTTCTAAGGTATTTGGTTGAAAAATGAAATTTATTCTCAATTATGAAGATATATCATCGTAATGAACTTACAAATTAGCTCATTTTATTAAACTTAATTTATTTTTTAATAGGTTTATCATCATCATTTCATTTTAACCTATGATTGTTACTAATACCCCGTTAAATCGAAAACATAAATAGTTTTTTTTTTAAAGAATAAGTGTGACAAACAAGCACACAGTCCACTTGACGGCTGTGGTCCATAGACATCTATCTATATTTATTCTCGATTAAGAACCAAAAGGCAAATGCATAGCATAGCAGAATTAAGTTGCTATTTTACGCTGGTATATGTAACGCTGTGAGACCGTGGTCCTATCCCAGTCGAATCTACCCATTCGAGCTACAACCATAATATAACTGCAGTGTGACTCTATCACGTATAAAACACGCACTAAAACAAGTAATTTCAATTTAAAGAATAACATTTTACTTCCATTCATGTAGTTTTTGTCTTTATTTGGTATTTTTATGTGGCCAGTTTAATAGGCACGTTTGAGCCTGGAATGATTTGAGGTTGACTCTGACAAAATTTTTGTTATTTTTTTAAATATCAATATTTCATATTACTTTAAATTGTATATATATTATATTGTATATAAATTTTTAGTTTTATTTTATTATTTAACTGTTTAAAACTTACTGTCATCGTTAATTAAGTCAACTGTCAATCTAAGTCAACTGCTGAATATAGGCTGCTTACATAGATTGCCTCATAGAGGATTGGACATATTGGATATTTACCATAGTTGCCACGCTTGGCAGGCGTGTTAGCAACCACAGTTATCTTATTTTTTATGGTTATTAGAAAGTGGCTACTGCCTACCTCCCGGCTTGTTTCCCTACGTCGGTTCTTACGATACCCACGCGAAGGTATGGGGTAGTGGATATTCTAACACCGTCACCACACGGTTTTAAGACAGTAATAACGTTTATTGTATTATATTATTAAAAAGCTAAAATAAATCCTTTAATTTTACAATACATGAGAACAATATTTTACTTTATATACGTAGTTACAAAATTCGAATTCAAAGTAGTTTCATTGCTATGCATGTATAAAATATTGTATTCGCGTTGCAAGAGCGATACGCGTCTGTATGTAACCCTGACTTTATGCATTAAAAATTCTTGAACGTGAACTCTACTCACGGTCGTTTCGTGAAGCTTGTTACGATCAATAGCTTAAATAAATAATTTTCTTTACTTCTTACATGTTACGATAATATCTGGACGTCGTAATGGCGCTGAACTTCATCACCCTAACACGTTTTCACTGGTGTTGAAAATATCCAATAGGTAAAGGAAATGCATGAAATGAAAAATAAAGTGACGTCACTCTAAATCTAATATGGCGGACTTCTAAAAATGGCGGACTAAGTTTTTTATACTTTCTTACAATATGGGTGTCAAATAAAAGGGCTTGCTTAGTATAATTCGAAAAATAAAGTGACGTCACTCTAAATCCAATATGGCGGACTTCTAAAGATGGCGGACTAAGTTTTTTATGCTTTCCTACAATATGGGTATCAAATGAAAGGACTTACTCAGAATACGAATGCGAGTTAACCAAAAATAAGATGGTGATCATAAACTCGGTTGCTCCAATCCGTCTGAAATGTTGGTGTACTGGGGTTTTTGCAGTTTGATAATGATATTGAGGTCGAATTGTTCGAGTCTGTAGCATCGGTTGGTTAAATTTGACTTGTATAATTTGGCGAGAGAGGCGTCAACAGCATTGGTTTGCAACCTGTCTAGGAGAAAAGTAACTCCAAAATCAAATCTGGAACTGTGTTTCGTAAGGCACAAATAAGCTTCAAACTGAAATTAGTAGTGCATTCCTCCAAACTCCTAGGTCAAGGTGAGGCCTTGCCGAGGACTGAGTGGCATCAGGGTGCAACATGATGTCAACCCGTCTGAAATGTTGGTGTACTGGGGTATTTGGAGTCCTCGAATATGATAATGAGGTCGAATTGCTCGAGTCTGTAGCATTGGTTGGTAAACTTTGACTGTCCACAAGTCTGGCCCTGCTTTCAGCGAGCACAAATGTATGATATTGACATACCATCTGTCCCTATAGACTTTGGTAAAGACGGTATTTGTCTTATTAAACCCAAGACTGTACAATTTTCAGCAAAATATAATCACGGGACTGCAGAACGAAGAATGCTGCCAATTATATTATGTTGGGCTTGCACGTACACAAAATGCAGGATAGTACTGTCGACCATGCCGTTGTATATTTAGGTTCGAAGCTCTTCGCTGCTGGTCAAGCATACGTGGTAAAATCATTAGAAGGTATCCTTATTGAAGAGCTAGACTGTTCAAAATTAACCGACAAACGACCTTACAACAATGATGCGTCGAATGAGATGATCAGATTAAGAAACCTGTCCAGCGACTACTAAAAAGTAAAAAGTAAATTAAAAGTAAAAAAACTTTTTTAAAACAAGCTTTTATTTAAATGCGCTAAAAATAATAAAATAAACTTTTCCTTTAAAACATATAACGTCATTACACAATTTATATGATATAAAAGCTTGTTGCGAGATTTACCTGTGTAGATAAACGGGCTCTGATTGATTTTAATTTTAAAATTTTCAAACTATGTAAATACGAGTAAGTAGAAATGCGTAGAAACTTAAATCTCGCGACAAGCTTTTATATCATATAAATTGCCTAATGACGTTATAAGTTGATAGTAAAAGTTTTAAAGGAATCTTCAAACCGCTGACGAATTTTTAAATCATAGCTAACAACACTGGATCTAAAAAATCTAAATTGGTTCATCCGTTTGGGAGCTACGATGCCACATACTCGTATTTACACAAATACACACGGTAAACATATAACACTAGCCTATAACAATATATATGTTACTAGCTGGCCAGGCAGACGTTGTTCTGCTCTTTTCGACAACTTCGTCTTCCTGTAAAAATCCTTAACATCTCAATAAAAAAATATTGAAGGTTATCGGGATATAAACTATCCTATCTCTTAAGTTGGACCAAACTGCATAGAGTGTGCAAAATTTCATTAAAATCATTTCAGTAGTTTAGGAGTTCATCGCGGTCAAACAACGTGACACGTAATTTTTATATATAAAGATAGGCTTGTGATATATATATATATATATATATCACAAGCCTATCTTTATATATATATATATATAAGTGTGTGTGTGTGTGTGTGTGCGTGCGTTTTAATGTGCGTGCGTGCGTGTGTGTGTGTGTGCGTGCGTTTTAATGTGCATGCGTGCGTGCGTGCGTGCCTGCGTGAGTGCGTGCGAACGCGCGTGTGCATGTTTTAACCCCCAACGCAAACAGAGGCGCTGTTTGCGTCCGAGTTTAAAAATAAGCCAAGGCGGGTTCCATATGTACTAATAACTTCTAACGTTAACGATATGGGTACGGTATACCACCGTTTTTCGGAACCCATGAGATCTTACTGGGAATTCCCTAAGACTTAGGAAGGAAATGCAGTCATGAATTCTCCAATTTTCCATAGTCGCTTCGTCGTAAAAAATAGTATGATGGATTCTTTTACACCGCCACCATAGGGTAGTTTGCTTAATTTATCAGTTTTAAGTGAAATTTATTATGTTATTATCATCATCACCATTTCCCACTACTAAATAAAGGGCTCCCCTCAGATGATGATGCATCCATCAACATTCTACAACATTTACCAGATCGTCACTCCATCTCTAGTGAAGAGCCTCTTAAAACTTCGCTTACTGGATCGAAGCTGCCACTTGAGAACCTTTCTTTCCCATCGGTGGACGGTGTTTCGAGTTATATAGGCTCATTGCCATGCCAGCTTAGATCCAGACTCTATTACAATAAATTTCAAACACGAATTCGCCTATTTATCAAAAATATACCTAATTTTTAATACGGAAAAAATTAAGTGTACATACTTACTTTACTATTTTTATAATACTAAATCTCAATAACCTGATGATGATATTTTTTTTTTACTTATTTATCGTTTCTAAGAAAATAGTTTCACTGTGTAACATAATTAAAAAATACTGCCAATCGTGTTACCCGAAAATCTAAAAAGGTCTATGAAGTATTTTAACTTCACGCCTAATTAGAAGCAACAGCTAATTTAGCAGCTCCAATGAAGTGGAGACTTGACCGTGACCTTTAAATCTTCTAATTGGCTTTTATAAACGAAAATGAATCAATTTGTACATCAATTTGTATTAAGCTGTGAAAGAAAACTGCGTGCAGAATATAATATTTGATTACATTGATGTCCGCCAACATGAACAGAGGCACCGCCACGGACTAATGAGGGATAATAATCTTACACTCACCAGATGTCGCTAGTTGAGACTAAGGTGAACTTATTTGTTACGCAAATGGTCACAGTGTCATCATCACTGAAGAGTTGCGATTTAATTATAAGGTTTTCAGTTTCTAGAGTATGTAGTATCCACAGAACAATGCCTTATACTTAGTGCTATATTCTATAACTAGCTGTTCCCCGCGACTTCGCCCGCGTGTTGTTTGAAGTTTTAATTTTTTACGCGAAACCCTAATTCTTTTTTCAAAATAAAAGTAGCTAGTTACTAGCTAAGTTACTCCTTGTGACATCAGCTATCTGCCAGTGAAAATCCCGTCAAAATCGGTCCAGCCGTTTCGGAGATTAGTCGAAACAAACAGACAGACGGACGGACAGACAGACAGACAAAAACTTTAAAAATTGGATTTTTGTTATTAGTACCCTATATATACTTTCATCCAATGAAGTGGACGATATGAATGACAAGCTCGTGGAAACTGTCCATGCGGTCGGAGCTAAGTTCTGCAAGACCCGCCGCAGAAGAACACAAAAATTCTCCGATCACACTCTTAATCTCATGGCTGTTAGACGGGAGATGAAACTACATTCTTCAACAGATTTGACAGCATACAGGCAACTGAACAGACAGATTTCCAAATGCATGCGGCGGGACTTACGCAACTTCAATACAGCTCGTATTGAAGAAGCGATCGAGCGGAAACAAGGCTCCAAAGTATTTGCCAGAGATCTGTCTGCCAGAAAGTGCCAACTGTCAAAGCTGAAGACAGAGTGTGGCAGTATCGTTTCCGGGGCACCTGAGATTTTGAGTGAGATTGAGAGGTTCTATGGGCAGCTGTACACGTCATCGTTGGAGCCACATGCAAGTGTGAGTAACGATCCTAGAGCGAATCTTATCCGACATTATTCCGATGATATCCCGGTCGTCAGTCTGAGCGAGATTAGAATGACTCTCCAGCACCTTAAAAACGGCAAGGCCCCAGGCGAGAATGGAATTACAGCGGAGCTTCTGAAAGCGGGTGGAAAACCGGATCTTGAAGTCCTTCAGAAGCTCTTAAATTCCGTCGTCCATGGTGGCATTACACCGGAGGCGTGGAGCAGAAGTGAGGTGGTCTTGTTCTTCAAGAAAGGCGACAACGCTCTCTTGAAGAACTAAAGACCGATTTCCCTTCTGAGCCGCGTCTACATGCTGTTTTCGAGAGTCATTACGAATCGTCTCGCGCGCAGACTTGACGACTTCCAGCCTCCCGAACAAGCCGGTTTCCGAAAAGTCTTTAGCACCATAGACCACATACATATCCCTTCGGCAAATTGTACAGAAGTCCGAGGAGTACGATTTGCCACTATGTCTGGCGTAAGTGGACTATGAGAAAGGCTTTGATTCCGTCGAAATTTGGGCGGTGCTGCAGTCCCTTCAGCGGTGCCAAGTTGACTGTCGGTATATCGAAGTGCTGAAGTGCTGGTACAGTAGGGCTACGATGGCTATCCGAGTGCAGAACCAGAGTCCGAAACCTATCTAATTGCATAGAGGTGAAAGTTAGGGTGACGTCATATCCCCGAAACTCTTCACCGCTGCATTGGAAGACGTTTTCAAGCTTCTGGACTGGAAGGGATACGGTATCAACATCAATGGCGAGTACATCACTCACCTTCGATTTGCTGACGATATAGTCCTTATGGCAGAATTTCTGGAGGACCTAAGCACTATGCTCAATGACCTCAATAGTGCTTCCCAACGGATAGGTCTTAAGATGAACATGGACAAAACAAAGATCATGTTTAATGCCATTGTTGGGAGCACTAAGCTCGAAGTTGTTGACGAGTATGTTTACCTGGAACAAATAGTCCGACTATTTATTCAACTCGGTTGGGCAGCGTTCGGGAAATTACGGCACATCTTCTCGTCAGGTATACCTCAAAACTTGAAAACGAGACTGTACAACCAGTGCGTGTCGCCAGTTATGACATACGGAACTGAGACGTGGTCCTTCACTGCTGGCCGGATGAGGAAGCTCAAGGTCGCTCAGCGAGCTATGGAAAGGGCTATGCTCGGAGTTTCTCTGCGTGATAAACTCAGAAATGAGGATATCCGCAGTAGAACCAGAGTGACCGACATAGCCCAACGGATTAGTAAGCTGAAGTGGCAATGGGCCGACCATATAGCTCGAAGAACCGACAACCGATGGGGAAAAAAGGTTCTCGAGTGGCAGCCTCGTACCGGCAAGCGAAGTGTTGGGCGTCCCCCCACTAGATGGAGTGACGGCCTGGTAAGATATGCAGGAAGTCGATGGAAGCAGGTGGCTCAGGACTGTGCTTTGTAGCATTCCTTGGGAGAGGCCTATGTTCAGCAGTGGACTTCTTGTAAAGGGCTGTAATGATGATGATGATGATATACTTTCATATGCATTTAGTAAACAGCTGTAATTTTGACATTACAAACAGACACTTCAATTTTATTTATTTGTATAGAGTTTTAACATTTTTTTAATTATTCTTCTTTTAGGAATATTCGTAGTTTGGTTTGTCCATTTCTAATCTTAATAATATCTATATATAAAAATCAATTACTGTCCGTTAGTCTTGCTAAAACTTAACAACGTATCGACTGATTTCGATGAAATTTTTGAATGGGTCCCTAGATGGTTTAGATTCACATTTGGACTCAATAGGTGGCGCTGTTGTCGAGATCTAAATACCACTCGTGCAAAGCCGGGGCGGATCGCTAGTATAAAATATAACTAATACTACACAGAGACAAATTAATAGAAACACTTTTCTAACAAATTAACTTCCCCCACTGTGATATTATCTGTCAAATATTCACCTCATTTCAAAGTGGCGCCGCCCTGGCGGCAGAAAAAGTCGCCCTCATTGCTCCATAACCCTCTCACAAATAAAGGGGGGCTTGTGTTGAGCAATAGGGCATACAAAGGTTGTAACTTAACTATCTTTCTTACATATGACACCTTATTAAGACACATAATTATTGCCTGCATTTTCCCTTCATAGCCCTCGACATTATAAGGGTAAATTCGACTTAACCATCACGCTTAGTGGACGGATTAGCGATCTTAGAACAAAATGTCCCGCATCATTGATGCTGCTCCACCTTGCGAGTCTGTATGTTTTACATGTTGTACTTATATTAAGAGTAAGTGCCGCCGTATAATGGTGGCGAAAGAAAAACCATCATATCATCCACCGTGGGTGTCGTTATAGGCGATCATGGGATACGCCGTAAAAATCTTACAGCTTCCAATAAATAGGCGGTACAACCAACGCACAAGACGTAAAATACCCAGCCAGGTGACGAGAAGCAGCCAGCAGCGTCAAAGCAACGAGACGTCTGGCGCTGTGATTCCTACAGGAACTAGCTATCAAGCGTTTCAATTGAGATTTTCTATACGTGGTAGAGCCATGCTGCAGCTATATTATAGTATAGTTGTAGCACGAATAGGATGTCAACCGGGGAAGGACCACGCTCTCACAGAATACTAGCATAAAATAGCAGCTTAATGCTGCTGTGTTTCGTATGATGAGTGTAGAGAACCGGAGACCCGTTTTACAGGAAAAGAGTCATTCTATCTTAGCCCTCCCTATAGTTGTAGCACGAATAGGATGTCAACCGGGGAAGGACCACGCTCTCACAGAATACTAGCGTAAAATAGCAGCTTAATGCTGCTGTGTTTCGTATGATGAGTGTAGAGAACCGAAGACCCGTTTTACAGGAAAAGAGAATGCCTCTTTTCCTGTAATCTTAACCCTCACGGGTGACAAGGCATCTGCATTTTGATTCTTTATTGAGAATATATGTAGATGTATATGGGTTACAGGAACCACTTACCAT
This sequence comes from Parnassius mnemosyne, assembly GCA_963668995.1. NCBI lineage: Eukaryota > Metazoa > Arthropoda > Insecta > Lepidoptera > Papilionidae > Parnassius > Parnassius mnemosyne. The sequence goes on along the minus strand of CAVLGL010000086.1, from coordinate 18,507,151 downwards.
CAGGTGAACTGTGTGCTCGTTTGTCACGCTAACCTATAAAAAAATTAAGGCAAATCTGCTTTCCTCTCCACAATAGGAGAGGTCCATGTCCAGTAGTGGTATCTTACGGGATGATATTGATGATGATGATGATTTTGGGACATAAACATTTGAGGGGAAAATAAGGAGTAGTGTTGACAAACGAACACACAGCCCATCTGATAGTAAGTGATGTTGTGACCCATAAACAACCAAATTTATCTAATACTAGCGATCCATCCCGGCTTCGCACGGGTGATTTCCCGATCTAAAAAACAGCACCACCTACCGGCTCCAATCATAAATCTAAACCATCGAGGGATCCATTCAAACATAGAAAAAAAAATCATCAAAACCGGTCGAGCAGTTTTTGAGTTTTAGCGAGACTAAAGGCCAGCAATTGATTTTTTGAGTTATTCTTAGTAACTTATATTGAAGTCGGCTGTACAAAATTTTAAATTTTAAATTATATATATATAGAGAATTAAAATGTAGATGCGTTGTCAGCCCTGAGCATTAAGATCCTCTCCCGTCTCCTGTTCTCTACACACACCATAAAAAACTGAACAGTAATTAGCTGCTCTTTTTTTGCTTAGCGTTGTGATAATATGTCATTCCCATTTATTTTTCTACCGACTTCAAAAAGTAGCCGATACTCAATTCGACTGTATGTGTTACCTCATAACTTTTTACTGGGTGAACCAATTTCGATGATTCTTTTTTATTTGAAAGCTGGTGCTCTTCTTTACTGGAAATGAGGCATTCCATCTTAGTCCTCACGGGTGGCAACGCATCTGCATTTTGATTCGCAAACAAGGATAGATATAGATGTCTATGGGCCGCAGCAACCACTTACCATCAGGTGGACTGTGTGCTCGTTTGTCACCCTTATCCTATATAAAAAAAATCATTTTTCTACCGACTTCAAAAAGTAGCCGATACTCAATTTGACTGTATGTTTTTTTATGTGTGTTACATCATAACTTTTTACTGGGTGAACCGATTTCGATGGTTCTTTTTTATTTGAAAGCTGGTGCTTCACATGTGGTCCCACATAAATTTGATCAGGGTGTGACCAATAGTTTTTGAGTTATTCTTAATGATTTACATTGAAGTCGGTTGTACAAAAATTTTAATTTTAAATGATTACTGTTTTCTATTTGCGTTTAGAAAATTAAATCATCCTTTCTAGCTCCGCATAGCAAATACCTGATGCAACCATTAACTTAATTGTCCTTAAGTTGTGAACAAAATTGTTGTAAATATGTATTTTCTATAGTGAGTTAGACAAAAGTGAGTGAGACGTGGTAAAGAACGTTTGACAAGAACGATTTAAAATTATAGGAATTCATGATTTCGCTTCCTTCAACAAACTTTTTGTGTCGTTTAGTGGTGTATATAGAAATATATAGAATCTACTTACGATGAATTGTAACAGTGTCTGTAACGGTTTGCGAGACAGTATGTAGTATATCTACATGACCATGACATCTTAGGGATGAAATGTAATTATGGATTCTAATAATATACACCGGCACTACGTAGTATTCAAATGTTATGTACAATATTTATAAGGTCTGTAGAAATTCTTGAACATTAAATTCACTCACGGTAACGTCGATGGAAGTATCATGATCGATACCTGCAATTAATAATGTATTCACGCGTCTTATACAAAACACTCAGAAGACTAAATACTATATTATGTTACCATTCCTCAAAATAATGTCTATTAAACGTATGTGTGACTTTTGCATAATAATATTAAAGTTGTAAAATTACTGCTTTTTCTAAGGTATTTGGTTGAAAAATGAAATTTATTCTCAATTATGAAGATATATCATCGTAATGAACTTACAAGTTAGCAAATTTTTTTAAACTTAATTTATTTTTTAATAGATTTATGATCATCATTTCATTTTAACCTATGTTTGTTACTAATACCCCGTTAAATCGAAAACATAAATAGTTTTTTGTTAAGTGTGACAAACAAGAACACAGTCCACTTGACGGCTGTGGTCTATAGACATCTATCTATATTCTCGATTAAGAACCAAAAGGCAAGTGCATAGCAAAGCAGCATTAAGTTGCTATTTTACGCTGGTGTATGTAACGCTGTGAGACCTTGGTCCTATCCCAGTCGAATCTACCCATTCGAGCTACAACCATAATATAACTGTAGTGTGATTCTATCACAAGAATAACATTTTACTTTTATTCATGTAGTTTTTGTCTTTATTTGGTATTTTTATGTGGCCAGTTTAATAGGCTGTTCACAATGCTGTGTTAGTACCTACTTTAATGTATGGTAATGAAAGTTGGGTGTGGCAGAAGAAGCATGAGAGTAGAATAAATGCTGTAGAAATGCGGTCATTAAGGAGTATGTTAGGGAAAAAGCTGAATGACAGAGTGAGAAATTGTTTAATAAGAGAAGAGTGTGGTTTGCAAGATGATGTTGTGACCAGGATTAAGAAAGGAATGCTTCGGTGGTTTGGCCATGTAGAAGGAATGAATGAGGAAAGAGTGACAAAGCAAATTTATGTTGCAGAGGTGAACGGCATAGTCAGGAAGGGTCGCCCTAGGCGAAAGTTTATCGACCAAATTGGCGATATTTTAAAAATGGGCCAAATCAAGAGTACCTTTAACCGACGAGCGTGTATGCGTAGGTATATGGATGTGGAGGAAGCGAGAGAGGTGTGTCAGGATCGTGTCAAATGGAAGTCCATAATCTCTGCCTACCCCTCTGGGTGACAGGCGTGAGTGTTTATGTTATGTTTTTTTTTAATAGGCACGTTTGAGCCTGGAATGATTTGAGGTTGACTCTGACAAAATTTTTGTTATCTTTTTAAATATCAATATTTCATATTACATTAAATTGTTTACGAGTATATATTATATTGTATATTAATTTTTAGTTAGATGAGAGGTAAAGCCCTATTGTGGGATACTACTTGCGTAGACACTTTGGCGGCCTCTCATCTCAGGGGTACTTCGTTTAGAGCCAGGGCGATATCAGAGGCAGCTGAACTGAGTAAGTGGCGCAAATATGAGTCTCTGAGTGATGACTACATATTTGTGCCATTTGCTGTAGAGACTATCGGCCCGTGGGGTCCACGAGCGGTGAAGTTCCTAAAGTAAGCAGTTGACTTTTGATATTATTTAACTTATCGTTAAATAATATCAAAAGTTAACTGCTGAATATAGGCTGCTTACATAAATTGCCTCATAGAGAATTGGACATTGACATTTGACATATTGGATATTTGCCATAGTTGGCACGCTTGGCAGCGCTAGCAACCGCAGTTATCTTATTTTTTATGGTTATTAGAAAGTGGCTACTGCCTATCTCCCGGCTTGTTTCCCTACGTCGGTTCTTACGACACAGCGAAGATACGGGGTAGTGGATATTCTAACACCGTCACTACACGGTTTTAATACAGTAATAACGTTTATTGTATTATATTATTAAAAAGCTAAAATAAATCCTTTAATTTTACAATACATGAGAACAATATTTTACTTTATATACGTAGTTACAAAATTCGAATTCAAAGTAGTTTCATTGCTATGCATGTATAAAATATTGTATTCGCGTTGCAAGAGCGATACGCGTCTGTATGTAACCCTGACTTTATGCATTAAAAATTCTTGAACGTGAACTCTACTCACGGTCGTTTCGTGAAGCTTGTTACGATCAATACATTAAATAAATAATTTTCTTTACTTCTAACATGTTACGATAATATCTGGACGTCGTAATGACGCTGAACTTCATCACCCTAACACGTTTTCACTGGTGTTGAAAATATCCAGTAGGTAAACGAAATGCCAGAGAAATATATGGATTCTGACAAAACCGTCGTGTAGTAATGTAAGTAATAAAAGACTTTTATGTATATGTCGCAGCCAGTTAGCACAATTACCATTTCAGTTAACTACCTAGCTTAATAATTAAATCAGCCTAGCTTAAGTAAACAAATTCTCTGTGCCTAATTATGAGCTATGTGCTATATTATATATAGTGACACCGTTAAAAATCTTGGTCTTACTTTTAACAAATTTTTATCTTGAGCTCCGCAGATAAGATTTTGACAGTAGTAGAGCCAAGCGGTAGCTTTTGCTGTCGCACGGATGGGCCAGCTCGAACCGGGGTGGTACCACTACCTCACAGAATACCAGCGTGAAGTAGGTTTACCTCTGCGTTGCGCTTGGTGAGTGCAGGTGGCAGGAAGCCCAATCCCCCCCCCCCCCCCGCCCCCATCAACATGGTAGCGGAATTACACGAAAGACTACCCTAGGAGGGTACCAGCAGCCCTGGAGAATCTCTCGCTGAGCATCCACGACCATGTTATTCCACTCCTGAGCGTGGGTGCTCAGGCTGCCCCGCGTATTCTGGGAGGGGGGGGGGGGCAAAATTCCGCTCGTGACTAATGCTGCCAGGGGCAAGCGGAGCAATACAACCAAGGCGACCGCTGTCACGCTATCCGTGAATTTTCACAACATCAGAGGACTTCATTCGAACCTTAACGCAGTCCTTTACTATCTAGAGACGGCGAAGCCGGCCTTGCTCTTTTTAACCGAGACTCAGGTGTCCTCTCCGGCTGATACTTCATATGTCTCCTACCCGGGGTACAAATTGGAACACTCCTTTGTGCCCCGGGCTGGAGTTGCGTATACGTCAGAGAGGTTATCTGTTTTCGATGCCTCGGCAGTCTTGAAGGTACGGACCTGTCCATTCTCTGGCTGCGCGTAGACAGCGACGACCATCCCCACGTCTACGGGTGCTTCTATAGGTCCCATAGTGGTAATGCCGCCACAGACCAACTCATCGACCACGTCCAAATGGCTGCAGACTCCGTGCTACAACAGGTCCCATCCGCAGAGATCGTGATACTCGGTGATTTTAACGCCCACCACGCTGAATGGCTTGGTTCTCGTTTAACCGATCATGCGTGTAGATTTGTCTATGACTTTGCTTTGGCATATGGTCTAACACAACTGGTTACTTCGCCTACGCGAATTCCAGATGTAGAAGACCATGTTCCTTCCCTGTTGGACCTTCTGCTGACCTCTCATCCGGACGGATATCAGGTCTCCGTCGATGCCCCTCTGGGCTCTTCGGACTATTGTCTGATCCGGAGTACGGTGCCACTCACGCCCCAATCGCAGTTACGATCTGCAGCTTGCCGCCATGTTTGGCACCATAGGTCAGCTGATTGGAACGGGATGCGGTCTTTTTTTACATCCTACCGCCAGTACGGTTTTCGTCGGGGTCGATCAGCTGGTGATCTTCTAGTCTATCTGACTCATAGATGGGCGGAGGCAGTAGAGTCCAAGGAGGAGGCATTGGCCGTTAGTTTGGACATAGCGAAGGCTTTCGATCAGTTCTGGCACAAAGCGCTTCTTTCGAAGCTTCCTTCTGATGGGCTTCCCAAGAACTTGTGCAAATGGATCACCAGTTTCCTTGCAGAGCGGAGCATCAAGGTCGTAGTAGACGGTGCATGCTCTGATTTCAAGCCTACCAACGCTGGTGTTCCACAAGGTTGCGTGCTATCACCAACGCTGTTTCTCCTGCATATCAATGATATGATGCTAACTGGTAGCATTCATTGCTATGCGGACGACAGCACTGGTGATGCTTTACATACCGGCTGTGCCAATATTTCTCGGGATAACGCCGTCGAGTACCGGGAGAAACTTGTGTCTGAAGTCGAGTCTTTGCTTAACAAAGTCTCGGATTGGGGGCGACTAAATCTAGTCCAGTTCAATCCCAAGTTTGCGCGTTTACCGCTAAAAAGAACCCCTTTGTCATATCTCCTCAGTTTCAAGGCACTCCCCTTGCTGCCTCAGCTAGTATCGGAATCCTTGGCGTCGACCTATAGAATAGTGTGCAGTTTCGTGGTCACTTGGAAGGGAAGGCCAAATTGGCCTCTAAAAAGCTTGGCGTGCTCAGCAGAGCGAGACAGTATTTCATGCCGGTACATCGCTTGCAACTTTACAAAGCGTAAGTTCGGCCCCACATGGAATACTGTTCTCATCTCTGGGCCGGGGCACCCCAGTGCCAGCTCCCTCCACTAGACCGCATCCAGCGTAGAGCGGTTCGAATCGTCGACGACCGAGGTCTTTCTGATCGGCTCGATACACTGGCACTGCGTAAAGTTGTTGCATCTCTTTGCGTATTTTATCGTATCTATCACGAGGAGCGCTCTAAAGAATTGTTCGGACTAATACCAGCCGCTCAATATCACCATCGCACATCGCGACAAAACTCGCGTTACCATCCATACCATCTGGATGATTGGCGGTCCACCACTGTGCGATTTAGAAGAAGTTTTCTCCCTCGCACAACTTCCTTGTGAAATCAATTACCACCAGCGAATTTTCCGGACCGATACGACTTAGGAACCTTCAAGAAAAGAGCTTACACCTTTCTAAAAGGCCGGCAACGCATCTGCAATTCCCCTGGTGTTAAGGTTGTTCATGGGCGGCGGTAGATAACACGTGTTATCTCAATTTAAATGAGAAGTTGCTTCATGAACTTGAGCTCATTCAGAATCTTTGCATACGGTTCATATTTGGACTTCGAAAATATGACCATGTCTCCGAATATCGCGAAAAACTCAAGTAGGTTCCGACCCGTCTTTGCAGGAATACTCACATTCTTTCTATTTTATACTGTATTCTATTCAATTCCACTTCCCCTACTTACCTTTTAGCGGTTTGAGTTTCTTGGTGACATTCACTGTCGCTCTCTTCGCTCTGATAAAAACCTCATCCAAAAATTCCATCTCATAACACTTCCTTCTATTCTAAATCCTTTTCTATTGAAGCTGTTAGGCTTTGGAACTCCCTACCGCTGCATATTAGAAGTGCGCAGTTTATTGGAAAGTTTAAAAAGCGCACTTCTTTTTTCCTTAAATAGTCATTCCTCTAAAAATTATTACCTACTCATTTTTCCTTACGTCAAAACTTTCACTTCAATTAGTTTTATAATCCTTTCTGCTCTCGTACTTGTATGTCTTTATTTTTGTATTTAAAATATATTTATTTATAATAGTATGTATGTATTTATCGATTATATAATTATACGTATGTTGTGTGTATTTTCCAACAAACTACGTACACCCTTACCCTTTCTCACAGCTCACTTCATCCTCTGCAATGGTTGCCTGGTAGAGATCGCTTCCAAGCGATAAGGCCGCCAAATTGTACGTTTAAATAATCTATGTTTTTTTTTGTCTCATATGTATTTCTGGTGTACAATAAAGTATATTTCATTCAATCATTCATAATATATAAATGGACACGCCAGCCACACCTTAACCTACTGTCGCTGATATTACAATATTAACAAATCACAGGTGCAATGTTGTTTTAGACGCATCGGCTGAATATCATTCAGACCGCTAGTTGAACGGCTCCGTTTAGTAAAAAGACTAGACTGTTAACTGAAAGGCTAATTAAACTAGTTGGCTGCAACATATATACTTGAAAATGTCTCATCATCATCATCATTATTACAGCCCTTCACAAGTCCACTGCTGAACATAGGCCTCTCCCAAGGAATGCCACAAAGCACGGTCCTGAGCCACCTGCATCCATCGACTTCCTGCATGTCTTAGCAGGTCGTCACTCCATCTAGTGAAGGGTCGCCCTACACTTCTGAAATGGGTGTTTAACGTTATCTTTTAAAAATTCGCTTCAATTCACTTGAGGTGAAAGCTTTTATGACTCGATTAAACGTAATTTGTAGGACTTTAGCACAAAAACCGTGAACGTGCAATCATAACGTGACTTTGTCTGATTATATTTTACGGAGTACTTATTTACTAAACGCGTTTATTTAATATAAGGATATGATTATTAGTTATATGTTTATTTTTAATTATAATACAGTCCTACTCCCCGCGGTATGTATGTTATGATAATTAAGTTACTAGCTTTAGTTTTTTCTTTATTTTTAATATTGTATATATTTTTAATTAATCGACCAAACTGACAATATATTGAAGATGGGCCAAAAGCTATATGGACATGAAGGAGGCAAAAAAGGTGTGTCAGGTTCGTGCCAAATGGAAGACCGTAGTCTCTGCCTACCCATGTGGGTGGCAGGTGTACTCCTAAATTTTTTACTCCAATTTTTTTTAATTAAATATCAAGTTGAGGCGTATTAGAACAGACGGATAGAATAAAATATCTTAACCTTGATAGCGGTTGAATAAAAAAAATAAAATTAGTATTTACTGAAACGGTTGTTCCAAAATGGAGGCATCGGTAAATAGATTCAGGCGCATGCCTGTGGCATCTTAGAAAATTAGACCACCAGTTGCTTCGCTCAAGCTTAATGGATATTTAAGGAGTTTCCACGGCCTTGGCTCTTTTATTTTTTATTGCAAAAATAACACTCCTTTTACAGCCCTCTTAAAATCCCGCTCTCTTACATTAAAGCCCTTCGTTATTTCATGAGCTTGGCTGCGGGAGTCACGCAATAAAATAAATTAAATGTCACCATTATTTAAGAATAGCTACGCTAAAATGGATTTTTTTATAAACAAATCGACAATCTATTTAAATTTTCGACGGATTTCAAAAAGGAGGTACTCAATTCGACTGTATGTTTTTTTATGTGTATTACCTCATAACTTTTGTCTCGGTGAACCGATTTTGATGATTCTTTTATGTTGTATACGTATACGTATGTTCTACTATCGCCTAAAAATTAAGATTCCAACGTTTTATCGAATAAAATCGTATCTAGCAATCATATTATACATATAAATGATATAAAAAGCACATTGTTAGAAAGATAAATGATCGTTGAACTTTTTAATACTTTTTTAAATCGATTAATTGCTATTTTTAAATAAAAAAGGGGGTTTTAGTGGCTTATGGTGTGGATTTATCATGCCCTCAAGGCTTGTAAACACAATAACTTTTGAAAATGTCAATTGTTTAACTCAATCTATTTTTTAATCTCCTCATCTATCATGTGGGAAGGCACTGAATGTAAATGGCAGTGTAATTTTGTTTTGTTTAGCTATAATTAATTTTTTTCGGCTCCAAAATGGCGAAAATTTCGTTGATTTGGTAGCCTTGTATGTAAATTATTTCTGTAAATGGAAGGCTACAACCACAGAGTAGTTTAGTCACACTCAGTTTGGCGTCAATCGCCGTCGTGAGTGGACATTGTTTCGGTTGTTTGCAGCGGCTCAAAAAGATCGCTGTATAAATACACAATATTCAAATAACCAAATTTCTTAAATACTTGATAATAATAATAATAAGAGATTTTTTTATTACAATATTTTAAAAGCACAGAATAAAAGTAAGTAGTACCAATTTTTTCATCATGGGTGTCATTTTCATAGTTTTCGAGGGTGTTGAAGCCGATAGTGCTGTCGAAATGTAAATCCAAGATGGCGGCTGCAATAGATATCAATTTTTTCCTTTTGGGTGTCATTTTCATGGTTTTCGAGGGTGTTGAAGCCGATAGTGCTGTCGAAATGTAAATCAAAGGTGGCGGCTGCAATGGGTATCAATTTTTTCATCATGGGTGTCATTTTCATGGTTTTCGAGGGTGTTGAAGCCAATAGTGCTGTCGAAATGTATTTAAACTACTTTAAAAAATTCCGTATAACCATGTTATAGGGATTTTTTTTAATACGCTTAAGGTATGGCCAATTGGATTTACCAATATTTAATTTTTTTATTGGAAAGCTGGTGATTTTCATGTGGTCCCATATAAATTTGATCAACGTTTGACCAGTAGGTTTTGAGTTATCCTTAATAATTTATATGGAATTCGGTTGAACAAAATTTTTAATTTTACCACTTAGTACAATTACAGTCAAATATTTACTCTGTGTCTGCAGGTATGGTTAAAACAGGTTACTCAGAGTCTATAATATTTTTAACCAAGTTCCAAATCGAAGGAGGTTCACCAATTTATTTGAAACGGCTGAACATTTTAATGATCTTAGTCCTCGGGGACGAAAACGCATCTGCATTTTGATTCTTAGTCCAGGATGGATATAGGTGTCTATGGGCCGTAGCATCCACTTACCATCAGGTGGAATGTGTGCTCGCTTGTCACCTTTATTCCATAAAAATGAGTCTTTTATGTTGTTTAATAAGTATTAGCATAAAACTTTAATAATATATACATGTATAAATTCAAAGTTATTACACAAAAAAAAACATGACCGTTACATTAATATAAAATGTAGTTTTATTTTTAAATTTGTCTTATTAAAGGTATGGAAGGAAGGATAAAAGCATTGAATTTGAGAACGAAACATAAAATTCAAGTTAACATTTTGGCATAGTCTAAAAAGCATTTAACGTAGAAATGGCACTTAAAATCGCAATTAACGACCTCATAGGTGCCAGCCCGGCTGAGACTCGCATTGCTCGTGTGATATAAAACTGCCATGGTTCGTAGAAAAATATTCTAAGAACTTCAAATTTACGGTAGCTCAGGGGTTAAACGCTTGCCATTAATTTAACAGTAAGCGACCAAATCAGTTTCAATTACTGCCAGCACTAATCTGCAACTCAAAAAGTCGTCAAAATTATTCTACGTATCCAAATTCATGATAGTTTAGGGGCCAAGCGCTCGTCATAAATTTCACGATATTCGCGCAATACGTTTTCGATCACCACCGGCACCAATCAAGTTCGTTTGTTAATTTATTGCAATTTACCTAATTGCTAATTTACCACATGCTCAAGGAAACATCTTGAGGAAACCTGCATGTCTGAGAAATGAAATATTTCAAGGACATGTGAAGTCTGCTAACACGTACTGGAGCATATATAATGACGGACGGCATATCGAATGACGTTTGTAAGGGAAGGCTAAATTATCATGTAGAAGCTTGGCGTGCTCAGCAGAGCGTGACAGTATTTCACGCCGGCACACTGCTTGTAATTTTACAAGGCGAAAGTTCGTCCTCACATGGAATACTGTTCTCTGGGTACATGATATCTGGGCCGAGGTACCACAGTGCCAGCTCCTTCCACTTGACCGCATCCAGCGCAGAGCGGCTCGAATCGGTTCGAGTTCTTTCTGATCGGCTCGATTCACTGGCGCTGCGAAGGGATGTCGCATCGCTTTGCATTTTATATCGCATTTACCACGGGGAGTGCCCTGAGGAATTGTACGGCTTAATTCCAACTGCCAAATTCCACGAACGCACATCGCAACTCTCGATAACTCACGATACCACATAAATATTCACACCATCTGGATGCACCACTGTGTGTTTTACTAGGAGTTTTATTCCTCTTACGACCTTTTAGTGGAATTGTTTACCACCGGCGATATTTCCGGACCGATACGACTTGGGTTCCTTTAAGAAAAGAGCTTACTGCTTTTTAAAACGCCGGCAACGTACCTGCAATTGCCATGGTGTTGCCGTTGTTCATGGGCGGCGGTAGTCACTTAACATCAGGTGAGCAGCATGCTCCTTTTCCCCCTCTTCTATAAAAAAAAGGAGCACACTCATTGATTTTAGTATACCAATGAGCACAGTGGACTAATTGTTTAAAAATCTTCTAGAAGTGAGAGGAGACCTATGTTCAGCAGTGGGACGTACTCGTATACCTACTTTAATTTTTTACTCCAAATTAGTTCTCATAACTCTTAAGAACTGAATCTTATTACATTTATTACATGAAATGTTTAGATAGGATACCTTATAATTCAAAATATTTTAACATAAAACTTACGCTTTAAATTATTAGCTGTAACAGCATTAAGACTCAGATCTGGACACATTCCATGCAATAAATTTTTATACTTGATGCGAAAAATTACCTCACCAAATTGTTCAATTTGTAATATTATCGATGATGTTTATCACATTTTGATAGAATGTGCCCAGAACTCAAGAGAAAGAGCAAATTAATTTACATTTGTCCTTAATCGGTAGTAGTAATAGTATTTTATCCGACCCGTTATCAGATGATGCCAAAAAACTGTATTTGTTAGTTAATAAGAGATTAAGTAACTAGTAAACATAATAAGTTTATTTGGTAGTAATTATATTTAAGATTTTTTTGTAACTACCAGGGCGGCATAATCGCATCAGCGACAAAGACCTTTCTATATGAATAAAAAAAAATATTAGCACATATTTGGGAAAATTTAAACTATTAATTTATATTAATCGCTAACTTTGATGAATATCTTGTTGGCAGTTACTTTGTTGTCTTTGCCTACAAGAAGATTACTATTTAAGAAATTGTTTACTTTCCTAACAAAACCTGACCGCGTCGCTTTATGGATCAATCTTAATAAGTTTGTGATCACGTTGTCAACCATTTATTAAGTTACAAACGAATTATGTATTTTTTTTATAAAATAAAGGTGACAAACGAGCACACAGTCCACCTAATGGTAAGTGGTTGCTGCGGCCCGTAGACATCTACATCTATCCTCTATTACAAATCAAAATGCAGATACGTTGTCACCCATAAGGACTAAGATGGAATGCCTAATTTCCAGTAAAAAGGGTCTCCAGTTCTCTACACTCACCATACGAAACACAGCAGCGTTAAGCTGCTATTTTACGCTGGTATTCTGTTAGACGGCGGTCCTTCCCCGGTTGAGCCGACCCATTCGTGCTACAACTATACTATTAATATAGCTGCAGCATGGCTCTACCACGTAAAAAAATATTACGAATATTGTTTAAAGTTATTAACTAAACTGAACATAAAGTACCACAACAGCTTTTATACGTGGCGGAGCCACGCTACAGCTATTCCATGGTTGTAGCTCGAACGGGTCGGCTCGGCCAGAGAAGGACCACGCGCTAACAGTATACCATATTGAAATGGTGAGTGTTGAAAATCGGAGACCCATTTTACTGGAAACGAAGCTTTCCATCTTAGACATTAGGGCTGGCAACGTCTTTGTGTCCACCATCGGGTGCACTGTGTAGTCGTTTGTCCCCCTTATTCTATAAAAATAATAATTAAAAATTAAAAATTTTGTACAGCCGACTTCAATATAAGTTATTAAGAATAACTCAAAAACTATTGACCTGACCTTGATCAAATTCATATGGGACCACACGAGAAGTACCAGCTTTCAAATAAAAAAGGAATTATCGAAATCAGTTCACCCAATAAAAAGTTATGAGGTAACACACATAAAAAAACATGCAGTCGAATTGAGTACCGTATCCTTTTTGGAAGTCGGCAGAAAAATAAAGAGCCTTCCGAAATTGCCACGAAAACGCGAAAGCAAAATATGAGATGATAATAATACTAGTAGCCTTATCGCAACAAAGCGTCATGAAATAAAACGAGCCGTATCCAATGAGATCTCCTTCATTAGATTAGCCCTAATAAACTTGCGCTCACCAAATGTCGCTAGTCGACACTCAGGTCACATGAGTAAATAATAATTTAAAATCAAAAATTTTGTACAGCCGACTTCAATATAAGTTATTAAGAATAACTCGAATAACTCAAAAACTATTGGTCTGACCTAGACAAATTTATATGGGACTAAGCGAGAAGTATCAGCTTTCATATAAAAAAAGAATCATCGAAATCGGTCCACCCAGTAAAAAGTTATGTGGTAACACACATAAAAAAACATACGCGTCGAATTGAGTACCGTCTCCTTTTTGGAAGTCGGCAGATAAGTGGATTATTTTGTCATACAAAGTCATATAATGAGGGCTAATAATTTTTTGCTCACCAGATGTCGCTAGTTGACACTGAGGTAAAGTTTTTTGCTACACAGTGTAACTTAATTAAGAAGTTGGTAATAAAAGTTTATCAGTTTCTAGAGTATTAAGTTAATACACAAAACAATGCGTCAGTGGTTTGCTCTTTAATTTTTTTGCACGTTTTTAACTTTTTTAATTTTTCTACTCTTATGAATATCTGTGGTTTGGTCTATTTATTTTTAATCTTATTAATATAAAATATAGCTAATAGTGCAGAAAGAAACAATAACCTTTACATTTTTCGAACAAATTTACTTCCCCGCTATGAAATATGTCAAATATTACAGCTACAAATATTTTTTGTCGCACCGCCCTGGTGGCAAAAAACGTCGTGGACGACCTCATTAAAGACTCTTTACATGAAATGGGACTGAACTGAATTGTCATAAGAACTGAGATGCACTTGTTAAGTGAGCGGCTGACTGTAGCAAACAACCGCCGAATCCAATACAGAAATCCAGACCTGGAATTCCAACCCAGGATCACGTGATCAGCAGTCACGTTTATGATCACTAAACCAATGAGGCAACTCCTATATTAGATAGAGCCTGAAAGTATACTTGAGGTGAGATCGCGAATTTAGAATAATTCATAACATATCTAAAATTTCTTGATATAAAAGCCGTAGTATCTCAAGAAATAAGAGCGTGCCTTAAAATTTCATGGTACGTGATCAAACTGAATTCAGTCTCCACCAACGCCAACATGTCAAGGTCAAGCAATTTTGTGTTCTTAAAATGTCTATATCATAACCATATAGCAGTTATACGATAATATGAGTAGCCGTGTAAAGAAAACACTTTAATTATTTCATCTTATATTTTCTAAAAAATATTCCTACATTGAAAAAAAAAACTGTTTGAAAAAATTTTTACGTGGACGTCCGGATGTTGATTTTATGGTCACGATAACTCCCGAAGAAATTGACATATCGAGACCAGGTTTTTTTTATTAGCTTCAGGTTTCCTATTTTATATCAATAGCCTAGTACGCGTTATTTGTTAATAAAATTATTTTCAAGTTTTATAAGTTTTATTTCTATTAAAAATCTAAAGGCGCTTTCATTTATTTTTTAACCCTTGACAGACAAAGGACAAAATGCTATACATCCTTATATTTTATACGTTGTGTAATCGATTTATTTTGGTAGTAATTTTTTTATTTCATCAAAATTAAATAAAACGCTCATGAGGCGTGCACTTTTCCAAACTGTTTTTGATAATTCACTATGGTAATAGTTCTCGGAGGTAAACAAAACCATTGTGAGAAAACCTGAGAATAAAGATCGTACGACACGTGAGTCGGCTAACACACATTAGGACAGCGTGGTGGACTCTTTCTTGCCCTAAATCCCTGCCAGTAATGAGAGGAGACCGATATCCAGCCGTGGGATGAATATAGGCTGTTGATTTCCTTTTACTGCCTTAAACATGATTTTTTACCAAATTCAAGGACCTATTTAATTTAAGTGTTCGCGTGCTTTTACGAAAGCGTGAGCTTACCAAAGGATTTAGTTGCTATTTTTTTAATAGTCCTATGTTCAATAAAGGGAAAGGTAAAGGTCGCACGCACTCAAATGCTTCAAAGATCAACATGATAGGATCACGCACGTGATATGGTTGGCAAACAATACCTTTTTATTTAAGTAGGTACATAGCCGTTTCCTAGTAAAAATTATATATATTTTTCTACTGTTTTGCGAATTGCTTCGTAGAGTATTTTGAAAATATTTAAATATTATTATGTAATATAATATATTTAAATATTATTTTATTATTCTTTAATGAACACAGATAAATATAACGTGTAAACATATCAGTATCCTCCTGACTCCTGAACTTGGAGACCCTTACTGTCTGGTGGTCGTCCGCTCATACTATTATGACAAAACTTATCGTGTACGATATAAAATAGAAAATTTAAAATAAAAATTGTAATTATTAGGAAATTTAAAAAAAATACAAAAAATACTTTTACTTCTATTATTATATACTAGATATTAGATGCCACTTTTACTAAATCATTAACAATTTTAGATTTTAATACAATAAGTGTCAGAATGCCACCGCTTGATAAATATACTGCATATCTCAAGGAGAAGTTGAAGGAAGAGTTGTTAAAGAAGGAGAATTGCACCTCCTTTATCGACCAGCATAGGTCCACAGGTGTTGAAGATAAGCCTCTCCAGTTGTAAGAAAAAATTATCTTTTTCTTTATAGAGTAAAGGTGACAAACGGAGCACACAGTCCACCTCATGGTAAGTGGATGCAGTGGCCCAGAGACATCTACATTTATCCTCAATTAATAATCAAAATGCAGATGCGCCGCCATCCCTGAGGACTGAGATGGAATGCCTCGTTTACACTAAATTGGGTTTCCGGTTCTCTACACTCACCATACGAAATACAGCTGCATTGAGTTGGTATTTTACGCTGGTATTCTGTGAGCTGATTCTGGTCGAGTCGACCCATTCGTGCTGCAACCACAACATAGCTACAGCATGGCTCTACCACGTAAAAAAAGTCTTCATCGTCACGCTGGCCAGGCGACTTAACGATCGCAGTACATCTCGCACCTTAGATGCTGTTACCCGTCGCTAGTCTAGATATTTTACGTCTGATGAAAACAACATGGTTTTATCGTCATTTATCGCTGTTGACAACCGAGTAAACTAAGTATTAAATTTATTCTGTGGCCCGTACTTACCTAAATCTTTCCTTAGTGAAGGATTCGAACGCAGACCGTCATTTAAAACGACGATTAAAAATATTTTCGTCAATCACCACATGAAACACAGAAGCACTATTCAGCTATTGGACGCTGGTATTATGTACCTCCATGGTCGGGCCGCGACCCATTCGGCAGGTATAATTTAATAAACTGCCACACGGCACTAGCACGAAAGAATAGTAAAATATAAAAAATTTATCTTGATGATAATAGCAAAATATTTTTTATTTTCTACCGACTTCAAAAATGAGACGGTACTCAATTCGACTGTATGTTTTTTTATGTGTGTTACCTCATAACTTTTTACTGGGTGGACCGATTTCGATAATTCTTTTTTTATTTGAAAGCTAGTGCTTCACATGTAGTCCCATTTAAATTTGATCAAGGTCTGACCAATGGTTTTTGAGTAATTCTTAATAATTTATATTGAAGTCGTATGTACAAAATTCTTAATGTTTATTATATTGTAAACAAAAAGACACCGCTTAGTTGCGGCGTAAGAATATCCACCACTCCACTTTTTACCGTGGGTAACCTATGTGGTGACAATGGGAAATGCCTGAAAAGTCTCATGGCTTCCGATAGATGGCCGTATAACCATCTCGTTTACGCCAGGCTTAAAATACATAGAGCGGCGACAGACAACAGCGTCAAAGAAGTGAGACGACTGGTAAGCGGCAAATCCCCCCTAAAGGAAGTCTCGTGTCCAGCAGTGGACTGTTAGGAGCAGATGATGATGATGATGATAATTAGGTATTTCTACAAATACTTTATATTTCTCTAAAATGAAATACTATTTTAAAATACCTTTTTTAAATGAATTCGATTTTCTTACTTTTTTACATTGGTATTTTGTTAGGAAACTTTTATTGTATTTAATGTTCGAAACTTCAATAGAAGATTCCAGAGAACGGTCAGGGGATTGGAGCAAGTAAGCCGCGCACGTACCCGTGAAATATGTCTTTGTTTTACAGCTAAGCCTTCTAAGTGTGGCTCCCGAGCGGGTACCATATTGTCCTTGAGAATATTTTGTGAAGTGGAAATATATACTAAGACTTTCCGCTATAAATTGCAAGCTTACGTATATCTACCTATACAAATTTATATATTATTCAATAGGTGGTAGGATATATTGAAGATGGGCCAGATTAAGAGTACCTATTGGATTGTGTAATGCGATGATAATATATTATAAACATTGAGTTATATGTACTACGTACTAGAGAAGCCATTCCGAACATTGACTATGTTCAACTGAACTGTAGTGCAATCCGTACAAACTAAATATTGCGTAAATTGAAGATTTGTGAATTCCATAAAATAATTATTATTACATTTTATTTAGAAATATGTTTGTTTAGATTAAATTAAGATATTTTATATTCAATTGTTATATTTATTTTATATTAATATCTTATTTTAAATTAAACTAAAGTATTCGCGCATGCGCGACTACTACTCCCGCGCATGCGCGAAGACATGGAGTAGGACACAATTTTTGTTTGGAATGGCTTCTCTAGTACGTAGTACATATAACTCAATGATTAGAATAGAATAATTTTTATTCAATTTTGATTACAAGTAATTCTTATTGAAAGGCATTTTTTACTTTACCACTGGTTCGAAAAAATCCTCTGTCTTGGGAAGAACCAGCAAGAAACCCAGCGGGACTTTTTTTAAATAAACTTTACAATATACCTAAACGATTACGAACTATTTACAACATTTATTTTAGAAGCTGCTTGGAAGCGACCACCTCATTCCCAGGGGTTGTTATCAACCATGTATTCGTTTATATTATAATAACCCTTTTTATACAGCTTTTGTTTAATTAAATATTTAAACTTGGTAATAGAGATACCTTGTATATTTTCTAGGACTTTGTTGTAATAGCGTATATGTACGAGTACATTGCCCCAAGAATGAATTACTGACTCTGCGGAGTCGAGAGACCGGTATCACTAGCTTGTGTTTTTTTTTTATTTCGGATAATTCGGGCTACCGGACGGGCGTGAAGGAAGGCATGTGCACTCAGCTGGACTTCCGCTGAGATGCCTCCAGCGGCTGTGTTGCACGTTGGTTGGATAACGGCTGTCTTCGCAAATTATTTTCACTGATTTTCATGAAATATTACGTTATTGCAAAAATCTATACACTTGCTATTTTCTTGTATTGATCATTTACAACTAAATTACACCATGGCGCGAGGTTATGAAGCGAAATATAGCGGTGCGATCAGCGTGTTTTACGAACTTGTGAAACCCGTATAATCCGATAACCGTATGACACGAGTGTACATGCTGGGCTTAAAGGCGTTAGATGGAAAACCCGGCAATAAGCATTGTAGTACTCTTACTGGTTAACAGTTAACAAATATTCTAAGCGTTATTGTAAGTGGCGCAAACAGAACTCTTAACCGACGAGCATCTATGCGTAGGTATATGGATGTAAAGGAAGCGAGAGAGGTATGTCAGAATCACGGAGCAAATACAAAGAGGAGGTGTTGTAATTAGATTTCACTATGTAACAACGCGTGACAATTTGCGGGGTGAGGGGATGTTAAGCCCTACTATTTTCCGTCTATCGATAAATATTAAAACTACTCGCATCGTTCCATATCGATGTTGCAATGTAGTTTATCTACCTTGACGATGGATGGCGGCCAGTTCGCAAAATGTTATAAAAACTATAAAAATAATATTTGGGCGATTAAAAATTCTTTACGACTGAATACAAAACAAATTTCAACACTATCGTTTTTCTTATAGGACAACATGCGGCTCATCTGATGGTAAGTGACTACTGCCGCCCATGAACAACTGCAATACCAGGGAGGGAATTGCAGAATGCCGGCCTTTTAAAAAGGAGTAAGCTCTTTCCTTGAAGGTCCCTAAGTCGTATCGGTCGGGAACAATCGCTGGTGGTAATCGATTCCAAAAGGAAGTTGTGCGGGAAAGAAAACTTCTAAATCGCACAGTGATGGACCGCCAATCATCCAGGTGGTATGGATTGTATCACGAGTTTTGTCATGATGTGCAATGGTGAAATTGAGCAGCTGGAATTAGTCCGAACAATTCCTCAGAGCACTCCCCGTGGTAGATGAGATAAAATACGCAAAGAGATGCAACATCTCTACGCAGTGCCAGTGAGTCAAGCCGATTGCAAAGAATTCGGTCGTCGACGATTCGAACCGGTCTGTGCTGGAGGCGGTCAAGTGGAAGGAGCTGGCACTGGGGAGCCCCTGCCCAGAGATGGGAACAGTATTCCATGTGGGATCGAACCTGCGCCTTGCAAAGTTGCAATCGGTATGCCGGTATGAAATACTGTTCCGCTCTGTTGAGCACGCCAATCTTCTTAGAGGCCAATTTGGCCTTCTCTTCTAAATGACCACGAAACTGCACATCACTCGATATGTTGACACCGAGGATTCCGATACTGATTGAGGCAACAAGAGGAGTGCCTTAAAACTGAGGAGATACGACAGAGGGGTTCTTTTTAGCGGTAAACGCGCAAACATGTGTCTTCTGAGGATTGAACTGGACTAGATTTAGTCGCCCCCAATCCGAGCCTTTATTCAGCAAAGACTCGACTTCAGACACAAGTTTATCCGGTACTCGGCGACGTTTTCCCAAGAAATATTTGCACGGCCGGTATATAAGACATCACCAGTGCTGTCGTCTGCATAGCAATTAATGTTACCAATTTGCAACATATCATTGATATGCAGGAGAAACAGTGATGGTGATAGCACGCAGTCTTGTAGAACACCAGCGTTGATTAGCTTGTAATCAGAGCATGCACCGTCTACTACGACCTTGATGCTCCGATCAGCAAGGAAACTGGTGATCCAATTGCAAAATTTCTTGGGAAGCCCATAGGATGGGAGCTTCGAAAGAAGCGCTTTATGCCAGACTTGATGGAAGGCCTTCGCTATATCCAAACTAAAGGCCAATGCCTCCCCCTTGGACTCTACTGCCTCCGCCCATCTATGAGTCAGGTAAACCCAAAGAGCACCAACTATGATTAATTATTTTACCAATACTGAGCTCTACGTACCTTTATATTTTAGTTACCATGACACAAAGTGTCGTCATCTAATGTCGAATATATTTAATTATATTTGAAAGCCGACGCAGATTTTTCTAGAACCTTTTTAATAAATTAGGTATAAAATTACTTACAAACGAAATGTGATGCGATCCATAGCATCAGAGCGTCTATCTGAGTAGTTTTTACACGATGAAACACAACACTTCAACCTTTTCTTCTTAATACTACGAAAATACACCGATTAACAATTTTCGACACATAAGCGCACAGAACGAACGCTGATAGTATACTAAGTAAAGCCACGCCCACTGTGATGACGTCAGGACCCAGTTAGATTCACAGTGCACAGTTGCTAATGCCATCTCCTCTTCGTACTTGCTTCGTGGTCAGAATCGTGCCAAATGAAAATCCATAATCTCTGCCTACCCCTCCGGGTGACAGCCTTGAGTTGAGAGAGATGTTTTATGTATGTAGTAGGACCCCTTTTTTACCTAGCAATGCGTCTGGGTAGTAACTACCCTCTTACCTACTTCTGTCGCCAAGCAGCAGTGCTTGTATTGGTGTATTCCGGTCTGAAGTGTATAGAGTCAGTATAATTACAGACTGTGAGAAATTCCATCTTAGTCCTCAGAGGCGACGCATCTGTAACCTTCTGTGTTTGAAGTTAGCTGCACGTGTCCATCGACTCCTGTAGTAAACCAAGTTAAAGTAAGTTCGTTTTCTACCTAATTAAAAAGAGGAGGTACTCAATTCGACTGTATGTATTTTTTAATGTTTGTTACCTCATAACTTTGTTCTACGTGAACCGATTTCGATTATTCCTTTTTTATTTGAAAGCTGGTGCTCCTCATGTGGTCCCATATAAATTTAATTAACGTTTGGTTTTGTGTTATCCTTAATAATATATATTGGAGTCGGTTGTACAAAATATTCAATTTTAAATTATTCATTTCAGTTTTACAAAAAATCTACTATCCCATATCAATCTGTGGTTGCCAAGCCGCATTTCTAGCGGTGCAACTACGGCAAATATCCTCACTATGAGGATATTTATGGGGCCTTTGTTCAGCGATGAACTCTTGATAGGCTGCAATGATGATGATGATGAAAGTAATATAATTTACTATACTAAAACATGTGTTCACAAATTACTTTACTTATTACCTCTGTTAATATCATCGATATACTATATGTACTACGTACTAGATTTTGCATTCCGAACATACACTATGTTCAACTAAACTATACTGCAATCTGTACATTGTGTTATTTAGTGTGGTTTCAATCTACTAGTTAGTCTGTGGTTTCAATATACATGCAGTGTGGTTTCAAATTAAAGTTTAAATTAAAAACTGACTGCGCAGGCGCCAACGCGCTTAAATCAAGTGCGCATGCGCGACTCTACTATCTCCCGCGCATGAGCGAACACATAGAGTAATGCACATTTTTTGTTTGGAATGGCTTCTCTAGTACGTAGTACATATAACTCAATGGTTAATGTACAATGTTAAAGTACAAGGCTGTATTTGAGCCCGAGTGCCTTTTATTTGACATGGACCCAAAATGTGTGGCGAATATACCCTGTAGCTGGATTTTATCGTACCGTTACCATTACAGCCTATTAAAGGCCACTGCTGAACGTAGGACTCCCCCATAGATTGCCTCATAGGGGGGATATTTGCTATAATTACCACGCTTGGCATGCTGGTTAGCAACCGCAGTTTTTTTTATTTTTAGTCATTATTAGGAAGATGCTGATGCCCATCTCTGCTTATGGTATTTCAATGATTGACAATCGCGATTTGGGTTAATATTTTAGCTTAAGCACTAGTAAGGAACCAAAGAACCTTTTACTGGTTCACCAGTTATTTTGTTATCTGTATGTATACGGTCCATTCCCCAACATGACGTACATTGTTGTCCTTCTTCGGAGGAACACGTTCTATGAAATAGTGTTCACCGCATGTAGCGATGGTGAAGCACTCAGTAAAGAACCTTCCATCACCATTATTTGTCTGGTTCTTCGAGCATTATGGCCAGCCCATTGCTACTTCAGCTTACCGTTGACCTATGTCGTTTACTCTGGTTCTAATGCGAATATCTCGCGAAGATAGTCCGAGCATTGATCTATGTTTCAATTTAAAAGATCAAATTTACGAAACGCCATTTACTCATATGTGGTAGAGCCACGCTGCAGCTATATTATGGTTGTAGCACAAATGGGTCGGCTCGACCGGGGTAGGACCACGCTCTCACAGAATACCAGCGTAAAATAGCAGCATAATGCTGCTGTGTTTCGTATGGTGAGTGTAGATAACCGGATACCCTTTTTACTGGAAATGATGCTGTTTGTTTTTTGAGGGGAGTGTAGAGAACCGGAGTTTTTAAATCTCATTTCATCTCAGTCTTCAGGGGTGACAACGCAGCTACATTTTTATTGCTAATCGAGGATAGATGCAGGTGTCTATGGGCCACAGCATCCACTTAGTTATATTATATGTTCAGTTTACGATTTTATGTAAAAATCGTTGCCGCACTATTGATTGTTAATTATACAATTCTCAAATACTATTCAATTTTATTTATGCCTTTGTCACATTAAGAGATTCGCTGGAAATGATTAATATTCAATTTTATTTACGCCTTCGTTACATTAAGAATTTCACTCTCGCATCTGCCACTGACCGACGCGTTAACACACACACGGGTTTCTGCAGAATACCAGCGCTGGTCATCCCAATAGGGGTGTCAGCTTATGCTGAGCAGCTGACCCTATCGACTCAGCATTGCAACGCTCACATTTCCTGTACATTGTTTTTATTTATTGTTGAATGTTATAGTTTTTCTTCTTTTATTTTTTTTTTTATTTTTTATTTTTCGCTAATATTAATTATACTTGCTGTTTTCTACATATGTACATGTTGATTGTTTATTTTTTGCCAGTGCTGTTTGTTGAGTTGATTAAATGGTTTTATTATTATTATTATTATTACTTACCATCACTTATAAATTATGTGCTTATTTTATAAACATTTTAAAATTAAAAAATTTGTGCAGCCGACTTCAATATAAATTATTAAGAATAACTCAAAAACTATTGGTCAGACCTTGATCACATGTGAAGCACCAGCTTTCAAATAAAAAAAGAATCATCCAAATCGGTTCAACCAGTAAAAAGTTATGAGGTAACACACATAAAAAAACATACAGTCGAATTGAGTACCGGCTCCTTTTTGAAGTCGGTAGAAAATGATCCCATATAAGACGATCACTTCATATAACTCTACAATTTACCTGTAGAAACTTCTTGTCGATCCAATTACATTGGCTTAATTTTGGATTTAAACTTATTATAATAACAACGTTTACTCAAACTTAGCACAGGGGGTTGAATTTGTTTTAAAGGTTCACTACTCTGTACTACAATACCTCGGTTCTGTGTACAATACGCTGAATTGAATGTAATCAATTTCTTCTATTTCCGTACACTCGCCTTGAAATCAAACCACGTAAGGAATTTAATTTTGTCGAGTAAAATAGCTGAATACGTCAAAATTTTACACGTTCTGAATGCAAATTCCTGATAATGCTATTAAAAAACAAGAGGCTTCTCATAACTTTGACCTATTTTTCTACCACTTGAATTAGAAAACAAGTGATAACATATAGGTACAATAGCTTCAAAATCATCATCATCACTACAACCTTTCAAAAGTCCACTGGTGAACATAGCGCTCCTCCAAGGAATGCCACAAGCACGGTACTAAGCCATTTGCCTCCTTTGATTTTCTTCTACTCTCACCAGGTCGTCAGTCCATCTAGATGGGGCCGCCCTACACTTCGCTCACATTACTAATTATTTAAAGGAGAAAGCCAGATTCTCTATAGAACTTTGCCCTACCTAAATGTGTGGTGTACACGAATGCCGTATGCAACATTTTTTTTACTTTATTACTTCATCCAAATTATATAATTTGAAGTCTCTAGAACTTGCGATTTTTTTCAAACTGGAATTGAATAATTACATTTACCTTACTTTTTAGAACAGCATTCTTTGCAGTTCATTGTAATTTCTGAATATATATTGTCAGGCGCTAATGATATATATATATCTACGTCTACATCTATCTTCGTTTGCGAATTAAAATGCTGATGCGTTGTCAGCCGTGAGGACTAAGATAGAATGCCTATTTTCCAGTAAAATGGGTCTCCGGTTCTCTACACGCACCATACGAAACACAGCAGCATTAAGCTGCTATTTTACGCTGGTATTCTGTGAGAGCGTGGTCCTTCTCCGGTCGAGCCGACCCATTCGTGCTACAACTATACTATTAATATAGCTGCAGCATTGAAAAAAGGGTTCTCTTGTATAGGATCTAAAAGGTCCTTACACAATATAAGACTAGCACCACCTGTTTTTCATAAAATCTAAGTCCTAGTCATGTAAACGAGTTATATTATTTACAAAATTATTTTCAAGATACATATTATTATGACATGTATCTGAAGAAGGTGTAAATATTTACAGATTATTATATAACTAATTTTACGACAACGGCAGGACCATAAATTATCAAACATATAAAAAAGCTATAAAACTAAATATATTTGTTGCAAAGATTACATAGATTACTTAGATTACCAAAATTTACTTGGGGTTTTTAAATAACGCCTGATTCTATTAATTATCTGAGCGGATATATGTAGGCAAAGTAAATTTTTCCAACTTTAAGAATCGTGTTAATTTGTATTTGACATTTTTATTGAAAGAAGAGTTAAGATTGTAAATCGAAATGAGGACACAAAATGCCCCTGCATCCTATCGACGCAAAGATGACAATTAGTGCACCTCAACATCGTGGATGCAATCATCGGAATGTCCATAGTAATTATCAGTAATTCAATAAGTAGGCGTGATCGAGTACGTAATAAAAATATTTTTAATAATTTTAAACTTATATACCTACGGATTTGTTCGGAACCCTCGGGCGCGCGCGTTTTTTTTTAAATAATAAGTTACCGCAAGTTGTACAAAACAATGATTTATCACAAAAAAATTCCAAATTCATAAGATTATTTATCATATGTTTACCTTTTTTGTACAAGGTGGGGCACGATCTGGCATTCTCCTTTAGAAAATTTAATCCATATATTCTTTATAATTTGCGTCATACAACACTTACCACATTACAATAACCACACACTTTTCTTTTTGTGATCCTGTCCCTGTCCCTCCAAAGTTAGCGATTAGACCATCCATAGTAATACTGATATTTTTACATTTTTTTTAAGTTTATGTATTTGTTTTGATGTAAAAAGCATTTATAGATATTTTAATACATATCTCCAAAATTAGAGGTATGTTAGGATCGAGATAAATGGAAGCCCGTAGTCCCTGCCGACCCCTTTGTATAACAAACAAGAGATTAAGTATGTATGTATGTACCTGCTAAATAAATATCCCGCTGTGTAATGATGTCGTAAGAATATCCATCATCATCTTTCTTCACATGTGTGTAACCTGTTGTGAAGGCGATTATGAGATTGATAATAAAAACTAATCACTTCCGACTAAAGGTACCAGCGTAAAATGGCAGCTTGACACTGCTGTGTTTCGTATGGCGAGTGTAGAGAACCATAGACCCATTTTACTGGAAAAGAGAAATTCCATCTTAGTCCTCACGGGTGACGACGCATCTGCATTTTGATTCTTTATTGAGGATAAAGGTAGATGTCTATTGGTCACAGCAACCACTTACCATCAGGTGGACTGTGTGCTCGTTTGTCACCCTATCCTATAAAAAATGTTAAGTATAAATACTTATATATGTACAAAAATGTTAAGTATAAATACTTATGTATGTACCTACTTAATAAATATCCCGCTGTGTAATGAAGTCCTAAAAAAATCAATGACCATCTTTCTTCCCATGTGTGTAACCTGCCATTAAGGCGATTATGAGATTGACAATAAGAACTCATCACTTTCGACTAAAGGTGATATTACCATTCCGTTCCCACCAAAGGTAAAATACTCAGACGGTTGACGAGGAACAAGATTAAAGGGTGAGAAATGTCTGATATTGCGATCGCCATTCCGCTGGTGATGCTGGCGATTAGGGCAAATTTCCCTACACCAAAAGAAGGTAGAATAGAATAATTTTTATTCAATGTAGATTACATAGTAAGTAATACTTATTGAAAGTCATTTTTTAATTTTACCACTGCTTTTGAAAAAATAACCTCTGTCCTGGAAAGAATCAGCTAGTAACTCAGTGGGACTTTTTTTCAAAGTAAACTATACAATTAGAATGTTCTTACAAACTATTTACAAAATTTATTTTAGAAACAGCTTGGAAGCGACCACAGGGGTTATTATCAACCGTTTATTCATTAAAATTATATGAATCCTTTTATACAGTTTTTGTTTCATAAAATATTTAAACTTGGCAAGATCTTGTATATTTTACGGGCTTTGTTGTAAAAGCGTATATATTGCCCCAATAATGAATTACTGACTCTGTGGAGTTGAAAAAGTGTTGTGTTGACAAAGTGTATATCACCTTTTTGGTAAACTTTATGTTCAGCACTGTTTGTTCGATTTTTGAATAATTGATAGAAACATCTTAATTAACAGACTCACTCAACTCAGGCGTTACTTTGCGGATATCCATTATATTAAAGTTGGAAAAAATTACTTTGACTTTTTGGATAACGCCTGATTCTATTAATTATCTGAGCGGATATATGTAGGCAAAGTAAATTTTTCCAACTTTAAGAATCGTGTTATTTTGTATTTGACATTTACTTTGTCGTGATAGTACAGAGACTAAGCACTTGTTGTAAATTTCACTATATGCCCGCAACCTGAGTACGTTGCCCCCAGTCGGCACAAATAGATTTGTGAATTGCAATTATAAGTGCTGATTTAGAACGTATTTAGTGGTATTGACCCTGTATTCACTACTTGACTTAACTTTAGGCGTTAGTTTGCGAAAATTCATTACTTTAAAATGTGGAAATTCTTTGGCCAAAATCTATCGACATGTCAAATTGATTATAATTATGATGTATATTAATATAGATTATTAATCCAATTTATATTAAATAAATCTATACATTTTCCAATTTATTTGAAAAATATTATAGAATATAATGATGATTTTTTTGTAAATATATTAGCGATGTTGTTGTTATTCGGTACATGATGTATTCACCCGTAATGGACGTGTGTGTTAGACATAAATTTATTGGTTTGCTTCATGAATAAAGAAAATAAAATAAATAAGATCCTTATAAAAATAAAATGGTATACTTTTCAAACTGTATAAGAGAAACTGTTCGATGTTTTAATTATAATATCTACCACTGCTGCATATAAAAGAGAGAATAGTAATGGAAATTTGTTAAACTGTAAGACCTTGAAGCTGCTGGTGACCGAAACTTAGTCGATAAGTCACAGGTTTATGATAGTCCTACAATAAAACTTTTCTGAGTCCCTGCCAAATGATTTCGTGAAAATTTATTTAACACATTTTGTTTAAATCTCACTCCTTTGTTGACATTTTTCGAATAAGGCGTAACAACTTAAATATGAATGAATCCGCTCGACAATTAAAATTCCAATTCTAGACTAACTACACACATTACACTATAAAACGCTGGAAAGTTAGTATGAGTGTGTACTGTTTTCTGACACATATAGATAAACTCTCCTCGTTCCAAAAAGCTTCTTTCAATTGTTGTCGGTAGTCGGTTAATCTTTCTATTCTCCTTTTAAAGGCTACTCATCACAATATTGGAACCGATAACTCATTGATTGATCTAATCTTTACTGCTTCTCCTGATCGTATGATGATGCACGGACAGTTACCTGCTTTGGTATCTCACGTCATGGCTTGATTTATGCTTCGTGTAAGCTTAAACCTCCCAAATATTCCCCTTCTGAATTGCATCTGCGCAGTCTTTCTAAAATAGATTATGACAAGTTAAGGGATGACGCTCTTAATCTCGATCTAGCCTTATTCATCGCAGTACTGTTGGCGATAAAGTCTCTAATCTTAACCAAAATATTCTCACTCTTTATGATGCTTATGCCCAAGTTCACAAGGTTAGATTGAATCAGTCTGTGTGGGGCAAATGAGCTCAGCTTGGGCTGATGTGGAAGCTACTGTGCCGCAAAGCGGTATTCCTTCTCCTGTAATTTTTAAAATTTTTATAAATTTTGTTAGTTCCATCTTCGATTGCTCGTAACGTTTGTATGTCGATGACCTTCAGCTATACGTGCAAGCTGAAATTGGGGATATCCATAATGGGATTAAAATTTTTTATGACAACTTATCAGTTATCAAAGATTGGTCTACTCGCTATGGAGTGTTGGTCAATCCTTTGAAATGCCAAGCTATACTGGTGGGTAGGTGAAGGATGCTAGTCAATATTAATCTTGCAGACTTACCTCCAATACCGTTCAGTAAGTCTGTAAAAAATCTTGGCCTACACATTGATAGCACGCTGAATTGAGAGAACTCAAGTTTCAGAAGTCAGTCGTAAAGCCATTGCCACGTTACGTTCTCTGTATCTTTTAAAACATTTTCTCTCCATAAAGTCTAACATCATGCTTGTCCAATATCGCATATTACCCATAATTGATTATGCAGACGTGTGTTACCCAGATCTGTCCCAGGGTCTTCTGAACAAGCTGGAACGTCTACTCAATAACTGTATAAGATTTATTTTCGGCCTTCGTAAGTAGGTATGACCATATTTCGCAATATAGATCTGAGCATATTTAGCTTACTCGTACATTCCGGGTGAGGCGTAATTCCAGATTATTCCATGTTCTCTTTTGCATATTAAATGACCCATTTTCGCCTTCTTATCTTAAGAGTAAATTTCACTATCTCTTCTCAGCTCATGATAGGATCCTACGTTCTTCTTCTAACAACAAAATGTGTATTCTTGTTCACTTCACCGAGTCCTGTGGTAACAACTCCTTTAGAGTTCAGGCTACACGTATTTGGAACTCTATGCCCGATGACATCAGAAAAACTACAAATAAGTAATTTGTTTATAAAAAGTTGGTGCGTAATCATCTATTAAAGACAACGCTTCTTACATGAAACATCCATGTCATTTATATTGTTAGACGTATATAATCATAGTTATTTATATGTACTATTTATATATGTATGTTGATATGTATACATGTATGTTTATGTATGTATGAATATATGTATAAATAGGAGATATTTCTATATTATTTTATATATTAGTAATATGTATATATTACGTAGGAAATTATCATTTTTTTGTTTTTATTCTATATTGCTACACCTACGTAAAATTCTCAACACTCCATGGGTTGACTGGTAGAGAATGCCTCAAGGCATTAAGTCCGCCCTTTGTATCCTTTTATATCAAGGAATGCAATATAGAATAAATAAATAAACATATGGGTCACTATAATATTCTAATATTCGAAATTTTTCGATAGATCCAAAATTGCCATATGAACAACATTATTATAAATAAAACACTTTGTTCAAACTACTTTTTCTCATTTAATTAATAAATCTTTTTTTTTTGTTACAGATTTAATGTTTACCTGAAATCAAGAGGAATTGTTGTGTGTGAAATCAAGAGGACTGTTACACAGGATTACCATTATATCAAATTTATTTATTTAGCATAATATATTTTAAAATTTGACAATAATACAAGCCAAACTAAATTATTTGCATGATAAATGTAGATTTCTATTCAAATAGAATCTAACACATAATTAAATAATCAAAATAAATTATTTACAATTGCAAATACTAGTACTACATACCTTATCTACAGTTAAAAAAAATTGGATACAAGTAAATAATATAAGAACTCTTTAGAAAATGAGTTTTGATTCAACCTCTTCTAAGAAGCTTAATTTAGACAAAGCGAATAATTTCATGAGACAATTCAGAGACCCTGACTCGAGAGAACTGAAGAAACTATCGGCCAATCAATTTATGGAAGTGTGGAGCCATTACGACAGAGACGGTAAGTGATTATTTATATTTTTAATTCATTTACACCTGCCTATCAAGATCCACTGCTGAACATACGCCTACCCTTGAAAGGCCTTAAAAGTGGTTGAAATGCCTAAATCTTGGATATTTAAGTAAAAAAAATCTGAATAACTGTTCATTTAATCCACAAAGAAAAAATACAGGGTAACAGAAGAGGATTTCGTAAATGTTTTTAATTGAACAAAATTGTATTTTTGTCAACCCCTTATTAGAAAAAAAAATCCCCATAGAGTACCTATCTTTGTCATATTTTGCAAAATTTCTCCAAAACGGTACAAGCTTTTTAAATAGTTCTTACACTAAAAAAAAGGTCTTAAAAATATTAATATTTTTAATTGAGAGTTTTATTTTTATTCCCCGTTTTATAAGAGAATATATCATTTTTCCCTGAAATTGAATATATTTACGCGAGCGCGCATGCTCCGTCGCCCTGTGGCAGTCAGTTTTCGGACATTCGTGTAGAGTCTACTAGTTAGTCTGTGTTTCTGACATCGTCGAGGGTGGACAGCCCGTCGGTGTTGGAGCGACTTCGTTCAAATATATATTCGTTTTTTAAAAGTTTATACTCAATTATAAATATTTTTATGATTAGAAATACTTAATTTAGTTAATATCTGTACACTGGTAACTGTAAATATTATTTTCTAAATAAATTAGTTTTTAAATTGCCCAAAGAAGAAGAAATTTTCGCGGCGACGTTGATTAGTGAAATTGAAAAATGTATTTTTATATAATTTAAATGTGGAACGACGAACATGCTCTCGTTACTTAGATTTGGATAGTTTTTAATACCTATGTAATTTGTTGTTGCATATTTTTATTAATTAGTTGATACTGAATTTTATAATTATGTATTACAATAAAACGCTGTTTTTATGAGTATGACTTTATAAAATATTATTGGGGAGGGAAATGTAGATACAGATACTTATATTTAGGTACTGTTATCAAATTAAATCAAACAATTTAAATAAATAAAAAAAATTGTGCTTTTCTATAGAAATGAAGATATTCGCAGTAGAACCAGAGTAACTGACATAGCCCAACGGAATATTAAAGTGAAATGACAATGGGCTGGCTATATAACTTGGAAAATAAAAAATAGGAAGAAAGGTTCTCGAGTGGCAACCTCGTACAGGTAAGCGAAGTAGTACTCAACCTTTATTCCTCTTCACGTATTCTCATACGCTTTTCTTCACACATACTCACACACACACACACACACACACACACACACACACACACACACACACGCACGCACGCACGCACATGCACACGCGCACGCGCACGCGCACTCGCACGCGCACGCACACGCATACGCACACGCACACGCACACGCCCACGCACACGCATACGCACACGCACACGCGCACGCGCACGCGCACTCGCACGAGCAAGGTGGTATCTTATGGTAAATAAATACGGGGACCCATAGACACCTACATCTATCGTGGATAAAGAATCAAAATGCAGATGCGTTATCACCCCTGAGGCTAAAATGAAAAGTCTCGTAACAAAAAAAAAACGGGCCTACGGTTCTGGTCACTCACTACACGATTTACATTATATCACTATTTTAGATTGGTATTCTGTGTGATCATACGGTTCAATTTCGCAGGCGTTTAGCAATGAGATGCAGCGCTGAGAACCGCAGGTTCGAATCCAGCATGAAACAAGTATTTGTATGTTTTACAAATAATACTCATTCCGGGTCTGGATGTATGTCCTTGTGAAATGTATGTATGTAAACCACAAAGTTTTTGAAAATAAGCCTTGCAGCTATCTTGTTTGTCTGCATAATCAGACTTTGGCTCTTCTTGTATCTACACAATTATACGTACGTTGCACCATTGCAATAACTTGAATTTAACAAGTAATTAACTGCAATATATAAGTGATTTTCGGTCTATAACGCTATCATCATTACAGCCCTTCACAAGACTACAGCTGGATATAGACCTCTCACAAGGAATGCAACATAACACGTTCTTAAGCTACCTGCATCCATCGACTTCGTGCATGTTTACCCCGTTATACTTTGCTTACCGGTACGAGAATGCCGCACTAATATTTGAGCACGCAGTCAACTTCATGGTAAGTGGTTGCTGTGGCCTATAGACATCTACATCTATCCTCAATTACGAATCAAAATGCAGATGCGTTGTCACCCGTGAGGACTAAGATGGAATGCCTCGTTTCCTGTAAAAAGGGTCTCCGGTTCTCTACACTCACCATACGAAACACAGGTGTTAAGCTACTATTTTACGCTGGTATTTTGTGAGAGCGTGGTCCTTCACCGACCCATTCGTGCTACAACTATACTAATAATATAACTGCAGCATGGCTCTATCATGTATAAACATCCAACGTCTCTGCAACATCCTCATTGGTTTTTGGTTCTACAAACTATATGACCAGGCCATTTTCACTTCAGACTACTGATCCGACGAGATAATTCGTCTATTCTGGACTACGGACATCTTCATTACGTCCCTCTCCATAGCTCACTGATCGATCGCTATCTATCGACTAGCCTTAATTTCCGCCAAAGTGGTTCCACAACAGTTGCCTCATATTGTCGTTTGTCAAATTATTGAAGAGTTGCACCGCACCAAATAAAAATAAAACTGTATCGCATAATATATGTATATTCTTTGGTATAGCGCTCTAATAGCTTACAAAATTAAAGAAAATCTATAATGATTTCTTATATTTACGCGAACATTGAATAAAACCGTAAAAGTACTGATATTCAAATTATAGTGTAGACAATAAACGTTTCGACCTAAGGTATGAATTTCGCAATAACACCGCGAAAAATCCCGTATGAGGACATTATCTGTAGTGTTGAGGACTGTCTGTATAAAAATAATATTGGTAATGAAGATTTAGAGGCCATACGTCAAGACATTTCGTCTATGTTACGTCGAAACTCAGCGCCGAAATTAAATCTTTCCAAAGATGAATTTAATGCATTGAGAAACTTACACAACAGATCAGATCTCACGATTCTCCGCGCAGATAAATGTAATGCTACGGTTATAATGGATACGTTGGATTACAATTTTAAAATACAACAAATTTTATCGGATGAAACTATGTACGTAAAACTCAAAACAGACCCTACAACGAATAAGCTTAAAACAACTAGTGATTTAATTAATAAATACTCCGAGAAATTGAATCAAGACGTTAATACGATAATACCTGCGTATGCCAAGCCACCGAAAATGTATAGGTTACCTAAAAATACACTAACCGAACGCTCCATTACGTCCAATAGTGAGTCAGATCGATTCGCCGACACTCAGAGGATACATAAGAGCACACACTAAAGATTCATACCATTTTGCCAGTGAGATAAAAGACCTATGTCTTACTGACAATGAAATCATGGTCATCAAAAACAACATGCCAGCAGAATATGTAGTATTACTCAGACATTGCCTTACATCTGGCTATCTAGTGTGGAAGGAAGAGTTTTACAAGCAAATAGATGGTGTTGCAATGGGCTCACCGGTATCTCCCATTGTCGCCGATATTTTCTTGCAACACTTTGAGGAGAAAGCCCTGCTTACTGCACCTGTAACTCCAAGGTTCTACGAGCGGTACGTAGACGATACTTTTAGAATTTTACCATCAGACAAAGTAACTGCATTTTTAGAACATCTTAATTCCATAAACTCTAAAATTCAATTTACTATGGAGGCAAATAATTATTTAGCTTTCCTAGATGTGTTAGTCAATCGAAATCCTAACAACACCATAGGTCACACTGTGTATAGAAAAAGAAACATACGAACCAATATTTAAACGATGAATCACACCATCATCCTTCACAGTTAGCTATCGGGGGCAAATCCTTGTTACAGAGAGCACGAGGGATCTGTGATAGTAAACACCTGGCTGACGAGCTTCAGTACGTCAAGAAATTTATATATAATGGAATTTTGTGTCAACTGCATAAAGCGCTCCTGAGAAAATTCCACAGAATATCGTATTCAAACTCTAAATAATAAATAAAATACACGTTAGTTTAATTGTTAAGGTTCTAAAGCGTTTAAATTATAAATGGAACCCTATTACAAGCTAATAGAGTCCATAAGGCGGTAAAACAACTTTTTCTCTTAATACAAAGTCAATGATGGTCTGTTTCGTATGGTGAGTGACGAATGCCCTTTTTACTCGTAACGAAGTCAAGCATTCTGATTTATTCCTCAAGGGTGACAACAAATGCATTTTGATTCTTCCATCCATCCATACCAGGCTATCAAAAGTCCACTACTGGACGTAGGCCTCCCCATAAATTGCCTTATAGGGTTTTTTTTAATCATTATGAACCGGAAACCCAAATCCTATTTCTTGTTCTGTCAAGACAACTACGGGACGATATGAGTGGTGGATATTCTTACACTTCCACTACAAGGTTAAGACCGCCACTAAACGGTTAACAGCACTTCTACACGATTAACACGGCAATCAGACGGTTTATCGAGAATAAATATAGGTGCCTATGGCCCTATGAATGTTATTCAAATGCAATCAGTTGAACTGAGTGATCGTTAATCACCCTTCTTTCTATTAAAAATCCCAAGCATAGTGCTCACTGTTAACAGCGTACGAAGCGTGGGCAATCGTTAAATGCCTGATATAACCATTTTTAGTAATGAACCCATCTTACTGACACTCACGAAAACGTGGGAGCAGCATAACCGGTACGCGAGTATATCTCATACGCTTTACAAACCACCTGATCAACATGGAGATTGCTCACTGTTAACAGCGTATGAAGCTTGGGCAATCGACAAATGCCTGATATAACCATTTTTAGTAATGAACCCATCTTACTGACACTCACGAAAATGTGGGAGCAGCATAACCGGTACGCGAGTATATCTCATACGCTTTACAAACCACCTGATCAACATGGAGATTGCTCACTGTTAACAGCGTACGATGCTTGGGCAATCGACAAATGCCTGATATAACCATTTTTAGTAATGAACCCATCTTACTGACACTCACGAAAATGTGGGAGCAGCATAACCGGTACGCGAGTATATCTCATACGCTTTACAAACCACCCGCTCAACATGGAGATTTTGAACAAATCATTAAAATTTAAAAGTTCGTGAATATATTCAACAAGGGCGTGGGCACGAAATTAGCGGCGACATCAAGGCGGCGCGACGCGTAGCTCTTGCGCGTAACCTAAAATACTATAATTTTATTGTAGGTGAGGATTTCCGACATTTAAAGGCTTTACACGCTCATTTCTCCAACGCATGCATATACGTATTAGTTCAGCACTAAGTAAATTACATTTATTTCTTACATTTGGTTGACATAAGGTTACTTTATTTGAAACGTTTATTTTTATTATCAGGAATTTCAGGATGTAAATAAATGTATATCATATGTAATTATATGTACGTGTAATATGTATATATATATATATATATATATATATTATACGTGGTAGAGCCCCGTTGCGGCTATGTTACGGTTGTAGCATGAATGGGTCGGCTCGACCGAGGTAGGATTACGCTCTAACAGAATACCAGCGTAAACTAGCAGCTTAATGCTGCTGTGTTTCCGAACCGGAACTGAATGAGAAACAACAAGGATAAATATAGATGTCTATGGGCCACGGCATTAGCTTGTCATCAGCTGCACTGTGTGCTCGTTTGTCATCCATATTTTATAAAAATAATCTGATTCAATTTCACGCCTTTCTTAATATCGAAAAATATTAAACTTTTATCGCTAAGAAAATACGAGAACTGGAACGTCAAAGTTTTTTCCGGCTCTTAAATTATAATTTTCTTATCTGATTTCTGATCTCAACTTTTATAAGTTATTGCTACGCTATTAAATATTTTTCGCTTTCATATATTTTTTAGCCCTTGATAGACAAAGGACAAATGTACCATACAGCCTAAATCGATTTTATATTTTGTGTAATCGATTTATTTTGGTAAACATTATTAATTTTTTTTTCCTGTAGGTGACACTACCTGTTAAACTATAAGAGCGGTAAATTTAAAACACGTAAATAATATATTTTAAGTCAGGAATAAAATTTATTTTTTCATCAAATAGAAATGAAACGTTTATGAGGTGTGCACTTTTGGATTTTCGAAACTATTTTCAAAATCCATTCAGTTAAGAATTAAAGTGAGTATTTCTTATATGCGCATATTTTTTCCGAGCATATACCATTTAATGAAGTATCAATTCTCAAGCGTCAAAATTGTGTCTAAAATACGATATTGTCCAATCTGGCGTTAACTCGTCGCCGCTCCTGTGCTGTCGCTGTCACCATCGATCAGCTGCCGCTAATTTCATGCCCGCCGCCTAAAGAGGTTACCGGTTACGTGCTCATACCAGATACTGCTGTCGGTTTGTACCGCCTTGCTGTCGTTATCGCTCAGCCGCCATAAATTTCGTGCCAGCGACCTAAGGTGGTCGCTAATTTCGTGCCCATACCAGAAACCACTGTCGGCTTGCACCGCGCTGCCTCGCTGTTGCCATCGTCCGCCTAATTTCGTAGCCGCCCCACTACCTAAATATAGAAGCTGATTTGCATGACAAAAACAAGCTCTTGTAATGAAAAGTTCAAAGTGGTAGCCGTTATAAATTTATGCCGACTACACTGAAAAGCTTTTAAATAAAAGCAGATCATGTCAGCTCTCCTCTTGTTTGTAACGACTTTAGAAAGCCAGGTGATAATTTCACCGAGTTAATTTATTCTGGTATGAATCTTGACAAAAATATATAAAAGCTTAACTATTTTCATATCATGCAGTCTCCAATATTTTACTTATTGAATATGACACCAAGTCATAAGAAATGTTCACATGAATAGGTTATTTTTCTGTACTTTCTATCTTCTCTAATAGGTACGGTAGCGAAATCAAAGTTAGCAAGTTTGCTTGTTAGATGTGTATACGTGGTAGAGCCATGCTGAAGCTATATTAATTGTATAGTTGTAGCACGAATGGGTCGGCTCGACCGGGGAAGGACCACACTCTTACAGAATACCAGCGTAAAATAGCAGCTTAATGCTGCTGTGTTTCGTATGGTGAGTGTAGAGAACCGGATACCCTTTTTACTGGAAACGAGGCATTCCATCTCAGTCTTCACGGGTGACAACGCATCCGCTTTTTATTTCGTAATCGAGGATAGATGTAGATGTTTACGGGCCACAACAACCACTTACCATCAGGTGGACTGTGTGATCGTTTGTCACCCTTATTCTATAAAAAACCCGCTCGCCAAGCGTGGCAATTATCGCAAACATCCCCCCTATGAGACAATCTAAGGGGGAGGCCTGTGTTCAGCGGTGGACTTATAATAGACTGTAATGAACGAATTTCCTGTAATATTTATTTTTATTTTCGACATAATATACATAATACATATGATATAATATATATTATACGATAAACAGTCAAACCATAAATGCCACTTTCTAAACCAAGTAATTATAATTTCTTAATGAATACGCAAAGTTTAATTGATATAAACATCATTCTAATTAAACACCCGTCTACATCTGTTTGAACAACTGAGTCAACTACTCCGCAATTTAAATTGTAACTGTTCTCCTGAATAATTACATATTACAATTGCTTCAAAGGTGAACTTCTCAAATTATTGTTTTGTTATTTTGTCAAATAACAAAGATTAAATTAATGTGTGGTACCTTATCATGGAAAAATTACACAGGGGTAATTTATGGGAAAATTGGAAACTAAAATAACGGCCCCAGAATCCATCACCCTATTTCTTTCAATGGGTGTCACAAGAAGCGTCTATGGGATATGACAGAAAAAGACATGTAGATGGCGGTGTAAACAGTTTGTTAACATCAGGCGTAAAATACCCAGCGACGGGAACTGCATTAAAAATGCGAAACGTCACTATCGGGTATCGACGAAGCTGACAACCTCGAACGTCGCTTTTACCGAACTTGGCCCCATTTTCACATTTATGTTTTTGGTGGTCAAATATTATATATAACTTGTTGTATTAAATGTCAGCTGTCACATACAAATAGTGTACAACAAAATCGCATATCCGCATCTGACTGCGCATTCTCTTAAAATTATGATGGATTTTGATAGCGTCCACCATCATAAAAAAACCTAGAAAGTTTTCTTGTATAAAACATTAATATTTTATGTAGGGATAGAATATAGATTGTTGACGTTTTGTGATCATATCCTAAAGATATACCACAACGACACCCTTACGGAACGGGGTCAAGTCGCTAGCAATATAGTACGTCAGGGTAATATGGTCATCCGGTTAATATGGTCACTTTCTTATAATTAAAACACCAAAGACTTGTTTGCATAGAAAGCTCTAGATACAATAGCTCTTCATCAGTCAATCAAATAAAAAAGGATAAAAAAGGCGCTGCTTTATTGACACCATTTTGACAATTGATATTATTGTTGCGCGCCACTATTAATGCCTGGTACATGGCGACACTAGTTACCACTAGCGCCGTCTAGTATCGAGTAGCGAAACTAGGAGAGTCAAGATCCTTCTAGAAATTTTCATGGAAAAACTTTCTAGAACTATCTACATGTACACGCCCTGAACTGCCCCAACAAAAGTAGACTGGACTAGGGCCCATCAGTAGTCCAATCGACGAGCAGCAGGCGACGGGGCCCAAAATGCCTATGGACAATTGACCTACACAATAGAGATAAGGCTAGGTAAATAAATAGTACGTACCTGGTTCCGAAGCTAAGACCGCCCCAAGGCTCGGTCAGGCCGTAGGTAGGTGTAGGTGCATGTAAGTGGTGTGTAGTAGTGTTTATAATGTTTGACCTGACTTAACCGTTGAAGCTGGACCGTAGATCCAGCGTTGCTTCTCTCCAAAGGTGCTAGTTCACTTTATCCGACCTCAAGTCTAACGTCACTTCACTATTTCAGTTTATCTACTTTATTATACACTATTTCAATCCATCAACTTAATTGTACATTTAATTAACTTCAAACTCAACTAAATCCCCGTTAATCGTAATCAAAACGTAACACACGGCACGACTAATGAACGGTGAATCAAAGTTCACTTCCGTTTCACGTAGCAACAAGATTATAACCACGAGCAAGAACGCGATCTCTTCTCGAGTCACAAAGTTTAGCATTTTAACCGACACAGGAAAATATCTCCGAATTACGTCAAATGCCACAAGCCACTCGTCGACGCAAAATAATATTGTCAGGTACTTCAACCGGCAATCACTATAAAATTTACGTAAATTACTTGCCAACGAATTTCGGTTAACCAATCAAAATATTTCTGCTTCGTTATCGCGTGAACGCACTAAAGATAACCAAAACTAGATGCTAAAACTCCAATAGTAAATTCCACACGCATCAAAAACCGGACGTTGATCGCAATCAATATTAACTTCCAAACAATTAATCGACCCGGCGTCTATTTTTCTAGACTCAACAAACTCCTCGTCGTTGCATAAATTTGCTAACAAAAACCGACACTAATTAGAGGTTATACGGGACTCGACCACGTCGTGCTAGAGACCGCACTGCATAAACTTCCGACGCGCCCTGCTCGCAACCAACCGGATCTCGCGCGAACGTCAACCCGTAGGAAATCACCGCGCTGAGCGCCCCCTGGCGTCGATTCTTGAGATTAGCGTTTGGCGCGAACAAACCCCCAGCAGGTGGGACAGGGTCGCGACGGCAAGTTGCAAGACCGAATCTACAACCAAAACTAGGCCACCTTAGGCACCCCATCAGATCTTGCAACCTTAACCGCCGCCTCAAAAATACCGCCCCAATGTGAGCAAGCCGGAGGGTCGAACCTCCACTGGATGCCTTTCCTGGACATCGCAGCACCAAAATAAGTCCTGTTACTGGACAAAAGTCCGACGGCCTCTTTCACACACCTATCTGTGCCCCTATGATTCGTTCCGCAATCCAACCGGATCAGGTCTGCAAACAGCGACGCGATACGAAGCGGCCCAGCATGGCCACAAAGGCTTCAGTGCTAATGGCACTTACAAGTTCCACATGAACGGCGTCTGTGGAGAGGCACACGAAACGCACAGATAGTCCTTAGTATGATTTTTCACGCAAGTAGGCCAAAGTAGTAACCAAGCCATCTACCATATAATCATTTACTCAATTGTGCGGCAGCTGATTTCAATCGGATAATCTCCCAACTAGCAGCCCTTTTAGGCATGTAGTTCTATGCTCATATTTCAACCAAGTTTCAAAGTAACAATACTCAAACCACTGAATTAATTCAAACAAATTAATTTACCAATGCGCATAGATCAAACAGACAAATTAAGCAAAAAGACAAACATAAGAGATAGCCAAAAAAACAAAATTTTCTTTTCAAAATAAATATTTTCGACAATGCCAACAAAAGGTGAAAACAAAGAGAGGATTGATTTTTATTTCCTTCGG
The DNA here is from genome assembly GCA_963668995.1 of Parnassius mnemosyne. Classification (NCBI taxonomy): domain Eukaryota; kingdom Metazoa; phylum Arthropoda; class Insecta; order Lepidoptera; family Papilionidae; genus Parnassius; species Parnassius mnemosyne. Next base: position 18,466,086 of record CAVLGL010000086.1, on the reverse strand, counting down.
CACAAATAGTGTTACTCAATTTCAATTTTCTCTTCAACAAAGCAAACACTATAATCAAATATATTTACAAAAACATATGTACACGTATTCAAGGAGTATATCAAATTCACCTTTTTACTCACAACCGCTACAATTACGAAACATTTCGCGGAAAAACCAAAGTATTTTTTTTTAATTTTTAACTAGGTGCTCGATCAAAACCAAATCTAATACTCCTTGACAGCGCGATTCAATGCTCCAGGGGAGCCCTAGTCTTCCCACCAACCAAGTAGAGGCCACATAGCGTTGTGAACCCGAATCCAATAGAGCGCGAACCGCTAACAGTCACCACTCGGGTTGTACGCCTTCACTGAGTTCGTCGGCAATAGAACAGTTTGACAAATGGACTGTTGACGGCTCAAAGGCTCAGTGGAGACGGCCGTGGTGGGAGCTAGGGCGGCAGCTAGCTAGGGCTGCCTCCATCAAAGGGGGGACGGCGATACCCCAGCCGCGGCCACTCAGCTAACGGGGGTGAGAAGGGTCTAGCTGACTGCTGAGTGGCCGTGAAGTTCCTCTCCACACGCTGAGGGGGGGGCGACGACACCCCCGCCCCTCGGGGAACCACCCCCCGACTGGTCGGGGAAGGGACCCCTTTCAAACCTAGGGGCTCGGTGGCTGGCAGGCGAGCGCCGAGCGGCGTCCGACAGAGGGCGTGGCTAAGCGCCCCCGCCCGTGGGTGTCGAGGGCCCAGCAGAGCCCCGAGAGGAGCCGCCGTTCGCACCCAGGCACATAACTGCATGGTGATTGCCCGGGCAATGCGGACAGGGCCGCTGGTGCGGGCAGTCTCGCTGGAGGTGCCTTTCCAAACAAGAGTAGCACCAGCGGCGCTCCTTGGCGATAGTTCGCCTAGCCGGAACCGGCTTACCTAATAACTTCTGGCACGACGTCACCCGGTGATCGGAAGCTCGGTAATAGAAACAGGGGAGATTAGTGTTTGGCGCGAACACTACACCTAGTCAATCAGGACTTGTATGTACTCGAATATTCTAGATGTTTCTACAGTAGAAGATTCTGGAACTATCTGAGGCCGGTATAGACCGCGATCGGAGTGAGTGTTGAATTAGCGATACAAGCGAATACTTTGAAGCAATACAACTGCGACCTAAAGTGATCAGTAGTACAATTGTGTTTTGTTATTAATGTGGTTTTGAGTTGTAATTAGTGTTCACTCGGCAGTTTCTCGAACCCCAAGGTCGTAACACTATAGTAAATATTTTAGTCATTTTCAGTCAATACTGAAAAAAAATATATACACTACGCAATGTACAATACGCAATTGTAGTGTGGTAATTTATTAAAGTTGATTTTTCGAAGTGTTCCTAATTATTGCCAAAGCTTGTTTGCTATTTTCCATCAGACTTCAAAAAGGAGCCGATACTCAATTCAACTGTATGTTTTTTTAATGTGTGTTACCTCATAACTTTTTACTGGGTGAACCGATTTCGATGACTCTTTTTTTATTTGAAAGCTGGGTCCACATGTGGTTCCATATAAACTTGATCCAGGTCTGACTAATAGTTTTTGAGTTATTCTTAATAATTTATATTGAAGTCGGTTGTACAAAATTTTAAATTATTTCTTGATATAGTTACAGTATTCGACTTTTTATTTTGTCTCTGTCCTCCTCCTAGTTTTAGTTTTATAGGGCGGCAAAGCTTAAAGTGACCATATTACCCTCACGTACCTTTTTTTTTTAAACTGAAGCGACAAACGAAGTTTTAAAGAAATCACAGTTCACCCGATGTTAAATGGCAGCTGTCGTCCATGAATAATTATCGGCAGCCAAAGTCAAACAAAGAAGGCTACAGGTGCGTTATCACCTCCGAGGACCGACACAGAATGCCTTTAATAGCGTTGTGTGCATAATTGTGCTGGCTCTCTATAGCTTTAAACCGGAACACAGCAGTGCAAGCACTGCTATTTGACGGTATAAATAGGATGGTGGCACCTCCCCAGACGGACTCCTAGACAGAAGAAGAGTGTTACCATGTAGTAAATAGCGCAATTATAACATTTCCACTAACGTTGGTAGAAGTTTGTACTCGTACAATAAAGACAACATTAGAATTCACGGTATGCTCGTTTCACGCGCCAATCAAATAAAATGATACGTTTATTCGTCGCTTTGAATTTGTTTACCGGCACTAATAGAGTAAACATTGTCTAGAAGCTTTGTTTGGAGTAAATTATCTGCCATTTTGTTTTTGTTTGCAATGGGTAAAATAAATTTAGTGTTTATTTTATTTTATTTTTTGCTTACTTTTTAAAACAACATAAAAGTCGAACTTAGAATTTGTTAAGTTTGACTTTATGTTGTTTTTTGTATGTTACGCGATATCTTTGCCATTTTAATGATAACTTTTGGCCTATTAGTTTTACCTCAAGCTAATTAAATAGGACCACCATTTAATTTCGTAGAAGAAATTGCAACATTAAGGGTTAAAAACAGGCGATGAAGTTTCTAATGTAACAATTCAGACGACATTGTAGTTGTTACTTGTGAGTGTATCTAACTTGTGACACTCCTTAGCCCACTCAAATAGGTCATTAAATTAAACTTTTAATAAAAAGTAAAACCGTCGTTAGAAATCTAACAAGAATAAAACATACATACATACATACATAAACACTCACGCCTGTTACCCAGAGGGGTAGGCAGAGATTATGGACTTCCATTTGGCACGATCTTGACACACCTCTCTCGCTTCCTCCACATCCATATACCTACGCATACACGCTCGTCGGTTAAAGGTACTCTAGATTTGGCCCGTTTTTAATATATCGCTAATTTGGTTGATAAACTTTCGCCTAGGGCGACCCTTCCCGACTATGCCGTTCACCTCTGCAACATAAATTTGCTTTGTCACTCTTTCCTCATTCATTCTTTCTACATGGCCAAACCACCGAAGCATTCCTTTCTTAATCCTGGTCACAACATCATCTTGCAAACCACATTCTTTTCTTATTAAACAATTTCTCACTCTGTCATTCAGATTCATCCCTAACATACTCCTTAATGACCGCATTTCTACAGTATTTATTCTACTCTCATGCTTCTTCTGCCACACCCAACTTTCAGTACCATACATTAAAGTAGGTACTAACACAGCATTGTGAATTGCCATACGTGCCTTTTTGGACACATTCTGACTTTTCACAATAGAGTGTAGAGCCCCATTCACTCTATTTCCTGAATTCACTCGTCGTTCTATATCCTTATCATATCTACCATCCCTGCTAAAAACAATAAAAAAATAAAACAATGTCCACGTAATAGCTTCTAAAGTCCTCTTTTCTAAGGTACTCAATTCGAATGTATGTTTTTTTTAATGTGTGTTACCTCATAACTTTTTTTTGGGTGAACCGATTACGATGATTATTTTTCATTTGAAAGCTAGTGCTTCTCACGTGGTCCCATATAAATTTGATCAAGGTCTGACCAACGGTTTTTGAGTTATTCTTAATAATTTATATTGCAGTCGGTTGTACAAAATTTTAAATTTTAAATTATTAGATCTTTGAAGTCAGTATTCACTTTTAATTAAACGATAATTTCTGTTATTTTGGGGTTTCGAAAGAGGTTGGACTATTTATAACAAATATTAAATACTAGGGTATTTGAGGGTAATATGGTCAACCGGTTAATATAGTCACTTTCATATAATTCAAAAACTACAGCCTTGCATATATAGCTGTGATACGATAGCTCTTCATCAGTCAATTAAATAATAAAAAGTCAAAAGAGCGCTGATTTAACAACGCCATTTTGACAATTGACAGTATAGTATGTATGGGCATCTTACATTGGCATATACATATATCTAGTATATATACAGTAATCTATGATATATATGTACTACGCAAGTACATATAACTCAATGTGTATTGGTTTTTAACTGTTATTTTTATACGTTGATTTTTAGAAGTGTTCCTTATTATTGTTCCAAAAGCTTGTTTGCTATTTTGAATTAGTTGTAGTATATGATTTTGCGTTTTTCTCTCTGTTCTCGTTCTAGTTTCGGTTTTATACGGCGGCAATTCTTAAGGTGACCATACTACCCTCTCGTACCGTACGTTATTTATCATTTCGAGATCGAAAAATATCCATTTCCCTTCTTATCTTGCCATGAAAGAAATATTATTTTAAATGACGCTTCATTTTAATAGACGCTAGTAATTCATTTATTTGTATTTGTTAATCTATGATATAATACGTTTATCAATAATAATATACTACGAAAGGAACTTCATTCCAACCGAGCATTCCACGACACTCTCGCATGTCTTTTTTTTTATTGTGGTAGTTAGAAATTGCTTCCTAAAGTGGAATCTATAAGTTAACATTCGTTGCTTCATGTCATAGAAACAATTTACACATACTCTTCTTTAAATATGTTTTGTTTTTGTAATTTCTTCTCCAAAGATATTGTAATGCGGTGTAGTCGCAAACATAAAATTTTCAACGAACTGAAAAATGTCAGCGATATTGCTTAAAAAAGTCTAAAGTTTATCAAGTTTTCTAACGGCATACGTAGTTATTAGATTATAGATATATGTATCTAAAAGTATTTTCTTCATTTGAAATGCCGACAGCGGCACTGAATATGTTATTAGGGCGAACTCTTTTTTTTAGAATAAGGTTGACAAGCGATCACACCTGGGCCATTCTCAAAACCGGATTTACGAGGGTGGATTGAAAAGTACTCGGCCTAACCAAGAAAATAAACAAATACTAAATCAGTTATATTTTTATTTTTCTACATAATCACCATCAAGTTCAATACACTTTTGCCACCTCCCCTTCCAAGCATTTAGACCGTTGAAAAAAAATGATTCTTCCTTAGAGTCAAAATATGCGTCTACAGCTGCTTTGACCTCGTCGTTTGTCGAAAATCTTTGACCTCCCAAGTGATTTTTTAGGTTAGGGAACAGAAAGAAGTCTGATGGTGCCAGATCAGGTGAATACGGCGGATGCGGTAACAGTTCAAAGCCACAGTTGTGAATTTCAGCCATTGACTGTACTGACGTGTGAACACGGGCGTTATCTTGATGAAACAGGGCTTTTCTTCTGAGCATTCCTCGACGTTTTTCTTTTATTTCCTCTCGTAAACGACGTAGTAAGGTGCAGTAGTAATCAGAGTTTATATTCTGACCCCTTTCAAGATAATCAATCATAATCACACCTTTCGAGTCCCAGAATACTGAAGCCATCACCTTATTTGCCGACAAAATCGACTTAGCCTTTTTAGGGGGTGGTGAACCAGGTCTTCTCCACTGTTTTGATTGTTGTTTTGTTTCCGGTGTACAGTAATGAACCCATGTTTTGTCCATAGTAACAAAACGATTCAAAAAATCATCTGCATCGGCTTCAAATAACTCCAAACAGTCGCGTGAAATAGTCAATCGCGTCCTTTTTTGTTCAACTGAAAGCAGTCGCGGAACCCACCTCGCAGACACTTTGTGGAAACCCAACTCGTTGACAATGATGTTTTGAGTTCGTTCATAAGAGATGCCTATAATCTCGGCTATCTCTCTAATTTTTAATCTGCGGTCTCCCATTATTAAATCAAGTACTTTTTTAATATTTTCGTCAGTAGTTGACGTCGAAGGCCTTCCAGAGCGGGGTTCATCTTTCACACTCTCTCTACCACGCTTAAATTCTGCTATCCATTTTTTGACGGATGAATATGACAGAGCACAATTGCCTAATGTACTGACCATGTCATCATGGATGGCTTTTGATGATAGCCCCTTCTAATGGAGGTACTTAATGACGGCACGCTGCTCGATTTGCTCCATTCGCGGAAATTATGTCCGATTACTTTGTTAATAAATTTATAAAATCACAACTAATTATCGCACACGTTTCGAACTTCACACAATGAACTAGTCTGAACTGAACTAAATAATGTGCGTAGATTTGATTTTTAGAATTGAATGGATCTGTGTTAGGCCGAGTACTTTTCAATCCACCCTCGTATAAATAAAATTTTATTTTGTTATGATTCAAAGTAGTTTCAAATGAAAGGTATCTTATCTTGCATTATAAACTGCAGAAAAGCCTAGCTATTTTCACAGTAGTTTTCATAAAAACTAAACATGAAAAATGGAAATACGTCTCCATGGAAGTGACACAACTCCACGGAAGTGACATATTTTATAATTTTAATAAATTATAAATAATTTATAGACGAATAAAAGGAAATGTTTAATTATTATCTTTATATAACGAATCAGTTACGTATTTATTAAATTTAAATTTTAATTAAGTATGTATTTACACTTAATTAATATTATATTGCTAAGAATCTCCGGTGGAGGTTCGGTTGCCACCTACGACGACTCGACCTGGCAACATACAACGCACGCACCCTGAGGACTGACGAGAAGATTGTGGAGCTGTGGCATATTATAGGATAATCCAAAGTCCGAAGAGAGGGGAAGGAAACGATAATCCTCGAATGCGGCAACTTGTTCTATTACCGGGAGGGCGACCGTCTGTCCTAAGGAGGTGTTGGATTTATCGACTACAAGTCTCTCGTTAACAACGTTGTAAAGATTGAGAGTGTGTCGACGAGGGTTGCGTACCTTATACTCAGAATCAACAAACGGTATTCGCTGAAGGTCCTACAGGTTTACGTACCAACCTCGACACATCCCGATGAGGAGGTGGAGGAAATGTATGCGGATATCTCTAGAGCCATGCATTCCTCCAAAACCCAATATACGGTGTTAATGGGAGACTTCAATGCAAAACTAGGACAAGAGAGAATGGTGAGCTGAAAGTAGGGATTGGATGATTTAGAATAGGGCAACGGAACCCAAGAGGCCAGCAGCTGGCCGACTTCATAGAGAAAGAGGGACTCTTTATGATGAACTTTTTCTTCCAGAAGCGGCCCCACAGAAAGTGGACCTGGTCGAGCCCCGACGGTTCGACAAAAAATTTGACAACTGTTCAGTGATGTCTCAGTGATCGCGAGGGTGAAAACCGGCAGCGATCACCGAATGGTTAGAGGCACACTAAACCTAAACGTAAAGTTGGAGAGATCTTCTCTAATGAAGTCAACGCTCCGTCCCCCTCGTGCTCTAATTCAAAGTCCCGAAACCTTTCAGCTCAAGTTACAAAACCGTTTTCAGTGCCTAGAAGACTGCAATGAAGTGGACCATATGAATGACAAGCTCGTGGAAACTGTCCATGTGGTCGGAGCTAAGTTCTGCAAGACTCGTCGCAGAAGAACACAAAAACTCTCCGATCACACTCTTAATCTCATGGCTGTTAGACGAGAGATAAAGCTACATTCTTCAACAGATTTGACAGCATACAGGCACCTGAACAGACAGATCTCCAAATACATGCGGCGGGACTTACGCAACTTCAATATAGCTCGTATTGAAAAAGCGATCGAGCGGAATCAAGGCTCCAAAGTCTTTGCCAGAGATCTGTCTGCCAGAAAGAGCCAACTTTCAAAGCTGAAAACAGAATGTGGCAGCATCGTTTCCGGGGCACCTGAGATTTTGAGTGAGATTGAGAGGTTCTATGGGCAGCTGTACACGTCATCCTTGGAGCCACACGCAAGTGTGAGTAACGATCCTTATCCAACATTATTCCGATGATATCCCGGACGTCAGTCTGAGCGAGATTAGAATGGCTCTCCAGCACCTTAAAAACGGCAAGGTCCCAGGCGAAGATGGAATTACAGCGGAGCTTCTGAAAGCGGGTGGAAAAACGGTACTTGAAGTCCTTCAGAAGCTCTTTAATTCCGTCCTCCATGGTGGCATTACACCGGAGGCGTGGAGCAGAAGTGCGGTGGTCTTGTTCTTCAAGAAAGGCGACAACGCTCTCTTGAAGAACTACAGACCGATTTCCCTTCTGAGCCGCGTCTACGTGCTGTTTTCGAGAGTCATTACGAACCATCTCGTGCGCAGACTTGACGACTTCCAGCCTCCCGAACAAGCCGGTTTCCGAAAAGGCTTTAGCACCATAGACCACATACATACCCTTCGGCAAATTGTACAGAAGTCATAGGAGTACAATTTGCCACTATGTCTGGCGTAAGTGGACTATGAGAAAGCCTTTGATTCCGTCGAAATTTGGGCGGTGCTGCAGTCCCTTCAGCGGTGCCAAGTTGACTGTCGATATATCGAAGTACTGAAGTGCTTGTACAGTAGTATCCGAGTACAGAACCAGAGTACGAAACCTATCCAATTGCAGAGAGGTGTAAGATAGGGTGACGTCATATCCCCGAAACTCTTCACCGCTGCATTGGAAGACGTTTTCAAGCTTCTGGACTGGAAAGGATACGGTACCAACATCAATGGTGAGTACATCACCCACCTTCGATTTGCCGACGATATAGTCCTTATGGCAGAATCGCTGGAGGACCTAAGCACTATGCTCAATGACGTCAATAGTGCTTCCCAACGGATAGGTCTTAAGATGAACATGGACAAAACAAAGATCATGTTTAATGTCCATGTCAAACCTATGCCGGTAGTTGTTGGGAGCACTAAGCTCGAAGTTGTTGACGAGTATGTTTACCTGGGACAAATAGTCCGACTAGGTAAGTCCAACTTCGACCGAGAGGTCAATCGACGGATTCAACTCGGTTGGGCAGCGCTCGGGAAAATACGGCAAATCTTCTTGTCAGGTATACCTCAAAACTTGAAAACGGAGGGTGCGTGGCCGGCCAGCACACCGCACACCATGCCGGCCAGGCACAGTGCCGACGACAGCGCGTTATAGCATACCGCATGCCGCACCGACATGCCCGCCTTCAGCAGCACCGCGAAGTCGCCCAAATCGTGAGGAAGCTCGTGACAGAGGACCGCAATGGCTGTAGAGAAATCACCGGCGATGTTAAATGCAAACGCCGCTCCAATGGCCATGCCGTCGGTGAAGTTGTGCAGGCCGTTGCCCATGATGACCATCCGGGCGACGGACAATATGGAGGAGGGCGCCGCCTGCACGTGCCCGTGCGCGTGCGAGTGCCCGTGGTGTGCGCGTGAGTGTTCCCTTAAAATGATTGTGTAGCTTTCACCATCCTTCAAATCCTCACCATCGTCAGTTTATAATGGATTCCATTATTTTGGAGAGCAAGGAGGTGATGGCGATAGGCCTGTAGTTGGACGGATCTGAGCGGTCGCCTTTTTAGGGATCGGGTGGACAAAAGCTGTCTTTCATAATTTCGGGACTACGCCTAGGGAGTAGGAGTACCGGAAAAGACGCGTTAGAACCGATTTTAACTCTGGAGCACACGTCCTCAGCACAATTGGGGGAATTCCGTCATGCACACTCGACTTGGGGATGTCCAGGGAGAGGAGTGTTTTGCGAACCGAGCGCTGCGAGAATCACACATCCGGCATGGAGTACTCACACCGCGGGATGGTCGGCGGTTTATTCCCCCCGTCATCAAGAGTCGAGTTGGACGTAAAAAGGGAGCCAAAAGGTCGGCTTTCTCTTTTGTGGCGTGGGCCAGTGAGTCGTCCTCCCTGTGCAGAGATGATAGTGATGACTTACAGAAATTCCCTTGGACAGCCTTGGCGAGGGACCAGAATGCACGAGTTCCCGAAGAAAGACTAACTAGTGTCTCGCCAATTATGCCTATGTGCTCTGACTTTGCCTTGGCAATAAATGAAGTAAAGGACCTGGAGGGGAAGTTATACTTCTTTTTAAGCACGCTGGTGTTTACATACCGAGCCGCCGAAGCCCCAGCCCAGGCCTGATTGCACTCCTGCTTACTGCGTAATGCAGTATTACAGGAGCGACCAAACTAAGGTTGAGATCTACCTCCGATGGGTACCACAGATGATGTAATAAATAGTTCCATTCCTTATAGCACCACATCAGCGACAGCGACTGCAATAGCGCTGGGATCATCCGGTGAGACCCAAATCCGCCCCCATGGATAGGATGCAAAGAAAGACCGCATCCTGTCCCAATCCGCCGACCTGTAATGCCAAACACGGCGGCAACCTGCAGAACACAACCGCGAAGGGAGCGTGAGTGGCACCACACTCCAGATCAGAGAATGGTCCGAAGAGTCGAAAGGGGCATCGACGGAAACCTGATATCCGTCCGGATGAGAGGTCAAAATTAGGTCCAACAGGGAAAGTGTATGATCCTCCATATCTGGAATCCACGTAGGTGAAGTAACCAGTTGTGTCAGACCATATGCCAAGGCAAATTCATAAACAGATCTCTCCGCATAATCGGTTAAACGTAAACCGAACCATTTTGCGTGGTGGGCGTGCATGTTGATGGGGGGGGGGGGGGGGGGGTAATTGGGCCTCCGGCCACCTGCACTCCCCAAACGAAACGCACAAGCAGAGCTTCCACTTCAAGTTGGTATTCTGTGAGGTCGTGGTACCAACCCGGCTCAAGCCAGCCCATACGTGCAATAGCACAAAAGCTGCCGCGTGGCTCTACCACCGTTAACACAAAAAACAGAATCTTCTTCTTCTAATTATCTCCAAAATATTCAGTAAAAACAGATTAAATTATTTTGTAATGTGTAGCTCGAGCCAACCTTCATTTAAGCTATTACGGACCGGGAACCTAATTAAATGAAGCTCGTCACAACTAGTAACAAAGGAAAAGTCTTAGTAAATAAGGAGCAAAATATAAAATATACGAGTACAATTAAGATAATTTAAAAGGTGCCGCGTAGTGGCGGTAAAAGAGAATCGAGTACAAAAGTCATACGGTGGGTGTCATAAAAGGCGACAGAGAAAATTAAAATAAGAAATTTGGTGCAACATTTTCCTGCAAACTACTTAATAATAATAAAAAAACTGCGACTGCCAATACGCCTGCCATTTGTGGCACCTATGGCAAATAAGGCCAGCCTAAAGGAAAGCCCTTGTGATGATGAATTTAAAAGATAAATGTGATTCAAGAAATTCAATAAAATTTTCGTTTACATTTTCACGTTTATAAATTAAATAGAATTTTCTTGAAAGTTACAACTCCATTGAATCCTTCGTCCAATGTCGATTGGCAAGCCCTAACAGGAGCTTTTATTCGCAAGACAAAGAATTTTCCCTCAGAATTTAGATCGATATATTTTTATCGGCTCGACTGTCATGCGAAAATCTTATTTAATTTCGTTTTGTGTCTATGTGGCAAAGCATCATAACCTTTTTAGACTTATTGACTTACGTGGTGAGCCATTCTACAGCTATATCAGTAGTATAGTTGTAGCACGAATGGATCGCCTCGACCAGGGTAGGACTGCGCTATTACAGAATACCAGCGTAAAATAGCAGCTCAACGCTGCTGTGTTTCGTGTGGTTAGTGTAGAGGACCGGCAACCCTTTTTACTAGAAACGAGACATTTCATCTCAGTCCTGACAGGCGACAACGCATCTGCATTCTAAATCGTAATCCAGGAAAGATGTAGATAGATGTCTATTAACCAGAGTAACCACTTACCCCATCAGGTGGACTGTGTGCTCGTTTGTCACCCTTATTTTATAAAAAAATGGAAGATAAAATTTTAAAAGCATGCTCTTTTGATATAATATAAACTGACTGACTTTTTTACTACTACTAGAAAGGAAATAGGATGTAACAGGTGAACGAAGTAGAAATGACGAAATCCGCAGTGGAAACAGTTAAAGACATTAGTAAGCTGATATAGCAATGGGTCGGTCATATAGCTCGAAGAAACGACAACCAATGGGGAAGAAAGTTTCTCTGCTGCCACTCGGGCAGCCTCGTACCCGTAAAATCGAAATTTCGACATAAAAAATGTCTCAATTTTAAAATAAGTAAAAAAAAACAGAGGCAGCCATAAGGACTACAGACAGAAGAGAAAACTCAATGATATATGCGTATACATTTAGACAGGCCGCTATACTACGCGTACCTACCTCGACATGCTCGTATTGCGCGCAAGAGCATGTCGAGGTCATCCGTGACTCGAACCCATAAGGTTTTCCCCTACCAAAAATATCTCAACGCGGCTAAAGAAGTTTGAACTTCAAAAATAAATACATTACACCATAGATTTAGTATAAGCTGACGTTAAAACATTCCAGATACAAATATATACACAACCGAGTAATAAAAGCTCAGGAGCTGGGCCCACGTTAAATTTCGTTGTACCCACACGAGCAAACCGAACTCGATCCCTGCCGAACTTGTTAACCGCAATTTTAGGTATGCATTTCTGAGAAACTTACTTCGACGATATGTGAAAATCACGAATTCGATCTGTGGTAACGTGGCGAACCTTTTTCTGCTCCATACCATTTCATTTTCGACTAGATCAATGTTATAAAACCAACTCAGGAAAGATTAACTTACTTTAAAGAAAAATTAATCAATATTAATCTCTATATATAAAAATCACCGTGTAGTGGCGGTTAAGAATATCCACTACCCCATATCTTCCCGTGGGTGTCGTAAAAGGCGATAAAGGGAAACAGGCAGGAGATGGGCAGCAACATCTTCCTGATAACAGCAAAATACAAAAAAAAAACTGCGGTTGCCAATCCGCTCGCCAAGCGTGCAACTATGGCAAATACCCCCCAAATGGATAAAGCTACAAAGAGACGGCCCCCAGTCCCCGGCGGTCCCGCTATTCCTGGCTACGGTGGCGACCATGGTAACGGCGGGGCAGGGGGTGCTAAAAATCTCCGGTGGAGGTTCGGTTGCCACCTACAACGACTCGACCTGGCAACATACAACGCACGCACCCTGAGGACTGATGAGAAGATTGTGGATCTGGAAGAAGAGATAGACAAGTTACGCTGACATATTATAGGATTATCCGAAGTCCGAAGAGAGGGGGAGGACACGGTAATCCTCGAATCCGGCAACTTGCTCTATCACCGGGAGGGCGACCATCTGTCCCAAGGAGGTGTCGGATTTATCGTCCACAAAACTCTCGTTAACAACGTTGTAAAGATTGAGAGTGTGTCGACGAGGGTTGCGTACCTTATACTCAGATGAGGATAGATGTAGATGTCTATGGGTCATAGCAGCCACTTGTCATCGGGTGGACTGTGTGCTCATTTGTCACCCAATCCTATAAAAAAATTCCATATGACACCTTCTGAATCTGGTTTCTGATGATGCAGACATCATTAACTGTTAGCCTTTTTGGCTCTTACAGCTACATTCAGGGCTAGCTGCATAGGCCGCGAGTTGAAAAAGTGTGAATTTATATTTTTTTACACTGCATCGTTACTAGCGTGAGAGTGACTGCCCCACAGCACAGGCGGTGATGGGCCTCGGCTCTAACGGCTAACTCATATCGTTCGATGACACCTTCTGAAGTCGGTGCTAAGATTAGTGTATTCAAAGAATTGAAGCCTCTATATCTATCTATGCAGAAGCTATTATATGAATATTTTTATTCTTTTTAACTCTTTGAAATCAGTTTTTACTATTTTTATGAGTTTTATTTTTTTATTACTTTGAATGGACTAATTAATATCACAAGCTCGAGGTAACGACTAGAGATCATAAGCGGTTGCATTAGAAATTTCGTCCCCTGTTTTGCCTTAAGGGACTAGTTATCCTTGGGGAATTACTTATATAACAATATCCGTGTTGCGGACAAAAGTGGATTGAAGTTATTTATTATAATAAAATGTTATGTGTACATGTACATATTATATGTACAACTTAAATTTAACGGCTCCGTGGCGCAGTGGCTTAGCAATTGAGTAGCAGCGCTAATGGCCGCGGCGGGTTCAAATCTCGTACGGAACAAGTAATTGTATGGCTTACAAATAATTGTTCCAAATCTGGATGTTTGTCCTTGTGCAATTTATGTTTGTAAAGTGCCCCCACGATATTACTAGTTGTCCTGGCAGACGTCGATATGCCCTTTTCGGGACGTGGCGCGTCCCGATGAGTTTCACTATAAGTTTATACCGAACGTAACAGAGTATAAATATAAAAAATATTATTAACTCAACCTTAGCACCTCATAAAGGGTCCAGATAATGTGATTTTTTATAGAATAAGGGTGACAAACGAGCACACAGTCCACCTGATGGTAAGTGGGTGCTGTGGCCCATAGACATCTACATTCATCCTCGATTAAGAATCGAAATGCAGATGCGTTGTCACCCCTGAGGACTACGATGGAATGCTTCGTTTCCAGTAAAAACGGTCTACGGTTCTCTACACTCACCATACGAAACACAACAGAATTAAGATGCTATTTTATGCTGGTATTCTGTGTGGTATTTTCTTTTATGGCACAAAACTAACATACATACTGGTAATATCAGTCGTTTAAGTCCATAAATGTAGAATTTGTTAATAACTAGACTACAGTGCCAACTATCGGATCCTAGCACAACTATGAACCATCGTGTTGACAAAACTTATTGTGAATTTGATCTCAATCGGTCAAGTAGTTCATGAGTTACACGATCACTAACAGAAACATTTTCTTTCGTTGTCGCTAATAAAATATTAATAATAATAATAAAAATCACACAATAAACAACATATTGTATAGTATTTATTTTATATAGTTGTGTGGTAGCTAAGCGTCCGCGTAAGCACAGTGCGCGAGATTAGTAGGAAACCCGGATTCAATTACCCGCCGGCGCCAAAAATTGTTAATTGTAATTGTAATTTTAAATGCTGATTTAGCACGATATCGGCGGTGAAGGGAAACATCGTAAGGAAACGTGGAACTCTAAGAAATGAAAAAAAAAAGTATTTCAGTCTTGTTAAATCCTCCATCGTGCATAGGAGCAACGCGTCTGTATATTATTACCAGTAGTAAATTAAAAATAAGAGTGATTTTCATTTACTATTATTAATAATCTATATTTAATAAAAATGTATCTAATGATTTCTTATATTAACGCGAAGACTACACATTAAATAAAACTTAATTTTTTCGGTTTTTATCGCCTTTAATTTAACTTTTTAATTCCCGACGTTTCGGGTGCTTTACAGCACCCGTGGTTACGAGGGGACTGAGGTGTTTGACGTCCTGATGTCATAGTTAGCCCGGCTACCTTCAGTTTTTGAATATCAATTTTTTTTCCGATCTACGCAGAATGAGTTTAGAATATCTTGAAGTCTTGCAGTGGTATACTTAGCTTTGGATTAGCAGATGGCAGCACCAATCCATCTTCTCTATTGAAATTAGGATGTTTTTTTAATTTCAATAGCCTCGCGAATCAACCTTAGTAGGAATCGGTGTTCTTTTGCGAGGATTTGTAGTCTATCAAATGTAATGTAATGGCGGGAACGATCTAGAACATGTTGACACACTGCAGACTTCCCGGAACGTCGGTGCTTCAAGTCAGCAATATGTTCTTTCGGGGTATAATACATCGTTTTGTTTTATCATATGTAAGAGAGACCACATTCACAATCCAGCTTGTACGATGTAAGATGCAGGAAATCTTGTAGAAGGATATGACACTTGACGAATGGTAAAAATTGACTAATCTTCTTCGACGGCTTAAAGTATGCTTTAATGGAAGCTCGCTTCAAGATGTAGCCAACCTTGTCTGTGACTCCTCTGACATAGGGTAGTACAGCAGGCACACGCTCGACTGTGGCCGGCTTCACTAGGTCACTGTGAGCGCTACTTCAACATTACGGTGTAAGAAGTAGTGCTCTTAAATTAAGTGTTTCATATTTAAGTATCAGAACGCGAAAACCTGTCATTAATAGTATGAGCTCTTCCGGGTCGATAGTACAAATGGGCGTGCCTCAAGGCTCAATTCTCGGCCCCTTTCTGTTTCTTGTATATATTAATGACTTACCTTATATAGTATATATAGGATAACTATAATATAGTATTATTTGCTGATTACACTTCATTAATTTTCAAATTAAAACGACAATTACTAAAATATGACAAAATAAATTAGTAAATTGGTTTAATGTTATTAACTTGCATTTAAATGACACTAAAACGAAATGTATGAAATTCATGACTCCAAATGTCAAACAATTAAATACTAATGTAATTTAAAATGGAGAGGAAGTGAGTCTTGTATAAAATACGTGTAGAAAAACGGTGGTATCGCACCGTTTTTTCTTGGGATAACTAAATTAACAATTAGACTTAGTTCTGCAGCATACCTATGCCGTAAGAAAGGTTGGAAATCTTACCAGTGTGGAAACAGCTAGAATTGTTTACTTTAGCCATTTCCATAGCATAATGTCCTATGATATTTTGCTATGGGGATATGCGACTGACACTGAAATTATATTTGTTTTACAGAAGAGGGCCATAAGAGCAATTTATGATTTAAAACCCAAAGAGTCGCTCCGACAAAAATTTAAGGAAATTAATATATTAACTTTGAATACATTTCTGAAAATGTTGTACGTGCACAAAAATAAAAGTGACAAGTACAAAAATAAGTAATATTCATTCTATAAATACTAGAAACAGACACAAGCTAGTAGTACCAGTTACTCGACTCCACCGAGTCAGTAATTCATTCTTCAAAATCCCAGAAAATATACAAAATTTGACCTGCTCAAAGTTCAAAAACTTTATTAAACAAAGTTTGTACAAAAAGGGTTATTATAATATTAAGGAATTTACTGGGAATGGGGTGATCGCTACCAAGCTATTTCTAATTTGTTTTGTATGGTTAAATGTGTAACATACATGTTGTAAGCTGTTATTTTAAAAAATAAAGTCCCGCTGGGTTTCTTGCTGGTTCTTCCCAGGACAGAGGTTTTTTTTCGAACCAGTGGTAATTAAACAAAAAAGTGACTTTCAATAAGTATTATTTATAATCTATATTGAATAAAAAGTTTCTGTTTCTGTTTCTATTCTATATAAAAGATATGTGCGGTCAACGACGAAGCACTTACTATACTTTAATTTAATCGAAACACGGTCATATAAATGTAACTACTACTACGTATGAGCACAGAATGTACTGGCTTTCAGAACTCCACGTGCACCTTTAGAAGTGCATGCAGAGAGAATTCGGAACTAATCAAGACTCAATCTGATTGAAACTGCCTCGCTCTGCGGTATTGTATTGATTCATTGGTTTTCGCAATTGCGACGAAATTTACATACCTAATATTTGTAAAATTATTGTTGTACAAAAATATTAAAACTGGCAGGTTATCTTTAATCATATAAAAGTACTTTTCAAAGACAATACTTAAAAAAAATATGTCCACAATTTCTATGAAGAATCTAATACATAACTTAGGCGGGAATTTAGAAAAATAAGGAAAATAACATTGGTAAAAGTGTGAAGACTTGCACAAAACACTAATAGTGCATTACATGCCATTAATGGATTTTGAAAGTATATTGTGATAATGTGTAACTTAAATGGTGTGTCGCCAATATTTCTTGAAGAGTATTTACTGAGTAACTAACAGAAACTTCGTACGTTAATATTGTTAACTCGTTTCAGTGTCAACTTTCAGACGTGAGCACCAGAGCGTGTGCTCAAACGTCGCAGAGTGCAGGCACTGCACTTAATGTAATGGTAGAAGTCATGAAGCTTTCAGGAACATGAGACATGAATGCTCCTTTTGAAAATTTCATTGAATTAATTTTAAAACTTTTAATTTTTTTATTTATTTACATCGTTAGAACACAGTATAAAATTAAATGTACGAGTAATTAAAAGGTTACTCACTGAATGGCTTAGCCTTTGTGCAAAAAAAGAACCAGCCCTCTTATAATTACATCAAAATATAATTACACCAAAAGTATTAAGTTGCATGCAGGAACCTTAATTACAGAATAAATAATAGTACTCCTACCTTAATTTAAAATTATAGTAGACTAAACATAACGATTTAAGAACGAAGTTTTAATTGCTTAATGGAAGTACAATTAATTTTTATATAAGATTTATATTTTAGCTATAATAGTAATATTTGGCCTGGTTATTACCTTAGAGTATTAAGTAGCATTTTTTATAGAATAAGGGTGACAAACGAGCACACAGTCCACCTGATGGTAAGTCGTTGCTGTGGCCCATATACGTCTACGTCTATCTTCGTTTGCGAATCAAAATGCAGATGCGTTGTCACCCATAAGGACTAAGATGGAATGCCTCTTTTCCAATAAAATGGGTCTCCGGTTCCCTACACTCACCATACGAAACACAGCAGCATTAAGCTCCTATTTTACGCTGGTATTCTGTGAGAGCGTGGTCCTTCCCCGGTCGAGCCGACCCATTCGTGGTACAACTATACTATTAATAAGCTGCAGCATGGCTCTACCACGTTAAGAGCTTGTAGCTTGCTTATAAACGCTGTGACGCCCGACTGTAAAATCAAAAGAAATAATATATGCGTATAATGTTATATGCAATAAAGTTATATACGACGTGAGTGCCAGGTCTTGTATATATTGGTATAACTTTCATAAGTTGAAGAGCTGCAGTAGATCTAGAAATTCAATAGCTATGTAGTAGCAGCGTTAGAGGATCTATACTTATTTCGTCCTGCCGTTGTCGTTAGAGGCGACGTTACCATGAAATACCAGAAAAATATTATAGCTTCCGATGGATGCGGTATAACCATGCCGTTTACTTCAGACCTAAAATACATAGTAGGGATGGGCAAGGGAAATATATATCGATATTTTTAAACAGTATCGATATACCTATACCGCGTGATAAATATCGATATATCGTCATCATTTGCATGATGTAAAGATAAGGTTCAAAATTTTATATGACTGACGGTTGGACGACGAAAAACAAAAGGACAACCAACAACATACTTTTGTACCTCCTTTTGTTGTCATTGTCATTAATACAACGTTTTAAATATATAACTTTCAAATATATTTGTCGTTTATCAACCAAATCGGCAATATATTAAAAATGGGCCAGATTAGGAGTACCCTTAACCGACGAGCGTGTATGCGTAGATATATGGATGTAAAAGAGGCGAGAGAGGTGTGTCAGGATCGCGCCAAATGGAAGTCCGTAGTCTCTGCCTACCCCTCTGGGTGACAGGCGTGAATGTTTATATGTATATTTGTCTGCAAGATACGCGCGCCATCTACTGTAAGTTAATTGTACTACGCCTAAGGTTACGAGAAGGATACAGACGCATTTGTGTTCCCAATAACATTTGTCTCCCACCTTTTCGCTCTTTCCTACCGCCCGTCCAGAAAACTCACATCGACCCTAAGTTAAAAATCGTTACTCTATACCTATACCACCATCCGTCAGGAGCACAAGTTACTACGGTTATTCTTCAAAGGATACTCTTTTAATGCCCTTGAGGAGGCATGGGGAAGGGATGATTGCTTTTCTTATACATACTACCTTAAAATAACAAATTGTGCTAAACCATCGTCCCGACAAACAAATACAATGTGTGAATATGACCTCAAATGGTCAAGTCGTTCAGAAGTTACACAATCACTAACAGACGCACCAACAATTATAAATACTGGCTGGTACCATGCACGTTGCTGCCGCAGAAGAAATAATTGTAGAAATATCATTTTGAATTTGGAAGAGGTATATTGTTTAATTAGGAACGATAATATATTCTTTTTTTTATAGAAGAGGGGGCAAACGAGCATGCGGCTCACCTGATGGTAAGTGACTACCGCCGTACATGAACAACAGCAACACCAGGGGAATTGCAGATGCGTTGCCGGCCTGATGATAAGTACTTTGGTATCATGTTTTATTGATGTGTTATTTAAGTTATTCTTTGGACAAGAATATCCGACATACAAATGTCGTAAGCAAAAGCGGGACTCATCTGTGAACAGTATTTGGCTCCACTGTTCCACATCCTAATTCATGTGTTTATGAGCGAATGCAAGTCTGCTGACTCGATGCTGCCTGGTAAGCCTGGGCCATGTGGCAGGTCTTCTGGCCATGATATCAGTTTCATTGAGGCGTCTCCTGATAGTTCAGTCACTTACATGCATAGCTCGAACTTCAGCAAGGCGATTCCTGAATTCAACAGCAGTCATGGCCCTGTTACGGAGTATTGCTAGGGTAAGGAGTAAGATCTTTGGCGACCTGTTCCTGGGCGAAAATAAACACAAATATAATTTCAAGATTATTTATTAAAAGAAATCATTGTTAGTCGTTTTTTGTGCCCGTCAGTATATTTATTCTATTTTGTTTTACTACAGCACTTACAGCAGTGTAATTTTGATAGGCTGTTTTAAAAAAAAAATGCTTCCACAAAATAGAACTCAGGAAAGCTTACACCTTACGATCTATTTATTTTTTTTAATTTGAGAGGATTTCGTCTCTATAGGTAACACTGTTATGTAAAACAGGAACATTGTCACATCGCGCTATCCTAATCTAGACTAGAGTGTATTCAATTACCGTTGACGATCCAGATTAGCTTGTAAATAAAAGACATTAAATTAATCCATAGTCTTATTACTTATATACCAATAGGGCTGTATTACTGTGGACCGTTATTATATGTAGGCTCACTTTGCTACTTTTGTAAAATAGTCCAGTTTTCCGAAATAGCTCGAAAATATAAAACTATGAAGTTTGTCAAACACGAACGGTGGGAGAGCGAGACCGACCAAAAATAGCCGAATAGCATAATTTAAAAGGTTCCGCAGAAACTCGTTGGGTGGAAGTATTCAAACACTTTCGCACTAACAATGTTCAAATATTTTTTTTGCATTTTAATCGAATATATTTTATGTCTAGCTGGTACAAAGGTTCCAGTAGAAAGTTTGTTTCTATGAGTATATTGTGGACGTCCGGAAAAAAGTCACTTTCAAGTTCCAGTTCTAAAAGCGATGTTGATAACAAAGGTCAAAATAAGAAAAAAATATTCTTATTTAAAGTCATCACCAACTTTATTAAAGCAAATTTGTTTCACTGACAAATGTAAATAATAATTTAAAAAAATATGTTGCATTTAATAATTACCCTCTAAGGAACTTTGCTTTAATGAAGCTGGTGAAATGGTGATTGATTTTGATTTTTCAAAATTTGTTATAATAAAAATAATTATAATTAATGTGAATATAATTTTATAGTGAACACTAATTGTATAAAGTTATAGTTTTTAGAGTATAAATAAACCCATGTTTCGTTTTGGGTTAAAAAATAAATGATCATACATCATATAACTTTTGGAACGAAGTTCTTTATCAGACGGTACGGGTTTGGCGGGATGATGGGAGCTAGGCGACAAAAGTGTAAGAAGTTTTCATCACTACCGCTTGTGTCATAGTGTAGACGGCCTTGGCGACGAAATAAGGAAGTGAGATGGAATAATATCCATCTCCCTGGCACTTTTTTTTTCGTGGTCCTTCCCCGTACGAGCCGACCCATTCGTGCCTACAACCATAATATAATTGAATCATTGTTCTGCCACGTATAAAATAATATTGTTAATTTTTTTATAAAAATATGTTTATTATTTTCAGCCAGCCTTCCTTTCTTTACCTATGGAGTAGAAAATGATTTTCTAACCGCACCTACATACTTAGGACTCGTTATTAGCACTTTAAATGTACCATGGAGTACAGTAGCCTTCATCGTCGGTTCAATAGTCACAGCTCCGATACACTGTTTTATAATAAGCAAATATGGAAGAAAACTTGGCATCTATATAGTAGTGATACTACAAGGGGTGAGTTCTAATTTCGTCACCGTCATCGTGCTTGTCCAAAATTAATTAGCGTAATGTTATATGCTAATCAAGCGAAATTGTTCAATAGTTAATCATCATAATCTTCATCATCACTATCCTTACCTCCAAAAGTCATATATATGAGATTATTTGCCACAGCATAAAAACTTTGTTGGCAACCGCAGTTTTATGTCATTCCGTAGGTGTTGTTAGAAACGACAAAGGGAAATAAAACAAGAGATATGCAACAGCACCTTCCAGAAATTTCACAAAATAATAAAAAAAATAATCAAAAATAATAAAAGACTGCGGCTTTCATTTTAATAGACACTAGTAATTCATTTATTTGTATTTGTTAATCAATAATATAATACCTACGTTTATCAATAATAATATACTACGCAAGGAACTTCGTTTCAACCGAGTGTTCCACGACACTCACGCATTTTTTTTTCTTTCTGTCATCTAATCTTCAAAATGCAATAGGTACCTACCCATGACGCTTGAGTAAAGTAAGGCCAAATAAAGCTATTTAAATATACACTGTTTTATATTTATCAAAAATGTTTAATTACAGTCTATGTAAACGTCCTATTGCTGGGTTTCTGATGTTCTAGACTTTTCTGGAGCAGTTAGTCAGCCGTGATCCGTCTTGGTATTAGAATAAAGAAATAATAAAATGATCAGATACTTATCTAAAACGAGAAATACAAATACTAGAAACCTTAGGAGAGTACGCTCAAATAGTGTGAAAATAGTAAAATAAAATGGGGTCTTCGGCAAGCTACATTTATGTTATTGTTATCGCCTCGGTAAGTAACATTACCCTGGATATATTTTCCCATTTCTATTCAAATGTAGGAATTTTTATCCGCAGTTTTGTTGAATTATTTATTAAATAGTAGTTTACGACTATTGCATAAAGTACATTGAAACATATACACTTTTCGCGATTACTTTAATTTTTCTTTCAAATAATCGATCAATGCCTTACAGACAATATTATATCAAACATTTGTTTCCTTTACCATTCTTATATCATGTCAATTATCATGTAGCAACTTCAAATTATCATCTTTTGTCATTAATAATCAAATGTGATCATCAAGGACAAATAAATTTGAGATACATTTCTTGGTCCTTCGAGCCGGATACACTACACAAACTAACAAATTGACTTCCAGAATAAGATTTGTATTTAAGTAACCTTTACTTGCCTACCTTTAGGTTGTTCACTACTCGAAATAATAAAACGTACTAGCCAGCCAATTCTGAGAACAGAGACTAATAACGTAGCGTTGTAATGTTATTAGCTATATGAAAGAATTTGTCACCTTCGTCCCTTAGTTACAATGAATACTGACTATAAGTAATGTTAGAAGAAATTCATGCTCAAAATGCTAAATCGTCAGACATATTTCAAAACAGACCTTTGCTGGAATTAAGCCTTTGCCATATAGGGTTTTATATTATGTCTAGTGTAATAGCTATCTATTTACATTTTGAGTGTACGCAGGAATTGCATGAATTAATTCCTTCCTCTCCATTCCATCATGGAACTACCAAACGTTTAACGCATTCAAATCAAATAGTTAGTACCGTCGTTCATAATGCGCACAGATAAGGAGTGGAATAATTTGCCAGGATCTTCAAGGTAAGAAAAAATAGGCTTTTGCGCTTTAACAACTTCGGAAATAACACCGCTTACGAGTATCATCAGGTGAGATTGTAGTCAAGCACTGGCTTATAATAGTAACAAAAACCAGGAGATGGTCTACAGTTACGATATCACCCACAGTTAATTTTTGCGTCACCAAGGGGATGAGACTGAACTTTCCTATGCCGTCACCATTTTACGAAACAAAACTTCTGCTGAAAGTGAAAATTGAAACAAACCTTCAAAAGAGGTTCAATACTATTTACAGAGAAGGGCAAAGATGAAACAAAGTAAATTAGTACCTATACAGAAAGTTGCGCAAACTAGAAATTAATTACAAAGCTAGTTAGTTATGTTTCGGAAAATCTCTTTCAATGTCGGGCTTCAACAGACCTAATTAAAGTTAATAGACCCTGAAACTGAATTAATGACGGTCGGAACAACTATCAATTGAGTTAGACCGTCTGTTAGCGTACGGTAAAATGGACTTTCAGTGATAATTTACTTGCCTTTAATTAATTACGGATCTGAGGCAAGGTCCACGTGTTCATTGGTCATTAACTTGTTACATTACTTAATGAATGTCGGCAGCTTTGAATTTGAGGTTCAAGATTGTAAATTCTTAATTATCAATGAGTGCGCTTAGAATAAGGTTGTAGTATCTATATTATACTAGCTGACCAGGTAGACGTTGTTCTGCCCTTTCCAACGACCCTTCCTACAAAAATCCATAAATTCGCAAAAAAATTTTGAGCGTCATTTAGCGGGATAAATATTATCCTATCTCTCAAGTTGGACCAAACTGCACACAGTGTGCAAAATTTCATTGAAATTGGTTCAGTAGCTTAGGAGTCCATCGCGGACAAATAAAGTGACACGTAATTTTTATATATAAACATTTTTAAGCATGCACACGGGGGGTGTGAGATTTGGCATAATTAAAGATTGTACGGAGAAGGAGTAAGCTACGAGTAAAATGTATATACTATATGTATTACAAATACAATAAATAAAATTAAATAAAACATTCACTGTTTAAGCGAATACTGTCAATTTCAATTGTCAAACACATAATAATCTATGGTCAAACAATCGCAAAGAGTAGCGATTGTCACAAATAATTTTAAAATGTTGCCAATAAAATAACCGAATCAGTTTATATTTTTAATATTAAATATGTGTTTTATATAAATGTCCCCCACGTGACCATGGGTGCTGTAAAGTGCTTGAAACGTCGGGAATGTAAAATAAGTTAATATACGCGATAAAATCCGTAAAATTAGTTTTATTTAAATGTGTTTTATATATTAAGGTTCAGTTGAAAACATAGACAATATTTATATATATATATATATATATATATATATTGCAAATACAAACTTTAAGTTATTTTTATTGATATACAGTCAAATTTCGACCACTGGACGACCATTAGTAATGTTTAATTGTTTTCATTTTTATACCAAGTAAGGGCGAGAATATATAGGTTACCTGATGATATGGGTTTTCCTTTTCGTCACTAATTAAGATAATTTGTGCGTGACCATTGTCCGTCCTCGGCCTAACCGAGCTATTCGTGCTGCAACCAAAATAAGCTTCAGCGGGGCTCTATGTGTTGGAAACGATACGAAGCGCCTGTTATTTACAATTAAAAAATCTAAATGAGGAATTACATATATTTTTTTATAGTATAAGGGTGAACATACGTAGGTTACATAGGTTACATCTATCTTCGATTACGAATCAAAATGCAGATCCGTTGTCACCCGTGAGGCCTAAGATGGAATGCCTCGTTTCCCGTAAAAAAGGTCTCCGGTTCTCTTCAGTTACCATACGAAACACAGCAGCGTTAAGCTGCTATTTTACGCTGGTGTTCTGTGTGAGCGTGGTTCTTACCCGGTCGAGCCGACCCATTCGTGCTACAATCATAATATAACTGCAGTATGGCTCTACCACGTATAAACTGGCTGTCTCGTACGTCTAGTGGTCGCAAACGTGATTGTCGATTAAGAGGTCCTGGATTGGAATCCCGGGTGTGGCCAAAAATCAGTTATAGGGTTTTACTATCAAGAAATTCTCAGTAGCGGCCTGGAGTCAGGAAGTTGGTGGTATTTCACCCCCGTGCCTCGAAAAGCACGAAAATACGTTGATCCTGCGCCTGATCTCTCTCCGGTCGTGTCGGATTACCATCCCATCATACTATGAGAGTGAGGGAATAGAGAGTACACCTGTGTTTACGCATACATTTGGGCAATATAATCCTGTCCTGCGCAGATGGCTAGTCTCCGTTGAGATCGGCCGCCGTGCAAGGCATTCCTTGTTTCCAGTAAAAAGGGTCTCCGGTTCTCTACACTCAGCATACGAAACACAGTGGCATTGAGCAGCATTATTTTACTCTGGTATTCTGTGAGAGCGTGGTACTACCCCGGTCGAGTCGACCTATTCGTGCTACAACCATAATAGAGCTGCAGCGTGGCTCTACCACGTATAAAATCTCTCTACTAAAGAGGATTCTTCCTCTCCTTCTCCCCTCTCGTTTGTCCAGCAGTGGACTTTTACGGGCTGATGGAGAATAAAACGTTAAAAAACATCATACTGATCTATACTATAATGATCTGAATGATACTGATAAATACATTTAATATAATTAAAACTTGTAGTACCTAAATAATTTTAATTTTATAGACATTTATGGTGTTTTTCCGGTCATTGCCCTTATTTACGACATTCAAGGATGTTTTGATATGCATTTTTATTTCTAACCAGCTGTTACCCGCGATTTCGTCCGCGTGAAATTTATTACGATTGGATTTCATGGGTTTTATTGCGCGGAACTATAATCATTTTTCTAAAATTCCTAATAGTAGCTTAAGTTAGTCCTAATAACATCAGCTATCTGCCAGTGAAAGTTCCATCAAAATCGGTTCAGCCATTTCGAACATTCGCTGGAACAAATAGACACAGATATAATTTTTAAAAATTGTTTTTTTTTTGTTATAAGTACCATATATGCTTTCGTATGCATTTAGTAAATAGCTTTTATTTTGACATTACAAACGGACACTCCAATTTTACAATCGTAACTATGTGATTTCTGGCACTAAAACAGTTAGGGTTATAACTTAATGCCAAACCAAGCCTTAAAGGGATTAAACCGAACAGACTAAGCTTACCCTCGACGCCCCGAATTTTACGATTGCAAATCCCTTACTCAGACTAACTTTAGCTTACGTTAATTATTACAGTTAAGGTTTCGGGAAACCATTTTGTCGGAGTGTTATTAAAGATAGATTGTATTAAAACGACTGAAATAACTGAAATTCATCTTTTTTATAGAATAAGAGTTATTATTGGGCACACAGTTCCCCAGATGGCATGTAGATGCGTTGTCACCTCCAAATCAAAGACAGTCTGCGGTTCCCTACACTCGTCATACGAAATACAGCAGTATTAAGCTGCTATTTTAAGCTAATATTCCATGACACTGTGGTCCTTCCGCAATCGATCGACCGATGTATTCGTTCTGCAGCCATAACATAGCAGCAGCGTGGCTCTACTACGTATTTTTTAACGTTGCTAATTAATTTTAAATGTTGCTAATTTTAACAAACAGGCGCATGGTTTAGATATTATTAGTGTAATAACTATTTAACCGGATGTTTAGTTTTTTTTTTACAGAATGGTGTGGCAAATGAGCACACAGTCTACCTCATTATAAGTGGAAGCTGTGCCCCATAGACATTTATATCAGTAACCCGGATTCGAACCCCGTCGGCATCAATGAAATTGTTAATTACAATTTTAAGTGCTAATTAACTACGTTCTTTACGGTGAAGGAAAACATCGGGAGGAAACTTACCGTCTTATAAATAAAAAAAATTCGAAGACCTGATAAGTCCATCAACACGCATTGGGGCAGCGCGGCGGCCATTTCCTTGTCCTAAAACCTTCTCAGAAATGAGAGGAGGTCTGTGCTCAGGAATGGGACGTAGTAGGCTGTAACTTTTAGCATGGAGTTTCCTAGGAGAGATGCTTATATCTAGCTGTGTCCTTTCCAGAGTTGTAAAGAACAAGTTTAAGAAGGGATTTAATCATGTAGCTTATGATTAAACGTATTTGACACTAAGGTCTATAAAGTATAAACTTCCAAATAAAGCATATGGGAACCCTCAAAATATTTAGGCTGGATTTAGTGCTCGACCAACGGTGAGCGCTGACATCGGTTGTGCGTAACTATATCAATGAAAACCTATTAACGGCTACAGTGCAGCGCTGATGAAGTACTACGCGCGTACAGCTACGTCGTGCGTACGAGGACCGTCGGTCGAACTCGTCGGTCTGACGTACGTCAGTTGACTAACGCGCTATGGCGGTACATGTGTGCGTTCAGTGCGATCCTGACAGAGCGATCAACTGCAAGCGCGTACGCATTATCGCGAACAAAAATGAACATTGATACATGACATTGTTCTCGGAATTTCGAATACAATGAACAAAATTCTCCTTTAATTAAACGGTCTACAATTATTGGGTGCACGGACGTACCGTCAGCGCGTACGGTACGTGCTGACCGTCGGTCGAGCACTAAATACAGCCTTAAAATTTAAAATTTGAGCGTCCGACGCTCAAGTCAGTTTAGTTATGCGCCCTGTCTGTTTCAGTTTTAACGTGACGTGAGAACTCTTCGTAATCACAGTTGTTCGATTTGAATTGTTTGTGAAATTTGTGTTTTTTTTTTAGTTTTATAAACCTAATAAGAGCAGCTGTATACCAAACCGGGTATACGTACCCGCTGGTTGTCAAACTACTCTTTTTAGTGGGACACATTTAGCAAAGCTTTCGTTAATTTTATTTTGTATAAATAATAAAATAATATATTTACCTACATTCTTTGCCCTCTGACGTTTTGATATAGGATACTGAGCTTTTTATTATTGCTGAGCCTGGTATGATTTTGTTGAGCGCCAAAACCAAAGCCACTCGCTAAATTCTACATTCACAGGCCATACCTCCGGAACACATAGTTTATCAAAGAATGAGTAATCTCGCTCAGTTCTGTTTCAATTTTCAATAATAATTTCAGTATCGTTTCCTAGAATGTTTTTAATATAATCCTTAAGATTATCCTCAGTCGTGCCAATATCCAGTCTCCAATAAATGTAAAAACTTCTTACGTTCAACTGCCTTTTAGGACGCAATAGACGAGTTACCGCCTCTTATTACGGGTCTGGTCTTCTTACTCCCTCTGACTTCAGTCCATGCATTGGTATCGCCGACTGCCGTTCTTGTTACCTTACTGGCCACCGCCGCGTAAGTAATAGCAGAGCTTGCCGCCGCCGACGTCGCTGTCAACTCGGGGGCAGAGGGCGCAGTACGAGCGGGCGCGGGCTGCACTGGTAGCTCCACCGCCATCCGTGCCAGCGACAAACCTGGAGTAGTATCAAGCCCCAGTTTTGACACCGTTAACTTTCGTCGACTTTGTTGATTTTCTCCATATGTTTTCCATTTTTAAAAATTCAAATCTGTTGCTCTAATAAACTGCATTTTTTATTAGCTTCACTTAGTTATCGTCTTAGTTCACTATTTTCCTGTGCTAACACAGCAATAGTAGCTTTAATTTCGCTTAAAATTTTGGTCTGAAAACTATTCATCTTTTCTAAAATCACAATATTTACTTTATCCATTATATCTGCAAACTGGATCATCCCCTCAAGTGTCAAAGATCCTTTATTGTCTAGCGAAGTGCTTTCCTCGAAGGATAAGTTGGATGAATCTTTGTTCATCAGGTGTACATCAGAGTCACGAACTGGAGTATCATCAGTTACTCGTATGCGCTGAGTTACATTTGAACAAGTACTGCACATAAAAGTGCGGTTCAATTGCTATTGCCCCTTCCTAAACGCAGTAGAAGTAATATTTACGCATTTATAATGGAAGGCCGCTTTGCAACCCTTGCATTTTATCAGTTTACCGACATCAACTTTCCTTTTACAAACAAAACAGTTTATATTGTCCAAATCGCAATGAAAACGCTGTGCAACTGGAATAGATATAGTCAGTACGCGCGAAAATGAAAGAACTCGATAGACAGCTCGGCACTTCGCGCTATTCGCTTATTGTTTACCACGCAATATCATAATCGTCTAACAAATAATTCAATTAAACGTACAAATTACACTATGACAGAACTTTCCTATACATTACACAAAACTCTCACAACACAAAGTCCATATTAAAGATATTCCCATAACTCTGAGGACACAGTAGTTAAGAAAATAAATCACTGAGAGCGATCCGCACCGCACAAGATATCCGCCGCACCGCCAGATAATGGGTCTGGACAGAGGCGTTGCGCATAAGAACCGGTTGCAACACGGCCGTTTCTTAATGTCAAGTGCCTGGTTATGAAGATTAGTGGGATCCGAAGCACGGTTGCACCGTAAGCCGACTGTAGATAGTTGGAAGATCAATTAATGAACCAGCCACTCATGAAATGCTACCCCGCTATCTTACGAAAATCCTGGGATGGCTCCACCATGCCGGTTGGAGAGCGGAGGAGAGGGCGTGGTGGCGATTTCCAGGGGGGTTCGGCCGTCCTCGCGATGTCCATGCTAGGTATCATCAATGTTGTGACTCTGTTTACGTCCCTAGGCTATATGTGCGACGCCCCGGCCAAATGCCATTCTCTCAACTTATTCACTCCACCAATAATGAAAAAAATAAAAAAGA
This sequence comes from Parnassius mnemosyne, assembly GCA_963668995.1. Lineage (NCBI taxonomy): Eukaryota > Metazoa > Arthropoda > Insecta > Lepidoptera > Papilionidae > Parnassius > Parnassius mnemosyne. Next base: position 18,436,093 of record CAVLGL010000086.1, on the reverse strand, counting down.
AGATTAAGTTTGTACAGTGGTTGCACTCCCTCTCTATCAAAGTGCACCTCACAAACATCCGAGGCCTGCACTGTAATCTCAATGCAGTCCACTACCACCTTGAGACTGACAATCCGCACTTACTCTTCTTGACTGAGACGCATATCAGATGTCCTCTAGGTGCAGCGTACCTTGGCTACCCTGGGGACACATTGGAGCATAATTTCCTTTAGCGCGTTGGAGTCTGTGTTTACGTCCGTATCTGCTGTTAGCATCTCCGTCACCTTGAAGACCCCACTTTCTCTACGATCTCGTTATTCGTATATCGCGGATACCATAACCGATGTGATACGTCAAGCGATGGAGTATTTCATCCCCTTTAGTAACTTGCCCATTCATGGTAAAGCTCGCCCATGGTTCAACGCCGAGTGCGGTCGTGCTGAAAAGTACAAGCATATGGCGTACTTATCCTAGATTGATGCTCGAGACCGCTAAGCTTCGGATGCTAGCCTTAAGAAGGGAGCCTTTAACCAAGCCACCAAGTCTTGCAGAAAGGCATTACGGCAAGGCAGTTTCGACCGCATTAAACGCTTCGGTACAAAGCTCTCTGTCAAAGCATCTGGCACTAGAGCTTTTTGGTCTCTCGCCAAATCAGTCGAGACAAACTTTTGTCTGCCTACACTGCCTCCGCTGGTAAAACCATATGGCTCACTGGCGCATGCGCCTAAGGAGAAAGCGGACTTATTTGCTTCTCTTTTTGCTTGCAATTTGCGTCTGGACTGTAGCGACAGCGTACCATCTCAATTACCTCACTGCGGTACCTCTATGTCAGAGGTCCATATCACCAACAAGGAGATTCTTAAAACCTTGCGAAGTAGACGTGAACAAAGCTAGTGGGCCTGATGGTATACCAGCTATAGTTCTAAATGTTTGTTCACCTGAGTTATCTCCTGTGTTGACGCGCTTGTTCCGCCTCTCATTCAGGACTGGAATAGTGCCCAAATCTTGGAAGGTGGCCAATGTGCAGCCTGTGCCTAAAAATGTAGCTATACTGACCCTGCCAACTATCCAATTTCAATTACCTCCATACTTTGCAAGATTATGGAGCGTATATTGAATGCCCGTTTAATGGCATACCTAGAACAGAATGACCTCCTTACTGACCGGTAATACGGGTTTCGCCGAAATCGATCATATGGGGACGTTCTAGCATAAGCCACACACGTATGGTACTCAAGTGTCTCGCGCCATACGTGTGAAACAGTGCGGAAGCACTTGATGTTTTCCTTGATGTCTCGAAGGGCTTTTACAGAGTTTGGTACGCTAGCCTTTTGGGTAAGCTTCCAGCGTACGGCTTATCCCCTGGTCTGATTAAATGGGTAAAGGACTTACTGAGTGAACGGTCTCTCCAAATCGTCGTCGATGGCTGCTCATCTGATCATGTGGCGACTAACACCGGTGTTCCTCAAGGTCCGTTCTCTCTCTTCCTGCAGCATATTAATGGTCTGCTTATGCCCGGGAAGGCAGAAGATAGCACAGTTGTGGAGAGATACCAACCAAGTGCCCGGGCCAGTCGGGATCAAAGTCAGTCCGAAATAGAAGCTATGGTTGAGCATGTGAATCTCACACTACAGGCAGTCTCCGAACGGGGCGATACCAATCTCGTAAGATTCAACGCCTCCAAAATACAAGCGTGTCTTTTCACTGCTAAAAGGAGCCCGCTCACTCTGCCTCCTACTTTCCGGAATGTATCCTTGGAGTACACTGGCCGCCTTCAGTTGTTAGGGGTTGAATTTTCTCCGACCCTCAACTATGGGTGGTTGACTGAGTTCAGAGCCAAAGCAGCCGCGAGGAAACTTGGTGTCCTTGCAAGGGTGCGGCGGTACTTCACGCTGGAGCAGCTTCTCACCTTATATAAAGCGCAAGTCCGGTCGTGCTTGGAGTACTGCTGTCACATATGGGCTGGTGCTACAAAATTCCACCTGGCTGCGTTGGATTCAGTGGAGAGACCTGCTAAGAGGCTCACTGGTGACCTTGATTTAGTAAAAACCAACCTTGTCAGCCTCAAGCACAGGCGCAGAGTAGCGAGCCCATCAGCATTCTATAGGATGCATTCCGGAGTGTGTGCGCAGGAATTACACGCTATAATTCCTCCCTCTCCTTTCCACCATCGGACGACCAGGCGGTCGGCGGTTTACACCCCTTTGTTGTCGTTATTCCAGGTATTGGAATCAAATGGTTTGTTTCGACTTTTGTCATGCGTACAGCAAAAGAGTGGAATAATTTGCCGGCGTCTATCTTTCCGTCCGACTACAATCTGGGCGTTTTCAATGCTAGAGTGAATAGGCCTTTGTTACGCTAAGACTGTGCGATTTACCATCTAAGGCTGCATCACCACTTACCATCGAGTGGAATTGTGGTCAAGCACTGGCTTATAATAAGTTAAAAAAAACCTAGAATCATAATCACATAAAGCAAAAATCTTGCAACATCTCACAGTTGTTCTGCTAATACAGTTGAACATATCCAAAATCGTATTTATTTATCTTAGTAATTTGTACCAATAATTCTCTTTCTCTCTTGAACTTAACACATTTCGTTAATCGATACTCGTAATCGATAGTCATCGATAGACCCTCAAACTTCACAGTGAAGAGAAGTTGCTATATATACTATGAAATATTGTTGATCGATGATAAGTCTACGAGTCACAAAATTCACTTACCAGTAAGTGGAATGTATACTCGTTTTTAACCATTATTTCTATTATAAGACGGGTTGAAGATAATGAAAAATATGAAACCCTACAAATGTAATAATATTCAGAAATGTAATCATTTGTTTTTTTCTATTTGCCAGGTAATGGCTACATCGAGGGAACAGAGTTGGACGGCTTCTTGAAGGAGTTTGTTTCCAGCGCTAACTTCATCGATGTCAGTCCAGACGTAAGTAACTATTTTCATATTATGATCAGATCTTAGAAATAAAATATTTAGAACTAGCTGATACCCGGCGCATTGCTGCTGCAGAAGAAATAATCGTGGAAATATCGTTTTAAATTTGGAAGGGTTAATAATAATAATGTCCTCCTGACCCAATTTCGGTCACGGCCACCTAGACTAGCTATTTGCGCAGAACAGGATTATAGTGTTCAACTGTATGCGCAAACACCGTTGCACTCTCTATTTCCTCACTCTCATAGCCCGATGGGATGGTAAACTCAATCTGAGATCAGGCGCAGTACCAACGGCTTTACGTGCTCTCCGAGGCACGAGGGCGAGACACCGCCAACTTCCTGACTTTCAAATAAATTTGTCGGTACGATATGCCCGCCACCACATGTACCGTCTACTATGACCTTGATGCTCCGATTAGCAAGGAAACTAGTGAACCAATTGCACAATTTCTCGGGAAGTCCATAGGAGGGGAGCTTTGTAAGAAGCGCTTTGTGCTAGACCCGATTGAAGGCCTTCGCTATGTTCAAACTAACGGCCAATGCCACCCCATTGGACTCTACTGCCTCCTCTCATCTATGAGTCAGGTAGACCAGGAGATCACCAGCTGATTGACCATAACGTAAACTGTATTGGCAGTCACTAATCACATCAATTTGGAGAACAAGGAGGTGATGGCGATAGGCCTGTATTTGGACGGGTCTGAACGGTCGCTTTTTTTAGGGATCGGGTGGACCAAAATTGTCTTCCATGAATTCGCGACTACCTCTTGGGAGTAGAAGTACCGGAAAAGACGCGTTAAAACCGGTGCCAACTCCGGAGCACACACAGTCTTCCGCACAATAGAAGGGACTTCATCAAGCCCACTCGACTTGCTGACGTCTAGGGAAAGGAGTGCTTTGCGAACCGAGCGCTGTGTAAACCGCACATCCGGCATGGAGCACTCACATCGCAGGATGGTCGGCGGTGTGTTCCCCCTGTCATCGAGAGTCAAATTGGACGCAAAGAGATATCCTAACAGATCGGCCCTCTCCTTTGTGAGTCGTCCTCTCTATGCAGAGGTGGAAGAGATGGTTGAAAGAAGTTCCCTTGGACAGCTTTGGCGATAGACCAGAATGCACGGGTACCCGAAGGAAGGCGAACTAGCTACTCGCCAATACTGCTAATGTGCTCAGACCTAGCCTTAGCAATGACTCATTTGAAGGACCTGGAGGCGGAATTATACTTCTTTTTAAGAGCGCTGGTGTTTACATCCCGAGACGTTGAAGCGTCAACCTAGGCCCGGTAGAACTCCTGCTTATAGTGTGATGCTACTTTACGGAAGCGACCAAACCATAACTGGGATCTGCCTCCGATGAGTACCACAGAGGATGGAATGAAAAGTTTCATACCCTGAAGTACCACATCAGTGACAGAATTAGCAACAACGTTGGGATCGTCCGGCGAGAAGCAAACCCACCCCCAAGGGTAGGATGCAAAGAAAGACCGTAACCTATCCCAATCGGCCGATCTATAGTGCCAAACGTGGTGGCAGCCTGCAGAATGCAACCGCGATTTAAGCGTGAGTGACACCGCACTCTGGACTAGACAATGGTCCGAGGAGTCAAGTAGGGCGTCCACGGACACCTGATATCCGTCCGGATGAGAGGTCAGCAGAAGGTCCAACAGGGAAGGTGCATGATCTTCTACATCCCTGTAGGCGGAGTAACCAGCTGTGTAAGACCATATGTCAAGGCAAAGTCATAAACAGATGTTCCCGTATAATCGATGAAATGTGAACCGAACCATTCGGCATGGGCGTTAAAATCGGCAAGGATCACGATCTCTGCGGATGGGACCTGTTGTAGCAAGGAATCTTTAGCTCTCTGGACTTGGTCGATGAGACGGTCTGTTTCGGCATTGCCGCTATGGGATCTATAGAGGCACCCGTAGACGCGCGGATGGTTGTCGCTGTCGTCGTTGGAATATCGCCCCCCCCCTCCCCCCTCCAGAATACGCGGGGCAGCCTGAGCACCCACGCATAGAAAGAGTAAGATAGGATGCTAAGCGAGGGATTTTCTGTCACCAGAGGTGCTGGTACCCTCCTAGGATAATTTTTTTATTGATTCCGCTACCAGGTTAAGGGGGGAGGGAGGAGGAATCGGGCCTCTGGCCACATGCACTTGCCAAGCGAAATGCAAAGGAAACCTCTACTTCACGCTGGTATTCTTGAGCTGCCGCGTGGCTCTACCGCTGTTACTGCTTACCACGTGGGTCCATGCGCTGCTGGTCATCGCCGCTGGTGGCAAGACGGCTGGTTCTTTTCTTGCCGAAAGAATAAGTACAGCCATTTAGCGAAAAAACACAGCCACCGTACTTGTAACCGTACCGTTGGCAATAGAACTGTTTGATAACTTTTGTCTTATATATATATATATATATATATATATATATATATATATATATATATATATATATATATATATATATATATATAAAAGAAAACCTCGACTCTTTAAATGATTACGTTTATTATAATGTCGTATGACACTGTTATAGGGCCACACGACTGCAACTTAAATAATAGTTACTTATTTGTTTTGCAGAAGAGAAATCTCCAATTGAAAACCTAAAGAGCCCCTGAGACAATACTTTAAAGAATAATAATATATTCACTTTGGCCTTTCAATACAATTACGAAAATGTTATATATATGTACACGAAAATTTATGTAGTTTAAAAAAATAAGTGATATTCATTCTGTAAATAATAGGAACATAAACTACTCGATCCTACAGAGTTAAAAATTCATTCGTGGGGCAATGCATAATATATACTGACATTTATAAATAAATGTCAGAAAATATACACCACTGCCAAGTTCAAAAACTTTATTAAACAAAGATTGTATAAAAATTTATTATAATAATAAGGGATTACAGATCATATTCCCCAGGAAAGGAGGTGGTCGCTACCAAGCTTTGTCTAAATTGTTTTGTCTTGTTAATTGTGTAACATATAAAAACTGTTCCCTTTTCAAAAAAATATGTCCTGCTTGGTTCTGCCGGTTCTTTTCAAGACAGAGGTTGGTAAATGAAACATAAGAATGACGTTCAATAAGTATATTATTTATAATCAACATTGAATAAAAAAATATATATTTCTATCAGTCCTGCATTTATGTTTTTTATACATGACAACACTTTATTTTCTTAGTTCTAGGTCAACCTTGTTCAAAATAATGCAGCATACTTAATTTAAAAGTCAATAAATACACATTTTCCGTTTACTCGTATCATATAGCTGGCACAATTTGGGACATCAAAAGCTGCATATTTTGTTATCTCACTCTCAGTTTCGTCACCGAAAACTTTATTTCTTGGCGAAACTTTTACGTTATTATAAAAGGTCGCATAACTTTCTACTCCTTTCACTGGTTCATTATTTATTAAAACGAACACATTAAGAACAAATAAACTACATAAAATCAATGCAACGACCTGTGGCATTTTAATTGTTTCCTATCAAAAATACTATAACAGTTCAACTTATCACACAACTACACTATTTTCAATTAAAACTGTGCTACTTTTACTTTTGCAATTTTGACAGCGTGATTAGTAAATAATGTTTAAATATATTAGTAATTAAACTTTTCTGGTCAATTATTTTACAATTATACTCGTACATTATGATACTTCACTAATAAAACATAAAAAGATATGTACATAAATAAATAAAAATTATTAACTACTTCAATACAATTCAAAACTATGTTTACAACATTACATTATATTAAATTATATATATCCTTACCGAATTATAAATATTTTATTTTTTATCCAATTATTTCACTTTTGCAAATAGGGGCAATTTTTGATTTGATATACACCAAGAAAAATTACACTGAATTTGTACTTGTTACTGAAATCAGTTCTTCATTTAATCAAACAATGTAGCAAAAATCAGAAAATTGTTTTATTGTTTTTATTTTTATTTAAAATCAATAGGTACACAATTTTTATTTACTATTGCCATACCAGTGGCGCATGTACCAGCTTCAAATGCAGCGAGTAACATAACTATACTCTTAGATTCACTGTTACTATTCGTGTAATCTACATTACTGGACCAATCTGACTCATTTTTTCTAATGTCTAATTCGACATCACCTTAAGTAAAATTTGATCCATTAAAGCTTGAATATGAATGCACTGTGGTGGTTGTGGACACGAGCAACAAAAGAACACACCATGCCTTCAGAACTGTCTTTGCATTGTAAACGTCTTTATTCTAAGCTATCAAATTCCACTTTATTAAGAATCATTTAACGAGAATTCTGTGAAAATCGTTAAATTGTAAAGCCATTAAGATCAACAAGGAAACGACCTAACGACCGATCCGGTTTCCGATAGACAATTATTTTAATTAATATTCTTGTTTATAATTTATATACTTTATTTATAGTTTATAATTGTTGATTCTGCTGACCATTTGCTGGTTGAGGTCTCCCTGAATAAAATCCTACTTGAGTTTTCTACAGTCCCTCTCTTTCTATAAACTATTTCACTTCTTTCGAATCACTAGTCCCTACTCGTATTTATAGTCACACTATTTTGATGGGTGACTTTAACACCTGTTTGCTTAAAGGCAACAATTGGGCTATTAAAACTTGAGTCTATAATTGAAGCGTGTATTATGTAAATTCTACCCCTTTCTGCTACTCATAACTTTCCTAACCGTACTCCTTCCTTTCTTGACTTAATAATGGTGTCATCTTCAAATATAGTTTTCAAGCGCGGACAGTGTCCTGCTGATGCAGTCTCTTATCACAACTTAATTTTCCTTTCGTATAAACTACGCCTTCCTAAAATCAAAAGTAAATTAGTTCAGCAATGTAATTTTGGAGGAATGGATATTGACCAAATTTGTGAAGATGTTTTCTCATAATATTGACTGGTCAGTGATAGTCAGCACCATGCATTGACAATAAAGTGGAACTTTTCTGTTCGCTACTCACTCAGCTTTATGACGTTCACGCGCCAATGCATTATGTGAGACTCAAACACTTACCTGCTCCATGGCTTTCTGATGATCTGAAAAGCCTAATTTTGAAAAAGAATGTGGCATTATCAAAGCTCAAGAGGAATAAAACAGACGAAAACGTAAGGAAATGCGCCAAAATCAGGAATCGCTGCAACACATTATATAGAGATGCGCAACGATGCCCTACTCATACATCAATCGAGAACGGTGACTCATCTAGAGTGTGGAAGTTTTTTAAAACAGTTGGAGTTGGTAGCACGTCCCTAAATGCTTCACCTCTTAGTGTTGATGTTGAACTATTAAATTAAGATTTTTCTAATCCTTCTAACTCTTGTGATAGTGAACATAAACTGCAAACACTTCGTTCTCTTTCTGTAACTTCGACTCCTAATTATCCTCCGTTCGTTTTTTATTAGTTTACTATATGTGATGTTAAGAATATCATATTATCCATCTGCTCAAATGCTGTCGGTAGCGACAACATTAGCCATAATATAATTGTTCCTCTACTTGATGTTATCACTACCATTATCACTTATTTACTTAATGCATGTGTCTCTTCCTTTAAATTCCCTCAAGCCTGGAAGAGTGCTCATTTTATACACCTTAAAAAGAGATCGAACCCCGTCAACCTCTCTGCCTTCCATCCTATCTCGATCTTACCTTTCCTTTCTAAAGTCCTTGAAAAACTTATTTACCAACAGCTGATCCTTTTCCTTAATAAGCACAGTTTATTGAATTCTTTACAATCCGCTTTCCGTCCTGGTCCGGTGGGTTATGAATAATAAATAACTCACAATCATGACCTTCCTGGATTTCAGTAATGTGTTCAATACTGTTGAATTTGATATACTGTTGAGTCTGTTGTGTTCCCTTAACATATCTTTATCTCTGTGGCCGTCGACAGTGTATTCGTGTCGATGAATCTCACTCATCTTGGTGTAAAATTACTGCAGATGTGCCGCAGGGCGGCGTGTTGTCTCCTTTACTCTTTTCTATTTTCATTAATTCAATCACTCATAAAATATCTTCTCTCTACTACATGTATGCAGATTATGTCCATATTTACACTCAATCAACTCTTGAGAATTTGTCGATTGCAATCGCTACATTGAATAACGATCTAAATATTTTTCATGAATGGAGTAAATCATATGGCCCAAATGTCAATCCTAAAAAGTCACAGGCTATCATTATTGGTAGTCAGAGCTTTATCTCAAGCATTGACTGGTTCTCCGTACCACCTATCGTATTCGATGGAGTTGTAATCTCTTACTATGACAATGTCAAAAATCTTGGTACTTATTTTGATAATTCCATAAATTGGATACGCCAACTGAATGAAGTAAGTAAGAAAACCTTTGTCGCTTTTTGTTCACTGCGTCGCGGTCGATCAATTCTTCCCATTCCTACAAAAATATTGCTCGCACAGTGTCTTCTCCTTCCGATTCTCAACTATGCTGACGCAAACTATGTGGACATAACTGAGGACCAGCTAAATAACCTTGAGAGACTTCAAAATACTAGTATTCGGTTCATATTTGGATTGCGATAATTTTAACCATAATTCCCAATTTCGCTCACGTCTCAAGTGGTTACATATCTGACTTCGCCGAAACATGCATATTCTTTCTATTCTCTACTGTCTATTATTTCACTCTTCTTTTCCTCCCTATCTAAAGGAGAAATTTAATTTTGTAAGGCTTCCGGGGGAACATTTACGCTCTTCAAGAAAATTCATTTTAAGGATACCAACTCACAATACATCTTTTTTTTATAAATCGTTTACTGTCCTTTGGAGTAAGCTCTGGAATGCCCAACATTTGCATATACGTGAAGCACTAACTATTGCAATCTTTAAGCGACTACTTAAATAACATTACTTGTCTCAACCGTTCGGACGCCGGTAGGATAAATTATCTATCTATAGTATCTATTAGCTTTATATTATTGTTTGAGGAATTTTGTAATTTATATATGTCTATTTGTTTAGATATCTAAGTTTTATATATATATATATATATATATATATATTATCTGTTGTTATGAATTAGTACATGTATTAGTTATTTATATGTTATTTTATTGCATTTATTGTCTATATATCGCATGTATTTATATTATATTTGTATATTTATATTGCACCGCCTACCTAGTTAATCATTGTTTTATTCCTTTACACCTTTGGTTGCTTGGAAGAGATCGCTATGTAGCGATAAGGCCACCAAATTGTACATATAATCTGCTATATTTTATGTTATTTGTATATTTGTTTGCGTTGTATAATAAAGTATATTCATTAATTCATTCATTAATTAAATTTGGCCGATATATTATACCGTTTTTTATAATGTTATAATTATCATCATGCGCTATGCACGTGTCTCATGCTCATGAGCTGTGATAATCCTGATAGTTTTTTTTATCCCGGAGATCCTGGTGGTGATACTAGGATAAAGTTATTAAATTATTATCTTTGATACGAGTGCAAATTTTCAAGTCAATCGACCGTCTACAAGTTGGTGAAAATTACATTAAAATATTCCGTTACATAGATACATAGAATATTAAAATAAAAACAGAATATCAGCGTAATAAAATGTGGAAAATTCCCCATATCAAGACGTATCGCCCCGTCCTGACGACACCCATAAGAAGTGACAAAGATAAACTAAGGAGATCAGCAGCAACATCTTCCTGAAAACAACTCAAAATAATAATCATTTAAAATTAAAAATTTTGTACAGCCGACTTCAATATAAGTTACGAGTATTAAAAATAACTCAAATAACTCAAAACTATTGGTCTGACCTTGATCAAATTCATATGAGACCACACGAGAAGTACCAGCTTTCAAATAAAAAAAGAATCATCCAAATCGGTCCACCCAGTAAAAAGTTATGAGGTAACACACATAAAAAAAAACACATACGCGTCGAATTGAGTACCGTCTCCTTTTTTGAAGACAGCAGAAAAAAACTGCAGTTACCAATCAGCCTTCCAGCCGTGATAACTATGGCTAAATCCTTCCTATGAGGCAATCTATGGGAAGGCCTATGTTCAATAGTGGACATTTATAGGCTGTAATAGATGGAAGAACCGGAGACTTTTTTTTACAAATTACGAGATTATCTTAGCCTTTATTTATTTATCGCGGTAGAACTATGCTGCAGCTATATTAGTAGTATAGTTGTAGCACGAATGGGTCGGCACGACCGGGTAAGGACCACGCACTCACAGAATACCAGCGTAAAATAGCAGCTTAACACTGCTCTGTTTCGTATGGTGAGTGTAGAGAACCGGAGACCCTTTTTACTGGAAAAGAGACATTCTATCTTAGTCCTCACGGCTGACAACGCATCTGCATTTTGATTCATAACTGAGGATAGATTTAGATGTCTATGAGTCACAGCAACCACTTACCATCAGGTGGACTGTGTGCTCGTTTGTCAACCTATCCTATAAAAAAAACACATGACAACACATTAGCATTTTGATTCTTAATTGAGAGTAGATAATCGATGTCTATGCGCTACAGTAACTACTTACCATCAGGTGGACTGAGTGCTCAGTTTTCACCGTTATGTAACTTACATAAATTAACCTAAGAAGTATTTCATGTCTTTATTCTTGAGTACTTTAAAACAAGACATTCAATTCATTATGATTTTTTTTATAAAATAAGGGTAACAAACGATCACACAGCCTACCTAATGCTGACCCCCATAGACACTTTCATCTTTCCTCGATTAAGACGAATATATAACAAAATGTAAACGTCACTCTAGAAGACTAAGTTGGTATGCCAATACCAGTAAAAAGGTATCTACATTTTACTCATTTATGCGGCTATTTTACGCTAGTATTCTGTGAGAGCGCGGTCTTTCTCCGGTCGAGCCATCCATTCGTGCTACAATCATATGCGTATCATACGTGACTCTTCCGTGTAAAAAATATGTGGAGGAATAGTTAAGGGTCTATTGTAGCAGTCCTTATTATCCTCCTTGTAAATATAATTATATAAGTAGTTAAAATGTTTTTTATTGTATAAATAATACGCCTCTAATATATCTATAATAATTTAATAATCTGTTTAGTATGTAAAAGAATGAGCCAAAATAATTTATTTTTAAAATATTCTACAAAAATTGGTTAGCCAAAAATGAAGACGCTTTTCTTTATTTCTAAAATTATTGTGATACCTGCGGAGTTTCTTTCGCAGTTTTATTCTCCTGACAGCGGAACGTCGTTTTAAAACGTGCTTTAAATTTAAAAAAAACATGTTAAGGTTTGACAAATCGTATTATTTATTCTTATCGCCTTATTGAATCGATGAGCTGTTCATCCACCACTTTGAAAAACGCGTGCACAGTGCAAAGGCATATTTGTTTATGGCGTAATGCATAGTTCTTCATACAAAATCAAGAGACCAGATATCATAATGCGTTGCATGCCTACGTTGCGTACGTGAGACTAGTTTGTATCTGCCTTTAAATCATCGTATCATTGAACCCGTCGTAAAGGTCCCCGATCAACAAAAGAGGGCGGTCCTGAGCTATGATCATCCATAGTGTAGATGTGGAGCATCAGCCAGCATTGATTTGTGATATAAAACTTAAATACTCTAATGAGTGATAAAAAAAGAAGTCTAATGTTTATACAAAACCATATTAATAATTTTATGGAAAATAAAACTAATAATTTGTTGTATAGATTAATATTATAAACTCATTTACAAGCTATACTTAAAATAACTAACGACCTATTCATTATTATTTATTTATATATTAAAATATTTAAGTTTTCAACCAATTAAATTTATCATAATAATTTATAAATATCTACAATATTAAAGAAATATAATTAAAAAACTACTAACTAATAAACTATTAACTTAATTATCATACAGTCTGACTCCCCGTGGTATCGTGCCAAGAACGCTGGCTGCGTTTCCTCGCTGAAAGGCTATACTTAGCTTTTGAGCGAGAAAAGAACCAGCCCTCATAACAACCCCTTTTCAACTGTATATTCTAACCATCTTTCTAAGTACGTTAATTTCAAGAAAAGAAGTAATTAAATTATTTTATTATACAACAAGTAAGGTATAAGTAGCGGCACGAAAGTCTAGCGGTGACCGTTATTGCGCATAAGTCGCACTGATTATCTCATATGTATCGTTCGCACGCGCTGATTAGCTCTCCAGTCGAATTCGTGCAATTCAATTCGTGCGCGTCCCCTCCACGTTTCGTTCAGCGCTAGACTTATGTGCCACAACTTGTAAACATAAACATTCATAAACAATATAAATTTACAGAATCGCATTTAGTTGTTGTCCTCCACTTCAAGAAAATTAAATTATAACAGAATATTGTTCCGTTTTTAAATACACAAGCTATGTAGTAAGTACAGTTATAAGTCGATAACTACACATTTTTCATTAATTTTTGCCATCCCAGTGGCACAACGATCCTCGTCGAAGATAATCCTCATTCGAAGATTATTAAAAATTTTATTTTCGCTTATTTTCAAACTTCTCGGATCATTTGGTTTAATTTCACTGGTGTGCAAGTTTGGATAAGCTACTTTCAAGCTTTCAATCTGTTCTATTGATTCACTATTTATTTGAGTCAGTACAACTCCTAATCGTAACACACACAAAGCAACTACTAACGAATACATTATAGACGTCCTCCACGCTACTTGAAACAAACTTATTTGTAAGATTCGATTTGATATGTATTTATTTTATTACAATATTTGAATTTAATATATGCTAATACAATAGGTAAGTGTAAAATGTAATACTCTACATCAATTCCGTACAAAAAAAAACTGGGTGTATCTTTGCTTACTGCAAGTACAAAGTCGATTTTTTTAGAGCATGTCGTTTTCTACCAACTTCAAAAAGGAGACGGTACTCAATTCGACTGTATTTTTATGTGTTACCTCATAACTTTTTTCTGGGTGAACCAATTTCGATGATTCTTTTGTTATTTGAAAGCTGGTGCTTCTTGTGTGGTCCCATATAAATTTGATGAAGGTCTGACCAATAGTTTTTGAGTTATTCTTATTAATTTATATTGAAGTCGGTTGTACAAAATTTTTAATTTTTAATTATTTTGCAACAAAATAATATTAAGATAAAAAGAGAGAGAAACAGAGGTAACTTATCTAAAATATAGTTGGTTTCATGTTTTGCATGCTTTTCGCGTTAACAAATCGTATTTAGTTTCTATCTCTTCTTTTTTTCTGTTCTTAAAACGCAGCAGTCTACGGTTGAAGGAGCAGGTATACGAGTAATTACAGGCTCCTCAGGGATGCCCAAGGGCTGCGTAATTGACACGCAATTTTTTTTAAATTCATCGCATGAGGTTTGTTAGTTCATCGTGGATGCAGACAATATAGATGCCCGATTTATTTAAAGACCTGATCCTGATAACCCACGGCTACATAAAGCTACAGGTGTGATGCTATAATCTGAATAAATTGGATGTTCAGAAACAAGATCAAATGGTTTTTCTGCGTACACACAGGCATCCCTAAAAGTGTGTAAACAACACGAACAAATTTTCCCACCAATAAATTTCATTTCCGTTGATATATCATAACATAATACATAGATCCGCAATGCCATTACGTAAGTCTGATGTGAATCTTGGTTGCCTTCGTATTGACGGTTATTTTTTTATTAAATTAAGTGGCAAACGAATTTCCATTTCATCAAATGGTAACTGGCTTAACATCAAATGCAAACAAACGAGCGCACAGTCCACCTGATGGTAAGTGGTTGCTGTGGCCCATAGACATCTACATCTACTAATTCACTAAAAGTATCGAGAATGGAATATTTCCACTGTTCCTGTCATATTAAAATCTTTTTAATTGAAAAGTTCTTGATTTTAAAAATCGAATACCATTTATTTATTTAAAAAAAGATTCTCGGTCTTGTCACAAGGTTTTGTCAAACGTGTTTAGTCGTTGAGAAAATTGAATTGACTCGAGAAAATTGAAGATCGATGATTTATTATGACTTTCGAAGTGGTTTAATACAAAAACAGTGTGTTGACCAAATTATTTCTGCATTTGGTGATGAAGCCCCATCCAAAACCATAATTTATCGCTGGTTTGCTGAATTTCAACGTGGACGTGTCAAGCTCAGTGATGATCCCCGTCAAGGTCGTCCAAAAACTGCAGTCACCCAAGAAAACGTTGATGCTGTGCGTAAGCTCATTGAGGAAGATTGACATGTGACATACCGCGAAATTCAGGCAACTTTAGACATTGGCATGAGTCAAATACAAATAATCTTGCATGAACAATTAGGTGTAAAAAAGTTGTTTTCCCGATGGATACCGCATTCGCTCTGTGAAGAGCAAAAAGCGGCTCGCGTTACTTGGTGCGTCAGAACTCTCGAAAGATTCCACGCAGGATCCTCAAATGCTGTATACAACATCGTATCAGATGACGAATCCTGGATATACGCGTACGAACCCGAAACAAAAAACCAGTCACGAGTTTGGGTGTTCGAAAATGGTGGCCACGTTTGTCTCCAAAACCGGCCATGTTACGACTATTCCTCTTGAGGGACAAAGAACGATTAATGCAGAATGGTATGCTAGCATTTGTTTGCCTCAGGTCGTTTCTGAACTCCGTGAAGAGAACTGCAACCGCCGCATCATCCTCCATCACGACAATGCGAGTTCTCACACCGCACACAGAACAAAAGAGTTTTTAGAGCAAGAAAACATAGAATTATTAGACCATCCGCCGTACAGCCCCGACCTAAGCCCTAATGATTTCTATACTTTACCTAAAATAAAGAATAAATTGCGGGGACAGTGATTTTCATCACCTGAAGAAGCTGTGGACGCCTACAAAACGGCCATTTTGGAGACCCCAAATTCCGAATGGAATGGTTGCTTCAATGATTGGTTCCATCGTATGGAAATATGTGTCAAATTCCGGAGAATACTTCGAAAAGCAATAAATACATTTTTAAATAATAATGTTATGTCACTTCCTTGATTCCCGAAATTTTCAGTGCCGCCCTTCGTTTGCGAATTAAAATGCAGATGCGTTGTCAGCCGTGAGGACTAAGATAGAATGCCTCCTTTCCAGTAAAATGGGTCTCCGGTTCTCTACACTCACCATACGAAACACAGCAGTATCGAACTGCTTCAAAAATTGCAACCGTTAGATTGACGGAATACGAGACTTGTCAGAAATTAATAGCTATGAGTACGTATGTCGTGTCAAAGCATGAATGGTACGATGGATCTGTTGGGTACATTTTGGGAAGGAAAGAAAAATGGCCTCGCTGATGCGACCTCGGTCCACGTCTATATTAGTCCACGCTACGCCTCTGCTACTGCCCATCTCCTGATTTGTTTCCCTCTATCTGTCTGTCATTTGGTTTTGTTACACTGTAAATATCCCAGTATCAAAAATTGGGCGATTTCTTGCATCAGTAGTATTAAAGCATTATCGTAATGAATAATTATATCTTATAACACAAGTAAAACCCGATCAAATTACTAAAAAAGGAGTTATTTATTCGCTACTCTTAGGGGTGTTATTTATATGGGACCACCCTAGAAGTAGAAGCCTGTTTAATAAAGAAAGAATCATCAAAATTCGTTCACAATCTGCGAAGATATCGCGTAACATACATACAAAAAAACATACAGTAGAATTGAGAACCTCCTTCTTTTTGAAGTCAAGCAAAAAAACATAAAGCATTGGCGAAGCGATTCTCACCGGCAACGATTCATACCAAAATTACATAATCTGTACGTTATAGATTTTCCTCAAGATGTTTTCGTCCAAACTCCGTTTTTTTTTTGTTGATAAAATGTGTATAAATCATCAGTCATAAATAGATTTTAAAAAGCCTCGTTGTTTATCTTGCGCTGTATTTAAAATTCGTTATTACCTTAAAATATTATTTTGATATTTATCATTTTATATAACCAACAATAGCTATGTAGGTACTATCTTTCACTTAGTTCTATCAGTTCTAGAATAGAAGTTATTTTTAGAATAGAGTTAATTTGTTAGAAAAATTTAAAGGTTAATGTTTCTTATTAAAATATTAGGTAATATATTTTATATTTATTAGATTAGAAATGGATACACCAAACTTTTTAAAACATCGACATATTTAATAACAAAATAAACAATTTAAAAATCTGAATTAGATATACTTTTTAAATAAGGCTTAAAATTTAAATGTAAATATTGGTAAATATACATTATTTTAAGATTTAAATTTTAAGATTTAAATTTTCTAAATTTTCCACAACATATTCCGCTATACCTGTGGGTTATAAGTATTTGTGCTGTAAACTCGTTACCGTTATCTAATATCACGTTGTGTCATATGGGAATACCATCCAGATTATAACTTTGCATTTATTACGTTCAATTCAATCAACAGTGGTAGAGCCACGCGGCAGCTTTTGCTGTCGCACGGATGGGCCGGCTCGAACCGGGGTGGTACCACGACCTCACAGAAAACCAGCGTGAAGTAGCCGTTTACCTCTGCGTTTCGCTTGGTGAGTGCAGGTGGCCGGAGGCCCTTTTTACTGGAAATGAGGCATTCCATCTTAGTCCTCACGGGTGACAACGCATCTACATTTTGATTTGTAATAGAGGATAGATGTAGATGTCTATGGGCCGCAGCAACCACTTACCATCAGGTGGACTGTGCGCTCGTTTGTCACACTTATCCTATAAAAAAAAATTGTTCTTGTTTTGATGTTATTCTGTTTTCTGTACCTAAATAAATAAATATACTACGGTTATTCCTAAGAACAGAAGAATTAAAAAAAAATTGAAATGTGACCAAAAAATACAACACTGAGACATTGTTTTATCCATTTATACACACAAGAAACACACACATACACACACACGCATGCACGAATGCATGATCGCACACACTCACCTACGCACACACGCACGCACGCAAGCACGCACGCACCCACCGCGCACGCACGTACGCACGCACGTACGCACTCACTCATTTACGCACTCACGCATGCACGCACGCATGTACTCACGCAGACACGCACGCATGCACACACTCATACATGCACGCGCACATACGTGGACATACGCACACGCGCTCACGTACACACACACACACACACACACACGCATGCATGCACGCACGCACACAAGCGCGCGCGAAACGAAGCGACGCGAAATTTATCGTATGTGAGATAGCGGCTACTCGTATATTTTACAGTTTTCTTACGTGGTAGAGCCATGCTGCAGCTATATTATGGTTGCAGCATGAATAGGTCGGCTCGACCGGGGCGGGACTACGCTTTCACAGAATACTTATGTAAAATAGCAGCTTAATGCTGTATGGTGAGAGTAGAGAACCGGAGAACTTTCACTGGAAACGAAGTATTTAATCTTAGGCTGTGTTTTGCTTGCTCGATCCATTCACACTGCAACCATAATACAGCTGCAGTAATAAAATTAAAGATGAATGGCCAAGTGAACTACAAATGCTAATCATCTGTGAAGCCATGGCCGCTAAATTGGGAGCTATTTGAAGAATTGAGAGAGAAGAGAATTGATTACCTGAAAAATATTACTCTTTTACTAGAAATTATTACAAACTACGAAGCAAACCGTTTGGTTCGATTGCTTGGTATGTCAACAACAAATAGAGACGAGTCGAGCGTCTGGTTTAATGTGATATTGGAAGGGAGAAAGAGGAATTGTCATGTAATTCATGTTTACTCTATATGAAATGAACATAGAAAGGCTAGTTATTTTGTGTCCATACATGTTAAGGTTGAGTTTAATTTAATTTAAGTCATCAACAAGCACGCCACGCAAAGCATGTAGCATCATCAGTATGGCCGATTAAACAAAACCAATATTTACGGATTTTATTGTCTTTAATTTAAATTGAATATAATATATAATAAAAATTTGTTATGTTACTTTATTCGTTTACGAACTTTTTTAATACAAAATAAACAAATTACGATAAAATCCTTAAAAATAAATTCATTCGAAGATTTATACATAATATTATCCATATTATTCTGTGACAATCGCGTTCATGCTACTTTGTTGTTTCCTCGGGGAAATCTTTTACTTGTTAACAGTGATAAAAGAAACATAAAAAGATTTCTCCATGCAATGATAAATATCATAAACAACCCTAATCGTGAATTAATAACAACTGTGGAATATTTTATGATATATTTATTGCACATCGTAATATAAAAATGTACCTATAGAGTTATTTAATAATATATGCAACCGTGTAGTAGTGATGTAAGAATATCCACTACCCCAAGTCGTCCGGTGGGCGTCGTAAAGCGCGACAGAGGAAACCTGAAATAGGAGGTCGACAGCAACATCTTCTTGCGAATAACCTAAAATAATTGTACGTCTTAGCTACAATGCGTTACTGAAGTTTATTTCTGAAAAACGATTGTCCGAATATATATCCAACTAGCTGGTACCCGGCGCTTTGTTGCCACAGAACAAATAATTGGGGAAATATCGTTTTATATTTGAAAGACTTATGCCCAAATACTCAAAGGCTTCCCAATTTTAAGATGCTGTCAAGTCTCGTGCTGTCTCTATTACTTTAAGCCAAAGTGACTGTGACACCACGAGACTTAACGACATCTTAAAATTCAGTAGCGTTTGAGCTTTGAGCTTAAAATTTGGCGCTTAGACTTATTACTTCATATTTAAGTAACAGAACTCAAAAAGTCATAATCAAAGGTAAAGGTTCCTCCGGATCGGTAGTATCAATGGGCGTTCCTCAGGGCTTAATTCTTGGCCCAATCCTGTTCTTTATCTATATTAATGACTTACCTTATCTTGTAGGGGACAATCACGATATGGTATCATTTGCTGACAATACCTCTTTAATTTTCAAACTGAAACGGCAGTCAATTAAATATGACGATTTAAATAATGCTCTATCGAAATTAGTACATTGGTTTAACGCCAACAATTTGATCTTAAACGGCAATAAGACAAAATGTATTAAATTTACAATACCTAATGTAAAACATTCGAATACCAATGTGCTGTTAAATGGGAAGGAGTTGAGTCTTGTGGATACCACTGTTTTTCTTGATATTACTATTGACGCGAAACTCCAATGGGGCCTCCATATATCTAAATTAGCAAGCAGACTTAGTTCTGCAGCATATGCTGTAAGAAAGATTAGAAGTCTCACAGATGTTGAGACAGCTAGGTTAGTGTATTTTAGTTACTTTCATAGCGTAATGTCTTATGGAATTTTGCTATGGGGTAATGCGACTGATATTGAAGCTATATTTGTTATGCAAAAGAGAGCCGTACGGGCGATTTATAATCTAAATTGTAAAGAGTCCCTCAGAGAAAAATTTAAAGAAATAAACATATTAACTTTGACATCGCAATATATTTATGAAAATATAATGTATATAAATAAACATAAATAGCTTTAATAAGAATAAGGATGTTCATACCTTAAACACTAGGAACAAACATAAGCTTGTAATGCCAGTTACTAGACTCCACAGAATCAGTAATTCATTTATGGGGCAATGTATACGCTTTTACAACAAAATCCCAGAACATTTTCAAAGTTTGTCAATAAACAAGTTTAAAAGTTTTATTAAAGAAAAACTGTACAAAAAGGGTTATTATAATATCAAGGAATACATGAATAAAAATAACCCCTGGGAATAAGGTGATCGCCACCATGCTGGTTCTATGATAATTCATTTAAAATTGTATAAACAAAATTATTGTTAAGTAAAATTTTGTTTAAAAAAAGTCCCGCTGGGGTTCTTCCCAGGACAGAGGTATTTTCCGAACCAGTGGTAAATAAAAAAATGACTTTCAATAAGTATTATGTAATAATCAATATTAAATAAAAATCATTATATTCTATTCTATTCTAGTATTTGGCCATTTTTTGTTTAATTAGAAATAATAATACATTCATTGAAGTTGAATGATATTAAATAAATTTGTCTTTATGATACTCGCGTCACCTACTGTAATTTAATTGTACTACGCCTACGAGTATAACCTTCCCGTAAAGCGATCTATTAATTGACAGTTTTAGCACAATCTGATGAATGGTATGGTAGCGCATAAAATACGAAGAAACAAATATTAATTTTTATATATTAGATAGGCAAGGGAACTAAATGAACCCACATATATATTTAATTATGTTGATGTGTTAAAATATACTACAAAAATAATTATGAATTTATGATTTCCATTACATTATTTATTTCGCGCTATGAGATGCAAAACCATAACGGCTTCACTTTATGTTAACGCTTGATTTTATACCGTGAGCTATGTACAAAACGATTCTTATGAAGTAAACTCCAATAAACTACAAAAACTGCGGTAGCCAATTCGCCAACCACGTGTGATAATTATGGCAAATATCCCCTGTATGAGGCTTGAGGAAGCGTATGTTCAGCAGCGGACTTTTAAAAACTGCAATTAGTTAATGAATAATGACTAATGAACTATCACCGTAACAAAATCTCTAGTAAATCCTTGCACTTTTTCACATCTGCTCCTCTATAGCATTAAAATATGGAGAAGAAAAAGAAGTTTGTGCTGAAAAACTATTTAAAAACACCTGTGACGAAGTTTTAACCAACCACTTCAGCCTACTAAACTATCAGGTTGTATCGGTCACTCCTGGTTCAACTACAAACATCATGCTTTGAGAGGCTGTAAAATGTAAATAACTAACCGGAAGACACCGAATTGAAGTCACCAATGCTCGGCTTTCTTTTCTATGCAGGGTTATTTTACAATAACTGGCGAAATTTGCAGAGAAGGTTCAGAATAAGTAATATAGACAAATGGTGAAGAAAAATAATTTAAAATAATCTCAAACAATGTGTCCTATTTATCTTTTAAATTCAAAATGTGTTGTAATGCATTATTTCAACTGATTTTACTGCGCACGCACACATTTGTAAGAGTCGATTGCTAGGCAAAAACATTGTTGCCCATGAATCACATTAAATTTGGGATAGTTTCAAATAAAAGTAGAAGCCTTGTTTACTTGTATTTTCTAAAACTTCAACAACGGTATATCATTATTTATATATTTGAACTTAAGTTCAAAATTTAGCTACTTTTTGAAAAATAAGCCTGTATGTGAGGTTGGCTTTTGATAGACAGCTGATATATGAATATTATTTAAGGTAGACTTAAAATACCCAGATCGGGGACAGGGAGGCAGCGTAAAAGGTTCAAGATCTCACACTGAAATTGCCAATATAACTCTCAAGTGTGACGACTAATATTAATTATCTCCAAAACGTAAAAATTCATTTAAAGTCTCAACAGGCCACCAGTCTCATCAGAGACTAGCCATTTATGCAGGACAGGATTATAGTACACCAATGTAACACCAAAACAGGTGTACCCTCTATTACTTCAGTCTCGTAGACCAAAGGGATGGCTATCCAACTCGATCGGATAGAGTCAGGTGCAAGACCAACAGCTTTATCGTGCAAGAAAACCCCATTAAATGTTTTTATCCTGACCCGGAATTCGAATTCGGAACCACATCATAATCAGCAAGCGCACTTAACACCACTACACCAACGACTGCGTTGTTGGACTGACTTTGACTATTGTGCCAAATTGAATGGACGAAACTCTGATGATAGACTGATGGCAATTTGAACCCAAATTTCACAGACTAAGGATTATTTTAAGCGTGATATAGCCACACTGCACTTTTGTTATCGGTGCAGCTCGAATGTTTTTTTTTTTTGCTTAAAAAATATTACCCCCACACTAGGATTTTCTCCTGTATTGTGGAGGCAGTTTACAAACATAAATTGCACGAAGACAAACATCCGGACCCGGAACAATTATTAGGCCATAGAAATACTTGTTCCGTGCGGGATTCGAACCCGCGGCACCCAGCGCAACAACTCATTGCTAAGCCACTGCGCCACGGAACCGTCAATAGATCGGCTTTACCTGTGAAGGACCACGCCCTCAAGAAGTATCAGCGTAAAATACTGGTACTGCTTGGCTTTTTGACTCTTAACTTCTGGTTGAGGATAGATAGGTGTCTATGGGCCACAGCATTCACTTAGCATCAGGTGGACTGTGTCCTCGTTTGTCACCCGTAGTTTTTTAAAAATAATTACCACTGTGCGGATTACAGCTCTGCATTAATATGCCCAGGATAAAGTTTGAGCCAATCTTTCAGCCAATGCCATGCTAGCAGGCGCATTCTTGATAAGGTCATGGCTAGTAATATAGATTAAAAAGGCTGTGACATGAATGAAACGATAATAAAATACGAATATCATCATACGTTTATTTTAAATTATATTTATTGCAGGTCCTTTTTAATTAAATTATAAAATAAGTAATTTATCGTCCCCAAATGTCGACGACATAGTTGTATCCGTATCCTCTCGCCGATTGAATCCTGATGCTTACATTGTTGGTACCAATACCTCCATACAGCAACCAAGGTGTGGCGTACTGCGTGTATCCGATCTCGACTACCTGAATAGCTGATATCCTAGTCGTATAGTTCCCACGATAAATTACATCTTGAGACTGAACAGTGTTAGGGATCGCCGGTTGCCGAACGTACGTTCTGAAAACAAACGGTTAAAATGATAAAAAATAGGTCTTGGTATCATATCACCTCAGTTCTGATAAATAATCAGCTTGTTACGTTTGATGTTTTTTTTTATCAAAAATAGGTATACGTTTAGGCAAGAAGAGGTGTGATTTCATGTTTTGAATGATTAGATGATGAGCACGCGTGAAACTAAGTTTTCCTGAAGTTTTGTTGTTTCTTCGAGTTATAAGGCCGGCCGAAGATATAATTATTCTATTTCACGATGAAGTTTTGACTTTGTTTGTTGTTAGGCATGCACATACACATTGTGTTAGTGTGCGTAGGCTGCAGGCGCTCGGGAGTAGCGCTCCCGAGGCTTACGCATACAAACACAATCTGTGTGTACACGACTAACAACAAGAAAAGTCAAAACTTCATCGTGATGTAGAAGAAGTATACTCTAGTTCTACTCCGCATATCCTCATTACGAAGTCTATTACGCAGAAAAACTAGGAACATAGCCCTCCGTCGCTCGCTGGGCGACCTTGAGTTACCTCTTATGGCCACATCTACAGTTAAAGAACCACTTGTCAGATCCGCACGTCATCTCTAAGAACACACACTAGTTGTACTCTCGTTTTCGTGTACAAGTGACGAGATGATATATCGGAATCTCCCAAACGCTGCTAAGCCGAGTTGAATCCCCCGAAGTTTGATTTACCTAGTCGCACAATTTGTCCTAGGTAAATGTGACACTCCTCGACCACTTCAAACGTACATTAATGAGTAGGTACTGAAAATCTATTAATTACATTTTTAAATGATTTTTAAACAAAACATTTTTTTTAATAATGTCACATCCTATATTATTTCATCGAGGTGTTACATCAGATGTCACGTTCTTTTGACACTGCTCACTGTCCCAATCCAGGTGCTTTACATTTTATTGCTATTTCTTCTGAACATTAAAGTGCACTGCTGGGACTGCCCCTCCCCCCCACCACCACCACCACCCCCCATTGTGAGGAGAATTTGCCTTAATTGTCACACTTGCAAGGCGAATTGGGCATCGTAAATCAAGACGTCTCACATCTTTGGCGCTACTCTCCTTTACCGGTCTGGTTATTTTACGCTTGGCGTAAACAAAATAGATTATACCGTCATCTATCCATATATAAAGAAGAATAGACAGAAAATATTTTTATTCATTACATTATATAGCATGTAACAAAAATCCTGTGGTTTTCGTTAAGTACATTATCAGAGTCAGTATAACTTTTTTTTTTCAAAAAAAACTTGAACATTAAAAAATACAATTTTAATTAAAAAAAAAATAATTTGCGAATTGTAAGTGGTTTTATTACCTCTGCATTATCCGGAGAATAAGAGGATTGTGAAAGACCCCCCTTCACCGATGTTCGTGTCGGTTAGCGGTAATAAAACCACATACAATTTGCAAATGATTTTTTTTTTATAAAAATTAAATTTTTTAATGTTCAAGTTTTTTGAAAAGAAAAAGTTATGTCTTTACGTTTCAATACTGACTCTGATAACGCACTTAAAGGGAACCACAGGGTTTTTGTTACATGTTGTATGCAGATTAGACATATACAGTACAGACCTGTTGAGCAGCCGATCACCAGGCCCTATGTATCCGTAGTACAAACTGGATCTGGAAGACGGTGATTTCACGATTGAGGCACTAAAGCCAGCTGCTAATGCAGCTAGTGTGATGCACAGAAGATAGAACTTCATCTGCGAAAAGAACGATTATTACTAATGAAATATCAAATCTTTTCGCCATTACACATAATATATTTTCTTTCTCTCCAGTGGAACGTATGAAGACTAGTGTTGCCCAAAATCGGTCTTGGTCTTGCAGTCTTGGTCTTGTTCTTGCATTTTTGCAAGACCAAGACCAAGAACAAGACCGCCTATTTTTAGCAAGACCAAGACCAACACTGACCGTGCAAGATTTGCGCAAGAACAAGACTATGCTTGCGAGACTCTTGCGTCTTGCATTTGGGACTGAGTGTCGTTTGAGGGAGTATAGGAGTTCTGGTATACGCTTAGGGACTCTATGAGACGCAAAATAATATAATAAAAAAATGGAAAATTGAACTTATGCGTATTACGAACAATACCATGAACATACATAGCGAATGAAAATATTGATTAAAAGAAAAAAATAGTGCATCCCTAGTTTGACCATCAGCACTTTGATAGTGCGCGGCGTCTTGTTGTCGGCGTCATGAAAGGTCGGATGACTGACCTGTCAAAGAAATTGTGCAGCTATTCGAAAGTACAAGGTCAAGGTGCCGGCGGGTACTATTGATATCGCATACAATCGTCGCCGCCGCGCCGCACGCACTACATTTGACACTGTTTGATTGCCGCCACAGAGTACATGTTCCAAAGAATAAAATAAATTTACGGGTGCTCAGTGGACACGAATACGTTATGCTGATCTCGCAAGGAGTATTGTAATTAGATAATGGTAAGGATAGGTAGATATCATAAAAATTTATTCTAGTAAGTAATTATTATAACATTAACTATATGGGTTTATAATAATTACTTACTATTATTATTATTATTATTACTTAATAGATAAAGATGTTCAATAAGTTCACTCCATCTCTCGACTTTTGGAAGTGTGTGTTTTTAAAACACAAAGTGCTCGAATATATCGTCACCCATTTGATAAATATTGTAGATACTTTTAAATCACTTGAAATGTGTAAAAATGGATCTGGATCTTGTCTTCAAGGCATAGTTATTAAAGAGTTGGAGGAGTACCTAAGTAAACCCAGAGCCGCCAGCTCGGAAGACATTTTAGAGTGGTGGAGGACGCATGAGACAAAATATCCGATTTTATCGAAGATGGCCCTTGATTTTCTTTCAATACCTGCAACTTCAGTACCTGAGAGATTTAGAGAGATTATTTTCCAAAGCGTCATTAGTAATTAGAAAACATAGAAATAGGTTAAGTGATGAGTCAGCCAGATGGTTACTTTGTATTAATGCTTGGTCAAAAGAATTAATATAAAGTAACAGTAATGTCAAAGCTATTGTGTACTGTGAAGAAATTTAATTTGTATCCTATTTTATTTTTTACTAGATGTTCCTCGCGACTTCGCCCGCGTGTTATTTGGGGTTTTAATTTTTTTGCCCGGAACCCAATTTCTTTTTCTTTTTCTACAATAAAAGTAGCCTAAGTTACTCCTTGTGACATCACCTATCTGCCAATGAAAATCCCGTCAAAATCGGTCCAGCCGTTTAGGAGATTAGCCGCAACAAACAGACAGACAGACAGACAAAAAACTTTAAAAATTGTATTTTTGTTATTAGTACCGTATATACTTTCATATTCATTTAGTAAAAAGCTGTAATATTGACATTACAAACATACACTTCAATTTTATTTATTTGTATAGATTTAAATAAATGGTATATTGTATAACTCTTTTATTCCATTTCATATATGGTGAGGGTCCATCAATTTCTTTCTAGACAGATAATGTTCTTTAAAATACAGCAAAGTTATTGCCATTAATTTGTTTTTATATGTTTTAGCACATGTAAGCTTATTAAATGTAAACGTTTCTTAAGAAACAGATTGACGCCCTTGGCTGTGGGACACGGTAGATAGCTCAGTTGCTTAGAGCATCGGCACGGATCGCTTAGGTCGTGGGTTCAAACCCCACCCGGTGTCAGTCGATTTTTCGAATTTCTCATTAAATATTTAGACATTTATTAGTTTGGTTGGTCTTTACTATGGCTATGTTAATTCAAGCTCAATATGTACTTACTTTGTTAAGTTGTTCTAAGATCTAATGTAACGTTTAATAAATAGTAATAGGCTAATAGGTAATTGCGAGACTTGCGAGACTCTTGCTGCAAGACCAAGACCAAGACCAAGACTGGGAGCGCAATACCAAGACCAAGACCAAGACCAGGTGTATTGGCGCAAGACCAAGACCAAAACTTGCTAAGTCTCGTCTTGTTCTTGCATTTGGGCAACACTAATGAAGACTGTGTTACTTAACTTCTTACGTTATAGCCTAACAAAGGATCACTGCTAGATATTTGTCATAGTAACCAAACCTGACAGGCGGGTTGGCAACTTTGGCAGTTTTTGAAATTATAATATAATTTCAAAAAGAAATATTATTTCTTTTGGGGCGTTTGAGGGAAATGATGACAGTGAATTTTTACGATGCGCGCCCACGCCGACACGTAAAAACGACACCATGAAGTTGTTACAATGCACGCACACTGACACCTAAAAGCGACAACTTCAGTGGGTAATTGTCGCTCAAGTTTTTTTTTTGTTTTGTTACGCTAAAGAAGTATAACTTCCTACGTGCGTACATAAGTACACACACACTTTTATTGTTTTCTTTTCATTAAAAGGAAGATGCTACTCTCTCGCTCTGCCGCCTCTTACGACACCCACAGGAAACTATGGGTTAGTGGATATTCTTACTCCACTATTACGCGATCTAACTTAACATCTTAATAATAATAAATCTATACAAATAAATTTAATTGAAGTGTCTGTTTGTAATGTCAACATTACATCTTTTTACTAAATGCATATGAAAGTATATACGGTACTTATAACAAAAATGCAATTTTTAAAATTTTTGTCTGTTTTTCCGGCTAATCTCCGAAACGGCTGGACCAATTTTAACGAGACTTTCACTGGCATATAGCTGACATCATAAGTAGTAACTTAGGCTACTTTTATTTTAGAAAAAGAATTGGGGGTTCCGCGCAAAAAAAATTAAAACCCCAAATAACACGCGGACGAAGTCGTGGGGAACAGCTAGTACTAAATAAAAACAAACCTATTACAAAAAGTACTTGGCGTAAAAATTATAGCAAAATAATTTTATATCTGTTTACTTATTTATTTAACATTATCATCCTACTTTATAAAAGAAAAATAGTCAAATATATCGGTTAATACAATTTCATGAAAAATTAAACCCGAATTTAGTTATAATAGAAAATATTTATTCCATAGAACAATAAAATTATTATAATTAATAAAATCAGACGTTACTATGCTGAAATCCATTATACGAGTATAAAAGATGTTAAAAAAGATGTTAATTATCTCGGGGGAGGAGGACAGTAGATGTTCCAACTAGGTAACACATGACATTTTATTTTTCACACTGATAGAATAGAATAGAATCCTTTTTACTCAATATAGACTACAGGATACTTATTGAATTATTTTTAGAGGTATTTGTCCAAACTAGTGTTAAAGTAATTTAATACTTTAACACTAGTTTGGACAAATACCGCTGTCCTGGAAAGAACCAGCAAAAAACAGAGCGGAACTTTAAAAAAAAATATATTAGCTAATTAATTTACCTTTACTACAATAATGCAACAACTTACCTTTTAACAAATAACTTGTATCACCAAGTAACAATCAACTTGTGTATGCTATCTCATAGTGAAACATCTCGACAGATATATTTATATTTACTGAATACCGATAACGATAATAAAGTGATAACGAATATTAGTGATTCATATTGAAGACAATAAAACGAATCATGCAATTCATGGAAACGGTACGAATAATAACTTATTTATCAAGTAATGTCAGTTCCTAGCTTTGTTTGTGCCAATCGCCATTTTTGCGAAATTCCAGACGAATTCAAAATTGAGCATTTGCTTTAAACTCTATAGCAACACGGGGCACCTTCGGACCGGAGGGGAGTAGCCATAGTATTTTTTCTCGATGCAGAACTGTCTATCATTATTTGCGGGCGGAATCTGCGCACACGAAAACAATTGTCCGTTACTATGAAAATCCCCCGTACCAATTAAAAAATAAAGTAACAATTTCACACACACACACATAGTGACATTATAAAAGTATCGCCCGGTGACAGCGACAACTCGGATACAGACCGATCTGCATATTGTATGAGTACGAGCGGTTTATGTTGATAAACAAATCCTAAACAAGAAGAAGTTACGTTATTATTGAAGTTTTAAGTTTAAAAAGAAGTAGATTAAAAATTAATTAGATATGGAAGATAACGCCATCTTTTTGTAAATTTGACGTGACAGATCTCTTTTTGTAGCAAAAACTAAACAATTCGGCATTTTTGTAACACGTCGATTCAACCGCGTAACTAGATTTAGTCTAATAAGCAGAGCTACTGGTTGTATTGTACCCAAAGGATCGCGTGGACTTATACTTTAACAAAGGGGAACGCCTGCGTATGGCTACTTCCCGCCGGTCCACCAGTGGCCCGTATTGCTCTATGGCTTTAAACAAATGCTATAGCTATTTGACGGCTCCGTGGCGCAGTAGCTTAGCAATGAGTTGTTGCGCTGGGGCCGCGGGTTCGAATCTCGCACGGAACAAGTATTTGTATAGCTTACAAATAAAATGTTCCGGGTCAAGATGTTTGTCCTCGTGCAATTTATGTTTGTAAACTGCCTCCACGACACAGAAGAAAATCCTAGTGTGGGGGTTACGTTTTAAAAAAAATATTAAAAAAATGGTAATGAAAGTTGGGTGTGGTAGAAGAAGTACGAGAGTAGTTAGGGCTGAATCTGAATGACAGGGTGAGAAATTGTATGATAAGAGAAGAGTGTGGTTTGCAATGTTGTTGTGACCAGGATTAAGAAAGGAATGCTTCGGTGGTTTGCTCATGTAGAAATAATGAATGAGGAAAGAGTGACAAAGCAAATTTATGTTGCAGAGATGAACGACAGAGTCGAGAAGGGACGCTCTAGGCGGAAGTTTATCGACCAAATTGGCGATAAATTGAAAATGGGCCAAATTAAGAGTACCTTTAACCGACGAGCGTGTATGCGTAGGTATATGGATGTCGAGGAGGCGAGAGAGGTGTGTCAGAATCGTGCCAAATGGAAGTCCCTAGTCTCTTCCTACTCCTCTGGGAGATAGACGTGAGTGTTTATGTGTATAAATATATATATATATATATATATATATATATATATATATATATATATATATACATATATATATATGTGTGTGTGTGTGTGTATATATATATATACAACGTGTCCCAAAATTCAACGATAAGCCAACACCGGAGGATAGACCTGCCCCGGACTAATCGGGTAAAAAAAGAAAAAAAATATATCCCAATTATATTTTAAGTTATATAAAAAAAATGAAATTCTTCAGAAATTGAGACCGTTTATGATATTTTTCACTACCATGACCACAATTTTTTAAATATTTTCTTCTTTTTTTTTATAGGCAACCTGAATAGTACTGCTATCTACCACAATTCTTAAAAACTCCAGAATAACTCTTGTTTTATCACGAAAATTAATGAAACTTATTTTATTCCCTAAATTTTTTGAAGACTTTTACTTTTAACCAAATTTAACTTATCGTGGTGTAAAAAAAAAGTATGAACACTAGTATGGCAAGTTTTTTTAAAAATTGACGCAACTAACCAATATTCTAAAATGGTATAATACTCTAGGAAAACAAGTTATAAAAAAATATGGGCCTATTATTTCTTAACAGGGGCCAAATTCCTTAAATTGTAATTGTCAGTAATCACTTTTACTACATGCCCAAAATGGGTTCCTGTTACAATTTCTAGGAATTCGAATGGGGCATTAATACCTTAGATGTTAGAGAGAGATAGATAGATAGAGATATTTACGTTAAAAAGAGACAACAACAGGGCAGGTAGAGAAGCTGTTATTATTCTCAGCAAGTCGGTTCAGTACGCTCTGCTCCTTTGTTTACTGCGCACCGTACCCAATTCAACTTACGTGGCCCTCGTACATACTATCGACTTTTGGCTTGGCTTTTTGGACTGGAATCGACCTGCAAACTTAACTGACCTGGCATTATTTGGACTGGAAGTGATCTGCAAACTGAACTGACCTGGCATTATCTTGGACTACGATTGTGTGTTTTGTGATTTAGAGTTCTGGCGCATTTTGGACTGTTTGGCGTTTAACATGCCGCAACCGTACACACCACAGGAATACGCTAATATGCATTTAATCTATGGAGAATGCCGATGTAATGCTAACGCTGCTAGCAGACTGTATCCAGAAAGATACCCAAATGCTCAAAGATATCCTGATTATCGAGTGTTTATTAATGTGCATCAAGCGTTTTCGGAGGGTCGTATGCCATCCAATAGGAGCAGCGCTGGAAGACCTAGATTGGATCGTGATGAAGAAGTTCTCAAGGAGATAGAAAATGACTCGACTACTTCGGTACGTGCCATAGAAGAAGCTACAGGAATCCCGAAAAGTTCTGCACATCGAATATTAAAACGTCACAAGCTTCACCCATATCACTACAGGCGTGTGCAGACGTTATTACCGCGGGACTATCCGCTACGGGTCACATTTTGCCGTGTAATGCTGCAAAGGCACAGTGAAGATCCCCACTTCCTAGACAAAATTCTATGGTCGGATGAAACAACGTGCAAGAAAGATGGGTATTTAAATCTTCACAATCTACATAGTTGGAGTAATGAAAATCCACACTTGATGAGACAAGACAAATCCCAATATCAATTCAAGGTTAACCTATGGACCGGCATATTAAATGGAAAAGTAATTGGGCCCTTTGAGTTACAAGGAAACTTAGATGGCAATAGTTATTTAAACTTTTTACAAAATGACTTGCAAGAATTGTTAAACGGCGTGCCCTTAAGTGATCTTCAAAACATGTGGTTCCAAAATGATGGTTGCCCAGCACATTATGCCCGTCCTGTGCGAGAATATTTAAATCAAGAGTATCCAGGGCGTTGGATCGGGCGACTTGGTCCTATCTTATGGCCACCCCGTTCACCCGATTTAAACCCCCTGGACTTCTTCTATTGGGGTTGTCTTAAAAACAGGGTCTACTCAAAACCCATTGTGACATTGGACGAGCTTCGTCGAAATATCACTCAGGCTGCTGATTACATTAATAGCAGAAGATATGCAAGACAAATAAAACGATCATTTTTAAGGCGATGTCGTGCATGTATTAATGCTGGTGGCAAACAGTTCGAACATTTGCTATAATGTTAATAACTTAATAAATTACACGTGAAACTGTTTGTACCATTTGTTTTGAAATATTAAACATTTTTCAAGAAATAATACTTTTATTACACCCGACCGTCATTTGGCCCCTGTTAAGAAATAATAGGCCCATATTTTTTTATAACTTGTTTTCCTAGAGTATTATACCATTTTGGAATATTGGTTAGTTGCGTCAATTTTTAAAAAAACTTGCCATACTAGTGTTCATACTTTTTTTTTACACCACGATAAGTTAAATTTGGTTAAAAGAAAAAGTCTTCAAAAAATTTAGGGAATAAAATAAGTTTCATTAATTTTCGTGATAAAACAAGAGTTATTCTGGAGTTTTTAAGAATTGTGGTAGATAGCAGTACTATTCAGGTTGCCTATAAAAAAAAAAGAAAAAATATTTAAAAAATTGTGATCATGGTAGTGAAAAATATCATAAACGGTCTCAATTTCTGAAGAATTTCATTTTTTTTATATAACTTAAAATATAATTGGGATATATTTTTTTTTCTTTTTCTACCCGATTAGTCCGGGGCAGGTCTATCCTCCGGTGTTGGCTTATCGTTGAATTTTGGGACACGTTGTATATTTGTATAGATGTATTAAAATATTGTCATCTACTATTCAGAATCTTATAAATTAATGTGCAGGTTAAAAGTATTGCTTTATTGAAAAAAAATAAAGCAGAGTTTTTCAATATTCTGAAACAAATAGGCAAAAGAAATATCTGTTAGCGGTTTTTGCCTGTCTATAAAAATGCATACAGGAACGAAGTTTTGCCTTTTCTATTTTTTTAATAAGTAAGAAATGTTGTGTTGTTGTTATGTTGGAAATGGCCTGTTTTCAGCAGTGTACCTACTTGCGAAGGGCTGTAATGATGATGATAATGAAAAAAATATTAAACACAATACCCAAAGAACAAATAAACCAATAATTACGTTCATCGTTCAAGTTATTTTCTTCTTACACATTAAACAAGATTTTCTTATCGTATATTATATAATAATACGTCATTAAAATCAATTCTTGTATCCGCCATTCGACTACTATCGTGAACCACTTCTAATACAAGAATTTTAAGATTACCAAGAATAGTTTTCATGGAATATTAGTAATGTGAACAGCATCGCTAGTATTATTTAAAATAAAAACAAAAGAGAATCAATTATGCAATCAGATATATCGTGTAGTGGGTGTGTAAGAATATCCACGAACACATAGCCCCGTGGTTACCGTAAGAGGGTGTCGACATCGGGTAACGAACCAGCACAAAGAAGCATCGTCTTCCTTATAACAACGAGAAAATTAAAAAAACTGTGATTGACAACCTGCCTGCCAAGCGTGGCAACTATGGCAAATATCCCCCTTATGGTGCAATATGTGGGGAGGCCTTTGTTTCGCAGTAGACGGATAAGCTGCAATGAATTAATGAATGGATTCAATTAGATAGAAATATTACTACTGGAGATTTTTTTTACTTATCATAAGCCAGTGTTTCACCACAATCCCACCAGGTGGTAAGTGATGTAGCCCTAGATGGTAATTCACACTGTCTTAGGCTAACAAACAATTAAGAAGAATATGCAAAATATCATCGATCCTATTCCGTATCATCAACACTTAGTTTGTCGTATTTCTTCCTTATGCAAGCATTCAGCTAGCACAGTGTCTCCCAACCACTTGTCTGTGGACCACCAGTGGTCCGCAAGAGCTTAAATATGGTCCGCGAAAGATTTAAATATTTTACCTACCTAATCGTTTTAATTTAACACATTTATTAGTTTCTTGTCACTCGGTCAGTGCAACACCGCGCGTCGCGTTAGTAAGTACCTACTAGAATTTACAATATATACAAAAATAATACTGTTAATGAACGCTTCTTTTCAGTTTATTATATAACTAGCTGTTCGACGCGACTTCGCCCGCGTGTAATTTAAGGTTTTAATTTTTTTGCGCGGAACCTAATTCTTTTCCTAAAATAAAAGTAGCCCAAGTTACTCCTTGTGACATCAGCTATCTGCCAGTGAAAATCCTGTCAAAATCGATCCAGCCGTTTCGGAGATTAGCCGGAACAAACATACAGACAGACAGACAAAAACTTTAAAAATTGTATTTTTGTTATTAATGCCGTATATACTTTCATATGCATTTAGTAGAAAGCTGTAATTGACATTACAAACAGACACTTCAATTTTATTTATTTGTATAGATTATGTTAATAGTTGTGATTATATTTTATTGTTAGATTAACACAGTTTTTTCTTTCAACTAGTGGTCCCTGCTAACTTAAAAAAAATATCAAAGTAGTCCCAAGTCAAAAAAAGGTTGGGAAACCCGGAGCTAGTACCAGTATCCTCTTCGTTGGCTAAATTGACCTTCCAGAAGTTAACGTGTTTAATAGAACAGAACAGTATTTTCTGCCGGCATTCCGCTAGCAACTTTACGCGGCGCAAGTTCGGCCTTAGACAAAATACTGTTCCCTTTTCTACCACGGATAACCCCAGCTCCCTTTGTTCAATCGCATACAACAAAGAGCTCTCAAATCGTTAACAATCGAGTTCTTTCTGATTGACTGGCCTTGCGAAGAGACATTTCATCTCTTTGCAATATTTATCACATTTAGCGACTCCGTGGTGCAGTGGCTTAGCAATGATGTGCAACGCTAAGGGCTACGGGTACGAATCCCGCACGGAACAAATATTTGTATGCGCTACAAATAATTGTTCCGGGTTTGGATGTGTGTCCTTGTAAACTTTATGTACATAAACTGCAACCACGATACAGAAGAAAATCCTAGTGTGGAGGTAACTTTTAAATAAAGAGAATTTACCATGGAAAGTGCTCCAAAAAGTTGCCTGGACTTATTCTAACTGCTAAGTTTCCCCATCATTGTACGATAATGAAACAGGGCTCCTAGTTTCACCCACATCATCTAGGTTATTGGCAATCCACCACCGTAATTTTCTCCAGTAATTTTAAGTCACCCACGACTATATTGTGAAAATTAGCAGCTAGCAATTATTCCGGAGCGATATACATAAGTTAGAAACCTCAAAGTAAAGAACTTGCTCCTTTCTAAATGGCTATGTAATTCTTTCAATATTGCGAATGTTTATGAGCGGCCAAGTCACTTACCGTCAGATGATTTGCTTATCCGTTTTCCCTTCACCTTTTTTTATAGAAAGCGGGTGACAAACAAGCACACAGTCCACCAGATGGAAAGTAGATGCTGTGGTCCATAGACATCTACATTTATCCTCGATTAAGAATCAAAATGCAGATGCGCTGTCACCCCTTAGTACTAAGATGGAGTGCCTCGTTTTCAGTAAAAAGGGTATCCGGTTGTCTACACTCACTATATGAAACACAGCAGCGTTAAGCTGCTATTTGACGCTGGTATTCTGTGAGAGCGTTGGGACCCCGGTCGAGCCGACCCATTCGTTCTGCAAACATAATTAGGTGCAGCATGGCTCTACCACGAAAAACCTACTAAAAATTTCTGTTGGATGAGATTCTTTTCTATAGTATTAGTTCTTCTGTATTTGCCGTAAACGTCATTTACTTTACTTATTTTACTCTGATAGAAATAGGATAGGATTATATTATACCACCATCAGTTGGATGGCACAAAATCTTCCCCAACTCGCCTTAAATAACATCCACATATACAAAGAGATGCCAGAGGAACACTATCACCACTGAAATTTAGAAGGCTATCCAATGATAACTCAATAGTTGGATATTAATCAGAGAGCCGTGGTAGATCAAGAGCTAAGCGCTCGCTGTAAATTTCAGTACCAATGAAATTGCTAATTGCAATTTTAAGTGCGAATTTACCACGTGCTCGGCGGTGAGAAAAGCGTCATCAAAAATTATTTCGTGTTCAGTTTACACCGAACACATTATGTACGCGTCAGCATTTTACTTTAAACTTTTTATTTGACCCAGTACATGTACGAACACCAACAAGGTCTCGTGTGCTAACATACCTAACATTTGTAAACATTATAACAATAAACATTTTGTTCTTAAACAGTGTTTTAAGTAACATTTACATCACATACCACAACATCTTTTTGGTCCTTCGAAAGTGAAGTGTGATTGTGATTTTTTCGGTGATAGCGAATCGGTTTGTCTGGCCTCCCAGAAGCGGGTCTCACCAGGCAGATTGAGAAGGCACATATATCACTAGGAGTTCTTCGTCACACAGTCCGCAAACAGGAAGCGATCCGTTCACTTAACATCTATCGACTACCTATCAACAACAACACCATGGAATACTTACAAGCAAATCAACAACAGATGGTTTCTGGTATGGAGCAGCTGCTCAGCAACTTCAAAAAGGACGGCGCCGACCGTAAGACTGCTGCTCATATCAAAAAACGACTGGAGACTTTGGATACTTACTGGCAGGAATTTTACAACCTTCACCTCCAGGTACGTGAGTTGTGTGATGAAAACCATCCCTACATTGTACATACAAAGTTTCTTACCAAATTAAAAAAAATCAAGACCCTCAAGAATCCCATCATTAAACCATCAACTTTCTACCACCTAACGTCCACGTCGTCAGCAACACCGCGACTAGTTGACCGAAGTATTAACAGCAAGCTGGATGAGATGATACGTAAACAAAGTAGCAACTTTAGAGCTTTTAAGCGATCGTTAACAAACATTGACTTGGATTTGTTAACCGATAACTGGGAATTAGAAGATGCTCTGAAGACTCTCTCTTCATTGGGAGCCCGACAGCGAGCTGGAGGGTACTAACGTAGCATTCGAACAAGAATGTTCCATCCATGAGAGAAGCTTTAGTGACATAAAGAAACCGATCAACAAGAAAATATGGTCAACAGCTCATCAAGAAAAATCTACATCGAAGCTTGATATTCTTATCTTCAAAGGTAATTATCATCAATGGGTTCCGTTCAAAGATCTATATACGGAATGCATTCATAACAATCGCTGCCTTTCCAGTGCTCAAAAAATGCAATTTTTAAAGAGTACGGTCAGGGGAGAGGCGGAGCGGCTGATATGCTCGGATAATTATATTACATGTTGGAACATTTTAAACAACCGATACAGTAACCCGAAACTTATATTCACTTCTCATATGAACATACTAATGAGTTTGTCAGTTTCGCAACAAGCATCAGTGACCAACTCCCCCCCCCCCCCCCCCACCCGTGACCATGGGTGCTGTAAGCATCCGAAACGTCGCGGATCAAAGAGTTATTAAAATTAAACACGACCAAATCCGTTAAACTAGTTTCATTTATGTATTATACATTTAAAGTTCGCGTAAATATAAAAATAATTATGATTTTATTTATTAACAACGTTCAGACGCCCATTCACTTTTCTTTGTATATCATGGTAGACAATCTCTGGCAATCGGTTCGAGTAGTACATATATTTGTTACGTCAGTCATTTAGAATAAAGAATTTCTGTGTTAAATGTATAAAGTTAGAGGGCCGATCTCTAATTCAGATAATAATATAACAAAATTTATTCCGTGCGTAAAGTAACTCAGCATTTTTGTGCTTTTGTTACAAATAACAGATTAAAGAAATATTCAGATTAAAAATCCTTTTTTCTGCCGACTTCCAAAAAGGAGCCGGTACTCAATTCGACTGTATGTTTTTTTTTTTTTCGTTTTTTTTTTTTTTTTATGTGTGTTACCTCAGAACTTTTTTCTGGGTGAACCGATTTCGATGATTCTTTTTTTATTTGAAAGCTGGTACTTCTCGTGTGGTCCCATATGAATTTGATCAAGGTCAGACCAATAGTTTTTAAGTTATTCTTAAATAACTTATATTGAAGTCGGCTGTACAAAATTTTTAATTTTAAATTATTCATCCATCAAATAGAATGGATGAAAAGAAAGCAGCCCATAAAACAGCTCATGTAAGTTCTCTGCCGAACACAGGCCTCCCCATTGATTTTTTTTTTGTAGGATAGAGTGGCAAACGAGCACACAGTCCACCTGATGGTAAGTGGTTGCTGTGACCCATAGACATCTACATCTATCCTCAATAAAGAATCAAAATGCAGATGTGTTGTCACCCGTGAGGACTAAGATAGAATGCCTCGTTTCCAGTAAAAAAGGGTCTCTGGTTCTCTGCACTCACCATACGAAACAGAGCAGCATTAAGCTGCTATTTTACGCTGGTATTCTGTGAGAGCGTGGTTCTTCCCCGGTCGAGCCAACCCATTCGTGCTACAACCAGTAATATAGCTGCAGCATGACTCTACCACGTATACCACATATACCAAGTCCTCACGGGTGACAACGCATCTGCATTTTGATTCGTAATCGAGGATAGATGTAGATGTTTATGGGCCACAGCAACCACTTACCATCAGGTGGACTGTGTGCTCGTTTGTCACCCTAATCCTATTTAAAAAAAAACACTTAAAGCTAATTGCTTAACCCTCTTTACAATAACTCGACTGTATTTTTTCAATGTGTGTTACATCAAAACTTTTTTTCTAGGTAAACCGATTTTGATGATTCCTTTTTTATTTGATAAATGGTGCTTCTCATGTGGTACCATATTAATTTGATCAAGATCGGACCAGTAGTTTTTGAGTTATCCTTAATAATGCGTATTGAATTGACTTCGACTACATTGAACATGTCCTCATTTTATTTACATTGAATTCGGTTGTACATTTTTAATTTTACCACTTGTTACTTGACCTTTTCTGCCGACTTCCAAAAAGGAGACGGTACTCAATTCGACTGTATGTTTTTTGTTTTTTTTTATGGGTGTTACCTCATAACTTTTTACTGGGTGAACTAATTTCGATGATTCTTTTTTATATGAAAGCTGATACTTCTCGTGTGGTGCCATATGAATTTGATCAAGGTCAAACCAATAGTTTTTGAGTTATTCTTAATAACTTATATTGAAGTCGGCTGTACAAAATTTTTAATTTTAAATTATCTAAGTTAAAGCTGCGGCCCATCGCAGGGTACATTCAATAGATTTTATGGATTCTATAATACGATTTATGTGCACTAAGAGCGCGGGCTAACACGAAAACAGCTGTAAGAAACGAGCACACTTAAAGATATTTATTGCTTTTCTGATTCGAGAATGTAGATGGAGTTCGTTCGTAATAATATTCCTTACTTAGCACATACATTGTGTAAATATACTCAAGTAAACAAGAGAAGGATTATATATTGAGACTACCGAGGTCGGAGTACTCGTAAACAAGGCTTGAAAACCGGTTCCGAATTTCGTTACATTGATTCATTCATATTTTTTTTAAATAACCATTTTAGATACGATTCGGATGTGGTTTACGATTAGGGTATCAGTTTTAAGATCCTGCAGCTATATTAACACGAATGGGTCTCATCAGGAATAGGTAAAATGGCAGCTTGATTCTACTGTGTTTCGTATGGTGAGTGTAGAGAACCGGAGACCCATTTTACTGGAAAAGAGGCATTCCATCTTAGTCCTCACGGGTGACGACGCATCTGCATTTTGATTCATTATTGAGGATAAATGTAGATGTCTATGAGTCATAGCAACCACTTCACTTACCATCAGGTGGACTGTGTGCTCGTTTGCCACCCTATCCTATAAAAAAAGGTTGATAGGTTTATCGCAGTTACAATTTTTAATGTAAGTACACAGGACATGATATGAAAAAGTAAGTTGAATTTATAAGAAACTAGCTGGTACCTACCCGGCGACTTGCTGCCGCTTATGAAATAATTGTGGAAATATCATTTTAAATTTGGAAGGGCTTATTGTTTAATAATGAACCACAATACATTCAGTAAAATACACTCTCAAAAAAATTTGTCGGTACGATACGCGCGCCTGCCTACTGTAGGTTAATTGTACTACGCCTATAACTGATTAACGATATGGCAGCGGATAAAATACGAACAAACAAACATTATTTTTTATATATTACATTTGCTATATGATATTTGAAAATTTCCTAACTGGAACTTATAGATCCCATGCTTATGTAGGAGTTTAATCAAATAAGAACGTGCCAACTGTGTAACTTAGGTATCTAGCGTGTCGTAAGAGGCAAATAATGGGATATTGGCTTTGTGATTGTATAGACGATAAGCTAGCCACCTATTATCTTTTACAATATTCCATCTATACACATATGCTTTGGCTTAGCGTGATCTGAGCTCGCTTTCTTCCCGACTCTGCCTACCCCTACCCTCGTGGAAATTACAGACGTGACTTTTGTATGTATATTCCATACATATGAGCATATATGCGTAGGTATATGGATGTGGAGGAGGTGAGACAGGTGTGTCAGGATCGTGCCAAATGGAAGTCCGTAGTCTCTGCCTACCCCTCTGGGTAAGAGGTGTGAGTGTTTATGTATACATGTATGTATATTCCACAAAAGTCTGTATAATCGAATACCTGATGGCACAAACCCTCGAAACTACAAAAATATTTGTTTTTCACAAAGAAATCAATATAGAAAATTCTAATAAATACGCGTGTAAAACAAAATAAATTAATTAAATCAGGAAAAGGAAAAAGTAGTTTGAAGGCTGTACTATATTATATAATACTATATAATGGAAAAACATTAAACACTAGTTACTCCTGTAGAAAAATTAAAAATATACAAAATAACAAAATTTTACGAAAATTTGTCAGAACATTTCCGTGTGCATTCTATCACCATCCGCACGTTCTACGTAATTGCCTGGCGTACGGCCAATTTAAACAACGTATCGCTGCTCTTATTACAACGATAAACACAGTCATTTGACATATTTGCCGACATGCGATTTAATTTTGGTGAACTAGTGCTAACTGCATTTTAGACCTATATTTTTTTATTTAGTTTTTAAAAACGTAACCTTCACACTAGGATTTTCTCCTTTTTTTTTATAGGATAGGGTGACAAACGAGCACACAGTCCACCTGATTGTAAGTGGTTGCTGTGACCCATAGACATCTACATGTATCCTCAATAAAGAATCAAAGTGCAGATGCATCGCCACCGGTGAGGAATAAGATGGAATGCCTCTCTTCCAGTAAAAAGGGTCTCCGGTTCTCTACACTCACCATACGAAACACAGCAGCATTAAGATGCTATTTTACGTTGGTATTCTGTGAGAGCGTGGTCCTACCCCGGTCGAGCCGACACATTCCTGCCACAACTATACTACCAATATAGCTGCAGCATGGCTCTACCACGTATAAAAATCCTGTATCATGGGTGCAGTTTACAAACATAAATTGAACAAGGACAAACATCCACACCCGGAACAATTATTTGTAGGCCATACAAATTCTTGTTCGGAGTGGAATTCGTACCCGCGTCCCTTAACGCTGCAACTCAATTGCTAAGCCTCTGCGCGACGGAGCAGTCACTTACCGTAGGAAATTTATCAATTAATACCATCTATTATAGCTTAAAAATATCCACTCCCGAATATAAGCCTCCCCCGTAGATTAACTCAACCGTTGGCAACCGGAGGTTTATATAGTTCTGAGTTGTTATCAGGAAGACGGTATTGCTCCTCTCCTGTTCTAGTTTCCCTTTGTCGCCTCTTACGCCACCCAAGGGACGGGATATTTTGAAGACGTGAAGTCCCCCAAAATTTCCTTGCCCTAAAACCCCCTTAGTAATGAATGGAGGCCGGCCCATAAGTGGGACGTATAACCGCTAAATGCTCTACTAGTTACCGTGTCATCATCATCATCATTACAGCCTTTCATAAGTCCACTGCTGAACATAGGCCTCGTCAAAGAAATACCACAAAGCACGGTCCTGAGCCACCTGCA
Organism: Parnassius mnemosyne; assembly: GCA_963668995.1. Taxonomy (NCBI): domain Eukaryota; kingdom Metazoa; phylum Arthropoda; class Insecta; order Lepidoptera; family Papilionidae; genus Parnassius; species Parnassius mnemosyne. The sequence goes on along the minus strand of CAVLGL010000086.1, from coordinate 18,393,670 downwards.
TCCACCGACTTCCTGCATGTCTTACCAGGTCGTCACTCCATCTCGTGGGGGGTCGCCCTACACTTCGCCTACCGGTACGAGGCCGCCACTCGAGAACCTTTTTTCCCCATAGGTTCTTCGAGCTATATGGCCGGCCCAATGCCACTTCAGTTTAATAATTCGTTGGGTTATGTCGGTCACTCTAGGTCTATTGCGGATATCGTGATTTCTAAGTTTATCACACATAGAAACTCCGAGCACTGTTAAACCGAGAACTCCATTGGAAGGCACTAATTAGGTCAATGAGCATAGTGCTTAGGTCTTCCAGCGATTCTGCCATAAGGACTGTATCGTCGGCAAATTTATGGTGAGTGATGTTCTCGCCGTTGATGTTAATACTGTATCCTTTCCAGTCCAGAAGCTTGAAAACGTCTTCCATTACAGCGGTGAAGAGTTTCGAGGATATAACGTCACCCTGTCTTACACCTCTCAGCAGTTGGATAGGTTTCGTACTCTCGTTCTGTACTCGGATAGCCCTCATAAACATACTGTAGAAATACTTCAGCACTTCGATATACCAACAGTCAACTTGACACCGCCGAAAGGACTGCAGCATGGCCCAAATTTCGACAGAATCGAAGGCTTTCTCATAGTCCAAATACGCCAGACATAGTGGCAAATTGAACTCCTCGAACTTCTGTACAATTTGCCGAAGGGTATATATGGTGCTAAAGCCTTTTCGGAAACCGGTTCGGGAGGCTGGAAGTCGTTGAGTCTGCATGCGAGACGATTCATTATGACTCTCGAAAACAACACGTAGATGCGGCTCAGAGTCCTTCAAGAGAGCGTTGTCGCCTTTTTTGAAGAACAAGATCACCGCACTTCTGCTCCACGCCCCCGGTGTAGTGCCACCATGGAGGAAGTAATTAAAGATCTTCTGGAAGACTTCAAGTACCGGTTTTCCGCCCGCTTTCAGAAGCTCCGCTCTAATGGCATCCTCGCCTGGGGCCTTGCAGTTTTTAAGGTGCTGGAGAGCCATTCTGACCTCGCTCAGACTGACGTCCGGAATATCATCGGAATAGTGTCGGATAAGACTTGCTTTGGATCGTTACTCACACTTGCATGTGGCTCCAACGATGATGTGTATAGCTGACCATAGAACCTCTCAATCTCACTCAAAATCTCAGGTGTCCCGGAGACGACGCTGCCACACTCGGTCCTCAGCTTCGACAGTTGGCTCTTTCTGGCAGACAGATCTCTAACAAAGATTTTGGAGCCCTGGTTCCACTCGATCGCTTCTTCAATACGAGCAGTATTAAAGTTGCGTAAGTTCCGCCGTATGCATTTGGAGATCTGTCTGTTCAGTTGCCTGTATGCTGCCAAATCTACTGAAAATGCATCTTCATTTCCCGTCTAACAGCCATTAGATTAAGAGTGTGATCGGAGAGTTTTTGTGTTCTTCTCACGATCACTGAGACATCACTGAACCGTTGTCGTCTAGACGTCATAATGAAGTCAATCTCATTTTTCGGCGAACCAGGTCCACTTCCTGTGGGGCCGCCTCTGGAAGAAACAGTTTATTATAAAGAGACCCTCTCTTTCCATGAAGTCGACCAGCTGCTGCTCCTTGGGTTCCGTTGCCCTATTCCAAATTTCCCTACCTCCAGCTCACCATTCCCTTTTGTGCCTATTTTTGCGTTGAAGTCTCCCATTAACACCGTATAATGGGTTTTGAAGGAATGCATGGCTCTAGAGATATCCTCATACATTTCTTCCACCTCCTCATCGAGATGTGCCGAGGTTGGTGCATAAGCCTGTATGACCTTCAGCGAATACCATTTGGTGATTCTGAGTATAAGGTACGCAACCCTCGTCGACACACTCTCAATCTTTACAACGATGTTAACGAGAGACTTGTGGACGATAAATCCAACACCTCCTTGGTACATATGGTGGCCCTCCCGATTATCCAGCGCAACTTTTCTATCTCTTCTTCCAGCTCCAGGATCTTCTCGTCAGTCCTCAGGGTGCGTGCGTTATAAGTTGCCAGGTCGAGTCGTCGTAGGTGACAACCGAACCTCCGCCGGAGATTCTTAGCATTCTTAGCCCGCTCTTCGTAACTTGTATATGGGGAGTATATTGCCATATTTGCCACGCTTGGCGAGCGGGTTGGCAACCGCAGTTTTTTTATTGTTGTTTTGCTGTTATCAGAAAGATGCTGCTGCCCATCTTCTGCCTCAGTTTCCCTCTGTTGCCTCTTACGACACCCACGGGAAGATGTGGGTTAATATAATAACGATAACCTAATAACGACTAAAAATAAAAAACTGCGGTTGCAAACCCGCTTGCCAAGCGTGGCAATTATGGCAAATATCCCACCTATGAGCAGACACTTATATATATAGTGGATTTTAATAGGCTGTTACGGTAAAAGATCTAAGGAGGCGTGATTATGCCACCTTAATTGAAAATATAACATTAGGTAATTTTCAAATAATATTTATTCATAAGTAATATTCCCTAAACCTTCCTTATGAATCAATCTGTCTAACCGAATGAAAATTCTCACGCTGAGATTAACCCGAAAATACTTACAGACATATAGACTCGGCGGGAGACTTCAATTCATAATACATAAATTTATAACGTTAAACGTTGAACTTAGCATAAACGCGTTGTAACTGTTTACCCCGACCCGAAAACAAATAAATTTCTATAAATACGACCGTTATATTCTGTTTTTCTACGTCCTTCTATAAGCGAGAAAAACAGTCGTTGAGACAATAAAATTCCAATAACACGGCTACTCCGCTATAACCTGTTTTTTTTTTTATTTATTACTTGCGTTTTAGCACAGCCCTCGCCATAAATTAACAGTACGCGGCAAGTGTAGTTCAATCTCCATCGTTCCAATCAGGGGCGTAGCTACCGCCGTATCAGCCGCATCAATGATACGGGGCCCCCGGGCTACAGGGGCCCCGAACGTATGTAAGCAAAAATTCTAAGGACTTGTATGGGACAGGATGTTGGTTTGAATTGTTTGGATAGGTTAGTTCCTAGGGGTATTAATTGTAAGTAATAACTTATAATCAATATATAATTATTTTAATTCAATGCGAGAGTTTTTGTTCCTTTTGTGAAAAATCTTTACCCTTCATTTGGGCCCCCCGACAAATTTTGATACAGGGCTACTCCACTGGTTCCAATGCAATTTTGATTGCAATTTTAATTGCAGATTTACTACGTTTGTTACGCTAAAACCATCGAATTTACCATCTAAAACTCCATCACCACGTACCACCTGGTAGGATTGTAGTCAAGCAGTTTCCCTTACAGCCTATTAAAGTCCACTGCTAAACATAGGCCTCGCCGATATATTGCCTTGTAGGGGGGATATTTGCCATAGTTGCCATGCTTGGCAAGCGGGTTGGTAACCACAATTTTTCTGCCGACTTCTAAAAAGGAGACGGTACTCAATTTTTTTTATGTGTGTTACCTCATAACTTTTTACTGGGTGAACCGATTTCGATGATTCTTTTTTTATTTGAAAGCTGGTACTTCTCGTGTGGTCAATTGGATCAAGGTCAGACCAATAGTTTTTGAGTTATTCTTAATAACTTATATTGAAGTCGGCTGCACAAAACTTTTAATTTTAAATTATTACTTCTTAGCTTTTATTATTTATTAAAAACTAGCTGGTACCCGGCGCGTTTCTGCCGCAGACGAAATAATTGTGGAAATATAGTATTAAATTTGGAAGAGTTATATTGTTTAATTAGCAATTATAATACATTCATTGATTTATTTTTACGTAACATAATATACAATATTATATTATATATACAATATTAAAAACTAATAAAAAAAACTAAAACTAGTAACTTAATTATATATACAGTCCTACTCCCCGCGGTATCGTGTCAAGAACGCTGGCTGCGTTTCCCCGTTAAATGGCTCTCCATAGCCTTTGAGCGAGAAAAGAACCAGCAGCAACGACCAGCCGCGGATGGAGTTCCTTTAGAAACTTCACTGCACGTGGACCCCACGGACCGATAGTTTCTACAGCAAATGGCACAAATATGTATATATGAAACCCTATAATTATAGGGTTTCGAAAATGCTCTGAACTGCTTCGAGAAAAGGATGGTAAAGCCGTGCCGCTTTTTTTCTCGACTTGGCGACAGATTTATACAATAAAAAACACATGCGTGAGTGCCGTGGAACACTCGGTTGGAAGGAAGTTCCTTTCGTAGCAGGTATATATTATTGATTAACAAATACAAACAAATGAATCACTAGCGTCTATTAAAATGAAGCGTCATTTAAAATGGAAGAAGTGCGAGGGAGATGGATATTATCCCATCTCGCTTCCTTGTAGCTGCCAAGACCGTCTACACTACGTCAGAAGGGGTCGTGACGGAAAAATCTTGCACTTTTTCTGGCCTATCCCCCAATCTGCCAAATTCGTACCATCCGATAAGAAACTTTGTTCCAAAAAAAATTGAGATTGAGAAAATACATCTATTATCACAGAATAAATACGTACGTACTACGTAATATTATAATATTTTTCATGTTCATAATCGAAATTGTTTGAAAACTCCAGTTCTACGAAGTAATAATATTTATCGTAGTTTAACTTAAGTATTCTCAAAGTCCGCCTCAGGAAGACTTGCAATTTCAGTGTTCGTGGCGGTCGTTCGTCATTTTAAATTACTTCCTTTTCAAACGGATGTGCCCTCGAAATACAATGACAGAGCGGGACTTCCCTGCAATTTGGAATGAAGGTTACATTTCTTCTTATTATAATTAAAATCCGTTTCATCCCTCCATTACGGCCTATAAAAGTCCTTTGCTGAACACAGGCCTCCCCCATAGATTGGACTCCCTCATTGAGAGGATTTTGCCATAGTTAACACACTTGGCGAGCGGGTTGTCAACCGCAGTTGTTTATTATTTTGAGTCCTTATCAGGAAGATGCTGCTGCCGACCTCCTGTTTCTGTTTCCTTCTGTCGCCTCTTACGACACCCACGAGACTATGTGGATAATGGATATTCTTACACCGTCACTACGCAGTAACTAAGCAATATCACAAACCAAACAACATTATACGTGGTAGAGCCATGCTGCAGCTATATTTGTAGCACGAATGAGTCGACTCGATCGGGGAAGGACCACGCTTTCACAGAATACCATCGTGAAATAGCAGCTTAACACTGCTGGGTTTCGTATGGTGAGTGTAGAGAACCGGAGACCATTTTTACTGGAAAAGAGGCATTCCATCTTAGTTCGCACAGGTGATAATGCATTTGCATTTTGATTCTTTATTGAGGATAGATGCATGTCTATGGATCATAGCAACCACTTATGGTCAGGTGGACTGTGTGCTCGTCTGTCACCCTATCCTATAAAAAAACAAGAATGGCGTCTAAGTAAGTACATCAAAAACTTTATCCCCAATTTTTTTCACCCTTAAAGGGAACACCCTTGAGATGTAGCCTATTTATAAAGGAATAATCAAAATGAGTTCGCAAATGGCGAAGATATCGCATAACGCATAAGTAATACAGTCCAATTGACAACCTCCTGCATTTTCGAAGTGGGTGAAAAATAGAGAGTTATGGAAGTCGTTAAATAGACGGATGTAAATGAGCGTAACGGCTCTGGTATCTCTATTCCATTATTCCAAATAGAAACCAGATATTATATCTGGTCTCTATTAATTAACTAAGCAGGACGACTGCGGCAAATATTTTCTACAAAGGTGAGGTCCGTAGCCAGAAGTGGGCTGTTACGGGATATTATATAAATAAATAAATAAAGAGTTACTTGAAATTATTTCTCTTCTATAATGTGAGCATCCACGACTTTTTCTGCCACCAGGGCGGCGCCACTTAAAAGTGACAGTATAATATTTGACAGATTTCATAGCGGGAAAGTTAATTTGTTTGGAAAATATAAAGGTTAATGTTTCTTTCTGTACTATTAGTTATATTGTATATTAATTAGAATAAAAATAAATAAATCGAACAACAGACATTCACAAAAGTAGAGAAATTTAAAAAATGTTTTTTTTTTTTTTTTTTTTTTTTTTTTTATAGGATAAGGGTGACAAACGAGCACACAGTCCACCTGATGGTAAGTGGTTGCTGCGGCCCATAGACATCTACATCTATCCTCTATTACATATCAAAATGTAGATGCGTTGTCACCCGTGAGGACTAAGATGGAATGCCTCATTTCCAGTAAAAAGGGCCTACGGCCACCTGCACTCACCAAGCGAAACGCAGAAGTAAACCTCTACTTCACGCTGGTATTCTGTGAGGTCGTGGTACCACCCCGGTTCGAGCCGGCCCATCCGTGCGACAGCAAAAGCTGCCGCGTGGCTCTACCACTGTTAAAACATGTGCATAAAATTATAGAGCAAACCACTGAGGCATTGTTTGTTTATTAATATAATACTTTCTAGAGTACTGATAAAATTTTGTTAAAAACTAACCTCACAATTAAATGCGTAACAAAAAACTTTACCTCAGTGTCAACTAACAAAAAAGTGACATATGGTGAGCAGAAAATTATTAGCCCTTATATATGTTATATATGTGCAGTGTAGCAGCGGCGCAATATAATTCACTATCCCATATCAACCTGTTGAGTAAACGAAACAGGAGATGGGCACCAGCATCTTCCCAATAACAACTTCACACCTCAATCGTGGTAACCATGGCAAACGATAATAATAAAAATTATTATTAGACACTCAGTTTTACAAATTACACTTATCTCTATCTATCTTCTATTTACAATAATGAAACCTAACACGACGTCTGTCTGAACACGCATCACGCAAAAACCTGTGAACCGATTTGGATGGGACTTTCACTGGCAGATAGCTGATATTATAGGGAGTAACTTAGGCTACTTTTATTTTAGAAAAAGAATTAGAGATCCGCGCAAAAAAATTAAAACCCATGAAATCCCAATCGCAATAAATTCCACGCGGGCATTACAAAACTGTATTTCAAAAAAAGTTCGCGTTGACAGATGTACTAATATAAACTGTGTTACAGCAACTTCCACCTTTTTTATTTAAAAAAAAACGTTACCACCACACTAGGATTTTCTCCTGTATTGTGGAGGCAGTTTACAAACATAAATTGCACGAGGACAAACATCCACACCTTGAGACACAAACAAGTTAAAATTAATATTGACAAGGAAACTTTCTAATAACTACGAGTACAAACGTGTTACCGCTACAGCCTACTAAAGTCCAATGCTGAACATAGGCTCCATATATTGAACCATATGGGGATATGGATATTTGCCATAGTTGCCACGCTTGGCAGGCGGGTTGGCAACTGCAGTTTTTTTTTTATTTTAGTCGTTATTAGGAAGACGCCGCTGCCCGTCTCCTGATTTGTATCCCTCTGTCGCCTCTTAAGACAACCATGGGATGATATTGAGTAGTAGATATTCTACCACAACGTGTGTTACATTTGAATATGGATTAACTCCTCTGTTTCCAAGTGATAAATAAAAATGTACTTCATTTGATAATCTATACGTGGTAGAGCCATGCTGCAGCTATATTAGTAGTATAGTTGTAGCACGAATCGGTCGGCTCGACCGGGGAAGGACCACGCTCTCGCAGAAACCAAGAGTAAAATGGCAGCTTGACACTGCTGTGTTTCGTATGGTGAATGTAGAGAACCGAAGACCCATTTTACTAGAAAAGAGGCATTCCATCCTCACGGGTAGCGGCGTATCTGCATTTTGATTCTTTATTGAGTATACATGTAGATGTCTATGGGTCACAGCAACCACTTACCATCAGGTGTACTGTGTGCTCGATTGTTACCCTATCCTATAAAAAAGGGATGTTCTATGACTTGATAGGCTATTACTATAATGATGGTGATGATATAACAATGATGATATGATATAACAATGCCACGCGATTTAATCACGTCTGATTGTGATTACAAGTAAGTGATCGTACACGCAATCAGCTGAAGCTTTTTGGTATACTGATAGTAATGGTTATTTCACCAAGGTGACCAAGAAGTTAATGAACTTTTTCGACTTAGAAATCGTATTCTCATAATAAACCAATCAATGAATATATTCAATGATATATAGATTATATATATTCAATCAATGATATTATCAAGAAGATGCTGCTGCCCATCTCCTGTTCCAGTTTCCCTCTGTCGCCTCTTACAACATCCTTAGAACGGTATAAGGTAGCGGGTATTTTTACACCGCTACTACACGATTTTCAGCTGAAAACTTTAGAATATTAAAGATATATTAGATCGGAGGTGAACTAGGATACAGAGTCCAACGAATAGGGACAGTTATAAACGAGTCCAAAAACAACCAAAAAAAAAAGTGTGTGCAGTGCAGTTCACACGCGGTAAAAAAGAAACCTTCAGAAAACTAAACTTCAAAAGAAAGAGTCAAATGCAGAGTATCTTCTATCTCATTCTCTCGCAGGCTAAATTCATAGATATGCATTATGTATGTCTCTTTTCAGTGTCGCTTTTTCGTTTAATAAAGTTTCAAATTACGATTCTAAAAAAAGTTTTAACTTCAAAAAATAGATTTTTTACATAGTTCTAACAATGGCACCAGTCGTCAATCCTGGTACAAGTCGAAACCTACACTGGACGAAATGTCGGTATATTTTCTTACACCGCTACCACTTTTTAAAGTAGTTAGCTAGGTAGCTAAATTTAATTTATTGTTATGTGTATCTTATTTATATTCTTTATATATATATATATATATATATATATATATATATATATATATATATATATATATATTGATTTATCAATTTAACACAAATACTTAACATTGAATAAACTAATTTACGGATCTTATCGTGTTTAATTTAAATTATTTTTTTAATTCCCGGACGGCACCGACGCCTCGAGAAGTCTGCAGTCTGTGAACATGTTTAACATGGTATCTACTATTACAGCAGATATTGACCACAAATCTCCGCAAAAGAATGCCGATTCCTACCAAAGATGATTCGCGATACTATTTATATTAAAAAGCATCTAAATTTCTATAGAGAAGATGGCTGGGTGCTACACTTTACTTGGGATCCTATACTTAATAAAATTAAATTCAAACCCAAGCATATCAGTGCAAGACTTTAAGATACTATAAGCTTGTCCTGCGTAGATCGGACCAAAAATTAATATTCAAAAGCTGAAAATAACCCGGGCTAACTATGACATCGGGACGACAGTACCTCCCCTCCCGTGGCCGAGTACTGAAAAGCGCCCGACACGTCGAGAATAAAAATAAAATAGTAAGTTAAATTAAAAAATCGGTAACATTAGTTTTATTCTATAAGTACATGACGATTACGGCGAGACCTTCCTACAATAATTACAAAGGCCCACGTCCTTTTCTTTTATAGAACAAGGGTGACTCTAGTTCTCTATTCTACTGGTTCTCTACACTCACCATACGAAACACAGTAGCATTAAGTTTTTTTTTTGCGCCCAGAAGCAATTGAAAAGGTTTACCCCGATTGCGCAGGGAAATGGAGAATGCTTTATGCATACCACGACAGCCGGTCTGTCGTAGTTATGCGGGACTCATGTGACTACCTACTGGGGAACCTAAGTGATACCCACTAAACTCCACTTTGGAGACCAAAAATTGGCTGATTAAGCCGCTTTGTCGGACCGGAAGCGACCCTCTTTTGGGAGAAGAGGGCGCAGTTTAAGTTTACGTCGGTATGCTGTGAGTGTTTCAACCATAATATAGCTGCAGCGTGGCTCTACCACGTATAAAAAAAATATTGCAGTAGAATATTATGGTTATCAGGCATAAAAAAAGAAAATTAAAATACAGTTTTATCCTACCACATAGATAGATATCGCTTGTCACATCTCGAATGGTCGGACGTCGTTTTCTGAAAATCAGTGTTGCATAAATCCTCACGGGTATTAAGTAAGTAATAAAGGTATTTTGAACATTCTATTCCACCTGTAACAAAATTATAGGACAGGGGAATATATTTTGTGAAAATTTGTCGAAACGCATCCACGTGTGATAGAGTACGGTCCGCTGGGCCACTTCGTCTGGCGTACGGCCAATTTAACGCTGTATCTACATCCCATAATCCCAGTAGAATATTCATTTAAATTGGATACTTTCATAATTTAGTTGTATTACGTTCGCTTCACTTAATTACTTATAGTAGTACTTTAATGAAAAATCTTTTAATTATACTACATTACATAGGTTGCATTATGCGTAACTTTTTTAGGTACACTTGTCATATTAAAGATCATAAAAATTAATTTGCCGTTTAATAATAATAATAATAATAATAATTCATTTATTTCAGACCAATTATCCGTATTTGTTACAAAAATTATAAACTAAATACCTATAACATTATAGAAAATTAAAATTAATAAATATAAACATTAAATAAAATTAAAACTAAAAATTTAAATTACAAAATAAATAATTAATAACATAAAATTGTGTCTTACCTAGTTTGAAGAGCACCTCCCGACCTCTCACAATTGCGTACATTATCCCCGTCACCACTAATCCCAGCACCCCTACTCCCACTACACTAGGAAAGACGTACCACCGTCGATAATATGACACGTGTTTCGCCTCTACACGAGACATCCTCAGGTGAAGTAGACTCTGCGGTGGCTGACCTGTGGTGATTTGACTGTTTGCTCGTTTGTCACTCTTATTCTATAAAAAAAAACCCCTCCCGCGATAGAATACATCCAGAAAGTACGGTCCTGAGTCAGTTGCATCCGTCGACTACCTGTAAATATAAACAAAGATTCCTGGCGTAAAGCATGTGATATTTATATACAAGATGGTTGTTCTGCCGTCATGGGATGCGGTCTTAATCTTACTGGCTTTTCCCAAGGTTACGATACCAACGGAGAGTTATTTGGTGAAGAATCCTTTTACGCTACCGCCTCAAAACTACATTCGGTAAAACAAGTGGTAAAATTAAAAATGTTGTACAAACTACATCAATATAAATAAAATGAGAACATCAAAAATGTGATCGAATTCAATTAAATATGCATTATTAAGGATAACTCAAACTACTGGTCAGATCTTGATCAAATTGGAATCCTTATGGGACCACATGAGAAGCACCAGCTTTCGAATAAAAAAAGAATAATCAAAATCGATCCACCTAGAAAAAGTTCCAAGGTAAGGGTGCGTACAGATCAAGTAACATGTTGTATAACTTTTGTTTTATAACACGTCCTCATAATGTAACATTGTTTTTCAACATTGCAACATATAACTATACTGTACACATTAGAATAACAATGCAATATAACAGTGTTATATGACATATGCGTATGACATTGTCGTTTGTCGTACTGCCATTCGAGTTATATACCATTTGTGTCACGTTATATGGCACGTTTTATAACATTCAGCCTCCACTATAACGAAACATGTTATATAACAAAACATGTTATGTTATATAATGTATACGCACCGTAATACACATTAAAAAAATACAGTCGAATTAAGTATGAGTACCTCCTAGTATTTTGAAGTCGATTAATATCAACAATCCGTAATATAGAAGTAGCAATATTATACAATATATCAATATGTCACATACTCTTAAGTCTAGGCTTTTCATAATAATACGAGGTCGTTCAATCACGTTGGCTCGTCGTTATTGCAAGTAACAGATCGGCGTCCGCAGTCAGCCGCAGCCAGTTGGCTGGCTGCCAGTCAACACTAGTTAAGGTAGTCTCGTTGGTTAACAAAATAATACATATGTATACATATTGAAAAGTATATTTATGTTAATCCATTCATCCATTTACTAGTACTTATTCATACATCCACAAGTCCACTGCATAGGCAATCCTTCTTCGTTGTATACAGGGTTATTTTGCAATAATTTACAAAGAAGGTTCAGAATAACTAATATAGGCAAATGGTGAAGATAAATTAATTAAAAGAAATCTCAAACATTCTGTCCTTTTTATCTTTCAAATTTCTAAATGCGTGGTAATGCATTATTTTAACCGATTTTACTTCGTACGCAAACATTCGTAAGGAGATCGATCCTTTATAGGTAGGCAAAAACTTTGTTGCTCATAAGTAAGTGGCAAAGCGTATAAAAAGTAAAACTAATACAAAACAATAATGTAAGAGGTATCATTGTCCCTGATGAATTAAAAGGGGATGAAATTCTAAACGTAACTATATATTCAGACGACATTCTACTGAGGGCGAACATTTTTTCACATTTTCCATAGTAAACGCAGTTAAGGGTCACACCCTTGGCCACGCTCAAATTCTACGTCTACGGTGCTCAAATGAGGTGCATCCCTTCCAAAAGCATTTTGAAGATGAGCAGTCCAATCTTGCGGAGAGAGTGAACTTTTAAAATCATAAAAAAAATCATTGCTTTAAAATCGTTTTGCTTTAATACACTTTTGCTATGGATGACGAACTTCGACAGATAAAAAACAATTTCCCCGTAAAAATTATTTTAATCAAAATATGACTTTCTGATGTTTTAAAAAATAAAACATTCGTAATTCAAATATTTATGTGTGTCCCATGTAAAAGAAAACCAAGTTATACTAAATAATCTATCAGAAACCACTGTAGGTAAGGTAAAGCTAAGTAACTCACTCCCACATAGTCAGTGCTTGGTTAGTCGTTGGCGTAGTATTGTAGGGTGACATGAAATCGTATCATAAAAATATATAGATTAGTAAATGAGGGTAAATGAACGCATTTTTCTACAGACTTCAAAAAGGAGACAGTACTCAATTCGACTGTATGTTTTTATATGTGTGTTACCTCAGTCTTTTTTCTGGGTAATTTGTTCAATGCTGCATATATTGCCTAGCATACTTCTAGTATTAAATGAGAAATAGATGGTTTCGATACACGATAAAAGTGACTGAGGTTCCGAAATGACTTTCCTGAAGCCAAAAATATCAGTGTTATTTCGAGTTTGATTTTGGCTGTTAAAGCATCACTCCTGAATGTATCTTGACGTTGAATGGAGCTTGTTATCAATGAAGGCAATTCGTCAAAATTATTCGATATTATTCTCAAAGCCACTTTGAATTCCGCAGGATGTTCAAATCTCAATTGATTTGATAAACAAGCAGATTTGCCTCAACTTTACATATTAATCAGAGCGACGGATTAGTAGCGTACGTTAAAGGGGCACATAATCCTAAAGTGTCGGAAATCAGTCTCCAAGATGTATGTGTATACAGATTGCTTTTAACAACGTTATTATTATAGGCATATATCGCTCTCCATCAAACACTAATGCCGACATGTTCATTAACTCACTGAACACACACTTATCTACCTTAAAATCTAATAAAAATATTTTGTTAACTGGAAACATTAATATAAATTTCATAGTAACAGAAACTGAAAATTTTCAAGAGCGTAACAACCGCCTTAACATGTTATCGACGCATGGTTTTCTTCCTGGGCACTTATTTCTGATAAGGGGACCAAACTGTCTTGATCATTTCATGGTGAAACTCGACGATCACAATTTTCTGGCATTTATAGCAGTTCTTAATATTACTGTTACAGATCACTGTACTCAAAAAATATACACATGAAAACTAAAACGATGGTAAATTTTGAAGAGGCAGTTAAAACATTACATTTTAAAAACTTAACTTTATTATTGGACTACAACGATCCGAATAAAGTATGTGATAAGTTGATTACTTACATACAAAAATCTCTAGACTCTAACATAAAAACTATTAATGTTAATAGAAATAAGCGTATCAGTAAGCAATGGATCACAGAACGCATTGTACGGTGCATTAATAACCGGAATAAGATGCAGAAAAACCTTCGTCTAGATCCAGAAAATTAAACACTTAAAATAACCTATAGAAGATACCGAAATTATATAGACAATTTAATTAAAATGCTAAAACGGAGATACGAAAGAGAGCAATTCGCTAAAACTAAAAATAACGATTAATCTTTATGGCAATGTATCAACAAAATAGCTAACTTTAAGCCGAGTAAAAGCACTGATATCAACTTGTTAAACTTAAAACCCTCACTAACTGAGTCAATTAACTTAGTCAACAACTTCTTTGCTAACTTTGGTACGGACATAGTTAATGTAATAGAATAGAATAATGTTTATTCAATATACATTACATGTGTAATTCTTATTGATAGTCATTTTTTACTTTACCACTGGTTCGAAAAAAAAAACCCTCTGTCCTGGGAAGAACCAGCAAGAAACCCAGCGAGACTTTTTTTTAAATAAATTTTACAATATAGATGATTACGAACTATTTACAAAATTTATTTTAGAAACTGCTTGGAAGCGACCACCTCATTCCCAGGGGTTATTATCAACCATGTATTCATTTATACTATAATAGACCTTTTTATACAGTTTCAGCTTAATAAAACATTTAAACTTGGTAATAGAGAGAACCTGTACACTTTCCGGGACCCTGTTGTAATAGCATATACCTACACATTGTACATTTTACCCAAGAATGAATTACTGACTCTGTGGAGTCGAGAAACTGGCATCACTAGCTTGTGTTTGTTCCTAGTGTTTACAGAATGTATATCACTTTTTTTTACTAAAACTATCTTTGTTTTTGTGAACATACATTAAATTTTCGTAAATATACTGAGAGGCCAAAGTTAATATATTTATTTCTTTAAATTCTAAGAGACTCTCTCGGTTTTAGATTGTAAATAGCTCTAATGGCCCTCTTCTGTAAAACAAAAATAGTTTCTGAATCAGCCGCATTTCCCCATAGCAAAACCCCATAAGACATTATGCTATGGAAATAGCTGAAATAAACTAGTCTAGCTGTCTCGACACTAGTGAGACCTCTAATCTTTTTTACAACATAGGCTGCAGAACTTAGTCTGCTTGCTAATTTGGATATATGGGGGCCACATTGAGGCTTTGCGTCGAGAGTGATTCCAAGAAAAACAGTGGATACAACAGGGCTCAATTCCTCCCCATTTAAAAACACATTGGTATTCAGATTTTTAACATTCGTTGTTGTAAATTTAACACAATTAGTTTTATTTCCGTCAAATGCAGATTATTAACGTTAAACCAATGCACTAATTTTGATATAGCATTATTCACTTCTTCACATTTAAATGATTGACGTTTAAGTTTAAAAATCAAGGAAGTATCATCAGCAAATAATACTATATCATGACTATCCCCTACAAGGTGAGGTAAGTCATTAATATACAACAGAAACAGGAATCGGCCAAGAATCGAGCCCTGAGGAACACCCATTAGTACAGCTGACCCGGAAGAACCATTGATAATAACCTTCTGCTTTCTATTACTTAAATATGAAATAATAAGTTTAAGCGCTGCGTTCTTGACACCATAGTACTGTAGCTTCCTGATTAATGTCTCATGGTGAACACAGTCGAAGGTAATAATTATTGACCGGGCAACCCAACCTTGTTCTATGGACATCACAAAGAGTAATCCCTGTAGACACAAACTATCTTCTACTCGACAACTTATCTCTTGTGTCTTACTAGAATCTGACAATCAAGAAGTACTTTCATTTATTATGAGCCTTAAGACGGATAGCGCTCCTGAGTAGGATAAAATTCCTCCTAAGTTCTTGAAGATGGCTCATTGTCTGCTTGTACCAATTATCTGCCACCTAGCCAATCTTTGTTTCCGACAAGAAATATTTCCTGATGCTCTAAAACGTGCAATTATAACTCCAGTGTACAAGAGTGGTGACAGAGATAGTGTGAGCAATTATTGTCCTATATCAGTTTTGACGTTAATTTCGAAGGTCTTGGAAAAACTGATATGCTAATTGGTTGAAGATGCAGTTACTGCTCTCACAAATCTAATAGTCAAAATGTTGATAACGGTCATAAATGCTTTACAGTATTCCTGGACCTTAAAAAAGCATTTGATACTGTCTCTGTTCCCATTTTTGTGCATAAGCTAGAGAGATATTGCTTTAGAGATGCCTCTCTCGCAATCACAATCTCTCCAAAATAGGAAAGAACAGCTAAAACTAGGTGATTATACAAGCACGTTAGCTGACACGTCTTATGGCGTACTACAGGGAAGTGTGTTTGGTCCTTCGCTTTTCTTGATATACATCAAAGATCTGTGTTACCGTAAAATCGCAAATGCCAATATTTTTTCTTACGCAGATGATACACATTCTCTTAAGAAACATGGACTGAAGTCCAAAGGATCGCGGAAGAGGGACTAGAAATAATTTCTCAGTGGTCAAACTCAAATCTTCTTACCCTTAACCTAAATAAACAAATTTTATGTGCTTTACAATTGATAAAAGAACACAAACTAGTGATGACTTTTTATTAAGGATCATCATCATCATTACAGCCCTTCACAAGTCCACTGCTGAACATAGGCCTCCCCCAAAGAATGCCACAAAGCACGGTCCTGAGCCACCTGCATCCATCGACTTCCTGCATATCTTACCAGGTCGTCACTCCATCTAGTGGGGGGACGCCCTACACTTCGCCTGCCGGTACGAGGCTGCCACTCGAGAACCTTTCTTCCCCATCGGTTGTCGGTTCTTCGAGCTATATGGCCGGCCCATTGCCACTTCAGCTTACTAATCCGTTGGGCTATGTCGGTCACTCTAGTTCTACTGCGGATATCCTCATTTCTGAGTTTATCACGCAGAGAAACTCCGAGCATAGCCCTCTCCATAGCTCGCTGAGCGACCTTGAGCTTCCTCATCCGGCCAGCAGTGAAGGACCACGTCTCAGTTCCGTATGTCATCACTGGCAACACGCACTGGGTGTACAGTCTCGTTTTCAAGTTTTGAGGTATACCTGACGAGAAGATGTGCCGTAATTTCCCGAACGCTGCCCAACCGAGTTGAATCCGTCGATTGACCTCTCGGTCGAAGTTGGACTTACCTAGTCGGACTATTTGTCCCAGGTAAACATACTCGTCAACAACTTCGAGCTTAGTGTTCCCAACAACTACCGGCATAGGTGTGACATGGACATTAAACATGATCTTTGTTTTGTCCATGTTCATCTTAAGACCTATCCGTTGGGAAACACTATTGAGGTCATTGAGCATAGTGCTTAGGTCCTCCAGCGATTCTGCCATAAGGACTATATCGTCGGCAAATCGAAGGTGAGTGATGTACTCGCCATTGATGTTGATACCGTATCCTTTCCAGTCCAGAAGCTTGAAAACATCTTCCAATGCAGCGGTAAAGAGTTTCGGGGATATGACGTCACCCTGTCTTACACCTCTCTGCAATTGGATAGGTTTCGTACTCTGGTTCTGTACTCGGATAGCCATCGTAGCCCTACTGTACAAGCACTTCAACACTTCGATATACCGACAGTCAACTTGGCATCGCTGAAGGGACTGCAGCACCGCCCAAATTTCGACGGAATCAAAGGCTTTCTCATAGTCCACATACGCCAGACATAGTGGCAAATTGTACTCCTCGGACTTCTGTACAATTTGCCGAAGGGTATGTATGTGGTCTATGGTGCTAAAGCCTTTTCGGAAACCGGCTTGTTCGGGAGGCTGGAAGTCGTCGAGTCTGCGCGCGAGACGATTCGTAATGACTCTCGAAAACAGCACGTAGACGCGGCTCAGAAGGGAAATCGGTCTGTAGTTCTTCAAGAAAGCGTTGTCGCCTTTCTTGAAGAACAAGACCACCGCACTTCTGCTCCACACCTCCGGTGTAATGCCACCATGGAGGACGGAATTAAAGAGCTTCTGAAGGACTTCAAGTACCGGTTTTCCACCCGCTTTCAGAAGCTCCGCTGTAATTTCATCCTCGCCTGGGGCCTTGCCGTTTTTAAGGTGCTGGAGAGCCATTCTAACCTCGCTCAGACTGACGTCCGGGATATCATCGGAATAATGTCGGATAAGACTCGCTCTTGGATCGTTACTCACACTTGCGTGCGGCTCCAACGATGACGTGTACAGCTGCCCATAGAACCTCTCAATCTCACTCAAAATCTCAGGTGCCCCGGAAACGATGCTGCCACATTCTGTCTTCAGCTTTGACAGTTGGCGCTTTCTGGCAGACAGATCTCTGGCAAAGACTTTGGAGCCTTGGTTTCGCTCGATCGCTTCTTCAATACGAGCTGTATTGAAGTTGCGTAAGTCCCGCCGCATGCATTTGGAGATCTGTCTGTTCAGTTGCCTGTATGCTGTTAAATCTGTTGAAGAATGTAGCTTCATCTCCCGTCTAACAGCCATGAGATTAAGAGTGTGATCGGAGAGTTTTTGTGTTCTTCTGCGGCGGGTCTTGCAGAACTTAGCTCCGACCGAATGGACAGTTTCCACGAGCTTGTCATTCAAATCGTCCACTTCATTGCAGTCTTCTAGGCACTGAAAACGGTTTTGTAACTCGAGCTGAAAGGTTTCGGGACTTTGGATTAGAGCACGAGGGGGACGGAGCGTTGACTTCATTAGACGAGACCTCTCCAACTTAACGTTTAGGTTCAGTGTGCCTCTAACCATTCGGTGATCGCTGCCGGTTTTCACCCTCGCGATCACTGAGACATCACTGAACAGTTGTCGCCTGGTCGTCATAATGAAGTCAATCTCATTTTTTGTCGAACCGTCGGGGCTCGACCAGGTCCACTTCCTGTGGGGCCGCTTCTGGAAGAAAGAGTTCATCATAAAGAGTCCCTCTTTCTCCATGAAGTCAGCCAATTGCTGGCCTCTTGGGTTCCGTTGCCCTATTCCAAATTTCCCTACTTTCAGCTCACCGTTCTCTCTTGTGCCTAGTTTTGCATTGAAGTCTCCCATTAACACCGTATATTGGGTTTTGGAGGAATGCATGGCTCTAGAGATATCCTCATACATTTCCTCCACCTCCTGATCGGGGTGTGCCGAGGTTGGTGCGTAAACCTGTATGACCTTCAGCGAATACCGTTTGGTGATTCTGAGTATAAGGTACACAACCCTCGTCGACACACTCTCAACCTTTACAACGTTGTTAACGAGAGACTTGTGGACGATAAATCCGACACCTCCTTGGGACAGATGGTCGCCCTCCCGGTAATAGAGCAAGTTGCCGGATTCGAGGATTACCGTGTCCTCCCCCTCTCTTCGGACTTCGGATAATCCTATAATATGCCAGCGTAACTTGTCTATCTCTTCTTCCAGCTCCACAATCTTCTCGTCAGTCCTCAGGGTGCGTGCGTTGTATGTTGCCAGGTCGAGTCGTCGTAGGTGGCAACCGAACCTCCACCGGAGATTCTTAGCACCCCCTGCCCCGCCGTTACCATGGTCGCCACCGTAGCCAGGAATAGCGGGGCCGCCGGGGACTGGGGGCCGTTTATTATTGTCATTGCTCATGGGGGGTATATTGCCATAGTTGCCACGCTTGGCGAGCGGGTTGGCAACCGCAGTTTTTTTATTGTTATTTTGACTAATATCAGGAAGATGCTGCTGCCCATCTCCTGCCTGTTTCCCTTTGTCGCCTTTTACGACACCCACGGGAAGATATGGGGTAGTGGATATTCTTAACCACCACTACACGGTATTAAGGATACATAAATACATATAAATACAAACAAAATAACATACATAAAAATTCATCATGTGCATGCCAATCAATTGAGAATGCTGTGGTTACTAGATGTTATATTTTGTAGATACTAGATAGGGAGTGGTTCTTGATCAGCGCTTGTCATGGTATCCACATTTAGATAAACAAATGAGTAGGATTAGAAAACTAACATGGATATTTAAAAAACTTAGACATGCCACTCACAAGACATTGTTAACGAGTGTCTATATTACGTTGATACAATCAGTATTGTCATATTGTATTCCTGTATACTGGAAGTGGAAAGAACCCAAAGATCTCTGCTAAATGTTATGCATTTCCTACACTATAAGAACATTATGATATATAAGAGGAGACCTTATAAAGATACATTATCTACATACAAAATTCCATCCAGATCGTTAGAACCGTTTCCGAGAAATCGAGAATTTAGTTAGATATGATAACGTTTCTATTAAATATCCTATGACTATCAAAAGCTTGACTGCCTTGTTGATCTGGTGATCGTAAACGCGATTGCTTATCATGAGGTTGTGGAATCGAAGCAATCAGGCCGAAATCAGATATTATCTAATTAATCTAAAATTAATCTAACGGTGGTAGAGCCCCGCAGCAGTTTTTTGCTGTTGCACGTATGGGCCGGCTCGAGCCGGGTTGGTACCACGACCTCACAGAATACCGGCGTGAAGTAGAGGCTCTGCTTCTGCGTTTCGTCTGGTGAGTGCAGGTGGCCGGAGGCCCAATTCCCCCCCCCCCCCCCCCCCCATCAACATGGTAGCGGAATTTGACAATAGACTACCCCAGGAGGGTACCAGTACCCCTGGAGAATCCCTCGCTGAGCATCCACGACCATGTTATTCCAATCCTGAGCGTGGGTGCTCAGGCTGCCCCGCGTATTCTGGGGGGGGGGGGGGGGGGGGCAAAATTCCGCTCAAAAACAAAACTGCTCGGGGCAAGCTGAGCAACAATACCAAGGCGACCCCTGCCACGCTATCCGTGAATTTCTGCAACATCAGGGGACTTCACTCTAACCTAAACGCCGTCCACTACCATCTCGAGACGGCGAAGCCGGCCTTGCTCTTTTTGACCGAGACGCAGGTTTCCTCTCCGACTGATATTTCGTATCTCTCCTACCCGGGGTACAAATTGGAGCACTCCTTTGTGCCTCGGGCTGGAGTTTGCGTGTATGTCAGAGAGGACATCTGTTCTCGACGCCTCGGCAGTCTTGAAGGTTCGGACCTGTCCATCCTTTGGCTACGCGTAGACAGCGACGACCATCCGCGCGTCTACGGGTGCCTCTATAGGTCCCATAGCGGTAATGCCGAAACAGACCGACTCATCGACCACGTCCAAATGGCTACAGACTCCTTGCTACAACAGGTCCCATCCGCAGAGATCGTGATCCTTGGCGATTTTAACGCCCACCATGCCGAATGGCTCGGTTCACGTTTAACCGATCATGCGGGGAGATCTGTTTATGACTTTGCCTTGGCATATGGTCTGACACAACTGGTTACTTCGCCTACGCGGATTCCAGATGTGGAGGATCATACACCTTCCCTGTTGGACCTTCTGCTGACCTCTCATCCGGACGGATATCAGGTTTCCGTCGATGCCCCTCTCGGCTCTTCGGACCATTGTCTGATCCGGAGTATGGTGCCACTCACGCTCCCTTCGCGGTTGCGTTCTGCAGGTTGCCGCCGTGTTTGGCATTACAGGTCGGCGGATTGGGACGGAATGCGGTCTTTCTTTGCATCCTACCCATGGGGGCGGGTTTGCTTCTCGCCGGATGATCCCAGCGCTGTTGCTGACTCTGTCACTGATGTGGTGCTACAGGGAATGGAACTATTTATTCCATCATCTGTGGTACCCATCGGAGGCAGATCTCAGCCTTGGTTTGGTCGCTCCTGTAAGACTGCATTGCGCAGTAAGCAGGAGTGTTATCAAGCCTGGGCTGCGGCTTCAGTGACTCGGGATGTAAACACCAGCACACTTAAAAAGAAGTATAACTTCGCCTCCAGGTCCTTCAAAAGAGTTATTGCCAAGGCAAAGTCAGAGCACATAGGCAGAATTGGCGAGAAACTAGTTCGCCTTCCTTCGGGAACCCGTGCATTCTGGTCTCTCGCCAAGGCTGTCCAAGGGAATTTCTGTAAGCCATCACTACCATCTCTGCACAGGGAGGACGACTCACTGGCCCAAGACGCAAAAGACAAAGCCGACCTTTTAGGCTCCCTTTTTGCGTCCAACTCGACTCTTGATGACGGGGGGAAAACACCGCCGACCATCCCGCGGTGTGAGTGCTCCAAGCCGGATGTGCTATTCTCACAGCGCTCAGTTCGCAAAGCACTTCTCTCCCTGGACATCCAGAAGTCGAGTGGGCCTGACGGAATCCCCCCAATTGTGCTGAGGACGTGTGCTCCGGAGTTGGCACCGGTCCTAACGCGTCTTTTCCGGTACTCCTACTCCCAAGGCGTAGTCCCGAATTCATGGAAGACAGCTTTTGTCCACCCGATCCCTAAAAAAGGCGACCGCTCAGACCCGTCCAACTATAGGCCTATCGCGATCACCTCCTTTTTCTCCAAAATAATGGAATCCATTATTAACTGCCAGCTCATCCGGTACCTTGAGGATCACCAGCTTATTAGTGACCGCCAATACGGTTTTCGTCGGTGTCGATCAGCTGGTGATCTTCTGGTCTACCTGACCCATAGATGGGCGGAGGCAGTAGAGTCCAAGGGGGAGGCGTTGGCCGTTAGTCTGGACATTGCGAAGGCCTTTGATCGGGTTTGGCACAAAGCGCTTCTTTCGAAGCTGCCTTCCTATGGGCTTCCCGAGAAATTGTGCAATTGGATCACCAGCTTTCTTGCAGATCGGAGCATCAAGGTCGTTGTAGACGGTGCATGTTCTGACTACAAGCCTATGAACGCTGGTGTTCCACAAGGCTGTGTGCTATCACCAACGCTGTTTCTTCTGCATATCAATGATATGTTGCTAACTGGTAACATTCATTGCTATGCGGATGACAGCACTGGTGATGCTCTATACACCGGCCGGGCCAATATTTCTCAGGAAAACGTCGCCGAGTACCGGAACAAACTTGTGTCTGAAGTCGAGTCTTTGCTGGACAAAGTCTCGGATTGGGGGCGACTAAATCTAGTCCAGTTTAATCCTCAGAAGACACAAGTTTGCGCGTTTACCGCTAAAAAGAACCCCTTTGTCGTATCTCCTCATTTTCAAGGCACTCCCCTTCTTGCCTCAGCCAGTATCGGTATCCTCGGAGTCGACATATCGAGTGACGTGCAGTTTCGTGGTCACTTGGAAGAGAAGGCCAAATTGGCCTCTAAAAAGCTTGGCGTGCTCAGCAGAGCGGGACAGTATTTCATGCCGGCACACCGCCTGCAACTTTACAAGGCGCAGGTTCGGCCTCACATGGAATACTGTTCCCATCTCTGGGCAGGGGCTCCCCAGTGCCAGCTCCTTCCACTTGACCGCATCCAGCGCAGAGTGGCTCGAATCGTCGACGACCGAGCCCTTTCCGATCGGCTCGATTCATTGGCACTGCGAAGAGATGTTGCATCTCTTTGCATTTTCTTTCGCATCTACCATGGGGAGTGCTCTGAGGAATTGTTCGGATTAATCCCAGCCGCCAAATTTCATGAACGCACATCGCGGCAGAACTCCCGATACCATCCACATCATCTGGATGATTGGCGGTCCACCACTGTGCGATTTAGAAGATGTTTTCTTCCTCGCACGACTTCCTTGTGGAATCGATTACCATCAGCGATTTTTCCGGACCGATACGACTTAGGGACCTTCAAGAAAAGAGCCTACTCCTTTTTAAAAGGCCGGCAACGCATCTGCAATTCCCCTGGTGTTGCGGTTGTTCATGGGCGGCGGTAGTCACTTACCATCAGGTGAGCCGCATGCTCGTTTGCCCCCTCTCCTATAAAAAAAAAATTAGGTTTTACTGATTTTGACCCTTCTCATCTCATTTGGTCATCTACGTGCCTCGGAAAGCACGAAAAACCGTTTGTCACGGTCCCATCCAACTATGAGAGTGAGGAAATAGAGAATGTGTGCTGCACAGGTGCATTCGCATAGACTTGGTCACTATAATCCTGTCCTGCGCAGATGGCTAGTCTCTGTTGTGACGGACCGAAATAAAAAGCAATAAAAAGGTCTGTGGGACATATCAAAAATCTACTTCTAAACATAGCCCCCCCCCCCCCATAGATTGCCTCATAAATTTCCCCCACATTTGCCATAATTGCCACGCTTGGCAAGCGGGTTGGCAACCGCAGTTTTTTATTTTTGTCGTTATTAGGAAGAAGCTCCTGTCCATCTCCTGATTCGTTTCCCTCTGTCGTCTCTTACGACACCCACGGGATGATATGGGGTAATGGATTCTCTTTTATAATTTTTTGTTTTTACTTACAGGCCGTATCCGACGCGATGCTCGTTGAGCTCAAAGCATGCTTCATGGAGGCCTACGACGACAATCAGGATGGCAAGATAGATATACGAGAGGTAACAATGTGAAAATCTATTTATAACATATAAACTTTATTATATACAATATTAAAAACTATAATTAAAAAAAACTTAAACTAGTAAAATAACTTAATTATCATACAGTCCTACTCTCCGCGTTTCCCCGCTGAACTTAGCCTTTGAGCGAGAAAAGAATCTTATCACCAGCAACAACGACCAGCCGCGGATGGAGTTCCTTAAGGAACTTCATCCCATGTGGACCCCACAGACCGATCGTCTCCACAGCAAATGGCACAAATATGTAGTCATCTCTCCGAGACTCATATTTGCGCCACTTTCTCATCATAACTAATTTTTATAACAACTATTGTGTGGAAAATACTCATTAAATGTTTACAACCATTATAATTTTTGTAACCATTCTGAAGAAAAAGTTACCTTAATAGTTTAGGCTAGAATTTATTTTTGTTTTTAATAAATTTTCATCTGTTATGATTCTATCACAAGTTCACTGCCAAACATAATCCTCCACAAAGAACCACAAAGCATGGTGACTGAGCCTTCTACATCCATCAACTTAGTGCATATTTCATCAAATCGTCACTCCATCTAGTGGGTCGCCCAATAATGTACTTTGAGAACTTTTTCAACCAACTTCAAAAAAAGGTGGAGGTTCTCATTACGATATGAATTTTTTATGTGTGTTACCTCAAAACTTTTTTCTAGGTGAACCGATTTTTATGATTATTTTTTTTATTTGAAAGCTAGCGCTACTCAGGTGGTCCCATATAAATTTAATCAAGTTCTGACCAGTAATTTTTGAGGTATCTTTAACAATGCGTATTTAATTGACTTCGACTACATTGATGATCTTCTCATTTTATTTATATTGGGGTCGGTTGTACAACATTTTTAATTTTACCACTTATTCCCCATCGATCGTCAGTTCTTTGAACTACATTTTTTATAGAATAGGGTGACAAACGAGTACACAGTGCACCTGATGGTAAGTGGTTGCTGTGACCCATAGACATCTACATCTATCCTTAATAAAAAATCAAAATGCAGATGCGTCGTCACCCGTGAGGACCAACATGGAATGCCTCTTTTCCAGTAAAAAGGGTCTCCGGTTCTCTACACTCACCATATGAAACACAGCAGTGTTAAGCTGCTATTTTACGCTGGTATTCTGTGAAAGCGTGGTCCTTCCCCGGTCGAACCGAAACTTGTTCCCAATCGCTCGTCAGTTTTTTGAACTGCATGGCTGGCCTATTGCCACTTTGCTGATTTGTTAGACTGTGTTAATTACATTTATTGTATTGCTACTAATCCATGTTGTTCTATTTTTCTAGCTAGCTCAACTGCTGCCGATGGAGGAAAACTTTCTTTTATTATTCAGATTCGACAATCCGTTGGAGTCCAGTGTGGAGTTTATGAAGGTATATACTCTATTTGCTTTAAATGTAGCACACTACGATTTATAAAGTTAGTGTGACTGGTATTGAGAATTTTGACGCAGTAAGTTTTGGTGAAATGAAGGAATGCATGTCTGAGAAATAAAAAATAAAGAAATAAAAAGTTTTCGAAGACATGTGAAGTTCGCCAAAAAAGTGGTAGCATATGAGAACCCACTACCCCATATCATCCCGTGGATGTCATAAGAGGCGACAGAGGGAAACTTAAACAGGAGACGGGCAGTTAACAGAATAATAAAAACTGTTGCCTGTCAAGAGTAGCTATAGTGGTAATTATCATTCTATAAGGCAATCTACGGGAGAGGTTTTTCAGCAATGGACTTTTCATAGGCTGCAATAATTGAACAAATGAATGAAAGTAAGCGCTCGCCGCTACCCATGAACATCTGCGACGCCGGAGAAATTAGTGCGTTACCGTTCTGATGCGTTTCATTATTAAGTATATGGAGAAAAACCTTGTTATCTATATGTAATAATTTGCGATCTAAATGCTTATTTAATACGAACTCGATGGTGAAGGAAAGCATCGTAAGGGACATGTGAAGTTCGCCAACACGCACTGAAGGTCACACTGAAGCCCATACTCTCCATAGCACTGTCGAAAATGAGAGTTGGCACTTGCCCAGAAGTGTGGCTTACATAGGCTGTAATTTCAACATATTATTAACATTATTGAAAAGAAAGAAAGAAAGAAAGAAAGACATTTATTCACTGGAACTGTACACATCACAACAATAAAAAATAACAAGTTAAAAGTATGGTAGACTAAAATTACGAGAGTGTATAGCGCCAGTGCATAGGTTATGACTCAGCGTAATGCTGCAGGGTAACCTACAGCGCTGATGATTCTGCCATAACCACAGAAACACGCACGATCCGCCTGGAAGTGTTTATGACATTCATTTCAATAATTATTTTATAAATTGAATTATTTCCTTGCTAATAAATATACCTACATATACATTTAGGGATATACACACATACATACATACAAGACATATTATACATAAATATATTCATATCATATTATATTCTATATAAAACTAAAAAGGTTTCAATACATATATAAAAATAAACGTAACAATAAGCTTAGAAAATACACACTAAAAACAAACATATAATGCTCAACGATGCTGGAAGATAGGCTCAAGGTTGAGCTTTTTGTGAGTGTAATAAATGATTTTTATAATGGGATTTAAAATTATACTTTGAATTACACTCACGAATAGGTGGAGGAATGTCGTTCCAGCACCTTGTAGCTATATATTTAAAACTACCTCTGAAAGCTGCAGAACAGTAAGTGGGATTGGCAAGCGGGTTCGTACAAGACCTAATGATGTTTTGTCGATTTCTCCATATAAGTTTATCATATAAATATAGGGGTGACTTAGTTTTGACAACATCAAATAGAAGATTAGCGAGGTATAGTTTCTGTCGCGCTTTCATTTTCAAAATGCCTGCTTCATTGAAAAAAGGTGTTACACGGGACCGTTTTGGTATTGAGAAGCAGTATCGTGCACATGCATTTTGTATACGTTGAATTAGACGTTGTGACTTTTCCAAAATACAGGGTCCATACACTGTAATGCAGTGGTTTAATTTTGAAAGAACGAGAGATTCACACAGTCTAATTCTTAAGTCCAACTGAATGTATTCGCGGATTCTATATAACACCTTTAACCTATAAAAGCAGTTGCGGACAAGCTCGAGTACGTGTTTTTCAAAACGCAATCTGCTATCCATAACTAAACCGAGGTTACGAGCTTCACCTACACGCTCCAGAGGGATGTTTAACAACATGATTTTAGGGTTTTGATTTTCTAAAAATTTGATTTGGTTCTTTGATCCTAAAAGCATATACTTAGTTTTTAGCGGGTTTAAAATGAGGGAATTTTTCTGTGACCATATTGCAATTCGATTCAGGTCCTCATTGATGTTACTAATTGCGGAATGAAATTCAAGTGAATTGCAGGAAAGATATACCTGTAGATCATCAGCATATAGGTGGTATTTGCAGAAGTGCATGCAGTTAGTTATATCAGCAGTGTAAATTATAAATAACAATGGTCCTAAGATAGAACCCTGTGGAACACCTCTATGAAGTGGTCGTTGTTCAGAAACAAGGGAAGACCCATTTGGTTGATTTAATATTACTTGTTGTGAACGGCCGCATAAGTAACTTTGAAACCATTTTATGGAAGATGTTACAAAACCATAAAACGATAGCTTAGACAGCAGCAAATCTATGTTAATAGAATCAAATGCTCTTGAAAAATCAAGCAGGGTAAGGATCGTACCTCTACCAGAGTCTTGAGATGTAAGAATATTGTCAACCACGTCAAGTAAAGCAGTAGACGTGCTTCTACCTTTTCTAAAACCTGATTGTAAGTCAGGTAAAATATTGTTAGCATCACAAAACTTGACGACTTGATTATAAATAACTTTTTCTAAAATTTTTGAGAGAAAGGGTAGTATACTTATTGGCCTTAAGTCTTTGAGATCCTTAGGATCATTGTTTTTAGGTAAAGGACGTACGAGAGCTATTTTCCACGAAGAAGGAAAAGTAGATGTTTCAATTGACTTATTTATGATTGCTGTAATGACTTTTAACGTAGCCGGAAGTGTTAAGATGATCATATCCCTACTCAACTTATCAATACCGTGAGCATTTGATTTTATTGATAATATAATCTTTGCAACATATTCTTCACTTACATTGTGAAATTTAAATTCATTACACCCATATCGATGAAACTCATATTGAGTTAAATCAGAAATGGTTAAATTATTATTCCCGGGAACATTAAGAAAATGGCTATTGATTATATGTTATATTAACTGTAGATCTGGCGAGAATATGACACGGACGGCAGCGGATACATCGAGGCTGATGAACTCAAGGTAATGTTTGTCTTTTAATATATGTAGGTACACAAAAACAAAATTAGATAAAAAAAAAATAATTAATGCTTTAATTAATTAATGATAAATTTATATACATTTTTTTTCACCAGTTACTCGACTTCAAAATCGATCATTTATTAATGGAGCGATGCAATTAATGAATTGCAAAAGTCGTAGTTACCAATTGTAGCGGTGATAAAATATCTACTACCCCATATCATCCCGTGGGTGTCGTAAGACAGACGAGAGACAGAGCGACAGAGGGAAACAAATCAGGCAATCAGCAACAGCTTGTTCTACGATTAAAAATAAAAAACTGCGGTTGCCAAACCGGTTGATAGGCGTGGCAACTAAGAGGTAATTTATGAGGTAGGGCTATGTTCAGCGGTATACTTTAATAAGCTGTAACGGTAAATCCTAGAAAACGATCTGTCTAATACGATATTTAAAATTTCTACGTCTGCATAAAAAGGGCTATTGTTGAAGTGCTCACTGCGAATCTAGTTTTCATAATCATTTCACAATAAATTTTACAACACCTTTGTAAACTGTTATATCAAAAAACAGCATTTGCGAGGCTACTTACTAGTTCTGCAATGGGCAAAGGCTTTTTCTCGAACCAGTAAGTAGTTGAAATACTCTAGTCTGACCTCGACTTATTTCTACTCATAATTGCTAGTCGTTAATGCAACTTATTTTATTTATTCTTTATTGCATTCCTTAATCTAAAAGAATACAAAGGGCGGACTTAATGCCTTGTGGCATTCTCTACCAGTCAACATCTTTATAGAGTTTTTTTTTTATAGAATAAAGGTGACAAGCGGGCACACAACCCACGTGATGGTAAATGGATGCTGTGGGCCAATCTACATTTATCATTGCTTAAAAATCAAATGCACCCCTTAAGACTAAGATGGAATGCCTCGTATCCAGTAAAGAAGGTCTCCGGTTCTCTACACTCACCATTCGAAACACAGCAGCATTAAGCTGCTATTTTACTCTGGTCTATTCTGTGAGAACGTGCTCCTTTCCCGGATGAGCCGACCCATTCGTGCTACAACTATAATATAGCTGCTCCATGGCTGTACCACTTATAAAGAATGCTGGCCTGATATCATAAAACGAAAGCAACTTTCGAAATCATCCTTTGTTACAATAATTTTGTTACCGTTGAATTGATTTAAATAAATAAATTCATATTGTAACCTAAATATTAAATAATTGCGAAAAAAATAAATACAAGTCTAAATTGAACTACAATATAATATAACTTTTTTAAATAAACTTAAGACATACTAAAATTAAATACTTTCATGCAGCGCAATGGACTTCTTTCTGCTCTAAAATCCCTTTCAGAAATGGAAGGAGGCCGGAGGCAATGGGACACAGGCAGATAATTTATTTTATAATAAGCTAAGCTAATTACGAATATACCTTTAAGCATAACATCTTAAAACGATGATGAACTGTTTCCAGAATTTTCTTCGCGATCTGTTAAAGGAAGCGAAGAAGATCAATGATGTATCTGAAGACAAACTTATAGAATATACAGACACAATGGTAAGTACATATACATTACAAAAGTTCATATATATAATAAACTATAATAATTATAGCATACGAGTTTTCCGTTTTTCCTTTAAATATCTACTCAAAGCCGTTGAGTTATAATAACTCAATGCTCAAAGCTTATATCTATTTATTATAATATTACTAGTTCTAATATTTAGCTGTCCTCAACTGTCAATATTGTGTTTTGTATATTTTTTTCTTTATTTAATTTTTTATATATACCTTCCCTATTCGTAATTCCTTGTTTTTGTCTAACAGTTCTTTGCGGGAAAAATGTCTGGAAGGAATCGCTTAGAGAGCGATAAGACCACCTGTTGTACCTTCTATATACATATTTCATTTTCATTTCCTTTTAATGTGTGATTGTTCTATTTAAAATTCTATTTGACGCCGGTAAGTACGTATCATGTTGAAACGTCTCGTTTTAAAGCTGCTTCCCCTAGAACCTTTCACGTGGTCGGATCTTATGCCTTCCACATCCAAGTTTCCTATATACCATAGGTATATTCCATAGGTACTACATTATGTACCACTTGTTATAAGGACCCACTGAGTTATATGTACTGCGTACTACAGAAGCCATTCTACACAAAAAATGTGCACTACTCTATGTACTCGCGCATGCGCAGTTGATTTATGCTCGGTTTCTGAGGTACTTTTATCGGCAGTTTATCTATTCGTTAGCGCTATTGGTTCGATAACTTGTGAAAGTGCGTTTCCTAACATCGCAATGTAAGATAAACTCCGTTTAAGCTAAGTTTAATTTAACTGGCCAATATGTGCCATTTATCGGTTCTATAACTTTACGAGTATTTGACGTATAATTTCAAGCAAACTACATCAACTTTTATGTTATAACGTGTTATTATTAAAATAAATTGCCAGTGGGCGCTAAATACTAAAATTTTCAAGGGATAAAATAATTATTAATAGAAGTGCAATGAATACGAGTACTCTTCTCTCTTTCAGAAAAAATTTTTACTACATTTTCCAGATTCCACAATGTTTTGGATAATGCAAAACGATAGTAAATACCACTAAACTTAAAATCAGAAAGTTATGAAAAATAAAACCACATTCGAATAAAAGTAATGAGTTTGGTGTTTTCTTTTTTAACAATTTGACAATACAATGATGTCATTCATACAGTTTCTGATAAATATGGAATTATCATATTTTATTACTAAAACAGTACATATCCTCTTATTTAGCCTCAAAAAATATATTTTATAAATAATACTAGTATAAATGAAGAATTGAAATTAAAAAATCAATTTTAGATTAGATGTCTTAAACAGACCCATCTAGCGCCAAATTATGGTACTTGTTAATGGTTTCATAGTTGTTGAACGATTCGTTGAGTATTCAGAAACGCAGTGACAGTTAACCGACGTTTATCCTATAGATAACTTTATTGAATCAATAGCTAATGGGGAGATAACTAGGAACTTCAGAAACCGGGCATTAATCGCGTTGCGCCTGCGCGGTCATCACTATGTTGAAATCTTGTATTATTAGCGCCGCTCCACACTGCATATATATTGAAACCACAGACTGATTTAGTACATTGAAACCACACTAAATGACACACTGTACGGATTGCAGTACAGTTCAGTGGAACATAGTGTATGTTCGGAATGCGAAATCTAGTACGTAGTACATATTATATATCGATGTAAGGTACCTAAGTCCGCTATTGCCCTTGTTTGCTTGTTTGCTCAATAACAATAGTTAATTTTGACTGTATAACTTCCGATCCTAAATCCAAGATAAAGCTCTAGGGACAAGGTCAAGTTCTGTTTCTATGTTTAGAACAGGCAGGGTCAGAATGTGTACAAAAGGCTAATTGTTACTTTTTCTGGTATGGATATGTTCTGACGCTACATTTGAACCTACCTTCGATATAATCGAAAGAAATGTACTTATAAGCCACAACATTTAAATGTAGTAATTTCTTAAAGTGTTAAATTAATAGCTGTCAAACACAGGGCGCCAGACGCAGTTTCTAAGCGCCTTGTTTAGGCTTTAGGCTTATTACCAAAATAGCGGCGAAGTAACAGCTGATAAATCATCCTTAATGTACTGGATCACAACGTCTCTCTCTCTCTCTCTCTTCCTGGCTATGTGTCCCACATGGTGGTGGGGTCAGCCTTTCTTGTCTTACGCCTCCACTTCGCTCTATCCTCGACTTCATTTTCGGAGACTTCGCACTCTCTCATGTCCTTTACCACTACATCTTTCCATCGTGTTTTGGGTCTGCCCCTGGATCTTCGACCTGGGATGGAGAGTTGTAGTGCCAAGTTCCCTACGTAGTCGGGTGGCCTCCTCTTCACGTGCCCATACCATCGCAGCCTACTTTCCTGCATCTTGTCAGCGATGTCGCGCACGCCCAAGCTTCCTCGCACGTACTCGTTGCGGATTTTGTCGCGCTTGGTAACGCCGCACATCCACCTCAGCATCTTCATCTCAGCAACTTGCATGGTATGTACATTCTTTTGAGTTACGGCCCATGTTTCACTGCCATACAATAGGACTGGTCTGATGATGGTCTTATAGATTAAACCTTTAAGTTTGACCAGCATTATCCTATCGCACGTGACACCAGTCACTTCTCGCCACTTTAGCCACGCTGCGGCTATTCGGTGCTGAATGTTAATTTCCAAGTCCCCAGAACCGCTCATCATACTACCCAGATACTTGTATTGATCACACGAGTTCACCAATTGTCCATCGATGGAAATCGGACTGTTGTTTGTATCTGGGTCGTTGAAGGACATGAACTGAGTCTTTGCCACACTCAGCACAAGGCCACCGGTCTGTAACTGATGTTTCCACGACACGAGTGCCTCTTGCAAGTGAGCGCGGCTGTCTGTGCAGATGGCTACGTCGTCAGCGTATATAAATGTCCACGTTGCTGAATTCTGTGCCGCTTCGGTGAGTGAGTCCAGAACCAAACAAAACAGAAAAGGGCTCAATACAGAACCTTGGTGCACTCCTTCTGTGACCGCTATCGACCTGGTCTCACCCACCACGGTCCGAACCATTGATCTCGCATCTCTGTACATGTCGGCAATGATGTTAACGTAGTGTTCGGGGACATTTTTCTTACGAAGGCTCCACCAGATCGTATCCCTTGGGACACGGTCAAACGCCTTTTCCATGTCCAAAAATGCGACATGTAATGGTCGGTTTTTCGCGCGATACTCTTCGACAATCGTGTTAAGAGCAAACATCGGATCCGTGGTAGACAATCCAGGTACGAAGCCATAGTGGTTCTTAGACAGCTCGCACTCGGATCTTATGCGGCTGTCAATTACCCTCTCATAGAGCTTCATGGTGTGACTGAGGAGCTTGATTCCGCGGTAGTTGTTGCACTCGTACTTACTACCTTTTCCCTTGTAGATGGGAACTATAATGCTCAATCTCCACGCCTTTGGCATTTTTGAAGAGAACAACATACAGTTAAAGAAATCGGTTAGCAGCACGAGTCCGCGTGGACCTAAGCATTTCCAAGCTTCCACTGGTATTCCGTCAGGTCCAATGGCTTTCTTGTTGGACATTTTGTGTCGGGCTTTCTTTACCTCATCAGGGTGTATTGGAGGTATAAGTCCTGCATTCACTTCCACTCCAGGAAGTTGTGTGGCAGCTAGATGGGGTAGGGATAGTAGCTGTTCGTAGTAATGATGCCAAGCTGTTATGACATCATGGTCTTTATATAACAAGTCGCCATTTGGTCCTTTGACAGTTTTACACCTGGCCGGATCCTTTGTGCTTTGACAACGCTGTTTTGCTAGCTTATATATACACTTTTGGCCTTCTTTTGTGCTTAATTTACTATAAAGCGTTTTCTGGGACTGCGCACGTTCTATGGCTATAACTTTCTTGGTAACTTTTTTAACTGCTTTGTACTTTTCCCGATCTTCTGGGGTTAAAGTGGACTGCCAGGTCTTAAAAGCATTTTTCTTTTCCCGTATTGCATCTTGCACCTTCTCTGTCCACCACCACGTCTCTCTGTCGGATTTTTTACCGCTTTTTGTACGGCCAAGAATGTTGTTTGCAGTAGTTATAATGGACTTACGTAAATTTTCCCATATGGTGTCAATATCTGATTTAACATCAACCTTTAAATCAGCAAGACGTTCACAGAACTCGGGAATTTTCTCACCTTTTAGGTTCCACCATTTGGTGAGTTCAGGAATTTGAGTTGGTTTTTCCTTGGGATGTCGTTTGAATAGCACGTCCATTACAACAATACGGTGTTGGGGGGCGACGCATTCTCCCGGAATAACCTTACAATTTGTTACACGGCCAATGTGAGCTCGGTTGATTAGTATGTAGTCAATCTGTGAAGATATTTGGCCGCTTTTATACGTGATTAGATGTTCGATCTTTTTAGCGAAGAATGAATTGGCAATAGCAAGATCGAAGGCTGCTGCCGTGGAGAGAATGACTTTACCAGCATCGTTTAGTGTTCCGTACGCGTAACCTCCGTGCACCCTTTTGAAAGCGCTGTTTGCTTCTCCGATGTGGCCGTTTAAATCACCTCCCAGTAAAGTAGTTTCTTTAGGAGATATTGATTGAAGAGTGTATTCTAGGGAAGTCCAAAAATTGTCTTTCTCTGCTTGGCTACAACCCACTTGGGGAGCATATGCAGCTACAATATTTAGTACCTCACCTTCCACCAGTACCTTTATTGACATGAGTCTGTCGTTAATACGGTTGACGTCCAGGATGTTTTCAAGATGATCTTCTTTGACAGCAATTGCTACGCCATTCCTACCATGCTTTGCACCTACGTACATAAGTTTGTAGCCCTCTCCGATATTACGGGCTTTGGATCCAGTCCATCGAGTCTCTTGTAGACATATAAAATCTACCCTTCTGCGCTTGAAAAGAGAGGCAAGTTCCTTAGTCTTCCCCGTTAATGTTCCTGCATTTAAGGTAGCGAAGCGGACTTTTAGGTTACGATTTGGGACTAACGTCGTTAGCCGAGCCCGTCCTTGACTCGGTAGCCCTAGCATACTATTCGCAGTTTTAGGGCAATGTGACTGCGCGTCGTTTCGCGGCGACGCCCTATCCGTGAAACTCAATCCATTACGTAACCTTTCCATGTTTCTTTTCTAAAGATTTGGCTTTTGGGGTTTATTAGTCTATTGCCGATTGCCATCTGACGCAAAAACACCTACCCGCTCAAGGTAGGGAAACCCGTTATGGAGGTGTTGTATCCAGTATACAGGGTATTTCTACCTGTATGAAGCGCTGTCTGGTTATCCCGCCAGACGTCGGTCGCTGGAGCCCCGTCCGTAGGTCAGCAGAGTGTACCACGTGCAGGTGGGGTTGGCGTTTGGGCTGGTAAAGGTGTTGTTTCCAGCCCCTTACACTCCTAGCCCCTTACACTCTGGATCACAACGTACCTAGTGATTATACACACTTTAGGTGTAGTTAAAATATATCCCAGTAAAATGGTGACGTAGTACAACCTTTATCCTAATTACGAGAGCGTGATCAAGGCATTGATATAAAAAAAACCCGATCTAGCACACACACACTTTTCATTCTATGAGAAATTCTATGAAAAATTATATTGACAGTCATACTACATACAAAATATGTACATAATATATTATATGTTATTTTAAACAACATAGTGTTATCATTAAAAAAATATAACGCAGTAACAGAGTGATTCCCACCAACCTCGCGAAAGTTAAACAATGGCAGTGCTAGGACTTACAATTCAGTAGAAACATACCTTATTACGATCTAGATTACGTTGATTATTATTTAAAAAATACCTACAAGAGGTTTCTCTCGTAAATAAGTTAGTTTAATAGATTATTTATTAATTTTTTCATTGTAATATACAGCTCCAAGTGTTTGACTCCAACAAGGACGGGAAGTTACAACTCTCTGAAATGGCAAAGTAAGTAATGATCTTTGGTTTTTAATAACTATTATAATATTATTGATAGTTCCCGTTGTTCAAGAATGGCTGTTCATCATGTTCATCCAGGATTGATTCGAATCCTTTGTGGGCCGGCTTTTAAAAAAGTCTAATTTGCAGCTATATAGGGCCCATAATACAAAATGTAAAATTCGCCCATATATTTTAAAATGCGTGAGTAAACTGAATTAAATCCCTGCTGGTTAATATCGATTCTAATCACTGATTTATCACGCGATCAATATAGAGAATTGAGTTGTGGCGGCGCTGTCGTCGCGCCACAAGCGAGAATAAATGGAAGCCTAAATCACGCTTCAAAATTAAAAGCAGTATAATAGGTATATAGAATAAGTCCAAACTACCACTAGGAGCGTTGATCGCTCCCCGGGATTAACACTTTCTCCGGCGGGAGATCTTGCTTTCCTTTCACGGCTACAGAGTGATCGTTATTCGATATGAAGGTGTTTCTCAAATGATTTTTTCTTGGTGATTCTTCCCATAATAAAGGTTGTTTTCTAACCAATGCTAAAATTATGATTATTCATACTACTACTATATCATTATGGTGTAAAAAACAGCGCTTAAACTTATTAGATACATCATATTTAAATAATAGTATGCAAACAGTTGTTATCAATGTGAGTAGTTATAAGTAGCAGCACGAAAGTCTAGCGGTGACCGTTATTGCGCATAAGTCGCGCTGATTGGCTCGTGCGTATCGTTTGAACGCGCTGATTGGCTTTCCAGTCACATTCGTGCAATTCATGCAATTCGTGCGCGTCCCCTCCACGTTTCGCTCAGCGCTAGACTTACGTGCCCTGACTTGTATTCCCGTGTAATATAAATGATTTACTTTGTTGAAAGACTTAAATGACAATTTTCATAAATCAGTTCACTGGCTTAATATTAATATCAATAGCGTCAACAATTTTGCTTTTGAACGCTGATAAAACGAAATTTATCAAACTCACTACACCAAATGTTAAACAATAACAGTTTTGTTAAATCCATTGTTATTCTTGGAATAACAGTTTACGAAAAACTTCAGTGGGGACCGAATATATCTAAACTAGGTAGCAAACTAGGTAACAAATCTGCAGCATATGTTGTAAAAAGATTAGAAATGTTTTATGTGTTGAAACAACTACATTAGTTTATTTTAGTTATTTTCGTAGCAAAATGCGAGTGACATCAAAACTATCTTAGTTTTGCAAAAGAGCAATTTATAACCTAAGTCCGAAGGAGTCCCTTAGAGAATAATTTAAAGAAATAAATGTAGCTATTAATTTTGACCTCTCAGTATGTACACTAAAACGAAAATCGTTTTATTAAAAATAGTGTAATGTACATCATTCTGTAAGTACTAGGAACAAGCCCATGCCTGTAATATCAGTTACTCGACTTCAAATATTAAGTAAAGTAAAAGTCGCAATGTGTGCAGTTTACAACAATCAAGTCCCAGAAAATATACAGAACCTATCTAGCAAAAAGTAATATTTTTACGAAGCAAACATTTTAAATAAGAGTTAATATATTACTAAAGAGTATATGATTAATATTGGCCTCTGGGAATGGCACGATCGCTACCATGCAATTTCTAAATGTTTTCATATTTAAAGTAAAATTAAAGTAAAGTTACAGCCTATTTACGTCTTACTGCTGGGCACAGGCCTCCTCTCATTTCTGAAAGGGTTTTAGGGCAAGGAAATGTTCGCCGCGCTGCCCCAATACTTTTGGCGAACTTCGCATGTCTTCGAAATATTTTATTTTATTTCTCAGACGTGTAGGTTTCCTCACGATGTTTTCCTTCCTACACCGAGCACTAATATTTATTGTAATTAACAATTTCATTGGTGGCGGCGGCGATCGAACCCGAGTTGCTCGCGTACTGTGAAATTTACATTTTTAATTATATTTTATTTATACCTCTCATTACGATAAAACTTTGGCAAATTCTTGTGCGCGTCCGCGAAGGCTTCTAACACAAAAATTAATATTTGTTTGTTTGTTTGTTAATTTTCTATGCGTTCCTTATAACATTCATCCAATTACTACGATACTTCGTTTAGTTTTTGTATGGGCACCCATAAAGGTTTCCCGAGAAAAAAAGCATTACAATTTACAACGCATGCCCGGTACAGATAGTATTGAGCATTTATTTTTAATTATTTTATTGTATTTTATAATTATATTTTTTTTTATATTTGAAGATAATTGTATTACTCAAACGTGATCCCTTTTCAAGTTTATTCTAAAAATTAATTAAACTGTTTTTAACAATTTTATCGCCTTTCATTGTATTTTACAAAAAAAAATGATGCTTAAAAGAAATTTTACAAATTACAATATTTATATCGTGTAGATTTGTTTCAAAAGGGTATACCAAAAGACAATATCAAATTCGGTCCATTGCAATGTAATAACATATCGCTTAAAATAGTCTCCATTAAATCTGAAATTTAAGTATCCCCTAAATGGAAATACAAGGTAAACGGAATCAATATCTGAAAGCCAGTTTTAATCTTGTCACAGCCGACCGAAGTTAATTAATATCTATTCTCAGTTAATAGAAGGTTCTGGAATGTAGTATATATTTCTATGTAAAACACTGTTTATACGGTGATTTTTAAGCCAATAAAGCAAAGTAAAATTAATAGCCTACAGCTGGGCACAAGCCTCCCCTCATTTCTAAAAGGGTTTTTGGGCTAGTTCGCCCCGATTGCCTTAACGAGTAGAGGACTTCATAATATGTCCTTGATATTACTTTTTTTTAATTTATTATACATGCAGGTATTCCTCACGATGTTTTCCATCACCACCTAGCACGTGATACATCCTCGCGTAAAATTGCAATTCAGTATTCATACTCATAATCACCGATTGGTATTTGTTGAAGGTCATACAGGCCTACTCACATAGCTTAGTCGCTTTATACACGGTGCATCTTGCTGTACGTCCCGCCAAGGTCATGCACGACGCACGACGCAAAACGATAATGACTAAGCATGACGTACGTCAATACTCGTAATTACATTCGTCAAGCCTATTCATTGTCGTTTTGCGCCGTGCGTCGTGCATGACTTTGGCGGCACGTACAGCAAGATAGACTGTGTAGAACACGCTTTAATAACAAGTGTCATTTAAAACGCTGTCAGAAATAATAACAGGCCTGTGCTTATCAGTGAGACGTATACAAGCTGTAATTTTACTTTACATAAATAATAACCAGTTTACACGAAATGTTATGTTTATTTTTATAAAATAACAACCCTGTGAAAAATCCGCTATTATATAATTGTAACAAACAACAGCCTATAAATTAAATGGTCTATAAACTTTTACAGATTGCTGCCAGTAAAAGAAAACTTCCTTTGCAGACAGGTCTTTAAGGTACGTTCACATTCATTGATTTAAGTGACATTATACACAGATCATTTTCCATATTTCGTTCTATTCTATTACGTATTGCAAATACTAGTTAATATTCGTATACAATATATAGTATTACCTAGATAGATACCATGCACGCACTAAAAGAATAGGACTTCGAATTACGCATTAACTTCAATTGTTTTAAGTGAAAGTTGCAAGAATTCAAACAAAAACATGTCACTAATTGTTATTAACTGTTTGATGTGACCGATAAAAGAAAATAAATAAAATAATAAACTTAAAACGTGTCATCAAAAATAACATTTAGAGAGTCAAGTTGTCTGTAAACCAAAGAGTGTAGAAATATCGTACGGAAACGATAACATAAGTATATTTTTGCGTGGTAGAGCATCGCTACTCTGTATAATGCTGCACTCGTAGAATTATTGGCTGCACCATAAATGGGTCGATTCAATCGCGGATGGAACACAGAATATCAGCGTAAAAGTAGGTATGGCGAGTGAAGAGAAGTCCTCTTTCTACTGGTAACTTGGCATTCCATCTAACACTTCGGCGTTTATATTCTTAACTAGCTGTTCCCCGCGATTTCGCCCGCGTGTAATTTACTGTTTTAATTATATTACGCGGAACCCTAATTCTCTTTCTAAAATATAAGTAGCCTAAGTTACTCCTTATAACTTCAGTAACCTGCCAGTGAAAATTGGAAATCGGTCCAGCCGTTTCGTAGATTAGCCGGAACAAACAGACAGACAGACAGACAAAAATTTTAAAAATTGTGTTTTTGTTATAAGTACCGTATATACTTTCATATGCATTTAGTAAAAAGCTGTTATTTTGACATTACAAACAGACACTTCAATTTTATTTATTTGTATAGATGAAGATGTCTATGGACCACAGCATTCACATTAACATTAGGTGGGCTGAGTGCTTTTATTCTTATATGTATTAAAATAAAATTTGAAAAAGTTTTTAATTTTTTGGTGCAAATTTATGTATATAATATGCAATACGTAATAGTCATAGAACTATATTATAATATCGTTCATTTATTATTTTGTTAATTAAATATTTCAGTCTCAAACTTTGGTGTCAGTTTAAACTAATTGCATACACTTAATTACATATTAAGTTTTAATAACTAATGCAACTTGAATGAATTCCATTTTTTTTTATGTTTGTCCTTACGATTATAACAATAATGCAATACAGACAGATATTGCTAAATAATTTGAAAAAATTCAAAATTCGTAAATTCATTGTCGTTTTATTTGATCGTTCAATAATGTACATAAATGCTTATCTAACTAATCTAAAAACTTATTTACATTTTTATAATTAAAAAGGTTGCATTTTAAAAAAAGTATGCACAGACAGCAAAATCTGATCTGATATTTACACAATTTGCATGATAGCTTTTAATATTCACGTTTACACGGTATACTGTGCTCGCATTTTCATTTCCGACCACATTCAGCTTCATTCTCGCTATCAGATAATTGCAGTAGTTACTACAATTTTCAATTTGTAGCAACATCTCTTCAATCAATTTCCAGCATAACAAACAGAAAAATGGCACTAAAGAAATCTTACATATGATGTAAAGTTATAAAAATGCTGATCAAAAATAAATAATTGCTATTTTACTTCTCACGTAATATAATTATCTTAGATTAATGATAAGTCATCGCGCGCTCTGACTAGATACCGCCGGCGTTCTTGTAAAATGCGGCAACAAATACTACGCCGAAATCGGCGTACCCGAGCCAGTCGCGTTGCAGGCAACGTGTGAGGTGAACGTAACGAATGTTTTATTAAATTTGGTTTATAATACGAAGTAAAATACCAGTTTACGTATTGAAACTGTGTAAAGATAATACTACAAGAAATAAGAAAGACACTGGAATCACATACTATGTATATATATTTACAATTATGTTAAATGATATAGCACTAAATTATAACTTAACGATGCATATATAGAGCCTACCCGAAAATCGTCTTGTATTGATCATATGTTAAGTAATATTAAAACAGCAATACCAGTCACATTACCGCTTTGTTTATCTGATCACAACACTGCCCAAATGTTGAAAATACCGGTTAAATTTGTAAAACAGAACCCAAGGTCCTATTTCGTTTATAAAAGAGATTACTGCTCTGAAAATGTAGAAAAATTTAATGGCTATCTTGACTGTCTTACATTTAGTGACATTTTAGAAGAAACCAATACAAATAGAGCATTTGAAAAATTCCATGACTTATTTCTCCTATTCTACTATCTCTATTTCCCGCAAATGAAAATAAAAATAATCAACACATACAATAAAGCTAAATGGATAAGCAAAGGAGAAGATTACTTAGATATAAACATTATATAAACAAAGACATCTTTAGTAAACGTATTTACACAAGTTATTCAAAAATTTTGAAAAGATGTATTTAAACGTCAAAAAAAATTAGAAATACATATTTAATTAACACTAGCAGAAATAAATGCAAAGCTTCGTGGACAATTGTAAATAATGAAATAGGTAATAATTCAAAAAATATTAATATTATTAATATTTATTTTTATTTATTTTATTTATTAACACAATACGGTTTACAGTTGTGGAGATAAAAGTTTCTTAAAATTAAATGATTAAGTACTAAACTGTAAGCCAAAACATGTGTTTATGAAGTAAGTTATTAAGAGTTACATCTGCTAAAGTTATAAAACATTTAAAAAAACAAATAAAAAAAATAAAACAGTGGCTTTGCAATCAACAAGAGAGGCCTGTTACAAGCTAGAACAAAAGTATATAGATGAGAGCAATTATTTCAATTATTTCAAAATATCCCGGATAGATCTATTGAAGACATTTGGAGTTGAACCTAGAGTATCAATATTTGGATGGTCCTGGGATATATCATTGTAGAGGCGACACATCCTAACCACTGGGTTGTAATATGATGTGTTGTTACGGTACACTTGGAGTGAAAACAGTTTAGGCTTGCGGTCACGGGCCCTGTAGTGAGTGTTTATGTTAATTGACGCAAGCAAGGACGGAGAATCAATCGTAGAGTGTACTATTTTGTGTAGATATATAAGCCCGAACCTTATGCGTCTCGTTTCTAGCGTAACCATGTTAAATTTCTGCAGCCTATCTGTGTAGGAGGCCAACTTGCGATGGTAACCATGACGAAAAGAGAGACATCTCAAGAATCTTTTTTGAATGTTCTCGATGCGTTCAGTATGTACGGTGTAAATATAAAAGATAACAATACAATTTTAACTGACTCAACCGATATAGCAAATAAATTTAACAACTTCTTTATTAACATGACCCACAACAATAACGCTAGTAATAGAATAACAAAAACTAATTCTACACAGCTCAAGTCAATGTTTCTAAGAAAATTTCAGAAAAAGAAGTCAGAAATGCAGTCATATCTCTTAAGAACTCAAATGCAACTGGTTACGATGGAATATGTACTAATATTATTAAAATTTCCATCGATAGTTTTATAAAAATACTTACACATCTTATAAATTCATCTTTTTCAACAGGTACTTTTCCAGAAAAGCTTAAAGTAACAATAATTAAACCGTTGTATAAGAAAGGTGAAAAAGATGATGTCAATAATTACAGACCCATTGCATTAATGTCAATTTTTTCCAAAATATTCGAAAAGTGTATGTTTTTGCGTCTTACTGAATACTGTCATAAGATTAGTATCATCAGTCCACACCAATTTGGTTTTCAGAAAAACAAATCCACTTCTTTAGCCACTTATACGTTAATTAAATCCATCTTAGTAAGTGTAAATAGTTCATATCTAACCACTGTATTGTTTTTTGACCTAAGTAAAGCTTTCGACTTCGTTGACCATAAAAGTCTTCTTAAAAAATTGGAAAATATGGGCATTCGAGGGATTCCTTTGCAGTGGCTTGAGTCTTATTTGACAAACAGAGGACAAAAAGTCAAAATCAAAAACCTAAATAACCAGAATAAACTGACTTCTTATTTTTCACATTTTAGGAACAACTATTTTGGCGTCCCACAAGAAAGCATTCTTGGGCCTTTGCTTTTTATTTTATGTATAAACGACATTTCAAATGTAACTAAATTCAAATGTACTATGTTTGCGGACGATATTGCAATAACAATTAGTACTAACCCAAGCAAACATTCTTTCACAAAACATGAATCTGACATAAATGACGCTATAAAATCAGTAATAGAATGGTTAAATCTAAATAATTTAAAAGTGAATCTTAGCAAAACTCAAATTAAATTTGACAACTTGAAAACTAATAAGCTTGACATATATCACAACGAAACCAAAATCGAAGAAATGACGCAAACAAAATTTCTTGGCTTAGTAATTGATAGAAACCTTAACTGGGAGTCACATATTAAATCAGTGTGTGATAGAATAAATAAATTTGTATATGCTTTAAGGTATATTAGAAAAGTCACGAACATAAATACTGCCCTGTCAGTGTATCACGCTTATGTAGTCTCTATTCTGCGTTACATGCTAATTATCTGGGGAAAGAAAAAAAAATTTTTATCACTCAAAAAAAATGTTTACGAGCACTAACTCTAAAAGCGCCATTTCATTCATGTAGACCTTTATTCAAAAAGCTTAAGTTATTGACATTGCCATCGCTCTACATATATGAAATATGTTAGTTCGTCAAACATCACAACCATCTTTTTACTAAAGCAAAAATATATCTTCTCGAAGCAACAGATACCCTGAAAAGCTTGTAATTGACACACTTCCTAGATTATCTAAATATAATTAAAACTGTCTGTCATGTGTGTCAAAATATATAATAAAATTCCTCAGCATATTAAAGCACTATCTTTCTCAAGATTTAGAAAAGGCCTCTATGATCTTCTCACAGAAAGAACTTTTTATAGCGTCAAAGAATACCTAGATTATAAATTTGACAAATGAACCACTACTATAATAATTAACGATTTTATTTTGACATTTTATTCTATTTAGTAATAATTAATAATTGTCTGATATTTCTATTATATTTAATATTTAATAATAATTAATAATTATCTAATGAATAATTATTTATAAATTTTAATTTC
Organism: Parnassius mnemosyne; assembly: GCA_963668995.1. Taxonomy (NCBI): domain Eukaryota; kingdom Metazoa; phylum Arthropoda; class Insecta; order Lepidoptera; family Papilionidae; genus Parnassius; species Parnassius mnemosyne. The sequence goes on along the minus strand of CAVLGL010000086.1, from coordinate 18,349,205 downwards.
AATGTATCTTTTAATATTTTGTAATAAATAACTTAATAATGAGTAACTGAATTAGCCACAGACATAAATTTGATATTTGTATGCCTCTATGTAAGCGGTGAAATATGTTTGGCCTAAAGTTTATGTAATTAACACCTGTATTTACCATGTTTGATGCAAATAAAAATTTTGAATCTTTGTATATCATCATTAAGTATCATACAATTACGAAATTTTAACATAAATAACACGAGCCATAAATAAGTCACAAAATATCAATGACGCTATTCAGTGTTGCCGCGAATGCAAAAATAAAGTTCCCCGTGGCTGAGATTTTTATATGTGAATTTATTGTTACTATATTTTATAATATAATATAATATATTTAACTTATTATAATATAACCTAATTCTATATTATTTCATGTTTATGTAGTATTGCTCAAATGACATAATTACCGTTTATTAGGGTTCCGTACCCAGAGTATCAACGGGACCCAAGTCTCCACTATCGTTCCGTCTGTCTGTCAGTAGGCTGTATCTTATGAACCGTAATATGTAGAATTTTCACAGAATGTGTATTTATATTTCTGCTTTAACAACATAAAATAAAATATTAAAGGACCGTCCCGTCAACATGAATATTTTTTATTATGGGATCATCTTCGAAATTTTCAATTTATACGTGATAGACCCATACTGCAGCTATATTACTGGTATAGTTGTAGCACGAATGGGTTCAGCTCGATCGGGGTAGAACCACGCTCTCACAGAATACCAGTGTAAAATAGCAGCTTAACGCTGCTGTTATTCGTATGGTGAGTGTAGAGAACCGGAGACCCTTTTTACTGGAAACGAGGCATTCCATCGTAGTCCTCACGGCTGACAACGCATCTGCATTTTGATTCGTAGTACAAGATAGATGTAGATGTCTATGGGCCACAGCAACCACTTACCATCAGGTGGACTGGTTGCTCGTTTGTCACCCTGATCCTATAAAAAATATCTCAAAGTTAGTTATTCCATGCAAAATTTCGTACAAACTCTCAAAATGTATGGAAGACCTGATTTTTCTTACAATTTGGAAGATAGATCTGTAGTAAAAGTTGTTCATATTGATGCGTAGCATACAAAACACTATTTTGATTACACCATATATAAAACTATTTTTTTTAATAATTTGTGAATATTAGTTAGACATGTAAATAAAAAAATTAAACTGATAAATAAGAGGCCTTATCATTTATACGTCATTTATTCAGAAGAAAAACCTATGCATAATATACACAAATATATTGATACATTCGTTATTAATAAACTATTCATTTTTAAGTATTTCTGGAATACATTCATAACTATGAACTTAACTACTAAGCCATAGCATAAAATAAATTTTCCCGTTAATCGGGTAATAGTTAAGATGCTGGTATATACAATTTTTCACGCACACTAGCATCTTGCAAATTGTCTTATACACACTACAATATTAAGATGCCGCATTCACGGAGCTGTTACTTTCAGGTAGCGCGGTATCTAGTGAGAGCGCGCGATGACTTATCATTAATCTATGATAATTATTATATAATTAATGATTGCTATTAACTGTTATTTTCTTCACCACAATAATACTATTCATATCGTAAGTCACACTCTCACCGACATTCCAAGTTTTATTATTTTGGGCTACTGTGAGATGGTCTATTATGTCACACTCACACCATAGCATCTCATAATATTGTTATTTTTAAGAAATAACGTGCCAAAATTGTATCTATGTAATAAATACTTAAATTAGAATTAAGAATTAAAACAATGTTTCTAAAATTTTCAATTAACAAAGCACTTTCTAGCAGAATCTAGTTTGCAATGAAATCTAGATAATCTGAATATAGCATGGCACGTCATATTGTTTTGCCTATCTCTTACGTCTATCTATCTATCCTAACACTTCGCTTGTGTTTCGCACTCCGCACTCATAGGAGGGCATAGAGGTGAGTCCTCAAGTAGCTTGATACGCTGGATAACAATGTTGCCAACATTAGCAACTAAGTATTTTGTTACTAAACCTAAAATATGTAATGAGGTAATTATTAGAGTCTGACTGAATTTTGTTTTCAGTTTTCGGACAAAATAATTATTTTTGGCTATTTTCATTTTCGACCAATAAACAATAATATAACTTATCTAATAAAGATATACAGTGTCACCCTGTTACACTTAGTAAGTAAAACAAAATTTTCAATTCCGTTTTGCAGCCACAATTGAAGTTAATACCGAATTTCTTTTTTATTTTCGGTTGAAAAAATCTTTTTCAGTTAGGCTTTAGTAATTGTGTAATTATTGATCTACTGCTTATAAACTAGTTGATATTACGATAATAATATAGGCACAGAGAATAATATTCAAGCTTTTAAAGAAATAGAAAACGAATTATATTAATAAATTTTGTTTTGCTTAAAAAATTAATTAAAAAATAGATTATTGATAAGTCATCGCGCGGATGACTTGTCAATAATCTAAGAATTAAAAGCTGTATGTATGTGTTTCCCATTCAGTTAATATTACGCTGCCGTCGTAAAGCAAAAAGGGCATATCTTACATAGTTTCAAAATGGAGTCATATTGTACCTACCTACGTATTCGGAAACACCAAAAAGATGCGAAGAAGACGGCGCCGTAATACCAACATTATAATTAAAAACAGAATAATATCTTATTCTGTTTTTATGGCGCTAGTCTTTTCAATGTAAAAATGAAAGATAAAATATACACATTACAAGGCAATAACTGACCTTGACAGTTCGGATCGCTACGGTTAAGCTGCTTTAAGCGTTAAGCTGCTTTTTTTGTATTTTTTAGAAAATTTGTAAATTACCTATATATTTTGTTTGTAGGACCTACCAATTTTATTCCGAGATTTATTTTATTGTTTATGTACAATTCTAGTGTTTTTCTTTCAAAAGAAACCTTCAAATAGAGGGCAATACCAGGAGGGATCTAGGCCATATTTTATACGAAAAGCGTAAACTTTTTTTAAATGAAAAATTAATAGATATATCAAAAACATTTAAGTAATTAGTATACATATATATTTAAATCTCTTTGAGATATATTAACTATCTATTAATCAATACAACTAATTTGAAGTAAACTTTATACCTAGCGGCTCGCTTCAAGATGAAGGGTGTCACACGAATTCATCGAATGTGGGACGGGGTGCACATGAATCATGATGAATGAATATACTTTATTGTACACCACAAACAAATAAACAAACTACATAACAAAAGACAGATTAAATGTATAATTTATCATGATTTGAATTTTGATATTCTTAATCGCCTTTTTCCGCTTTTATTGTTTTAATATGATAGACGCTTTAAAGCATTAAATATGCTTGAACTGGTTACAATATTTTCGCCTTTGATTAAATTTAAACAGTTAATTTATAGATATTAACTCTAGTATGCACCTATTTAGTTTATTTAAAAAATAGGCAAATATTGTAAGTAGTTCGAACGATTTTTTTTTTGTTACCACTATTACCTTTAATTCAATGGTTTTAAATTGTTGTCATTACAGGGGGCGACAAAATTAACAAAAGATGATATCGAAAGGGTGTTCTCGTTATATGATAGAGTAAGTATTTTTTTTGTTTTAACGTTATTTATATTGTGTTCAATTGTGTCTATTTAACATCCTACATAATAATATGTCTCATGGCTGACCACATGTCACTTGTGAGAGAGTTATGGTGCAGAAAAGTCTACCACAATGACATGAGATAAAATATTAATACGATTTATGATTATGTAATTACATAACGTACGCAATGTGACAAGGAGATAAATATAGGCCTGTCCCGTAGGTTGCTGGATTATTTTTATTGTTATTTTTTCATTATTTTGAGTAAAACGTAACCTCCACACTAGGATTTTCTCCTGTATAGTTTACAAACATAAACTGCACAAGGACAAATATTCAGATCTGGAACAATTATTTGAAGACCGTACAAATACTTGTTCCGTGCGTACATTTGAACCCGCGGCCCTTAGCGCTTCAACTCAATTGCTAAGCCACCGAGCCGTCATTTGGTTGGTCATTTAAAAAAAATTTATTTCGGAACTAGTCCATATCACACTTCATGAATACTCAATAAGTCACTCAATAAGTCATTTTTATATGATATGTAATTCATATAAAATTGACTTATTGAGTGACTTATTGAGTTCATAAATTTCATTTCATATACAATTTATTCATATACATCATTCATATACAATCCATTTGGATTTATACGGAGGATTTTGCCATAGATGATTGATTGAATTGAATTGAATGAGTTTTGGATTTTCAAATTAATTTCTTGCCGTCTGTCGATTGTCAATTGTCAAAGCCTTTTGATCCCTGTCAAAAATATTAATACTTCATCTTTTTTAACCGACTTAAAAAAGGAAGAGGTACTCCATTCAATTTTTTTATGTGTGTTACCTTAGAACTTTTTCCTAGATGAATCGATTTTAATGAGTATTTTTGGTGCTTCTCATGTTGTCCCATATTGATCAAGATCTGACCAGTAGTTTTTGGGTAATCCTTACTTAATAATATGTATTTAATTGACTTCGACTACAGTGATGATGTTCTCATTTTATTTATATTGAAGTCGGCTGTACGAAATTTTTAATTTTACCAATTGTTTATTTTAATTGTTTATCGTAGGAAGATTAAAATACAGTTTTCCTCTTCTTGTTCGCGCCTCTTGACAGGTGGATTTGCGATGGAAATAGGTACCAGACGTTTCGCATCATCGACATTACTACCTGCCGCCGCTCTATACAACATGTAACAAAAACCCTATGGTTCCCGTTAAGTGCCTTATCCATTGAGTTATATGTACTACGTACTAGAGAAGCCATTCTAAACAAAAAATGTGCACTACTCTATGTCTTCGCGCATGCGCGGGAGATAGTAGAGTCGCGCATGCGCAGTTGATTTAAGCGCGTTGCACCTGCGCGGTCAGTTTTTAATTTAAACTTTAATTTGAAATCTTGTATTATTAGCACCGCACCACACTGCATGTATATTGAAACCACAGACTAACTAGTAGATTGAAACCACACTAAATGCCACACTGTACGGATTGCAGTACAGTTCAGTTGAACATAGTGTATGTTCGGAATGCGAAATCTAGTAGTCAGAATCAGTGTTCAAATGTATAGAACAAATTTTTTCTTTTTTCAAAAAAACTCGACCATTAACAAATTAAATTTTCATAAGAAAAAAGTTATTTCTATATCTATATCTAGAACCACACGGTTTTTGTTACATTTTTTATATTTAAGTCTTGAGTAAAGATGGCTATGTCGCAGCCAACTACCTTAATTTGTCTTTCGACGACGACAAAAAACGACAACAGCACATGAATGCTTTTGTTGGTTAACGTTTTGTCGATTAATACAACATTTTAAAATATATCGGAATACGATACTCTAAAACAAATATCTAATATCGATATATCGTGCTAAAAATATTGACGATATATATATATGTCGATATTATTATGAGAAAATATCGATACTTCGATATATTGATACTTTTACCCAAGACTACATTCCGTTCCGTGGGGGTCGATATACCCGTATGACGGTATAGCTGTCTCGTCAACTAGCTTGATTAACCTTTCAGCTGACAGCATAGCCTTTTTACTAAAAGGCGCCGATCAAGTAGCGGCCTGAATGATATTCACTCGATGCGTCTAATACAACATTGCAGCTATGTTGTAATATCAGCGACAGTAGGTTAAGGTGCGACTGCGGTGGCCTTTGAGGCAACTGGAAGTCGCCAATATCTGAACGGAATGGGAAAATGACTAAGTGCTCGCTGTAAATTTCACAGTGCAGTAGCAACCCGGCTTCAATCCCCGCCTGCACCAATAAAACTGTTACAGTTACCGTTACAGCCTGTTAAAGTCCACTGCTAAATATAGGCCTTCCCCATAGATTGCCTAATAGGAGGGATATTTGCCATAGTTGCCACGCTTGGCAACCGTTATATAAAACTGTCAATAAGTTATTAAGTGTTAAGTAATAATTTAGTTATTTAGTATTTGTATACATCATGTCCGATTTAATGTAGGCGTCTTCAAGGCAACAGTGCAAAGTAGTGTAGTGTAGTTACGCTAAGACAGTGCGATATACCATCTAGGACTTCATCACTAATTACCAACATGTGGGATTACAATCAAAGACTGGCTTTTAATAAGAAAAAATAACTTTAAAATATAATTAATTTAAAAATAACCTACATTATCTTTCGTATCGTTTCCAGGACAACAATGGCTCAATAGAAAACGAAGAACTGCGCGGATTTCTAAAAGATCTACTAGAGTTAGTTAAGAAGGTATGTATGTGTACTTAGGTGTGTTAGATACATTTTTTTATAGGATAGGGTGACAAACGAGCACACAGTCCACCTGATGGTAAGTGGTTACTGTGACCTATAGACATCTACATCTATCCTCAATAGACTCAAAATGCAGATGCGTTGTCACCCGTGAGGACTAAGATGGAATGCCTCTTGTCCAGTAAAAAGGGTCTCCGGTTCTCTACACTCACCATACGAAACACAGCAGCGTTAAGCTGCTATTTTACGCTGGTATTCTGTGAGAGCGTGTTCCTTCCCCGGTCGAGCCGACCCATTCTTGCTACAACTATACTACTAATATAGCTACAGCATGGCTCTACCACGTATAAACATATACATATATATACTACATATTTATACATATTTATCTTATAAATAGTTTTTTTTTTCTTATTATTTCTGTACATGAGCCTCTCCCGTTGTAGGAAAATCTCCACGCTTGAAGGGCGAATTGGCGATCGCAGTAAGAAACATGCTAATCTCGTCTTTTACCATATTTTATAAACGAGATACTTGTACTGACATGTGTCGGTAAATAAAGGATTCGCCTTCCATTACCTCTAGCGAAACCCACGGAACAAAATGGGATGTTGGATTTTCCTCCCCCAGCACCAACAAATCATAAATAGGTTAAACGGTTATTTGAATTCGTGTAGCCATGTAGTGGCGGCTTATGAAATCTCGCATCGTTCCGTAGAGGTCGTTAGAGGCAATAGGTACTAAGAAATTAAACAGGAGATGGGCTCCAGCATCACAGTAATAACAACTTAAAATAATAAAAATAAACAGAGACACTCATAAGGACTGCAGACAGAAGCGAAAACTCAATGATATATACGTATACGTGTACACAAGCCACTATACTACGCGTCACTAGTAGTAACGTACGTCATGACGTATTGCGCGCAAGCGTATGTCGAGGTCATCGGTGACGCGCACTCGCAAGTTTTTTCCCTACCAAAAATCGCTCAACGCGGCTAAAGAAGTTTTCACTTCGAAAACTGTGGATGCCAATCCGTTTGTCAAACGTCGCAGCCCTAAGTCAATTTAGGAGGAAAACCTATAATTAGATGTCAGCTATTTATAGGCTGTTAGGATAATGATAATACTGAAACATATGCAATGCAATATAGCTTATGTTACTCAGAATATTATAGCTGCCAAGCTTAACTTTTAAAGCTAATTTTTCCTGCAATGAGTGGACGGTTTCAATCTAATATATATAGTGATTTCAGATAAAGTGTGATGTGACCGATTCTAGTCGACACATGTTGCGAATCTGAATATATTTATGTAAATACGGCTCACTAATTTTTTCTGTCTTCATGGAACTGTAATCGGCTATTTTTAAGAAGGAAAAACTGTTGAATAAGTTAACAGATAAATATCGACAGATCGTAAGTGCGTCTCCCCATTTTGGCACGCTTGGCGGGCGGGTTGTAGTGTTACCGGCGGTAGTAGTCACTTACCATCAGGTCGTTTTGTACATGCTCGTTTGCCAATGTTCTGTAAAAAAATAAAAAATATATTTGGTTAAAAAATAATATTATGATCTAGCAGAACTAAGCAATATAAGTACTCAATAATTTGTATTTTATTCGGTTATAAACTTAAGAATGTTCTGACAAAGCACAGCCTTTAAGAAATAATAAGTTTATCAATTATAATTTTCAGGATTATGACGCTCAAGACTTGTTAGAATTTGAAGAAACGATCCTTCAAGGTGTAGAGTACAGCAGTGACGGCAAAATCAGCAGGAAACAACTCACAATGATACTGCTGGCACTGGCAAAACACCACCAAGAAGAAGAACCAGGAAGCCCATAAACTTAAAAAAACACAAACGCCACTCCGTCCTAGTATCCGAACGAATTATTAGAAAGGCAAGTTGGTCGAGAGCTTTTGCACAAAACGAAATGATCATTTTTTACACAAATTAACCGCATCACTTCTGATCCTGAAGAACAATATTTTGTAGCAGAAGTTAGGAAAATAATTTCATTACGTAATAACTAGTATCTAAAATAAAAAAGCAGTTAATGACATAAGTAAAATATTTTTTTTTTTAATTTTTAATTATTATATTCGATATAGTCGATTTGTTTTAGTTATCGTTTTGTGCATTAGACCTCTGGTTGGAAATTATTTTATTTTTCGAAAATTAAGTTTCATTAACGATTTCTCCTATTTTCTAACCTCGACTTTATTTATATAAATATTGAAGTAAACGTGTTAATCGTTTGACGTTAAAAATTATTTTTGTATTAGCACTAAGAGCAATTGACGTTTGAAACGATATTTAATTTAAAAATACTTAATTAAGTAATAAATATTTTTATTATGGAAGTCTCATAAAACAGAAATATTTACGTACTTATACTTACCTTGTTTTTATAATCACATAAAATGGTCTAAAAGTATATTATGTTTTTAACGTATACTTTATATTCTTTTAACGTGATGTTGTTAGTTGAAAAGTTATGGAATTGTACAGCTAAGTCCATACTACCGTAGTGATTTTTATATTAAATTAGGATCATACGTAACACAGAACAATCGAGATGATACAGCTAGTACCTTTATTATTACTTATGGATATAATTTCTAATACTAACACTAAAATTCTATTCGAATTAATACCCTTTCGAACCATATTCAAACTTCGAACACATTTTTAAATGCCAAATTTAATGCCAAATATTATAAGAATTAATTATGCTTTTTTTTAAAGAAAACTTACCTATCGTACAACTAAATCAATATCGAAGTAGAATTTGCCTACATATCACAGAAGCTTATTTTTGTCTAAATATTTTATAAAACGTGAAAGCCGTAGAAAGAAATAATAGGTATTTAGAATTATTTTTAAAGCGATTTGTTATGCTATATGTATAGCAGAACAAAGGGCTGGTAACGTTATTATAACCATACCACAGTCTAACTACTTATGTTCTTCTTAGGCTGTGACCGTACTATGGAAAACGTGTAATCTAACAATACGTAAAAAAAAAATTAATTTTTTATCTTTATTTATAATGTTAAAAATATTATCATAGTTTCAATTTCCGATATGTTGTAATTAAATGCTCATGCTTAGACTATTTTCTTAACATAATGATAGACTTAAAAAGACGAAACAAAGTTCCGATATTGTATTTCAGATGCATACTTGTCGATACCAAAAACAAATAGTATACCATTATATAAACCTCTCCTCGAACCCTTCTACTATATTTTTTTTACTTTAGGTACTATAATTTATACTTAAAGAACTGTCACTTAACTTCGAACTACATGTTCGTTAGCTTGCGCATTAATAAAAATGAAGTTGTTTCTCAAACTTCTATGACAATACCAAAGAAAAAAAAATTGTTATGGACTAGCATTAAAATAAAAATGTATAATGTGCTTCAAGGTGTGTAGTATCGATGGATTAGAATCGCCGTAATATATAATTGTTGTTATTGTTGATACTTGTCTGTATTTTATTAAATTGTATAATCGGTGTTTTGTTTCACGGTATTTTAAATATTTAGCGGTGCATTTTCATACTCAAAATATTATCCTTATGCCCATTAACTAAAGTTAAATAACTTTCACAATTCTGGGCGGTCATTAATTCACTCATAACAGCCTATCAAAGTCCATTGCTGAACATAGGACTCCCCCATACATTACCTCATAAATATTCCCTATTTGCGGCGGGTTGGCAATCTCAGTTTAGTCATAAGAAAGAGGCTGATGATTTGTGTCTCTCTGCCGCCTCTTACGACACCCACGGAACGATATGAGGTAATAGATCTTACACCGCCACTACACGCACTATACAGTAGTAAATCCAGATTTAACATTTTCTTATCTCACTCTTTTTAAACTCTCTAAATGAAATAATGTAGTAAAATCTCTAACCCACGATCGCGACATATTTAATAAAGTAGAACAAATGTACAGTTTTTAAGCTCCGCAGGCAACTTATAGCGTTGAACCTATTTTGGGCCGATTATAACTTAACTCTGTTCATTTTAGCATGAGGTTTTATATAAGCCATAAAATTTGTTCTTAAGTACAGCTAAGTGATGATTGGAGTACCTATATTTTCAAAGTATGTAAAAGCTCAAAAAAAATACCCTACTCAAATAAGTTTTGTATACTCACTTTATATATTTATAAGAAATATTGAATTATTACTTAATTTAATGATTATACGAAAATATTAAATTTTATTTTTTACATTATTGTTACTGTGTAGTTACTAAAAATTTATTTTATACTCAAACTTTAAGTCTTGCAATGGGATTATATGAAATAGAAATGAAAAAGGAGAAAAATGTCAAGGGTGGCGAAAAATTAATTAGTGACACTTTTAATACCTATTTATTATAATTATCGCAGATCTTATTTTATTATAAACATATTTCATCTAAACTAATATTTATATTAAATTAGTGGTTTACAAGTATATAGTTAAACCTTTGAAGTAACATGTCACGTCTTAGCTCAAGTGTTACTGAGATCGAAAATGTTTGAGAAACACTGTTTTTTTATGTTCATAATAAAATCTCATACTAAAAATGAAAAGTGTATTGATGGTATTAATACTAAAATGGTAATAATCTAGAAGAGTTAGAGTCAACAGAAACAGGAGAAATTTTTAATCTCATCATGCTCGAATTTATATAACCCTTGCTCAGTAACTGTAACTGCTATGCCGGTTGCTAATATTAGCATTGTGTTAATATCACGCCGCTATTTTGTATTCAGATCCCCTTTTTTTTTTTAAATTTAGCCACGACGGGCATAAGGTTATTTCTACCTAGTATTAAAAATGTGAATGCTTTAAACGCAAAATCAATTTTTAAATTGGTAACTGTAATAATATTTCAATGTTGACATGTAATATTTATTATTTTGCCATATAAATAAATGGCCCGTCTTAAATTGGTGTTGTGATGAATTAATACTTAAGATGTCGTAGGAACTAGTTTATAATGCACAAAATGCCAAAATTATATTTATGTATTAAATGTATTTAAATGCATCTTACATATTAAGTAGTTTAATGTGATTATGTGTAATGAAGCAAAAATAAAAAAAAAACATCACGTAGATTTTTCTAAATTTCACAACAATTTTAATCGAATTTTATAATTCAAAGCAATTACTGACTACCAAGCGTGTTATATTATTTTTGTTTGTGAGGAACAATCAAAGCAATTGCTTTAACTTTAAAAAAACTAATTTAAGCACTTTTAGTGTCTGTTTTATATTCAGATCATATTATACTGTCCAGATAAAAAATCGCATACAATATGCCACTTCAATACACCCAACACAAAATTTAATTAATTTTAATGTCTCGCCTACACCATTTGCATAAACTTTTTACATGTTCTTCGTCTATTTCTTCTACATTAGCCCGTAAAAGTCTACTGACAGACGGCAGTCGGATTAACGATCGTATTAAAACATCTTGCACCTTATGGAGTGTAGAGTAGAAGGAGAACCATCTTATAAGGTGCGAAAGTTGAAAAAGTGTCCCAATATATACTGAAAATAGAGGTTCCAAAACCTACCACAATAGCGCTGGCGTCTGGAAAACTACGATATGAATATAGGTGTTGTAGACGGAGTGAAGTCAGCTGAATTAAAATATTTAAAAAATTTCATGACTAGAGTAGTTAGTAAAATGCCAGTATACAAAACCTCAACTATTTACGTAGTACAAAACCAGGCGGATTGGTCGGTCCTTGTTTATTTCTCCATCTTATTCTAATGAATTTTGGCGCTTTTTTTTTAATTTATCCTATGCTACTGCAGCGCCACCATTATTGGACGCGTTTTTAGGGACACTTTTCATATACAGAGATGGTCCTCCTTCTACTCTACACTCCATATTGCACCTTTATAATGCATTAACTAGACAGTATAACAAGATTATGATCTGAGTGTTGCTAGTTATTAATAAATAAACGTGTCAATAGCCTATTATAGCATCAAATTAAAATTGAAAATCAGTTATTAAACCAGCAATTTAGAGTTTTATTTAAAGCTAAATATGACACTAGCACTAGAAGTAATAGTGAATCAATTATGACTACGGCAGTTTTGGGTTTTTTAAACACAAAATATGACATCTTACTTGCATTACACGTATATTATTTTTAGTATCTTGTACAATTACTATAATTTATATACATAACATTCAAATATACTTATCCATTATTAAAATATATGTTTTATCGTCTTTTATCTTTAAAGTTACATACCAAAGCCATATTCATACACAATAATATAAAAACGACATAGGTACGTTTTCAGCTCAATCTGTTAAGTATTATTTTCTTCTGTTTTAATTAAAAATTATAAAATATAAAAAATTAGCTTTCGTGTCATAAATAATGATAAATAAGTTTATTTGGTTTTGACACTTCAAATTTAAGATAAACCACATGACACAATTTATTAATTCAAATTTAAAAACTTAGGATATCCTAGGAACAATTTTCATATATATATTTTGTCATATCTCAAGTCGTTTATACGTTGCCTGGCTATGTTAGTTTTATTTAATTTGCAGCTCTAACATAATTAGAGCTGGTATTAACTCCTGTACACTTTCTAAAGGGGCCATCCATAAAATACAAACGTCAAAAGAAGGTAATTGCCCTGCGTTATTATATTATAATATGGTAATGCAAAGTAGGGAGTACCTGGAACGTCGTTATAAGATGTATTAAATACGTATTATTCAATTTAACAAAATTATTTATACTTTTTTTTTAACAATCAAAATCATTTACTCTAGGAAAAGACAGGCTGTGACGTATTATTACGTAGAGTTATTAAATATTAATTATGCAGCGTAACAAAAAAGAGAATGAATCAAAAGTCGGTGACGCCTAGACGTACCTATTTTATGGATGACCACGGAAATCACGTCAAACTGAGTTTTAAACAGTTATAACACTATAAAATTAGAATCATCTATTTAGTAAACTAATAGGTTATAATAAAACAGATAATTAAAAAAACGAGGAATATACTGAATAAATTCCATGGACGAAATTTAATGTATTGTGTTACATTAAATTAAATTTAGTCATATTTTACTAAACAGAGAAAATAAATCACCGCAACGGAACTAGCATATAGCAGATATTTTTTTACTTATTATACATGCGTGTTTTACTTCAATCCCACTTAGTGGTTAAGCCAGTAGACATGTGTCAATCGTGAATGATTCGTTAATTTGATCCGGTTCCGGGTCGCATCAAAATATTGATGGTTACATGACATTTTTTGAACGTTCCGGATATGGAGTGTAGAGTAGAAGGAGAACCATCTTATAAGGAGCTAAGGTTGAAAAAGTGTCCTACTATTTACTGTAAATAGAGGTTCCAAAACCTACCACAATAGCGCTGGCGTCTGAAAAACTACGATATGAAGATAGCTGTTATGAACGGAGTGAAGTTAGCTGAATTCAAATATTTCATGACTAGAGTAGTTAGTAAAACGCCAATATACAAAATCTCAACTATTTACGTAGTACAAAACCAAGCGGATTGATCGGTCCTTGTTTATTTCTCCATCTTAAATACTTTTGGCGCTTCTTTTTTAATTTATCCTATGCTACTGCAGCGCCACCCTTATTGGACACGTTTTTAGGGACACTTTTCATATACAGAGATGGTCCTCCTTCTACTCTACACTCCATAGTTCCGGATCAAACGATTGACAGTAACTACGACCAAAGAGTATATAATATAGTCCCTCCGATGACCGACATTATCGAGCGGGTCTCACAGGTCACAGAGTACTGAAACTCGAAATGATCCATTTGAATGGTCGATCCGAATGACCTGGTTCATAGACGAATCAATACTTGAATTATCGAGGCACTATAAATGAATGAATGACACATGTTTATTAGCAAGGGAAGGCGTAGCTAGGGGAGCCAGGGCTCCGGGAGGCATTTTGGGAAAGAAGTCAACAGGCAGCAAGCCTTGCTACGCCACCACTACAATCTCAGGTCTTAAGAAAGCTAAATTATTTGATCCTGTTATTTAAAACAAGGGTTAATTCTATAAAACATCCTTTGAAAATAAGAAACTATTAGTAAAAGCTTGAAATACAAGAAATGTGTTATTTTAAAATTAAATAATATAATTTGCACTCTATTAGAATTAATTATAAAAAAAGTTGACAGGAAAAAAAAGAGTTCTGGCAAAGGTTTCAAAACTGCGAACACTACATATCTACACCAGACTAATTTTCTAATTAACAGTAATCAATAAAAAAAAAATAAGGAGGGGAATAAGTTGCCAGCATCTGTCTTTCCATCCCATTACAATGTGGATGTCTTTAAGGCAAAAGTGAATAGGCTTTTGCTAAGTCAGTGTGTTTCACCATCTTCGGCTGCATCACCACTTACCATCAGGTGGGATTGTAGCTAAGCGCTGCCTTAGGATAGTACAAAAAATCGTTTTTAATTAACTCACTTTCTGCAACCGATTTTAAACTAAGTTCTCGATGAGATAGAGACTTAAAATTTTAAATATAGCTTAGAAATGAATGTCAACGCAATATAAACTCATTCTCATTCATGTCTGTCTATTTGTTTGTTAATCTGTTCGGTACAAATTTTGCAATCTATTTTAAAATTACTTCCCGACAGGCTAGAGACTTAATAAAACTAAGTTTGCTACTCAGAACTGGAAACGTGGTAAAAAAAATAGTTGACATTATGATTTCAGAGTTGACATTTTGAATTGTAGTTATTTTTTTTTGCTACGTTTTGCTTTATTTTACCAAAATACTTTCGATGTAAGTAACATTTTTTTAAATACATTTTTACGTTCTTTTTATATACCTAATTAAAATAATTTAAAAAAAATCATCGTATTATTGTTATGTAATTAACTGAACATTTAACGTACTTAATTGTATTAGCATTTTCCCAATTTATTAAATGTTATGTGTGCGCTAAATATAAGATTTACCCTATTAATGTGGCCTGGTACTATGTGTAAAATGAAAGGTATTTGTTATAAAGTGTTTATATTTGTTATTGTGTTTTTATTTACAATCCTTTTACATTTCTACAATTTTTTTTAAAATTAAGTTTAAAGTCTACGGCAATCCGTACGTATACGTACTTACAAATTAATTTAAAAACTATAATTTTGTGACCTACTGATGTTTGTTTCTAATACAATTCACACACCCAGTAAACAACTATCTGCCATAGCTTTACTTTTATCTAATGTAATAACTAAATTGGAATAATCTCCTGAGGCTTCCAAGGCCTAAGTTGGACAGATTGAAAAGAGTCTAAAATTTAAGATTTCTTTGTACCGTAAGTACAAATTTAAATTCTTTTCTCATATTTATAATTCAAAGAAATAATTCGTAGAGGTATTTTTAATTTTTAAAACAATTATTTTTTATTTTTCAGCTTTACTAGGTAGGCATTCATCACATAGAATGTAATCTAAAATATTATTTTTTTATTCATATCAATGCATATTACACGTAATTACTATTAAAAGTAGTTTATGCTTTTATGACTGCTTCGGAAACAACCTTTTGTCCTGAGAAGAACCAGCAAGAAAATCAGTTTTAATTATTTTTTTTGACAATCTTTTGTATTATGGTGATACAATTCTCAAGTTTTTTTAATGACTCTAAGGCACCTTGAGATACTATGGAAATCGATTGTCCAGTGTCCACCACAGACTAACTAGTAGGTGTCCACTGGGTTAACCACTCAAGCGTCGACAGTAATCACAACCAATTTAGTTTATTTTGTACAAGTTTATTTTGTACGAAACATGAATGAAAGTATTAAAATTAGTCGTAGAGTTTTAAGTGACCACAACTCAGCTAAGTTTAGAAAGCAAATTTGCAGAATAAATTGGTACAACATAGGAATAAATTCTTTTCTAAATAAATTGAGTTATACTTTTAAAAAACTGTTATAAGAAGAAACGAGAAAAATGGGGCCAAAAAATTACATTACAGTGGATCACTAAAGGTATTAGAGTATCTAGTAAAATGAAGAGGTTTCTGTCATTAATAGTTAAAATATGTAATGGAGTGTTTTCAAATAAATATAAAAGCTCATATATACAGATATATAGAAGAATATTGAGAAAAGCAAAACAAATAGCTATACAAAGAAAAATTGAGTTGGCGATTAATTCTAATAAAGAAATCTGGAATATTGTAAATGATAGTAGGAAGAAATCGTTTAGTAAAAAAATACATAATATAGTACTAAAGGTAAACAATAACTTCATAAGTCATCAACAGGATGTAGGAAATGTTTTCTCGAGCAATTTTAGTGAAACTGTTTCATTGACGATGATAATTAAGGATTATATTGATATATTGGCTGAACTTTTAACTTATCTTTTCAATAAATGTTTGGAACAAACTTTGTTTCGTGATCAGCTTAAAATTGCGCGAGTACTTCCGGTACATAAAAAGGGAAGTAAAATGGAAACCAAAAACTATAGACCGATTACCTTGCTACCTATATTATCAAAAGTTTACGAAAAGCTGATAAAGGTAAGATTAGTAGCACATTTACGACAAAACTCCATATTAAATGAGAGCCAATTCGATGATCGATGATGTAGTATGTAGACTCAATGATAAATATAAGGTAGGAGGTTTATTTTTAGACTTAAGTTCAGCATTTGACACAATCAATCATGATGTACTGCTACTGAAATTGGAACATTACGGAATTAGAGGCTCAATTTTAAAGTTATTGGATTCCTACTTATCAAATAGAGAACAATTTGTTGAGATTAAAACAATAATAGATGGTGAAGAAACGGTACACAAAACTAAATTGACAACCATAACGAAGGACGTGCTCCATTTTGGGACACATATTATTTATAATATTTGTTTTTATAGAATAGGGTGACAAACGAGCCCACAGTCCACCTGATGGTAAGTGGTTACTGTGACCCATAGACATCTACATCTATCCTCAATAAAGACCCAAGATGCAGATGCGTTGTCACCCGTGAGGACTAAGATGAAATGCCTCTTTGCCAGTAAATAGGGTCTCCGGTTCTCTACACTCACCATACGAAACACAGCAGCGTTAAGCTGCTATTTTACGCTGGTTTTCTGTGAGAGCGTGGTCATTCCCCGGTCGAGCCGACCCTTTCGTACTACAACTATACTACTAATATAGCTGCAGCATGGCTCTACCACGTAAAATTCATTAATGATTTAACTGCTTACACACACACCAAACAGCATGATGTAAAACTGACTATTTATGCGGATGATACCAACGCGATTGTATCTGCTAGCTCGGTAGACGAATTAAATAATAAAAAGAAAAACACACTGTACGACTTTAAAAGTTGGTTTACTACAAACGATACTTTATTAAATACAAATAAAACACACGCAATGCTTTTTAAATCTACATCATGACAAAAAGAATCAATAAAAGTTAACATTGACGGTATAAATATAGACTCTGTTGAATCAGTTAAATTTCTAGTAATTGACATGTATTTGAATTGTAAAAAGGAAATCAAAGTACTAGTAATCCACTATCAGTTCAGCATGCTATGTCTTAAGAAGTTTACGAGAAGGAGTTACGTTAGAACAGCTAAAAATGGTTTATTTTGCTGTAGTAGAATCTAAACTACGTCATAGCGTAATATTCTGGGGCAATAGTTATAACTTATAAGTATTAAGGCAGCGTTTGTACTACAAAAAAGGGAGATCGGTACCATGTTACGTATTCCACAAATTGAGTCGTGTAAGGAACATTTCCGAAATCTTGGCATATAACACAAGCTCTGCTTAGCTTGGGACTAGATGGCGTTGTTTGATAGTTGTGGAATATTATTATAATAATATTCCATAATATTCCACAACTATCAAACAGCGCCATCTAGTCCCAAGCTAAGCAGAGCTTGTGTTATGGGTACTAGACAACTGATAAACATACTTATATATTTCTAAATACATAAATATTATAGATAAATTACACCCAGACACAGAACAAATGATCGTGCTCATCACACAAACATTTGTCCTGGGTGGGAATCGAACCCACGACCTCCGGCGTAGCAGTCAGGGTTACTAACCACTAGACCAACAGGCCAGTCAATATTAACGGTCCCTCTCTGTATATCTTAGTTTCACTTACTTATTTAGTAAAAAACTTTCACAAATATGAAATAAACGAAGAAAGGAAAAAGAGAGAAATAACCCGTCGAAAAGATTTAAAAATTTCTATCACACCAACATTGAATGTTGTACGCCACCACACAAGATATCAAATCATTGAACTATTTAATTCTTTGCCTACCTCATTTAAAACCATTTATTATCACCATAAATTTCATAGTAAATTAAAATCATTATTAATTAAAAAAACTCAGTTGACGATTACCTAAATGACAAAAAATAAACTTAATGAATGTTAATTTTTAGTGTTTATGTACTGTATAATTTATAAATATATTATGACATGAAAAGTATTTAATTAATTTGTTAAATGATGTTTAAGTTTTATCGATTCTAATTTTATTTAAAATAATTGCATGTAAATGTTGGTCTTTATCCATGTAATGGCGCGTCTCCACCAAAGTTTTGTTGTCAACACAACATTTGCCAACACGTTTTGTCAACAAATGTTTCTGTCAACAAGCGTCTCCACCGAGGGAACAAATGTTGGCAACAAGCTTATTCCTTTGATGTTGCCGCCGAAGATCGAAACAAGTTTTGTTGGCAAATGTTGTGTTGACAACAAAACTTTGGTGGAGACGCGGCTTAATACAATTCCAATACAATGTAATATTGTTCTATGGAATAAATGACTATGACTATAAGTTAGATCTATGCCATAGATTCTATGGTCAAGCCAAAGAGTGTAGTAGTTCAGGCCAATGATTTTTTTTTAAATTAAGGTAAATATAACTTAGTCATTACTACGTTTTTATCCAAAAATATTTTTTCATTATTTGTATGAAGGTCAAGTGAGCGCAAGAGAAACGACGATTGCAATACATTGTCCATAAATAAAATGTTTTGAGAAGTTCTCAATTACCGTGTAGTGGCGCTGTATGAATATCCACATCATTCCGTAGATCTCGTACGAGGGCGACACTGAAAGTTTTTAGAACTGGCAAACGATATAATAAAAAAATAAGTTCAAATTTTTAAACTGGAACTCTTTGTCTATATTATTGTGTATGTATTTTATTAATTTGTCATTTGTTTATGATTTGGCGCCAAATTGAAAATTGTCCGTGACACGTCAGCATGAATTTAACGCGAGAAAATTTTCGTACAATGATTTCTTATGATTTTCGATGTCATTTAAGTCAACAAGAAAGTTATAATAGATTTCGATAGTAGTGTAGTTGTACCACTTCTAGACCACCTGAGTCAGACGTGGTTCAACGACGTTCGTCGACGCCCGATCCTAAAAAAAAAAAAAAAAAAAAAAAAAAAAAAAAAAAAAAAAAAAAAAGGTTTTGGCATGCTCTGATCACGAATCCGCGGTCCATTTTTGTGTAGAATGCACGGTTCCAGAGATGTGTAGATCAATTAGCTAATATCTAATTGATATCCGGTAAGGGCCTCCACCGTCATTAGCGTCCCATTGTTGTTCCTATTTCTATTGTTCTATTGTTCATTAATCACCTTCATTGCAGCGTGTGCGTCGACTATACCAGTGCTATTGTGTTATAGTTCTTTGTTCCTAATTATACAACGCTAATCTGAATCATCAATAAAACACATTACATAATTTTGTTACAATTTTTATTTATAAAATACAAAATCTTATTAATTATTATCTATAAAATAGGAGCGAAACATCTCATCCACTAAAATATCGTTGTACAATGTGTTCCTTGTAAATATACTCGTAAAACTATGTATTGAACATCCTTGAAACTTGTATAGCAAATACATTAAGCAATATTCGCCACAAACTGAAGTCCACTCATTCTGAATCCTATCAACATTCCAGTTCCATCTTTTACAATTCCTTTTTAATAACTCTAGATGATATCGTACAGGTGATCGTCCATATGAATCAAAATATTGACCGACGTCATTCGTATCGATATATAAAGCTACCCAATGTGACCCTGGTTTATCATCTGTATCCAAATTACATATTATATACGTTGGTACGTGGGTATACATAGGCAGTCTATTAGCTGCATAAACATTATTTTCTAGACTGGGGTGAATCTTTTTCACATGTTGTTGTACATCTAGTGTATCCATGATATTACTGCTATTAGTAGATTATTACAGTACCTAGCTACTCAATGAATAACATAGGAATGGTCAATTATAGTGATTTCTACATATTAAATTGCATTTTTGTGATATACAAATCGTACTTGAGTCATTGATCACCAAACAAAACACAATACGAAGAAATGTTGAGATAGGCAACGGAAATGTGAGATAAACTGATATGTTTCTAAATATTAAATTGCATTTTTGTGTTATACAAATCGTACTTGAGTCATTGATCACCAAACAAAACACAATACGAAGAAATGTTGAGAAATGTGAGATAAACTGGTTGACGCATAAAGTAATTATCAACTCATTACGGAAATACTTTAGATTAGAATTTTTACGTACTGGTGGTATATAAGACCAACAAACGCAGTCATCGAGTTAGTGTACGGTCGTTTGGCTACAGTGGATCTATCAATAGTACATTTGTGTTACTTCAATACACCAAAGGCTATGGATGTAAGTGTTTATTCTATTGACTAAATTACTTTTTTTCTGTTATTTTCATGTGTGTGTATTATTTTATTTAAATATTGTGTATGTATATGATTAAGCTGTGGTAACTCAGATGGTTAGCGCTAGCTGTAAATTTCACAGTACGCGACCCGGGTTCGATCCCCGCCAGCACCAATTAAATTGTTAATAGCAATTTTAAGTGCTTATTACCACGTGCTTGGTGGTGAAGGAAAACATCGTGAGGAAACCTGCATGTCTGAGAAAATTTCGAAGGCATGTGCAGTTCGCCAACACACATTGAGGGAGCGCGGCGGACATTTCCTTGCTCTAAAACCCTCTCAGAAATGAGAGGAGGCCTATGTTCAGCAGTGGACTTTAATAGGCTGTAACTTTAACTTTTTTAACTTTTATGATTAAGTGTTAACAAATTGTGATTGTTAAAAAATGAGATTGACTTCATTATGACGACCAGACGACAACTGTTCAGTGATGTCTCCGTGATCGCGAGGGTCAAAACTGGTAGCGATCACCGAATGGTTAGAGTCACACTGAACCTAAACGTTAAGTTGGAGAGGTCTCGTCTAATGAAGTCAACGCTCCGTCCCCCTCGTGCTTTGTTCCAAAGTCCCGAAACCTTTCAGCTCGAGTTACAAAACCGTTTTCAGTGCCTAGAAGACTGCAATGAAGTGGATGATATGAATGACAAGCTCTTGGAAACTGTTCATGCGGTCGGAGGAAAATGGATGGAATCTAAAATCCGCATTCCTATAAACCAAGCCACTTTCAACAGTGGCTTGGTTTATAGGAATGCGGATTATTCGTCGACCATACGTTTTCATTATGAGCATTAAATACGCCTGTTCTGACAAAAGAGCATTCATCCGTGAAAAGTACGCGGTTCAAAAACTCAGGATCCCCTTCAACCTTATCGAGTCTACAGTAATCGTTGGTAAGAAGACACTGAACTCGATGATAATGATACGGGTGCTGGCTATCATCTTTGAGGGCTCTCCAAACACGCATATGGTTCACACCTAGTTCACGTGCCACCGTGTGCGTGCCTCGATGTCGTCTATCGTCGTCTTACATTCTCGCTCTTCCTGA
Source organism: Parnassius mnemosyne (assembly GCA_963668995.1). Classification (NCBI taxonomy): domain Eukaryota; kingdom Metazoa; phylum Arthropoda; class Insecta; order Lepidoptera; family Papilionidae; genus Parnassius; species Parnassius mnemosyne. Next base: position 18,326,938 of record CAVLGL010000086.1, on the reverse strand, counting down.
ATCTGTACGTTGTTGATCACGGCCATGCACACTGCCAGTATTGTACATACGAATGTGAAGTCGTTAGAACGTCCACGCCGACGACAATTGTATATTTCATGGAGTAGCAAAGCGCTCCTCGTAAAGTCTTCGTGATTCTGCATAATTAAATATTAAAATATGTAGTGTTATGCTACTTACATATCATTTTACATTATTTTAAATTCATTTTTTCATTCTGTTTTGATTTTCTGCATTGGATATTTTACATCACCTTTATTTCCATAGGATCCTGTAACGATTTTAAACCATAAGAACACAATAACAAATCATTTTTACTTCGTATTTTCACGCTATCAGCACTTTTAAATCGGTGTCGATGGAGTCTAACTTTTTCGATCTTTTATTTATAATAATAATAATAATAATATAAGCCTTTATTCAGACACACATTTTTTTTAACATAATCTTATATTCACGACTCTCGTTAGTCGATGACACCAACAACTTGGTCTGTTTGCCCAACTTTGGCAAAGGCCTCCTCCATTTCTTTCCACGCTGTTCTATTCATCGCTTTTCTAGTCCATGTTTTCCCTGCTGTGGCTCTTATTTCGTCTTCCCACCTTCGAAACTGTCTACCTCGTTTCCTTTTTCTATTTCTTGGGTACCAAAATACAATGGTTTTGTTCCATTTCTTATTCTCCTTGTTACATTTTCTATTTTGGTACGTTTCCTAATAATTCTGTTAGTTATTCTATCAGACTTCTTTATATTCAGCATGCTCCTCTCCATTGCTGTCTGACAGGTTTCTAGTTTCTTGTTTTGCGCTTTAGTGAGTGCGCAAGTTTGGCAGCCATATGTTAGGACTGGTAGCACGCAGGTGTTGTACAGCTTTGATTTGACGGACATTTTAACTTCGGTGTTCTTCATTACTTCTTTTAAGTGCCAGTAACATTTCCATGCTTTTCCAATTCTAGTATCTATTTCCCTTGACATTATGTCGGTGGTTGAGATTTGTTGTCCTAAATAAGTGTATTCTTTCACATACTCAACTGGCTCGCCATTTATGATGATAGGGTCTTCGTGTGTATTTGTCATGGCTTTGGTTTTAGAAGAGTTCATTGTTAGAGCTACCATGCGACTTTCTCTTTCCAGGTCTACGAGCATGTTTTGTAGATGTTCTTTTGTTGTGACGAATAATATAATGTCGTCGGCGAAGCGTAGGTGGGTTAGTTTTTCTCCATTTATGTTTAGTCCATACTGGTCCCATTTAAGTTTACGAAAGATTTCTTCTAGGACAGCTGTAAATAATTTAGGGGATAGCGGGTCGCCTTGACGAACGCCTCTATTTATTTTTATTTCATTGCCCTCTTTTTCTAATTTTATCCTAGCTGTACTGTTAGTGTAAACGTTTTTTTAGAATTCTAATGTACTTATGTTCGACACCTTGGTTCTTCAGACAGCGCCAGATGTTTTCGTATTCTATTGTGTCGAATGCCTTATTATAATCGATGAAGCAGCAGTAGAATGGTGCATTGAATTCTTTGTTCTTTTCAAAAATTTGTCTTACAGCATGTATATGATCTATCGTTGAATATCCTGTCCTGAAGCCGGCCTGCTCTCTGGGCTGATTTTCGTCCAGAGTTCTAGTTATTCGAGATAGGATTACTTTCGCAAAAACTTTATAAATATTGGACATTAAACTAATGGGTCTATAGTTGTTCATTTCATCTTTGTCGCCCTTTTTGTGAAGCAGGATGATCGTTGATGTAGTCCATTGTTTTGGAATTTTTTCGGTGTACAGTATATCGTTGAAAATGTGTTTTAGTAACGGTGCAATGTAGTTTTTGCAGTCTAAAAGCAATTCGTTGTTGATCTCGTCAGGACCAGGCGCTTTATCTTTCTTCTGTGTTTCGATTGCTTTGTTTATTTCTTCTACTAGTATGGGTGGTACACTATTGTTGTCATTTAAATCAGTATTGTCTATTTGTATCTTGCTAGAATATAGGTTTTCGTAGTAGTTTGTAGCTATTGATAATATGTCTGGTCTTTTAGTCTTTGTCTTGCAGTGACGGTCTTTCAGATTTGGTATCCAGTTTTTATTGTCTGATAAAAATTTAAGAGCCTTTTTTATACCTCCAGTCTTGCTAATGTGTTTTTCAAAAGTCTCGAGTCTAAAATGTTCTCTATCTTTTCTCATTTGGTTATTTATTTCTTTGCTCAGTTTGCCTATTTGCTCCCTGATGATTTTAGTTTTGTTTAATGTTTTGATTAATTTGTACCTTTCCTCTAAGAGTTCAATTGTTTTTTCTGATAAATGTCTTTTATCCTTTGGCTTGCTCTCAGTGTTGTTTTCTGGTCTCGTTTTTAGTATTTCGTGTAGTATATTGTATTTCTGTTGAGTGTTTAAATGTTGAAGAAATGATTCTGTGACGGATTTGAGATTTTCTTTAATGATGGCTATTCTTGCTTCGTTGTTTGAAGTTGTTGTTTTTACTTTGAAGGGCCTCCTTAACCTCAGAGTAGATGATGTGTTCAGACGTGCTCTAAGCATTCTATGGTTACTATTGAAATTGAGGTTTGATATAGTGCCACAGTCATCAAATGATTTTGGCCTGTTAGTTAAAATGTAGTCTATTTCGTTTCTGTAGCGGCCATCTGGTGATACCCATGTCCACCGTCTAGAAGCCTTTTTTTTGAATTGACTGTTTAGTATTTTCATATTATTTTCAAAAGCCATTTCCATTAGTTTTTGTCCATTTCTTGTTCTTTTTCCACAACTGTAAGGGCCCAGTACGATATCTTCTCCATTCCTTGGTGTCCCAACTTGTGCGTTAAAATCACCCATTACAATGCAGTTTTTTTGTGCGTGTTTTTTGAGGGCTGTATTAAGAGACGAGTAAAATGACTCAATTTCTAGAGGAGTTGATTGCTCGGTTGGTGAATAAATTTGCACAATAGACCATATTTCTTTGTCTGAAGGGATCTTTACATTCAATATAGCAATTCTATCGGATATAACATTTATTTCTACGATAAAGTTTTTGAGTTCATTCTTGATTAAGAATCCCACTCCATGTCTTCCTGGTGTTTCACCTTTATAATACAATATGAACTGGCTGTACTCCACAATAGCTTCACCATTCCGCCTTACTTCACTCAAGCCGATAATTTCCCATTTAATGTCTTTTATAGAATGTAAAAGTTCTTGTAAGCTCTCTTCGGACCTTAAAGATAGCGTGTTGTATGTTGCTATGTGTATGTATTTGGTATTTTGTTTCCTGATATCAAAAGCATTCTTTTGAGGTAGGGGGGTAGTGTTAGGAGGGTAGTGGTCGCCTTTCCCCGCGGTGACCAACCGTCTTGGGGTGAGTAATTTGGTTGTTTAGTTGGGTATATAATTTTTGTTGGTTAGTTTGTGTTTCCTGTTGTCGGTGTCTATTGGTCGTTTTTTTTGGTTGTAGGTAATGACAGTGACGCGGATCTACCTCGTGCCACGTAGTCTAGCATGTTCGTTTTATTGATCTTCTTTGGGGCCGAAGTGGATGGTTGGTTTGACAATTTGTCTGGAGAATCGGTGCTATCTCTTTTCCTCTTATCTCTTTTGGCTTCTTTCGGTTCTTTGGTGACTATTTTATCTTTAACAAAGTAGCAAATTTTACCCTTTGCCCTTTCTTCCTTTAGTTGGGGCAGAAGTTGCTTCCTCTTCTCCAAGGTTTCTTTACTGAGATCTTCTTTGATGTAGATTCCCGAATCCAGCTTATTTTTATTTTTGAGTACTTCATTTCTTCTCCAGTTTGTTATAAAGGTTACAAGAATAGGACGTGGTTTATTATCTTTCTTTTCTCCTAGTCGATAAGCGTTATTTATTTCATGTAAGTCGATGTGTATATTCATGTTTTTTTTAGCAATGTTATAGTGGATTTGACTGGGGATTCGCTATGTTGTTCCTCTTTTACTCCAAAAAAGATGACGTTGTTTTTTCTTTTGTGTTCTTCCATTTGCTTGATTTTTTCATGTAAGATTTTGACTTCCGTCTTCAGGCTTTTATTCTCTTCCACAAGAGCAGTTAATTTTTCGTTGATACTTTCCGAAACGTTTTAGTGACTGCTTCGGTTATCTCCCTTGTTTGCGCTGCCATTTCCTCCTTCATTGTTCTCCAGAAATCTTTCATTTGTTTATCCATGCTGGTGGTAGCTTCGTTTTGCATGACAATACTGGGTTCGTGTTGGTAATACTGTTTTTTTTTTGTAAGCAACAATAGTTTGCAATTGGCAAAAACTGGTCTAGAGTTGGCAACACTAGTTTTGAGTTGGTAGCAATATTTCAGTGTTTGTCATCTGTAATTTATGGTCGCTGTTGTGTTTCGTAGGTTGGTACCTCGATCTGTCACCGTGGAATGGAATAATGATTTTGCTTTTCTAACCTGTTCCAACCTGTTCGACGGTGTAGGTAACGAAGAAATGGTTTTGCTTTTTGCACTTCAGTCGTCCAAATATATATTCACCACTTGCTTTTGTCACTACTTTTTACGTTGTTAATAGTTTTAAGTTGTTTGTGTAGAAATTACCGGTAAATTAGAATTGTTTTATGACGAGTAACAATAACTGATGTTCACTGTTCGACACCGGAACCGGATAGCCAATAATTTTGTCACCTATAATTCCCGTCCAAACATTGATTTTCCATCGGTGTTGAAAGTGGCTTGGTTTATAGGAATGCGGATTATTCGTCGACCATACGTTTTCATTATGAGCGTTAAATACGCCTGTTCTGACAAAAGAGCATTCATCCGTGAAAAGTACGCGGTTCAAAAACTCAGGATCCCCTTCAACCTTATCAAGTCTACAGTAATCGATTCCCGGCTCGTAATCGTTGGTAAGAAGACACTGAACTCGATGATAATGATACGGGTGCTGGCTATCATCTTTGAGGGCTCTCCAAACACGCATATGGTTCACACCTAGTTCACGTGCCACCGAGTGCGTGCCTAGATGTCGTCTATCGTCGTCGTACATTCTCGCTCTTCCTGAATCTGTACGTTGTTGATCACGGCCATGCACACTGCCAGTATTGTACATACGAATGTGAAGTCGTTAGAACGTCCACGCCGACGACAATTGTATATTTCATGGAGTAGCAAAGCGCTCCTCGTAAAGTCTTCGTGATTCTGCATAATTAAATATTAAAATATGTAGTGTTATGCTACTTACATATCATTTTACATTATTTTAAATTAATTTTTTCATTCTGTTTTGATTTTCTGCATTGGATATTTTACATCACTTTTATTTCCATAGGATCCTGTAACGATTTTAAACCATAAGAACACAATAACAAATCATTTTTACTTCGTATTTTCACGCTATCAGCACTTTTAAATCGGTGTCGATGGAGTCTACCTTTTTCGATCTTTTATTTAGTTTTCCGTAACTCTGCAATTTCGGGCTTCGTGCGCGCTGGTGCGCTACCTTTTTTCCTATATCAATAATATCTCATTTTTCACTTAAATCTTGCCGTTTCTCTATTACGAGCCTGAAACCAAAATTTTACATGTTTTGACATCGTTGCTTATCTGGATGTCATGGCAATTTTTATTCAAATTCGTTACCGGTCTGTTGTTTTTACTTCAATATTTCCACATAAATACTCTTTTCCTCTTGGCCATTTACAAAAAATTTGCTTTTAATTTAAATAATTTTCCGTTCTTATTCCAGATCCGCCGTCGAGGTATAAAAGCCGAACAATCGGCCAATAAACTTAGTCTTGCTTCAGCTTTCAAACTTGAAGCATCTCCTAAAGGCCTTATCCCGGGGCCGCACTGCCCCGGGAAACTGCAAGCCTCTGCTTTCACCTGAAGCCGTCGCCTAGCCACGCCCACGCCTCCACCTACTAGTGCCCGCACTACCTTTAGCCGCTGCGTGTGCCAACTCCAGGCGCTGTGCGTGCCAACTCCAGGCGCTGTGCGTGCCTACTCCAGGCGCTGTGCGTGCCTACTCCAGGCGCTGTGCGTGCCTACCCCAGGCGTTGCGTGTGGCTACTCCAAGCGCTGTACGTGCCTACTCCAAGCGCTGTACGTGCCTACTCCAGGCGCTGTGTGTGCATACTCCAGGCTCTGTGTGTGCATACTCCGTGAGCGGTGAGCACCACCGCCGAGCGCGGTGTGCCACTTTGGTCTTCGGGCTCCGCTTCAGTTCTCAGCTATCTTTATTACTTTTTTAAAAAATAATTGTAATTCACGTCACCCATCATCATCATCATACTTCATTTTTTTATATAAAACTGTAAATATCTTTTTAAATTTTAAATAAATTATTTATTTTTGTTCTACTTTTGCTGTTTCGCTGTTGTTAGGTTAAGTTCTTTTGTTTTTAATTGTCGCTACACGACAAATATTCCTCGTTTGAGTAAGACATCGCACACAAGGCACTCACGGCGGATACTTAATTTCGCAATATAAAAAACAGATCAGTCCAGAGGTAATTTACGCGGGCGACCACAGCTATCAATATCAACGCACGCACGACACTGAAGCTTTTGTTTGTTGTTTGTGGGCGTGGCAAAGTGACTGTACTCTACAACGTAATTTTGATCTTTTCTGAATCTAGGAAATTTGTTGTGATTTATGATGTAATTTTTAATAATAGTTATTATTTATTTATTTACATCAGGCAGAGCATGTAAGTGTTATTAACAAATTAAATTATAGCTAGGGATTAGTAAAAATACATTTAAAACACTACAATAACAAGAAAATTTTTAAAAATTACTCATACTCAAACTGTTATGCTGCTGTGTTTTTCAAAATCTACTAATAAGCATTTTTATTAATGATAAACAATCCTTATTTTATTTCTATTCTTGACTACTAAATTGTGACAAAATTTTATGTACATAAAACTTCCCATGTTTTAAATATTACTACTAAATATGAGCACAGTATAAGTAATAGATATTAGGTAGATCAAAATAAGTTAGTCGACATATATTGGACGCTACATTGATCACTCGAATGGGGTTTTTGGGTTTTTCCTATACCTAAGTCCATCGTCGGCTAACGGTTTTGAGTTTGAGGAGCGCGCCAAACGCCGCGTATTTTATGGTAATTTTGTTTTCTTTATTACATTCTTGTAATATGACTTTATTTATTACCTTCCCTATTTACCGATAACATATATGAAAATCTTAATGAAAAAAAAACATGTATTGCTGTTATTTATCGACTATAGTAGGGCGTTTGATACTTTACGTCATGATGTACTGCTAGAGCGACTAGACGACTGTGGAATTAGGGGGCCAATTCTTGTCTGGTGTCGAGATTATCTCAAAAATCGTTCCTATTATGTCAAAGTAGGGGATACAATAAGTATAAAAGTTTTGGTAAGTGAAGGTACAGCACAGGCTTCAGTATTAGGACCGCTATACTACATCACTTACGTGAATAATATCAATAAATTGATTAAAAACTCAAAAATTTTCCAATTTGCCGACGATACGTGTCTGGTGGTAGCCCACCACAATATGAATAAGGCGGTAAAACTGTTACAAGAAGACTTTACGAAGCTCATGCAGTGGTCACATGACGCAGGTCTAGTACTTAATTCGAATAAAACTAAAATGATGTACGTTAGCTCCAGTCAAAATAAATTAAAACATAACATTACTCTTATAGCTCATAATCACACATGTCTTCATAATATCCAAAATTCAGCCCATAATAACAACTGTGAATGTCCCCAAATTGAAATAGTAGAATAATGTAGGTATTTAGGTTTAATAATTGATGATCGTATGAAATGGACTGATGACATTGAATCTGTATGCGATAAGCTACGAGCAATCCTTGCAAAATTTTATCTTATCAAGAGTAAAGTACCTTACCAGATGTTACTGTTGTTATATAATGCACTCGGCGAATCAATGGTCTCGTACGGGTTGAGCAGTTACGGACGCACTTATAAAACCCACCTTGAAAAAATATACGAGCTTCAGTTGCGCATCCTTAAATGTATCACCCCTCTCAAAATAAAAGATAAATATAAAAAAAATCCTTATGGTCTTTTCCATCATTGCAAAATACTACCAGTACACGACAAAGTGAAATACCTATTGCTACTTGAAAATTATGGTAAGGAAGAATTAAAAATTAGCCGTATTTATACAAAACTTACTCGACAAGCCCTTAATCCATATATGATTATCCCAAAATACAAAAATATGTACGGAAAATTTAGGTTACAATATCAAATTCCCGCTCTTTTGAACCAAATTCCCAAACCAATAAAAAATGAACTTACTGAAAAAAATATTAAATATATGCTTAAACAGTATTTTATCGACAAATTGTTAGCGATACCTAATAATAACTTAAACTAAAATATAAAACTGTATACACTAACACACATCATAATATAATATGCATAAATAAAAAAAAATTACTAATAAATATATACATTTACTAATTTACTAATTTTCATTTAAGGCGCAGGTTGAGCAAACTGTCGCGCTAGTCGTTATTTGTGCTGTTTTAAGGAGCTAGCTACTTTTTATTTAAAAGATATATCAACAAATAAAAAACACATTATATTTCTACATAATCTTGATTCCATAAAAGCTATATCCAATTTTTTTAAAGGAATAAATATTAATATAATCTCCTTACAATGAAACCACATAAATGTGAAATTATTATTGATAACATGCATCTCCTCGTAAAGTAAGTATTATTTTATTTTGCGATTTACACCAATGGATAGGCAATTTATTAATGAACATTTCTATAGTAAATTTTTTTTCAAAAGACAAAAATTTGATTTTATTAAGAAATTATTTTAAAATCTGGGCGTATTTACTGCCCACGGGCTTGCCCTTGAGCCCTGAGCTCTTACACGTGGAACCCGTGTCGTTAGAGCGTCTGCCAGCGCACACGTTCACGTCATCTTATCAGTCGATAATATTATAATATTATTACTTATTAGGTTATTTATAGGTAGTATTATTTGTTTGTTTTGGGTATAATTTTTCGTATTAGTTATACATATGTTTGTTGTGTTTTTTACTGCGCGATGAAGCTTTTTGCGTGTATTTTCTTTGAAGTAAATGCAAATAAAAAAATGAAGCACCATTAGCATGTAAGGTTCGAATCCATAATTAAAATTTCGACAAATATTATAATTTACACTATAAAAGGCTATATTGTAGCGAGTCGGCGCGGCACACCAAATGCTCAAGGTCGTTCGCATGGAGTAGCCCCTTAATACTAACCATATTTTGCTTTGGTACACACCTAGATAAAAAAAAACATCTTGCTATTTTATATACGTCATTAAATAAGTTGTCGCAACGCGAACCGATTGAACATGATCGAAGTTACGAATTGGCAGTACATGGAAAAACTTTTGTAAGTTTATTTGTACTGTCGGATGTTATTAAATAACTATACTTTGTAATAAATAAATAAAAAATTTTGAAAAATAATTTCTGTTACATATTCTTTATCAAATAAATTTTCACATGAAAAATACATGCTAAATTTCTCCTACAAATAGTTGCAAATTTGGAATGAATTAATTTTATTCTTGAAATAACCTTTTTTAAATATTTTTCCAGATCTATTTAGTAATAAAGTGGAAGTTTCTGACATATGTAATTCAAATAACAATGTGTATTGGCGTTGAAAGAATATCCACTAGCCCAAATCGTCCCGTGAATGTGGCTCCATCTTCACAGCATCTTCTTAACAACAACTAGATCTAAAGTAAAAAAACTGCGGTTGCCAACCCGCCTGCCAAAAGTGGAAAGTATGGCAAATTACGAGATTTTCTGTGGGGAGGCCTATGTTCACTAGTTAACTTTGAGAGATTGTAATGAACATAATTACGGAAACTGTTAGATCACGTCAAAACATCATCATCTACTTAGGGGGGTCTAAGAATTTTCCTCGTTGTGTGACTTCGTAAAATGATATTTGTAAGATATTATAAAATTTAAAATAAATATTAACATATCAAATATTATTAGGTATTCAAGAAGGGAAATGGAATATTAATAAACTGTCAATACATTATTAAAAAAATATATTTCATTATAATTTCTATTATTTTTGAATTTAAATTTTTGGAGAATAACTGTGTCTAAATAGGTATAACCATTTACACAAAAACCTTGAACGTGCTCGCCGCACAGCGGCTTGCTTTGTGGCAGCTCAGTGACCTCACAGCGGCCGTAGATAATTATATGTCGGCACCTGTCGGTAAGTTCAGAAGCAAATAACATTTTTAGAAATGTTAAATGTAGTAAGTAATCTGATTAGAAACTCTAAAATTCCATTTATAGCAACCAAAAAAAAATTCGTTATCATAATTGCCATGCCTATGTGTACATCTAAACGTCCCTGAAACGATCAACAGGGTTTTTGTTACATTTTTTTATAGGAGAGGGGTCAACCGAGCATCTGGCTCACCTGATGGTACCGCCACCCATGAACAACCGCAACACCAGGGGAATTGCAGATGCGTTGCCGGCCTTTTAAAAAGGAGTAGGCTCTTTTCTTGAAGGTCCCTAAGTCGTATCGGTCCGGAAAAATCGCTGGTGGTAAACTATTCCACAAGGAAGTTGTGCGAGGAAGAAAACATCTTCTAAATCGCACAATGGTGGACCGCTAATCATCCAGATGGTGCGAATGGTATCGGGAGTTCTGTCACGATGTGCGTCCGTGAAATTTGGCGGCTGGAATCAATCCGAACAATTCCTCAGAGCACTCCCCGTGGTAAATGCGAAAGAAAATACAAAAAGATGCAACATCTCTTCGCAGCGCCAATGAATCGAGCCGATCGGAAAGGAATCAGTCGTCGACGATTCGAGCTGCTCTGCGCTGGATGCGTTCAAGTGGAAGGATCTGGCACTGGGGAGCCCCAGCCCAGAGATGGGAACAGTATTCCATGTGAGGCCGAACCTGTGCCTTGTAAAGTTGCAGGCGTTGTGCCGGCATGAAATACTGTCCCGCTCTACTGAGCACGCCAAGCTTTTTAGAGGCCAATTTGGCCTTCTCTTCCTAGTGACCACGAAACTGCACATCACTCGATATGTCGACGCCGAGGATTCCGATACTGGCCGAGGCAACAAGGGGTGTGCCTTGAAACTGAAGAGATACGACAAAGGGGTTTTTTTTAGCTGTAAACGCGCAAACTTGTGTCTTCTGAGGATTAAACTGGACTAGATTTAGTCGCCCCCAAACTGAGACTTTGTTCAGCAACAACTCGACTTCAGGCACAAATTTGTTCCGGTACTCGGAGACATTTTCCCAAGAAATATTGGCACGGCCGGTGTATAAAGTATCACCAGTGCTGTCATCCGCATAGCAATGAATGCTACCGGTTTGCAACATATCATTGATATGCAAAAGAAACAGCGTTGGTGATAGCACGCAGCCTTGTGGAACACCAGCGTTAATAGGCTTGTAGTCGGAGCATGCACCGTCTATAACGACCTTGATGTTCCGAACTGCAAGAAATCTGGTGATCCAATTGCACAATTTCTCAGGAAGCCCATAGGAAGGGAGCTTCGAAAGAAGCGCTTTGTGCCAGACCCGATCGAAGGCCTTCGCTATGTCCAAACTAACGGCCAATACCTCCCCCTTAGATTCTACTTCCTCCGCCCACCTATGAGTCAAGTGGACCAGAAGATCACCAGCTGATCGATCCAGACAAAAGCTGTCTTCCATGATTTCGGTACTACGCCTAGGGAGTAGGAGTACCGGAAAAGACGTGTTAGAACCAGTGCTAACTGCGGATCACACGTCCTCAGCACAATTGGGGGGATTCCGTCAGGCCCACTCGACTTGTGGATGTCCAGGGAGAGGAGTGCTTTGCGGACAGATCGCTGTGAGAACCGCACATCCTGCATGGAGCACTCACACCGCGTCATGGTTGGCGGTGTGTTCCCCCCGGTCATCAAGAGTCGAGTTTGACGCAAAAAGGGAGCCTAAAAGGTCGGCTTTCTCTTTTGCGACGTGGGTCGGTGTGTCGTCCTCCCTGTGCAGAGATGATGGTGATGGCTTACAGAAGTTCCCTTGCACAGCCTTGGTGAGAGATCTGAACGCACGGGTTCCCGAAGGAAGGCGAACTAGTTTCTCGCCAATTCTGCCTATATGACCTGACTTTGCCTTGGCAATAACTGTTTTGAAGGACCTGGAGGCGAAGTTACACTTCTTTTTAAGCATGCTGGTGTTTACATCCCGAGCCGGCGAAGCTTAAGCCCAGGCCCGATAGCACTCCTGCTTACTGCATAATGCATTCTTACAGGAGCTACCGAACCAAGGCTGAGATCTGCCTCCGATGCGTACCACAGATAATGGAATAAATAATTCCATTCCCTGTAGCACCACATCAGTGACATCGTCATCAACAGCGCTGGAATCATCCGGCGAAAAGCAAACCGGCCACCAAGGGTAGGAAGCAAAAAAAGACTGCATTCCGTCCCAATCCGCCGACCTGTAATGCCAAGCACGGCGGCAACCTGCAGAACGCAACCGCGAGAGGAACGTGAGTAGCACCACACTCCGGATCAGGCAATGATCCGAAGAGCCGAGAGGGTCATCGACGGAAACCTGATATCCGTCCGGATGAGAGGTCAGCAGAAGTTCCAACAGGGAAGGTGTATGATCTTCCACATCTGGAATCCGCGTAGGCGATGTCACCAGTTGTGTCAAATTATATGCCAACGCAAAGTCATAAACAGATCTCCCCGCATGATCAGTTAAACGTGAAACGAGCCATTCGGCGTGGTGGGCATTAAAATCACCAAGGATTTGCATTTGGACGTGGTCGATGAGTCGGTCTGTTTCGGCATTGCTGCTATGGGACCTATAGAGGCACCCGTAGACGCGCGGATGGTCGTCGCTATCTATGCGTAGCTAAAGGATGGACAGGTCCGAACCTTTAAGACTGCCAAGGCATCGAGAACAGATGTCCTCTCTGACGTATACGCAAACTCCAGCCCGAGGCACAAAGGAGTGTTCCAATTTGTACCCCGGGTAGGAAAGATACGAAGTACTCGTATCAGCCGGAGAGGACACCTGCGTCTCGGTCAGAAAGAGCAAGGCCGGCTTCGCCGTCTCGAGATGTTAGTGGACGGTGTTTAGGTTCGAGTGAAGTCCCCTGATGTTGCAGAAATTCACGGATAGCGTAGCAGGGGTCGCCTTGGTCTTGTTGCTCAGTTTGCCCCGAGCAGTTATTGTGTTGAGCGGAATTTTGCCCCCCCCCCCCCAGACAGGGCAGCCTGAGCACCCACGCTCAGGAGTGGAGTAGCATGGTCGTGGATGCTCAGCGAGGGATTCTCCAGGGGTGCTGGTACCCTCCTGGGGTAGTCTATGATGTAATTCCGCTACCATGTTGATGGGGAAGGGGTAATCGGGCCTCCGGTCACCTGCACTCACCAGACGAAACGCAGAAGCAGAGCTTCCACTTCACGCCGGTATTCAGTGAGGTCGTGGTACTAACCCGGCTCGAGCCGGCCCATTCGTGCAACAGCAAAAGCTGCTGCGTGACTCTACCACCGTTAAAATACTGTATATATATATAAAATGCATACTGTATATATATATAAAAAATACTGGCAGACGTATTTTAAATAGCACATCTCAAAAATATTAATTACTAGCTGTGCCCTGCGGTATCACCCGCGTATATCACGCGTCTGCACCTTGTGACATGCGAACTTCGAGAGAGACATCACGACGGACGGTTGCTGAATTAACAAAGATTTAAAAAGTGAAATATGTCACTAAAATTATATGGTTAACGTAATTGGTGGTTATGCATGATACAGGTACTGATACGAATAATGTGGCCTATTTCGTACCGGCGTTACTATTTCGCATTTTAACATGAAAAAGTATTTATTGTGACATAACTGTAATAGTTAAACATGGTATCGCAGGCTTTTTTGCAGATATTGATATCCTCTATAAAACTGAAGTACATTACTTTGCTCTATTATCAATAGTTTCCGCAGCGTACGCGATATAAAGATTCTTTTTGGTATTTTTTTCACACCTTGGGTTACATTAACGAAGTTTTCATACAGATCCCTAACTTTTTTGAAAATATTATATAGCCTATGTTCATCAGGGATAATGTAGGATGCTAATAGTGAAAGAATTTTTCAAATCGGTTCAGTAGTTTCGGAGCCTATTCAATTCAAACAAACAAACAAATCTTTCCTCTTTATAATAGTAGTGTAGATGTAGAAGTGTAGATGTAGATGTAGATGTAGAAGTGTAGAAGTAGATGTAGATGTAGAAGTGTAGATGTAGATGTAGATTTAAACTGCATCCATGTAGATTAGAAATAAAAAATAGTTAAAGATCGCTCACTTTATAACGTCGATATTACTTCAAATAATTATAATTGCGTACTTTTAGCAATATAAGAAAATGCACCTTGCTTGAATATAATTGCACCATCGTTAAAATGCATAAAATGCAATCATAAGCACAAAAAGTTGATAAAATCAAATTTGTTAAGTGTCGAATGCACCCATTCGATACTTAACAAATTTGGTTTTAGTAAATAAGGTGCAGTTTTTTTATATTGCAAAAAGTACCCAACTCTAAATATTTGAAGTAATATCGACGTTATATGGTGAAGGATATTTAATTATTTTTTATTTCTTAACTACATGGGTGCAGTTTAAATAATTATTATTTTTGAGATGTGCTTTTTAAAATGCGTCTGCCAGTATTATAAATTCATAGTCCGGGTTGGGGGGGGGGGGTCCGACGCTTGATTAGTTAAGCTATCTTCAAAATCTCTCAAAAGATTCGCAGTATGACATATCAGCATATTGTGAAAAATTTTTGAACAAAATACACGTCAGAGTAGGGCATAGCTCTTTTTGCCTTTATTACATGAACATATTAGATTCGAAAAGATATTACTATTGATATTACTAGCCTCAGAGTAATTACTAACATAGAGGGAATACTAAAATAAGAACAAAAGGAGGGGTAATAATATTCCCTCACTAGATGAGTTGACAGTAAAGTTTTTGTGTTACACAAAGTTTATCAGTTTCAGTGGTTTGCTCTTTAACTTTTTGCACATTTTTAACTATTTTTTTCTACTTTTATTAATATTCTGCGATTTGGTTTATTTATTTATAACCAAATTTATAAAAAATATAACTAATAGTACAGAAAGTAACATAAAATTTTACATTTTTCGAACAAATTTACCTCACTTTTAAGTGGAATTTCTTATAAATGGGTACATAAGTCCCAAAGTAATTAGTGTAAGTAAATGTTGAGTAAAGTCAAAATTGTCATATATCTCAATGAAACAGAGTTTTTTAATAGTTGAATTTTGTTTTGTTTTAACCTTAAATCTATTATTTATAATATTTTATGTGCAAAATTATAGGCTACAATACAATTTTTTATCATAAAACGCATTAGAAATAAGCTTACAAGTACCCAACAATCAATTTACACGGATGTAGAATGTAGTTCGGACTGGATGCGACATTCATGCATTAGTCAATAAATATATATTAAAAAAAAGTAGATCCACAAATAATGGCAAAAATTGTGGAACATCATCATCACCACCAATAATTACTAAGGTTTAGCTTTCCATTGACTCCCATCGAGTTAGGGGTTGATACGTATTTTTACAGAAAAGTTACACTATTATAAGCACACACACAAAGTTACAACATGCGGAAGCGCGTAATTTTTGAGAAATACGTTATTGAAAATCAATTATTCTTGCATTGTTTATGTTTAATCCTACAATAAAACTGAAGCCATTTTTTATTGTTATTGTCAGTAGGGATGTCGATTCTTTCCGAAAACGATCGATTTTTTAAATAGATTCGAATTGTAAGCTGATGTATCGATTCCCAAAAAATTGATTTCTAAAATATCTATATTTTTTCATGTTTGCATTTATAATGTAAATATAAATCCATTTTATGAGAAAAAAATCCCCTTCATCATAAAATATAGGGGGACTGACTCAGAAGGATTTCTGTATCTATTTTGAGACTGCTACGTCTCCGGCGCTGCGGGAAGAGCAGCCTCTACGCCTTAGCGTAACAAATCGCAGGCATGCCTTCGATTTGTTTTTTTACTTTCCGCAACATGCATGTTAGTTCTAAGATAGCGGTTTGTTTCATACAAATTAAAAAACCATTTCACACGTACTAAATGAGATAAAACACAAAATGAGGTTACAAATAGGAAGGTTATTTACCCAGGCATTGTTTTAACACAATTCACTACACAATCAATCAAAAGTTGTACGAAATAATTGCAAACAACTCCGATGTTAGCGCGCGTCAATCACACTGATGGCTGACTCAAGGGACAGACGAAATCAACAGATGATTTTGATAAAAAATCGTACTAAAGTGTGTAAGCTAGGGGCTTTTTGTGCTATCCTTTTTTATCCTGTACACATCGAAATATGGTAAAATGATTTAGACATAGTGCATAATGCTTTGTTTCTTCATTAAAAAAGCGGGTAAAAAATGTCTAACACTTGGACACCCGCAGCAAACGAAGATATTTTCGTGTCTAAGTGTTAGACATCCGCAGCTGAAACTTTTTTGCTGGCTCACTTTCCGACTTTCCGTTCATGTACAGCAGCCCAAACTCGAGTTAGGGAATCCAACTCGAGTTAGTTCGAGTTACAGTTAGTAAGTAGTAACTCGAGTTGACCATCACTACTTTTTTGATAGGACAGATACTATACTCTGGTGTCTTGGACAGCATTGCCAAGACACCAAAGAGTATAGTACACACATGTAGGGAATTCCCCAAATTATGGGGAATTTAAAGTTGGTTGGCGATTTTTGGGGATTGGTATTATGCGGGGATTTTGAAAATCGATAGCCCGGACCAAGTCAGAACATTTTTTTGATAAATCTAAATACTCATCTTAACATTTTTGTTAGGTTACTTATGAATACTGAATGACTCCCTTTTTTTAAGTATCTTCATTGCACCACATTCCATTTTCGGATTTGTTTCGACTACTTTTGTGTATCATTTAATGCTTTTGATTTCTTTATTTTTTATTTTAAAGCAGAGAACCGCATGCATATAAATGCAGATACTGTGGTACTTTTTAATGGCAACAAGGGAAGGAATTAAAAATACTCCATGGAGTAAAATGCTTATTACAAAAATATGGAGTGTGAAAAAAAAACGGTAAAGAAGAAAAAAAAAATTACTTAAAAAATTAATCTTAGAAAATAACTTGAAAATTGTTTCGTTTCTTGAAAATAAATTGAGAGAAATTTGGGGAATCTGTTGAAGGTTTGTCCTTAAATTGGGGAATTTGACATGCATTTTCGGTTTTTCGGGGAATTTCACAAATTGGTGTTGGCAACGCTGGTCTTGGATCTTGGTTCACCGCGTTGTGAGTTCTCGAAAATTTTTCTTTTCTAAAGAAGAAGAAGAATAACCATGGGAGTCAACGTGGAAACGCTTTCTCCCGGTGATGGTATGGCTTTTTGAACATATGATTACTTTTACGATATTACGTTTCCTTTAAATTTACCCCTAACCTTGAGCTGTGGTTGGATGTGCGGCACAATTCGTATCGGGTTGTTATACTGAGATGGAAATGGTATCGCTTATTATCCGTCTCACTGCAAGAATGATACACCACGTATTAGTGCAGTGAAAAGGAAATACAAAATAAGAATATAGTCTGCTTGTTTCATAAAATTGTCACTTGTCAGGCATATTTTAAGATAAGTTTTGTCCCCAGAATTGAAATAAATCCATAATCATAAACAAAAAAGGATGTTTTAAGAGCTTTTACATCACACCGGTTAACTTGGATGGCTTGCAAAAATCCAATTTCCTTACTTTACTTAACTTAATACTGTATTCAAAAATACTTTTGTTACATTTGCCTACGATTAGCCAATGTCTGGAAAATTAAATTACAAAATATGTTCTTTCTTTTGTTATTTCATAATCTGTTTATATGACTGTGGTGGTGTGAGAATATCCACTATCCCCTAATACATTGTCCCATGCTTTAAATCTTATTCTCTTATGAGACGTAAGTTCAGTAGGGAACTTTGAAGCGCTGTAATTGATGAATGAAATCTGTTTATTATCCTACTGTAAAAGATATTTTTATGTAATATTTTAGGATCCACATACCCTAAAAAGGGCCAAACTGTGGTGGTTCACTACACCGGCACACTTACAAATGGACAGAAGTTTGACTCATCTCGTGACCGTGGCAAGCCCTTCAAATTCAAGATTGGCAAGGGAGAGGTTATCAGAGGTTGGGACGAGGGAGTGGCTCAGGTTGTTGTATAAGAATTTTATATTAATACTTATTTATTTGATACTAGCTGTTCTCCGTAACTTTGTTCATGAGAAACTTATTTGCAATTTGTTTTAATTTTTTTGCATGGAACTCTAATTATTTTCCTAAAACAAATGTAGCCTAAGTTACTCCTTATAACATCAGCTATCTGTCAGTGAAATTCCCATCCAAATTGGTTCACAGGTTTTTACGTGATGTGTATTCAGACAGACATTGTGTTGGAGTTTTATTATATTATCGATAGATATAGATATATAATATTATGTGTATATATATAAAACAGCTCTAAAATCTAATTGATACTAATGTCCAGTAAATAAAGCAAGCATTTTGATTATTTAATAATATGTGTTCTCCATATACATCTCATATACTTTAAGTGAAAATAATCAATAACCATTTGGTATATCAGTCTTATGATTTCAGTAACTTTACCTAGATCACTACTGGTAGTGCTTTCTATCTCTGTACAGACAGACAGACTTAATAGAAAGCAGTGATATGATATTACAGACAGATGTAACAATTTATTTATTTGTAATATTATATAATAAATTTTAATAAGGTAAAAAAATAATTTTTTAACTTGCAACATTCATAATACAGTTTAATTTTGTACATTACATTTCATATACAGTTTAATTTTGCTAGAATATGATAATCCATGATGAAAAGGTGATTTCAGAGTTTTATAATTTACAGTTATATTTCAACAAAATTATCATTGCAGATGTCCGTTGGTGAAAGGGCAAAGTTAACGTGCTCTCCTGACTATGCATATGGACAACAAGGTCATCCTGGAGTGATCCCACCAAATTCAACCCTCATCTTTGACGTGGAACTTATCCGTCTTGAATAATTTGCTGATAAAATATTACTCTGCTATCATTAGCCTGTTAGACATAGGTTTTAAAACTTAACTGAAAAAAGAAAATGATCAAAATGATACATGTATGGAGTCAATTATGATAATTTTATATCTTTTTCTAGCAATTTAGTTTTTAGCACAAGTACATTAAGGAATGTAATCTACCTCTAATAGCTCCGTCAGAGAAATATTCCTATGTCTAACAACTATGATAACACAATTATTAATAGTACTTCTTACTTATTTTTAAGGACATTCCTCACAAGCATTTTCAAGCCAATTAGCAAATGGTAGTCTTACGAAATACTGTTTGTTACTTTAATACTACAACTTTTTTCTATAATTTGATCTGATATGTGAATGAATTTTTCGATTTTATAATATCCCATAAATAATGTTGCTAGAAACTTCACCTTCAACCCTTTAATAGGCACATTGTAAAAAGCATAAATTATTTTCTTAAATGATTTTATTTGTGTGCACTGCAGATACCTTTGTGCTGTAGGTATCAAGTAAATTAGAAAGAGCAAAATGTCTTATGCCCTATGCCTGATTGATATTGTAAATAACACAAGTGTCAGTCTCTTATATGAATACATTTAAAAAATTAGTTTTAACTTTGTGAGTTTAATATGCTGCCAAAATTTCAAAGCAACTTTGCAGTGTGACACATCAAGAATATTGTAAACAGTTTTGTGTGTTAAGTCTGCAAATGATATTAATGGACACAAACAAAAGCTCCAAGTTATTATCTGTTTTTGGTGCCTAGAAATACTATTGCCATAGACTGCCTTCGGATTAAGCTGTGACAAAATCTTTGCTATGTCAGTTCATCAATATATTGTAAACGATTTTGCAGACAACTGCACATAAGTCTAGGCTTTATGGGCATAGATCCTTTAAATAATTAAAAAAACATCACACATCATCTACATGTGCGATTTTGACAGAACTTGACCTTAAGTATGCCTGTATTCCTGGTTGGTATAATGGTTTGAAGGAGAATATGGATATGTAAAAACGGTGCGATTTTGTTAAATGAATGTCTGCACATGTAATCAGTGGATACTATTAAAACAATTGCTCTAGTTGTGTTTCATACGTCTTATCTGTCATAAAAATCTCCCAAAAACTATGCAATGCGAGGCATTAAAATATTGTAAAAAAAAAAAATTCTAGAGGCATCTAAATGTAAGATGCGTCCCAATTCAATTTAAAATGGTGAACTACCTATAGAATTTTTTATCTTAAGAATATTTTTGTCATTCATTACTATATGTCTATCAGTGAAAAATTGAAACTCATTAATTTTCGCCGCAGTCGGACAGCAAAAATGTACGACGTTACAGTTTTACTTTAATAACACTAAAAAATGGGCATAAGCTTTCACCATTATTTATGTGCATAAAAGGACTGAAATAACTAATGTATCATACAATAAGTTGTCTTGAGATTTTAACGCTAATGTAATAAATTCTGAACTGGATAGTATGTAATTTACTATGCAATTTGTGTTTTACTGGTAGCAAAATAACCATCATTAAAAGCTTTATTATAAAAATAATAAGTAAAAATAAATGTACTGTGGAATATATTTGTTTTTATCTCTTATTTATTTTAATATTAAATTTACAGCCGATTTTATAATATACGTCACTTTTCTTTCTCTCATTTATGTGTGGATTACGCAGCAAAAGAGTGCGACACAATGTCACGGTCTAATGCGAATTGAAGGTCTAACTCGCTCAAATTCCTTTTTTGGAAAATTTATCCAGAACAAAATATTCATTATTTTGCGAGTAGTTCATGCATGCAGCTTCGTTTCTGGATATTTTGAAAATTTGAATTTTTTAGAGGTTGACAACCTTTTTTTAACGTGTACATGGTACTATTTTTACTTTGTAGGTTTTAAATCATGTTATGGAAAAATTGTCTAATAAGTAACAAATAATAGCACTCATTGCGATCGCTCACAAACTCAAGTTGTAAATAAATTTCTGGAAAAGAAGTTTCCTGTTAAAAAAAACAATGCGTTTGTCTTATTGTTTAATTTTGCGTGGTAGAGCCATGCTGCAGCTATATTATGGTTGTAGCACGAATGGGTCGGCTCGACCGGGGAAGGACCACGCTCTCACAGAAAACTAGTGTAAAATAGCAGCTTAACGCTGCTGTGTTTCGTATGGTGAGTGTAGAGAACCGGAGACTCTTTTTACTGGCAAAGAGGCATTCCATCTTGGTCCTCACGGGTGACAACGCATTCTGCATCTTGAGTCTTTATTGAGGATAGATGTAGATGTCTATGGGTCACAGTAACCACTTACCATCGGGTGGACTGTGTGCTCGTTTGTCACCCGATCCTATAAAAGAAAATTTTGCTTAAAATGGTTGAACTGCCGTCTTATTACTATCATATGGCCGAATAGACCTACGAAGTACCATGTGCTCTTGTGATATGATATAAGGTTTATTTTTGCTTGAAACAGATCGAAACCGTTCATGCATAAAAAAAGTTCGCTAATAAATAGTCTTGTCAATCCGCCGCCGTATAGTGCCGGCGTTTTTTTCCTTTTGAAAACACTTGTTTTGCTATTCTTACTAATTAGACGTTTTCAGATCGACTTTACTTTTACATTTGTATAACATTAAATAATATTTAACATTTGTAAATATCAATGAATAATATAAGTACCTTTTTTTTTTCAAATTAAGGTGGCACAAGTCGCGGGCTCGAACTCGCTGGTGGGCGCGGCCAAAAAGCACGCTGTCTCACCTGGCATCGTGCCCGACAGAGATAGTATCAGTGATGAGCATATCGACACTAGTATTCACGCACGTCTTGTTCGTACGGCATTCAGAACCGTTTGAACAAAAACGAAGTTACACGAACACGATGCAACATTTATACTAATATAATAAAGCAGAAAATATAGATCTTTACTCCGTCTAAAAAAAAGTCCGCGATACCATATGTCTATTTTTTATATACTCGTATAAGCCACAATTAGGCATTTTTATTTTGACAAAAAAAAAATGAAAATTTAATTATTAGGCATGGCATATTTATCCTTACGAACGAAAGTTACTTCATTATCAAGACAATTTTTTGAAGATAAACTTCGTTGTTTATGCCATGTTTATATAGTACATAGTTGAGATAATGTAAAATTAAAATAATTCAATACTTGGCCTTGACGCGCAAACAACGCATAACCCCTAGCCCGGTGCGAACTGAGAAGCCAGTATTGAAAGCTTCTATGAGCGAGGTTAGGTTAGCCGTTAGTTCAATCATTATCTATATCTACACAAATAAATAAAATTGAAGTGTCTGTTATAATGTCAAAATAACAGCTTTTTACTAATTGCATATGAAATTATATACGCTACTTATAACACAATTTTTAACATTTTTCTGTCTGTCTGTCTGTTTGTTCCGGTTAATTTCCAAAACGGCTGGACCGATTTTGACGGGACTTTCACTAGTAGATAGCTCATGTTATAAGTAGTAACTTAGAATGCTTAAATTTTAGAAAAATTATTAGGCGTCCGTGCAACAAAATTAACACCCTAAACTAAATGCGGACGAAGTCGCGGGGAACAGCTGGTAGCTAAAATAAATTCAAAATTAATTGAGTGCTTTTATCTATCTCCCAGGTGAGCGTAACAATGATTAGTTAATTCTGAACTCTTTCATTTCACGTTGCTATGGTATTTTGAAAGTTTAATTGATTAATAAGTTTTTATTTTATTTATTTCTTTAAAAAAAAGACGTTACCCCCACACTAGGATTTTCTCGTGTATCGTGGAGGCAGTTTACAAACACAAATTGCACAAGGACAAACATCCAGACCCGGAACAATTATTTGTAGGCCATACAAATACAAATACTTGATCCGTGCGGGATTCGAACCCGCGGCCCCCTGCTCAGCAACTCATTGCTAAGACACTGCGCCACGGAGCCGTATAAGAGTATAAGAGGTTGATAGCAAATGTATCAAGAATCATTTCTTGCCTACACACTTTTCATGTATCGTGTACGTTTTTCTTTAAAACTGAATAAAACCGCGCATAGTATGCCGACAGATAAAATAAAAGTACTTCATTAATTATGACAATTTTTCCATACATTATTATCAAATAAAATATTTGATTGCAATTATAAAACTAGGTGTCATGTCATGCCATGCATCTCGGACACATGATGACGCGGGTGAAACCGCGAAATGATTAGGCGCTGCTTTATCGCTTCATATTATACCTCTGTGGCTCTATATACCTAATATAGATTGCTTATTTTATTATGTTTAGTTTTTCCGAGTGGTTATGCAGCGATCACTCAAGAGTTCGGCTTCGAACGTGTGTAACTGCAAAAATTATCCCACGGGAACGAAATATTTTATATTACTGGGAGCCGCGGGTTCGAATCCCGCACGGAACAAGTATTTGTATGGCCTACAAATAATTCTTCCGGGTCTGGATGTTTGTCCTTGTGCAATTTATGTTTGTAAACTGCCTCCACGATACAGGAGAAACTCCTAGTGTGGGTGTAACGTTTTTTAAATAAGAAAAAAAAAATTTGTATGGCCTACAAATAGTTGTTCCGGGTCTGGATGTTTGTAAACTGCTTCCACTATACAGGAGAAAATGCTAGTGCGGGGGTAATGTATTTTTAAAAAATAAAATAAAATAAAATTCCAGACTATAACCTATCTCTGAGCAAAATATCATCCAGGTCCCTTCAGCGGTTCTGGCGTGATTGAATAACATACATCCTTTCATTCGTCCATCCAAATATCCAAACTTTCGCATTTATAATATTTAGATAATAATTGTAATTAGTTCTGCTTACCTATAAATTTTTTTCAAAAATACTTACCTGTCTTCTTACTTTTTTTTATATATACTCAATATCACTAAACGTAAACACAGGTTTTTATCAAGACAAGTGACCCATCAAGATTGTTTTCTTAGTACTGACGTACCTACCTAAAGTTTACAATTTTGTGGCCACGACGCGGTGACGTTTTGTGACATTTTGTTGTATTGTAGGTTGTAGGTATCTAGGTAATAACAGTAGGTACCTATGAAAATCCCACATAATATACCTTGTTTGTCCGCCGCAAGAGTCGTCTAATAAATAATTAAACTGTTTTGTAATTCTTTATTTATTTATAACACTTGCATTGAGAGCCGTGGTAGCTCAGATGGTTATCGTTCGCCGTAAGTATCACACTACGCGAGCAACCCGGGTTCGATCCCCGTCGGCACCAATGAAATTGTTGCAATTTTATATAGTAATCGTATATTATAGACTTAATTTTTTTTCTTTTATAATTATATTATATTACAGACGAAAATTGAAATAAAAAACAAAATTGTCTGTCGTCCAAAACGCATCATCTCTTTCAATTATATCAATTTCCATGCTGTCTTTTGTCTTTGGCGTCCAAATTACAAAATAGCAAAACTTTTCGTTTCGAATAAAACTCGAATAAGCCCGCGTCACCGCCCGTGCATGTGTGTGTAAGCGTCGTCCTCCCGCACCGCACCGGGGCAAACATTATTCAGTGAGATGCACGATAATTCATAGTAACATACGCGCGTAAAAAAATACGAAAAGGCCTTTGGAAGAAGGGGTTTTATGAAAAAACCACTGCATAAATTAATTACGAATAAAATTTCTTGAATTCTTCGATAATTGAGCTGTGTCGGTACCGACTTTGTTTTGGAAATTTCACACTTCTTTTATTACTAATTTACGCCCAAAGTTGTGTTAAAATTGGCAATAAAAACGAATCTTTGGTAGCTCGTAACTTTTTAATAACATTTTATTTTACTATTCTGTTTCCGTACAGACAAATTTGATAATGAGACAAAACGATATCATGTTTAACTTTGGATGTACACTGTCAAACAGCGTAGTAAAACCCCTCCGAAATTTGTATGGAAATCAATGGAAATATTGTCGACTAGTGTCACCTTAAGGTTCTTCATTGTTTGATATTTACAAATGTTATTATTAGGTGAAAATTAAATTTAATAAAAACCAAGGTTTCCAGGGTGATTTAGCTGTACCTACTTATATAAATGATCTTTTTGACAACAAAAAATAGTACAAAATGTTTGTAATCTCTTCATAAAGAAAGTCACTTTCTCTCAATTTCAAAGAAAACGCGTAAAAAACACGTAGTTACCCACTAAAAACAAGTATCCTTCCATTTGTAACTTATGTTTGATGTCAAATAAACTTAATTAGGTCTAAACAAGTAAAAAAAGCATAAAAAAGAACATTACTTTCACCCATGGCGGATGGCACGCCCGGCGTGTCATGAAATATTTGTTCGCCGCCACAGCTAAAAGTTGTCGAAAATTGGTGCCGCAACGAATCGGTTAAAGATCGGTGGTAAGCTCTGGTACAGCAGTAGACATTGTGCTTGACGGCTCTGTGGCGTTGTGGCTTAGCAATGAGTTGCAGCGCTAAGGGCCGCGGGTTTCGAATCCCGCACGGGACAAGTATTTGTATGGCCTACAAATAATTGTTCCGGGTCTGGATGTTTGTCCTTGTGAAATTTATATATGTAAACTGCCTTCACGATACCTACAGGAGAAAATCCTAGTGTGGAGGTTACGGTTAACAAAAAAAAAAGAGCATCATTACGGGCATCCACAACTTTTTCGCCACCAGAGCGTCGTCACAGAATAAGATGAGACATATCTGACATTTCATGGCGGGGAAGTTAATTTGTTAGGGATATGTAAGGGTTAATGTTTCTTTCTGTAATATTAGTTGTATTTTTCATAAATTACATTAGAAATGAAAAACCATACTACGGATATGCCTAAAGTAGAAAAAATTGAAAGACCACTGAAGCACTTTATAGGAGAGGAGGCAAAGGAGGCTCACCTGATGGTAAGTGACTACCGCCCTCATAAACAACTGCAACACCAGGGGAAGTGCAGGTGCGCTGCTGGCCTTTTAGAAAGGAGTAAGCTCTTTTCTTGAAGGCCCGTAAGTCGTATCGGTCCGGAAAAATCACCAGTGGTAAACGATTACACACAGGGGTCGTATGAGGAAGAAAACTCCTAGTAAAACCGCTGGTAGTGGATTGTCAAGCATCCAGATGTTGGGGATGGTATCGTGAGTTTTGTTGCGATGTGCGTTCGTTAAATTTCGCAGATTTGTGTATTTTCTTCTAAAAAGCGATAGAATTTTATATAAAACGCACCTTCTCAAAAGTGTAACAAAAATGGGTGAAAAATGGTTCGCGAATGGCAGCCTCGTACCGGTGGGCGAAGTGCAGGGTGAAACCTCACTAGATGGAGTGACGACCTGGCTCAGAACCGTGCTTTCTAGCATTACTTGGGAGAGGCCTATGTTCAGCAGTGGACTTGTAAAGGGAACGTGACATGGAATAATGATGATGATGTGTAACAATAAACTTCAGCTCAGTCCCAAGTAGTGACGTTTTAGCTCAGAAACGTTGTGTGGCCTTCAAAACCTACATCTGTTCTAGATTTACAATCAAAATGTAGATGCATCGTCACCCCTGAGGACTGAGGTAGAATGTCTCATTATTACCAATAAAAATAATCTACGGTTCTATACAATGAATGACTGACTTCTTCAGTTTTATTCTTTAAAAAAGACATTGTTTTCGTTTTATTTGTACTTTAGGTTTTCCTTGTGTTAATTTATTAGTAATATTTGCCACGTGTATGGAATGGAATGCATAGCCACTTCCTTTTTTGGTAGTTTTTTCATGTATGTGTATGTTTTATTTGTTTCTACATTTATAGCCGAAAGGCTGAGATATTAAACAAGTCGACGGCTTAGCACGAAAATGCTAATATTTAGCCTACGCTCAAAACTGCACCTAACATAAGTAAAAGTTTATCAGGTACTTATATAGCCAATTTTATACGTGGTAGAGCCACTCTGCAGCTATACAGGGTTATTTTTCAAAGAGTAACCAAATTTTAAACTTACTTTATTGCAGTTTTTGAAAATACGAGTAAATAAGGCTTCTACTTTTATTTGAAATTATCCCAAATTAAACTTATTCTGAAACTTCTCTGCAAATTTGGCCGGTTATTGCAAAATAACCCTGTGTTAGATATGGTTGCAGCACGAATGTGTCGGCTCGACCGGGGTAGGACCACGCTCTCACAGAATACCAGCGTAAAATAACAGCTTAATGCTGCAGTGTTTCCTATGAGTGAGTACAGAACCAGCGACCCTTTTTACTAGAAACGAGGCATTCCATATTAGTCCTCAGGGATGACAACGCATCAGCATTTTGATTATTATTTGATATAAAATGTAGATATCAGCATCCACCCACCATCAGGTGGACAGTGTGGTCTTTTGTCACCCATATTCTATTAAAAAAAAACTGGCCAAGTGCGTGTGGAGGTAGTACTACATGCACACTGTAGAGGTAGGGTTTTGTAGTCCTCAATACGTGGGCTTTCTTGATAATGAGCATAATAAGTGAGTTCGCGGTTTGACCGCTATAACGACTAAAAATGGATCCAAATAGGAAGATGGTAATTGAAGGACTTATTTTCAAATGAGACATAGGGAGTGGTATTCAAAAAAGATTATCATAGTTGACTATTTATCTATGTCGGGAGTACATAGATAAATAGTCAACTATGATAAAGTGTGCAAGCCTAAGACATACATATATACCTAAGACCGTAACGAATCTACACGTAAACCACCAATGCCCTAAATTATCCTGAGGTCGCCCGCGTAATCCAATAATGTGACGACTGAAACTGTATGAGGCTGTATCATTGTATGAATACTATAAAAAAGACCTACTTACAATAACTACCTACTAAAAATAAGTGAAAGTAGTAAGTAAGAAAGATTCTTCCTGCCTATCCCGCAAATGAAAAAGTAAAGCTAAAGCAGTAATGCATTTTTTTTTCTTCATAAAATGTTTATTTTTTAGTTTACAATAACATTATAAAATTGTAATGCAAGCTAGTTTTAGGTCATTTTCTTGAAGTTATAACGAAATTTTTACTAATCCAACTGCATTTTACAAGTTGGTCAACTATTATTCTATTTATGACTGTGACAGTTTTCCTTCTAATTTTATTATATATAATTATATATAAATTGTATATACTTTCCTCATTTCTACAAACAGCGGTTTAGTTGGCAAATGGGCAATGGCTCTAATGAAAAATGCTACTTTAAAGCTAAATATTTCGGAAGCGAACCCCTAAATCGAAAATATGTTGTTCCACACCCCCCAGTGTTTGTTAAGGATCTATCCAACGATAACCCACATGATAAAATAAACGGGTAAAAAAATTCATCTTCCATTTACTTGTATAGGAGGTATCAAAATAAAATGTTTTTAACATATTATTTCACAGTTTTGTGGGTGTAATTAATATCACAGATTTATAGCACCTAGGGTCTCCGAGTAAAACCGTGGACGGACATGGCGTAACTATGTGTTCCTTGTTGTGTAACTACGGAACTCTAAAAAGATACACGGTAGTATGTCAGCCAACAAAAGAGCGATGCACCGGTGGTGTGTGTATTTACAGGAACCTTTTCAAGCCACTTTCAAACTCCCCATAACGCAAGAAGTATTGGACCTACCACCCCTACCACCCCTAAAGACCACTTGAAATTTTTAGATATTAGTCTACAGAATTCTAGATGTAAAGGTCCAATAGTTTAAAGTCCACTTGTAATAATGATAATACTGTAACCACTTACCGTCAAGTGAACTGTGCTAGTTTGTCACTCTTATCCTATAAAAAATCTAGTCCTAAATTTCCTGAATAACTATAATTATTCTAGGAATATAGGTTATATTCCTAGAATAATTATAGTTTAAAAAGTGCCATTTTTATCACTCATTCATCAACGACCTAGAACAGTTCTAGGGTTACTCAGAAACTTGTCATCAAGATAGATCATTAAACGTAAACAAAAAAAAAACTTGAAAACAGCAATTTATCAGGTGCTTTCTAACCAACTTTTTTATCCTACCAGTAGGTCCACGAGGTTATCTTATTTCTTGTCACCTGCTGCTGTTATTGATAACACATTTTTAATTTACAACCTACAAAAAATACAATCGTTTCTTCGTGGTATATTAAAAATAGAAACTTTTAAATTAAATAGACACTAGGCATGCTGCAGCAACTGCAAAGGAACTAGCAAAAATACCTATATATTTCATTATTATATATAGTGCAATTATACTTAGCTCAATTATTTAATCCGATCACAGTATAATTAAATAATCCAATGCCAGTTGCATAAATCATAAGGATCTGTAGAAATGTAGGTACCTACAACGTTTTTAGAATTGTTAAGTTGTTTGGAATCCGTTCAAACTACAATCGGCGGTCGTTCCTATACCGAACTTGGCCCCCTTTTCACATTTGTTTTAGTAGGATTTAAACTATCAGCCGTAACATATACAACATATTAAAAACATCACAATACAAAAAAAGACGAGATATATCTTTTTAAACAGTTTTATTCGTTAATCGTCTTCTGGCTTCGGACATATTATTTTAATAGATTCTCTTTTAAATAATACTCTCAAATTATAAAAAATAAAACAAATTTTTAATGTCCTTATATTTTTTCTCATTTGTTTAATTGATATAATATACACTAAAAATTAGCTTTGTGACACAATCATACTCCTAATATATAGTCGTTTAGATACCATAACAACCAATCTCTAATTTCCCTTGAGAGGAAAAATGTACATCACTCGATGTAGGTATAGATAATTAACTCAAAAAAATTTCACTTTTGCGCGAATATACAAAGCACTATGTTAAAATATTTTCTTAAGTAATAATAATGCGAATACAGTAGAATCTGTTTACTAAGATTTCGTTCACAACGACCAAACATTTTTAGCGACCTAGATGCAAACTAAAGTTAGGTTTTCACTCAAAAAAAAAAAAAACAACTAAACTTCTATTTATACTACTAAACCGGCACTTCAGAAAAAACTGTCACAGGTGTGAATCGCTGGTCGCATGGTCGCCACGCTGTACTATAGGACCAAACGGTGCGTTCCATTTAAAAATGATTGGACTAAACTCTTATTACTGAAACCTTTTTGGTTGTTTTATATTTTAATAATAAAAAAATAGTAATAATCAATTTTAGGTATAAAATTAGATCCAAAATTTGAATTTCGATATTTCAAGGAAATATATAAGTATTATACATTTTGGAATGCTCAGGATCTCTAGTTTACAAGTATGTTACGTGTTTATGAGAAATATTTTTAAACGATGTTGCATATGCGTCTTATCTGTTGTGGTAACTATAATCAGTATTATTAACAGCATTCCTGTGAGAACTATTTCAATAAAAAAAAAATTAATTTTTGTATGAACTGAACTTTTTTTTGCAATTTTTTACTAAATATATATAGTTTTTAAAGTAGCGGTGTTTTAATTATCTAATAGCATAAGTATTCAGGAATACGTACACAAAATTTCAATTTAAAATTTCAAGAAACAAAAAAGTTACAGGTTTTTGAGATGGAACGTACCATTTGGTGTTACATTATTTCTATACCGTTTACTTTCTATTGTCATTTAGTGAAGAGAGCGCAACTTTAAGCATTTCTTAAATTGACATCGTTTTTTATGAGTAAGGCCGTGTTTGTGTTCGCGCAAACAAATGTCGATTATGACACAATACTTATAGATGGTTTATCTCACAAAGGCGGGCGAGCCTTACTTGTAGTTGTTAGGGACGCGCGTGCTTGTGTAACAGATATATACTCATCACACACAAGTTATATATAACTGCAGGTAGTGTTATTCAGCCCGTCGTTATTTAACAAAATCTATAACCTAAAGAACGTTTAGGTATGTATAAAATAAAAATTATTTTTCATTTGCAACAAAAGAAACTCATTTACATTTAAATCAAAGTTCTGAACGTGATAACTTTGCATGAGTTCGTATAGTCTTGTGATAATAAGTCTAACTAATATTAACCTAGCTATCATTACACGGCTAAATAAACCTAAATAATCAATAAGTAATTAGAAACAAATTATTACATATTAAAATCAAACTAACGCTTTGTTGCTTAGGACATAGCACTTTTTATTACATCACTGCGAACAACTTTTTTTTTGTTCTTTAAAGAAAACATTACTGGAATTTTCTCCTGTATATATCTACATAGGTGTATTATATGGGGCAAATACTTGTTCCGTGCAGGATTCGAACCCACAGCGCTTAATGCCGCAATCCAATGCTTAGTCACGGAGCTATTTTCACGGAACAATTTTTGACTGTTGAGCTTACACACAATATAACAATGTAAATGCGCACCTGCACTCGTAAGACAAACCCGCCATCGTAATATCAAAATACTTTGATAGCAAACAAATATCAATCTAAAACCATCTAAAGATCAGAGTTTGCGTCAGTTACAATAATAATACTATTGTTGTCCACCTATATTTTCTACTAAAGGATCTAAATTGTTTGTTTATTACTGTGCCGTTTTCGATAGTCATAACGAATCGTATTGCACGAAGACCCGACGACTTCCAGCCTCCTGAAAAAGCTGGTTTCCAAAAAGAATTACGTATTAATAACTATACTGCGTTTACATTATTAAAATAGATTATCTTTTAAAAATAAATCTTTTACATTCGTTCATTACATGCATAATATTATTTAATCAGAATCGTATGTACATATAAACATAACACGACAAATAATCTGGTCGTGTACTTGAAAATCGCTTTTTACAGATTCTACTGTATTCTACGCATAATAATGACATTGACATACAACAAGACCACTGTTGAGAGCCCAAAAGTCTAATTATAATCATTGAGATGCATCAATAATTTCCTACAATGCTATTTGAGATGTGTTTCAACTGCTTCTTACTAACTTTACATGATCATCACAAATTTTATAGTCGAATAATGATTAACAATCAAGGAAACACAATCTACAGTTAGAATTTGAAAATCAAGTTTCCATTTTGATGACTTGAATTCGAAATAATATTTGAATCCATTCCGAAATTTTTCCTTGACTAGTGGTTTATTTTTGTATCAATTTTCCATCTGTTATATTAAATTGCACTTAAATCTATCAGATTTAATAATGAGACATTTTAGTAGTAATTATTGTTAACACAAAATACATTTTTTTATGTATTTCCTCTTAATAAATTGTACACATAAGAAAATATATCCTTATATTTAATGGATTGCAAAAAAACATAACAGTCACACTGACAACAATGATTCAGTACTTAAAAAATTATGAACAAACTAAAAACGCAATTTAATCAACTCACTCTTTTACTAAATCTTACTTGTAAATTTTGACATACTAGTTAGTTTTAACTAAAAATAGATATATCTAAAAAAACTAAATTAGGTAATAAGTATTGTCTGAGAATTGCAATGCATTATTTTTATGAATAAATAAATATTCTAATTTTACATAATGATAATCAATTCAGAAGAAAGTTCAGATAATACTTTAAAGACAAATTAAAATAAAGATAACATTATGTTATGCATATGTAAATTGTTATATTAGAAACACACTTAATGGAGTTTTAATATTTTATGAATTTGGTAAAGGTTTGAGAGGTCCGAGGCTTAAAAGTCCATCAGCACCAAGCGCTTGCAAACTACTCGTCATACCATTCTGAACATTGTGCACCGATATCACTGGAATACCAAAGCATCCATTTGCTTGCTCCCGATTTGCAAGTGGAATAAAACTGTATATACCTAAGCTACTCAATCGTTTTAAGTTATCCTCTTGAGATAAATCTACAACTGGCAATCCTAACTCCCTATTAGGACCGGAAACATTGTGAAATACCCTTTTATGGTGCTGAAGCTGTAATGACTTCGGGTAAGATGCTGGACATTCGTCACATTTGAACACAGGTATTTTGCTTTGTGGGTGAGCATTTGTCATATGCACCGACAAAGATGTAGAGTTCATAAACATTTTCTTGCATATTTTGCATGCCATCATACCACCACCAACTTTTGCTTCTGGTATTGAAAAATTGCTAGACTTTGAAGAATGTTTAATGCTGACACCAGCGCCAAGATTAGGTATGTTAGGGAGGGGTCGTTGTGGCGAGGGCGACCGACTTTTCTGCTTTTGCTTCACACTAATACCCCTAGATGCTAACACATTTGCCATCGCATTTGCTTCCTTATTCACTGTTTTCTTCGTTATAGAAATTTGACTACCGAGATTCAACTTATCTTTGGCACCTTGCACACTCTGAATCATGGGCAATCCATCGCGTTGCTTTTGCATAGCCATTACTTGGCAGTCCTCGTTGTCGTGCTTGCCAGGAAGCAACATGTCGGGTCGCCTCTTCTGCACAGGACCACCTACTATAGTTCCTGGCCTTTTTAATGGCATACGTGGCCCTTGTTTTACTGCACCTCTAACTTGTCCATGCACTTGTATTCCAGGTCGTATAGATGGTCGTGTACCTCGAATGTTGGGCATTCGCGGCCTCGAACCTGTTACATTAGCACCCGCTGCCATTCGAATTTGAGTAGGTGCTGTAATTTGCCCTGGGACTGTCTGCCCTGAAGACATTTCTTGGCCATGCATATGTTGTTGGTTAGATCCCATAACTTGACCCATTGTTTGATTATTCATAGATTGTGCTGACCCACCAACTATTTGACCAGGAGGAAAGGTTTGTACGTTCTGAATTCTGATGTTGCTTGGCGATTGTTTCGAGCTAGGACTAGGAGCAGACGCGTAACCTTGGCTAGGCGAGGAGCCGGGGGGTCCCATAACAGTGTGTTGATTATGTAAACCGGGAGTAGTTTGGCCATATACAGATTGCTGCATACTCTGAAGTGGAGAAGCAGTTGAATAAGGTGAAGGTGCATTAGAGTAAATGTTTTGCGGCATTGCCCCTGGATAACCGGCCTTTGACATAGGCGACGGATACTGGCCATAATTAGATTGAGCGTAATTAGAGCCTGGATACTGGCCTGGCATTGTCTGTCCTGGGGACGAGTACATATTATTTGGAGATTGAGGGTACCCTGCTTGCGGTGAAGCGTATGCGTTGTAGGGTTGCGGCGGTACCATAACTCCTCCTCCTCCGGGATAAGCTTGGATATTAATCATTACATTTTGCTGATGTGTAAAGCCTGAACTGCTGCTTCCAATAGTAGACAACTTTCCAACTTGTTCTGCTAGCTGTTTAACTGGTAACAGGCTAGATAAAATATTCGATGTGGGATTATATGGCATAAGTGTGGAAGACGATGCATTCATTAGGCTATTAGAATGGCCCGAAATTCTTCTATGCTCTTCAAGAAGTGATATATCAGTAAATCTCGTGTTGCAGACCTCACATGAATGCTGTGGGCCTAATGTATCGAGTGATATGTATTCACTTGCGTCCGACAGTGATGACATATTTTCTTTTTTAGTAGATGATGAAAGAAGGCTTTCGAAAATTTCATCAGCACTTTTTTCAAGCATATCTATTGGTGGTTTCGAGTCTGGGGCATTCCAATTAAAGTTATGTTGTTTTTCTGTAGATGGTGTAGCTGAAAGTCGAGAGGAAAGTGATGGAGCTGTGTTATAACTTGATTGTGCTGAAGTTGGATAAGACATTGGTGTTGGGTACGCAGGTGGTGGCGGTTGTGCTGGATTCTCAGTTTTCGGAATAACCGGTTTTACGTCAGGAGCAGGCGTAGAAGACACAACACAGCAATCATCATCTTCATCATTAGAATCACCGTTGATTTCAATTATTGTCATACTTGTATCCTCTGTTTTAGTAACTGGAAGCAGAGGAGTAACTGGTGCACTTGTTACATTTGATGAACTAAAAATTGGTTGAGAACTAGTAGTGGCAGGAACATCCGGTTCTGTTTTAACTCTAGCTATAACTGGAGTAACTGCTCGATCTGGTGGAATCGGCGAAGATCTTTCAGATTTAATTTGGGCTGAGAATAAAGGTGTACTTAACGATTGTGACTCTGAGCTTACTGGCTCTGGTACCTCTTTTTTCACTACAACATTCTCAAGATTGATGTCATTATTTGACTCTCGCCTTTCTGGCGTTGCTGTTTGTACCTCTTTTGCTGGTGATGAATCCTTTTTAATAGCTTGTGGTTGATCTTGGGTCTTTAACGGTTGAGCGTTGTTAGTTCCTCTTTTCGGAGTTTGTTTAACTGACGGTCTTCTAGAAGGCTTAGCAGGTGTTTCTAAAGCAGTTGTTTTAGATGATTCTTTAGCTTTTACTTGATTGTCATTAACAGATGTCTTTGCTGGTGGTTCCTTTGTTGATTTACTAGAACATTCGTTAGATGTTTTGCTAGCTGGACCTACTCTTTTTGGAGTTGCAATCGGTTCCGTTTTGATGTTTTTGATTTGGTTACCTCTGTTACTTCCTCCAGATTCACTATTTTCAGAACTCCTACGACTATTATTAACACATTGTTCTTCATCAGATTCCTGATTGCAATCTTCTTCTTCATTTTTATGTTTAATTTCCTCACTCGAATCTTCATCGTTTTTGCTATCCTCGTTTTCACTTCCTTCATCTTCATCATCGGATGCTTTAAAGTCTTTTAAGCCATTTATTACTTTAAATGTGTTAGTATTGTTGCCATCTGATTTAAGCTTCAATTTAATGCCTCCTAGTTTACCTAACTTTTTCATAAGATCGCTTTCGTTCTGTTGTTCAGGTTCATCATTTTTTTCTTTTTTAATAGGAGTTGAATTTTTCCTTATGGTAAAACCCAAGCCACTCAATTTGTTTAAGGCAGCATCAGAACTTTTATCGGTGTCCCCTTTTTTTTTAATAGATAAACCAGTTTTCTTTAAAATCTGAGATATATCTACTTTTTGCGGCGCTTTCTTCGGATCGGATTTTTGTGGTGGCTGAGGTACATCTTCGTCGGACCAATTTTCATCTCCGGAAGGAGCCGTGTCTTCTTCGTCTGACGGCAGCTTGTCAAGCACCACTGAGGGCAGAGACACGTGTTGTATTAAATGATTTTCTAAACTGTCCCAATTTGAGAAATCTTTGTTACAAGTAAAACAGCGATACTCTTCTTCTTTTTTAGGTTTTTTTAAGAGAGCTCCTACAGATTCGAGTTTTTTTAATATATTCGCAAAATCATTGTTTACTGGATTTTTCGTCTCTTCTTCTTCTTCCTTCTCTTCGTCCTCTTCTTCGTAACTGTTTTCTACAGTATCTTCCTCCTTGTTTTCTAAAGTGACATCGCCCTCACCATCTGAAATTATAAAAAATACCAATTTGTCAATTCCTTCCTGCACCCTTATTTTAGTTTGATTTATGAATGTTAAAAGTTGAGTGACGTTTAGATTTTTAGATAAATATATTTTCTTTTTAGATTTTTTAACGCATCACGATTTAACATTTTTATCATTACAGCCTATCATAAGTCGTTACTGTACTCAGGCCTCTACCATAGCATAGCGCATAGCAGAAACTCTTAATGAAAGCCCTCTATAATTGCATGTTGTTATAAGATAAGAGTACAAAGATATCTGATAGCCGCAAAATGTACGATAGCATTTGCAACCTCGAGGGTAATTCGTCTTTTTAATTTGAGAATACAAACAATATTATGTACATTACGGTGAAATGACTTGTTAGCAGTTGATGGGCACACAACAGTCCCTAATGTGGATGGACACACAGCCAATTGCCTCGACCTTCTGCTGACGACTGATCCAGACAGGTACGATGTTCAGGTTACCTTAGGTCTGGTGAAATCTGTGTCGTTATATTCCCCACCTAACTACGATTTCCACGGAGTGCGACGAATGTACAAGTCAGCAGATTGGAATGACATGCGGCATTTTTTTGCATCTTATCCTTGGCGGCAGGTCTGCTTCTCCTCTGGAGACCCGTATCCTCTTTGTTGACGTGCCCATTGGTGGTAAAGCTCGCCCTTGGTTTAACGCCGAGTGCGCTCGTGCTGAAAAGCACAAGCATATAGCGTACTTATCCTGGGTCGATGCTCGAGACCGTAAAGCTCCGGATGTTAGCCTTAAGAAGAGAGCCTTTAACCAAGCCACCAAGTCGTGCAAAAAGGCATTACGCCAAGGCAGTTTCGACCGCATTAAACGCATCGGCACAAAGCGAGAGCTTTGTGCCGATGCGTTTAATGCGGTCGAAACCAAAAAGACCTCTCTCCTCTCAAAAAGTCTCTCGCCAAACGGTCGAGACAAACTTCTGTCGGTCTACACTGCCTCCGCTGGTAAAACCAGATGGCTCACTGGCGCATGCGCCTCAGGAGAAAGCGGACTTATTTGCTTCTCTTTTTGCTTGCAATTCGCGTCTGGACAGTAGCAACAGCGTACCATCTCAATTACCTCACTGCGGTACCTCTATGTCTGAGGTCCGTATTACCAACAAGGAGGTTCTTAAAAACTTGCGAAGTCTAGACGTGAACAAAGCTAGTGGACTTGATGGTATACCAGCTATAGTTCTAAAGGTATGTGCACCTGAGTTGTCTTCTGTGTTGACACGCTTGTTCCGCCTCTCATTCAGGACTGGAATAGTGCCTAAATCTTGGAAGCTGGCCAATGTGCAGCCTGTTCCTAAAAAAGGTAGCCGTACCGACCCTGCCAACTATCGGCCAATTTCAATTACCTCCATATATTCTGCAAGATTATGGAGCGTATATTGAACGCCCATCTCATGGCATACCTAGAGCAAAATGATCTCCTCAGTGATCGCCAGTACGGGTTTCGCCGAAATTGATCAACTGGGGACCTTCTAGCGTATGCCACTCACATATGGGGCGAAGCCCTCGAGAAGTGGTGAAGCACTTGCTGTTTCCCTCGATGTTTCGAAGGCCTTTGACAGTGTTTGGCACGCTCTCCGGGTCGTCGTTGATGGCTGCTCATCCAATACTGTGGCGACTAACGCCGGTGTTCCTCAGGGGTCCGTTCTCTCCGCAACTCTCTTCCTGCTGCATATAAATGATCTGCTCATTCCCGGTGTCTATGGGTATGCAGACGACAGCACAATTATGGAGAGATACCAACCAAGCACCCGGGTCAGTCGGGATCAAATCCAGTCAGAAAGAGAGGTTATGGTTGAGCGTGTGAGTCTCACACTACAGGCAGTCTCCAAATGGGGCGATGCCAATCTCGTGAGATTTAACACCTCCAAAACGCAAACGTGTCTTTTTACCGCTAAATAGGGCCCGCTCACCTTGGCTCCTACTTTCCGGAATGTATCCTTAGAGTACACTGATCGCCTTCAGTTGTTAGGGATTGAATTTTCTCCGAACCTAAACTATGGGCGGATCATTGAGTCCAGAGCCAAAGCAACCGCAAGGAAACTTGGTGTCCTTGCAAGGGTGCGGCGGTACTTCACGCCGGGGCAGCTTCTTACTTTATGTAAAGCGCAAGTCCGGTCGTGCGTGGAGTACTGCTGTCACATATGGGCTAGTGCTGCAAAATGCCACCTGGCAGCATTGGACTCAGTGGAGAGACATGCTAAGAGGTTCATCGGTGACCTTGATTTGGTTGAAACCAATCTTGTCAGCCTCGAGCACAGGTGCAGAGTAGCCAGTCTCTCGGTATTCTATAGGATGCATTTCGGTGAGTGTGCGCAGGAATTACACGGCTTAATTCCTCCCTCTCCTTTCCACCATCGGACAACCAGAGGGTCGGCGGGTCTTCATTCCTTTGTTGTCGATATTCCACGCATTAGTACCAAACGGTTTACTTCGTCTTTTGTAATGCGTACAGCAAAGCAGTGGAATAATTTGTCGGCGTCTATATTTCCATCCGAATACAATCTAGGCGTCTTCAAGGCAAGAGTGAATAGGCTTTTGTTACGATAAGACAGTGTGATTTACCATCTAAGGCTGCATCACCACTTACCACCAGGTGGGATTGTGGTGCACTGGCTTATAAGAGGTAAAAAAAAAGTTATCGGGTCTATGATACTGTTATTTTATCCTTACGACACGACTCCCCAGAAATAGACTACTCTATGAGAGTCATAGATTACTAGAACGGACTAAAACAGTTGTGTGTTTGTGACATTCAAAAGTGCGTGGAAAGCACTATTTCTAAATTGTAAGTGACAATTCAGAAGGTTTAAAAAGAGCCAATAAATCTAGCAAGACTACAAAACAGTTTTAGGTATGTAGCAATGCTTACTTTTTTCCATATTTTAAAATGTTAATTGTAGGTACACGAAAGGAATTCAAGTCACATTAGTGTAAAAAATTAGATAAACTTGTTTTTAACAAAACGAAACATTCTATATTATATGTATACTTTAATGCAGTTAATTTTAGCAAAAATCGCAGTCGGTAATAAAAATGTAAGGAGATTGAAGGCAGCCATTATCACTGAATACCGAACTTAAAAACTTCAGTATCTCAAAAGCAACTTTTGTGGGTTGTACCTTTCTTTCGATATTAAGTCCAATTGATCCATTGGCTTTACTGTAAGCTTCATTAATTCATTCTTAATATAGTCAACGTCAAATTTAATAATTTAAATACTCGTTAATATATTTGTACAAATTAAAATATTCCAGGAAAAAATACTAAATTTTTTATCGACACAAAATCGTGTATTATTTTTTCCTACTATATTCTAATACATGCACATGCAAACATATACTCTAAGCGCGCGCTCGCGCCAAATAGAACCAAAGAGTAAAGTAACGTCCGACGTCATCGGGTTCGGGCGGGTCTCACAAGTCACAGAGTACTGAAATTAAATGAAATGAAAGTTTATTATTTCTTGAAATAAAAGTTTATTGTTTCCAACATATCCTTAAATTAGTACAAGTTTAAGGACTTCTTTTAAGTATAAAAATACTTGTGCTAGGTCCTCGTCCTTACTTAGCAAGTATATTCATCAAAAGAGAAACAGTGTGTGAATGTGCGCGTTTGTGTGTGTGCGTGGGTGTGTATTAGTGTATTATAAATGATCCATTTGAATGATCGACCCAAATGCCCCGGTTCGTAAAACGCGTTAATACTTGAATAGTCACTAGAAAAGAATGAATGACACATGCCTATTGGGGGCCGTTAAATAAATAAAAAAATAAAAAAGCCTTTATTCCCACTTTTAACAAATTTGACTGTGTGTGTGTGTGTGTGTGTGTGTGCGTGCGTGTGTGTGTGTGTGTGTGTGTGTGCGTGCGCGCGTGTGTTTGCGCGTGTATGTGTGTGTTTTGTGTGAATATGCTAGTATTTGCGTGTTCGTTCAATGTGTGGTTACCATCTTCTATTCAGGGATCATCCATTGTTGGATGAAGGCCTCCTCCATCTCGTGCCATTTGTCTCTTTCTTTTGCAGTACGTGTCCACAGGTTTCCCGCTACTGCCTCTATATCATCCTTCCATCTTCTAAGAGGTCGACCACGGTCTCTCTTACCATCACGAGGGAACCAATGTAGGATGCGCTCGCTCCACCTACCGTCACTGGATCTTATGACATGTCCCGCACATTTCCATTTAAGCCTCGCTATTGTCGTTAGGGCATCTGTAATTTTTGTTCTCCTTCTAATTTTGCTGCTATTGATTCGATTTTGTAGTTTGATTTTTAACATACTTCTTTCTGTAGCTCTTTGAAATGATCTTATTTTTCTTTTTATTTCTGCATTGCAGACCCAAGTTTGACATCCGTAAGTAAGAGTTGGTAGAACGTTTGAGTCCATAATTTTCTTTTTTATTTGTAATGGGAAATTTCCTTTGAATATTTCTTTTAAGGACCAGTACTTTTTCCATGCCAATGCTATTCTTCTTTCTACTTCTTTTGTTGTCCTGTTCACGAAACAGATATTTTGACCTAAATATATATATTCATCCACGTATTCGATGGTTTTATTTTCTAGAAGGACTGGTATTTTTTCCCCATTAGTCATGATTTTTGTTTTATCTAGATTAATTATCAAGCCACATTTAGAACTTTCGGCATTTAGATCATAAATCATTTTTTGTAACTGGGGGCCGTTACGAGTACAAAAACTTTTCTTTATCAACCTTCTTTGTTGGTTTGCCAAATGTAACATTCCTCAAAATTTGTGGGACATAGTAGGTAGTGGCGTAGCAGTTTCTGCCACGATCGATGATTCGATGATTAACGCACGCTCGCTCACCGGTGCTCCTATGTTCAAATAGAGTGAACACCAGCGAATGGTAGTGATCTAGTGAAGGATTGAAGGATAGTTTTTTCTACAAACTTTACGTATACACTTGAAATTTCTCCTACTATGGAGACATATTACTTCCACTACCAGAAATATCGGGAATATTAAGACAAATTAAATACGTTAAAATTCGTCAAATAAATTTTATTCGATAATATTTTGTGCTCGTTGATTACAAGTCTAGTCTCTGTAGCCATCCCTACTTCCTATTAAATGAGCATTCGCGCGCGTTTGTGCCTATTCGTTCCGTTCTTCTTGATACACCGATGTACAGCGGAGCATTGAAAATTAGCCTTGTACTTGCAGCAAATCCCGAATAGTACTTATAGTAATAGGTTTTTCGGGATTCGGGTATTAATTTAATTTTTCCTAACAGAGGACTTAATTCTATATTTTGATAGCTGATTTTTCCAATATATATAATATACATATATTTCACAAATTTTGTGCAAATAAATCAAAATTGTGGGTAAGTTAACGTCAACCCATGACGCTTTTTCCTTGGTGACTGATAAAGTTCTGCTTCCACCATTAATTTTAATTAATTGTTACGAGTGAACGCAAGAAATAGAGTGAATGGGGCTCTACACGCTATTATGAGGAGTCAGAATGTATCAAGTAAGGTACGTATGGCAATTCATAATGCTGTGTTAGTCCCTACTTTAATGTATGGTAGTGAAAGTTGGGTCTGGCAGAAGAAGCATGAGAGTAGAATAAATGCTGTAGAATTGCGGTCATTAAGGAGTATGTTAGGGCTGAATCAGAATGACAGGGTGAGAAATAGTGTGATAAGGGAAAAGTGTGGTTTGCAAAATGACGTTGTGACCAGGATTAAGAAAGGAATGCTCCGGTGGTTTGGTCATGTAGAAAGAATGAACGAGGAAAGAGTGACAAAGCAAATTTATGTTGCAGAAGTGAACGGCAGGGTCGGGAAGGAACGCCCTAGACGAAGGTTCATCGACCAAATCGGCGATACATTGAAAATGGGCCAGATTAGGAGTACCCTTAACCGACGACCGTGTATGCGTAGATATATGGATGTAAAGGCGGCAAGAAAGGTGTGTCAGGATCGCGCCAAATGGAAGTCCGTAGTCTCTGCCTACCCCTCTGGGTGACAGGCGTGTTTGTGTGTGTGTAATTGTTATTTACTGTCTAATATTCCTTGTGGTCCTTACTTCAAGCACAGAATAAATAACTTCCAAGTAAAAGTCCACTACAAAAGCGATTAAACCAAAAAGGTACAATGCGTTCATTAGTCTCATCTTCTCCAAACGCAGCACTGATATCGCGAAATGTCTCTGCTGCGTTAGAACTACGTCGGACTTCGTAATCGAAAATTTGCTGCTATTTTTTTTTTGGGATTTTTTTATGGGATTTTTTTGACTTATGGGATTGAAAATCAATTAAAATAATTTCATAACTTTTTTAGCATTTAGAATATTATAGCCTGAGTGTAATAAAAGTTTTAATCCTACCCTATTTTTATGGTAAAACTTCAAGCTCTTAAGAGGCGCTCAGGCGAGGCGAGTGATGCCAAGGCGAGCGGAACCTCTCCACACGCTAGGCTAGAGCAATGTAACG
The DNA here is from genome assembly GCA_963668995.1 of Parnassius mnemosyne. NCBI lineage: Eukaryota > Metazoa > Arthropoda > Insecta > Lepidoptera > Papilionidae > Parnassius > Parnassius mnemosyne. The sequence goes on along the minus strand of CAVLGL010000086.1, from coordinate 18,283,942 downwards.
GCAAGAGTGTCCACACGTGTTTAGGTGTATGTTACGACGGATAATATAGGTACATTATTTACAACAGTAATAAAATACAGTTTTATCCCCAAATCCATCATGAGGAAATATGGGCACACCTCTCCAAGAGAAACAATGAAATGTGCCTTACATTTCATTGTTTCTCTTGTTAACAGGTACCACACCAATCGACCAATCGTTGATCGATGCCATTGATCGACATTGTTCAATCGTAGAGAAAATATTGTAATTTATTTGTCATGATATCTAGCAGAATTATTGTTAGAGACACCAAGCAGACAAAATTAATAATAGGAAACTCTGAGTGTTGCAATTTTCAATTTGATACTACCAAAATACCAAGAAAAGAAGAATTATGGGTTATAAATTCAAACGTATGCACGTACAGAAGCAACCCAAAAAATTCTAAATGATTAAAAACATTTTACTAAAATTTACTAGATTTTTTTTCTATATCAGGCCCACTCGACTTGTTGACGTCAAGGGAGAGGAGTGCTTTGCGCACCGAGCGCTGGGTAAACAGCACATCCTGCATGGATCACTCACACCGGGGATGGACGGCGGTGTTTTCCCCCCGTCATCATGAGTCGAGTTGGACGCAAGAGAGAGCCTAGCAGATCGGCTTTCTCTTTTGTGGCGGCGGACAAATATTTAAAAACACGCCAGGCGTGTCATTAAATATTTGTTGATGACACGCCTATTGTGCCATGTGTAAAAGTAATGTTCTTTTTTATGCTTTTTTTTCACTTGTTTAGAACTAATTAAGTTTATTTGACATCAAACATCAGTTACAAACGGAAGGATACTTGTTTTTAGTTGGTAACTACGTGTTTTTCTACGTGTTTTCTTTGAAATTGAGAGTAAGTGACTTTTTTTATGCAGAGATTAGAAACCTTTTGTACTATTTTTTTGTTTTATAAAAAAATCATTTATATAAGTAGGTACAGCTAAATCACCCTGGAAAATCTTGGTCTTTATTAAATTAAATTTTCACCTAATAATAACATTTGTAAATATGAAACAATCAAGATCCTTAATTTGGAAAAAGATAAGGTTCATGATTCATTGATATTTACAAATGTTAAATATTATTTAATGTTATATACAAATGTAAAAGTAAAGTCGATCTAAAAACGTCTAATTAGTAAGAATAGCAAAACAAGTGTTTTCAAAAGGAAACAAACGCCGGCGCTATACGGCGGCGGATTGACAAAAGAATATTTATTAGCGAACTTTTTTATGCATGAACGGTTTCGAACTGTTTCAAGCAAAAATAATCCTTATACCATATCACAAGATCACATGATACTTCGTAGGTCTATTCGGCCATATGATAGTAATAAGACGGCAGTTCAACTATTTTAAGCAAAATTAAACAATAAGACAAACGCATTGTTTTTTTTTTAACAGGAGATTTGTTTTCCAGAAATTTATTTACTACTTGAGTTTGTGAGCGATCGCAATGAGTGCTATTATTTGTTACTTATTAGACTATTTTTCCACAACATGATTTAAAACCCACAAAGTAAAAAGAGTACTATGCACAAGTTAAAAAAAGGTTGTCAACCCCTAAAAATTTCAAATTTTTAAAATTTTCAGAAACGAAGCTGTAGGCATGTACTAATTGCAAAATAATGAATATTTTATTCTGGATAAATCTTGCAAAAAAGCAATTTGAACGAGTTATAACGATTTTTAAAAAGACACGACTCGCGTGTCATAATTTATTATAAGTGCATATTGACTTTAAAATTGTATAATAATGAATATTTTAAGTTTTGTTTTTGTCACCCACAGAAGATCAGCGTCGAAGTACTTTGTCAGTATCAAGACTAGGTTGAGTTGGGTACCTTTTTAGTAACTAAAAGTAATATATTATTATCATTTATCAAATTTATAATAATATATCATAATTTTTTTTTTTATAGGATAAGGTTGACAAACGAGCACACAGTCCACCTGATGGTAAGTGGTTGCTGCGGCCCATAGACATCTAATGCAGATCTAATCAAAATGCAGATGCGTTGTCACCCGCGAGGACTAAGATGGAATGCCTCATTTCCAGTAAAAAGGGCCTCCGGCCACCTGCACTCACCAAGCGAAACGCAGAGGTAAACCTCTACTTCACGCTGGTATTCCGTGAGTTCGTGGTACCACCCCGGTTGGAGCCGGCCCATCCGTGCGACAGCAAAAGCTGCCACATGGCTCTACCACTGTTAAAAATTGTAAGCAAACTGTTGTGTGTAAATGTGTTATTAAATAAACTTATTTACTTTCTTAAAAAAAAAATGCAGATGCGCTGGCCTCAGGACTAAGATGGAATACCTAATTTCCAGTAAAAGGGGTCTCCGGTTTTCTATGCTCACTATACAAAACACAGCAGTGTTATTTTACGCTGTTATTCTGTGAGAGTGTGGTCTTTTCCTGGTCAAGCCGACCCATTTGTGCAACAATTATAACATAGCTGCAGCAGGTGTGCAAGTAGCTAATAGAAAATAAAGAAATACCTTTAAATAATATAAGAAAAATATTAGCAAACTTTATCTTAGGCTAAGCATATGGTTGCCAAACATGGGCTCTTAATAAAATCACCTAAACTTAAGGTAAACCAAAACTTAATCAAAAATTGCACTGTGTAATATTGCTTTTAGTATTTGTACACCAAAAGTTAGGTATACCTAATATAATATTTAGGTTTATAAAACATGTAATAGAACATATAATATAGCATTTGTTAATATCTGGATATAACAGTAATAACTCCACATAGTATAAAACAAAGTGGTTTCCGCCATCTTGTAGGCTTAGATCTTTTAAACTACACAACAGATTTTGATGCAGTTTTCATCAATAGACAGAATGATTCAAGAGGAAAGTTTACATGCATAATACATGCATATTATATATTATATAATTCTTCTGTCTGTGTGCATTTAACTGAACTCCTAAACGGCTGAACCAATTATGATGAAATTTTGGGTGTGTGATTAAGTTGATTAGAGAATGATATTGATTCACATTTGGACCCAGTAGGTGGCGTTGTTGGCGAGATCCATAAATCAACCGTGCGAAGCCAGAGTGGACGGCTACTCATATTAATAAACAAGTGATAGGAAAATAAGTTATGACAGTTTTGTAGCTAGAGAAAGGAATGAAAGGACTTAGAAGTGCTGAGGAAGAGACTTGGTAAACACACTGCTAAGAACAACAGTAATCTATCATTATCTTCTGAGGTTTTAATTTGCCTTTTCAATAAGTTTTACATCAATTTTTAAATGTGGAAATTAGGCTTATTTACTTATTACATAAGAATTTTATAGTCAAATAATTTTTTTTTCTTTCTTTCCTGTCATAAATATATGTATAACAACACAGACCTTCATTAAAGTAAAACAGAAAGAGAAACTCTTCGGTAAATTAGTGACATTCATACCCAAATACTCAAATCCTACTTAATTTTAAGATTGCGTTAAGTCTCGTGCTGTTTCAATTACTTTAAGTCAGAGTGACTGTGACACCACGAGACTTAACAACATCTTAAAATTGAGTAGCATTTGAGTATTTGGCCATCATAGTTATAAAACCAAATTCATTTTTCATCAATTGTACGTACTTACTCAATCCAACAACAAATGAAACATATGTAACTGTTTCAAGATATCCTAATGTAATAATAACTGAATATAAATAATTGAATTGAACAAATGGTTGACAGAAGGTAAAGTATCAAATAATTCCAATGGGTGAATTTTAAATAATAAAATAAAGTATAAAATATTCAATGTGGAGATTTGTAATAAAATAAAACAGAACAAAATTAAAACAAACCTGATTCATCGTTTGTTGGTGAGTGTGGGTATTCTGATTCAAGCTTTGTTGCCATGATACACCTGTAAACAAGTGAAGCCTCTTAATATTTTAACCAAGTCTGGACTTTTATTTAATTTTTTTATTTCCAGAATATAAACTTGGCTAGCTTCTAATATTCTGTTAATATTATCATTTCTATATATAAAACTCAATTGCTGCTTGACTAATTACGATGAAACTTTGTGTGTTGGAATGGGTCCCTAGATGGTTTAGATTCACATTTGGACCCGGTAGGTGGCACTGCTGTCAAGATCCAGAAATCACCCTTGCGAACAAGGGGCAGATTGCTAGTATTGTAATAAAAACAGAATAAGTTATTCCTCATGTAAATATTTATTTATCAAAATGATTCTGCTTCTTTTGTATTAAATATGAAATTTTAATAATATGAAAATAATGGAGGATGTTTAAATCTTATTAAAAGCTAATGTAATGAAATAAAACAGAATTAAATTCAAAAAATACTTAGATTTAACTTAAAAGTTTTGAGATAGGTCTAAATATGATACCTATATGTGTACTGACATTGTAATTATAATGTGTGTATTAAATTTAATTGATTGATCAATGTTAACAAAGGTAATGTTGAGAAAAAATTATGTTTAAATTTACTTGATATTAATTTTTAATATCACTATTTAAATAAGCAAGCACCTGTTTTGCTTAGGCCAGTTCTCATAAACCATGCTATATTAAACATTTGAAATCTCAAGCTGGGTATATGTTTAATATAAACATAAAAGAAACACCTGTTCTCTTTTTAATATTTCTATGTTGTACGTATTCTATTTTCATAGTTATTGCTAAGAATTTTATTACCTGAAGAAATATCTATATGCATTTTTGCCTTTCAACTGACATGCAACTAGGCGCTTTCTATGAAATGAAAACTAAGCGCTTTACAAAATACTGCTTCAGATTCGAATGTTGGTAAACAAAGGCAAAGCTAACTTGATTAGGTACTAGGAAAGTATAATTCTATAATTTATCCTATGAATCGAAGTTCGATTAATATTTCCTTATTTTACGCTATTTATTCATCAATTTGGCAAATTCAATGCACCTACTATATAGCTTAGCATAATTTTTAAAACTTGTACTTGTTATATTATTATATATCTTTGATGATATTATTTACGTAATAAAATTAATAAAATACGTTATATATTTCAGCATGCCGGTTTAGTTCTATTTCTATAGTAACCAAACAAAATCATTAAGCAAATATGTAATTATGTCTAAGCAATGGAACTTACGTTCATTGTCCAACGAAAGATATGTTATATTTTGAATATTATGTTCTCCAGTTGGTTTTATTTTCCAATAGAATTTTATGTTATTGATATAATCACATCAAGTTCGCCACTCAGAATAAGTCTCAAGTTCCGTTTCCACAGTAATAACTCATAAACTTCTAAGAAACCAAATCGTAAATTATTTTAAAACACTAGCTTCATGTAAAACACAAAGAAAAAGACATGATGAAAAATACACAAACACAAGATAATATTATGTTAGTTTTTCAATAGCACGAAAGTACAAAATGGCCGGTCAAATAAATCTGTGACAAAACGCTAAGAAATAACCAAGGCTCCTCTAGTGGGCACAAACGATTAATTGTCACAACTTATTTCAAAACCGGATACACTTTCAATTTGAAATATTACAACTGTAATTAAATTATGTAAATTACAACTGTAATTGGAATAAAAATATTGTGACAAAAAGTTACGTGTGCCACCGACCGAATGTCTCGTCGTTTCGATCGAATATTATGCCAAGCTATCTAGGCCGACCGAATAATAAAATTCCGTTTCGCTCACTCGCAAGCGTACCGACTCTGAGCAGACGCGGATGCCAATGCCAGTACACCAAAGTGCCAGTATTGGCTGGCTGGCAGATTCCTAGGTGGTTGACGCCGCTGCTATGTATTATCTCTTTCGCACAAAGGGGGTATAGTGAACAGCCCTCTCTTTCTGCACTTTCTAAGGCCGACGCCATTTGCAGCGGAGCCCCCTGCCCCGACTCCGCAGAGAAGAATTTATTATCAGAACAGGTCGCATAACGCTTTTGTACGTAATGACCTCGCTCGCTCGGCTAAAACAGAGCGCCGAGACTGACAAGAGCAATAATAATATCGAATGAAACGACGCGTATAATGCTAGTACAAGAGCGAATATAAATTTGTATGAACGTTTTGCGATCTGCGTTAATTTATGCGTAAACGGATTTGATATTAATTACAAATCAATATTTTTGACAACTTATATTTTGAAATCTTTGCAAATCAGTAATTTATTAACATATGAATAGTGTATATTGAGTAGGTATACACAAAATAACGATATAGGTATTATTAATACTGTTTAAATATAGGTATCTACCAATAAATCACTGTTAATGTGGGTCAGTCTATCTTCTCTAAGTGTAAAAATAAAATCTGTCTTTGAAATAAAGGTATTCTTATTAATCAAACCTTCTATAATCAAGAAAGATTTAATAATAATAATTGTTATTAATAGTAAATCATGTAATTTCAACATTTCGCTCTTTGTGGTGCACCTCAGAGGCCTTGCCCAATAATGGACTGTCGAAGGCTTATTACGAGTATGATAATAATGAACGTTTAGAAAAATATTAAAATGTGGTAAAATTATTGATTACTTTCATCAGTTTTTCTACACATTTCCCTAAATTTAATGTCAAAATATAGGTATCATTCAATTTTAATATCTTCATTGAACTACAATATAAATCTACCACTAACTTTTCAAGCTAAAATTAATATGATTACTAGCCCCGATTATTAGTAAGGAAGAACTTCCAGTGCTATTCTTAGAATCTACTCGTGGGCAATAAAAAGGAAACGGTGTGGACCAAGAATAATTACATAAATACGTATTTTATATCTCATTGAAAATATTAATGCTGGAATAAAAAACATGAAATAAGAAAATGAAAATTTACTGATTTCTTTCTGAAAGCATACTAAATAATATAGTAATTGGAGCCTCCTAGTAAGTATAAAATAATAGGTACCTTTGTCACCGTTCTTCCGTTCACGCACGCACGCACACATGCTCGCCCGCATGCACGCACACACTCACGCACGCTCGCACGCACGCACGCACGCAACTACTCACGCACGCCCGCCCGCCCGCTCGCACGCGTGCGTGCTTGAGTGAGTGCGTGCGTGCGTGTGTGAGTGAGTGCGTGCGTGCGAGCGAACATGCGTGCGTGCGTGCGTGAGTGCATGCGTGCGCGCGTGCGAGCAAGCGTGCGAGCAAGCGTGCGTGCGTGAGTGCGTGCGTGTGTGCGTGTGAGCGTGCGTGAGTGCGCGCGTTCGTGCGTGCTTGCATGCGTGTGTGCGTGCGTGCTTGAGTGAGCGCGTGCGTGTGAGCGTGCGTGACTGCGTTAGTGCGTGCGTGCTAGCGTGCGTGCGTGCGCGCATTTGTGCGTGCTTGCGTGCGTGCGTGTGTGTGTGTGTGTGTGTGTGTGTGTATGTGTGTGTGTGTGTGTGTGTTATTTTATTTACTAACTAAATATAATATAATATATAAAATGGACTCACGCACGCCCGCCCGCACGAACGCACGCGTGCGTGCTTGAGTGAGTGCGTGCGTGCGTGCATACGTACGTGCGTGCGTGCGTCCGTGTGTGCGTGAGTGCGTGCGTGCGTGCTAGCGTGCGTGCGTATGTTCGTGCGTGAATGCGTTATGTGCGCACGCACGCAAGCACACACACACGCACTGTGTGTGCATGTGTCAGTGCGTGCTTGTGCGCGTGCGTGCGTGCTTGAGTGTGTGCGTGCGTGTGTGCGTACGTACGTACGTGCGAGCGTGCGTGCGTACGTACATACGTAAGTGCGTGCGTGCGTGCGAGCGTGCGTGGGTACGTTCGTGCGTGAATGCGTTAGTGCGTGCGTGCTAGCGTGCGTGCGTGCGCGCGTTTGTGCGTGCTTGCGTGCGTGTGTGTGTGTGTGTGTGTGTGTGTTATTTTATTTATTAACTAAATATAATATAATATATTAAATGGACTCACGCATGCCCACCCGCACGAACGCACGCGTGCGTGCTTGAGTGAGTGCGTGCGTGTATGCGTACGTACGTACGTGCGTGCGTGCGTACGTACGTACGTGCGTGCGTGCGTGCGTGCGTCCGTGTGTGCGTGAGTGCGTGTGTGCGTGCGAGCGTGCGTGCATACGTTCGTGCGTGCATGCGTGCGTGCGGGCGGGCGTGCGTGAGTAGTTGCGTGCGTGCGTGAGTAGTTGCGTGCGTGCGTGCGTGCGTGCGTGAGTGCATGCGTGCGTGCATGCGAGCACACGTGCGGGAGTGCGTGCGTGAGTGCGTGCGTGAGTGCGTGCATGCGTGCGTGCGCGCGTTCGTGCGTGCTTGCGTGCGTGCGTGCGTGCGTGCTTGAGTGAGTGTTTGCGTGTGTGCGTACGTACGTACGTACGTGTGAGCGTGCGTGTGTATGTACGTACGTGAGTACGTGCGTGCGTGCGAGTATGCGTGCGTACGTTCGTGCGTGAATGCGTTAGTGCGTGCGTGGTAGCGTGCGTGCGTGCGCGCGTTTGTGTGTGTGTGTGTGTGTTTAACTAAATATAATATATTAAATGGATACGTGACATAGAATGTTTTCTGTGAAGCTGGTCGGATTTGTTGCATTCGCGATACTAAAGCACCGTAAACTGAACTTAGTTAATCTTAGCTCGCATAGCTGAGCCAGTTTTTCATACATACATAGCTTACCTGGAATAGTTTGCGATGGAGGTTCGGCTTTAAACCGGTGAAAGTTTAATTTTTATTTAAATAATTGTAAATATGTCTTGGTTGTCTCTCAATTTGTTTACTGACGTCATAATTCCCCCGTATAGATGGTTGTTTTGGATCATATGACGAGTTAACATGTGTTTTTAAAATTGTCTGTAAGATATATAGCTGCCTAACCGTAAGAACGTCACATAATTCCCAAGGAATGTCACAAAACACGGTCCGCAGCTAGCCGCATCCATCGACTTCTTGCATGTCTCACCAGGTTGTCACTACATTTAGCGGGGGGCCGGCTTACAGGTTCAGTTACATTGATTCTAGTATCCTCATTTCGAATTCTATCACGCAGAAGGAACTCCGAACGTATCCGGGCTCCATAGCTCACTGAGGAACCTTGAGCTTCTCAGATCCATATGTCTTCACTGACAACATGCACTGGTTGCACTCTTATTTTTACGTTTTGGGGAATACATGACAAAACAATTTGTCGTAATCCAATGAACGCTGCCCAGCCGAGTTGGATCCGTCGAGAGACCTCTTGGTCGAAGTTGGACTTACCTAGTCGGACATTTTTTCCTAGATAAACGTACTCGTCTACAACTTCGAGCGAAGTGTTCCTAACAACTACTGGCATTGTTGTGACATATAGACGTGACACATAAACTCTGTCTTTTCCATGATCATTTTTTTAAAGAAGAAGAGGAGATCCTCTTTCTCCTGATGGGAAGTGTCGACTGGCGCCCATGAACATCTGCTGTTGCAGGGGAATTGCAGACGCGTTGCCGGCCTTTTCAAAAGGAGTAGGCTCGTTTATTGAAGGTGCTTAAGTAGTATCGGTCCGAAAAAATCGCCAGTAGTCAACGATTCCAAAAGAAATTCGAGATCGGTCCGGATCCGGATCTTATTTATAGTATTTCTATTCATTAAATAATAATGATAATGCCGTTGAATTACGCCGTTACTTCTATATATAATGTTCTATAGCTCGTTTCAATTCCCACACAAGCCCTGACCTGCGTAGTTGCCAGCTCGGTTTCGACCGGTTTTATATGTACAAGCTATCTATCTCTTTCTTTCTTATATATTTAGGTATTCTCGTCCTAATGATTTTCAGAATTAACGGAACACTCATTAATGTCATTACTTTGTAAAAGAAAACTTGTTAAAACATGTTTTTCGCTTTTATTATCTTTTATTACTCATATAGCCCCATATGATTAAAACTTTTATCTTTCGCTAGCTATTCATATCATTATCTTTAAGACAAGAGATAAGATATTGTTATATGTTTACGCTAGGTATGGATATGCATAAATAATATAGGTACTAATAACTTTAAATTCTGTTCTTGTCAGATTTTTCTTCATAACTAATATTTTAGTTTTTAAACTGTTATTTGAAGCAAAATTGCCATAAAATAAATTTATTTTAATTTGTATTAGGTAGTACTTGATTTTAAGGAGATTTTCGATGTATGATATTGATTAGTTCTTGATATTGGTTTTTATACAGATTTTTTATAATCTTTTGATTAAATAATTATAACCAGTTTCAAACTAAATATAGCATAATAAATATTTTATTGTACATCAAAAGCACGATTAAAAAAAAAACAGGGACAAAAGGGAGTCAAACTAAGAAGGTAGGTACAATAAGGCGGTCTTATCGCTAAAAAGCGATAACTTCCAGTCAATCTTAAATTTAGGTACCTACGAAGTATTTTCGCTCGACGAATTTGCGGAGGAAGTGGCCTTGACTGTGAAGGAATTTTTAAAGTATTTAGTTCGATAAGAATGTGACGCGAGTATAAATTCTCCGGCTGACCGTAGAACTCTGTCCGGTCTGTAATGACCAAGAATCTTAAAGTTTTCCGTCAGATAGCTAGGAGTCATAGAATTGAATAATACGTAGTACAGAAGAGAAACAGTTTGTAGATTCCGGTAAGGGTGAATGGGTAATTACTTACCTAGATTTTGAATACGCACAAGTTTGTTTAGTTGATCCCCAGTTAAATCAAGACAGCTTGTGCCCGCATAATCGAGAATAGAGAAGAGAGAATAAAGATTGTGCTAACAAATCTTAGTGGGAATGGAAAGAAAAGAACGCAAACGTCGCAGTAAACACATGGCAGCAAAAGTCTTTCTGCTAATTTCCTTCAATTAATGAGACTTCGAGAAAGTTGTATCGAAGTGGACACCAATGATTTTAATAATGGTATTGTAAGGTAAGGTAATTACCATACAACATACAACACCATTCAATAATACCGAGGGAAAGTCATAAGAGTTTACAGTCTACTATTGAAATTATGTCAGCACCACCAATCAAAACAATATATCAATGCCAGAAAAGTAAAAAACCATATTATTTAACATTTTCACTTATAATTATGTACATTTCAATGATGTTACGATTATTTGTGTCCTGAGTCTAAATAAATGAGACATGTTTAAGCCAGTTTGTTATCTCTGAATGACCGCGTCGCTCACGGCACCCCGCACCAACAAAGATGTCGCTCAGCGTTAGTGATAAAGAAATATATGGAAAACGACAGGTATCGTTTTCTATCGACGCAAACATAATACGATGTGTCCTTGACCGTTCTTCCGTCTGCCTTTTAGTTTTTGTACTATTATTAAGTGGCGAAGCTTGCGAAGTCACTTATTGATTTCACAATGTCTGTCCGTCTGTCCCACGATTATCTCGAGACCGGTTTCGAATTTTCAAATTCTGTTTTCAGCAATCGATTACTGATCACCCAGGCATCTCCTATTTTGAAACTGATTGCTCAACGGCAACCGTTAGAAACCACTACAAAGCTGATTGCTTCGCCACTGCTATGCTGTTAGCTTGCTAGGTTTATTTATTCTGTGCTTATAGTAACACGCTGGGGCGTAGCTACCGCCGTATCAGCCGTATCAATGATACGCAGCCCCCGGGGTACAGGGACGCTGAGCATGTGTAAGCAAAAATTCTAAGGACTTATATGGAACAGGAAAGGCTATCAGACTTGTCACTATTGTTTATAGAGGCAGAAAACTTAGAAAAACGGTGTCATAATCAGCTATGAATGATTATATAATGAATTATATATCAATATGATTATAAATTAATGATTATATGAAAATATATAACTAAGTTCGCTGAATAAAAGGCAAAAAAAGTGTACATTTGATTTGAATTGTTTGGCTAGCTTAGTTCTTAGGAGTATCAATTGTAAGTAATAACTTATAATCAATATATTATTATTATTTTAACTCAGTGCGAGAGTGTTCATTCTTTGTGTGAAAAATCTTTACCCCTCATTTGAGACCCCCAATAAATTTTGATACAGGTAAAACTGCGATTCACTTGTGAGTCGTTCAGAGCTACAGAGGTCCTTGTGTAGAGAGCCTTGGTGTCTTCGAGACAGAGGATTGCTGATTTGGAAGGACTGGGCGTCGTTGATTCTAAATTTGGTAGACTTTTAAGGACCAGGGATTCGTTTACTCCATTGTAGTACGTGTCACAAGAGGTGATGACGATATTATGGCTATTGCTATTTGGTCCTTTACACATGAGAAAACACAAAATTCTTCTTTCGGCTCACCGTTGTCTCTTGTGCGTAGTTTTGCGTTGAAGTCTCTCATCTCAGTTGAACCTCTCACAGAATACAAGCGTAAAATAGCAGCTTAACGCTGCTGTGTTTCTTATGGTGAGTGTAGAGTATCGGAGACCCTTTTAACTGAGAAACGAGGCATTCCATCTTAGTTCTCACGGGTGACAACGCATCTGCATTTTGATTTGTAATCGAAGATAGATGTAGATGTCTATGCGCTACAGCAACCACTTACCATCAGGTGGACTGTTGGGTAACGCCGACGGGAAATGTTTTTTACTAATGATAAAATGTTTCTGTTCTCAGAGAATTGAAAGCCAGTTTTGTTGCATTATGACCGTAACATGAGGACATGTGACATGTCAGTACTACCGTGTCGGTGACAGAGGGCAGGATATTGTTAGGAGCTTGGGGTTCGAGACAATTAAAAACTGCCGATTGAATTACCAAAATTGACACTTTAATGTACAACCAATGCAAGTTGCCAGTGGTGACTCATGGAACTGAGACGTGGTCCTTCACTGCTGGCCGGATGAGGAAGCTCAAGGTCACTCAGCGAGCTATGGAGAGGGCTATGCTCGGAGTTTCTCTGCGTGATAAACTTAGAAATGAGGATATCCGCAGTAGAACCAGAGTGACCGACATAGCCCAACGTATTAGTAAGCTGAAGTGGCAATGGGCCGGCCATATAGCTCGAAGAACCGACAACCGATGGGGAAAAAAGGTTCTCGAGTGGCAGCCTCGTACCGGCGGACGAAGTGTAGGGCGTCCCCCCACTAGATGGAGTAACGACCTGGTAAGACATGCAGGAAGTCGACCATGCTTTGTTGCATTCCTTGGGGGAGGCCTATGTTCAGCAGTGGACTTTTGAAGGGCTGTAATGATGAATGATGCTGATGACACTTTAATTACAGAACACTAATTATAACTTAAAACCACACTAATAATAAAACACAATTGTAATACTGATCACTTTAGTTCACAGTTGTATCGCTTCGAAGTATTCGCTTGTATCGCCAATTCAATACTGACTCGGTCGTGGTCTATACCGGCCTTATATAGGGCCTCAGGTAGTTTCCAGAACCTTCTACTATAAAAACATCTAGAATGTTCGAGTATATATCAGTCCCGATATTTCTAGAAGGATCTTGACTCTCCTAGTTCTGCTACTCGATACTAGAGGGCGCTAGTGGTAACTAGTGTTGCCATGTACAAGACATTAATAGTGGCGCGCAACAATATTAAAAAAAGAGTTAAATAGAAGTGAGGGTAGATCTCAAACCATATAAAGTTTGGCGCAGGCGATGTGTGCGAACACGGTCACGGAGTCCGAGTAATTCGGTCGGTTATCTAGTTTCTCGTGATCCTGTCCAACGCGATTATCTACATAGGCTGCACTAAAAGTATCGGGTATGGAATATTTCCACTGTTCCTGTCATTTTCCGAGTTTTTTAAAATCGAATACCGAGTCATTCCGGTTTTTTAAAATCGAATACCATTTATTTATTTAAAAAAAGATTCTCGGTCTTGTCACAAGGTTTTGTCAAACTTGTTTAGTCGTTGAGAAAATGGAATTGACTCGAGAAAATTCAAGAGCGATGATTTATTATGACTTTCGAAGTGGTTTAACGCAAAAACAGTGTGTTGACCGGATGATTTCTGCATTTGGTGATGAAGCCCCATCCAAAACCACAATTTATCGCTGGTTTGCTGAATTTCAACGTGGACGTGTCAAGCTCAGTGATGATCCCCGTCAAGGTCGTCCAAAAACTGCAGTCACCCAAGAAAACGTTGATGCTGTGCGTAAGCTGATTGAAGAAGATCGACATGTGACATACCGCAAAATTCAGGCAACTTTATACATTGGCATGAGTCATATACAAATAATCTTGCATGAACAATTAGGTGTAAAAAAGTTATTTTCCCGATGGATACCGCATTCGCTCTGTGAAGAGTAAAAAGCGGCTCGCGTTACTTGGTGCGTCAGAACTCTCGAAAGATTCCACGCAGGATCCTCAAATGCTGTATACAACATCGTATCAGGTGACGAATCCTGGATATACGCGTACGAACCCGAAACAAAAAACCAGTCACGAGTTTGGGTGTTCGAAAATGAGTTAAAGCCAACAAAAATTGTTCGTTTACGGAGTGTTGCAAAAAAAATGGTGGCCACGTTTGTCTCCAAAACCGGCCATGGTACAACTATTCTTCTTGAGAGACAAAGAACGGTTAAAGAATGGTATGCTAGCATTTGTTTGCCACAGGTCGTTTCTGAACTCCGTAAAGAGAACTGCAACCGCCGCATCATCCTCCATCACGACAATGCGAGTTCTCACACCGCACACAGAACAAAAGAGTTTTTAGAGCAAGAAAACATAGAATTATTAGACCATCCGCCGTACAGCCCCGACCTAAGCCCTAATGATTTCTATACTTTCCCTAAAATAAAGAATAAATTGCGTGGACAGAGATTTTCATCACCTGAAGAAGCTGTGGACGCCTACAAAACGGCCATTTTGGAGACTCAACTTCCGAATGGAATGGTTGCTTCAATGATTGGTTCCATCGTATGGAAAAATGTGTGAAATTTCGCGGAGAATACTTCGAAAAACAATAAATACATTTTTAAATAGTAATGTTGTGTCACTTCCTTGATTCCCGAAATTTTCAGTGCCGCCTCGTACTAGAATAAGCAAAGGTGAGTCTTCTACGGTAAACTCTACCCGTGTAACGTCTTGCTATGCAGTATCCTTGGTTTTAAGAAAGAAAGGAAGAAAGAAGAAGAAAACATTTGTTGCAAAAACGTCACACACTTAATTAGGCACTTAAGTTTAAAGTTTTAAAACACTATCAATATAACATAAATTAAAAAGAAAAAAAAACAATTTGAATATATAATAATATATATAACAAAATACCTACCTTTGTTTACAAATTTCATCTATATAAATAAATAAAATTGAAGTGTCTGTTTTTTACTAAATGCACATGAAAATATATACAGTACATACCTATAACAAAAAACATTTATTAAATGTTTGTCTGTCTGTCTGTTTGTTTGTTTCGGCTAATCTTCGAAATGGGTGGACCAATTTTGACGAGAATTTCACTGGCAGATAGCTGATGTTATAAAGAGTAATTTAGGCTACTTTTATTGTAGAAAAAGAAATAGGCTTCCGCGCAAAAATATTAAAAGTTTTAATTTAAAACACATGAAATCCAATCACAGAAACTCCACGCGGACGAAGTCACAGGGAACAGCTAGTTAAAAATAAGTCCCTCACGCATGTTGTGGCGTGCCTATAAAAGTCCGCTACTGAACATTTTTTGATTGCCTTATAGAGGGGATTTTGCCATAGTTGCTGCTGTCCATCTTCTGTTGCAGTTTTATTCTGTCACCTCTTACGACACCCACGGGACGATATGGGGTATTGGACATTCTTACACCGCCAATACACGGCGGAGATATAATATAAATAATCACCACAAAATGCAAAACTAAACTACTCGTACCAACATGTGGTAAAATTAATAATTTTGTACAACCGATTTCGATATAAATGATTAAGAATAACTTAAAAACCACCGGTTAAACGTTGATCAAATTTATATGGGACCAATAGAAGCACCAGTTTTCAAATAAAAAAAGAATCATCAAAATCGGTTCACCTAGAAAAATAAAATAAGGTAACACAAAAAATACGTCGTCCCCTCCTTTTTGAAGGCGGTTAAAAAGTGTATAATAACACAACATGTTATGTGTGATTATGAATTCATGTTTTTCACGGTAGGTATGGAACAAATTGTAATTTTGTAATCGCTCATCTTCAGCGATGTAGTGCGTTACTATGTTTTCCTGCTGATAAGAATTAATTGCGTACCTAAGCTAGACTTAAGTATTTTATAATTATAGTGCGTATGTTAGTGATAGTGTAACTTCTAAACGACTTGACCGATTAAGGTCCTATCTATACATAATATAATATGTAAAATGTAATTCAAGGGTTTAGGTTAAATTCTAATTTCTAGTAAAAATAAGCTGATCAGAAATTCCCTACTGGAAAGCAATAATACGAATCTATTTATCATTGTAAAAAAAAGGAAAAATTATTGTAAATATTCTATAGGTATAAACTGAAAATTTTGGCTCATTTGTCTCCCTCCGTGGACTGTTCGAATCATACTTCTACCAGTTTAACTACCATTAAAAATATGACATTACAAAATAGTTGCTTGGTTTCATAATAATCCAATTATGTATATCCTTCAGTTTACTATACCAAAAAATTTAAAAAAAAAACTCAAGGCCATAATTACTTAAAGTTTGATATGTATTCTCAAAATGCTTTAAATCACTAATATCACTCCGTGGCCACCATCGAACTGACTATTATTTCCCTTATTATCGATACTTTTTAATATATTTTTTTCCTTCTAACCAAACTAATGACGGCTATCATCTATTCAATGAGTTATGAAATTCTATTGTTAAAGTTCACAGAACTCTTCTGTTACTGTTGAAATAAGTTAAGTATGTACTTTATTTAAAAATATATTTTGTTGTTGAACTTGTAGATACCAAGGTACTCTGACCATAAGCATTACCCATTTCACATAATCTCAAAAAGAAAAAGTAGCGTTTTAGATTTTGTAACAGTTTGTCCTAGACGGAGAGGCGGAGCCAAAAAAAGTCTCTGAATTTATTAAGCCTGGTTTTTTTCTCAGGTGATTATAATCATAATTTACAATAAAATGCTACGGTCAGTCAAGCGGATATTAGAACAGATGTCTCAGGTGCGCGGTCAAACAAGTGACCAACGACATAATACAATCAATTTCTTAAGACTGAAGACTATAGATGTTTCACGCGGCACGCGCATTCGCATATGTTTACTTATTAAAGTAATTATAAAAGTTAACATTTTGGTGTTTTATTTGGTGCAAGAGCGAGCGAAGCGAGCTCGGGATTTGGGGCACCCCGACTCGGATAGGTTAGGTGAAAAGGGGATGGCACAGTTGAGTGAGCGAGCGAAGCGAGCGAACAGACTCCTCCATCCCCTTCGTGGTTATTTTTTTATAAACCATTCAGAAATATCCGCTAAGCGGGGCTCCGTCGACTATACTTTGGTATTATTTCGACGGAGGGGTTACGCTCCCCCCTCCCTATATATTAAATTTTATGTATAAAATTTTAATCTTCAACATTTAATATAAAAAAATTAAAAAATAGGCACGTCCGGCGGGGAAAAAAATCTAGCCCTCCCCCAACCCTTTACCTCTACCCCCCTATTAAGTCGACTTGATTCTAAACCTTAATTGGAATACCATACCTTTGAAAAACCGAAAGAAAGGCAAAGAACAGAAAAAATGTCAGTGAGAAAGAAGAACGAAAAAACACAGAATCCTGTTGCTTTGGAAGAATGCAAGCGCAAAGACCGTGAAAGGTTTCATAAACAGAAAGCAGAAAATGAAATAAAGACGATTAAAACCTATACACCGCGCGAATAAAGGATTATGTGTAGAAAACCAGCAGAATGGGCTCGAAAGTACAGGGAAAAGTCAAAATTGATGAATATTTCTAACACACCGCCATCAAATCCAGGAATCTTGGTTATTTATCTACTGCCTATTGCGTTTTTACTTAAACATGTGTTATAATTTTTTCATCGCAATGTGGTTCAGATGAGCATTGCAGAGATTGTGAAATGAGAGTAATTCAAAATTGTAAACCACAGATATCTAAGAGTGATAAGAAGTTGTTATTGGATTCAGTTGACATTATTACCTGTCCGCCTTTGCCTCAGAAATGAAGCAGGCATTTTGCTATTGGGTATTCATTAGACAGTGAGTCTGAAGCCAAATATGTATGTGCCTAGACAAGAAAAAGAAGAAGACACAGTCACAATTAATTTGACTGAAACTTTACCTAAGCACGCTGCCTCTACTAATGCTTTGATGATGATGAAACATGCTTTAATATTATAGCTTCCATATCTTGAGAAGTAATTGAACATGTTATTTTTAAAGTTGGAAAACTTCAAACTTAAAGTATAAAAAATTACAATAATTTATATTCATCATTGGATAGTGAAAAAGAAGGCCGGGTCTTGCAAAATGTTAATAAGTAACAGTGCTTTCAAATCCTTAAATTGTGGCTAAGTCTTACATGTGAATTATCACACAAGAGAACAAAATCATTTTTGATAGCAATGATGAAACAATTGTTTGAATATAGTCTTACTTTCGAAACTTTAAAAAGACGAAGACGTCTATGGATCACAGCAACTACTTACCATCAGGTGGACTGTGTGCTCGTTTGTCACCCTTATCTTATAAAAAAAGAAGAACTGGGTTTTAATATAGATAAGAATGTTGTTTAAGCACGATATGCAGGATGAAAGTTTGTCTAACCTTTAGGACATCCCATTTTTTATACAGCTCGTCTGTAGGAAAACGGATACGGAGACAGTAAAGCACCTGCTTTGAGAATGGTTCACACCAACATGTGATAATTTGACAATGAAACCTATATAGCTTTAAAGTTATGTTTATGAAAATAGCGACAGTTTTTGTTTCATCCAAATTGGCGCAGAAATACGACGCTTATAATGTTTTGAAGCTTTGCTAATTTTTTAAATTTTTTACGCGCTCGTCTACTGGAACGTGACGTCACAATTCGACAGATCAAGCGCGCAGTGGGTACTTGCTTAAGTTCAGTACTAACCGCACGCTCGGAAGTATACGGTCGTTTACCTATATATTATAAACTAACGTATTGAACATTTAGCTTTTATATGATTATATTTGTATTTATATGAATAGGCACGGTGTGTAGTGCTCTAAAAAAAAAAAAGAAAATGGAAACGTGCTTTGAAAAAAGACATTTAATGGATCTTTAATGGTTGCGCAGTATTTAAAAAAATGGTTTTTTATCATCAGGAATGCGTGGAATAAAGCTCTAAAGCAAGTTACTAATAAAAAAGATTACCAAAAGTATACAGATTTACCATTGATTAGTAGGTCTAGGCGTTCGGGTTTTTCCGGTTGATATTTTTGACATGCGAACTTATGTGGCACCGCCCCATTTTTCAAAAGCAGCCGCCCTCCAACTAACTTGTATTTCACATAATTCTCCATATCATTTTCGACCTGTAAAATAAGGTAAATAACTTAAGTTGTATGTTATATTTCTATTTATTATAGTTTGTATTTTAACACCATAGATAAACGCCAGACCACCAAGGTCTGGTGTTTATCTATGGCACTTATACAATACGGCTTTATATCTTTGTAATGTAATAATAAAGGTTACTGATAAATAAATAAATTGAAAAAAAAATCTGATAAAAATAATATGGCAAGTAGGACTCGAATCCACGATCGAATAACTTTATGAGCGCTGACCTTGACTTGAATGCGTAGAGTAACTATTTAGGTATTTTTGTGCCTTATACAAACGACGTAATAGGGGCACATCGATCACTTAGCCGAGCGCTCCTATTTCATGAACAGGTAAGTGGGCATATAAAACCCAAATAGTTAACACTGGTGTGTTGTGTGGTGTGTGGCTGGTAAACATTTTGTAGGTAACAATAGGTACATATGTAAACAAATAATAATGAAACTTACATCAAAATGATCTTCACAACAATGAACACTACTGGTGGCTTTGAGAGGATCCGTTCTTCTTATCGCCTTCAACCACTTTTTTCTTATTTCATCCTTTTTCGGGACATTAAAAAACAGCTTGTCAGGTGTTTTTTCACTTGAATTTGTACACAGAGGTACAATGCAATACTTTCTGACCATTTTTAATGTGTAGAAAATGCAAGCGCCTCGAAACGAAACGAGTTGGTCGCCTTTCCGCCAATACGCTACTGGCGGGAAGGCGACCGGTTGAGCCAGCGCGTCGAATTGTGACGTCACATCGCGGTGCGGAGCAAAGCGGTCGCCCGTACCGTAAAACACCACTTTACTCATCAATATTTTAGTCATTTTTAAAGGTAGAAAAAATAAAAATACCGTTAAATTCGTAATTTTTTATACAGTATACCCTTAACAAAATTGGGTGGCGAGACCCTTTGCACCTTGTGCTGTTTCTACTTCGATGAGGTATGTTTTGGCACCTCCCTCCCCCATGATATATAGTGTGGGATAGTTTCAAACTTTCAAATAAATGTACCTTGTTTACTCGTATTTTTAAAGACTGCAATAACGATATATCATTATTTAAATATTTGAACTTAAGTTTAAAATTAGGCTACTCTTTGAAAAATAACGTACTAACGTAACTGATTAAGTCATAGGCACTACGTTGTATAACATAACATCTACTTAAGTCATAGGCACGACGTTAGCTAGACGCGACAGAGGCACTACGTTAGTGTATCTCAATATTACTCTTTCATAAAGGAAGCACCACGTTAGCTATTTCTGACACATGCGTAACTACTCACCCTCAAAGTCAGCATGGGGCAAGCACATACCTCGTGTGGAGTAACATTACTGGCTTAATGTAAAATTCCCGTCTCGACCTTTTGTGACCATGAAACGATAAACTCGTTGTTTTCAAATCCTTAATAATTTTTATTCATGAGCACACAATGAGTGAGCTCTTAAATACATTTCATACAGACTAAGCTTTAAAAAAATTAAAAACATCGTCCAAATCAGATTTTTGTATATAACGCTTCCTAATAGATTTTTTTTTGGAGTTTATGGCCTGGTATCTAGACCTTTAGGCCAAGTCTTAAGTATTTTTATTCGGTTTATTGTAATTTTCCCACTCCTTCATAGTATACTGCTGCACAATATGTTGATGCGTCACATTGTGCAGTTCTTGGGAGATTTTGGCGGCAACTTGATCCAGCAGACAGCTGATAGTTGGCGATGGTATCTAAAGGTGGCTATGCAAACAAACAGCTTATCTTGAGAATCCATCACCATCAGAGCACTTGTTTCACTGTTTCCACTAATAGTTCACATGCGTAGACACTTAATACACAAAATCGCAACACTTTTACATATCAAAGTCCACTTCAAACCATTATTTAAACAATAACATATCACAGAATAACACGTCACAGATAATACAATCTTCTTTGAGGAACACTGCGCAGTGCGCAGAGGTACACTGGAGACACAGGCCACCTAGCTAAACAGCGACTGGTTTCGCTGCGTTCGCGCCAGCGAGCTGTCTCACTGCACTCGCGCCAGCAAGCGGTCGCACTGCACCATCGCCAGCGAACCGCTGCGGCCCATCAGCGCCAGCGGGCCGCCATGCTGCACACGTGCCAGTGAGCCGCTGCGTCGCACTCGCGCCAGCAAAAAGTTGTAATTTATAGCGCCCATGGTCCAGGACTAAAACTACGCGATAAGGTCCGCGCATACCAGGGTCATGTTTCCCTGTCGATTATAAGCACGTGGAGATTATCGGTCTTCATTTTTCCAAAACCGTTCGGGAGCCTTTTGTCTCTTCATTTTAAAGGCAAGAATGGAGAGGCGTATGCCAGTACACACATTGCAAATATAAAAGGGCAACTGTATGAAATATGACACATTACAAAATAAAAAAGGAAACTGTGTAAAATATCACACATTGTAAACGACATCACATAAATTAAGTCGTCTCGGTCGGATAGATATCCGCGTGACATGACTCATCACTCGCAACCTAAGCTGAGCTAAGCGTCAGGAGTCTATTTGCCACGCCAAAATACCAAGTGTTCGGCGGCTGCTTTAGTTTTCGCGGTGTATCCTCAATCTTACCAGGGTTCGGCCGCACCTGACAATGACCAAATTCGAACAAGTTAAGTTTTCACTGAACACAAAACTTTAACTCACGAGGTGCCTTAAACATTTCTTTCATCCTCTCTGGATACATTAAGAAACTATAAAAGTAGCCTTTAATATAAATTGAACAAAAAGATTTTAGAACTTTTAGCTTAAAACATTTCACTTTAATCTTTATCGCTACATTTTAATGATACGTCTATGTCGTAAATAGGACAACAAACTTCATAACATAATAATTTAACATAAAAAATTTTGTACAACCGATTTCAATATAAATTATTAAGAACAACTTAAAAACTATTGGTCGGACCTTGATCAAATTTATATTTTTCACATTTGAAGCACCAGCTTTCAAATAAAAAAACAATCATCATCAAACCCATAAAAAAACATACAGTCGAATTGAGTACCGGCTCCTTTTTGAAGTCGGTAGAAAACCAAACATGAGGCACGTCACAGTCTTTCACAGACAGTATTCGAAGATTATATTGTGAGTGATAACAGGGACTTTATCCCAATTCTGATGTAAGAAATTAGAATGAAGCGCTACAAGATAAAGGTTTAATCCCACTACTGATGTAAAAAATTATTCCACTTCTGATGTTAGAAATTATTCTCAAAATTATTTAAATAAAAGAACACTACTCGGTAACAAGCACGCCTTACCATCAGAAACCATTCTGGAGGCCAATTGTTAAATACAATAAAGGTGTTAGAGCGTATGCTCTACTTGCTCTCCTGCCTGCAACCAGTCATTATCAGCAAACAATACAGTTCGACCAACCGTAACGTGTTCCCGTCACAAACACACACCGGTGTTACGTAAAGAACCCAATTACATGATAACACCAAAGTATGAAAACCTGTTGACATGTGTGAAACACTGCTCGAATCAAAGACAAAATAAATCGAAGACCCTTTACTGGTAACGGGCATACCAGTGTTGGCAATGCTTTCTGTATTTCGGTAAATAAGGTAGGTAATAAATGACAGATGTAGCCTTGTATACGGGACTATATAGTTCACTCGGCTCGACAGACGTTGTTCTGACCTTTACGGCAGGTGGTACGGTACCACGTAGGTACCACTGGTACCTACGATGCGTTTCACTGCGGACTTTTTAACAGAGTAAATAACAAATAATTTAAAATTTAAAATATTGTACAACCGACTTCAATATAAATTATTAAGAATAACTCAAAAACTATTGGTCAGACCTTGATCAAATCTATATGGGACCACATGTGAAGCACCAGCTTTCAAATAAAAAAGAATCATCGAAATCGGTTCACCCAGTTAAAAGTTATGAGACACATAAAAAAAAACATACAGTCGAATTGAGTACCGTCTCCTTTTTGAAGTCGGTAGAAAGCTAGACGATAAGGCCACCATCAGAACAGTATTATATGATTTTTCTTGGTAAAGACCCAACATAATAAAATATGTTTTAAATTTCAGTAATTTTGGTCCATAAAATAAATATATTTTCTTTTGGAAAGTAATTAACTAAGTATAATGCCACTTATCAGATTCTATGACCCATAAAATAAAAACAGTCTAGTCTATCACAGTCTTTTACACAAAAAAGGGAGTCTAGTCTCTCTTTATTTTGTTGAGGTATGATAAAGACTTTGTCAATAATTACCAGCCGATCTCTATTTTACTAATCTTGTCAAAAATTCTAGAACGACTAGTCAACCAAAGATTGATTAGTTTTTTGGAGTTGAATTATTTTTTTTTCACCCAATCAATAAATTAAGTTAATCAGTTCATGGACCGCATTCGGTTCATGAATTGATTAACTCGATAAGTGTCTAACTATGTTCCTATATTTACTAAAGATTTTAACCCACCCCGATCTCGCCTTAGACGATCTCGAAAAAGCCGAATGCCTAGCCGACAGTCTAGAGAGCCAGTGTACCCCATCCAGCGTACCAACAGATCCCGCTCACCTACTAGAGGTAGAAGCGGAAATTGAACGCAGGTCTGCGTTACCGCCAGCGGGCGATCTACTCGATCCCGTGACTTTCGAAGAAGTCACTAAGGCCATTAAAAGCCTTAAGATTAGATCAGCCCCTGGGCCAGACGGCATCAGTAACAAGGTGATCAAATCTCTTCCGGCACCGTTAATTTACCTCCTCGTAGGAATTTTCAACGCGCTTCTCTCGAGCTGCTCTTTCCCGGATATCTGGAAAGAAGCAGACGTCATAGGAATCCATAAACCAGGCAAACCGCGCATCCGACCCACCAGTTACAGGCCCATCAGCCTACTCAATACTTTGGGTAAATTATATGAGAACACTATCCTTAAGCGCCTCCGTCACTTCACGGAAACAAACAGACTCCTCCCTGACGAACTGTTTGGATTTAGAGCCAAACATTCATGTACTAACCAAATCCATCGTCTAACAGAATATATTCTGTCTGGCTTTAGTCACCACCCGACAAAGAAAAAATCTCCAAGCACGGGAGCCCTCTTCTTTGATGTCGCAAAGGCATTTGATAAGGTCTGGCACGACGGCTTGCTCTACAAGCTGTATAAACTAAACGTGCCTGACAGGCTCGTACACATCATTCGAGCCTTCCTTTCAAATCGCTCTTTTCGTTCGAGGGAACCCGTTCCTCGAAACCGTTCATTGGCCGTCTCCACCCTCTTGTGAACAGTAAGAGTAAGCTGTCTCTAAGACACAAACTCCACCTGTACAAAGCCTGCGTTAGACCTATCATGTCTTACGCAAGTGTAGCCTTCGCACACACATATAAGTCCCACCTAAACGAACTACAGAAAGTTCAAAACTATTTCATCCGTAAAGCCACTGGAGCACGGTGGTATCAACGGAACTCTGATTTACACAGTGATTGTCAACTCCCCTCTATCTCCGAATACTTTAAGGAGATGTCCCAGCGCTACTTTGATAGCGTTGAAACTCATCCGAACCCCTAGTGGTAAACGCAGCCAACTATGTCCCGATACCGAACGTCGCGCCGTTTCAACGTTCGCACCCGTAGGCAGGCACGACGCGTTGCAACACACACCGCGTACACACCGTACACCCACGTGCCTGGGCGGTTCTCACCGCCCAGAACATCGATCGATACGAGCTAAGCAGTCAGAGGCAGGGGTTCGCACTCCCCCACTCGGACAGCGGTTAGATAGCTCAAAATAAACCTCCACGGAGGGACATGATGATTGGTAACAATACCAATTCATAAACCATCATCATCCTCATCCTCATCCCAACTACCTCCCAGCCCTGTGTCCTGTAAGAGCCGCATAGACTAACAGTGTAAACATTACAGAAAATAATTAAAGATTTTAACACAATCTCTAACCCACATATGTGAAAACTAGAAATAAAAGGTATTCCACTAAAATTTATGAAAGACTATTTGACCGATAGAAGTCAGCGGGTTCGTTTAGAATTCAGATCATTAAACATTAAGTGACAAGTTGATGTTTCCTTTAACTGAGCCTGAAAAATAAATAGGCTATTGTTCGGAATGAGGGTAAAAAAATAAAAGGAAATACGCACAAGTCACGGTAGCGCTGTAATCTCCCAGTCTCCCACCCCTTCTAGCAGTATAAAGTATCACCACAGAAAAAAATAAGTTTCGCGCAGGCGACTTGGAGAGATCAGTCTGTAATTCTATGATTCTCACTGCCGTAACTATGCCCTTTGGGGTATTCTACTAGTGTAGGCAAGGAAGATCGTGTTTCTGAGAGGCTGCCCTGTGCTACATTGAGATGGATAGTGTAGTTGAGAGATATCACATGAGTAAAAAAATGTGATTATTCATGTGATTATATTGTAATTTTACGCCGATGTTTTCCTTGCGGACTTTATCTTTTCCCAGTCAAGCCGACCTATTCGTGCTGCAACGTGGTACTACCACGTAAAATTGCTATACTTAACATTACCTCTATATCCCTTCTTACACAGTTAGGTATTATTAAGATTGCTCTCGTGTACACTTTTGGTTATATGGCGAATGTAACTGACCTGACGGTAACTCTTTCTAAATTCTTCAATTATTTGTGATGTAGGTGTGGGATGTGGCTAGTACACTGTCTGTCATCTGCTATGGTGGACATTAAGATATAAAAATAAAATACACTCTTTCAAAATCTTTGCCAAGTTACCACAAGACATTTACCAGAAAACATATATACATATATATACACATACATATATATATATATATATATATATATTCATAATAATGAAGGTAATATATCGAAACCAAAATTAGGCTAAATACATATTATGTTATGCACAAAAGTGTACAACACGATAACATAATTATTATCACAATATGTGATTATTGTGATAATGTTATCTTATCGTGTTATTAAAATAATATTTAACAGTAATTAGCTAATAATAATAGAATAACTGTACCCTCTAGTACTCAGCGACAATAAGTTGAGGTACGACTGGGGTGGTCCAAACACATAACAAAGCCGCTAAAATTTATATATATATATATATTATAATATAATACATAAATTAGACATAAAGTGATGTAGGTTCTATTAAAATTTCTGCTTCTGTCAAAACTACTCTATCAGCGCTGCTAGCGGTGCGTAATGAAATTATTTTACGATATGAACAATATGAAGACATAACAATGTTGTGTTTAGTTGTTAATATCGCCAAACAATCTCTATTCATTGATTTGGTGACTTATATTATAATGTAGTCAAAAAACAACGTTAAATTTACACATTCTACAGGCCTATTGCCATCACCTGCTTATTCTCCAAAATAATGGAATCCATTATAAACTGCCAGCTCATGGGGTACCTTGAGAATCACCAGCTGATTAGTAACCGCTAATACGGTTTTCGTCGGGGTCGATCAGCTGGTGATCTTCTGATCTACCTGATTCATAGATGGGCGGAGGCAGTAGAGTCTAAGGGGGAGGCATTGGCCGTTAGTTTGGACATTCCGAAGGCCTTCGATCGGGTTTGGCACAAAACGCTTCTTTCGAAGCTCCCTTCTTATGGGCTACCCGAGAAATAGTGCAATTAGATCACCAGCTACCTTGCAGATCGGAGCATCAAGGTCGTTGTAGACGGTGCATGCTCCGACTACAAGCCTATTAACGCTAACTAATGTACGTGCCACTTCTTGTGGGGCCGCTTCTGGAAGAAAGAGTTCATCATGAAGAGTCCCTCTTTCTCCATGAAGTCGGCCAGCTGCTGGCCCCTTGGGTTCCGTTGCCCTATTCCGAATTTCCCTACTTTCAGCTCACCGTTCTCTCTTGTACCTAGTTTTGCGTTGAAGTCTCCCATTAACACCGTATTAGTGGGTTTTGGAGAAATGCATGGCTCTAGAGATATCCTCATATATTTCCTCCACCTCCTCATCGGGGTGTGCCGAAGTTGGTGCGTAAACCTGTATGACCTTCAGCGAATACCGTTTGGTGATTCTGAGTATAAGGTACGCAACCCTCGTCGACACACTTCCAATCTTTACAACGTTGTTAACGAGAGACTTGTGGACGATAAACCCGACACCTCCTTGGGACAAATGCTCCCGGTGATAGAACAAGTTGCCGGATTCGAGGACTGCCGTGTCCTCCCCCTCTCTTCGGACCTCGGATAATCCTATGATATTCCAGCGCAACTTGTCTATCTCTTCTTCCAGCTCCAGGATCTTCTCGTCAATCCTCAGGGTGCGTGCGTTAGAAGTTGCTAGGTCGAGTCGTCGTAGGTGGCAACCGAACTTCCACCGGAGATTCTTAGCACCCCCTGCCCCGCCGTTACTATGGTCGCCAGCGTAGCCGGAAATAGCGGGGCCGCCGGGGACTGGGAGTCGTCTCTTCATTACTTTCATGGGGAGTATATTGCCATAGTTGCCACGCTTAGCGAGCGGGTTGGCAACCGCAGTTTTTTTATTGGTTTTCGCTGTTATCAGATGCTGCTGCCCACCCTCTGCCTCAGTTTCCCTCTGTCGACTCTTACGACACCCACGGGAAGATATGGGGTAGTGAGTATTCTTATGTTTGTACAGTAGAGCTACGATGGCTATCCGAGTACAGAACCAGATAACGAAACCTATCAAATTGCAAAGAGGTGTAAGACAGGGTGACGTTATATCCCCGAAACTCTTCACCGCTGCATTGGAAGATGTTTTCAAGCTTCTGGACTGGACCGGATACGGTATTAACATCAATGGCGAGTACATCAGTCACCTTCGATTTGCCGACGATATAGTCCTTATGGCAGAATCGCTGGAGGACCTAAGCACTATGCTCAATGACCTCAGTAGTGTTTCCTAACGGATAGGTCTTAAGATGAACATGGACAAAACAAAGATCATGTTTAATGTCCATGTCACACCTATGCCGGTAGTTGTTGGGAGCACTAAGCTCGAAGTTGTTGACGGGTACGTTTACCTGGGACAAATAGTCCGACTAGGTAAGTCCAACTTTGACCGAGAGGTCAATCGACGGATTCCTCTCGGTTGGGAAATTACGGCACATATTCTCGTCAGGTATACCTCAAAACTTGAAAACGAGACTGTACAACCAGTGCGTGTTGCCAGTGATGACCCATGGAACTGAGACGTGGTCCTTCACTGCTGTCCAGAAGAGGAAACTCAAGGTCGCTCAGCGAGATATGGAGAGGGTTATGCTCGGAGTTTCTCTGCATGATAAACTTAGAAATGAGGATATCCGCAGTAGAACCAGAGTGACCGACATAGCCCAACGGATTAGTAAGCTGAAGTGGCAATGGGCCGGCCATATTGCTCAAAGAATCGACAACCGATGGGGCAAAAGGGTTCTCGAGTGGCGGCCTCGTACCGGCGGACGAAGTGTAGGGCGTCCCCCCACTAGATGGAGTGATGACCTGGTAAGATATGCAGGAAGTCGATGGATGCAGGTGGCTCAGGACCGTGCTTTGTGGCATTCTTTGGGGGAGGCCTATGTTCAGCAGTGGACTTGTGAAGGGCTGTAATGATGATGATGATGAAATATAGTCCAGTTCAATCGCCAGAAGACACAAATTTGCGCGTTTACCGCTAAAAAGAACCCCTTTTTCGTATCTCTTTAGTTTCAAGGCCCTCCCCTTTCTGTCTCAGCTAGCATCGGAATCCTCGGCGTCGACATATCGAATAGTGTGCAGTTTCGTGGTCACTTGGAAGACCAAATTGGCCTCTAAAAAGCAGAGCGAGACAGTATATCATGCCGGCACTTTACACGGAACTTTACAAAGCGCAAATCCAGCCTCACATGGAATATTGTTCTCATCTCTGGGCCGGGGCACCCCAGTGCCAGCTCCTTCGACTTGACCGCATCCAGCGCAGAGCGGTTTGAATCGTCAACGACCGAGTTCTTTCTAATCGGCTCGATACACTGGCAATGCGTAGGGGTGTTGCATCCATTTGCATTTTCTATCGCATTTACCACGGGGACTGCTCTAAGGAATTGTTCGGATTAATTCCAGCCGCCAAATTTCACGAACGCACATCGCGTCAATATTCACGATACCATCCTCACTATCTGGATACTTGGCAGTCCACAACTGTGCGTTTTACTAGGAGTTTTCTTCCTCGTACAACTTCTCTGTGGAACTGTTTACTACCGGCTATTTTTCCGGACCTTTCTAAAAGGCCGGCAACGCATTTGCGATTCCCCTGGTGTTGCGGTTGTTCATAGGCGGCGGTAGTCACTTACCATCAGGTGATGGTAATTGACCATCATGCTCGTTTGCCCCCTCTTCTATAAAAAAAACATAAGATTAGATACTAAAATAAAACCAAAAATGAAACTGCAAATAAACTAAAATTTATATAAATTTACATCACAATATTAGGCAATTACGCAATATTGCAAAAAAAAAATACGTTGAACGTCAAGCATTTATTTGTGACATTCGCTGTAAATGTTCAGCGTTGTCGGCTTCGCCGATAAAAGAGTTGCGTTTGTAACCAAAGACGTATTAAAAAGATAGACAGGTTACGCACTAACATTATTGTATTTTAAAGTGGCGCAGGTAGTACTATACCTACGTTTATTTATTTATTTATTTATTATTGGATAAAAATTGTTACATTATTGCTATGCGGCACAGCGAAAAACCACGCAGGTTTGTATTGCGTGCCGTTCCGTTTACATTTACAAAAATGGGGATAACAACTAATACTTGTTAAGGAAATAATATTTTAATTTATACTTTATGTTAACTTCATTAATTTCACTTTTAAATTTATTATCCAGACCATTTATTAAGCGAGGTATTATGTATGCACTGGTGCGCTCACCATATTAATTTTTGGATGGTATTGTTATTAATTTTTTTTGAGTTACTTTGCGGGTCTGAATTTTGTTTGAGACTGTATCGTGTATACCTAAATTAAAGAATTGTTCTTTTAACAGTTGATATTGGACTTTATCATGGATATTGAGTACCTTGCAGTGTTTAAATATAAAGTTTTCATTTGTTTTTGCCTGAAGTTTAACTTTTATAGGTACAATCGATTTTAAAATCCTAAGTTGTAATTGATAAATGTACTGTAGATGTGATTTGTCTCTTCGTCCGTAGCTACTTTGCCCATAAGTTATGACTGAATCAGCAAGAGCGTTATAAAAAATCATTTTGACTCGAAAGTTTAATCGCTTTCTAATTATAAACATATTCGCCAAAAATGCTCTAAGCTTATCACATACATACTTTATATGCTCGTGCCAATTGAACTTATGGTCTACTACTAAGCCTAAATATTTATGCGATGTAACTAATTCAATCGTGGAACACTTACAATTAAGTTGGGGTTGGTGAAGGCAATTATGATTATGCGAAATGATTTTATGTTTTAATATGCTATGAGACTTTAAGTTTGGCGAGTGTATATGGACTAATTTCGTCTTTTGACAATTTAATATCAAACCGCTGTCATGACACCATTTATTTAATGAATCAAAATCATACTGTAACAAAAGCAGGGCGTCATTGACATCCTTAGCAGCCACAAGCATACACGTATCATCAGCGTATTGATAGTTATTACAATATCTAAAGATCTTATTCATGTCATTGACATAGGCTATAAAGTGCAATGGTCCAAGTACGTAACCTTGAGCTGTGCCTTCGGTTACTTTGACTGATGTGCTGTAGCTTTCACAAATTTTAACACGGTAGCTTCTATTTGTCAGATAGGTTTTACACCAATTTAAAAGAGGTCCACGAATACCTGTATTTTCCAACTTCCTAATCGGCTTATTATGATCTAATGTATCAAAGGCGCGAGAAAAATCAATAAATAGCGCTAGAACATGTAGTTTCTGATTCATCAATGAATTAACTTGATCTGTGAATTCCGATAATAGCATTGCAGTGTTCTTACCAGGCCTGAAGCCGAATTGGCTAGAGCTTAAAATATTACTTTTTTGATAAAACTCATGTATTTGATTACAGATATATTTTTCCGCTATTTTATCTATTGATGATGTTAAACTAATTGGTCTATAATTATTTGTGTCATTAAACTTACCTTTTTTATGGACTGGTTTAATACATCCCACCCTAAGTTCATCTGGATATGTCTCTGTTTTAATACAGGTGTTTATAAATTTAGCTAAGGGTTCTGAAATTATATTGTTGGCAATGCTCTTGATATCTCTCATTGTAATGCAATATCGTACAGTGATTTATTATGACACGTTGCGCTAACAAAAAGAGACAAATGATAGGGCACACCTATCGTTACAAAAAGATGAATATACATCGTTAGTTGCGTGTTGATTGGTGTTGAGCGCGCATTGGCGCGAGCGCGTGACATACCGATATGGAAAATGAACACACTAGCTATAGCTAGCGTCAAAGTTTACACTAGCGGTTAGTGTTGAAATAAGAAAACCAATTATGAACAAAACATCTATATTCAAAAATTAATGAGACGTTTTTCTTGTCTCTAACAGTTACCGTGTAATTTGTGCACCACCTAAAACCACAGGAAGGCATTTTTACCACGAATAACTGGAAGATTTACGCGCTGTAGCGAAGGTATAGCTGCGACACGAGAGCGTGCCCGACTGAATGTGAATCGGGCAATTACCTGACTTTCGTATTGCCATTTTAGAGCGAGTATGACGTAACTATACTTTAAAAACATCTTATGGCTCCAGTACACGTTGGCCGAGCGCGCTCGCCAAGTGCGTTCGGCCAACGTGTACTGGGCCGTTTTGTGTGTATTTGACGTTTGCGGCCAACACTCGCCCACAAGCCGTATAGTGTCGGTTTTCCGTGCACAAATCAAAGAAATTTGGCGCAAGCCGCAAACAGCGATCACACGTTGGCCGAGTGTTCAGTTCATAGTTACGCGTCGAAGTAGACTGTAGTGTCGGCTTAATAAAATTGTTTCAACATGGCGACATGGACTAATGAGGAAATATTTATTTATTTATTTAACAGTTTATGTACACACATAATTCGATAGGAAAATGGTAAAAACATAATTATGTACAAAGGCATTGCCTATTATGAAAAAGAGGTAGTCAAAGTGTGCACTTACATAAATATACATATACAATACAAATATATACATATACATACATACACACACACACACACATATATATATATATATATATATATATATATATATATATATATATATATATATATATCATCATCATCATTACAGCCCTTCACAAGTCCACTGCTGAACATAGGCCTCCCCCAAAACATGCCACAAAGCACGATCCTGAGCCACCTGCATCCATCGACTTCCTGCATGTCTTACCAGGTCGTCACTCCATCTCGTGGGGGGACGCCCTACACTTCGCCTACAGGTACGAGGCCATCACTCGAGAACCTTTCTTCCCCATCGGTTGTCGGTTCTTTGAGCTATATGGCCGGCCCACTGCCACTTCATCTTACTAATCCGTTGGGCTATGTCGGTTACTCTGGTTCTACTACGGATATCCTCATTCCTAAGTTTATCACGCAGAGAAACTCCGAGCATAGCCCTCTCCATAGCTCGCTGAGCGACCTTGAGCTTTCTCATACGGCCAGCAGTGAAGGACCACGTCTCAGTTCCGTAAGTCATATCTGGCAACACGCACTGGTTGTACAATTTGGTTTTAAGGTTTTGAGGTATGTCTGACGAGAAGATGTGTCGTAGCTTCCCGAACGCTGCCCAGCCGAGTTGAATTCGTCGATTGACCTCTCGGTCGAAGTTGGACTTACCTAGTCGGACTATTTGTCCCAGGTAAACATACTCGTCAACAACTTTGAGCTTAGTGTTCCCAACAACTACCGGCATAGGTGTGACATGGACATTAAACATGATCTTTATTTTGTCCATGTTCATCTTAAGACCTATCTGTTGGGAAACACTATTGAGGTCATTGAGCATAGTGCTTAGGTCCTCCAGCGATTCTGCCATAAGGACTATATCGTCGGCAAATCGAAGGTGAGTGATGTACTCGCCATTGATGTTGATACCGTATCCTTTCCAGTCCAGAAGCTTGAAAACGTCTTCCAATGCAGCGGTGAAGAGTTTCGGGGATATGACGTCACCCTGTCTTACACCTCTCTGCAATTGGATAGGTTTCGTACTCTGGTTCTGTACTCGGATAGCCATCGTAGCCCTACTGTACAAGCACTTCAACACTTCGATATACCGACAGTCAACTTGGTACCGCTGAAGGGACTGCAGCACCGCCCAAATTTCGACGGAATCAAAGGCTTTCTCATAGTCCACATACGCTAGACATAGTGGCAAATTGTACTCTTCGGACTTCTGTACAATTTGCCGAAGGGTATGTATGTGGTCTATGGTGCTAAAGCCCTTTCGGAAACCGGCTTGTTCGGGAGGCTGGAAGTCGTCAAGTCTGCGCGCGAGACGATTCGTAATGACTCTCGAAAACAGCACGTAGACGCGGCTCAGAAGGGAAATCGGTCTGTAGTTCTTCAAGAGAGCGTTGTCACCTTTCTTGAAGAACAAGACCACCGCACTTCTGCTCCACGCCTCCGGTGTAATGCCACCATGGCGGACGGAATTAAAGAGCTTCTGAAGGACTTCAAGTACCGGTTTTCCACCCGCTTTCAGAAGCTCCGCTGTAATTCCATCCTCGCCTGGGGCCTTACCGTTTTTAAGGTGCTGGAGAGCCATTCTAATCTCGCTCAGACTGACGTCCGGGATATCTTCGGAATAGTGTCGGATGAGACTCGCTCTTGGATCATTACTCACACTTGCGTGTGGCTCCAACGATGACGTGTACAACTGCCCATAGAACCTCTCAATCTCACTCAAAATCTCAGGTGTCCCGGAAACGATGCTGCCACATTCTGTCTTCAGCTTTGACAGTTGGCTCTTTCTGGCAGACAGATCTCTGGCAAAGACTTTGGAGCCTTGGTTCCGCTCGATCGCTTCTTCAATACGAGCTGTATTGAAGTTGCGTAAGTCCCGCCGCATGCATTTGGAGATCTGTCTGTTCAGATGCCTGTATGCTGTCAAGTCTGTTGAAGAATGTAGCTTCACCTCCCGTCTAACAGCCATGAGATTAAGAGTGTGATCGGAGAGTTTTTGTGTTCTTCTGCGGCGGGTCTTGCAGAACTTAGCTCCGACCGCATGGACAGTTTCCACGAGCTTGTCATTCATATCGTCCACTTCATTGCAGTCTTCTAGGCACTGAAAACGGTTTTGTAACTCGAGCTGAAAGGATTCGGGACTTTGGAATAAAGCACGAGGGGGACGGAGCGTTGACTTCATTAGACGAGACCTCTCCAACTTAACGTTTAGGTTCAGTGTGCCTCTAACCATTCGGTGATCGCTACCAGTTTTCACCCTCGCGATCACGGAGACATCACTGAACAGTTGTCGTCTGGTCGTCATAATGAAGTCAATCTCATTTTTTGTCGAACCGTTGGGGCTCAACCAGGTCCACTTCCTGTGGGGCCGCTTCTGGAAGAAAGAGTTCATCATAAAGAGTCCCTCTTTCTCCATGAAGTCGGCCAGCTGCTGTGCCCTTGAGTTTCGTTGCCCTATTCCAAATTTCCCTACTTTCAGCTCACCGTTCTCTCTTGTGCCTAGTTTTGCATTGAAGTCTCCCATTAACACCGTATATTGGGTTTTGGAGGAATGCATGGCTCTAGAGATATCCTCATACATTTCCTCCACCTCCTCATCGGGGTGTGCCGAGGTTGGTGCGTAAACCTGTATGACCTTCAGCGAATACCGTTTGGTGATTCTGAGTATAAGGTACGCAACCCTCGTCGACACACTCCCGATCTTTACAACGTTGTTAACGAGAGACTTGTGGACGATAAATCCGACACCTCCTTGGGACAGATGGTCGCCCTCCCGGTGATAGAGCAAGTTGTCGGATTCGAGGATTACCGTGTCCTCCCCCTCTCTTCGGATAATCCTATAATATGCCAGCGCAACTTGTCTATCTCTTCTTCCAGCTCCACAATCTTCTCGTCAGTCCTCAGGGTGCGTGCGTTGTACGTTGCCAGGTCGAGTCGTCTAAGGTGGCAACCGAACCTCCACCGGAGATTCTTAGCACCCCCTGCCCCGCCGTTACCATGGTCGCCACCGTAGCCAGGAATAGCGGGGCCGCCGGGGACTGGGGGCCGTTTCTTTGTTACTGTCATTCATAGGGGGGTATTTGCCATAGTTGCCACGCTTGGCGAGCGGGTTGGCAACCGCAGTTTTTTTATTGTTAGTTTGTTGTTATCAAGAAGATGCTGCTGCCCATCTCCTGCCTGTTTCCCTTTGTCGCCTTTTACGACACCCACGGGAGGATATGGGGTAGTGGATATTCTTGACCGCCACTACACGGCATATATATATATATATATATATATACGCATGTATATATATAAATAAATGTTATTATATATTATGAAAAAATATATAATTCTATATTGTTCGCGCCAAACACTTTCAAGGAACGAACGCGAGAGGGCGTGCGGCTCAGTGTCATACCGGTTTGACATTCGGTCGTGCGTAAAACGCCCAAGGGCAGTCAGTCGTCTGTCAGGTGTGCTAACAATTGGCACGCTGCCAATTAAGCGCGGGAACTCGGAATAATTAAGCGCGGACAGTAAAAATACGGTCTAGGAATTTTGTGGCGCGTATCCCTACTGGAGAGCTTACCCAGGACTTATTGGGTCCGACTCAGAATCTGTATAGTGCATTCGACAATATTAGCTAGTGCGGCCTCTGTATTCTAGCATTAACTGTTGCTACGCGAAACGGTAGTGACCTTTGACCCTTTAAACTTCGTGTGCGTTTGTGCGGTAATCATTATACCCAGCGATAGTTAGTGGCTTCTGTAAGTTAGTAAATCGTACGACAGAGTAAATTGACTGTCATCGTGAAGAAAGAGGAAAGTGACTGTGGACGGACGCCTCGGAGGGCCCCCTCAAGTTGGAGCGGTGTAGATGCTCGGGCTGCTACCGACGGCCAAGGTCTAGGTTCAATCACCATCAGTCACACCCAGATACACATCACATCACTTATTTCCCTTTCACTACACAACCACATGTGACCTGACCGACTCCGGAGGGACCAGTCGCCTTGGATATAGGTAAGTAAGCTTCGCCTAATTCCACTGCCGGTTGACTGGCCGTAGTATAGAACGCTCCCCCATATATTTTAGTGTAATTCGAGAGATTCCACGTGGCCACATTGAGGCCCGACCTACGTCTGTTCGGGACGTCTTCAGCTCATGGGCCCCTGAGGATTGGATCCTTTAAGGGAGCAGCCGTAGGCCGTAACACTATATAATATATTTTTAATGTTACTTATATGCATACCAACACATTACGATTTAATAATTATGGAGTGAAATATTGATTCATTGTTCATTGATTGATCCTCACAATTAATTAGTTATACGGAACCCCAAACATGAGCAACATAAAAATAAAACCAGAGTAACTTGCCTAACTGCATTAAATAATACATGTTTAGTTGCGATTTCAGAGTACCTACCTAATGATAAATATTATTATAAATTATCTCTGCGTTTATGTTGCTCAGGGATAATGTAGCTTAGGGGCTTCTTTTGGGCTATCTTTTATTTTGAAAAAACCCCCAGCGAAGTGGGCACGGGTCAGCAAGTAGATCCTATAAAGGTTTCTTTTTTTCTTTTGAGGCCGGAACCCTAAAAAGGACAAACTGGGATTATTGTTGTATGTGTAGTTTTTTTCGTTCACTCTGAGAAGAGTGAAGCGCTGTATAAGTATATGACAGTGGCCGCGATTGACCTAACGTCCATCATCATCTAGCTACCAACGCAGAATGAAACACGCCAACGTGTGAACGGCACCACGAAAATCTGCCGAGCGCACTCGCCAAGTGCGCTCGGCCAACGTGTACTGGAGCCATTAGTTTGTAACTGTAAGTTTTTCATTTTATGCGTCGTGCCACAGCGCATAGATGTACGACGCGATTACAATTAACATATTCGTCTGCATTCATTCAACGTAGATCTTTTAAACATGGATACCTGTGACGTGCATCTCGTTGCTACGACTTTATGTCTACTTAGGGATTAAGAATAGGTAGGTGCGACATTCGTCGCATTCATAATACGTATCCAAGCATCATTAATGGCTTTCTTGTCCTTGTGAAACCGGTTTTTCAGATCCCATATCACGGGTTCTCCTCGACTACGTTCTATAAATTTAACAGTGTGGGTTCGTTCGAATTCCATCACAGTAGATAGGAGGTATCTTTTCTATTATATTTTTTATTATTTTATAAGAAAAACAATAACCATTTGCGACAAAGTTCACGGGTCAAGCAAATAATGACGAGTATGTAAACACCGATAGGAATACACACATCATGCCGATAATCTAAACGTGTCATAAACGTGCCATTATAGCACGTCTCGATTATCAGCATGAGCAACTCGCCGAAACCGAATTATTCGTGGACGAGTACGACGCGTTTACATATTCGTCTGTATTCATTCAACGTAGATTTTTACTTTGGATGATGCAGGCACGTACATTATACACAGTAGATATATACATTTATAGAATCACAAATATTTATTTGAGGGGTGTGACGGGTTCACCTTGATAAAGTTCTATAACAATTGTCGATTCGTTACTCCAATCCATCACAATAGGTAGGTATTTTTATTATTATTATTTTTTCTATTATTTTATAAGAAAAATAAAGTTTAAAGGTTCACTGGTCAAGCGAATAATGACGTCCATCCAAGTTTAAAAGATCTACGTTGAATGAATACAGACGAATATGTAAACGCGTCGTAGGTCGTACTTGAACTTTATATAAAATGAGAAGCGACGAAGTCGGCGAGCGGGTAGATCACGTCAGAAATCGAGCGAACGTCTAGGTAGGTATTTAGAAACATAAATTAAAACAAAAAAGGGAAAATACGATACGAGACCTTGTATACTTTCTGGGATTTTGTTGTAGCGTATTATATACGTCAAGAAAGTGGCATTTTTTTTATAGGATAAGGGTGACAAACGAGCACACAGTCCACCTGATGGTAAGTGGTTGCTGCGGCTCATAGACATCTACATCTATCCTCTATTACAAATCAAAATGTAGATGCGTTGTCACCCGTGAGGACTAAGATGGAATGCCTCATTTCCAGTAAAAAGGGCCTCCGGCCACCTGCACTCACTAAGCGAAACGCAGAGGTAAACCTCTACTTCACGCTGGTTTTCTGTGAGGTCGTGGTACCACCCCGGTTCGAGCCGGCCCATCCATGCGACAGCAAAAGCTGCCGCGTGGCTCTACCACTGTTAAAATCATCACTAGCTTGTGTTTATTCCTAGTGTTTACAGAGTGAATATCACATTTTTAAGAACTCTAACTTCTAAGAACTAAAGTATAAACGTAGAGGAAAATTGCGCTTGAATGCTTTTCATCATCATCATCGATCTGATGTTGTAGGCGCTGCAGTTCATACGGCACCCACCATATTCTCCGGACCTACCGTGTGCTTTAGAGGCTTTTTTCGAGTCCTAGGATCAAGAATTTTTTCCAAAAAAATTAATCAACTTGCAAACCGTTATTCAAGGTTTAAAAGACAATTACGTAGAAAAATAAATATAATTTACATATTATACTTATCCTAGAGTTTCATTGCGTTTGCAAAAACTTATTGATGAAGCTAGTAGTACGTGGTAGACACGCTACAGCTATATTATAGTTTCAGCACGAATATGCGGTCAGCTGGACCGCAGTAGGACCACGCCCTCACAGAAAACCAGTGTAAAATAGCAGCTGCTGTGTTCTTATAGTGAGTGTAGAATACCGGAGACTCTTTTTACAATTCTGTGAACTTGGAACCCAGACTAAAAAAAAAATAATAAAAATTGATACATATTCTAAAAACAACACAGGTGATTGTAATAACCTTCATTCGTTTGTAGTCCTGAAAAATCTATTGATAATTACTAAAAGTTGTAATTTTTCATGAAATATAATAATTTTCGAAAAATCTTGATTTCCAATGCGTTAAGAATCGTTTGTAGATGATTGTAATACTAAAAGATTTTAATTTTAATTTTTTTTATTCTAAAAAGCGTTATAATTTAAAAAATTTGTAAAGATAATAAAAATTAATACATCATATTCTACAAACAACGCAGGTGATTGTAATAACCTTCATTCGTTTGTAGTTCTAAAAATGTCCTGAAAATCACTAAAGGTTGTAAATTTTCATAAAATATAATGATTTTTGAAAAACTTTGATTACCAATGCGTTAAAAATCGTTTGTAGATGATTGTAATACTAAAGGATTTTTATTGTAGATTTTTTATTCTAAAAAGAGTTATATTTTAAAAAAATTGTAAAAATAATAAAAATTTATACATATTCTACAAACAACGCAGGTGATTGTAATAACCTTCATTCGTTTGTAGTCCTGAAAAATCTTCTGAAAATCATTAAAGGTTGTAATTTTTCATGAAATATAATAATTTTCGAAAAATCTTGATTTCCAATGCGTTAAGAATCATTTGTAGATGATTGTAATACTAAAAGATTTTTATTTTAGTTTTTTTATTCTAAAAAGAGTTATAATTTAAAAAAATTGTAAAGATAATAAAAATTGATACATATTCTACAAACAACGCCAGTGATTTTAATAACCTTCATGGGTTTGTAGTCCTGAAAGATCTTTAAAAAATCATTAAAGGTTGTAATTTTTCATGAAATATAATAATTTTCGAAAAATATTGATTATAATTTAAAAATGATAATTTATAATCATATATTATATAGTATTATAATCATCTACAGAAAAATTTCGAAAATTATTATATTTCATGAAAAATTACACCTTTTAGTAATTATCAGAAGATTTTTCAGTACTACAAACGAATAAACGGTATTACAATCATCTGCGATGTTTGTAGAATATGTATCAATTAGTTCTTTTATTATTTTTTTAGTTCGTTATAAAATAGCAGCAATATGCTGCTGTGTTTCGTATGGCAGTGTAGATAAAATGTTTTTTGGCCACAGCTTTTACTTACCATCAGGACTGTTTGCTCGTTTGTCATAACCTATACTTAAAAAATCAAATTAGGTTCCTCTGATAGAAGAAACGACGTATAACACTCAGTAAGGCCACTCTTACTTACAATTTTTTTTCAACCAAAGAATTAATTATATAAAATAAAATAAAATAATACATATAATAATATATAATATAATAATACATACATATATAAATAATTCATATAAAATAAAATGGTACAAGACCCAAATGGAACTAATAAGCATGTTCTTTATATGCATCGCCATCATTACCGAGCACACCAGTTCCTCCTCCGCCCCAACATACACAAGCACAAGAAAATGTGGATATAACGATAAATTTTTGAAAAATGCATTAAAAAACGGGCTATGTAATCTTACTGTATAAATAGCTCTTTTAATACTTTTAAAATATCTCTGAGTCAGAATTTTTGACAACTTTAAATTGTGTTAAAATTTAGTGCGTTTTAGGTGGTTTTGCCAACCCCATAACTGTCTTTGAAAAATTTTGTTAATAGCACTGATTGGCTTTGCCATCGACCACGTTTCTGATGGTAGGAAAGGAGGCGCATCGTACTACTGACACTGAATACTTTCCTTCTGAAAGGACCACGCTCTCACAGAATACCGAATAACAGTGTTAAATAGCATTTTAATGCTGCTGTGTTTCCACCTGATGGTAAGTGGTTGCTGTGGCCCATAGACATCTACATTTATCCTCGTTTGCGAATCAAAATGCCGATGCGTTGTCACCCGTGAGGACTAAGATGGAATGCCTCTTTTCCAGTAAAAAGGGTGTCCGGTTCTCTACACTCACCATACGAAACACAGCAGTGTTAAGCTGTCATTTTACGCTGGTATTCTGTGAGAGCGTGGTCCTTCCC
This sequence comes from Parnassius mnemosyne, assembly GCA_963668995.1. Lineage (NCBI taxonomy): Eukaryota > Metazoa > Arthropoda > Insecta > Lepidoptera > Papilionidae > Parnassius > Parnassius mnemosyne. The sequence goes on along the minus strand of CAVLGL010000086.1, from coordinate 18,242,507 downwards.
CGGTCGAGCCGACCCATTCGTGCTACAACTATACTACTGATATAGCTGCAGCAATCAAAAGTGCGGCACCGCTATAACAATTAAGGGTGAGTGACGTATTTGTGAAGCAACATGCATCCGAAGTGGCCTTCAGGCCCATCCATGCCACTTTCTGCTTCACCTTCGTGATCAAACCACGGCTACAAAGATTCTTTATAAAAGATCCTCGGTTTCAATTCTGAAAGAGGCATAAGCAGACACATATTTTGTCCAAAAATAAATTTTACTCGCCAGATTCACATCAATTGTTGAAGATAATTAATTTATAATTCATCATCATCATTACAGCCCTTCACAAGTCCACTGCTGAACATAGGCCTTCCCCAAGGAATGACACAATGCACGGACCTGAGCCACCTGCATTCATCAACTTCTTGCACGTCTTACCAGGTCGTCACTCCATCTAGTGGAGAACGCCCTACACTTCGTCCGCCGTTACGAGGCCACCACTTGAGAACCTTTTTTCGGTTCCGGCGGTTCTTCGAGCTATATGGCTGGCCCATTGGCACTTCAGCTTACTAATCCGTTGGGCTATGTCGGTCACTCTGGTTCTACTGCGGATATCCTCATTTCTAAGTTTATCATGCAGAGAAACCCCGAGCATAGTTCTCTCCATAGCTCGCTGAGCGACCTTGAGTCCTCATACGGCCAGCAGTGAAGGACCACGTCTCAGTTCCATAGGTCATCACAGGCAACACGCAATGGTTGTACAGTTTAGTTTTCAAGTTTTGAGGTATACCTGACGAGAATATGTTCCATAATTCCCTAAACGCTGCGCAGCCAAGTTGAATCCGTCGATTGACTCTCGGACGAAGTTGGATTTACCTAATCGGACTATTTGTCCCAGGTAAACATACTCGCCAACAACTTCCGGCATAGGTGTGACATGGACGTTATACAATTTATAATTATAATTTAATATTTTACGAAATATTCCATCATATTCCGAATTTCATTAAAAGATATTCCGTAATTTCAAAACCTTCATTATGACAAAACATGGCGAAGGGCGTAGTACGCCCACGTTTTTACGTAAAAAGCTGAATTTTCGGTATAACGTAGCGTCCTCCGCCCGCTCTCGAAAGTTCTCCTCAAAAGGGTGGCAAACGGGGTCTTCCTGCCGACTTCTGGGAGATCTAAAACCACTATGGTAGAACACTCCAATACTTATAATTTTAAAAGTTTATTTTATCATTTCGAATGCGTAAATTTATAACTGAATTTAATATTAACTACGAGTACATAGTTTGATTAATATATTTTAATATATCAAAGATTCTTTTGAAAAGCGCTTATTAGCATTGATTAATAATAGAAAAAAGTATAATACATTTAAATATGTTTACTATAGGTAATATTTCTGAACTAACCAAGCAACGATTATTTAAAAAAAAAACCGGTAAAATTACTTATTCTAAAATGCGCGGTAAACATTCGCTATAGAATAGAATAGAATAGAATGGAGTGTAATTGAATGGAATGAAATGGAATGTAACGGAACAGATTGGAACAGAATAGAATATTATAGGATAGAATTATTTTTATTCAATATTGATTACATGTAATACTTATTAAAAGTAATTTTTCTACCGACTTCAAAAAGAGGTACTCAAATCAACTGTATGATGTGCGTTACCTCTTAACTTTTTGTTGGGTGAAACTTGTATTAGCTTCATGGGTGAAACGATGATTCTTTTTTATTTGATAGCTGGTGCTTCACATGTGGTCCCATATAAATTTGATCAAGGTCTGACCAATAGTTTTTGAGTTATTCTTAATAATTTATATTGAAGTCGGCTGTACAAAACTTTTAATTTTAAATTATTACTTTTACCACTGGTTCGAAAATAAATTCTGTCCAGGGAGTGAACTATAAGTAGGGCTGCCTTATTATATTAAATAATAGTAGATTATTATAATTAGAGCTTTTGAGGTTGTGATACCCATGATATGATAGCACTACCTGTAAAATTTTAGGAGATGGAGTAAAAATAATACAAATATAGTATATTTCAAATTAATAATAATAAAGGAGCATAACACATTGCTACTTTAAGCCTTTATTAGCAGAATTATATTTTTAATCTTTCTTAATAAAAATCTTCCATAGTTCATAACTTGTATTGCAATATAAATTTATGTTGCAAGAGACCATTAAAAATACATTTGACGCCAAAAAATAACATAAATATATATTTTTTATTAATGTACTTTACAGAGCGTAAACGCTGTCGTTGCTGAAACTGAACGAAAAAACAACCATTAACAATTATATTATGCGGTTATTTTTAGCAGCAGGTTTTTACCCAATCTATAAAGTTTCCTGCAATTATGAGGTGAAATAATGATCACCTGCTCACCCCATTGGTTGTAATGTAGGTTATTTTGATTCGATTTATCTTTTGAAATACAAATTCAGCAGACAAGCAATGCTTGTTCAAAGTGCATGCTTTGATTCCAAAAATAAAACTTTTTGCTATAATTATATATACATATAAATAAAATTTAAATGTCTCTTTGTAATGTCAAAATAAAAGCTTTTACTAAATGCATAAGAAAGTATATACGGTACTAATAACAAAAACTCACTTTTTAAAATTTTTGTCTGTCTATCTATCTGTTTGTTCCGGCTAATCTACGAAACGGCCAGCCCGTTTAGGACGGGACTTTCACTAGCAGATAGCCGATATTATAAGGAGTAGCATAGCCTTTTATCTCAGAAAAAGAATTAGGGTTCCGCGCAAAAAAATTTAAACTCTAAATTTCACGTGGGCGAAGTCGCGGGGAACAGCTAGTATACAATATAATTTAATATATTTAAATTGTTATTAATTTACCAACAAACTCAAATTGTTATAGTCTAAGCATCTAAATGTGGCCGTGCTGAAAGAATGAAAAGTGCCTCGTTGTTCAAATTCGTCGAATTTTATTTGTAAAAGAATTTTTACTTAATGTTGGATTTTGGGTGAGTGTCTTTTGTCTTTTTTCGATATTGTGCAATGGAAAAATTTTCAACAGGGTATCCCTACCACCCCTATCCACATAACATTTGCTATGATGAACTCACAATACTGCAGTAGCATTTATCGTCATAGATTAGATTAATCTATATTTATCGTATTAATAGACTGCATTCTATAGGAACAAGAAGATTTATGAAACATAATGTATTTTTAAAATCTTTTGGTTGGCAACTTTGATTCCACGAATTGAATTTTAAAAATAAAAACTTCATAACCTTCTATTTTAGATATGTTTTTTAAATTAATAAAAGTAAAAAAAAGCCCTAACGTAAAACGTGTTAGACAAAATTCATTTCAGGAAAACGGGGTCTCAACGCGTTTGGTTTATTATCCCCGGTGGGTTGTCGACGGGCGGGGTGGGTTAGGTGAATGCTAGGCGGTACTCCATTCTGAAGAGCCCCCGGGGTAATTCTTATGCCTCGTTATATACAGATCACGGATATACATTTTCTGTGTGGTTTAGAAAACATTAATACTTCTATCAGACTAATCTTGTCATCATCATCATTACATCCCATCATAAGTCCTTTGTTGGGCATGTCTGTCAATGGCCAAAGGAATGCCGCGAAGTACGGTCCTAATACATCTACAGCTATCAGGTTTCGGCACCTCTTATAAGGTCGTTAACTTCTATTGGGGGCCGCCCTACTCTTCGTTAACTTTTCCTACCCATCGGTTGAAGGTTCTTCGAGCTATATGGCCAGCACAATGCCACTTTAGGTTACTGATATTTTGAGCTACGTCGGTAACTCTGGTTCTACTACGGATATCGTAGTTACGAAATTTTGAGTATAGCCTTCTCCATAGCTTACTAAGCAATCTTGAGCTTCCTCATATGGCCAGCAATAAGGGACCACATCTCAGATTTGTCATCACTGACAACACACACTGGTTGTAATTCCTGTTTTCAAGTTTTGAGGTATACGTCTAGTAAATGCATGTTTTTTTAAATGTCATATTTTGAAAACTAGCTGACTAGATAGATTTGTTCTGACGTTTTCAGTAGAAGGTGGTGGTGGTCACTCCGAAATCACTCCGCACTACTACATTACCCTATTTCGGCGTAGATATAAAATTTATTGATTCGACCACAACGCTACCTATCAGCTCCAAATTTTATGTAATTATTTTTTTGGGCTAAACCAACATATTATATGGTAAATGTGTGTTATTTTGGTCCATAAATATAGAATTTGTTGTTTGAAACAAAAACTTTTTTATTCAATATAGATTATAAATAATATTTATTGAAAGTCCCTCTTTTGTTTAGTTACCACTGGTTCGAAAAAAACCTCTGTCCTGGGAAGAACCAGCAAGAAACCCAGCGGGACTTTTTTTTTAATAACAGCTTACAATCATGTATGTTATTAACCACGCAAAACAAATCAGAAATAGCTTCACCTCATTCCCAGGGGTTATTATCATCCATAAATTCCTTAATATTATAATAACCCTTTTTATACAAATTTTGTTTAATAAAGTTTTTGAACTTTGTGCAAGTCAAATTTTGTATAATTTCTGGGATTTTGTTGTAAAAGCGTATACATCGCCCCAAGAATGCATTACTGACTCGGTGGAGTCGAGTAACTGGTACTACCAGCTTGTGCGTGTTCCTAGTATTTACAGAATGAATATCACTTATTTTTATATAACTACTTTTATTTTTGTGTACTTTTACATTTTCATAAATGTATTGAGAGGCCAAAGTTAATATATTAATTTACTTAAATTTTTGTCGGAGCAACTCTTTGGGTTTTAAATCATAGATTACTCTTATGACCCTCTTCTGTAAAACAAATATAACTTCAGTGTCAGTCGCGTGTCCCCATAGCAAAATACCATACGACATTATGTTATGGAAATAGCTAAAGCACACAAGCCTAGCTGTTTCCACACTGGTAAGATTTCTAATGTATTACAATCTATTACAAAAGAAACAAAAATGGCCCAAGAACAGACTTCTGTGGTACGCCCATTTATAATAATAGAAAACCTACAGATAATTTGCCATTTATCTAAACGTATTAAATCCTATAACTAACATAGGAATCCAATAAATGACGAGCTGTTCATTAATACCATTATGTTTAAATGTATAAATTAATGTTGTGTGATTTACACAATCAAATGCTTTAGACAAATCACACAATACGTCGATAGTATTCGCAGTCCTTACACCTCGTTGCGTTTCGAACACACATGTTACCAACTTTATATAATTATAGGTAGATCGATTAAAGCTGTTTTGTAGTCTAGATCTAGATTTAAAACATAAACTTGAATTATTAACTTCCTTAAATAAGGCAAGCGGATTTTTCGGGTTCGATTAGGCTTCTAAGTTATAAACTAGAATAAACTTCAAAATCCTATAATAGGTACTTAGTAATTTAACTGTTTTTTATCACTTAATAATAACTATTAAGTGCTAAAAAATGGTTAAAGCTTTGATGTGTTCAAATATATTAAACAAAAGACTTGTCTTAATATTTTAAGTATTCTCGTACTCTATCGTAAGTACTTGAGCGATGGCTATAACATATTTGATTGTATTGTGCAACTTCATACGAAAACAAGTGCATAGTAGTGCATCCTCCTACCAAATAGAGTGACTACAAGCAAAGGCATGCAGAGAGTCTAGTAATCTAGGACCGTGCTTTGTCGTTTCGTAGTATTCCTGTGAGGGTTTATTGTTCCTGTCTTTAATGAATTCATCACTCATTTCATTCCGTGGGGGGGGAGGGGGGGTCGTAAGAGAGGACTGTTCGAACGCCAGAAAAGTCTGATGTCTTCCGACGGATCACCCCGACAAAACGTCTAAAATATGGACAAATACAGCCTACAACGAGGGAGGTCCATGTCCAGCAGGTGGAGTTTTACGGGTATTACTTGTAGTTAGTATTTACTATTTATATATTTAATTGCAGAAGTGTACTTGTGCTTGTGTATGTGAGTGTGTGCGTGCGAGCGTTTGTGCACGAAACTTTTTTTTCTTGTCTCGTGTCTGGACAGCATATTGTATAATGTAAAAATAATTACATTATACCTACACACCGTGTGGCGGCGTTGTCCTCGTGCCACAAGCGTGAACGAAATGAAGACTAAATTACGCTTTCGAAATTTCCGTACTACTCTGTACATAATGTAGAACATTATACATACCGCCACACGGATAGGGAGAGTCGGCCGCTCCCCGGGCACGGAATGAATAATAGTACCCCCGGGTTGAACACCTTACCCGGGGGGGAGATTTCCCCTTTTCCTTCCATGGACAAAATGGAGATCGATTTTCAATAAACTTAAAAACTCAGTTATAATAACTGTCGATACAAAGTGCAGTAATAGTCCCCCATGCCGCCACATGCATACTATAATTACATTATATATTATAATGTGTAAAACATTCGTTTTTACTATCAAACATACATACATATTATTATATAACAATAAATTCCTAACAAAATTTTAAATAAACATTAAATTAAATTAAATGCTTTAATATCCCATACTTCATAGTTACATCATGTCATTACTAAATACTTAGATCATAATTTCATTTCTTACTAGGTACGAGTAAAGTGTATGCGTTTAATGAAGGTGGAATGAGGCGGTAGTCACTAGATTGGAGAAGGGTGGCAGCCGCTGGGACCGGGGGAGAACGAGGGTGAAACGGTTTGCATGGGGATATCTCGTAACAAATAACCACTTCTTACCCTGAGTGGTATTATTACGCGTTTTATAAAATTCATACAATTTTTAAGCGTATCGAGGATTGACCATAACCACTGATAACCACATTATTCCATTCCATATATTGTACATACGTTTAAACTATTATAAAACTCGGGCTTGGGTTTGTTTATTAATACGTGGTCGCATAGCGGTGGAAATACGATCGTAATTCAGCTGCACATTAATATGTATAAGACAGATATTATCTCATATACAAGAACAAACATAAACAGCTTTTTAACACGCTTTTATTAGTTTTGTCTGTATTTATCTATCTATGTAACGGAATCTTTTAATGTAATGTTCCCTAACTTGTAGACGTCCGATTGACTTGTTTTGCACTCGTATAAAAGACGATTTATTCCACTTTTTCCAATCAAATGTCCCACTGGTGTGACAAAGTGGACTCATTGAAATTAGTTCGTCAATTCTGTGAAATTGGAACCCGAACTTAAAAAAAAAATTAAAAAAAATTGTTACATATTCTACAAACAACGCAGGTGATTGTAATAACCTTCATTCGTTTGTTTGTAGTCCTAAAAAATCTTCTGATAATTACTAAATGTTGTAATTTTTCATGAAATATAATATTTTTCGAAAAATCTTGATATCATTGCATTCAGAATCGTTTGTAGATTTTTTTCAAATTATAACTCTTTTTAGAATAAAAAATTTACAATAAAAATCTTTTAGTATTATAATCATAGATTAATAATGATAAGTCATCGCGCGCTCTGACAATCATCTACACACTATTCCTAACGCATTACCTAGTAATCAAGATTTTTCGAAAATTATTATATTCCATGAAAAATTACAACTTTTAGTAATTATCAGAAGATTTTTCAGGACAACAAACGAATAAACGGTATTACAATCATCTGCGTTGTTTGTAGAATATGTATCAATTATTATTTTTTATTTTTTTTAGTTCACAGAGCTTTTCACAGAACACTTCCCCACTAATCGTTTCTTGGTGGGACAAATTACACTGTCAAAATCACTGATCATAGCTATGGTTAAACGTAGTGATTATATTCTCTTTGGCTATGGTCTGTGGTCAAAATAAACCTTGCCCACTTTCAGGCCCGTGACAGCTTAGTTCCATTTTATGCAACTTGGCGCTACCGTCGCAAATTTGTTCTCTGCCTACGGACGCCATTTTGAGCATGTTGACACGCCATATTGTGTTAATGTCAAATCATATTGTCAAAAGTCAAAGTTATCGATATTGATTGATTGCCGCCATTATTTATCCGAATTTTCCTAAGTTATTACAATATTCTGTTTTTGTGCTGCTCGTGTGAATATTGCATATACCAACATAATGGTATACAAAAAGTGTTGTGTTGGTGGTTGCAATACAACACATGAAACGCACCGGCTTTTCAGTTTCCCTAGGAACGATAATTTAAGAAATTTATGGATGTCTTTCATAGTGCCGACAAATCCCCAGTTCATTGCACTTTCCAAAGAACAGTTACTTAACAAACATGTCTGTGAAAAACATTTTGATATATTTCAGTTCGACAATGAAGGCAGAAGACTTCGATACTCTTACCCGTCCTTGCTTACTGACAATGAAATAGCTCATGGTGTGCCTCTAATTGCAACAGGTGAGTTATTTTATTACTTTCAATCATGGTACTTAAGACGTCTCTATACATTCTTGGGCCCAAGTGTTAACAAGATGAAAGTACGTATAATAAAGCGTATATATAAACAATTCATAGCTGAAAATCTGGCAAGATTTGTCAATCTAGGAACTTATTGTAAGGAAGTTATTGTAGAATAAGTAAAAGTGAGATTATCTATTGGCTACACTGTAACAGGTGATTTTTCACTATTATTACACAGTAACAGGCTATTTTTCGCTATAATTACTTCAATATTTAAAAGCAGGATCATTAAAAAATCACCAAAAAAGCTGTGGTTAATAATGAAACGAAATGGTCAAACGATTAATGAAAGTTAAAACAACAACAACTAAGTGAAGTGAATATTAGGGATTCTGATCTTATAGATGTGCCAACTTAGAAAATTTTGACTTGATTTAACTCGAGTTGAAATTCACGCAACTTGAGTTAGCACTGCTAAAAAGGAAATTATAATTATCTCAACCCATCAAAGAGCTAGATAGAAAAACAAATTTATAAAAAAGTAATTTGTAACAAATCATTTACTCTGATTCGTACTGCTAACTTAGCAGTACGAATCAGAGTAAATGATTTGTTACAAATTACTTTTTTATAAATTTGTTTTTCTATCTAGCTCTTTGATGGGTTGAGATAATTATAATTTCCTTTTTTATATCTATTAAAACTTATTATGTAGGATTGATATGAAAAGGTATATTTAGTATGTATCATATACTTATGTATTAGTCTAGCTTTAAGATGTAGGTACATAAGCTATTACTAGTTTAATTACAAAAGGTTGAAGTTTAAAGTCAAAATATTCTTAAATAAATTCAATATATTTATTGTGAGTTAAGTGTTACATTTGGCGTTAATTTAAAGTATGATGATACTATATTGATCATAATTAATCAAAATTATATAGGGAATTAAATTACACAACTAGCTATAATAAAATTCTAAATAACAAATTGTTTTGGTTGTAGCTAAATACTCTTTGAAACGCAAAGCGCGCACACAACAAACAAATTGCACTTTTACTCTTTTGCTAGATCCACTTGATCCGTTCATGTACAGCAACCCAAACTCAAGTTAGGAAGATTCAACTCGAGTTAACGCATCGCTAATCGATCTGAGATCGATTACTTGAATTATTGTTGTAGCTGTTACTTGTTGGAATGTTGATATTTTGTATTTTTTATTATTGTTTCGTAGATAGAGGTTTGACTAGATAAAGCATTCGCGTATGCTTTTGAGATAGAAATAGGCGGGAGGTACTTTCACTGGGTTACCAGATATTGTTCCATTTCCCCCGTTATGGGTTTATTTATATTCACAGCACTTACATTCATACAAAAAACTTAATTGTTACCATAAAAAAGTTCTTATATAATTCAGATGATTAATTAATTTCTCTTGAAAATACATTCTGTGACAAAAACTACTGGCGGAAACGGCGTAAAAACAGAATCATCATTCTGTATTCAACGGCGCATCGACGATTTTACTGGACATTCAATAAACTCTTTGGATTTCGACGATCAGCGACGAGCATTGTCCTGATAACAGCTAAATAATGGTTGACAACCCGCTTTCTAAGCGTTGAAACTATGCCAAATAACTATAATCATGTTTATGTTCAACAGTGGACTTTTGATAGACTGTAAAGATATATATTCTATTTAAATGAAAATATATTGAAATTTAAAAAGGAAAAAGAACTAAATTTTGCGTACTTACACAACTTTTAGAAATATTAACAATGTTACATAAAGTAAAACAAATGAAAACACAATTATATATTAAATATAATTCAATAAAATTAAAATAAACAAACGATTATTTATTAATTTTTCAACACATTAATAAACAACAAATTTAACAAAATTTTTGTCTTCTTTCTAGAGCATTCGTTGTAATGCTTGGTTTGAGTAGCCTTAGAATTTCTCAAAAATATGCATTTGTAAACTTGATTTATACCTTTGCATGGCCGAAATTCTTGGGTGCTGGTCGTTAGAATCGGATTAGAAGGGAGTATATATATATATATATATATATATATATATATATATATATATATATATATATATATTATTTGCCTTGTATACAATATATTTTAATGGTATAAATAATAAGGTACAACTCCTAAACTATACTTAGATAGGTAATACTTATCTCTTATTTCTTAATTTATTTACACATTAATGTTTATAACACCTTTATAAAAGGGATTAAGGGTGGACTAAATGTCCCATTGGTAGGCATTCCCAGTCAGTTTAACAATTATTATTGCATAATAAATTATTAATTTGTATATTTAGGTCAGGATTTTAAATTACTTATTTATTTATTTTATTTAAATCTTTATTTGCATAAAACATGGTAGTACAGATAAAGTTCCAACATTTGTAAATGAGGATTCATGTTTAATCAATACATCTACAAATAAATATTTTGTCTTTGTCATGCCCCCAATTATTACAAGTCATAATAATACAGAATGTCAGCATTTGAAAATAAAATAAGCAATGCTAGTCAATTTTTAATACATACAGAACAATGTCAAAAATCATAACTACCAACAAGATCAAACTTATATCACTTATGGAGAAACAACAAGATACAACAAGAAATTATAACATTTAAAAAATTATCTTAATTATATTATAAATTACATAAGTTAAGCATATTTAGTCCACCTAAAACAATGAGGCTTAAAATGTTTTGAGCATACACTGCTAAGTTTTGTTGGTTACCTATAAGCACTACCAGTAGCGATTATCCAACTGTTACTGATAGCTGATTCCTTAGGAAAGTTGTGAAATAATATATTTAAAAGAAATTAATATATTAAATATATAGTACACTTTTATATCAAGGTATTTAACAAAAGAAAAATCAAGTATGTGTATCTGTGCATAAACACAATACCTATAACAATTAAAACAATATCAACTGATTTATTTAAATAGCAAGTATATGTAAATGTAATGATAATATTATTCATACCAAACATTTAAAAAAATTATGTACATATTAAGATTTAGATATTGTTAATTAATACATTTACAGCCTAACAAATGTCCTCCACTGCTGAACATAGACCTCCCACATAGTTTGTCTCCAAATAACTGCAGTTGCCAATTCTCCTGCCAAGCTAGGCAACTATCACAAAACCTATAACTTTTGATACTGACTAATGGTAATGGTAAGTATATTATCATCAAATTTTTTCTACATCATTAATTGAGAATATTATCTTATGTTGTTGTGTTATTGTGTACCTTAAGATTAAGACTTATTTATTATTTTATCTATATTTATATCTATTTTTATATTAGCATGACATTTTTTGAATAAATATTGTAATGTAATTGTTGCTAATCTATAATAGAATGAATGGAATGCAATAAAGTTTTGTGCATCTGATTTCAAGCAATACATATTTTGTGAAATTAAATATACTTTGCCCAATATTTATGTACTTGAATCCAAACATGTTTTCAGCTTGATACTTACATATTATTTGTGAAGTCTATGTAATATAGAAAATGATTGAAGAGTTGTAGGGCAATAAGGACTTTCCTTTAAAGCTGAACATAAAAGTGTATACATATAACATTATGTGATTCATATTTATGGATATAACTACTAATCACAATAAATATTATTATTGAACAATGCGAAAACTTTATTGTACTCGCTGATATCCCTAAAGTTTCTATAATCCTACCAAATCAAAAAGTACACGTTTGTTATGACTTTAAGCTTTCGAATGACCGTTCAAATTAAGGAGCATTATCGTGAAAAATTTACAATTTGGGAATCTAAATATTTGACAAAATACATCACAAAGTTCATTAAAAACATGAAATGTTACACTTTATATTCAAAACAATAGATATTAATCAGTACAAATAGCAAATGTAAGCACAAAACAAACTTACCGATGAAAGGTAATATTATCAATTTTTCGTTGACTGATGCTGTTGCATCCTAAAATGCTACAACTTACCATCTTTTTCACCTTACCTAATAAATAAGATCCACAAAAAACACTAAATTCAATTACCTGTTTGCTTATAATATCAATATTATTCAAAAGAGCTTGACATCGTTAATGTCAAATAAAGGAGGGAAAACAATCAAAAACGCATACCTAGAAAAAGACATGAAATATAGATTTGCTTCTCCCTTACTCTTATGTCTAACTATATACGTGCATTCCTTTCACACGCTGATGACGTCACTGAATGTTTAGTCTATAAGATACTATGTCTATGTATTGTTTTGTAGACAAGTATGCAATTATTTTTTATCTCCCTAGTTAACACAGAAAAATAATCAAAAATAGATATTAAAATGCTCAATTTAATCGAGAATCGATTATTATATTATAGATATTATGTAATAAACAATGTTGAATAAAAATCATTCTATTCTATAAAAATATCACAATATCGAAAAAGCAGCAATTTATTACAAATTTCCAAACATTGCATGTGGGTAATTTTTTTCCAGAATAAGCATTTTGTAGGTTGGCTAACTAAGGACTCTCTTTTTACTCTTTGACTTTATGATTAGTTAGGTACAAATGTTATTGACTCTGCATCGTTATTTGCTATGATTATGTAATGTTTTCAGGATGGGATGTCACAACTGAACATAATTATTGTAAAGTGCAAGATGACGATGATTTCACAGAAGCTGTGGTAGTGATTAGAAAGACTGGTATGTACAAATATCTTAATTGATGTTAATTGTAAATTATAGTAAACATATTATGATGAACACTGTGATTTGATGTATTTAAATTTCAGTCAGTGGCAAATTTTTCAACATTTTGAATAATGTTTTCAGGAAGTGATGTTACGATTGAACACAATTACTGCAAAGAGCAAAATGATTGTTCCAAATCATCGGTAGAGATTGGATCATCAGGTGTGTACTAATATTCATGTAGTACTAGTTACTAAGTAGCAAAAAAAGCTTTCTAACTATTTCATAAATTTACTAACCGTTCATTTTCTAATAATGTGTTTGCCTTGTCATACTGACATCTATAAAAATGCAAAATTGTAACAAATTTCAGATGTTGGAAATTCTCATGAACAGCCTTCATGTTCAAATTTTTCAACTGTTGCAACAGTTGTAGAAAATAAAGGTATGTGAAATTGTATTGGACATAATTTTTTATACATTTATGTAGGGATCAAATCAAAAGAAGTACTTATATGTCGGGTAATAGAAAAAATACTTTAAATGCTTATAAACAGGCTGTGGACTGAAGGTGTCACTGCATACCTAGAACTGCATCAGTTCTAGAGGATAGTTATGTGTATTTGATACTAGACACTAGGATAATATTGCATGCCTTAAGTGCAAAGCACGTAGGTATGTTCTACTAGCGCCTAAAAATCAAGATTTCAACGTTTTGTCGCATGAAATCGTATCTAACAATTATATTTGTTTATTTTTCAGATACATTCCTGGAGCAACCTCCAAGTGCAAGTACCAAAGGCATGGAGATAGATGTTCTCGAAGAACTCGTAGGTTTGTCTGCTTATACTAAACTAACTTTTATTAACAGTAGCTAGATTTAATGTAGACATACAATACAGAGAAGCATACATTGTAAATTTGTTATTTAATATTGAGTTTATGTTTAAGACCATAACATTCATAACTATTGCTTCTTTTCAGGAATCGATTCTAATGTTAATGTGGTGAATCAAATGTTGCCAAAAGGTAGCACATGTACAAAAAAGCAAAAAGGTATTATAAATTCAGTTTATTCTTAGACATAATTAGAAAAAGTTTCAATATCTACCTCAAATCACAATAAGAGTTCTTTGTTCTTCATCTAATCCCAAGATTACAGTTCCACTACACTTCAATGGTTTTATCAACAACTCCTTTACTGTTAAGGTTACATTTCTCTGGAAGTCTTCCCCTGATGACATCCACACTATTTGTTATCTTTTCAAAGTGAATACATTAAAAGTTTAAAATAATAATATATAAATAATAAATTAATATTTTTAAGTGTATCATTCAGTCATAAAATATGAATATAAAACTTAATTATTTTATTTATTTCACTTCAGGTTCGGTGAAGAAAATAGTATCAAGGAAAAGAAAATTGGTTAAAATTTTGACTAATATTGCAACTGAAACTTTAAGTGACTCAGTATCACAAAGACTTGATCAAGCCCAATCCCTATCAAGAAATAAAGACCTTTTGGAAAACTTTTATTTGTTAAACAAACAAGCGCAGACTTTCTTGTTTATGCAATTAAAACAAATTCATAAAATCAAAATGGCCAGAAGGTTTACCTTAGATGAAAAATTAATGGCGTTGCTCATAATGAAACAAAGCCCCAAAAGTTATAAACTATTAGAAAAAATGTTTGCCTTGCCTAGTAAACGGACATTAAATAGAGTTTCTGAGAAGGTTTCAATACAACCAGGACTCAATCCATTAATATTTGAACATATATCAAATACAACCACAAAATGGGACACTAAACAAAAGCTATGTACAATCGTTTTTGACGAAGTCTCTCTAACACCACATTTAACTTTTAATGAAAAAGATGATATAATTAATGGGTTTGTAGATATAGCTGGAGAGAGAAAACTGAAATATTGTGATCATGCTTTAGTTTTTATGCTAAGAGGAATATGCTCTCCATGGAGACAGAGTGTAGCATTTTATTTCTGTGAAGGCACAGTATCAGCAGCAGAGCTGCAATGCATTTTAAAACAGATTGTGCCCCAAGTGATACGAACTGGGTTAATACCTTTAGGTCTTGTTTGTGACCAAGGGTCCACATTTCGAACAGCAATAAGAAGACTTAGGGAAGATACAATTCGTAGGCGGAATATTCAAGGTGTTCATGATGGTGTGTACCATTATTAATTACTTAAAAACTAGTTCTACTTCATGACAAATATTATATATTTTAATTATTTTACAGATGGATCGGTTAATATTGCTGATCACGATTTAAGCATATTTTTTGACCCACCTCATCTCTTAAAGGGTTTAAGGAATAATTTTTTAAATAAAGATATAATTTGGGAAGAAAAAACTGCCTCTTGGAAAGATATTGAGTTCATTTTTGATTTGGATAGCAAATTGGGGCACACAAGGGCACTACCAAAGTTAACGGCTCATCATGTTGATCGCCAAAAGATCAAAAAAATGAAGGTCAGCGTAGCTGCTCAAGTATTTAGTGCTCGAACTGCTGCTATGCTCAAATATACAAATGCACTCAGTAAGTAACGATTGCTATATTGATTTGTAGGCTTATTCAATTTATGTATATACTATTGTAAAATTTGACCAGAAGTTTTTAAATAAAACTAATTTTACGGATTTTATCGCGTATATTAACTTATTTTTATATTCCCGACGTTTCGGGTGCTTTCCAGCACCCGTGGTCACGGGGGACTGAGTTGTTTGACGTCCTACTGTCATAGTTAGCCCGGCTACCTTCAGTTTTTTAATATTAATTTTTGGTTCGATTTACGCAGAATGAGCTTACAGTATCTTGAAGTCTAGCAGTGGTATACTTGGGTTTGGATTTGATTTTATTAATTATGGGATCCCAAGCAGATGGCAGCACCCATCCATCTTCTCTATTGAAATTAGGATGTTTTTTAATTTCAATAGCCTCGCGAATCATCCTTGGGAGGAATCGGTGTTCTTTTGCAAGGATTTTTGGTCTATCAAATCTAATGTAATGACGGGGACGATCCTGAACATGTTCACAAACTGCAGACTTCCCGATACGTCGGTGCTTCACGTCAGCTATATGTTCTTTAACGCGGGTTTTAATAGATCTTTTTGTTTGTCCTATGTACGAGAGACCACATTCACAATCCAGCTTGTACACTCCTGCATCTTGTAGAGGGATATGACACTTGACGGATGGTAAAAATTGACCAATCTTCTTCAGCGGCTTGAAGTATGTTTTAATGGAAGCTCGCTTCAAGATGTAGCCAACCTTGTCTGTGACTCCTCTGACATAGGGTAGTACAGCAGGCACACGCTCGACTGTGGCTGGCTTCACTCGGTCACTGTGACGTAGGCGCGGGACCCGAAGCTTGTTGTCTTGCAGTACTTGCTCGACGTGCTGAAGCTCGGCGGCCAGATGTTTTCTGTCACAGATCCCTCGTGCTCTCTGAAACAAAGATTTTCCCACGGTAGCTAACTGTGAAGGATGATGGTGAGATTCACCATTTAAATATCGGTTGGTATGGGTATTTTTTCTGTCGAACCAAAAATTAATATTAAAAAACTGAAGGTAGCCGGGCTAACTATGACAGTAGGACGTCAAACAACTCAGTCCCCCGTGACCACGGGTGCTGGAAAGCACCCGAAACGTCGGGAATATAAAAATAAGTTAATATACGCGATAAAATCCGTAAAATTAGTTTTATTTAAAAATGTGTAGTGTTGACCAGAAGTCTCAATTGGTAAAAAAATCAATTTGTAAAAAAATGTTTAAAAAAGTCTGTTGTTGTAACCAAATAAGAAGTGTCTTTTTGGCGAAAGATTTGCAGGTACAACTGTAAAAGAAATTAAATTAAAAAGTACTTTTTCTTTTCAGATTATTTTCATACTGCAAACTCTGACGCAACAATGGCCACAACAGCAGAAGTTGTTGAATTCTTCGACACACTGTTTGACAGCGTCAATGGCTACCCGGGTGGTGTGCAAAGAGGAAAGTTAAGACGAGCGGTTAAACAAAATTCACAACATCACACTTTTTGGATTGAGGCCATTAATAAAATTAAAAAAATGGTTTTTGTAGACACCAGTAGCAAACATGCTACAAAAGCAGGAAAACCTCGACTTGTGCGAGTGCCATCCCAACAAGGATGGATTACAACTCTTGAAAGTTTTATAAGGGTCTCCAAATTGTTATTTGAACAGTATAATGTAGAATATTATTATCCGAGGAATATTAATCAAGACCCATTAGAAAATTCTTTTGGCCGTATAAGAGCTATAAATTATAGAAATGTTAACCCAGATGCAAACACATTTATATATGCCTTTAAATCTTTGATGTTATCTAACATGCTTAGTCCACATTCCAAATTCTCTAACTGTGAAGAGGATAATGGAGAAACATTATTAAATGTTAGTCTTCTTTTTAAAAACCTTCATAATAATAAAGAAAATGACTCGGAAAACACTGTCAGTGTTTCGCGAGATCTCCCATCTTCTTCACAAGCAAGTTCAAGAGAAAAGTTGCTGGTGAATGATGTAGTCATGGAAAAAATCAAAGTCCACTGCTCAGCTTACACTGCTGGATACATTTGTCGGAAAATAACGAGAGCGATTCGTTGTAAGGATTGCATCAAAACATATATTAGCAGTACGGAGACAAACATTCACTCTTACATTAAATTTAGAGAGTATAAATTGTTAAAAAATGATAATTTGGCATACCCTAACGAAAAATTCCTTATCTTGTACAGGGATGGTACTCACTTTATTCATAACTATTTGAATTATAGCTGTATTGGAAGTAATATAAAAAGTAATTTGAAAAGAAAAATATTGAGCACTTTGAGTTTTTCCTGCCTAGGGTGTGATAAGCATGCCTTAATTGTAAAAAACTTTTTCACCAATATTTTAATTAGATTACATGGACACAATTGGTGCAACATAAACAATAAAATATTGAAGGGTGATATTGATGAAAGATATGTATCTAAAATGGGTGAACCCCAAAAATTGGCCTTAAAGAAGTATAAAAGTCTTAGGTTAAGAAAAAAATGTTTAAGTAAATAAAATGTTGATGAAGTGACGACCCGGATATGCAGGTGGCTTAGGACCGTACTTTGTGACATTTCTTGGGGGAGGCCTACGGTTAGCAGTGGACTTGTGAAGCGTTGTAATGATGACGGTGGTTAAATAGAATGTTCGGATTCCTGAAACGTAAACGCTGTTTCAGGTCCCCGCAAACCAAGTATATAACGAGGCGATATTGCGAATAGCTATGTTGTGTGTGCCGGACAGGTACGTGTGGTGCCGGAAGCGGCCCCCACCATTCGAGACACCGCGCGCACGTACCTTCCAAACGAGGCCCACTGACCCGAGTGCTGCACACTAAATAAAGTAGCTCAGGATGTAGATTTATTCTGCTGTTCCTTGGGTGAATTTACCTAAGTGACATTATATTATGTATTATGTTATAATAGTAGATAAGTTGTGTTCTGTCCTTATTAAATTAGATAGTTTTATATGCCTACACTGTCGTATTAGGTACGCCTGTAAAGACAGAGGTAGAAATAAATAAATAAATAAATAAAGTTACTCCCTAAAAATCTCTGGTCTGTAGCAACCTAGAATATGCTTCTATAGCGCGGAGTCGATTTTATGCTATATTACGCTATTAGCATCTTGAGCATACTTGTTATTTTTAATGTTGATGTCGATATTTGTTTATTTTTCAGATGCTTATCATGGAACAACCTCCAAGTGAAAGTACCAACACCAAGGAGATAAATGTTCTTTTTAAAAGTAATTTATGTTACCATATAACTTAGTTATATGATAATATAGATTACTTTTTAATTACGATTATACTAAACTGTCGTTAACAGTAGCCATACAGAGTTAATACATACAATATAGATGTATACATTATATATTTATTCTTTAATTTTGGGTTTATGTATAAGAGCATAAAATTCACAAATATTGTTTGTTTTCAGGAATAGAAATCTGATGTGAAAAGCTGATGTAGTGAGACAAATGTTGCCAGAAGATACAAAATGTACACATTGGCAAAATGGTATGATAAATTCAGTTTATTCTTATACATAATTAGGCAAAATTTCAACATATCTATTATATCTATATTCAGCATATCTGTTCTCAAATCACAATAAGAATTCTTTATTCTTCATCTAATCTAAAGATTACAGTTCCACTACACTTCAATGGTTTTATCAACAACTCCTTTAGTATTAAGGTTACACTAATTTGGAACTCTGTGCCTGAAGACATTGAGAAAGCTCTTGATAATGGATGTATACAATGTTAATATTTATATATTTTTTATTTCTTATTTACTGCATCTACCACTTTATTTTCACCACACCATGGCTGACCGAAAGAAAATGCCAACTGCCATGAAGCCGCCCTATTTTACCTTAATATGAATAATATATGATTTATGATTATCATTCAGTCATAAAATATGAATATTGGACTTTATTTTATTTATTTCTTTTCAGGTTACGTGGTGAAGAAAATGAAATAAAAGAAGAGATGTTAAAATTTTAAAAAAAGGTTGTAACTTGTAGGTGAACAATCCTCACAAAGACTTGCTTAATGTCCAATCTATTTTAAAACTGTAGAGAACTATTTGAAAACCTTTATTTTATGTTAAACAAATAACTTTCTTATTAATACAATTAAAATAATTTTGTAAAAAAAATGGCCAGGCCAAAAAAGTAACTTGAAAAGTAAAATATTAAGCACTAAAATATGATTCATGTGGTTTAATTTGCTTTATTTAATGAACTATAAATATTGCTCTGTTTCTCGTCAAATTGTACTTATTTATGCACAATGTTATGTACGATTTTCTAATTTGTTTATATAACTTAATGTGCCTTTAATTTAATCCTAAAATTACGTATGTATATGATGTAGGTGTGCTTGAATAAAAAATAAATGTTAATGTATTATGTGTTTCATTAAGTAATATTATTCCTGTATAATGCACTTCTATCGATATCGATAAAATAAGAACACCACTAAACATCGATATCGATGATTTGAAGGATGTGTGCTTGCAATCTCTAAGCTATATTTTTTTTTATTACTCATCTGTCAAAATGGGCGACTGCAGCGCCAAAAGGCATAGTTGGGAAACTTGACTAAAAGTAACCAAAAGTAACTGTCGTATCTGTAGCTTGCTACATATATATTTATCTATGCCCACTTTTCCCCGCATATTGGCATAAGCAAATTCTAAGATCTAGAAGTGTTTTTCAAACAAAAAAAAGAAATCATCACAATTAAATAATTAATAATAAGTTATAGATTTACATATGTATTGTTTTTAACATTTTTGGAGTTATCTACAGAACTCACAGCCAACGTTTACTTACATAATATCTGAAATCACAGATTCTCTTACAAATACAGATATTATGCAACGATATACTTACATGCCAAGAAGTATAAATGACGGAATATTTGTTGCAAATATTGAAATAACAAACGAGTAAAATGAAACATTTGGGTAATAAATTGCTTTCATAATTTTTTTTAATTTAAGTTAATTAAACTTTTATTATAAAATGTATTGTTAAAAGTTTACTGTATTGTTCTTACTTTCTATGACTTTTTTGCCATTTGGAATTTGCATTCTCAATTAGGTAGTTGCATATAATTATTACGTATAGTTCATAATATTTTCTGCCGACTTCCAAAAAGGAGACAGTACTCAATTCGACTGTATGTTTTTTTTATGTGTGTTACCTCATAACTTTTTACTGGGTGAACCGATATGGATGATTCTTTTTTTATTTGAAAGCTGGTACTTCTCGTGTGGTTCCATATGAATTTGATCAAGGTCAGAATAATAGTTTTTGAGTTATTCTTAATAACTTATATTGAAGCCGACTGTACAAAATTTTTAATTTTAAATTATGTCTTTAAGTGTTAGCCAGTGTAATATTGGCTGGTAGATCTTGTAGCGATTATTTAGCTTTGTTAAGAGTTCATTGGCTTGTACATAGTGATTGGATATTTTATCAATGCTAGATAATAGTCCACGGGCCCACATACAAGGGATTTCAGTGATTAATAACAGGCTGAAAGTTTATACACAGCTTCGTTTTGACGAGACACCCAACTTTTATCATTGGACCAAATTATGATAGTGGCAGGAAAAAGCGCGATAGGGAGCGAAACACGTCGATTTGATGAGTGTCCGAAATTAAATATTTAACAGTTTCTAAAAATCAATACTTCGAGAAAATACGATGGAAAACTGTTTTGTATTCTAATAGTTTCATGGTGTTATACCTTTGATTTTTAACAGAAAAAATAAAAATATAATTTGTTATTAATCAAAAAAAGATTAACATAATCTTGACAACTTTCGAGTGTAGGTCTCAAAAAAATTACCAACAAATTTGTATGCCGATGCATTTTTTATAAAAAATATATATTTTGCAAGCCCCAAAACAAAAATCAGCTTGTTATTAATAAATTTTTTCAAGTCACCATTCTGACATGTTAGAGCTGGGGGTCACTCGGAAGGTACCATTCAGTTTGTATGCCACAAGTTTTTCTCAGTTTTCCATCGTATTTTCTCGAAGTATTGTTTTTTAGAAACTGTTATTATTTAATTTGGGACACTCATCAAATCGACGTGCTTCGCTCCCTATCGCGCATTTGCCTGCCACTATCAGAATTTGGTCCAATGATAAAAGTTGGGTGTCTCGTCAAAACGAAGCTGTGTATATTTCAGCCTGTTATTAATCACTGAAATCCCTTGTATGTGGGCCCGTGGACTATAAGTTTTTGTCTTCTTATTTTAATATGAAATACTAATTAATTCTTATTATACATGTGTATATATTATATATACGTCGGCATTTATCATACAGATATGCTACCAAATACAACATTTGCCGTTCGCCAGAAAGCAACTAGAGTAATATCTCGAATTACTTAAATTAATCAATATAAAAATATGTATCGAATATGATTCACGTAATCCGGTGTAACCTTATTCGAGGTATTACTGTATATAAAACCAGAAGATTCGTTTATTACTTTTTTAGATTTTTAAAAATGACAACATCAAAAATTTGCAATATTTTTTTTGTTTATAGTAGCTTGTTTTTTTTTACTCATTTCTTTTTAATTTATTTTAGGTAAATTTTCATCATGATTTTAGGTAAAGTAGTTTTATTTTTCGTTTATGTGTAAGTCCTCTACTCACTTTCACTGTAGGTAATTGATCCATTGCACTTTTCCTTTTTTTTAACGTATTCCCAAATTTCTGATAAATTCTTGTAATAATGATTTCTTATATTTACGTAAAACTATTTTTACGGATTTTATCGCGTTTAATTAACTTATTTTATATTCCCGACGTTTCGGTTGCTTAATTAAGCATGCTTAATTAAGCAACCGAACTAATTCGGGATATTACTGTAGTTGCGAACGGCAAGAGTTGTATTTGGTAGCATATCTGTATGATAAATGCCAACGTATATATATACACATATATAATAAGAATTAATTAGTATTTCATATTAAAATAAGAAGACAAAATCTTACCTAGCATTGATAAAATATCCAATCACT
Organism: Parnassius mnemosyne; assembly: GCA_963668995.1. NCBI lineage: Eukaryota > Metazoa > Arthropoda > Insecta > Lepidoptera > Papilionidae > Parnassius > Parnassius mnemosyne. The sequence goes on along the minus strand of CAVLGL010000086.1, from coordinate 18,219,720 downwards.
AATCCGATAGGCATGTACATACAAGCCAATGAACTCGTAACAAAGCTAAATAATCACTAAAAGATCCAACAGCCAATATTACACTCGCTAACACTCAAAGACAAAATATGAACTATACGTAATAATTCTATGGAACTACCTAATAGAGAATGCAAATACCAAATGACAAAAAAGTTATAGAAAGTAAGAACAATACAGTAAACTTTTAACAATAACTTCAAGAATAAACTTTTAATATAAAATTTATATCATATTAACACCTAACACCACAGATGGGGGACCTAGCTCCCACATCGCACATATTTTTAAAAATATTTTAAGTGTTTTAAGCGTAACGCGATAGAGCGTCCAAGTATTCCCAGTTTCTCTCGAGGTTTCACGGGGGTGGAACGTGCACCAAGCTAGCATGCTTAGTTGAACAGGTACGAATCAAAATCTATTCGCACGAACACGCGATCTAATATATTGCTGTCGAATAGGTGTCCTAATTGACATTCGCGCGAAAATCGCGTCGTGTCTTCGGGAAGCGGGTTGAAGGGCAGGGCCCGACCTATATTGATTGTTAAATTCACCACGTATCGGTCTTATTTCCAACAAAGCACATTGCGACCCATTTCATATTTTTTCATTGTTTGATAACATATGAATGACCTATTATATATGGACTTGATAGTCCAGCAGAATAGGTCATTCATATATTTCAAGAAATTAAAAACTAGGCGTTTCTGACGTCCATGCTTAGCGCTAATGCCAATTGCGAAGCAAAGCGTAACCCGCGGCCACTCGCATCGTCAATTCGCGCGATGATCGCGTATTCGCGTTCTATTAGGACACCCAGTTTTTTATATCGCGCGACCACACGATGGTCGCATCGCTTACTCACGCTATGATCGTTTAATCGAGTTGTATTAGGACGACGCCTGACAAACGAGCACATAGTCACCCTATGTACGTAGACGCTATGGTTCATAGGAGTGTACATCCCAAGCAGCATGCAAACTGTATACGAGCTGTATTGAAGTTCGTTTTCATACTATAGGCTGTATTTTCTGGCTGTATAAGCGCTGAAAATTGACACAAATTATCCAGCTTTATGCGTTAGTAGCGCTGTACAAGCGTAAAAGAGGCTGTATAACTGCTGTATTACAGCTGTTATACAGGAATTACAAATGAATATAAAACAAAAGGAATGTTTATTGAATGTACGTTTTTAATCAGTTTCTATAACAGGATATTTTTATTACTTATGCCGTATAGCAGTTTTTTCAACATAACATATAATGCTCTTTAGAGATATGTATAAATGATGAAAAACCTTGTCTTGGGAACAGTGTTGGATAAATTTATTATTATATATAATGATTTCTTATATTTACGCGAACACTACATATTTAAATAAAACTAATTTTACGGATTTTATCGCGTATATTAACTAGATACTAATACTGATACTGTTATTATTATATATTCTGATTAAGAACCCTAAGCTTACTTAGATCCCATAATACAACCGTTATACAGCTTGAGCTGTATAGTAACTCATAAACCAATCTTTCTTTTCAACACTCTTATACGATTTTAAAAGAACTCTTAGTTCTATGTGGGCTGGTATATCGATGTTCATGACGCTTGTGTGCTGCTTGGGATCTACCCTCGATTAAAGTTAATAATAGGTTGTCTTCCCTGGAAACTAAGATGAAATGCCTGTGATGGAATACCAAATAAAAAGATTTCCAGTTCTAGGTCACCCAACAAATGCGACTCATGCATTATGCTGCTATGTTGCACTAGTCTTCTATGCAGGGGCGTAGCTACCGCCGTATCAGCTGTATCAATGATACGGAGCCCCCGGGCTACAGACGCCCCAAACGTGTGTAAGCAAAAATTCTAAGGACTTCTATGGGACAGGATGTTGGTTTGAATTGTTTGGCTAGCTTAGTTCCTAGGAGTATTAATTGTAAGTAATAACTTATAATCAATATATAATTATTTTAATTTAATGCGAGAATTTCTGTTCCTTTTGTGAAAAATCTTCACCCTTCATTTGGGCCCCCCGACAAAATTTTGATATAGGGCCTCTCTAAGGCACGTTACTCCACTGATTCTATTAGAAGGTGGTTCTTTACCACAATACATCTGCAGCGTGATTCTATCACGTAATGTGATATTAATTCGGCTTAATACGCCGATTCCTAAACTAACATTGATGAAATCGAAAAATAAAGAGGGTTTTTTGGGAGATGATTAGAGCCTAGGTATAATACAGGTTAGCAAATATTGTGTATTTAGGTTCACCATCTGACCGAATAAATCTGGTCTAAACTGGATTTAAGAGTCCACATAATGCTGTTTTGGTGATATTGAGCGATCTGGATCTCGGTATCTATAAGACCTAAGAGTTTGCTATTTGGACACATCAAACTTGGACTTACAATCTTCAAATCTGTTGAAGCAAAAACACGATCCGATTAAAAATTCTCGATTAAAAAAAAGACGAAAAAACCTCGTTTTGCACATATTTTGGGTTAGAACTCTGAAACATAATGGAATTGAATGATGGTTTTTAACCTAATAGATAGGTAATAATATTATCTCAAATCGTGACGATTATTTTTTTTATTTTTCTACGTGGTCTTCTCGTAATTAGCAATTATGTGATTTGGCGCTTGTGTTATTTTATTCTAAGCGAGCACACTCTCTTTCTGTCTCTTGTTTTGCACGCGGTAGTAATAGCGCTATCCTTTTCCATTTGTTCAATCTGTCTGCTGCGGCATCTGTTGTGGGACGAACCTATGTTTAGCGACATTACAGAGAGACGACTATTTGTTCATATAATGGCAAGTTATGATTGATAATTTTATTACTTAGTACTCTCTACTCTCTTTACTCTAACAAAATCGCTTTGATCTCGTGTTCCCGCGTGACCGCGAGCAGTAATGTGCATACGAGTGGCGCGGGGAAGTGGGGGCGAAATTAGAATTTGAGCTGAGGTAGTATAGGCTCTTATGGATGCCATACACGATCAAGTTCAAAGAGCCAAGACCTGACTCGCCCGATTTCAATACCATAGATAAATATATATGTAGCAAGCTATTCAATACAGACCGGATTTTACTACGCGCCGGCTATACTTGTAGTACTACATACGATACGAGTAGGTCGGGCGAGCAAGTGAATATGACTATAAAAAAATTACTTGTAAAGAATTTTATAATAATATTTGTGAAGAAACCGACTTTCTGAAAGCTTTTCTAATGCCCGAAAACGCAAGTTGATATAAATGTATATTTAATTAGGAAATAAAGCGTAATCACAATCTATCGAGTTTTTATTACCGGCTATTTATAAACAAATCAGGACTTTTAACCACTTATAAATGGATCCCAATTCCAGGGCCTGGTAACCCTTTTTTATATAGGATAAGGATAACAATCGAGTTGGACTGTGTATCCATTTGATGGTAAGTGGTTGCTGTGGCCTATAAGCATCTACATCTATCCTCGACTACAAATCAAAATGCAGATGCGTTGTCACCCGTGAGGACTAATATGACTTGACATTTCTATTTTCACGCATGAATTACATGCAACATCTTTAAATACATTTGTCTCCTTTTGTGTTGTTATATATTTGAAAATTGAGTTAGATAAAGTGAGATAAATATATGTATATACTAACTTTTTGCAGAATAGTAGACTCTCTATGCATACTGGGTATTTTTTTATAGGATAGGGTGACAAACGAGCACACAGTCCAACTGATGTAAAGTGGTAGCTTTGGAATGTGTGTATGATTTCTTACTCGTATATTTATAAGAAATTTTTTCTTATATATATAAGAAATCATATGTAATGAATCAAAATGCAGATGCGTTGTCACCCGTGAGGACAAGGCGGAATACATCGTTTCCAATAAAAAGAGTCTCCGGGTCTCTACACTCACCATACGAAACACAGTGGCGTTCTGTTGCTGTTTTGCGCTGGAATTCTGTGAGAGCGTGGTCCTTCCCGGTCGAGCCTACCCATTCGTGCTACAACTATACCACTAATATAACTGCTGCATGGATTTACCACACGTGGTAAATCCATGCAGCAGTTGGGCTGGACTTTATAACCTATCTATTAGGTTAAAAATCATCATTCAATTCCATTAAGTTTCAGAGACAGCGCAATCTTTTGATTGCCTTGGCTTAGAAGTTTGATTTTTTCACAGTTCCAAGGGACTGTGACTTACAAGGGAGTAGACTTGAGTATTTGATATGAATTTCAGCTTGACACCTCCGCGTGTTCCAGAGAAAAAGGGTCTTGACAGACAGACAAACGGACAACAAAGTGATCCTATAAGGGTTCCGTTTTTTCCTTTTGAGGTACGGAACCCTAAAAAACGAGCACACAGTTCACCTAGATAAATGGATGTTGTAGCGCGTAGACACCTGCATGTATCCTCATTTAAGATTTTTTATATATCAAAATTCAGGAGTTGGCATCCCTAAGGCCTAAGATGTACTGCTTCGTTTCCAGTAAAAAGTGTTTACGATTCTTTACAATTACCATATGAAAAACACTTAAACTGCTATTTCACGCTGGTATTCTGTGAGTTTGTGGTCCTTCCCCGGTCGAGCCGACTCATTTGTACCAAAATCATAATATAGAGGCTGCAGCGTGGCTCAAACATATTCCAAAACTAAATTCGAACCTAAAAGAAGCAATTGTTATTTTTGTAATATATATAATTCTTTGACCGGACACATACAAAAAACCTTTATTAAAATCGAAATGAAAAACCGTAACAAAATTGGGTATCGGTTTTCATTCTCGGCTTGACGACTCATTTAATAAACTATTAATCACTTTGCAAAGTAGAGCAAAAATGTAGGCCAACAGTCAAGAATCGATTACGCTACGTACTCTGAACGATCGTTCCGATTACACCGCCGGTTATGCCGGCTGTTGTTTCGACTACAACTCGTATGCATTAAAATTGTAATTTTGTAATTGAATTGAATTGACAGATTCATAGACATGTGTATGAAGTATGTAGTGAAGTAAGTATGTTTTGAAATTCAAATTAAAACATTAAGAATAACTTCGCTACGTTTATTCACTTTATTCTCAATTTTGGATCTGGGGGGTTTAATCTCAATTTTTAGATTAAACTTTCTGGATATATTTTTAGGATTGTACGTTTTAGAGCCATGCTGCAGCTATATTAGTAGTATAGTTTTAGCACGAATGGGTAGGCTCGATCGGGGAAGGACCACGCTCTCACAGAATACCAGCGTAAAATGGCAGCTTGACACTGCTGTGTTTCGTATGGTGAGTGCATTCCATCTTAGTCCTCACGGGTAACGACGCATCTGTATTTTGATTCTCACAGTAACCATTTACCATCATCCCTTATTCTATAAAAAAAAGTTATCTTTCAAAATTCTGTTTCTTCAGAGCTTAAGAGTCTGCTGAATATTTATTCAAATATGACTCAATCTCGCTTGATTGATTCTACAAATGTTTAATTGAATTACAGCCAAGATTCCTCGCAGACAGTAACGCTGTTCAGCTCATGTGGATATTGTGAATATTGCGCAATATCGGATCAATGTAGATATCAAGATAAATTCTTAGCCATCTTACTTTGCATCTGACAGACTTTTCTGCCGACTTCCTAAAAGGAGACGGTACTCAATTCGACTGTATGTTTTTTTTTATGTGTTACCTCATAACTTTTTACTGGGTGAACCCATTTCGATGATTCTTTTTTTATTTGAAAGCTGGTACTTCTCGTGTTGTCCCATATAAATTTGATCAAGGTCAGACTTATAATTTTTGAGTTATTCTTCATAATTTATATTGAAGTCGGCTGTACAAAATTTTTAATTTTTAATTATTGATACATCGACTTGTCTTGATTTCCCGCTCAGTTTTACATTCTAAGATTATTTCGCCCGACCGTTTCGCGGGGTCCATCAAAATGTTCTGTTTCACTAATACCTCTATATTAGTGAAACAGAACTCGTTTTCCAGGTCTTCCTCCTCGAATGCGTTGATTATGAATTGGAACCTATATTATTAAGGTTAAAGTTACAACCTATAAAGGTCCCACTGCTGGGCACAAGCCTCCTCTCAACTAATGAGAGGGTTTTAGGCCAAGGAAATGTACGCCGCACTGCCCCAATGCGTGTTGGCGAATTTCACATCATGTCTTCGAAATATTTTATTTCTTATGTCTCAGACATGCAGATTTCCTCATGATGTTTTCCTTCATCGCCGAGCACGTCGTAAATCAGCACTTAGAATTGTAATTAACAATTTCATGGGTGCCGGCAGGAATCGAACCCGGGTTTGCTCGCGTACTGTGAAATTCGCAGCGAGTGCTTAGTCCCTGAGCTACCACGGCTTTCAAACTATTTTGTACTTTTTATTATATAGCACTCCAGCCCAGTCTTTCAATTCATTCTTGATACCTTGCCAACCTCAATGGCTTGCACGATGATTTTGAATTACTGAATGCTAATCAGAGGTATTTTAGAGTATTGCTAGAAGTGGATTCTTAGCTTAACAAAGTCTGAGGTAAAACGTTACAAGCCAACAATATTCTACAACCGATTAGAAATTCTATCAACAACAAAAACAAATTTAACATTCTCCTTTTATACGCTTCTGAAACATCAGAAATATTATTAAAATTAAAATTTAAAACGAACAGGAACCCACATAGCTGACCTTAAGAGCGAGAAGGGTGGGTTTTGTGAGCCAACTTGGATGCATGTCGATAGACAGCGGTGGGAGAGGTGTTCTCTCCCTCCCCCCCTGTTCGCCGCAGCTGAGGTTGAACCGCGGGGGAGGGGCTATATGTATGGGGTAATAAATCTGTATGGGACTACGAGAAATTATTTTATACCTTTTAGTACGTGTTAAAAATGTGGAACTTTTATTGTTTTTATGTTTATTGAAATGATTGTTTTATTCTTGTTTATTCTATTATTCATCCTCCTCCATACTTTCTCCTTATAAACCTCATCGTATAAAATCGATTGAAAAATTTGTACCAAACAGACAAGCAATCAAACAGACAGATAAGAATACGAGTTACTATTGCATTGTCAGTTGTCGTCCACTTTTGAGCTATGTATTTAAAGTTTCTAGCTCATCGTGAAGTCAGTTTAAAATCAATCGCAAAATTAGTACCGAACGGACGGACAGACAAGCGAGCAAGTTAATGAAACACGTTTTCATGAAAAAAAAATTACGTGCCCTTAAACAAATATCAATATAGATGACGCATGCGCTCACACCACTTTCCTTATCATAAAGTACTACTAAATTACGTCCTACTACATTTTTATATATACAGTAGAATTCGTTTATTATGACGCCGTCTATATTGACCAACCGCTTATTATAAAGTAATTACACAGTTTGGTTTTCATATAAAATTCTTTACAACAAAGTCGGAAATAATGACTTCGCTTATAGTGACATGTCGGTTATTGTGACCCATTTTTAATAAATTGTGTCCAGCTATAGTGACCGAAATGATTCCTAACACCTTCAGCAGTGTTCGCTGCAATATTATTATCACGATTGTTTATAGCAATATTGAAAATTATAATTTAACGATAGCGATGTCTTCTTTCCACAATAGTTTAGAGACTGTTATTACAATTTAAGGAAAAAAACAAAAGCAAACAAGCGTTGCTGATTTTATGTAAAAAAATACATTACATAATATGTACTTATTGCGTACAATTTTTGATTATCACTTTTTTATTTCCCTCTATTAAAATAAATACATATTAACAAAAACAGGAGATTGTTTATTTTCTACAAAATGCTTTTTATGACGACCGCTTAGTATGACGTATTTATTTCCCTTCGATGTCATTATAAATGGATTCCACTATAAAGTCCTTCTGTCGGTGTGTATGTGTCTGAAGTCCTCCTAAACGGCTGGACTGATTTAGATTGCTATAATGTCGAAGCCATTATTATTCCAATATGGAAATGTGAGAAGACGGAGTAATCCTTTAATGTGTTTACGCTTTTTTACTATAATTCTCACGTTTGTTGAGTACAGTTGTGAGTCTTTTTGACAGATTCCGATTTGATTTCTTATACATGCAGGTTTACTCACGATGTTCTCCGTCGGGCACATAGTAAATCAGCACTTAAATTTCGATTAACAAGTTCATTAGTGCCGCCGAGAATCAAACCTGAATTAATTTTACTAATTCGTGTTACTGCGAGCGCTTAGCTATTATGGCTCACCTCGATACCTACAAGTAACTAGTAAGTACTGACTGTCAACTTGGTACCGCTAAAGGGATTAGCACCGCCCATATTTCGACTACATCCACCTTCTCAGAGACCACATACGTCAGACAAAAACAAGAACAAGCCTAGCGCATTCAGTAAGCTAAAGTGGCAGGTAGGCCGGCCATATACATAGAGAAACTGAACCGCTCAAAAAACAAAAGGCTACTTACTGTTAAACACATGCTACCTCCATAGATTTCCTTATAGGTGGAATATTTAACATAGTTACCACGCTTGGCAACCATTTTTTAAAGGCAAAGGATTTTTTATTCTTTTCAGTAGAAGTTTTGAGTAACAGGGAGATGCTTCTACTGCCACGGTACGATATGGGGTAGTGGGCTCTCTCACGTCACCACTACACGGCCTATCACAGATTAAAAGCTTAAAATTTGCTAATTTTATTTTATTTGATACGTTGTAGAGCCACTCTGCAGCTATATTATGGTTGTAACACGAATGGGTCGGGGTAGGAGCACGGTCTCACAGAATACCAGCGTAAAATAGCAGCTTAATGCCTGCTGTGTTTCGTATGTAGAGTTTAGAGAACCGGAGACCCTTTTTACTGGAAACGAGGCGTTCCATCTTAGTTCTTAAGGACGACAACGCATCTGCATTTTGATCTTCGCTAGGAGTAAAGTATTCTGTGATTTTGATTCTTAACCGAGGATAAATATAGATGTTTATGGGCCACAGCATCCACTTACATTACATTAGGTGGACTATGTCTTTTTTTGTCAACCTTATTCTAAATACGATATGTAGAACAAACTTAGGAACAAAGAAATAGAACAAACATATAGTAGTGACCTAACTTTACAGCGCGTTAGCAGCGTTAACGATTTGTAGCACCTTTAGTATCTTTTTGTATTCATTACGACCTATCAATTATTGTCGTAAAGTCTGCTGCTGAACACGTGTCTATAAGAACATAGTTTTACAAGTCCGTCTGGGTTAATACCTTTTTACATATTTCTGCCGCCAAACAGCAGAGTTTGCACAGCTGTGTTGTCGGAAGTAGGCTTGGGCAAAAAATATTGAAATATCGCTATTTCCTCATAAAAACATTTTTAATCGCGATATATCGATATTTTTAAGAGTATTGAATTCGTATCAATTTCGATATATTTTAAAATTTTGTATTAATGGACGAAACATGACATAAGAAAAGAGCTACAAAAGCATTCATGTGTGGTTGTCGTTTTTTTTGTCGTCGTCCAACTGTCCAACATCATGCAAATGATGACGATATATCGATATTTATCACTCGATATATATCGATACTATTTGAAAATATCGTTTCGATATATGTCGATATATTTTTCCCTTGCCCATCCCTAGTCGGAAGTTTAAAGAAAGCCAGTAAGTATAATGACATACTGTGAAGAATTCCATATTAGTTCATGAAGTTGACAACGCATCTGTAGCCTTCTTTGTTTGAAGTTGGCTGCTGCTGTCCTTGGACTGCATTACCCACTCAACAACAGGTGAACTGTAAGTTCGTTTGTCACTCAAATTTTTCAAATAAACCTTCACCATAGATTGCCTCATAGGGGAGTCATAGTTGTCACGTTCGGCAGGCGGGTTTGCAATCACAGCTGTTTATTATTTTAAATTAATATCAGAAATATGCTGCTGACTATTCTCTCTTTTATTTCCGTTAGTTTTATTACGACACCCACAAGGTGATATGGTGCAGTGTAATACACTTTTACGCTGTCACTACTCGCCATAACGCAGTACACGTTATGTTAGATGTCAACGAAGAGGCGTGTTGCTGGTTTTACGTGTTTAATTAGACTCCTTAGTATACCAAGACAATCCCTTAAACACTAAATGTAATGTTTCCGTGTGGGCACTACATACCACAGATAAAATCTAATAAATGACACCAATCAAACCCAACTAAACCAGCTATATAACAGTCAGGGGCGTAGCTACCGCCGTATCAGCCATATCAATGATACGGGGCCCCCGGGCTACAGAGACCCCGAACATGTGTAAGCAAAAATTCTAAGGACTTCTATGGGACAGGATGTTGGTTTGAATTGCTTGGCAAGCTTAGTTCCTAGGAGTATTAATTGTAAGTAATAGATTATAATCAATATATAATTATTTTAACTCATTGCGAGAGTTTTTGTTCCTTTTGTGAAAAATCTTTACGCTTCATTTGGGCCCCCCGACAAATTTTGATACAGGGCCCCTCTAAGGCACGCTACTCCACTGATAACAGTGTTAAAAATGTATTGTTTTACACTATACTGGGAAGATCGCTGACTGCAATGTATGCATAACTTCTGAGAATACTGAATCGAATCGTGCGCGTCCGTGGGAACGCGAAACAGCTGAATATGGTAAAGTATCTTCTTTTAACTTTATATCATAACAAAACAATGAATTAAACACAAAGATGTTTACCATAGTTGTCATGCTTGACAACCGTGGTTTATTTAATGTCCTTGGATAATGCTGTCAATTCCTTGGGTTAAATGGCCATCATTAAGTTATTGGGGGTTAGTTTAAGGTAAATATAAAAAAAGAAAGATTTTGTGCAAAAAGAGTGCTCAATGGATCCATTAGCTAGAGGCAATGGGCCGCGAACCGCGATAGCTTTAGAAACCGACAACCGATGGGGAACAAAGGCCACAAAGCCAGCTTGACGGCTCCGTGGTGTTGTAGCATTCAGCAGCGCTAAAGGCCGCGGGTTCGAATCTCGCACGGAACAAAAATTTGTATCGCTTACAAACTTTTTGTTTTTGTAAATATAATAAGGGTGGCAAATGATCTAATAGTAAGTGGATACTGTGGCCCATAGACATCTAGATTTATCCTCGATTAAGAATCAATATGCAGATGCGTTGTCACCCGTGAGGACTAAGATGGAATGCCTCGTTTCTAGTAAAACGGGCCCCCGATTCTCTACACTCACCATACAAAACACAGCAGCATTAAGCTGCTATTTTACGCTGGTATTTTGTGAGAGCGTGGAGCTACAGCCATAATATAGCTGCAGCAAGGCTCTACCACGATAAAACGTGTTCCTGAGCTGGCTGTTTGTCCTTGTACAATTTATGAATGTAACCTGCCTCCACGATACAGGAGAACCCCCAGGGCCCCAAGCGCTGCAACTTATTGCAAACGTCAACACTTATAATTTTTCTCCCTCGCATGACTGCCTTATGAAATCAGTCAAAAGTCTCGAGTTCGAAGCCACCACTCGACTAGTGTCGTGAATCACTCCCGTTTTTTCTCGCGGGGACAAAGACGGGTCAAAATGTCGCAGGCCATCAATCACTTGATTTTCTACAGTCGCCACATATCGGCAAGAACACGGAAACACTTTTGTACACATCTGCGACATTACTTCGACAACGTCAACGACCTCGAGGACATCTCCTCTGCATATTCCTCCTCAGGCAAAGCGCGCCTCTCTCCCCTGCCTACATCTGCGCAACGGATCTCCTGAGTCGATTACGCGGAGACGACTGCCTTGGTAGAAAGCTCCCTCCTCTCGGCCCTAGTGGCAAATTTAACCTATAGCTCCGCCGCAGACTCCGTTTCGGCCACAGAAGGCATGGAGAGTTTCGGATCGCAAAACGACACACCTCTCCCCATGCGGCCCCACCACCTACGCTTCAACGCTGCGGCCCCGCTTAAGTCGCGGAGGATAGGGCGAGTTGTGCATAACTGTACTAACAGTTCTCTTCATTCGAGGCTCAACCTCACCCCTCCCGCCACAGCCCACTACAACGCATCTGGAGTGGGCTCACCATTCCCACTCAGAGCGTTGTTACTCTTTGTTCACTGTGAGTGATCAACCATTCGGAACCGGAAGCCATTTTTACTGGTAACGGGGCATCACATCTTAATTTTCAAGGGTGATAAGTGATAACGCATCAGCCTTTTCAATTTTTTATCGTGAATATATTATGTATGTCTTGGACCTTTTTGACTAACTGTCACGTGAAATGTTCGTTTGTTAATTAAACAAAAGAGTGACTTTCAATAAGTATTATTTATAATCAATATTGAATAAAAAGTTTCTGTTTCTGTTATAACTACTTGTACAAAGTACCAATTTAGTGCAGCGTAGTAGGGGGGTAAGATAATTATCTTAACGCTAGGTACCCCTTGTAGTGAATTCACTACCTAGCGTTCTTTGAAATCTAACCTAACGTAACTATTATCTATATTATTTTTTATAGAATAAGGATGACAGACGAGCAAAAAGTCCACCTGATGGTAAGTGGATGCTGTGGCCCATTTATCCACGATTAAGAATCAAAAATGCAGATGCGTTGTCACCCGTGAGGACTAATATGGAATGCCTCGTTTCCAATAAAAAGGGTCTACGGTTCACTACACTCACCATACGAAACACAGCAGCATAAACCTTTTTTGTTTAAAGTTGGTTGCAAACGCTTTATGCATAAATACACTGGATACTATCAGGTATGATTTCAATTTGCAGGAGAGTTGATAGAAATGTTGCATTAAGCTGCTATTTTACGTTGGTATTCTATGAGAGCGTGGTACTACTCAGATCGAGGCGACCCATTCGCGCTACAACCATAATATAGCTGCACTGACTCTGCAACGTAACTTTAATCTAGGACATAACGTGTAATGTCTATTGCCGCGTGGTGGCGGCGTAAAAGAATCCACTAGTACTCTATGTCATCCCGTACGTATCGTAAGAGACGACAGAAAAAATAAAACAGGAGATGGACCGCAGTATCTTTCTGATAACAACTCATAATAATACAAAAAACTACGGTTTTCAACCTGCCTACCGACCGTCGCAACTATGGCAGATGAGATTATTTATATATTTATATATGAGATTTAGATGCAGAGGACTTTGATAAACTGTAATAAATGAATGAATATAACTTCTAATAAATTAACAGTATTCTTTTTTTCTGCCGACTTCCAAAAAGGAGATGGTACTCAATTCGACTGTACGATTTTTTTTATGTGTTACCTCATAACTTTTTACTGGGTGAACCGATTTCGATGATTCTTTTTTTATATGAAAGCTGATACTTTTCCTGTGGTCCCATATGATTTTAATCAAGGTCAGACCAATAGTTTATAAGGTATTCTTAATAACTTATATTGAAGTCGTCTATACAAAAATTTTAATTTTAAATTATTAAGTTGTTACTTTTTTAGCGTCAAACATGTCCAATATACTACTTAGTCGTTCGCTGTTTCATTTCGTTCGTCCTTCGTCTTTTCACCAACCGACAACAAATTATTTTATAACGGGAAAATTTATTTTATGCTATGGCTTAGTAGTTAAGTTCATAGTAATGAATGTATTCCAGAAGTACTTAAAAATGAATAGTTTATTAATAACGAATGTAAGTAATATTTGTGTATATTATGTATAGGTTTTTCTTCTGAATAAATGACATATAAATGATAAGGCCTCCTTTTTATCAGTTTAATTTTTTTATTTACATGTCTGTTAATCCAGGTTTCGCTTTAGTCTGTAAACAAAACACATATCAATACAGAAAAAAATCACATTTCTTGTATGGTCTTCATACACGAAACGTGATTTTTTGGGTCCTTTAATATTTTACTTGTTTTATTTTTTATTTTATGTTGTTATAGCAGCAATATAAATACACATTCTGTGAAAATTCTACATATTACGGTTCATAAGATACAGCCTACTGACAGACAGACGGAACGATAGTGGAGACTTTGGTACCGTTAATACTCTTTTGGTACGGAACCCTAATAAACGGCAATTATATCATCATCATCATCATCATCATTACAGCCCTTCACAAGTCCACTGCTGAACATAGGCCTCCCCCAAAGAATGCCACAAAGCACGGTCCTGAGCCACCTGCATCCATCGACTTCCTGCATATCTTACCAGATCGTCACTCCATCTAGTGGGGGGACGTGCTACACTTCGCCTGCCAGTACGAGGCTGCCACTCGAGCAATTATATAATTTGAGCAATACTACAGAAATAAACATTAAATAATATAGAATTAGGTTATATTATAATAAGTTAAATATATTATATTATAAAATATAGTAACAATAAATTCACATATAAAAATCTCAGCCACGGGGAACTTTATTTTAGCATTCGCGGCAACACTGAATAGCGTCATTGATATTTTGGAGGTTTTGGCGGGAAATTGACCGGCGGCGGTTTGCTGCTCCTGTATTATTGTTTAAATAATGGTTTGAAGTGGACTTTGATATGTAAAAGTGTTGCGATTTTGTGTATTAAGTGTCTACGCATGTGAACTATTAGTGGAAACAGTGAAACAAGTGCTCTGATGGTGATGGATTCTCAAGATAAGCTGTTTGTTTGCATAGGCACCTTTAGATACCATCGCCAACTATCAGCTGTCTGCTGGATCAAGTTGCCGCCAAAATCTCCCAAGAACTGCACAATGTGACGCATCAACATATTGTGAAGCAGTATACTATGAAGGAGTGGGGAAATTACAATAAACCGAATAAAAATACTTAAGACTTGGCCTAAAGGTCTAGATACCAGGCCATAAACTCCAAAAAAAAATTGATATTTTGTGACTTATTTATGGATGGTGTTATTTTATGTTAAAATTTCTAAATTGTATGATACTTAATGATAGTATGTGATTCCAGTGTCTTTCTTATTTCTTTTTTTGTACTATTTTAAATGTTTTGGTACTATTTTAAATATTTTTGTACTATTTTAAATATTTTGGTGCTATTTAAAACGTTTTGGTACTATTTTAAATATTTTTGTACTATATTAAATATTTTGGTACTATTTTAAGTTTTGGTACTATTTTAAATAATTTTGTACCATTTTAAATATTTCGGTACTATTTTCAATATTTTTGTACTATTTTAAATATTTTGGTACTATTTAAAACATTTTGGTACTATTTTAAATATTTTTGTACTATATTAAATATTTTGGTACTATTTTAAGTTTTGGTACTATTTTAAATAATTTTGTACCATTTTAAATATTTCGGTACTATTTTCAATATTTTTGTACTATTTTAAATATTTTTGTACTAAAGGGAGTTACGGCGGATTTAATGTCATTATATGCTTTATTGACTCCCCCACTTTTCTTTCACTACACTAAACTCGGTCGTCGGTGTATTTAGTTTTTATAAATAGTTTAGTTATAAATAGTTTTACCCGACTGTCCCGGAAAGAGAGTGAAGTTTATCGTGTACATACATCTATATATGTGTGTATGTTATATTATGTCTATTTTACAAGTTCTGAGGCCTATACAGCTTGTTGGATTTTAAGATATGGGTTGCTGTTAGATTTATCTTAGTTGGGAAAGAGACCTTTTTTTTTACATGGGGAAATGCCTACGCATACCCACCCGCCTCGCGGGGGCAAGGACCGGTTATGTCGGACTCGCACCAACTAAAACCTCATGGCTGCCCGCCCCATGGCGGCTTCTCCTCGGGAGAGGACTACTCCTCCCCCATCTCCTTCTCAGTTAAGGCGCACCAGGACACATGGCGCGACCTCTTCCTCGGCCTCAAATATCACATGTGCAACGGACGCCCCCGTGTCCGATGCGCGAAGGCCATGGGGCCAGGAAAAACCAACACTCAGAAGCACCAGCCTTCCTGACCCCAGCGGTGGGTCTGGTCTATGGCTCCGCCGCCAACCAAGATTCGGCTGCGGAGGGTAGGGAGAGCGGCGCCTCGCAATACCGGCACTCCTCTCCCCCCGCAGCCCCACCACCACCGCATCAATTAATGGTGCGGCCTCGTCAGAATCGCGGAGGATAGGGCGAGTGGCGCATCGCCATACCAACACTTCTGTTTCTCCGCGACTCCACCTCGGCTGCAACGGTAGGGGAAGAGGACACCCCTCTCGCAGCAGCCCACCGACATACATCCGAAGTGGGCTCGCCAAGCATTATCTAAATAATGCATTACCACGCATTTTGAATTTAAAAATAAATTTAGAAATTAGCCGGATACCCACCTAGCGCACAGGCTTACGCGGTAACCTCGGTGTGCAACCTCAATTAGTATTGTCCGGAACTCAGTTGTGTAATTGTAGCTGCAGCTACTTTCCTAGTTGCTTACTGTTTAATAAAACGAAAACAGTCTTTTGGATCTCACAGTATCTTGTACGTACCGTACAGTTGAATTAAACGAATCGACTCATACTGATTGCTCATGATACGAGGGTGGATTGAAAAGTACTCGGCCTAACCAAGAAAATAAACAAATACTAAATCAGTTATATTTTTATTTTTCTACATAATCACCATCAAGTTCAATACACTTTTGCCACCTCCCCTTCCAAGCATTTAGACCGTTGAAAAAAAATGATTCTTCCTTAGAGTCAAAATATGTGTCTACAGCTGCTTTGACCTCGTCGTTTGTCGAAAATCTTTGACCTCCCAAGTGCTTTTTTAGGTTAGGGAACAGAAAGAAGTCTGATGGTGCCAGATCAGGTGAATACGGCGGATGCGGTAACAGTTCAAAGCCACAGTTGTGAATTTCAGCCATTGACTGTACTGACGTGTGAACACGGACGTTATCTTGATGAAACAGGACTTTTCTTCTGAGCATTCCTCGACGTTTTTCTTTTATTTCCTCTGGTAAACGACGTAGTAAGGTGCAGTAGTAATCAGAGTTTATATTCTGACCCCTTTCAAGATAATCAATCATAATCACACCTTTCGAGTCCCAGAATACTGAAGCCATCACCTTATTTGCCGACAAAATCGACTTAGCCTTTTTAGGGGGTGGTGAACCAGGTCTTCTCCACTGTTTTGATTGTTGTTTTGTTTCCGGTGTACAGTAATGAACCCATGTTTCGTCCATAGTAACAAAATGATTAAAAAATCATCTGCATCGGCTTCAAATAACTCCAAACAGTCGCGTGAAATAGTCAATCGCGTCCTTTTTTGTTCAACTGAAAGCAGTCGCGGAACCCACCTCGCAGACACCTTGTGGAAACCCAACTCGTTGACAATGATGTTTTGAGTTCGTTCATAAGAGATGCCTATAATCTCGGCTATCTCTCTAATTTTTAATCTGCGGTCTCCCATTATTAAATCAAGTACTTTTTTAATATTTTCGTCAGTAGTTGACGTCGAAGGCCTTCCAGAGCGGGGTTCATCTTTCACACTCTCTCTACCACGCTTAAATTCTGCTATCCATTTTTTGACGGATGAATATGACAGAGCACAATCGCCTAATGTACTGACCATGTCATCATGGATGGCTTTTGATGATAGCCCCTTCTTATGGAGGTACTTAATGACGGCACGCTGCTCGATTTGCTCCATTCGCGGAAATTATGTCCGATTACTTTGTTAATAAATTTATAAAATCACAACTAATTATCGCACACGTTTCGAACTTCACACAATGAACTAGTCTGAACTGAACTAAATAATGTGGGTAGATTTGATTTTTAGAATTGAATGGATCTGTGTTAGGCCGAGTACTTTTCAATCCACCCTCGTATTATACTGGGTGATTCAAGTAGAGATACTTTTTTCAATAGCCTTTTTTTACAGATCACGTGTGAGTCGTGTCATGTTGTCATGTTATTTTTGTTTAGTATTGTTTGGCATTTCATAATGGAAAGACTTACGCCTGAACAACGTTTACAAATCGTTCAACTTTATTACGAAAATTCACGTTCTGTGAGGAATGTGTTGCGTGCACTTCGCTCAACATATGGTCAACATAATCGGCCTACTGAGCGTACTATTCGCAACACCATTACCCATTTTGAGACCCAGCATTCATTATTGGATAATATTCCACCGAATAGACCACGTCCAGTACGCTGTGAAGAAAATATAGCGGCCGTAGCTGAGAGTGTACAAGAAGACCGTGGAGAGTCGATTCGGCGCCGTTCGCAGCAACTCGGACTGACGTATGGAACGACTTGGCGCATTTACGTCGAGATCTTAAATTAAAAGCGTACAAAATACAACTTGTGCAACAACTGAAGCCGCTCGACCTTCCCAAGTGACATCGCTTCGCTCTATGGGCTCTTGAAAAGTTCGAAGAAGATCCGACGTTTTCGAGGCAAATTTTGTTTAGCGATGAGGCCCATTTCTGGCTCAATGGGTATGTAAACAAACAAAATTGCCGCATTTGGGACGAAGAGCAACCTGAAGAGATTCAAGAACTGCCACTTCATCCAGAAAAAACAACGGTTTGGTGTGGTTTGTGGGCCGGTAGAATCATCGGTCCATATTTCTTTAAAAATGATGCCGGTGCGAACGTAACCGTCAATGGCGACCGTTATCGTGCCATGATAACAGACTATTTGATGCCTGAATTTGAAGCTCGTGATCTCCGCGTCATTTGGTTTCAACAAGACGGCGCCACTTCCCACACATCGCATCAATAAATGGATTTATTGAGAGAACATTTCGGTGAGCACATAATTTTACGTTTTGGGCCGGTCGATTGGCCACCAAGATCGTGTGATATCACACCGTTAGACTTTTTCCTGTGGGGATATGTAAAGTCTAAAGTTTATGCGGACAAACCCGCTTCGATTCAGGCCTTGGAGGAAAACATCACGCGTGTCATTCGCCAGCTACCAGTCGAAATGCTCGAACGAGTCATCGAAAATTGGACTCAACGGATGGACCATCTGCGACGTAGCAACAGCCAACATTTGATAGACATAATCTTCAAAAAATAAATGCCAAAGAATGTTCTTTCAAATGATAATAAACATTCTCCATTAAATTTGAATTTTCTGTGTTTTTTCTTTAAAAAAGTAGGGAACCTCGAAATGGATCACGCCTTATAATTAAAATGACTTTTCAGTAAAACTAAAACAAACACTATAGCCTCGCGAGCCAAAATACCACCGTACACACCAAACGAACAGCGAACATTGAGGCACCTTTGAGCGCGTCAAGCTCGGCCGAGGCGACGTGCGATCGAGGCAGCTCGAGGCACGTCCACATGAGTCGAGGCGTTGGCTCGCGAGGTCGCGAGGCTGTGCGCTAGGTGGGTACGCGGCTAATCTAAAATTGCAGACATCAAATACTTACACATTTTTTGGTGGAATGTTTATTGAATTAATTAATTATTTTTCAATAATTCGTTAGGTATGCCAAAAATATCCATTCCATCCATCCATTACTTTTATAGCATATAATAGTCAACTGCTGAACATAGGACTCGCCCATAGATTGCCTCACAAAGGGGATTTTGCCATAGTTTCCACGCTTTTTTTTATAATTATTTTGAGTTATTATCAGGAAGATGCTGCTGCCCATCTCCTGTTTCAGTTTCTCTCTGTGGCCTCTTACGACACCAGCGATATGAAGTAGTGGGCATTCTTACACCGCCACTACAAGGTTGTCAAAAAATTTGCTGACCTGTAATAATTATAACTTAACAAACAATAAAAACCGACTTTAATTTGCTAAAAAATAAGTTATTTATTTGCTATCCTGGGCTGAAATTTTTCCTCTAAATGAGGGACCGCTCTTGAAGAATAACCTATTTAATAAAAAAGAGTCATCAAAATTCGTTCACAATCTCCGAACATATCGCGTAACATAATATATACAAAAAAAACACTCGAATTAAGAACCTCCTCCTTTTTAAAGTGGGTTAAAATAAATTAAATTCATCTGCTGTGTGGTGGCGACGTAAGAAAATCCACTGCCTATCATATTTCTACAAGTTTTCCTCGCCGAACCTTTCGGATTTGGTTGGGCTATTTACTCGTTCTGCAAACAAAGTATCCGTACCAATAACCCCATGATCGAAAATTCAATCATTAGTAGGCCCTATCCCAAAAAACGGAAACCCATTAGTCTTACTAGCGGAAGGATTCGCCTTAAACTTCTTAGAAGTCGGAATATGATTTTTATTTTCAAATAATAGACTGTTATTTTGTTTAACCTCGTAAATCTTGATTGACCGTGAAATTTTTCAAGCACAGATTACGTAATAACAGTGCATAGTTAGTAGGTAAACCGCAAATAATTTTTTAATCAAGTAGTATAAAATCACTACATTTTAAAGGTATATCAGGGTAATCAGGAACTATATTTATTTTAAGGTGTTATTCAGTATTCTATCCAGCTTTACTAGCCAGTATTTATTTTTTCTAATTTCACATTGTAACTTTTTTGAAAGCTCCTCATACGAAATAAAAAAAAATTAAACACATTTTGCTCTAGAATTATTTATTTGCATGTATTTTATGGATTTAAACGTATTTTTCTTTAAATTTACTACAAAAATATATCTTTAGTTGAATTAATTGATACTTAATTCGATTGAAAACTGTTTGTCGATGAATCAAACACAGCAACTATTGATTACATTCAATAACATAATTTTAATGCTTTTGTCTTCCCAATGTTCAATGGATCGAGTTTTGGGTACGAACGCAAAACTTTGGTACAATACGAACTTTCAGAATTGTGACGTACCCAGAATAATATTGAGACATATTACTACTTATTGAGAAGACTTCCTTCCTTCGTACTGAGAAGTATTCTATTTTAGTCTTCATAGGTGATAACGCTGGGCATGCAGGAGCCACTCACCATCCAGGTGGAATATAAGTTCATTAGTCGCTTTGATTTTATAAAATAATATACATAAATTCTTAACAGATTAATAATACACAAAACGGAAATATTGGAAAGATTATACAGATAAAATAACTGTCACACATTCAAACTAAGACATTCCAAATAAAACGCCTCGTAATCTTTATAAGTTTTTCCGTCGACAGTCCTATTGTTGGAGATATACTTCTTCAGTTCGTTATCAGCCCAAAACTTCAAGTTCTCTTGACCCAACTCTAAGGTCTTCTCGCTCTGTTGCAATGTCGTCAGATTGCCGCCTATTCGCTTTTTAATTTTGTCAATTAATTCTGCTTCTTGCTCTATCCTGCTGTTTATGTCTAAAACAAACAAAAAACAATTTAATTTCAATTTGTTATTATTATATTTTCTCTCACATACGATCAGTACATTATAATAAACTAAGTAACAATGAACTTATACAACTAAATAACAGCTATAAATACATTTATATATTTGTACAGGAAGATCTAGGTGGGAAACTGATGCACAAACGAGGTTACCCTGTGCTATGGGGGCAGCAGGTTCCAAATCAACAGAAGTAATATTGAGTTGTATATGACCATATTTAGACATGTCGCAAACATAAAGTTTACGTTAACCAAATAACTGATGAGGAAATAAAGAAAACTGGAGTGACAAACGAGTTTACAATTCTCCTGATGGTAAGTAGAAACTGCAGCCAATGGACATTTGCAACTCTAAACAAAAGATGGCTAGAGATGTGTTGTCCTCTCTGAAGACCAAGATGGAATGTCTCACACACAGTAATTATACTGACTCTCTGTGTCCTTCAGATCGGAACACGACAGTGCAAGCACGGCCATTTAACGACAGAAACAATTAAGAGTATGGCACCTACTTACTACTAGGCAGACTCTTTTTCAGAACAGGAGTCTTACCAACCATCAAGTGAACTTATCCCACTGTCTGCGCCGCGGAAGTTATAAACTTAATACCAATATATTTATATTGTTATAATTATAAAATGCACAGATACCTTTTGGTTTATAATAATTGTATAGTCTGTACTTCCGCGTTCGTTACAAGTTCAAAATAGTTAAATATCTTAACGGGCACGCAACCTTTTGTACCAACCATAATTATTGTATTAGAAATATAGCTACTTGTAATAGTTCTAAGGAGCTTTATTTTATCTTCCTTGTTCTATTCTAAACACCACACACAATGAGTTATTGTGTGTGGTGTTTAATTGCTGTTATATCTCTTATTGCGCGGAATAAGTAAATACATCACCGCTTTCATCCCATGGGTGTTGTACGAGTAGGGTATAGGAAACGCTCAAAAGATATCATCACTTCTGAAAAACGTTGGTTATCCTTGCCAGGACAGTGAGAGCTGAGTTGAAGATATCTGGAAGAATATCTAGTCTGTCAATCGAAATTTCGCCTGCCCTAATTATGGTTCCTTTTTAAATCGGGAGAGTCCCACATCCAGAAGTGGACTGTTAGGGATTGGATGATAGTGAAGAAAAATAATTATAAACAATGTGACTATATTTTTAGAGGTAATACCACCGTCACCATTACAGCTTATTAAAGTCCACTGCTGAACATAGGCCTCCCCATAGATTGCCTCGTAGGGGGGCTATTTGCCATAGGTGCCACGCTTGACGAGCGAGTTGGCAACCGCAGATTTTTATTTTTTGTCGTTATTAGCAAGACGCTGCTGCCCATCTCTTGATTTGTTTCCCTCTGTCGCCTCTTACGACACCCACGGGACGATATGGGGTAGTGGATATTCTTACACCGCCACTACAAGACGTAATCCCACACAGTTGAGAAAAACAATATTTTGGTTTAAATCTATTACATAATGTAATAATGTAAACTTACCAATTGCAACATTATTTTTCACCTCGGCGTTATTTAGTTCTTTAACAACGCCCTCAAGAAGTTCCTTAGTTTTCACGTCGTTCACCAGATGGCACAAGCTCCGCAGACCGACAGATGGATAGATGAGCGAACAAGAGACATCATCGGACAACCAAAGTGAATGGAGGCGGCTTATCAGTGATTGTACTGTCTCAAATATCCAGATTTTCTCACCGCTGAATATAACAAAAAAAAATATGGGGTTATTATAAGAAAATACTATAAGAGAGTTGCTAAGTCGCTTGTAACCCGTTGGGGAAGAAAGTTACTCGAATGGCAGCTTCGTACCGGTAAGCATACAGTAGGGCGGCTCCCTCACTAGATGAAAATACGACCTGGTAAGAGATACAGGAAGTCGATGGATGCAGGTTGAAGGTGGCTCGCGACAGTGCGTTGTGACATTTCCATGTGTGAGGCCTAGACTCAGGAGAGGATTTGTGAAGGGAAAGAAAGGGTTGTAATGATAATGATGATGATGTAACAGAGTTAACACTAATTAGTACTTAAAGCTATATGACGATTTAGACGTCCTCTAAGGTACCTATCTTTTTGTTACTTCTGTCTATTCTTAACATTCTAACCCCGCTTTATCTATAAATACAACAAGAAGCGAACTTTAGCTGCCATTAGACTCAAGGCCCTAAATTTTTGGAGTACGAGTCAGGTGTAATTGATAGAATTTACTCAAAAATTACTATCTTACAAGATAAGATCCCCAAACAATGTGTTCGATAAGAAGTATAAGATACAATTAAATGAAACCAGCGAGCTGGGAGGCATTAAGCCCAAAAGAACTTAGTTTTCACGGATAGTTCTAAAACAAACGAAGGTGTAGGATCTAGAACTTTCTCTGAGGACCTCTATATTCACTATGTACACGATGGATACCCACAACTGTCTTTCAGGCGGAATGTATGTGTATCATCCAAGCGGTCATAGCTATAGATGCTAGGAAGATAAAAGACTTCTCCATCAGAATACTGACCGACAGTAGGGCGGTACTACAAGCTCTGAGTTGCAATGTGGTGAACTCGGGACTAATATATGAATGCCATCAACGATTAAATGAGGTATGTAAACAAAACAATGTGACTACAATGGATAAAGGGACTTAGTGGATCCAGAGGCAACGATGGAGCAGACGAACTGGCCAGAAGAGGATCGGCTCTGGTCACTATAGGGCCGGAACCAATCATACCAATCCCCTTTGGTAACATTCGTTCACTAATAGGTAGAAACTTCACTAATCAACACGCTAAACTTTGGAAAAATCTAGTAGACACTAGACAAGGTAAGGAGGCCCTGCCTGAAATAAACAGTCGCTTAACCAAGGTTCTAATGAGATTGAACAAGCCACAAGTCAGGATAGTAACAATTGCAATCACAGGACATAGCTCCTCTAACAAACATTTATTTACCATAGCTGTTACAGATAGTGCCCTGTGCAGGGCATGTATGTAGGAGGAAGAAACGACGGCCCACGTGTTTGCTGACACGTCCGGAGGTCGCTGCATACAGTGCTAAACATCTCGGCACGCCGGGATCACTCGCCGAAGTTGCTTGCAACATCAAAGGACTGTTGAACTTCTTCGGGGAGATTTTATATCGCTCGAATAATTACATTATTCCTGGCCACACGCAAAATACGCGCTTAGACGTGAAGTTGAGGAGAACAGCCCGTCGTAAACTAAACTAAGCTAGACAGGATTACAACGCATAGTTTCTTGCCATGAAAGAAATATAATTTTAAACGAAGCTTCATTTTAATAGACGCTAGTAGTTCATTTATTTGTATTTGTTAATCAATAATATAATACGTTTATCAATAATAATATACTATGAAAGGAACTTCGTTCCAACCGAGTATTCCGCGACACTCACGCATGTTTTTTTTGTTCTAAAATATGAAATTTAAATGTTATAAAACTACTAACGGTGCACAATAGTTACAAATTGTTGTAAACTATCGTGAGGTAACATTTTATCACAAAATATTGCATACATTATGTTACCATGTTATACTAATCGTTTCGATCGAAATGTTGTATTGTTATATACGTATATACGTGGTAAAGTCATGTCGCAGCTATATTATGTATGTAGCAGGTGGGTCGGCTTGAACGAGAAAGGACCACGCTCTCACAAAGTACCAGCATAAATGCTAATGCGTAAAAGCTGCTAAGCTTAAATCTACTATGTTTCGTATGGTGAGTGTAAAAACTCGGAGACTCATTTAACTGGAATCGAAGCATACAATCTTATATCTTAGTCCTCATTGGTGACAATGCATATGCATTTTGATTATAAATTGAAGATATATATAGACGACTACGGGCCACAGCATCCACATACAATCTGCACGGCTAGCATGGCCAGGAGACATTTTATCCCCGGAAAGGAAAAAATGTTTATCGCTTAGTTTTATCCACCCTTCGAGCACGGGCACATCGGTTAATATAATATCCACAGTAGATAAAATGGGAGATAGACTTAGACTAAGATAGATTTTTGGTATGAATATAAACTTCAACCCACGTCAAATGAACTAGAATAAAATTGTCCCTTTCAAATATCAAAGAAGCATAAATTTTTAAGTTTCATTTGGCCCCATGTTACCGACGGGGGATATATTATGTCTACTCGTTATGTCAAACGGGGATATACTTCTCCCCGTTGCCGTGCTTTGGCAAAAGGACAAGATAATTTTATCTCTTGGGGATAAATTTTTGTCCCCAGCCCATGCTAGCCGTGCTGGTGGACTGCGAGTTCGTTTATTACGCTTATAATATACAAAAAACTTGGGCGTCAGATCATGTTACGTTAAATTGCGTAAAGAGTGTTAACCAGCAAGCCTCGGTAACTTTCGAGGATTTAAAAAGTAAGCGTCTTTTTTAAATATGATTTTTTTATTAAATTCAAAGGGTTATTCTGTAATTTCCATAAACTACAGCCACATACCATCGGGTGGACTGCAAGTCCATTGTTCACTTTAGGTTTATAAAAAAATATAAAAGTAATATTTTTTTTTTTATAAAAAAACAGGCTTTAAAAATTAACTTACCTATCTAAGACAAGCTTTTTGTTCTTTTCCAAGTTAAATTTCTTTAGGTAGATTTTTAATTCATCAATAAATCTTGGATTGCCATCTGAAATAAAATAAAATAAGAAGCAAAATTAATCTTAAAATTCACCAGGATTTAATTATGTATAATTATTTAAAATGTTGTACAACAGACTTCTTTATAAATTATTAAGAATAACTCAAAAAGTATTGCTCAGACCTTTTTTTTTTATAGGATATGGGTGACAAACGAGCATGCAGTCCACCTGATGGTAAGTGGTTGCTGCGGCCCATAGACATCTACATCTATCTTCGATTACGAATCAAAATGCAGATGCGTTGTCACCCGTGAGGACTAAGATGGAATGTCTCATTTCCAGTAAAAAGGGTCTCCGGTTCTCTACACTCACCATACGAAACACAGCAGCGTTAAGCTGCTATTTTACGCTGGTATTCTGTGAGAGCGTGGTCCTTCCCCGGTCGAGCTATATGGGACCACATGAGAAGCACCGTGTTTCAAATAAAAAAAGAATCATCGAAATCGGTTCACCCAGAAAAAAGTTATGAGGTAACACACATAAAAAACATTCAGTAGAATTGTGTACCTCCTCCTTTTTGAAGTCGATAGAAAACAGCTCCAACCAGTGGCTTGCTCAAGTTCTTGACATAGGGCAAGGCCAATTATTGCACGCCTCATAACGCAAGCTTTATTAGGTAGTGCTTTACTCTAGACAAGTCAAGGTTAATCAATTTTGTGTTTTTGAAATGCCTCTATCATAATCATATTGCACGATATGATATACGGCTAGTAATATACGATAATATTACTAGCCGTATATCAAGAAAGCACTTTAATTAATCTATCTTTAATTTTTATTTCAAAAAAACGGATTGAAAAAATTTTTCGTGCCCGTCCGGATGTTCATTTTGTATGTGGTTAAATTGACGTATCAAAGACCGGTTTTTTATTAGCTTCAGAATTACATCAACTGGTTCCCTATTTCATATCAATAGACTTGTACGCAGTAGTTTGGTAATTAAGTTATTTTCAAGTTTTATAAGTTCTATTACTATTCTATCGCTTTCATATTTTTTAGCTTTTGATAGACAAAGGGCAAATCTACCATAGAGCCTATATCGATTTTAAACTTTGTGTAATCGAATTATTTTAGTAAATATCATTAATTTTAATCCCTGTAGGTGACACTACCTGTTAAAATAAAAGAGCGGTAAATTTAAAACACGTAAATAATATATTTCAAAACACTCAAATAATATATTTTAAAAGGCAGATATACATGAGCCGTGCACTTTTAGATTTTTTTTATAGGATAAGGGTGACAAACGAGCACACAGTCCACCTGATGGTAAGTGTTGCTGCGGCCCATAGACATCTACATCTATCCTCTGTTACAAATCAAAATGTAGATGCGTTGTCACCCGTGAGGACTAAGATGGAATGCCTCATTTCCAGTAAAAAGGGCCTCCGGCCACTGCACTCACCAAGCGAAACGCCCTCTGCGTTACCTCTGCGTAAACCTCTACTTCACGCTGGTTTTCTGTGAGGTCGTGGTACTACCCCGGTTCGAGCCGGCCCATTCGTGCGACAGCAAAAGCTGCCGCGTGGTTCTACCACTGTTAAGATTTTGCAAACTATTTTATATTTTACAGCACAAGCATGGGTATATATCTGGCATAATTAGTACACGATGATACCGTGATCTACATTCCTATATAGGTACTATTTATAATACCTATTTGAAGATTATGCTCCAATTGCTTTCTAAGATTTCTATCAATTATAACATATTTTGATATCTGCAATGGAATGTTGTTTTGAATTTTATTACGCAAATAGCTTGAATATATTTTTTATTGAAAGAATTTTCGGTTTCATCGTGACCTCTGAAACTATAAAAGAAAATTCTTGTATCGTACACATTAACAACTAAGTAATCTTTAAAAAAGCACTACAATTGTTTTCAACTGTTCATTTTAAAATTTGTTTCGATACTGACGAGATATATAGGTAGATATTATTTTGTTCGTTAGCAAACAAAATATACATAACATCGTTAGTTATGTCTTTATGAATTCATTTATCTTCCTTCATATTATGATATTTTATTCATCACTATCACACATCACTACAGCCCCTCACAAGTCCACTGCTGAACAATGGCCTCCCCCAAAGAATGTCACAAAGCACGGTCCTGAGCCACCTGCATCCATCGACTTCCTGCATATCTACCTACCAGGTCGTCATTCCATCTAGTGGGGGGACGCCCTACACTTCGCCTGCCGGTACGAGGCTGCCACTCGAGAACCTTTCTTCCCCATCGGTTGTCGGTTCTTCGAGCTATATGGCCGCCCCATTACCACTTCAGCTTACTAATCCGTTGGGCTATGTCGGTAACTCTGGTTCTACTGCGGATATCCTCATCTCTGAGTTTATCACGCAGAGAAACTCCGAGCATAGCCCTCTCCATAGCTCGCTGAGCGACCTTGAGCTTCCTCATCCGGCCAGCAGTGAAGGACCACGTCTCAGTTCCGTATGTCATCACTGGCAACACGCACTGGGTGTACAGTCTCGTTTTCAAGGTTTGAGGTATACCTGACGAGAAGATGTGCCGTAATTTCCCGAACGCTGCCCAACCAAGTTGAATCCGTCGATTGACCTCTCGGTCGAAGTTGGACTTACCTAGTCGGACTATTTGTCCCAGGTAAACATACTCGTCAACAACTTCGAGTTTAGTGTTCCCAACAACTACCGGCATAGGTGTGATATGGACATTAAACATGATCTTTGTTTTGTCCATGTTCATCTTAAGACCTATCCGTTGGGAAACACTATTGAGGTCATTGAGCATAGTGCTTAGGTCCTCCCGCGATTCTGCCATAAGGACTATATCGTCTGCAAATCGAAGGTGAGTGATGTACTCGCCATTGATGTTGATACCGTATCCTTTCCAGTCCAGAAGCTTGAAAACGTCTTC
Organism: Parnassius mnemosyne; assembly: GCA_963668995.1. Classification (NCBI taxonomy): domain Eukaryota; kingdom Metazoa; phylum Arthropoda; class Insecta; order Lepidoptera; family Papilionidae; genus Parnassius; species Parnassius mnemosyne. The sequence goes on along the minus strand of CAVLGL010000086.1, from coordinate 18,190,855 downwards.
CAATGCAGCGGTGAAGAGTTTCGGGGATATGACGTCACCCTGTCTTACACCTCTCTGCAATTAGATAGGTTTCGTACTCTGGTTCTGTACTCGGATAGCCATCGTAGCCCTACTGTACAAGCACTTCAACACTTCGATATATTATGATATTTTATTATGTATAATTATTGATGTGTAGTGGCGGTGTAAGACACTACCCCATATCGTCCCGTGGGTGACGTAAGAGGCGACAGAGGGAAACTGAAACAGGAGATGGGCAACAGCATATTCCTGATAACTCAAAATTATAAACGACTGCGGTTGCCAACCCGCTTGCCAAGCGTGATAACTTTGACAAAATCTCCCCTATGAGACAATAAGGGACGCCTACGTTCAGCAGTGGTCTTTTATAGGTTGTAATGGATGAAAATGGATGAATTATCGATCGAATCGTTCATTTGTACAATGTTTTCATAAGTTAGAAATATGTGGATATATGCGTTTACGCGAAGCCGAACAAGTGCAAACAAGACGGTTGGATATGCCTCAAATGGTCCGTTCTATTCGTTGCGTTTGGGCGTCATTGTTGCGATGACATTATGGTATTTAATTGTTACACATAAACTTGGAAAGTGTAATTATTATCTCGTAATCAATTTACGTTCAGTTAATAGGACATTAGTTCGGTTAGTAGGGCTTTTTGGCTTGTATAGAGATAGTGCTACTGAAAAATACATACCAACAGCATCATTGAATGAGTAATCCGATACATCGAATTCCATACTTAGATCGGGTTTGTTTCTGCGCCTTTCGCGTCTTTCCTCATAAAATTGACGTAGTGTAGATATTGACTCTTTAGGAAAGTCCACTTGAATACCTGTACACATTAAAAAGTAAAAAAATTAATAAATGGATTTTAAAAGTATGCAATGTCTATTAATTTCATATTATCTATGAGCCATAAAAATCAACAAAGCTCAATGCAATAATAAGCTAGGAAAAGGTTTTTGTTTTTATTTCCAATTAATTATACTGCCATTGTTTCATTGACCCCACTGATGACCCCAAATTACCTATAGTCGATCTTTATGGCACTCAAAAGAGAAAATGATATCTCTTTGTCTCTTTCTATTACCATCATTGGACTTTTAGTTGTTTTTTTTCATTATTGTAATAAAAAAAACTATAGATACCTTTGCCTCGATAAGTATCATTAATCGGTGAGTCCTTCTGGAAATTATTAAACACCGTAACAAGACACTCCTTAACATTGTGGATTTTCCTCTCAGTTATAGACAAGACGGCGAGCAGCCTTTTTAACTCATCCCTCTTTGTTTCCTGTGAAAATTTAACACTGTAAATCTTGTTGATGATACTCTTTTGGCCAATTTTGACCATTGCATCATCTTCTGAATATTTTTTTAAACGAGCACACAGTCCACCTAAAGTATGTGGATACTGTGACCCATAGACATCTACATTTATCCTCGGTTAAGAGTCAAAATGCGGATGCGTTGTCACCCCTGAGGACTAAGATGGAATGCCTCTTTTCCAGTAAAAAGGGTCTCCGGTTCTCTCCACTCACCATACGAAACACAGCAGCATTAAGCTCCTATTTTACGCTGATATTCTGTGAGAGCGTGGTCCTTCCCCGGTCGAGCCGACCCATTCGTGCTGCAACCGCAATATAGCTGCAGCATGGCTCTACCACGTATAAAAGATATCAACTGCGCTGCCGATATAACAGTGCCCCGTAAATGGAAATTCCCAATTCTGGCCATGAAACGCCCAACAATTTGCATTTGTTAAAAAAATACATGAGGTGTAAGATGACTATGGGCCTAGCATCCACTTACCATGAGGTGGACTGTGTGACTGAACTCCTCCTAAATGGCTGGACCGATTTTGATGAAATTTTGTGTGTGTGTGATTAAGTTAATCCGAAAATGGTTTAGATTCACAATTGGACCCGGTAGGTGGCGCTGTTGTCGAGATCCAGAAATCAGCCGTGCGAAACCGGGGCGGATTACTAGTGAAACAATATTTTAACATCTCCTCAACAAACGTTTACAAATCTTAGAGAACACCAAAAAATGAAAGTTTAACTTACAATTGCCTTATCAGTTGTTGCTATCTGTCGTATCGTGGTCTGTTTGTCCGTTATGTCTTCTCCATTTGTTTTGAAAATGCCGCTACGTGAGGTCAGTTCTTGGAGCAAACCTCGTAATGTATTCACCCTCGCTTCGGACCGCGCTTTTTCACATCGGAGCACTAAAAGTTCGCAGGCCTCGCCGGAGAGGTATGCCTGTAAAGAAACTCACATTTTAAACCTGGGCGATTAGTTTTTCTTTAAATAAAGAAGTGACCAGCTGATTAGTGACCGCCAATATGGTTTTCGTCGGAGTCGTTCAGCTGGTGATCTTCTGGTCTACCTGACTCACAGATGGGCGGAGGCAGTAGAGTCCAAAGGGGAGGCATTGGCCGTTAGTTTGAACATTGCGAAGGCCTACGATCGGGTTTGGCACAAAGCGCTTTTTTCGAAGCTCCCTTCCTATGGGCTTCCCTAGAAATTGTGCAATTTGATCACCAGTTTTCTTGCAGATCGGAGCATCAAGGTCGTTGTAGACGGTGCATGCTCCGACTACAACAAATGCACAAGGTTGCGTGCTATCACCAACGCCGTTTCATATCAATGATATGTTGCAAACCGGTAACATTCATTACTATGCGGATGACAGCACTGGTGATGCTCTATACATCGGCCGTGCCAATATTTTTCGGGAAAACGAGCACCGGAACAAACTTGTGTCTGAAGTCGAGTCTTTGCTGAACAAAGTCTCAGATTGGGGGCGACTAAATCTAGTCCAGTTTAATCCTCAGAAGACACAAGTTTGCGCGTTTACCGCTAAAAAGAACCCCTTTGTCGTATCTCCTCAGTTTCAAGGCATTCCCCTTGTTACCTTAACCAGTATCGGAATCCTCGGCGGCGACATATCGAGTGATGTGCAGTTTCGTGGTCACTTGGAAGAGAAGGCCAAATTGGCCTCCAAAAAGCTTGGCGTGCTCAGCAGAGCGGGACAGTATTTCATGCCGGCACAACGCCTACAACTTTACAAGGCGCAGGTTCGGCCTCACATGGAATACTGTTCCCATCTCTGGGCTGGGGCTCCCCAGTGCCAGCTCCTTCCACTTGACCGCATCCAGCGCAGAGCGGCTCGAATCGTCGACGACCGAGTCCTTTCCGGTCGGTTCGAATCATTGGCGCTGCGAATAGATGTTGCATCCCTTTGCATTTTCTTTCGCATTTACCACGGGGAGTGCTCCAAGGAATTGTTCGGATTAATCCCAGCCGCCAAATTTCACGAACGCACATCGCGGCTGAAATCGCGATATCATCCACACCATCTGGATGATTGGCGGTCCACCACTGTGCAATTTAGAAGATGTTTTCTTCCTCGCACAACTTCCTTGTGGAATCGATTACCACCAGCGATTTTTCCGGACCGATACAACTTGGGGACCTTCCAGAAAAGAGTCTACTCCTTTTTAAAAGGCCGGCAACGCATCTGCAATTCCCCTGGTGTTGCAGTTGTTCATGGGCGGCTGTAGTCACTTACCATCAGGTGAGCCGCATGCTCGTTTGCCCCCTCTCCTATAAAAAAATATATGAAAAGATATTGTATTATAATTATATTTATAATTATCTATCTAATAAATTATTTATTTATTTAATACTTTAAAAACGAATACAGTCAAGTCTGGCAACTTTACCAATGGAAGTTAACAGAACTTTTGTTGATTTTGTTATCTGTATATAGTCTAGTGTTTAAAGTATATACAAAGTGACGATGAAGTTATCACGTTAAATGAAAAGACGTATTCTATACAAAGTTCTTTAAACATACACAACTAAAAAAATATATAACAATTAACATTCTGGGCGCGGTAGCCTTTTTTTTGTTTTAATATTAAACAACATCATGTAAATGCATCAGATATCACCTGATAAATACTAGAAGTTCAAAGACCCATGGCCCGTGAAGGCCAAGAGACCTATATTGTATTATAGTGCAACGTTGCCAATTTTAAATAATCAAATAAAGTAATAAATTAAGCAAAAAATGTACTTATATGTAACAAAATAAGGCATAATTCTTATGCGCGATGCGACAAGAATTGGGACGGGGTGTTGGGAGGGTGGGATGTGGTCAGTAAGTCACTTAGTCCGACGCCGGCGTCCTTGGGAACGGTTCATTAATCGCTTGACCTAATTTTAGTTTTTCGCGTACACGTCCTTTTAATTTAAAGTTTTTTTTTGTGGATATTTTCATAAGTTTCTTGATTTGTTTGTGATAGGACACGTTAATACTATAATAATAATTGTGTTGAGGAGGTGGTGTGACTATTTGTGCGAAATTTGACGCTTTCTTTTACTGTCTTGTATTTTTTATTTGTGATAGGACTCGTATATAATAGATAAGTGATATTTAATAACTTAGTGGTGTGTCAGCCCGTGCGCAATTGGACGCTTTTATTTTTTTAAACGTATAACTTTTTTTATTTTAAAATGCCTCGTATTAATTTTACGTCATTGGAATACACCGATATGGTTTTAATTTATGGAGAATGCCACCAAAACGCGTCCCTGGCATTACGAACATACCGAGAGAGGTATAATACCACACGTGTATGTCCTACAGACTCACGGATTTTTATACGGGCAGTCCAAAGATTACGTGACGGCGAAAATTTGATTCCACGTCAGGTTGAAATTCCTCCGCGAGTCGCCGTGGCTCAGGAAGAACGAATATTAAATTATTTCGCTCGTAATCCAACATCAAGTCTCCGTAGAGCAGCTCGCCAATTCTGTGTACACCACAAGTCTGTTCACAGAATATTAAAAAAAAACAAGCAACGGCCGTTCAAATACGTAAAGGTACAGGCTTTATTAGATAGAGATAAGCCAGTTAGGGAAGCCTACTGTGAATGGCTCCTGAGCAAAGTAGCTAATGACTAACTTTTTAGCAAACGTAATGTGGACTGACGAGAGCACATTCACGCGTAACGGAATATGGAATCGGCAGAACTTACGATACTGGAGTCAAGAAAATCCGCAACTGTGTCGAGAGTCTATGCACCAATATAGATTTGCCGTTAATGTTTGGACTGGAATACACGGAGATCAAATAATTGGTCCCGTGTTTATCGAAGGCAACCTTAATGGGCCTAAATTTTTGGAACTGCTTGACGACACAGTGGCGGATTACGTTGATGGACTATCGTTGGGGGCCAATAGCCGGTTATGGTACCAGCTTGATGGAGCACCTGCTCATTCAGTGGTGGCTGCCAGGCAGCACCTCACTGAGATGTTCGGAGAGAACTGGATTGGCAGATACGGACCTTCTCGGTGGCCAGCACGGTCTCCGGATCTAACACCGTTAGATTTCTTTTTATGGGGTTACATAAAAAATGAGGTGTACTCTACTGAAGTAACGACTGTCGAGGACTTAAAAATAAGAATAATGCGGGCTTTCGACAAAATAAAAAATTTTGCAGCCAATGGTGCCCTCTTTCGAAAAGTCCGAAATAATATCATGCGACGATGTCAATTATGCATTCGGGTACACGGCGGATATTTTGAAAATTTAAAAATTTGATTTGTTTCATAAACTTGAGTGATTTCAAGGTTAAAGTGATTATTTGGATAAAAAAATATCATGAAATTTGTGATTTGTTGATAACATCGGATTAGCATCGCCCTACGCGTGCCTAATTACCTATGTATGGGCAAGTCCTAGGACCTAGGTATTATAATATAATTACCTATATCGATGTCGCATGAGCAATGAACCGCTGGCCGCGACGTTGCCGCTTCTACAAGTCATTTCAGGTCAGTTAAGTAATATTATCAAGGATGATTTATTTTATGTGATTTTTTACCCTATTTATTTTGTTTGAAAGATGCATTTTTTATTAGTTTTTATTATTGTTTATTTTATTATTTTAACAGACATATATCAACTTGTATTAACTGTTGTGCTATTTAACGTGATAACCTGGGCGCCACCCAGTATATACTAGGAACAAACATAAGCTTGTAATGCCGGTTACTAGACTCCACAGAATCAGTAATTCATTTATGGGGCAATGTATACGCTTTTACAGCAAAATCCTAGAACATATTCGAAGTTTGTCAATAAACAAGTTTAAAAGTTTTATTAAAGAAAAACTGTGCAAAAAGGGTTATTATAATATCAAGGAATACATGAATGAAAATAACCCTGGGAATAAGGTGATCGCCACCATGCTGGTTCTATGTCCCGCTGGGTTTCTAAGTCCCGCTGGGTTTCTAAGTCCCGCTGGGTTTCTTGCTGGTTCTTCCCAGGACAGAGGGTTTTTTCGAACCAGTGGTAAAGTAAAAAATGACTTTCAATAAGAATTACACATGTAATGTATATTGAATAAAAAAATATTCTATTCTATTCTATTCTATGAAAAATCATTTAAAAATTGTATAAACGAAATTATTGTTAAGTGAAATATGTTTGAAAAAAAAGTCCCGCTGGGTTTCTTGCTGGTTCTTCTCAGGACAGAGGTATTTTCCGAACCAGTGGTAAATAAAAAATGACCTTTAATAAGTATTATGTAATAATCAATATTGAATAAAAAATTATTCTATTCTATTCTATAAGTATTATGTAATCAATATTGAATAAAAAATTATTCTATTCTATATCTGTTACGGACGGCGAAGGGAGACGCCGCCCCGTCGCCCCTTCATTCCCCGTTACGCCCCGCGCACCCCCTACACCGCTCGGACGTCACGTGATGCCCGCGTCCAACAAGCGCACAGCGACGCCACGTGAGAACCCATCAACGTAGAAACCCCCGCCGCGTGAATATAAGAAGGGCATCGGGAGTCATTCTAATCGAATGATTTAGTTACGATTAGGGACAATAAGTTTTAGTACTAATTAGTCTCAGTTAATAAATAATAGAAGCTATCGAAGTAAAGTTAAAATCAGTCGCTCTACAAAATACAAATATTCAGTACACTTGCTCTCCTACATCGCCCCACTGTCGAACTTGTCCCTATCAATATCTTTGACGTAACGTAACATTAATGGTTATCAAATGTAATATATCGTTTTTAACATGTTGGTCTTAACATGTATCTATAAAACTAACTTGGCAAAGTAACCATACCAATGATGTCACAATGTGACGGTTACTTTGCCATGTTTTGCTATACCTAGGGGTTGTCACTTTCAACCTATATTTTTAACCGTTACGATTTATTTAAAGAAATGGTTTATGTACTTGACATTCTATGTATATATGTTTGTATTTCGTTTTTTTTTATAGAATAAGGGTGACAAACGAGCACGTAGAGCCATAGTCATCTACATTTATCTTAGATTAAGAATCAAAATGCAGATGCGTTGTCACTCCTGAGGACTAAGATGGAACGCCTCATTTCTAGTAAAAAGGGTATCCGGTTCTCTACACTCGCCATACGAAACAATCAGCATTAAGCTGCTATTTTACTCTGGTATACTGTGAGAGCGTGGTCTTACCCCGGTCGAGCAGACCCATTCGTGCTACAACCATAGTATAGCTGCAGCGTGGCTCTACCACGTTTGCATGTTTCACCGTAGCAGCCCATTAGACCGATTTCACAAAGTGAGTCGTCAATCAATTAATCTTTATTAAAAGTGAAGGTAAAGAAAAGAGAAATCTATATTATTTTTACTGCTTTGTTAGGCATTAGTAATACGAGGGCGGCATTGAAAATTTCGGCAATCAAGGAAGTGACACAACATTACTATTTAAAAATGTATTTATTGCTTTTCGAAGTATTCTCTGCGAAATTTGACACATTTTTCCATACGATGGAACCAATCATTGAAGCAACCATTCCATTCGGAAGTTGGGGTCTCCAAAATGGCCGTTTTGTAGGCGTCCACAGCTTCTTCAGGTGATGAAAATCTCTGTCCACGCAATTTATTCTTTATTTTAGGGAAAGTATAGAAATCATTAGGCCTTAGGTCGGGGCTGTACGGCGGATGGTCTAATAATTCTATGTTTTCTTGCTCTAAAAACTATTTTGTTCTGTGTGCGGTGTGAGAACTTGCATTGTCGTGATGGAGGATGATGCGGCGGTTGCAGTTCTCTTTTCAGAAACGACCTGTGGCAAACAAATGCTAGCATACCATTCTGCATTAACCGTTCTTTGTCCCTCAAGAGGAATAGTCGTAACATGGCCGGTTTTGGAGACAAACGTGGCCACCATTTTTTTTTTGCAACACTCCGTGAACGAACAATTTTTGTTGGCTTTTCTCACTCATTTTCTCTCGCTTAAACTCGTGACTGGTTTTTTATTTCGAGTTCGTACGCGTATATCCAGGATTCGTCACCTGATACCGATGTTGTATACAGCATTTGAAAATCCTGCGTGGAATCTTTCGAGAGTTCTGACGCACCAAGTAACGCGAGCCGCTTTTTGCTCTTCACAGAGCGAATGCGGTATCCATCGGGTAAACAACTTTTTTACACCTAATTGTTCATGCAAGTTTATTTGTATTTGACTCATGCCAATGTCTAAAGTTGCCTGAATTTCACGGTATGTCACATGTCGATCTTCCTCAATCAGCTTACGCACAGCATCAACGTTTTCTTGGGTGACTGCAGTTTTTGGACGACCTTGACGGGGATCATCACTGAGCTTGACACGTCCACGTTGAAATTCAGCAAACCAGCGATAAATTGTGGTTTTGGATGGGGTTTCATCACCAAATGCAGGAATCATCCGGTCAACACACAATGTGTTGACGAATTATATTGTTTCTGTTAAACCACTTCGAAAGTCATAATAAATCATCGCTCTTGAATTTTCTCGAGTCAATTCCATTTTCTCAACGACTAAACAAGTTTGATAAAACCTTGTGACAAGACAGAGAATCTTTTTTTAAATAAATAAATGGTATTCGATTTTTAAAACCAAGGTCTTTTCAATTAAAAAGATTTTAATATGACAGGAACAGTGGAAATATTCCATTCCCGATACTTTTAGTGCAGCCTATGTATTATTATTACCGTGAAACCTGGCAACCATTTTGCCATTTTTGGATGGACTTAAAAGTTTAGAACCCATTTTCCAACAAAAAATGTACTGTCAGACTGGACGTCATTGTTAAATGTGACATTATATTCTTTATAGATTTGGTATTTATTAGTGATTTAAACAAATACTAACATTAAATATACAAAATACTCAAAAATAGAAAATGGCAAAGTTAACCTCAATTTGGGGCAACTTTGCTATCAGGGTATGGAGTGTAGAGAGAAGGAGGACCATCTCTATATATGAAAAGTATCCCTAAAAACGCGTCCAATAAGAGTGGGGCTGCAGTAGCATAGGATAAATTTAAAAAAAGCGCCAAAAGTAATTAGAATAAGATGGAGAAATAAACAAGGACCGACCAATCCGCTTGGTTTTATACTACGTAAATAGTTGAGATTTTGTATACTGGCATTTTACTAACTACTCTGTCAATCATGACATTTTTTAAATATTTGAATTCAGCTGACTTCAATCCGTTCACATCAGTTATCTTCATATCGTAGTTTTTCAGACGCCAGTGCTATTGTGGTAGGTTTTGGAACCTGTATTTTCAGTAAATAGTAGGCCACTTTTTCAACTTTCGCCCCTTATAAGATGGTTCTCCTTGTACTCTACACTCCATATATCAGGGTTTATAAAGAAAAAAAAAAGGATTTGACTTAAAGGTTGAAGGTAAGTTTACCTCATAATATAATACAGAGTCATGATTTGCTTCTTTAATTGTGTTGTAAATAGCAAATAACAAGGGTAGAAAAATAGTTGACATAAATGATTGCGTCTAGAAATAACTTATATATAAAATGGGTTAAATTATTTTTCTATGATTTTTTTAAATAAAAATGTATTTTAATTAAAGCCACAGAAAAAAAGTAAAATTTTTGGGACTATCAAATTATTTTAATCATTTTACTCGTACACTATTCAAGTGTTGCCATTTACTATATCCATACTATTTTCGTATACACTTATAAGACTACCAACACCAACAACACCAAGTTATTATTAGTAATAAATATACTATCAGTAATAATAAAAATAAAAGTGATAATGGTTGAAAATAAGTCTCTTAAAAAACTTCCTGCAATAATACATTATCTCAATCATAGTACTATATAACAATTCCATTTAATGTTATGGCAACACTAGCTAACACGAAATGTCACTGTATGGCACAAAGGCCCAGAAGCCTTGCCAGAAATATACATTTATAGTTTTTAGATACAATAATCTAAATAAGGCTGACAAACGAGCACACAGTCCACCTGATGAATTTGAATTTAACTAAATTTTGATGAAATTGAATTAAACTAAAGTTCAAGAGCACTGAACAAAGAGGTTACTTGGCAGGCACAATTCCGCGTTAAAATAAAATGCCACAATTAACTCTCGTGTTGCCATATCAAAAGCAATGCTGTCAATTAGTTATTGTAATTTCATACAAAAATGGCATATCTCGAAAAACGTTACATTTTCCGTGTTAATCGTAATTTTGTACCAGTATACCACCTCCTATGGCAATGTTTCCAGACTTGACTGTACTCGGTATTTTTCATAATTTCAACTGTGTATTAATTAGCACCCAAAAACAGTGTCATTTTTAATGATTATGAATGTTTTGCTATTGTGGGAAAACATTATTTAGATTTATTACAACAATTATTTTTTACTTGACATCATTTGATGATGACGACTACTAAAAAAACGAATTCTCGTTAAAAATTATTGTGACAAGCATTTTTTTATCTATAGTATAATTGATTTAAAGCCTATTATTGCACCTATTTGATTTTAAATTTTAAACGAGTATTTTTGTTTGATATATATTTTTGATTTAGAAATTATTGTGACAAGATTTAAATAAAAAAATTAAGTACGTAATCAAGGGTTTTTGACAACCCCGACACATATTTTCAATTTGTATGAATAATTGAAAAATGGGAAGGCAACTTTGTCACAAGCGTAAATTTTGCTATTTGCAACACAATTAAAGGAGCAAATCATAACTCTGAGTATTGTGTATTATATTATGAGGTAAACTTACCTTCAACTTTGAAGTCAAATCCTATTATTTTCATTATAAACCCTGATGGCAAATTTGTCAAAAAGTGAGGTTAACTTTGCCATTTACTATTTTTGAGTATTTTGTGCATTTACTATTTGTTTAAATCACTAATAAATACCAAATCTATGAAGAATATAATGTCACATTTAATATTGATGCCCATTCTAACAGTACATTTTTTGTTGGAAAATTGTTCCTAAACTTCCTTAAATGTCAAAGTTGCCACGTTTCACAGTACTGCTTAAAACAGACAAGTACATTTGTTACAAGTTTTTGGCTATGAGATAGATTCTATCTTTCATCCTTCTATTCTACTTTCTTCATTAAATGTTTTAGTAAAAAAGGTCTCCAGTTTACACTTACCATATGAAACACATCAGTGTAAAGCTGTTTTTGTATGCTGGTATACTGTGAGAGTATAGTCTATCCCCAGTTGAGACGATAGATTCAACTTGAGGGGGTTCACGCGTTATTAGATATTAGTAATAATGCACAGATTTTCTGTGGAACCATAGGATAATAGTTTTAAAAAAAAAATATATTACATACATTCAAGTCTGTAACAGAGCTGGCTAAGCGAGATCGCGTATGCTTGATATGAACGCGATTCTTCATCGTCTCTAGCGCCAGCGTGCAGTGAAGGCTCGCTGTGTGCGCAAGCATAGACTGTGGCGTAGCCCTGAAACAAAATATGCGCCATCTTTTTGTAAATTTGACGTGACAGATCTCTTTTTGCTGCAAAAAACTAAACAATAATCATAAATGACGGTGATAGTAGTTGTGCTGCTGGTGATGATTGTAGAGGTGGTGGTAGTGATGATGATCGCGGCAAGAAAGAACATCGTTTTATAAATTAGTACCTGTGTTTTATTATCTGCAAAAATCGACTTTATTACATACTACTTATTTTTTACTAAATATTTACCTAATTATATATTGTTACATTACATAATACTAAAACTTGCGTACAACATATAGGTGTCAATCCCGGTGCATCACTATTCAACCGCTTCATCTGTAGAGCACCTGCTAACGATTGGCATAATGGGCAATGAACGATACGCGCGCTCTGTAGATTGCTAATGTATACTATACTTTAAGAATTTACCTCTTTTAGAACCGGGTGTAAAAAATGTGGAATGAGGTTCCGGTTCCGTAGGATCCGGTTCTGCAAGTCTTAATACTGAATACCGAATATCACACGAATACTTGGCCCATAAAAATTTCTAAGTGCATCGGATTCGAACCTTGCGTCACGCACACGGGAGGCGGGCTGGGCGGCGTTGGCCGCAGCGAGCGCGGCCGCGAGCCCCGCGCGGCGCTCGCGCAGCTGCGCCCAGGCCGCCGCGCCGCACCGCGCCAGCGACGACACCTGCTCCTCTGCGCACGTACAACGGACATAACGAAACAACTACGCTACTCTACACCATAAATACTCAACTATAACTGATAACTTTCAAAATAGAACACTCCATTCAAATATTTTTTATGCCTGCCGTTGCTCGTACATTCCGTGAAATTATGGCGGAAATTTGGGGGCTTCTACAATTCCTACGGCACCACGATTCGCTCAGATGTCGACGAGATACGCCAAAAATTAAAAATAAAAATTTTCGATATCTCGCTTAGTTTCCGAGATATCGATACTCAATCATCGAATACTAAAACCGAATCAGCACGCCCCGACTTCACGTGGTCTTGTCTGCCTACCCCAATAGAGTTTTTGTAAAGTCGTAGGCGCGGGGGAAGTAGCAAATAGCAGGCACCTATGCGAGTCATAGCAGCTGGGACTGATCGCCAATGGCGACCAATAAACCAAAGCTACGGATGTGAGCCATCTAGAGTTTCCCCTTCGGGTACTTTCATTGCTAGCCAAGCCCTGCATATCCTATAAATTTGAGCGAAATCGGTAATGACGATTAGGTAATGCCTCCTTGTCAGTAAAACCAAAACTTTGAGAGATATGATTTTTTGTACACATTTAGAAATATCTCAACAAAAAAAAAACGAAATGGCTGCCACATAGAGGGGAAGGGGTTTAAACCTCAGTGTGTACTGAATCTGTGTATTAAAATCATCGATCACTAATATTAGTGATCGCCGATTAAAATATCTATCGCGTTTAATTAAATTGTTTTTATTGATTCCAGACGTTTCGGGTACTTTAATTTTAAAATAACATTTGATTGTTGCAATACCCGCTCTAACTTCGCTTGGGTGGGATTTATTAATGTGGCGTTATTTATACTTAAATGTATTTTTACTAACCCCTAGCTTACGGGCTCTGCCTAAAGTAAATAAATAAATAATAACTATTATTAAAAATTACATCAAAAACCACAACAAATTTCCTAGATTCAGAATAGATCAAAATTATGTTATAGTATCTATTTTAAGTATTATAAGCATATTCTTGAATATTCTACTTAATGGTAAGATATGATATAGCCAAAGATGGAAAAGCTCACTGACTTAGCTTTTTTTGTAATTAGATGGGACAAATGAATGTTGAAAAACTACGTTCCACTACTTTGCTATATGATTAAGTTAATATTAATTGAAAAGTTACTTGCGTGGTGGCAGTGTAAGAATACTCACTACCCCATTTTATTTCTTCCTGTAGTTGTCGTAAAACGGCGACTAAGAAATATGCCAAAAACAACTTGTGGCTTCTCAGCCAGGAAATTATGCCGATCGGAGATGGGAAGCAACGCCAAATTGCAAAATGTCTTATTTTGCGATCGTCAATGTGTTTGCCTAGAGTAACAATAAAGACTTTTCTACGTGGTAGAGCCATGCTGCAGCTATGTTATGGTTGTAGCACGAATGGATCGGCTCGACCGGGGAAGGTCCACGCTCTCACAGAAAATCAGCGTAAAATAGCAGCTTAACGCTGCTGTATTTCGTATGGTGAGTGTATAGAACCGGAGACCCTTTTTACTGGCAAAGAGGCATTACATCTTAATCCTCATGGGTGACAACGCATCTGCATCTTGAGTGTTTATTGAGGATAGATGTACATGTCTATGGGTCACAGTAACCACTTACCATCAGGTGGACTGTGTGCTCGTTTGTCACCCGATCCTATAAAAAAAAAGACAAATCCTCTCTACAATTTTGAATGCCCATGCCCCCTTAAGCTAAACGCACATTTGTCCGCACCGTATGCATCATACACATCATACGCGCCGTACGCGCCGAGTTATACTGATGGCCTCGCACATTTGCCCGTACGCATCGTCCGCGCCGTACGCAAATCTTTTGTAGTTATTTACAACCACTGGTGTGAAACGGTACAGTGAAATTGATCGCTCGAAATCACTATGGAAAGAAATATAGTAATAGCCTGCTTATTGGCAGAGGAAAAAGAAAATAAAATTCACAGAAAAAGAACATTATGGATTCATAATATTAATTTAAAAAGGTAATTGTATGGAGAATATGAAGGGGATATACTTTATTTAAAGACTTATTAGATGATGATGAAAGATTTTTTTTAGATATTTGCATTTAACATACAAGAAATTTCAAGAATTGCTACATATACTAAAACCATATACCAACATACCTGAACCAGAAAAAAGACTTGTTGTATGTTCGAGGTAAGTATTTTTATTGATAATTAAGTAATCAGGTATAATTGGGTATTTGAATTAAATTTAACTATTTTTATGTTAGTTCGGTATTAAAATAATTTATGGCTAAGAATACATATTGACAATCGATGCAAAAAAATTCAAATTATGTATAATTAATTACGAATGAATTAAAAATTATAAAAATATAAAAATTATCATGTAAGTCGAAACCACTGAGTATCATCACGCGCCGAACGTGCCGCGTTATATGACGTCATCAGCATTCGCCCTTCGATATCGTATACCTACCGCATTTTATACAATTCGGCGCGTACGGTGCGGGTGTAATGTGCGAGGTTTCATATGATTTCATACAACGAATTCTAAAATTCGGCGCGTACAAATGTGCGTTCAGCTTTAAACAGACTGATGGAAAAGAAGAAAACTATAACAGAAGATAGAAAAATAATTTTTGCATGTGTCCCCTTCGTAAAGATGTAATAAACTGATTTATAGTTTCCTTTTGGGGGCATTTACAATATTTATCTAAAAAAAATTATTAGTATTATTAAAATATGTACCGGTATCAGCACATTCACTTTGAATTGACACAGCCGACGAGCTTGCGACGGGATTCGCGTTTGAAAGCAGAGAGAGTGAAGCAGCAGTGGACGTCTGACTGCCTTGCCGACGCAGATCAGCTACGCATTTGTCGACCTTATTCTGTGAACAATAAGGAGAAACAATATACTACTATAGGAATATGATATTGTACTAACCAGATTCAACCGTTGAAGTTTTAGGGGATGGACGGGCAAGACGGAGATGATGGGCAAAAAGAATAATTCGTCTAGTTTATTGTCAAATTGTTAAAAATAATACACCGAGGATATGTTAAAAACGCTACCGAACCGCATGCATGTAGTGACGTACGGAATTGGGTTTTTTGTAGAAAAAGATTAATTTTACAAATTAATTATAATTATAACTCAATTTATTAATTCACTGTTACTAACTTACTTGCGTTGATAGTTCAGTTTTTACATATCCTTTGATGTTCATTTCAGTAGTAATACATTATTTTACTGTATTCACATAAACAAAGATGAGAATTTTGATTTCAAAAGTATGGGTGGGCAATATGGAACTGGGTAAAATGTATACTATAATTTTTTTTGTTTTTTTTTTTGCAACAAAATGACTTATTTTTATTAATTTCAGATGGTGTATAACTATAAAGAGAAGGTGATTGTGCAAACTGGTCTGAAGAAAGTTTTTTGGAGCCCAATCGGTTTTAATATCAGATGCTAGAAAAAAATATGGCATTCCGTATGCAACTATATACTGGCATTTGAAATCTGTCATAACTACAAAGAAGCTAAGCCGATTTGAATCTTACTTTACTCCAGGCCAAGAAAATAATTTATTGCAATATGTACAGTAATGGATTCATAATAATTTCTTACACTATGCCTTGAATAAAACTACTTTTACGGATTTTATCGCGTCAGGGAGTCTCCCGTAACCATGGGTGCTGGAAAGAACCCGAGACGTCGGGAATTTAAGAATGATTATAACTAAACGCGATGAAATTCGTAAAAGTAGTTTTATGCAAGGAATGGATTCAGTTTCCTATGGCCTCAAATGATCCAGGCCAACTTCTGTAACCTATGGACCATCAAAAATTGAGAGAAAAAGAGCCCCAACTAAAGAAAGAGTCCAGAAATAATTGGAGTAAGACAATCCACAGTGATACATGCCGAGAGTGGACCCATGAAGTGAACAAAAGAACATGAATTCTAGACCCATCTTATGGGTCTAGAATCATATTTTTGTGAAGACTGCTTTGATTAAATGGTGATTTTGGTTTCCAAACGTTTTGCCCATCAAAGAAATTCGTTTTGCCTGCCCAGGTTAGGCAAAACAGATAATGGCATGATTTAAATAAAATAAATGTTATTTACAGAATGTTTAATTTTTGAGTGGATTTTTTGTTTAAATTTAAAACTTAAATAACTATTGTTCTAAATTTAAAACTTAAGTAACTATTGTTGTGTATTGTGTTGTTTATTGTAGGGTAGGCGAAGTGTAGGGCGACCCCCCACGAGATGGAGTGACGACCTGGTAAGACATGCAGGAAGTCGATGGATGCAGGTGGCTCAGGACCGTGCTTTGTGGCATTCCTTGGGGGAGGCCTATGTTCAGCAGTGGACTTGTGAAGGGCTGTAATGATGATGATAATGATGAACTATTGTTCCTTATAACAAAAAGACTTATTAAAGAAATTGATTTTCTATGCCTATATTTTAATGTAAAACTTAACCTATTGTTATTACCCTACCACCTATTGAGTTTTTTAAACTTTTTAACATAATGCACCTGTATCTCATTTTCATTTCTGATACAGCACAATGAGTTTGCAATTGTCCAAGTCTCCTCCAAGTTATCTTTTCTACACTGCAATTCCTCAGAGACTTGTTGAAGAAGCCACACTCTGCGTTGGAGGTCTTGGATACGCTGACGGGATACATTGCGTTGCGACACTGTAATAATGATGTATAAATTCTTAAGTGCTTTAGTTAATTAAGACAACACAACGTAATAAAATAATTACTGACACATTTTGATTTGAAATATTTCATATTGTTTTGTTTTTCACATAAATTATGATATTTGTACCTGAAAATGTAATCTGTGCTGGAAATCTTGTTAATGCCAGGTGTAAAATATCCAGACTGGTGATGAGGAGATGAAACGTTTGTGCAAGATGTCACTGTGCTGTGATTATCAATCTACCTGCCAAGAGTGACAGCAAATTATCTCTACAATAGGAAAGGTCACTGTCCAGCAGTGGACTTGATTGATTACTGATTGAGTTGTACTAGTAGCCAAACCTCCACATCTAAGCATTAATTTTCTGTGTGGGAAGAAATTAAATATTATTTGAAAAATCCTTATGGATGAATAGAAAGTTTACACAATGAACTTTTACGTGCAGATAAAGAAGAACAAGATAGATATTGTCACAGTGACGAATAATCAAATGCTAAAAATTATGCACATGTAACTGACTGATGAATTATAAAAGAATTAATTCTTAGTTTAGAACTGCAAGTTTAAACAGTTTTAATCTATGGGAGTTAAGTTTTATAAAAATTAATGCTTACCCTTCGTAGTGATCTTATCCATCAGTTGATTTAGTGTCTCTTGAGATTGCTGCAATCGGTTCTCAGCATCGTAAACCTTTTCCTTTAAATCTTTTTGCTGCTGATACAGGCATATTTGTTCAGGCACAATCACATTCACATTCAGATTCTACTGAAAAAAAAGGTTTCAAATTTAATGGTAATTTTTGTCCATGAAATAAGAAAATAATAATTTATTTTTCTAGCTTATATTAATGTACTAAAAATATAAATTGAAACAAAAATAATAACAAAGCTTGTGACATTGAGCCCTTTAAGAAAAGTATTTTTCTTGAGATTTTCATTAAATAATTATTTCTTTTCAAAAGGAACAATCACAATAAAACACTATTAATATATAATAATTTGAGACAGATCTGATGAGATTTGATATATTAATATCCTTTATGATTGAAATATTATCTTATTATAAGCCTTTACTTAAAAAGCACCACATCTAGAGTTCAAGCAGAGTTGAAAGAAATTGACTAGTTGACACTATTTGTGGTGATAAGCTAAATCAAGCAACCATTAATTAACAAATGTCTCATCGTATACCTGCAGCTATAGCAAAACAGTATGGAATCTACCCTTTCAGACTGGATTCTTACTATGCTTTAGAAGAAAATGGTGAAAGAGAAAGTGAAAGGTGAAAGTTGAGATAGTAGTAAGGCACATAATAAGAAGAAACAATGGCCTACATACAACTGGTATGGTTGTAAGTCTCAACATTTAGGGCTAAACATCTTGGCAGAAAGAGGTTTGCCCCACAATTGCCTGCAACATTAGGTGGCTGCTGAACTTCAAGATTTCATTGCTTGAATCATTGGAATATTTCTGCCCACATCCAAGATGGGGAGTTGTGAAGAATAGCCCATTTCAAACCATCTTCCCCAAAGTATTTTATCTCTAAGCTATTTTGCCAGGCCAGCCAATAGCCACATCAACTTTTTTATAGAATAAGTATGACAAATGAGCAGATAGTCCACCTTATTGTAAGTGGATACGGTGACCCTTAGACATCTACATCTATCCTCAATTAAAAATCAAAATGCAGATGCTTTATCACCCTCCAAACATTAAGATGGAATGCCTCGTTTCCAATAAAAAGGGGCCTCTAGTTTTCTACACTCACTATACAAAACACAACAGCATTAATCTGCTATTTCACCTGTGGTGTGTCAGTGGTCCTGCCAGTCTTACATTATCATGAAGAGACATTCCAAACACATCGGTATCGACCAGCAGTGGAGAAAACAGAACAGTATCAAAACTCTGAAATGATCCAAAATTTTACAAACCTGGCTGAAAGCGCTTTTTTTCTTACATATGCTCACATCGTTACAAAACACTTGTAGTCTCTTATCCCTGATAACATTTTTAGGGTAAACATGTTCCATCAAACTGCGCCATACCATGTAGTATTGACCTCTGCACATTCTGAAAACGCAGTATACAGTAAAGTCCTTTGTAATTATATCAATCAGATATCAAAAATTAGGATAAGTTTACATAATATTCATGAAACTTACAAAGTCACTTTATCTACTGTAGGAACTTTCTCAGCTGGACAGCCCATGGCCAAAAGCCATTCAGTAAACTTTTGTGGCACTTCATAGCTACAAAGTTTATCTTCACTCATTATTAATTCTGTTATAAATTCGTGCGTAAGAAAATTTCATTGAAATACATAAAGTATTTAAATTTCAAAATTCAAATATACAAACAAACACAACGACAATAACCAAAGAGTTATTGAGTTGTTGTTACGACTTATTCGGCAATTAAATGAAGCAAAGGTCTTAGACTATACAGCCTTATCTGATGCGTCATATTTCAAAACTTTTAGGAAATTTTAACAATAGCTTCACCCAGCAAACAGTAGATGACAATAATATCTAAAAGAGATATTATCCTCATAAACTGTCCGCGGGGTTAAGCGGATAAAAGAACCTGAAATTTAATATCACCATCGAAGCACATGATACATCGTTCCATTAATAATTCAAATGGACAGACGCTCAATACATTGAATTGTAACACTTTTATGTATCAAAAACTACTTCAAACCATTATTTAAACGATAAAACAGAAGCACCACATCCGCCGGTGGTCAAGTTCCCGCCAAAACTCCTAACCAAAGAGTTGTCGTTGTTGTTACGATTCGCAAATTAAGATAGCCAAAAATCTCAAACCATACAGGCTTTTCTGACTTGCATAAAACTTTTCACAATATGCTGATGAGTCTCATTGCAGGATTTTGGTAGGATATTTTAGACTTTTTAGAACCCAAGGTCATTAGCAGAAAAAAACCTCTGAGATTTATATCACCATCGCAGCATTTGCTATACTTTTCCATTAATATTTCACATGCACAGACGTTTAATTCATAAAATTGCGCTACTTTTAGTAAGTAGATATCAGTATCTTTTCTCCAGTTAAAGACAGCATAAAACAATTATAGTTAATGTTTCTTATTAAAAATTTACTTTCATTATAATTTTAATATTGTCAATAAATTTTATTTTCGTGATTGCATAGAAAAAAAAATACTCACTTCCATTTAAACTTCCTATTCTTTCTTTGTACAACTACAATCACATCACAATCAAAATCAATCACATTAATGTACATTTTGTCTAATCGTCTTGGTGACAACCAGTTTAATTATCTCTATAACAGGCACAGCATTATTTCAGTAGTGTTCGACCTTTGGTCGAAGTATATATCTATCAGTAGCCTTGAAGTGATTGGTACAAATTCTACTGCTTTTGAAAGGCGTCCATTCTGATTCATTTCTTTGTTTACGCAATTCGACACTTTAACTAATAAAAGGAATGTAATGTGCAGTCGTTGCATCGTCGTCACACAGTAGCGAGCTCTTACAGTTGTTTTGTAGAGCCATGCTGCAGCTATATTAGTAGTATAGTTGTAGTACGAATGGGTCGGCTCGACCGGGGAAGGACCACGCTCTCACAGAATACCAGCGTAAAATATTAATTCTATAGTTGTAGCACGAATGGGTCGGCGTGATCGGGGTAGAACCACGCTCTCACAGAATACCAGCGTAAAATAGCAGCTTAATGCTGCTGTGTTTCGTATGGTGAGTGTAGAGAACCGGAGACCCTTTTTACTGAAAAGAGGCATTCCATCTCAGTCCTCACGGGTGACAACGCATCTGCATTTTGATTCGCAAACGAGGATAAATGTAGATGTGTATGGGCCACAGCAACCACCTACCATCATGTAGAATGTGTGCTCGATTGTCACCCTATCCTATAAAAAATCCTATAAAAAAGGATTTTTTTATATATTTATAAGTACTGTCCATTCTTCTTACGATATTTTCATCCTTAAGGAAGGCGTAACTGTTTTTGTTGCATCCTACAGCTATTTCCATTTATTTACCACATAATTTTAAAACGACTTTAATTTCTATGAGTATGTAACATTTTCTATGGATTAGAATTACAATCGTGTCTCAGGAGGGGGGAGGGAGAGTGGGGGGACAGAGGAGTGTCCTCTACACCCTGCCACCACTCCCATAAGAAGGTAATACACCGTTCTTAAGAAAAATTAAAAAATAAAACCTCATAGACCTGACCTCAAAATGATAACATTTATTTCTTCCGGCAGGAAGGGGAGCGAGGACGAAATCAAATGTCAATTAATATAAATTGTAAATACGGCTAGTTGTAAAATTGTTATCATAAGATTATAATTACTTACTTTTATTATTGTTGATTGTGACATTTTTATTTCATTATTGTTTATAATTACAGGTATTTGTAAAATATACCCAGTTTAAAATGTAACGTGTTTCATTATTGAAAAATCCATGTTTTTGTAGATAGAGAAATACTTCTAGATATTATAATTAACCCTCATTTTAACTGTATAGTGGCGGTTTGAAAATATGCACTGAGATGACAAAGCGAAATGAAGCAGGAAATGGGCAGCAGTATCTTGCAAATAACAAATAGAAACTTAAAAAAAAACAAGCGAGAGTGTCGTGGAACAATCGGTTAAAACGAAGTTCCTTTCATAGTATATTATTGATAAACGTATTATATTATTGATTGACAAATACAAACATATTAATTACTAGCATCTATTAAAATGAAGCGTCATTTAAAATCTAAAATAAAATAAATTTTTTTTCATGGCAAGATAAGAAAAAGTGCGAGGGCGATGGATATTATTCCATCTCGCTTCCGTACAGCCGCCAAGGCCGTCTACACTACGTCAGAAGGGGTCATGATGGAAAAATCTTACACTCTTTTTCGCCTAGTCCCCATCCGCCAAATTTGTACCGTCCGATAAGGAACTTCGTTCCAAAAACTGCGGTTGCCAACATGCCTGCCGTGACAACTATGGCAATATCCTCCATAAGAGGCAATATATATATTAGGCTGTAATGAATGAATAAAAAAATCCGAATGTTATAGAAATAGTATTTTGATTGCAATACTGACTGTTTAAAGCGAGACACACTGAAGTCGTCACGTCAGATGCAAGTCTAGGCTGATCAACCGTATTTCATTCCTTGATACGTGTTGTTGTGTAAACGTTATGAATTGTATACCCTATGTTGCTGTGTATGTAATTTTTAGGCAGTTAGTACGGTAAATGTTTTCGGTTTTTTGGAAACGTTCATGCGCTAATCACCCTAATAAAGTTTTATAATCAAAAATCCAATTTCCAAAAATAAAGCTATTTAAAACACACTCTACTCAATGTTACCTTATAAAAATACTTAAAATATTGTACCGAATGAACTTATTAAAAATCTATAATACTAAATTTAAAAAAAAATAAACGATTGCGGTCGGTTAAAACTTAGGTGTATTCGATTTATTTATGGCTAAACTAGGTTTGGTTGGTTATTTTCGAGTAAATCTAGATCTCAGTGGCCCAGAGTAGCCTGAGGGCCACTCAAAAGTCATGTACATTCATCTAAGTAATTCTAAGTAAATTCAGGTAAACATAGGCTTATCATTTATTCTAGCATTACTGGTACATATCCAGTGGCAGATTATCCTTAAGGCAAACTAGGCACGGGCCTAGGGGCGCAAAATAAAAAAGGGGCGCACGCGGAGATTTTTAAAGTAATAAAATAATAAGTAAAATTAAGTTACACAAAATAAAATTAAAAAGTAGACTTCTTACATATAGAGAAGTAGAGCTTCCGAAGCTCGCCCCGTCTACTTGATTACTCCTACATCGTCCTCACTCTCTCATCACATTTTTCATTACTGTGACATGTCCTAATTATTTTGCAACTAAAATATATTATAATTTATATATATTATAGTTTATTTGCAAAAAAACGTAGTCATAATTTATAATGTATAGCGGCCAGAGTGGCGCCGATGAAGTGCTAGCCTATCGGCTAGATGCCATCGGCTTTTAATCCGCCTTTGTACATACCTTGATCAATCAAATCGAATACACATTAGTTAAATCAACCGCACTTGTATGCCTCGTTATAGCTACTATGAAAGTAATATAATACCATTACAGCCTATCTAAAAATACATAAACATAGGCCTCTTCATAGTTTGCCCCCCTTTGCCGTAGTTGTCACGTTTGGCAGGTTGGTTGGCAACCGCAGTATTTTATTATTTTGAGTTGTAGTGAGCAAGATGCTGCTGCCCTTCTCCTGTTTCATTACCCTTTATATCCTCTTAATCCCGCGGTAGTGGATTCTTTTAAGCCGGCACTAAACGGCAATTTTGTATTGACATATTCAATGTCCTTAATGCTTCTCCTGAGAAGCCCTGATTAATAATAACTTTTAGGCGACATTATTTTTATCCTGCCTACTGTCAGGGTGCGCTTTACTTTTTTTTTATAGAATTAGGGTGACAAACGAGCACACAGTCCACCTGATGGTAAGTGGTTGCTGTGGCCCATAGACATCTGCATCTATCTTCGTTTGCGAATTAAAATGCAGATGCGTTGTCAGCCTCGAATACTAAGATAGAATGCCTCTTTTCCAGTAAAATGGGTCTTTACCACTCACTTTTCCTGGTTTTTGCCGATTATTGTTAAATTGTGACAACCCTTACATGCTTATAACAATTTAATTTTTTTTGTTATTTTTTTTTAAATCTTTAATTTTAATTGTTTTTTAAAAACAATTTGTACCGGCGGAGATCAAACTTGTTTTAATTGCGAACCTTTTATGAAACTTTTCAGTGAGAAATAATCCATTTTTTTTTGTAAAATATATTTAATTAATCAAAGTATGGACCGTTGTCATCTATGTATTTTTGCCATCTCATAGGTAGTCCCTTGATCCCTTTACTAAAAAACCATGGGGGCGAGAATCAATAAACTCTTTGAAAGCGGTTTGGACTGCCGCATCGGAATTGAATTTTTTTCCTTGTAAGAAGTTGTCCAAATTCCGGAAAAATGGTAATCTGTTGGAGCAAGGTCCGGGGAGTACGGTGGACGTCGCAGACATTCCAATTGTAGCTCATCTAACTTAGTGGTTGTTTGTTATGCAGTGTGTAGTCTTGCGTTGTCGTGAAGCAGCAGTGGCCTAGAGCGATTGACCAATCTCGGTTGTTTAGCAGCTAGTTCTTCCTTCATGGTTTGCAGTTGATGATAATAGATATCTGCCGTAATCGTTTGGCCAGATTTTAGAAAGTAGTGAACGACACCGGCGCTAGTCCACCAAACACTCACAAGTACCTTTTTCTGAGTCAATTATCGTTTAGGGCAGGATTTGACTGGGTCTCCAGGGTTTACTCATTGCGACGAGCGCTTCCGATTATCGTACAGTATCCACTTTTCATCACAAGTAATGATTCGATTTAAAATCTCTTTATTATTGTATCGGTTGAGCAAAGTAACACAGCAGTCGCCGCGTGTTTACAACTTCGATTCACTCAATTCATGAGGTACCGATTCCCGACGCTTCAAGTGGATTAATAAAGTTTCATCACTTACCCCGAAGCCTGCAGCTATCTCTGAAGTGCTTTGTGATGGATCCGCTTGCACAATAGCCTTTAATTCTTCATTTTCCACTTTGGTCTCCGGCCGTCCATGGGGTTGGTTCTGAAGGTCGAAATTTTCATAATGAAAACGTCGAAACCAAAAACGTACCGTGCTTTCTTTTGCGACACCAGCGCCGTACACATCATTAATCCTTAGAGCTGTTTCTGCAGCACTGGTGCCATGGTAGAACTCGTACTCGTAAATATACCGATATTTCATGTTTTCCATTGTGCGGTAATAAGCGACGCCAAAGAAAAAAATAATGAGGAAAAAACAAATGAATGACTGTTTTCAAAACTCAAATGTATCAGTTAAATGAATTTATAAATTTGAATTTGGAATTCTTAACCAAAGAGGAGATATTTCAGATCAAAGTGGTTAGTACGACAAAACGCTAATTTCATATTTAAGGACCTAATATAACAAATAAGAGAAAAGGCCAAAGAATACTATTTAGTGTGAGTATAATTAAAATTCGCGTCCTCAATACATTGAATAAGCCTTGCCCTTGTGTTTCCATATCAACTACATAAGTACAAAGATCCAAAGTTGACTTTCTACAATCGTTAACACTTATAGAAAAACATACTCGAGGCTTTACATTAAACCACAAAATAAAGCTCTGAGCAAACTGAAAAATATATTTATGCATCCGGCTGAACCATCGCGATGACAATAAGTTTATGCAGTTTCAGTTGGCACGTAATTCGAAAACCGATTTAAGATTTAAAATTAAAGAAAAAAAATCCATCATGTATCTATCAAAAAAGAGGAAAATTTTGTTATTATAGATTTAATCACTGATGTCTTTCAAATTGTCGTTATTTTTATTTACATTTTTACCGTAAATTTTTCAACTAAAAATTTAGTGATACTATAACATAATAATTAGTTCCTATCTAATTATTGTAAAGACAACTAATTGTATGCGTGAGATGTCACATTGAATGAACTTCGAAGTGGATCGTTATACACCTGCTTGGGCACATATCGCCCTTTGTGCGGATCTCACATGGTCTACAGAACCACCAGATGATTTTATCATAGCAAATCAGGTGAATTGATATATTAATGTTACAATAACTTCGGAAATGCAGTTATTTTGATGTAATAAAATCTTCATGTTTAGGATATTGTCTATATAAATTTCAAAATAAATACATCTTTGTTACGTTTATTAGAATTTCTATTATATCTACATATACAGTAGTAGTTTGTGTGAATCTCACAATACTGGCAGTCCCCAAATGGGGCAATGAAAGTCTTGTGAAATTCAATGCCTCCAAAACACAAGCGTCTCTTCACTGCAAAGAGGAGCCAGCTCACCTTGGCTCCTTTCCGAAACGTATCACTGGAATACACTGATCGCCTTCAGTTGTTGGGGGTTGAGATTTCCTCAAACTTAAACTTCGGATGATTCATTGAGTCCAAGGCCTAAGCAGCTGCAAGGAAGCTAGGGGTCCGTGCAAATGTGCAGCGGTACTTCACGCCGGGACTTACTTACTCTTTATAAATCGCAAGTCCGGTCGTGCATGGAGTATTGCTGCCATATATGGGGTGATGCTGCAAAATGTTACCTAGTTGCTTTGGACTCAATGAAAAGGCGTGCTAAGAGGCTTATTGGTGACCCAAATTTGGTTAAAACCAATCACACCAGCCTCGAACACAGGCGCAAAATTAGCCTTTCGGTTGTCTACAGAATGCACTTTAGATTGCGTAACTTAATTCCTCTCTCCCTCTTCCACCATCGTTCAACCAGTCGCTCAGAGTGATTATCTAGTTCTATTTGTTTGTGCGACCAATTATGCGAGATTATTTAGCAGGGCAGTTTTACTATAGCAATTGATATACCACTTTACAATGCGTAATAAATAATAAAATCTAATGTGTAAAGAATGCAAGACACAATATATTTTAGTTTCTGCTATACGTACAGTTCTGTTGTGTAATGTACGTTAATTTTTATATGAAAATCGGAAAAACTTACATAAATAATGTTATGTTCGCTATTACTTAGTTTTGCTGTTATGCAACTTTTAAAACTTATGTTGAATGCCATAAAGAGTAAAAATTCATTAATAATTAAAAATTTTTATAACTATCTGTTTAATAAAAAAATTACCATATACATTACAGCGCCTTTGGGCACAACATTGTCGTGTTTCGCAAGTTCTTCAAGAAACAACATCAGAATCACCACAGGTTATTCAACCTGCTAATCAATGCGGAGTAACAGGTCTGATAATAACTATATTTACTTGCAATTCGTATTGATATTTGCTGCATACCCAAGTTTTATACAACTTCTTAGATTCCCACGTAACGACGGGACAAGAAAATGGAAAATGTTCTCGGAAAAGTGTAAAGGACGTAATACCAGATTCAAGATTGGCTCAATTTTATGGAAATTTTTATTACGACGATATCAGGTTATTAACATCTATATCTGTTTCAATTCGATTTTTTAATACATACTGAGAATATTTTATTACGTTAAATGTTTTCCGTAAATTGAAAGTTTGAAGGTCTTTTTCCGGCCAAATATCTAAGTTCAAATATTGGTTAATATGTTTTTTTTTATTTCAGAGAAAATTCATACAAGATCGCTAAAGAGAAAACACCTGGACGCGGTTATAGCGGTCTTGGATGTGACAATTCTGACCTTACAGAATGCTGGATGCTGCCAGAGGTAAAATACATTTCAATATAATGTTCGCCGTGTGGTGACAGTGTTACCATCCATCACTCCATTTGTACCACATAACGGTGCGTACATATCACATAACATAACATGTTGTACAACATTGTTATATAACGTAACATAAATTTTATATAACTGGAGAGTATTTTTCTCTAGTCAATAAACTATGACGAACCCAGTATGTCTTTTCTTTTGTTATTTAAAAGTACAAGAGTAGCTGCAGCAGCTAGCAAAACGTCCTCTTGTGTCGACATTATGAATAGCACTGCAGAACAACAAACAACAATGCATTGTTCTTCTAATGTGTACAGTATTGTTATATGTTGAAAAACAATGTAACATAACATAATAAATAAAAATGTGGACGTGTTATAAAACAAAAGTTACATAACATGTTACTTAATTTGTACGCACCCTAAGAGACATTTATAGGAAATACCAAAAAGATCTTATGATTTCCGATAGATGCGACGGGAAGCAGTCAAGTATGAAACGCCTGGTATACTTTCCTACAATAGAAGAGGCCAATGTCTAGCAGTGGACTTCTATGTGTTGATGATATGAATGATTTTTGTATTGTGTGTGTGTGTGTGTGTGTGGAAACTTCTTAAGTAAAGACCACTTTTTTATTACTTTTAAAGACACAACAGAAAAAGAGGCATAGGTAACATACAACAGCGGTTGCACTGCTGCTTGTCAATAGAAATAGGTGAGAGGATGGCATCTACCCTGAAGGACTCTTGGAAAAGGAGTCTTTCTTCCTAGTAAAAGAGTAGTTATTTCATTGATACGAATTCAATTCTTTCTAATTAAATAAACCAAGTGTATATACAGAAGAAAATAGTAGTTTTTGTCTTCTGCCCAAGGCTTTTCTGCCCAAGACACGCTCACTGTCCCTACATCAAATTTTTGAAGAGTTTGATAATTTTCTAGACTCATAGGAAAATACTAGTGTAAACGGAAAATTGATTATTTTTCGGCAGAAATCCGATAATTTGTGAGACCATGTGTTTATTCAGACTTTAATTGAAGTCAATGGACTTTTAAATTACAAAGTTTCATACTCTCAAGTCCACCGAAATAAGCTATATGAGGTGTCCCTTATGCGCAAGACTCTTCGGAGCCATAGACGTGCGCACCATTACGAGTTCTGTTTTTAGTCTTTAAACTGAAAACGTGTTAATGTAGGTGTTTACAATATTACAAATATAGGATTATTGGAACGAAGTTCCTTATCGGACAGTACGGGTTTGGCGGATGGGAGCTAGGTGACAAAAAGTGTAAGATATTTTCGTCACTACCCCTTGCCATAGTGTATTTTATTTTAAATAACGCTTCACTTTAATAGACGCTAATAATTTATAATAATATAGTATACGCTATTAATACGCTAATATAAATACGCTAATAATAATATACTATGAATGGAACTTTTTTATTATTATATAGTAGTGATATGGTTTCATAAACATTTTTCAAAAACGCAAAAAGAGATCCAAAGTAACATTCGCATATAATAAATAATTTTATGTATACAGGTGGACTATTGGTTCCGGAAACTGATGGACGACACTGGAGAGCGTATACCAAGACGTCGTAGACAATACAGAATGCCCATAGAGGACGATTTGTGCGTACTATTTATATACTACATAATAATTATTAGGTTTTATAGACAGTGTTGTATTTCAGTGGATCCAAATTTTATATTTAAATTCAAATATATAAATAATGATATAGGTACCGTTATTGCAGTTTTTGAAAATACTATTAAATAAGGTTTCTACTTCTTTATCTAAAATTATCCAAAATTGAATGTGATTTATTGGGCATCAACTAAGCGTACGCGCGCTCATCGGTGTGCGATTCAATTCACAACACTTTTGCCTACCGAACGACCCTTACGAATGTGTGCGTGCGTAGTAAAATACTAGGCTTTAGATATTTATGAATGACAATCAGTTAAAATAATGCATTACCACGCATTCTGATTTTAAGGCTAAGCGTCCACTAGGCTCGCCGAGCCGAGTCCAATCGAATCGCAGAAAGTTGCCTCCTATATATTTATTATGAAACTGCGTCCATTAGCGACGAGTCACGGCGCGCGGAATTGAATCGACCGCGCGAATTGCTTGACAGGCGAATTTCTTCGCCGGTGCGATTCGATTCAACTCGGTGCGCCTCAGTCGACGCGGGAAGCGGATGCGCGCCAACGTATTTTTATTAATTTATATTGCTTAATAATAATCTTGCTAGAAGCTGCGTTGCAGAGAAGCCAGCCAGCCAGTGTCAGCTAAACACATTGTTGTTTTCGGGTCAGGATATCGTTGCTATTTCTGTCACTGCAGAATCATCTACTGGGTTGGTGTGAGAGTTGATAAATGTCACCGTATACTTGTAGCAAAGTGGCGTGTTCAACACAGCAACTTCTTACAGTATTCAGAAGCTATCGTCATATAAAAAAGTCACGACTAAAATATTTCGATTGCTTTGTTTTCTGTTATAAGATTGAAATGTGAAATGATTTCTTATGTTTATGCGAACACTACACATTTAAATGAAACAAATTTTTTACTGATTTTATCGCGTATATGAACTTATTTTATATTATATTATATTCTCGACGTTTCGAGTACTATTCAGCACCCATATCCACGGGGATACTGAGGTGTTCGACGTCCCAGTATTAGTTATCCACGGCTACCTAATTTTAATTATAAACTGAAGGTAATATATAAAAAAATAATTAATATACGCGATGAAATCCGTAATAATTAGTTTCATTGAAATGTAGAAATTAACGGGTACCGATCGGCAGCTAGCGGGCGCTGGGGCCCCAGTGGGGCAGCAGAAGCTGCGGGTGAAGTTGCAACATTAGAGGCCCGTGTCCGTAGTGTTCGTGCACTCTGGGAAACGTCGGAGCACGGTAGACCCCAGCCTTTACGAGCCCCAAGTCCGCCACCCCCGTCACGTAAGATGAGGGCAAGACGAAGGCAGCCTCGTCGCTTAAACATTTGTACTCCTCCACCAGTATACTGCCTCGACGCACCAGCTCAGCTTTGCTACGATCCGACTTGTAAAGTAAGCATTAGTTATAAAATAATAAATTTTAAAAGATTTTTGAACATTGCCAACAACAGAGTCCATAGACAAATGTATTAGAGTGAAGGGAGGATTTCCTGTAACCTTAATAGGAATTGTATATGATACGTACTTTTTTAAACATATTGCATTGCATTGTAAAGTTATCAAGAATTAATCATCATACATGCATTTCTTGGAATAGTTGCCCGTATTCATTACTCTAGGCTGGCAGGTGATACTGATTCCATTCGTTTGCAGGATTTGAGCTCGGTATTTCTTGTACAAATTCCGCCATCAGTTTATCTTCAATTTCTTTGGTGATTCAGCACAGGTGAACCACATATCCCTAACATCCTTTAAAATACGAACAAATTTTAAAGTGTCATGAGAGTTTTTCTATAATTTATACGTTTAGATATCAAATGCATGCATTGTATGCATCAAATCATCATATGCAATACAAGTGTATTTTTCTCAATCATAATTTATCTTTTATACCAAGTATCATTATAAAATAATCGTGATTATTCTCAATTAGTTAAGTTTAGATTTATATCTTTGAAATAATTTGATTTAACCGTGTAGTGGCCATGTACAAATATGCACTACCACATGTTGTTCCGTGGGTAAGTAAGAGGCGACAGAGGGAAACTGAAAGAGGATTTATATGTGGCAGAGCCATGTTATGTTGGAGCTATAATATGGTTGTATCACGAATGGGGACTCGACTGGGGAAGGACCATGCTCTCAAAGAATACCACCTTAAAATGTGTTTCGTATGGTTAGTGCAGAGAGCCGGCGACCCTTTCTATTGGAACCGAGGCATTTCATCTTAGTCCTCAGGAGTTATAACGCATCTACATTTTGATTCTTAATAGAAAACAGATGTAGAAGTCTATAGGTCACAGTTATACTTACCATCAGGTGGACTGTGAGCTCATTTGTCACTCTTTTTCTATAAAAAAAAAGATGGACAGCAAACTGTGGTTGTCGTCAACCCTCCTACCAAGCGTGTATCAGCGGCCAAGTTCCCTTTACTAAGCAATATGTTGATTTAGAGTTAAATCTAAACTTTAATACTCAGTACTGTAAGATAATTATTAAGTCAGCCTTTAAATATTATTGTTTTCTCAGTTTCAGTTTGACTCACCAAGACCACTACATCTAACTGATTGTCAGCGGGCTATGGGCAGATTATCAGCTAGCGTCCAAGCTATCATGCGAGCGAACGCAGTTAGGTGTCCTATGTATCGAGGGACCAATGTGAGTCGGTATATTCCGACTGGCCAGCGACCAATGCGTTGTCCCGACCGACACGGGATTTGGTGGCCGAGAGATCAACCTACGTCAAGACTGGATCGTCGTCTAAAGTTACCACAAGTTCATAACGCCTCTGATGACGTCAATGAAAAGAATGTTAATAATTCCTTGGAAAATACAGAAAAAGAAGACTGTTCGGAAGCAAATGAAAAAGATACATCTAATCCTCAACAATCACCTTCAACGACAGACAACTCCACAGAGAAGCTAGAAAACGCTAAATCAACACAAAAAGAAAAGATTGTCATCGATGGTCAAGCTCCATCTACTAGCGCTGCAGTTTTGGAAAGTGAATTAAGTAGCAAACGACTTTACAGCACCGTTTTAAGTATGAGCGCACCGTCTCCAATCACTTTAACGCCAGGTTGTGTTAGATTAACACAAAAACTAGTAACACCTGGTTTAATTAAGCTTGGTCCTAAAATTGTTTTATCAAATAGAACGCGACCACCGAATGTTGAAGTAAAATTCGAAGAGCTAGAAAAAGAAGCCTTAGAACAGTATAAAGCGTCTGATGAAAGTATTGACACAAAATTCCGGGAGTTAGAAAAGCAAGCGGTGGAACAATATAGTACCAGCAATAGTAACACAAGCTGCAGCAGCGGGAATTCAACGGAAAAACGAACACCAAGCGAACATTCTACGCCAAAAGGAAATCAAAAATCAAGAACACAAATGTCGAAATTAAACAAGGATATATCTGTAGATAGTGTCGTTATATACTCGCAAAATTTTCCCGATCTTAACGCCAAAAACCATACCAAGAGTGCAATCAATTTAAAAAACTTCCACAACCCCCCGAGGGGGGAAAAAAAGGAAAACCATAGGTCCAATAAAAATTTGAGAAATTTTAAAAGTGATTCTCAGCGAGCCGCATCTGATACCGATTATGAAGCAAAGCCTAATCATAGAGGAAATTATAAGGGTCCATTGAGATGGACTTTACACGTGATGCCGCCAAAGAAAAGACATTTAGCCGTTTGTGTATCAGACTTTTCTTCCGATGAAGATATAGAGGAAGTAGCAAATGGTTCGTTGAAAGATGCCGGGCCGTGCATTAAAAACCATATTACTGGTAAAGTCAAAATGTCTGCACATGGCGGAGGAGACTTGAATCCCATTATGAGGAAAATGTAGAATAATGTTAAACATAAATAATATTTATTAGAATGTTTGTATGTTTTTACATGTCTGGATCCGAATAACATTGCTTACAATTGAATTTTGTTATAAACCTTTTGAAGCTATAAGAAAACTGGATGTTAATTTTAATAAGCATCTTAACTATGTAGTCTTTGATGTGAGCTGTCATGCTGCTTACATGAGATCCAAATAAAAGCAAAGGTGTACTGTGCGAAGTCAGCCAAGATGTTAATCTACTTAGGTTGTTTTACTAGTCATAAATGATTTGTATATACATTTTTATATTTTTGCATTTACTAATATATGAGTAGGTGAAAGATTTCAGTTCATACAAAGAAAAGTATGACATTTAAATTCATTAGGTGTTAAAGCAAACCCAAATAAATTTTATATGCAATATTTTATAAAGATTATTATTTGACCAAGACGCAAAAACGAGAAAAAACAATCAAAATCTAAAACAACAACTTTAATGTAACTTTGGAATAATTAACTGATCATATATTTATATTTATAAACTCTAAAAGCTCGCATATCACCACATTTTTATATAGCATTGCTACATCAGCTGGCTAGAAAATTTTCCAAATCTGTTTGGTCATCATCTAATTGAATTTGTTCAAGAGTTATCTTGGGAGGAGCTGCTGACTCTGAAACAAGAAATTAAAATTTAAGATTATGGTCCATATTATTCTTAATTTCATAATAGTGAATCACTTGTCTTTTAGAAAAAAAATAAAAATAAATTATATTCCTGACACAGTCTATTAGTGATAGTAAAAGCAATATTATTCTTTTCATTTTTATAGGCCATACCCGCGTTAAAAAGAAATTTGCATTTACTACACTTGAAGAGAGTACTATATAGTTCATATTTAAGGAAAGCGCTAAATCAACACAAAAAGATGCATTGAAGTAGCAATAGTTTGTACTATTGTTCTTGACATGTGCCAAAAGACGCCGAGAAAAAAATATATGAACACATTAATATACATATACATGGTTATTTTTCGAAGAGTAGCCAAATTTTAAAGTTAAGTTCAAATATATAAATAATGATATACTGTTATTGCAGTTTTTGAAAACACAAGTAAATAAGGCTTCTACTTTTATTAGAAATTATCCCAAATAAAATGTGATTTATGGTCAACAACGTTTTTGCCTACCGATCGACCCTTACGAATGTTTGCGTGCATCATAATCTGTTAAAATAATGCATTACCATGCATTTTGAATTGAAAAGATAAAAAGTACAGAATGTTTGAATTATTTTTTCTTCAATATTTGCCTATATTACTTATTCTGTGTATATTAATGTGTTGCCAGTGATGACATACGGAACTGAGACGTGGTCCTTCACTGCTGGCTGGATGAGGAAGCTCAAGGTCGCTCAGCGAGCTATGGAGAGGGCTATGCTCGGAGTTTCTCTGCGTGATAAACTCAGAAATGAGGATATCCGCAGTAGAACCAGAGTGACCGACATAGCCCAACGGATTAGTAAGCTGAAGTGGCAATGGGCCGGCCATATAGCTCGAAGAACCGACAACCGATGGGGAAGAAAGGTTCTCGAGTGGCAACCTCGTACCGGCAGGCGAAGTGTAGGGCGTCCCCCCACTAGATGGAGTGACGACCTGGTAAGATATGCAGGAAGTCGATGGATGCAGGTGGCTCAGGACCGTGCTTTGTGGCATTCTTTGGGGGAGGCCTATGTTCAGCAGTGGACTTGTGAAGGGCTGTAATGATGACTTATTCTGTACCTTCTCTGCAAAATTGGTCAGTTGTTGCAAAATAACCCTGTATATGTGCAAGATTAAGATCGCAATATCAGAGGCTCGCTTCAATCAAATACATTGTTTTCGATAGGAAATTCGTCTGTCTATTTCATTCATTTTTACGCGAAATTAAAAGCGTGTGGTTTACTTGAAGGTGATCGGCCGACTAACAACCATGCTCATGCGAAGCTCTTGTACAAATTTATAAGTATAACTTCATAGACTGATATATATCGCAATGGGATTTTATGACTCGGGATTTGATTAGCAACCTTATACATAAAACATTTTTTTTAGCTATTAGTTGAAGCTAGCCGGGAACTTTAGCCTCCATGTGCGCTTAGCCTTAAATTTTAAAATAATTATTTAGAACATATACCTGTGAGTATAATATAATCACTACATTTTAAAATCCTGTTACAAAAATAAAGTAGCTTAAACTTATTAAATCATGTGAATAAAGAGATATTTTTTAACACAGTGTAGTTAAATACCACAGAAATTCATAATCAATACTACTGTCTAGAATTCTTGATTAAAATCCTATGGTGTTCTTTCTTTTTTTGAAAAACGTTACCCCCAAACTAGAATTTTCTCCTGTATTGTGGAGGCAAATTACATATTTAATTTGCCCAAGGACAAACATCCAGATTTGGCACAATTATTTGTAGGCTATACAATTACTTGTACCATGCGGGATTCAAACCCGCGACCCTCAGCGCTACAACTCAATGCGCTATGGCGTTTATCACTTAACAGAAAACCTGTTTTAAAAGGATATGTACATAGCCAATTATATCCAAGACAATGGATACAGATACAACAAGAGCCACACCCTCACCCAATATTTTTGGTTTTATACTTACTTGATGGTACTCTTCCAGTAGACAGATACTTGGAAATGTCACTCTCAAATGCTACGGCACTATTTTCCCTTTTGGCTTGAAGTTCAGCAAGTTGCTTCTTTTCTCTCTGAATGTTTTGTTCAGTGTTCTCCTTAACTAGGTTTGTGCGTATCTCTTCTAAAGCAGCTGAAGATAATAAAAATATAAAATTTATAAATACTTGTATATGGGCTGATGTGTGATTTCTTTGTAGATTGAAATAAAACAGTATCAAAGGTTTGCAAAAATAATCATAGATGTAACATCCCACTATTTGATTTTAACAATTTAAATTTGAACTATAATTCAAACACAATACTACTAATTATTGCATTCGTGCTAAGAAATTGTATAGACAATCACAAATGTTATCTAACAAAATTATATAAGTAATAAAATTGTTTGTATATTGTGCATTTGACAATATTGCTCATAGATCTGCTCGATTTTGAATTACATGAGTAATGAGTAATGACCTTATAACCTGTGATGTATTGTTTTAAACATACTTGGACAAGTAAAAGCTTGAACACTTTTCCAACTTGCGTTTAAAACTACTAATATCTGTGTTGGGCATCGTTTTTACAATCAATAACTACTTTATTATATTCAACCCACTTGCCAAAGATAGCAACTACACCACCCTATGAGGCAATCTGTGCAGAAGCTTATCTGATATGAGGCTTCTCTGGACCCCTAGCATGGTTAGCTTTTTTCTTTATAGGAGAGAGGGCAAATGAGCATGTGGCTCACCTGATGGTAAATGACTACCATGAACAACTGTACACCAGGGGAATTGCAGATGCGTTGCCAGCCTTTTACAAAGGAGTAGGCTCTTTTCTTGAAGGTCCCTAAGTCGTATCGGTCCGGAAAAATCGCTGATGGTAATCGATTCCACAAGTAAGTAGTGCGAAGAAGAAATCATCTTCTGAATCGCACAGTGATGGACCGCCAATCATCCAGGTGATATGGATGGTATCGGAAGTATTGTCGCGATGTGCGATGGTGAAATTGAGCGGCTGGAATTAGTCCGAACAATTCCTCAGAGCACTCCCCATGGTAAATGCGATAAAATACGAAAAGAGATGCAACATCTCTACGCAGTGCCAGTGAGTCAAGCCGATCGGAAAGAACTCGGTCGTCGACGATTCGAACCGCTCTGCGCTGGATGCGGTCAAGTGGAAGGAGCTGGCACTGGGGAGCTCTTGCCCAGAGATGAGAACAGTATTCCATGTGAGGCCGAACCTGCGCCTTGTAAAATTGCAGGCGGTGTGCCGGCATGAAATACTGTCCCGCTCTGCTGAGCACGCCAAGCGTTTTTTGGCCAATTTGGCCTTCTCTTTCAAGTGACCACGAAACTGCACGTTACTCGATATGCCGACGCCGAGGAATCCGATACTGGCTGAGGCAACAAAGGTAGTGTATTGACACTAAGGAGATACGACAAAGGGGTTCCTTTTAGCGGTAAACGCGCAAACTTGTGTCTTCTGGGCATTGAACTGGACTAGATTTAGTCGCCCCCAATCCGAGACTTTGTTCAACAAAATCTCGACTTCAGACATAAGTTTGTTCCGGTACTAGACGACGTTTTCCCGAGAAATACTGGCACGGCGGGTGTATAGAGCATCACCAGTGCTATCATCTACATAGTAATGTACGTTACCGGTTTGCAACATATCATTGATATGCAGAAGAAACAGCGTTGGTGATAGCACGCAGCCTTGTGGAACACCAGCGTTAATACAGGCTTGTAATCGGAGCATGCACTGTCTACTACGACCTTGATGCTCTGATCAGCCAGAAAACCGGTGATCCAATTGCACAATATATATATATATATATATATATATATATATATATATATATATATAAGTAGTGTTGCCCAAAATCGGTCTTGGTCTTGTTCTTGCATTTTTGCAAGACCAAGACCAAGAACAAGACCGCCTCTTTTTAGCGAGACCAAGACCAAGACTGACCGTGCAAGATTTGCGCAAGAACAAGACTAAGCTTGCGAGACTCTTGCGTCTTGCAGTTAGGACTAAGTGTCGTTTCAGGGAGTATAGGAGTTCGGGTATACGCTTAGGGACTCTATGAGACGCAAAAAAATATAATGAAAAAAAATTGGATAATTGGACTTATGCGCATTACGAACAATACCATAAATATACATAGCGAATGAAAATATCCATTAAAAGAAAAAAGAGTGCATCCCTAGTTTTGACCATCGGCACTTTGATAGTGCGCGGCGTCTTGTTGTCGGCGTCATCAAAGGTCGGATACTGACCTGTCAAAGAAAGTGTGCAGCTATTCGAAAGTACAAGGTCAAGATACACGTGCCGGCGGCTACTATTGATATCGCATACAATCGTCGCCGCCGCGCCACACGCACTACATTTGACACTGTTTGATTGCCGCCACAGAGTACATGTTCCAAAGAATAAAATAAGTTTACGGGTGCTCAGAATGGACACGAATACATTATCCTGATCTCGCAAGAAATATTGTAATTAGATAATAGGTAGGTATCATAATAATTTATTCTAGTAAGTAATTATTATAAAATTAACAAAATTAAAAGATAAACAGTACAGTTCAGTAAGTTCACTGCAAATCTCGACTTTTTCAAGTGTGTGTTTTTAAAACACAAAGTGCTCGAATATGTTGTCACACATTTGATAAATATGGTTGACACCATAGCACTTTTAAAACACTTGAAATGTGTAAAAATGGATCTGGATCTTGTCTTCAAGGCTTAGTTATTAAGGAGTTGGAGGGGTACCTAGGTAAACCCAGAGCCGTCATCTCGGAAGACATTTTAGACTGTTGGAGGACGCATGAGACAAAATATCCGATTTTATCGAAGATGCAACTTCAGTACCTGCTGAGAGATTATTTTCTAAAGCATCATTAGTAATTAGAAAACATAGAAATAGGTTAAGTGATGAGTTAGCAGTAATGTCAAAGCTGTTGTGTACATACTGTGAAGTAATTTAATTGGCATCGTATTTTATTTTTTATTTAAATAAATGGTATATTGTATAACTCTTTTATTCCATTTCATATATGGTGAGGGTCCATCAATCTCTTTCTAAAGAGATAATGTTATTTAAAATACAGTGTAGTTATTGCCATTAATTTGTTTTTATATGTATGTTTAACCATGTTTTAGCACATGTAAGCTTATTAAATGTAAACGTTTCTTAAGAAACTGACGCCCGTGGCCGTGGGACACGGTAGATAGCTCAGTTGGTTAGAGCATCGGCACGGATCGCTTAGGTCGTGGGTTCAAACCCCACCCGGTGTCAGTTGATTTTTCGAATTTCTCATTAAATGTTTAGACATTTATTAATATGGTTGGTCTTTACTATGGCTATGTTAATTCAAGCTCAATATGTACCTACTCTGTTAAGTTGTTCTAAGATCTAAAGTAGTTTAATAAATAGTAATAGGCTAATAGGTCATTGCAAGACTTGCGAGACTCTTGCTGCAAGACCAAGACCAAGACTAGGAGCGCAATACCAAGACCAAGACCAGGTGTATTGGCGCAAGAACAAGACCAAGACTTGCGAAGTCTCGTCTTGTTCTTGCATTTGGGCAACACTATATATAAGCTATCGTGTAAGTGTAAACTTGCTATGAGATCTCTAACTCTTACAACTGGATTCTCGACGACAGGTGGAATCTACCATCCCG
Organism: Parnassius mnemosyne; assembly: GCA_963668995.1. Lineage (NCBI taxonomy): Eukaryota > Metazoa > Arthropoda > Insecta > Lepidoptera > Papilionidae > Parnassius > Parnassius mnemosyne. The sequence continues at coordinate 18,151,325 of CAVLGL010000086.1, read as the reverse complement.
CATTGTGCATGGAGCATCAATGCTCCATGCACAATGCAATGCTCCATGCACAATGTTCCGTTAACACAGTGCTCAGTGCGAAAATCAATACTCTCCCTGGATGTCCATAGTCAAGTGAGCCTGATGGATTACGCCCAATTGTACTGTAGACGTGTGCTCCAGAGTTGTACCAGTACTTACGCGTCTTTTTCGGTTCTCTTACTCTTTAAGGTCTCTGCCCACTACACCGTATCATACCATGACCGTGCTAGAAGCGTATCAGGCACGAAAAGCAACACGATACGCTCTACTATGCCCACTGAACGGATCGATGGCGTTTTGTGCCCGTACACATCCCGTATGATGTCAGTATGCAGCCCGTATGTAACCCGTATGATGCCCGTATGCAACATCCACCAAAACCAATAGGAATCCGTTTCATTCTCGCATGCGTAACAGTGTTGCGTGAACGTCTTGAAGTGCTACCAAATTTTTAAATTGTAAAATAGGTATGGCTATCAGAAAATTAACTGTTAGATAACTGGCGATGATTGCTTTACTGTTGGATGACGTCTCGTTAAACTGAGAACAAATGACTAAGTTACGGCAACGCGCTTACAACGCCTATATAACGGTCATCATACGCGTTTACAGCCCGTATACTAGCCGGCTCGCCGCCGCGCAGCGGTTTGGCAACGTCGCGTGTCATGCACAGAGCGTGCAAAATATTCTCGTTTCTCGCCGACATTTGTTGACGCTCCGTGCATGGCACGCGACGGTGTTGGTCGGTGACGGAACGGTCTAGTGGGAACAGTGTCATACTTTTCAATACAAATAATATTTATTTGCCTGACACGTTCCTAGCACGGTCATGGTATAATACGGTGTAGTGGAAAGAGACCTTTAGACCTTTCAAGTTCCGTTGGATTTTCTCATATGTGGAGTATTGAGGTCGTAGTCAACATTGCATGGTCCGACTCCAAGCCTGTGAATGGTGGTGATCCACAAGGCTGTGTGTTATCTCTTACCCTATTCCTTCTGCATATCAATGATACGCAGAACGGCACTGGTGATGCTTTAAACACTGGCCGTGGTAATATTTTTCGGGGACACTTCGTCTAGTGCCGGAATAAACTTAAGTCTGAAGTCAAGACTTTGTTAAACAGTCTTAGATTGGGGGCGACTAAATCTAGTCCAGTTTAACCACCAAACGACACATTTGCGCATTTACCGTAAAAAAAACCCTTTTTGGTATCTCCTCAGTTGCACACTACTCTCTGAGACTCGCTGAGGCAACGATGGCACTCCCTTCATTGCCTTAGCCGGCATCGGAATCCTTGGCGTCGACTTTTCGAGAGATGTACACTTCCGTAATGCATGGTAGGGAAATCTAGGCTGGCATCAAAAAAGCTTGGTGTGCTCAGTAGATTGAGACGGTATTTCATGCCCACCGCTTGAAGCTTTACAAAGCGCATGTTCGGTCTCATATGGAACTACTGTTTTCATCTTTCCAATCTACTTGATCCACTGGCCTTTCATAAAGATGTTGCATCTGTATGCATCTTCTACCACATATACAATGACAAGTGTTCACATGAATTGTTCGAAATAATTTCAGCTACTGAATTCCTCTATTGTAAACTGCAATAGAACTCGAAATTACATCCTCATCATCTCGATGGCTGCCTGTCTACTACTGTGCGATTTATGCGGGATTTTCTGCCTTGCATGGCCATACTGTGAAATTTATTGTCAGCAGAGCAGCCCCTTCGCTCTTGCGTAGCAAATTGCAGGCACCTGTGCGAGCCGTAGCGGCTGAGGCTGGTCGCCAAAGGCAATTAGTAAGCCTGAGCAGCTTAAGCTATTTGCTACGCAAGTGCGAAGGGGTCCGCTCTCCCTCCGCACCTGCGGCTTTACAAAAACACTAGGGATAGGGCAGACAAGACTATGTACAGTTGGGGGTGTGCTGATTCGGTTTGGCTTAGCTTTCCATTTACTCCCATCGAGTTGGGGATTGATACGTATTTTTACGTAAAAGTTACACTATTATAAGCACACACATAAAGTTTCAATATGCGGAAACACGTACTTTTTGAGAAAAAACATTATTTGAAAAATAATTATTTTTGCAATGTTTATGTTACATTCCTAGCGTAAAACTGGCGCCATTTTGTAATGTCATTGTCGTCGTCTGTACGGATGTCGATTCTTTCCGAAAAAGATAGATTTTTAAATCGATTCTAATAGTAAGCTGTCGTGATATCACAAAAAATGGATTTCTAAAATATAGATATATTTTCCTGTTTGCATTTATAAGATACCATAATAAATGATTTCTTATGGAAAAAAGAAAGATAATACAATAAATGATCTCTTATCAGTAAAATCAGTTTTAATGGCGATTTTCAAGGATGTTTATTTTAACAGTACCTATTAGGGCAGATAATAAATAAAATAGGTTAGGTTCTACTTATGTCAAAGAACCAAATTTATTGACCCCGACTCCACGTGGTACGAGTCTGTCCTACCCCTAGAGCGGTTATATAGAACCGCAGAAATCCCTCTGAATTAGTCCCCCTACACCTCTTCTCACCCCCCCTTCTCCCCTCAATTCGACGAATGTCAATGGAAATTCGTAATAAAGTAGGCTCAAAAGGGCTAGAACCCAGAGCCGTAAAGCCAGTTAAAAAAACAACAACAAAATATTGTTAAAATTAAGTGATTTTTATTAATTTATTTCTAAAAAAATACGTGTTTCCGCATATTGAAACTTTGTGTGTGTGCTTATAAAAATGTAACCTTTCTGTAAAAATACGTATGAACACCAAACTCGATGGGAGTAAATGGAAAGTCGTACCTTCGATTTTAGTACAGATTCGACCTATTTTATCTATAAAGTCAGGTTGCCCTAAACTCTGCTATTATAGAGGTTAATGAAACGAAGTAATTTTTTAATTTATTGTATATACATGCTTTATTGCTTGCATGATTTCTTTAAATGGCCTACACAAATATTTTACTATCATGTCTGCAACATTTTGTGAATTGTTATAATTTTGTTTTCTGAAAAACCTCTTGACTGCGACCCAATTTGTTGTGTATGAGTCTCATCGGCTGCCACAATGGATTGTCTCGGTCTGAATGATTAACATTTTTATGGGTGTACCCGTGTAAAAAAAAACCAAATTGACATATTTGCATTTCGATAAATGCAATTTTGGTGAATTAAGGGAATAATTAATTCAAAATGCATTTCTGAAATCCAAATACAGTGTAAAATGGTCAACCTTAACCCTGACAAACCTCTTAAACTGAAAACATGATTAAAACCAAGTACTAAAGCTAAATAACTACAGATAAACAAAAAAAAAAAAACGAATTGAGTTAAAGTAGTCCATTTTTAAAATACCTTTACACAGTTTACAAACAAACCTTTCTTCCACATCCACTGTTAGTTTTCCATGCATTATGACCAATCCGAACTTACTAAGCTATAGGGTAACTAGCACTAAGTTTTCTACCAACATAATATGAACCCTGATTTTATGCAGGGACTTGAAACCTTAGAGTAATTACACATAGTGATAGTGACCATAGATTAATGATAGGTCATCGCGCGCTCTGACTAGATACCGCACTACCTGAAAGAAACAGCTCCGTGATTGCGGCAACTCAACATTCTAGTGTGTATAAGACAATTGCAAGGATGCTAGTGTGCGTGAAAAATTGTATAAGCCAGCAGCTTAACTATTACCCGATTAACGGGAAAATTATTTTAGGCTATGGCTTATTAGTTAAGTTCATAGTTATGAATGTAGACCAGAAATACTTAAAAATGAATTATTTATTAATAGCGAATGTATCAATATATTTGTGTATATAATGTATAAGTTTTTCTTCTGAATAAATGGCATATAAATGATAAGGCCTCATTTTTATCAGTTTAATTTTTATATTTAAATGTCTGACTAATATTCACAAATTATTTAAAACAATAGTTATATATTATAAGGTGTAACCAACATTTTATTTTTATTATATGTTGTTATAGAAATAATAGCCAATACACATTCTATGAAAATTTCAAGTATCTACATATTATGGTTCATAAAATACAGCCTGCTGACAGACAGACGAAACGATAGTGGAAACTTAAGTTCCGTTGACACTTCCGTTGGCACGGAACCCTAAAAAACGGAAATAATGTTTTAATAATAAAAAGAACAATTAATAAACCAACATATAAATATTAGGTCATTTGAGCAATACTACAAAAATAAACATTAAATAATATAGAATTAGGTTATATTATAATAAGTTAAATATATTATATTATAAAATATAGTAACAATAAATTCACATATAAAAATCTCAGCCACGGGGAACTTTATTTTTGTATACGCGGCAACACTGAATGGCGTCTTTCATATTTTGTAACTTATTTATGGCTCGTGTTATTTTATGTTGAAATTTCGAAATAGTATGATACTTACTGATAGTATGTGATCCCAGTGTCTTTCTTATTTCTTGTAGTATTATTTTTACACAGTTTCACTACGCAAACTGTTATTTTACTTCAGATTATGACCAAAATTTGATAAAATATTCGGTACGTCCACATCACATATCGCCTGCAACGCAACTGGCTCGGGTACGCCGATTTCGGCGTAGTATTTGTTGCCGCATTTTACAAGAGCGCCGGCGGTATCTAGTCTGAGCGCGCGAAGACATATCATTAATCTAAGGATAGTGAAATTCAAAATTCCGTTCAAAGTTGAAGCAACAACAATGAATGTGTGCATAAGCATCTTGTAATTACGTTTGCCCACACGCACACAACCAAATTAGTAATTTTTGCAAGTTAAGGCGACACATCGAAAACCGTAGAAGCGGGCTAACGCCGGACTAACCAGAGTAAAACATAATTTCTACAAAAACTACAAAAACGCCGTCATAAGGTCTAAAATTTCGTAGCGCCCGCGACTATTAAAACCGCTTAGAAATCGCGTAGAATCTTAAAATATTTTTAAAAAATTATTGATTTTAGCAATCAAAATAATAAGCAAGTAAATTACGAATATTGATGTTATGAATGTATTCGAGTGGTTTCCAAGAATATAGATTAAGTAATTTCGTTGTAATTTCAACTATAGTGATTTTTTAGAGGTGTTTTTGCAAATTATTATGATCGAGTCAAAATTTTACAATCGTGTTTTTGAGCAAGCAAACCCAAGATAAAGACATGAATTTACCTATATCAAAATTCCAGTTTCGTTAGTCGTGTCATACTCCTATACTATTCGATGAAAGGAGGTGCATTTTTTCGCGGTGTCGCCTTAATGACATTTTCCCCAAAAAGTGGGGCATCGTCATAGAATTAATATTTAGGTTGCGTTTATAATTATTTATTAACTATTTGCAAAGAGAAAAATGTAACATTATTTATTTTTGTTAAATTATGTAATATTTAAATTATTTATATATGTAATATCTTGTGTTATATTCACAAATCTATTATGTAATTATATTATTCTGTTAGAAGTGTTATATTTATATAAACATGTGTTATTTATATTCCATAAAATCTTATATTATTTGTAAATATATTTTTAATTAATGGCCTTTTAAACCAATAATAATTCTATGATATATAGAGAAGTGGAAGAAATGGAGGAGGCAAATGCCTACGTCTATTTCTTCCAATTTTTCCAATCCAGTCCCCCTTACTAAGTGTAAGTGGGACTGGATTGGAAAAACTGTGAATACACCAACTGTAAGATATTTTTTCATTAGTTATTCCTTACTAACTGTGGCTGTGGCCCGCGGCTTCACCCTCATATTAAAGCATACACTGATTTTGATTCTTGTCATTCTAAAAATCTACGTGATATATTTAATTTAAATCGGTTTCAACGTAAAGGTTACAACATACAACTTTCACAGAATGGATATAATATTAGAAGAAATCACGAGACTTGAGAGTGCGGTCAGTTTCAAGTGATTATTATTATTACTTTATTGGATATTATGTTTTGCATTAAAACAAAATAAGATTCGGAAGGAGATAAACTATTCAAATAAAACATGAAATTAAAAATGTTTATTAAATAATATAAAATAAAATATACGTACTTAAAAATATATCTCTTAATGACCCTGAAACTGCAACTGTTTTCTAAACAACTGCCGCTTTGATGACGCTATCCTCGAAATGTTATCTTTTTTAAATTCATAAAAGAATCGAACTAAAAATGTTAAATATATATAAATTAGAATAAAAAAAAAACAATCATACGCTATGTTATTTATCCTAAACACATACCATAAAAAGGTAAAAACAAAAAATTGTGCGAGCTGTTTACACGACCAAGTGGACTCGAGTACTAACGTGCCAAGTCGTACTTAGCCTTTAAAGGCTAACTTGAAATGGCTTCACTTTGCGTGCGCCTACTGTGGTTCTAAGCCTAATACTTCTATGCTTGAAACATTACTCAAACGTTACATGTAGTTCCAGTAACGATAATTCGTACCGTTCCACTAGAATTGTAAAAATTAATTCCTTGGCTATAAGGATACTAACAAACGAAACGAAATCTACAACTATTTAATAACGGTTTTAAAAATATATCATCATTAATATAATGATATAACATTATTATTGATATAACAATATAATATTGTTATTAATCTGTCTAAGATTGTGACACATACTATACATATTTTATATAAACTGCATTCTCTTTCTAACAAACTTAATGGTAATACTTGAATACGGCGGCGGTGGCTTGTACGGGGTGAAATAATGGAGCGGTAGTGCAGTGTACAAAAGAATCTGTAACGTATCGGATGATTCTTTTGTAGCAATTTCTTTCTTTCTTTCTTCTTTCGAGCAAAGATATTATAAGCAGATATAGGCATAATCTTACTGTTAACTATAATGTAACAAAAAATATTATTCTACGAAAATTATATTCTTTAACATTATTTTTATAACGTTATGGATAATTTTAGGATTTAGTATCATTACAAATTAAACATTATGAGATAACATTTAGTGTAACGAAACGAAATTAATTTCAAGTCCCTGCTTTTATGTTTAGGTCTAATTTAGTAACAACTATTGATATATAGTAATAAAATATTTTACCAGTATGATACATACACATTTTTTTCTCCTTATAAAGACTAAGATGATAATGATGATCTAACTTCCATTTTTCCATTTTACGTCTTTCTACAAAGTCCTCAAATTCCACTAGTTGTTCTTCAACATCATTTAATAATTTTTTCACATTTTTAAGGCCATCCATACATTGCGCTACGCCTGCTGTTACATTAGGTAAATGGGACAATGCTTGGGCCAATTCGTTAGCTGTTTGCAAGCGTAATTTGGTTGTATCGTGTAATTCTATTATGAGTTTATCGACTTCATCGGCCACTCTTGCGTTTCGATCTGCGTTAGCGTGCAGTTCCACCCAGTTCTCTTGATATTTTTCCAATAACTCTCCACCAGCACTGTAATTGACTTTGTTTTCATTTGATACTTTTTGTTTATCTTTAAAAATATTGGTTACTTTTTGAACTTCTTGTAATGTTTGACGTAAATTATTATGAGAACTCAAACCGTCTTGTACGACTGAAATAAACTCCTTTAGATTTCCTAACATAGTTATAATTTTTATCAAAATTTCCGATTACATTTACAAGTTTACCACTGTTTACACTTTACAACTTTCCAACCATAGATAATACTACACTATATACCACAAACTAGGCTTGGGCAAAAAAAATATCGATATTTCGATATGCTGGTGGAGAGTTATTGGAAAAATATCAAGAGAACTGGGTGGAACTGCACGCTAACGCAGATCGAAACGCAAGAGTGGCCGATGAAGTCGATAAACTCATAATAGAATTACACGATACAACCAAATTACGCTTGCAAACAGCTAACGAATTGGCCCAAGCATTGTCCCATTTACCTAATGTAACAGCAGGCGTAGCGCAATGTATGGATGGCCTTAAAAATGTGAAAAAATTATTAAATGATGTTGAAGAACAACTAGTGGAATTTGAGGACTTTGTAGAAAGACGTAAAATGGAAAAATGGAAGTTAGATCATCATTATCATCTTAGTCTTTATAAGGAGAAAAAAATGTGTATGTATCATACTGGTAAAATATTTTATTACTATATATCAATAGTTGTTACTAAATTAGACCTAAACATAAAAGCAGGGACTTGAAATTAATTTCGTTTCGTTACACTAAATGTTATCTCATAATGTTTAATTTGTAATGATACTAAATCCTAAAATTATCCATAACGTTATAAAAATAATGTTAAAGAATATAATTTTCGTAGAATAATATTTTTTGTTACATTATAGTTAACAGTAAGATTATGCCTATATCTGCTTATAATATCTTTGCTCGAAAGAAGAAAGAAAGAAAGAAATTGCTACAAAAGAATCATCCGATACGTTACAGATTCTTTTGTACACTGCACTACCGCTCCATTATTTCACCCCGTACAAGCCACCGCCGCCGTATTCAAGTATTACCATTAAGTTTGTTAGAAAGAGAATGCAGTTTATATAAAATATGTATAGTATGTGTCACAATCTTAGACAGATTAATAACAATATTATATTGTTATATCAATAATAATGTTATATCATTATATTAATGATGATATATTTTTAAAACCGTTATTAAATAGTTGTAGATTTCGTTTCGTTTGTTAGTATCCTTATAGCCAAGGAATTAATTTTTACAATTCTAGTGGAACGGTACGAATTATCGTTACTGGAACTACATGTAACGTTTGAGTAATGTTTCAAGCATAGAAGTATTAGGCTTAGAACCACAGTAGGCGCACGCAAAGTGAAGCCATTTCAAGTTAGCCTTTAAAGGCTAAGTACGACTTGGCACGTTAGTACTCGAGTCCACTTGGTCGTGTAAACAGCTCGCACAATTTTTTGTTTTTACCTTTTTATGGTATGTGTTTAGGATAAATAACATAGCGTATGATTGTTTTTTTTTTATTCTAATTTATATATATTTAACATTTTTAGTTCGATTCTTTTATGAATTTAAAAAAGATAACATTTCGAGGATAGCGTCATCAAAGCGGCAGTTGTTTAGAAAACAGTTGCAGTTTCAGGGTCATTAAGAGATATATTTTTAAGTACGTATATTTTATTTTATATTATTTAATAAACATTTTTAATTTCATGTTTTATTTGAATAGTTTATCTCCTTCCGAATCTTATTTTGTTTTAATGCAAAACATAATATCCAATAAAGTAATAATAATAATCACTTGAAACTGACCGCACTCTCAAGTCTCGTGATTTCTTCTAATATTATATCCATTCTGTGAAAGTTGTATGTTGTAACCTTTACGTTGAAACCGATTTAAATTAAATATATCACGTAGATTTTTAGAATGACAAGAATCGAAATCAGTGTATGCTTTAATATGAGGGTGAAGCCGCGGGCCACAGCCACAGTTAGTAAGGAATAACTAATGAAAAAATATCTTACAGTTGGTGTATTCACAATTTTTCCAATCCAGTCCCCCTTACTAAGTGTAAGTGGATATAATATTAGAAGAAATCACGAGACTTGAGAGTGCGGTCAATTTCAAGTGATTATTATTATTACTTTATTGGATATTATGTTTTGCATTAAAACAAAATAAGATTCGGAAGGAGATAAACTATTCAAATAAAACATGAAATTAAAAATGTTTATTAAATAATATAAAATAAAATATACGTACTTAAAAATATATCTCTTAATGACCCTGAAACTGCAACTGTTTTCTAAACAACTGCCGCTTTGATGACGCTATCCTCGAAATGTTATCTTTTTTAAATTCATAAAAGAATCGAACTAAAAATGTTAAATATATATAAATTAGAATAAAAAAAAACAATCATACGCTATGTTATTTATCCTAAACACATACCATAAAAAGGTAAAAACAAAAAATTGTGCGAGCTGTTTACACGACCAAGTGGACTCGAGTACTAACGTGCCAAGTCGTACTTAGCCTTTAAAGGCTAACTTGAAATGGCTTCACTTTGCGTGCGCCTACTGTGGTTCTAAGCCTAATACTTCTATGCTTGAAACATTACTCAAACGTTACATGTAGTTCCAGTAACGATAATTCGTACCGTTCCACTAGAATTGTAAAAATTAATTCCTTGGCTATAAGGATACTAACAAACGAAACGAAATCTACAACTATTTAATAACGATTTTAAAAATATATCATCATTAATATAATGATATAACATTATTATTGATATAACAATATAATATTGTTATTAATCTGTCTAAGATTGTGACACATACTATACATATTTTATATAAACTGCATTCTCTTTCTAACAAACTTAATGGTAATACTTGAATACGGCGGCGGTGGCTTGTACGGGGTGAAATAATGGAGCGGTAGTGCAGTGTACAAAAGAATCTGTAACGTATCGGATGATTCTTTTGTAGCAATTTCTTTCTTTCTTTCTTCTTTCGAGCAAAGATATTATAAGCAGATATAGGCATAATCTTACTGTTAACTATAATGTAACAAAAAATATTATTCTACGAAAATTATATTCTTTAACATTATTTTTATAACGTTATGGATAATTTTAGGATTTAGTATCATTACAAATTAAACATTATGAGATAACATTTAGTGTAACGAAACGAAATTAATTTCAAGTCCCTGCTTTTATGTTTAGGTCTAATTTAGTAACAACTATTGATATATAGTAATAAAATATTTTACCAGTATGATACATACACATTTTTTTCTCCTTATAAAGACTAAGATGATAATGATGATCTAACTTCCATTTTTCCATTTTACGTCTTTCTACAAAGTCCTCAAATTCCACTAGTTGTTCTTCAACATCATTTAATAATTTTTTCACATTTTTAAGGCCATCCATACATTGCGCTACGCCTGCTGTTACATTAGGTAAATGGGACAATGCTTGGGCCAATTCGTTAGCTGTTTGCAAGCGTAATTTGGTTGTATCGTGTAATTCTATTATGAGTTTATCGACTTCATCGGCCACTCTTGCGTTTCGATCTGCGTTAGCGTGCAGTTCCACCCAGTTCTCTTGATATTTTTCCAATAACTCTCCACCAGCACTGTAATTGACTTTGTTTTCATTTGATACTTTTTGTTTATCTTTAAAAATATTGGTTACTTTTTGAACTTCTTGTAATGTTTGACGTAAATTATTATGAGAACTCAAACCGTCTTGTACGACTGAAATAAACTCCTTTAGATTTCCTAACATAGTTATAATTTTTATCAAAATTTCCGATTACATTTACAAGTTTACCACTGTTTACACTTTACAACTTTCCAACCATAGATAATACTACACAATATACCACAAACTAGGCTTGGGCAAAAAAAATATCGATATATCGAAATATCGATATTTTTAAATAAAAATATCGATATATATCGTCGATATTTTAAATCACGATATATCGACATATCGTTATTTATTTTAGAATATCGAATTCGTATCAATTTCGATATATTTTAAAATGTTGTACCGTTTTTTCGTAGTCCAACCGTCAGTAAATAAAATTTAGGACCTTATCTTTACATCATTCAAATGATGACGATATATCGATATATCGATATTTATCACACGATATATATCGATACTGTTTAAAAATATAGGTTCGATATATATCGATATATTTTTTCCCTTTGCCCATCCCTACCACAAACCTAGTAAAAAGTGCTATTTACCGCACAGACGACCGTCTTCCCTACTAAAAAAATGGCTAAGGCTGGCTATTCACTATGGGATATAATATATATTATATCCCGAAATATAAATAATATCCCGCGATTGGCTTTCACACTGTGAGATATATCTTTTAACCAGTATGCATTCGTCATTGGTCATTGAATTACCCCCCCTTTACCCCGTACACCGTCTGCGGGGGCACGTAACGGTGTGCGGGGTACAGGGAGCGAAATATAAAATGAAAATATCGCTCGGTCGATCGAAAAAATATTTATAGCTTGAGATGTAATATATAATATAGCACAGTGTAAACGGTTCCATATGAATTGTATGGTGAGCGATATTAATTTATATCTCGAGATGTCATCATCATCATTACAGCCTTTCACAAGTCCACAGCTGAACATAGGCCTCCCCCAAAGAATGCCACAAAGCACGGTCCTGAGCCACCTGCATCCATCGACTTCCTGCAAATCTTACCAGGTCGTCACTCCATCTAGTGGGGGGACGCCCTACACTTCGCCTGCCGGTACGAGGCTGCCACTCGAGAACCTTTCTTCCCCATCGGTTGTCGGTTCTTCGAGCTATATGGCCGGCCCATTGCCACTTCAGCTTACTAATCCGTTGGGCTATGTCGGTCACTCTGGTTCTACTGCGGATATCCTCATTTCTGAGTTTATCACGCAGAGAAACTCCGAGCATAGCCCTCTTCATAGCTCGCTGAGCGACCTTGAGCTTCCTCATCCGGCCAGCAGTGAAGGACTACGTCTCAGTTCCGTATGTCATCACTGGCAACACGCACTGGGTATACAGTCTCGTTTTCAAGTTTTGAGGTATACCTGACGAGAAGATGTGCCGTAATTTCCCGAACGCCGCCCAACCGAGTTGAATCCGTCGATTGACCTCTCGGTCGAAGTTGGACTTACCTAGTCGGACTATTTGTCCCAGGTAAACATACTCGTCAACAACTTCGAGCTTAGTGTTCCCAACAACTACTGGCATAGGTGTGACATGGATATTAAACATGATCTTTGTTTTGTCCATGTTCATCTTAAGACCTATCCGTTGGGAAACACTATCGAGGTCATTGAGCATAGTGCTTAGGTCCTCCAGCGATTATGCCATAAGGACTATATCGTCGGCAAATCGAAGGTGAGTGATGTACTCGCCATTGATGTTGATACCGTATCCTTTCCAGTCCAGAAGCTTGAAAACATCTTCCAATGCAGCGGTAAAGAGTTTCGGGGATATGACGTCACCCTGTCTTACACCTCTCTGCAATTGGATAGGTTTCGTACTCTGATTCTGTACTCGGATAGCCATCGTAGCCCTACTGTACAAGCACTTCAACACTTCGGTATACCGACAGTCAACTTGGCATCGCTGAAGGGACTGCAGCACCGCCCAAATTTCGACGGAATCAAAGGCTTTCTCATAGTCCACATACGCCAGACATAGTGGCAAATTGTACTCCTCGGACTTCTGTACAATTTGCCGAAGGGTATGTATGTGGTCTATGGTGCTAAAGCCTTTTCGGAAACCGGCTTGTTCGGGAGGCTGGAAGTCGTCAACTCTGCGCGCGAGACGATTCGTAATGACTCTCGAAAACAGCACGTAGGCGCGGCTCAGAAGGGAAATCGGTCTGTAGTTCTTCAAGAGAGCGTTGTCGCCTTTCTTGACGAACAAGACCACCGCACTTCTGCTCCACGCCTCCGGTGTAATGCCACCGTGGAGGACGGAATTAAAGAGCTTCTGAAGGACTTCAAGTACCGATTTTCCACCCGCTTTCAGAAGCTCCGCTGTAATTCCATCCTCGCCTGGGGCCTTGCCATTTTTAAGGTGCTGGAGAGCCATTCTAATCTCGCTCAGACTGACGTCCGGGATATCATCGGAATAATGTCGGATAAGACTCGCTCTTGGATCGTTACTCACACTTGCGTGCGGCTCCAACGATGATGTGTACAGCTGCCCATAGAACCTCTCAATCTCACTCAAAATCTCAGGTGCCCCGGAAACGATGCTGCCACATTCGGTCTTCAGCTTTGACAGTTGGCTCTTTCGGCAGACAGATCTCTGGCAAAGACTTTGGAGCCTTGGTTTCGCTCGATCGCTTCTTCAATACGAGCTGTATTGATGTTGCGTAAGTCCCGCCGCATGCATTTGGAGATCTGTCTGTTCAGTTGTCTGTATGCTGTCAAATCTGTTGAAGAATGTAGCTTCATCTCCCGTCTAACAGCCATGAGATTAAGAGTGTGATCGGAGAGTTTTTGTGTTCTTCTGCGGCGGGTCTTGCAGAACTTAGCTCCGACCGCATGGACAGTTTCCACGAGCTTGTCATTCAAATCGTCCACTTCATTGCAGTCTTCTAGGCACTGAAAACGGTTTTGTAACTCGAGCTGAAAGGTTTCGGGACTTTGGATTAGAGCACGAGGGGGACGGAGCGTTGACTTCATTAGACGAGACCTCTCCAACTTAACGTTTAGGTTCAGTGTGCCTCTAACCATTCGGTGATCGCTGCCGGTTTTGACCCTCGCGATCACTGAGATATCACTGAACAGTTGTCGTCTGGTCGTCATAATGAAGTCAATCTCATTTTTTGTCGAACCGTCGGGGCTCGACCAGGTCCACTTCCTGTGGGGCCGCTTCTGTAAGAAAGAGTTCATCATAAAGAGTCCCACTTTCTCCATGATGTCGGCCAGCTGCTGGCCCCTTGGGTTCCGTTGCCCTATTCCAAATTTCCCCACTTTCAGCTCACCGTTCTCTCTTGTGCCTAGTTTTGCATTGAAGTCTCCCATTAACACCGTATATTGGGTTTTGGAGGAATGCAAGGCTCTAGAGATATCCTCATACATTTCCTCCACCTCCTGATCGGGGTGTGCCGAGGTTGGTGCGTAAACCTGTATGACCTTCAGCGAATACCGTTTGGTGATTCCGAGTATAAGGTACGCAACCCTCGTCGACACACTCTCAATCTTTACAACGTTGTTAACGAGAGACTTGTGGAAGATAAATCCGACACCTCCTTGGGACAGATGGTCGCCCTCCCGGTAATAGAGCAAGTTGCCGGATTCGAGGATTACCGTGTCCTCCCCCTCTCTTCGGACTTCGGATAATCCTATAATATGCCAGCGTAACTTGTCTATCTCTTCTTCCAGCTCCACAATCTTCTCGTCAGTCCTCAGGGTGCGTGCGTTGTATGTTGCCAGGTCGAGTCGTCGTAGGTGGCAACCGAACCTCCACCGGAGATTCTTAGCACCCCCTTCCCCGCCGTTACCATGGTCGCCACCGTAGCCAGGAATAGCGGGGCCGCCGGGGACTGGGGGCCGTCTCTTCGTAACTTTCATCATGGGGGGTATATTGCCATAGTTGCCACGCTTGGCGAGCGGGTTGGCAACCGCAGTTTTTTTATTGTATTTTTGCCGTTACCAGGAAGATGCTGCTGCCCATCTCCTGCCTGTTTCCCTTTGTCGCCTTTTACGACACCCACGGGAAGATATGGGGTAGTAGATATTCTTAACCGCCACTACACGGCCTTGCAAGCACACTTTTCTAATGACCCATCCTGCTGTATATGCCTGAGAATAGACATTCAGTCTTTCTTGACGAGCAGCCATTTGAATATTTTCTGGTCTACAACAATTAAAATTAATATTACTAATGTCTAAAGTGTTTTTGACTGCACCCCCTTATATTTTTTCGAATAAATTATTTGATTTTAGCAAAGGAGCTGCTTCATCATCCTCACAGTTAAATGTAGTGTTGTGGAACTTTATAAATCCAATAATTAACAGTGTTTTGAAAGTGTTTGCAAAGGTTTAGCAATCTCAATCATTATTCCTAAAGTTATATGCGCGCACTTGGCCAAAGAAATTTTCAATCGGTACTGTGTTGAAATAACGTGGGCGCATAATCTTCACATTTTTTTCATTAAAAAGTTGCCACAGCCTTTGCAAACTTTTTTTAGTTACAATCCAATTTTTTTATCGAAGGAACTGATGATTCTTTGCCACGAAGGTCTACAAATTTCATTTCATTTAATTTTTTAATAGCATCTTGCCAAATTGTGTGATGTTCTGATGTCGTTGTAACAGCTTTTCTTAAATTTTTACCTTTGTGGAATTTGTAGCTTGTGCTTGCCCCTTTTACTGAATCGAATAACTTATCAAAAAGTATAAAGCCCGGTTTCCACCGCGAGGGGAACGGACCCATTAATTACTCCTTTTACCTCGCAATACAAAACTGCATACATGTGTTTCCACCAACAAAGAATCGAGTGTAAATGACAACGAGGACGAAAAGAGTAAAAATAAGCTGCGGACTCGGACCGGAGTCATTAATGAGTCCTTTTAACTCGCAATTGAATTTTACAAAGTAGTGTTTCCACCGAAAAAGAGTTGAGTGGAGCGGACTAAACGAGTAACATGTGTCTGCTGCGTTGCGGTCTCGCCGACTAGTTTGAAACGGACTCGCTCGACGCTGCTGTTTTAAAATTTAAATTTTAAAATTTTAAATTTCGGAAGGAGGAAGGAAGAATTAGGAAATTGATTATTCATTTCCCATTTCTCATATTCCGTTCAGCTCGCTCCGTTGATCCCTCTCTGTCGTTATAGGTTTGCAGTGGAAATCAACAGTCAAATCTCTTTGTTGGTGGGAATGCAAACCTATTTTGTTTAAAAGGAGTCCGTTCCGCTTACCATTTTCCACTCATTACCCTTCCGCGGTGGAAACCGGGCTGAATAGTGGACGCAGTGTTCCTCAATGTTTGGCTCACCTTATTTCCATGAACATTATGAGCTAAAAAAATAATTTAAAGTTATTAATTATTACAATATACCTAATTTCTAATTAAAATAATTTATATTTCAAACATGTTAAACTTACAAAAATTTGCAGCCAAATTCAAAGCTTGTGCTACTTTCTAGCTTAGAATTACACAGTTTTTAACCTGAAACAAAATAAATTCATTTAAAAAAAACTAATAATAAATTGATAAACTTTGTAAAGTAGCATTTTATTTACCATTGTGAGTATTGTAAAAGATTTTTTGATACAATCAGTCACCAAGGGCAAATTTTTCAATCGTCACATTGAAGTTATTCATAAAATAAAATACAACTTAGATAAATTGATTATTATAGTTGAATATTCATTCAGTAATTCAATTATTTTACTTTATACTATGCTAAATTAATTTTGTTTTACTTTATACCATACTAAATTAATTTTATACTATAACAAATTAGTTTCCTTGTATTTTTTCTTTTTACTTATTGTAAGAAGTTTATATTCTCTTTGGTAAGAAGTTTTTCTTACAATAAGTATAGATTTTGATGTAAAAGTAAAAACTCATTTCAAAAAGTTAAGTAATTACTTAACTTTTTGAAATGAGTTTTTACTGGATAAAACTGGATTTTTATTGAATAAAACGTTTTTATTATATTTGTCGAAGTATTTTTTGGTTTTCATTTGAAACACTTCTCCATTATTGTGACATACAACACATAATTCAATATGAAACAGCGGCAGGACAAATTTAATAAATAATTATTTTATTTTTGTGTATATTACATCGCAAAAATATCAAAATCTACATGAATTAGTAATAAGATTTTTATTAATTCTTCAACATTGTCTAAATATTTTTTAATACTGAATTTGTTATGTCTTGCACTGCAGATACACACACTATAAGAGACTCAGTGGGACTGCAAAGCCAAATATGGCAGAATATCGTTGAGGAGTATTTTAAAGACTATGAACTACAAATACAAAAGGTGCCAGTCTAAACGAAAAGTATTGGTAGAACGCAGTGATATTGCAGCTTGGAGAGCAAAATATATTCTGAGGTTGCAGAAGAATCGTCAGGAAGAAAATCGACCGGTCATTTATGTTGACGAAATGTATATACATGCTTCATACCACCTTCAAAAATGTTGGCAGTCGGAGGAACAGCCTGGTATTCTTGCTTCTGATAGCGTCGACGCAAGATGGATAATGCCCATGGTGGAGGTAAAACTGGGTTTGTTGAAAAAGGACTGTTACTGTTCAGATCTAACTCCAAATCGAATGACTGTCATGACGATATGAATTCCGCTAATTTCATGTGGTGGATGAAAGAAAAAATTGTGCCGAATCTTCCAACAAATTGCATTGTAGTGATGGATAATGCGTCATACCACTGCACACAGATAAAGCCACCTACAATTGGCAATATAAAAGCAGAGCTCCAAGGATGGCTTACGAGAAATGGTATTAAATTTGAAAATTGTTGGAAAAAAGCGCAATTATACGAATTAATTAAAAAACACAAAGGAGACCCACAGTATGAAATAGAACAAATGTTAAATGAACATGGACATGAGGTTCTCCGTTTGCCGCCTTACCACTGCGATTTAAATCCCATCGAAAAAATTTGGGCAATAGTAAAGAGGAGAAAAATATCACTCAAGCTCCTAGCTAAATATTTGCTATTACTGAGGCGGCGTTTAGAACAGTAACGACAGAAGAATGGCTCAATCAATGTATGTCTACATGTAGAAAAAATCGAAGATAAATATTTCCAATCAGATAGGCTGATGGATATGGAAATGAATAAATTTGTAATTAATGTTACAGGCGACACATCCGAGTCTTCTGATGAAGACTCTAGCATGGATTCTGATGAAGATGTTCGAATGGAAGGCTGCAGGACCATTGTTACACCAATTTTATAAATAATACTAGGTATTCAATAAAAGATTTACAAGGTTTCCTTAGACTTTTTATTTCATTCTTCATAATAAATATTATAATGCTATTTCAGTTCTGTTTCAAAATACCTTTTTGGAAAAATTAATTACAGACAAAATATCAGTAGCCATTAATCTTAGTATTAGTCATATTTACACGCATATAATAGGTACCTGTTATGTAAAAAAAATGTAGTTGTGTAGTTAAACTTGTGTAGTGTAGTGTCAAACTTACGAAAGATAGAATCAAGGAATATATTTATTATACAGATCTTAAACAATAAATATAGGGTTTAATTAAACAATAAATATAGGGTTAAATAAAGTGCGCGCAGAGTTATATTGCGCGCACTTTATTAGATATTACATCAAGCCCGTGACAGCTTAGGTCCAATCACAGACATAGAATATACTAGTGTATTCCGCGTTTTGGCGCAACCGTCGGATTTATTCTCTGTCTACTCAGAGACATAGGCACGTGTGGTAATCTCTATAGGCACAAATATTCCTAGTCTTATGGCTATGGCATGGAGTCTCTATACTCCATGGGCTATGGCCCTCAAGAATTGTTGTTGTTGTTGTTGTTTTTATTATTCGCTCGAGAGAGCAGGCAAAGGAACTATGCCATACAACCTTATCTTTATGAATAATTATCCTTCATTGTTCACTGCTTCACAATATGTTGATGCGTCACATTGTGCAGCCCTTGGGAGATTTTGACGGTAACTTGAGCCAGCAGGCAGCTAACAAACATGCAAACAAACAGCTTATCTTGAGAATACATCACCATCAGAGCACTTGTTTCACCGTTTCCACTTATAGTTCACATGTGTAGACAGTTAATACATAAAATCGCACCACTTTTATATATCAAAATCCACTTCAAACTATTTTTTAAAGTACTAGCTGTTCCCCGCGACTTCGTTCGCGTGTTAGGGTTTTCATGTTTCTGCGCGGAAACCTGATTCTATTTCTAAAATAAAAGTAGCCTAAGTTACTCCTTATGAAATCAGCTATCTGCCAGTGAAAGTCCCGTCAAAAACGGTCCAGCCGTTTTGGAGATTACCCGGAACAAACAGACAGACAGACAGACAGACAAAAATTTTAAAAATTGTATTTTAGTTATAGGTATGGTATTTAATTTCATATGCATTTAGTAAAAAACTGTAATTTTGACATTACAAACAGACACTTCAATTTTATTTATTTGTATAGATAATACAGGAGCAGCAAACCGCCGCCGATCAAGTTCCCGCCAAAACCCCTCAAGAATTGATTTTGACAGCGTTGACTTGGGTTGACGTTTCTGCCGCAGTGTTGCCAACCGTACGATTTAAATCGTATTCATACGATCTTTTTGGCCCTAGTACGATGTATGATCATGTATTCGAAATCGTACGCAAAATATACGATCTTTTCAAATCTTATAATCTTTATAACAAAATAAAAATGATAATTGATTAAGTTCATTTTATCGATATGAAAAATCAATAATTTCATAATTGAACGAGCTCTAAACTTCTTCTTTGTAATTTTTCATGAACGCATCCAATCCAATAATTTTTTAAACTCTCTATTCCTCGCGCAGTTTAAAGAAGAAGCTACAGGGTAGCCCGCGAAATTCAAATTTTCGTACGTTTTTTGCAATTTGCAGGTCAGTGTCAGGTTATATGTTTAACAAAATATGATTCGCGGTCGTAGCGAGTAATGCGCTTACAGAATTATAATCATTATAATCGTCAATACAACCCTCTAAGTTCGTATAATCCCATTGTATGGCTATTTCCAGAAAAACTCAGTCAAAGGGATTTTTCACCTTAACCGCCGGAAGCTTTAACCTTAACCGCCTTTCTTCGAGTTTGTTTTAGGTCATTCTATTCGTTCTAATCGAAATAATATTAAACTACCTACGCAGATAATCATATATTACATATTTTTGTAAAAGATGGCAGAGGGCACACAGTCCGAGCGCATTTTTTTTAATAAAAAAAAGTAGTAAAGTTTAGTGTCAGATTCTTAATTGTTATATGGTCCCCACTCACGGTCAGTTAAACTGTTCAGTTTAACTGACGTACATCCAAAAACTGACCGTGAATGTGAAATCTTAAGTTGAAATTTTTAACTGAAGGTAACACACGGATTTTATTCGGGCGTGCTGTCAGTTACACTGCTCCGTTGAACTGACGTACATCCAAAAACTGATCGTGAATGTGAAATCTTAAAGTTAAAATTTTTAACTGACGGCAACCCACGTATTTTTCAGTTCAGGCTTTCAGGCTTCAGGCTTCAGTTCGTTTCCATTATTGGTAAGTACATACTTTCTTAGTAGCTTTTATATATATATTTTATATTTTTTTATAACATGTTTTAAGATTTTATATTATTTTATATTTTTTTTTATTAAAAAAACTTTATCCCCACACTAGGATATTCTCCTGTATCGTGGAGGCAGTTTACAAACACAAAATGCACAAGGACAAACATCCAGACCCGGAACAATCATTTGTAGGCCATACAAATACTTGTTCCGTGCGGGATTCGAACCCGCGCCGCAATACATTGCTAAGCCACTGCGCCACGGAGCCGTCATATATATTTAGAGAAGTTGGTTTGACAGAGGATGGAGACCAAGGTGATGGTAATGATGTCACCTTCCTTATGGTGGACTCAGAAGGTGGGTAAAGGATCTCAGTGATGCTACTACGTAGTACCATCGTGTTTGGACTCATTTTCAAATAGGTAAATGGAGACCTAGATGACTGTGATGATATCACCTTTATGTTGGTGCTATCCGAAGGTGGGTATAGGATCTCATTGACGACACTAGATAGAAAGACCGCGTTTGAACTCATTTGAATGGGCTCATAAAGACCTAGGTGACTGTTATGATCTCACCTTTCTGATGGTGTAATCCGAAGGTGGATATAGGATCTCAGTGGCGGCACTAGATAGAACGGTCGTGTTTGAACTCATTTGAAAGGGCTCATAAAGACTTAGGTGACTGTTATGATCTCACCTTTCTGATGGTGCAATCCGAAGGTGGATATAGGATCTCATTGGCGGAATTAGATAGAACGGTCGTGTTTGAACTCATTTGAAAGGACTCGTAAAGACCTAGATGACTGTTATGACCTCACCTTTCTGATGGTGCAATCCGAAGGTGGATATAGGATATCAGTGGCGGCACTAGATAGAACGGTCGTGTTTGAACTCATTTGAAAGGGCTCCTAAAGATTTATGTGACTGTTATGATCCTACCTTTCTGATGGTGCAATCCGAAGGTGGATATAGGATCTCAGTGGCGGCACTAGATAGAACGATCGTGTTTGAACTCATTTGAAAGGGCTCATAAAGACCTAGGTGACTGTTATGACCTCACCTTTCTGATGATGCAATCCGAAGGTGGGTATAGGATCTCAGTGGCAGCACTAAACAAAACGATCGTGTTTGAACTCATTTGAAAAGGTTCATAAAGACCTAGGTGACTGTTATGACCTCACCTTTCTGATGGTGCAATTCGAAGGTGGGTATAGGATGTCAGTGGCGGCACTAGATAGAACGATCGTGTTTGAACTCATTTGAAAGGGTTTATAAATACCTAGTTTAATGTGATTATATTACCTTCATGATGGTGAACAAAGAAGGTGGGGTAAAAGATCTCAGTTATGCCACTACGAAACACCATCGTGTTTGGACTTATTTGGAAGGGCTCAAGAAGTAACTACACAAATAATAGAAATATAATAAATAGTACAAACAGTATTATTACTCACTTTATAGTGTTTTCATGCAATTAAAAAGCAGCAAAACTCCTAAGTAGGTACTAAATTAGAAATCTACCATATATTTTAAAGGCAATAAAAAAAAGGCAGAACGGAAAAAGCATAACCAACTACAACCAGAAGACGAAAATATCTGTGTACTTCAAGAAAACCTACAAACACCATTAACACCAATTCCTATAAATGACCGTGTTACCTGTACGCAGTATTCAGAATTCAATGATTTTTGACTGATTTATTACACGAATACTACACATTTAATAAAACAAACTTTACGGATTTTATTTTGTTTAACTTATTTTAATTCGTGACGTTTGGGTGCTTCAACTTTATTTTAGTTTGTAACACGTCGAGAGCTCAATTAGATAAACACAGAAAACTAGGCCATCCTAACTATTTCCGTTACTAAAAACCGATAAGCATTATCTGGTCATCATAAGACCTTCAGAATGTGCCCATGCCCACGGATTTTTTTGGGTTCACTGTAACCGGAGTGCAAGTTAGTATCAGTGGGGTGTCGCCCGCTCTACAGACAGGTAATTTAATAAACAGATAAAAATAAATAACACATTTATCAAATAAATAAAATTTACCATAATGAGTAAAATTATCATAATATCTGACCCATTTCTTAAAAGTGTGTGAATATATAGGAAACGTTATTTATATACATATATACCTATATACGGAACGGATTTCATTTCTCGATCGATGAAGCCGCAGCCGTGCGCGTTTAGTTGGCGTGACTGCTATAAATTAAAAATATCATTTCCTATCTATTAACTAGCTGTTCCCCGCGACTTTGCCCGCGTGTAATTTATTACGATTGGATTTCATGGGTTTTAATTTTTTTGCACGGGACCCTAATTATTTTTCTAAATTAAAATTAGACTAAGTTCCTCCATATAATATCAGTTACCTGCCACTGAAAGTCTCGTCAAAATCGGTTCAGCCGATTCGGAGATTAGTCCGAACAAACAGACAGACAGACAGATAGAAAGAAAGATAGACAAAGATTTTAAAAATTGTGTTTTTGTTATAAGTACCGTATGTACTTTCAAATGCATTTAGTAAAAAACTGTTATTTTGACATTACATATAGACACTTCAATTTTATTTATTTGTATAGATATATATTAATAGACAGGAAATGCTATTAAATAAGATTTAAGTATTATTAAATATCATTTAATTTATCTATATATATGATATTTTATAGGAGTCACGCAAACCAAACGCCCACAGCCACGCCCCACTTTTGAACTAGGACTGTTGATAAAATATCGATATATCGAAAAATCTATTTTATTATTTAGAAATACCGATATTTATTTCTAATATTTTTGACGACATATATTGAAATATAAGTTTGATATTGAAATATAGCTATATAGATACGACAGTCGATATATTTTTTAAATAATTTAATTTTTTATTTTTTCACGTAAATCATTTAATCTACAACACCATCGTAAACTTAAATCCTAATTCGTGATGGACCCAATATACTATACTTTATTTACACTATATTATGTTTTTCATTTTTCCCCAGTTCATTTATTTGCTTATTATCTTAAAAAGAAATGTAATTTTGTAAAGTATATCTCTGTGATATTAAAATCACTATAATTTATGAAACTTAGTACTACTTTACTTACTGTGAGTTTTGGCAGGAGCTTGACCATTGACGGATGGTTGCTCCTGTTTTATCGTTTAAATAATCGTTTGAAGTGGATTTTTATCAAAGTGATGCGATTATGTGTATTAAGTGTCTGCACATGTGAGCTATTAGAGAAAACGAAGAAATAAGTGCTTCGATGTTGGTATAAGCCTAAGTTATTTTAATCGCTTAGGCGTCTTATGATTTACTTCCGTGCTATCAGAAATAGCTGTTAAATACTTGATTTCTTCAGCTTCTTCATCCAAAGCATCTGAACAAATTACTTCTACAGTCAATCTTTTAGTGCCCAATAATTGGAGTATTGAAACAGCTGAACATATAAAACAACGAGTATTTTTGTAAACTCTTACTGACAAATATTGGTAAACATAATTGTCTTATTTAAATTAAACAATACTTCAAGTTAAAGTTACAGCCTATATACGTCCTAATGCTAGGCACTCCTCAGCTGGCCAGGCCTCTCCTAACTTCTGAGAGAGTTTTAGGGCAAAGTCCGCCGCGCTGCCCCAATGCGTGTTGGCGAACTTCGCGTTTTCTGAAATTTTTATTTTATTTCTCAGACACGCAGGTTTCCTTACGATGTTTTCCTTCATCGCCGAGCACGTGGTAAATCAGCACTTAAAATTGCAACTAACAATTTCATTGGTGCCGGTGGGGATCGAACCCGGGTTGCTCGTGTACTGTGAAATTTACAGCGAGCGCTAACCATCTGAGCTACCATGGCTCTTTAATAATTAGGTTGTAGTTCTTATTCTTAGTAAAATAATTACTAAGAACTATAACCTAACATTTTCATACATTTATAATTTAATTTGTTTAATAAATATACTAAATTATAAACTGTGTGAATCATTTTTAAGCAATAAGCATCAATATATTGCTTATGTTTCCCATATATAAAACTCCGATATTGATATATTTATAATTATCGATATATTGAAAATCCGATATTTTAAAAATATCAACAGCCCTAGTTTGAACTGATCAGTTGGAATGATCAGTTGAACTGACCGTGTGTGTCGAAATTTTTTTGGATTAAATCCGTTTTAAATGATCAGTTGAACTGATGTCAGTTTAACTGACCGTGAGTGGGGACCATTATATGGTTATATGTACTCTAAATGTAAAATTTTGCTTTGACGTTGTAATGATATTATTTTGTATTTTTTTACCATAATTTTATTGAAATATTAATGCGTACTATCTTTTTTGTTGAGTTCTTAGCAAAATACGATCTTTTTCAGTTTATGGTACGATCTCCTAAAAAATAAAGTTTGCAACCCTATTCTACCGTAGCACTTCTTACTAGTTTGTGAACATAGGGTGGTAATAAGCGGCCATAGTGTGCAAGAGAGAAAAAAATTACTAATGGCCGTAGAGGGAGTATATTCTCTCTCTACGACTAATGGCAATATAGCAAAATAGAAAAGGATAGCAAATCTAATCATTAGATTTGCTATCCTTTTATTATTATAATTAGATTCTAATGACTCTGTAACAGATTTTAAATGACAGGTCGGCACATGTAGGCACACAAGAAATAAGCTCTTAGATATTTTGTAATATTTTAGAGTATAATAGTGGTCACTTTTAGTAAGTAATTGATTTCCAGAATGGTTACTTGTTCTGTGTGTATGGTGTCAATAATGGAAATAACCCTGATAATTGCACATTTCACAGGTAAATTTTCAAGACATAGTCACTTCTATGACACATCTATTTTTGGTTAAAATTCATCTTGTATAATGTTCAACATATAGAATTTATTATAAATTAATTTTTTAAAAAGAAACTTACGTTGTTAATAATTTGCATGGATGTGATGAATACATTTTTAAACATAATATTGTACCATCCATGAAAATGAAAAGCCACTATGAAATACCATGAAATGTTATTATGAAATTTCTGTCATATTATCCCACATCCCTAGATCCTTATTATGGGCTTCACAGGGGAAAATAACTGTAAACAAGTACTGCTTTCAAATATTTTATTTATTTGTGTTTCTCTTATCAACAACGTTTGCTTCACAGAACGTACATAGATGGCACAGCTATAATAGCATAATAACCACGACAAGACTGCGGTCTGCCTCCTGTTTTCTCGTTATATCACAACAACCAATAAACCGATTACAAACGTATTACTCATTATCCTCTGCTCGCTAAGGATATTCCATCATCCATCAGTTATACACTAATTACAGCGTATCAAAAGTCTATTGCCGAATATAGGTCTTTTTCATAGATTACCTCATAGGAGGAATATTTGCCATACTTCCTTCTGTTAGCAAGTGCGTTGGCAACCGCAATTTTTTATTATTTTTAGTTGTTATTAGGAAGACACTGTCACCTATTTCCTGTTTCATTTCCCTCTGTTTCCTTCTACTCACGGGCTTCTAAGTAACAATATTAATTATGTGGTAGGAGGAAGTGGATTCTCTTACGCCGCCGCTACACGGCATTATATAGATAATGCCTTCACTTAATGATTTCGAAATAATTTCATAATCCATTATCCAGCAGATTATCTTTGTAGCAGAGGCAAGTGCTAAAATAACCTGAATTGTTTTATATTTGTTTTTGAGATTGAATTTGAGATCATAAATGTGATCCAACTCACTTATGCACCGTGTGACTGTCAAGACTCAGTATACACTATAGGTTAAAGATGTCATGTCTAGTGAAATAACGTCATGCGTCACATCCCACATAATACTACTACAAGAGTGTTTTCATTTTTCTAAATCAGAAGATACGAGTGTACTTATAATATATATATATATATATATATATATATATATATAGAGGGCTATGCTCGGAGTTTCTCTGCGTGATAAACTCAGAAATGAAGATATCCGCAGTAGAACCAGAGTGACCGACATAGCCCAACGGATTAGTTAGTAAGCTGAAGTGGCAATGGGCCGGCCATATAGCTCGAAGAACCGACAACCGATGGGGAAGAAAGGTTCTCGAGTGGCAGCCTCGTACCGGCAGGCGAAGTGTAGGGCGTCCCCCCACTAGATGGAGTGACGACCTGGTAAGATTTGCAGGAAGTCGATGGATGCAGGTGGCTCAGGACCGTGCTTTGTGGCATTCTTTGGGGGAGGCCTATGTTCAGCAGTGGACTTGTGAAGGGCTGTAATGATGATGATGATGATATATATATATATATATATATATATATATATATATATATATATATACCCCAATCAATTTTACACGATCTTCCCATGGCTTCCCTAGGATTGTTAGATGCCATAGATAATTCATCTGAGATAAAGTGCCATAACATAATCGTCCCAGAGGAGTGTAAAGACGTTCTGTTTAGATTTTCTTTGAGGATTTTAAGCATGAACATAAGAAGCATGCGTAAAAACTTTGATACCCTTCTAGTAACCCTAAAAAGATTAGATCTTGATTTTGATGTTATTGTCTTCAGCGAGTGCTGGCTAGATGAGTATGCGACGGTTCCTCTATTGCAAGGCTTTACATCTTTTCACTCTAGGAAGTGTATTAATAGGGCAGGAGGAGTCGCTATCTACATAATAAATAGGTGGACAGCCAATTTTTCCGAGATGAACGTTGACGAGGGTAATTGTATTTTCGCAGAAGTTGCAAATCATTTCTCAGTAGTTGCCGCTTACAGGTCACCTGGTTACACTAACCCAGAAACATTTATTCACTCTCTTGACGCTAACTTAAAAACGGTAAGTCCCTCTCCTTGTCTTATTTTCGCTGGAGACATAAATATAAATATTATTGGGTCCGCAGGTGACAAAAATTTGCACACGGAGTACTTAGATGTATTAGCAGAGTATGGGCTTTCCCCCGCCATAACCAAACCAACTAGGGTCAAAACCTGCATAGATCACATTTTTGTACCCGTAAGATCTAATGCGGAGTCCGTAGTGTATCTCAATGATGTTACTGACCATGATATCACTATGGCAGGCATAATGTTAAAGACACAAAAACCAAAAAGACTAAAACCTAATCGATCAAGAGTTATAGTTGACATAGACTCAATAAGATCGGAGCTGGAGGGAACGAACTGGTCCCCAGTAATGAACTGTGGCTCTCTTGACGAGTCTGTGAGTCATTTCACTAAGACGGTATCAGAGACAATATTGAGGTACTCGAAAACTTGTGTAATAAGCCGCTCTAGAACCATCTTACACCCTTGGATGACTCCTAGTCTAATCAGATGCTCTAAGCACCGTGACAAGCTTCATATTGAATATCGTAAGGACCCAAACAACCTTACTAAAAAACTTGTATATACGCGTTATAGAAATTTTTACATAGGTCTTATCAGAAAACTGAAATGTGATTACAACAATAAAGAAATAAATAAAAATAAATGTGCTCCAAAAAAACTCTGGGGTACTATTAACCGGATAACTGGCAAAGACACTAGTTCAAGTTCTCCTCTGGCTCTCATCAACTCAAGACCTTCTGTAAAGGAATCTCTTGATGTTTGCAACTTTTACTTTGCCTCTGTAGGTAATAAGCTAGCATACTCTATCATGAAGAAATTAAACGAGAATCAGGAGTCCCTTGCCGGAAAAGTTCACATTCCTGTTCAACCCGTTGGTTCATTTTTCATGGATCCTACAGACGAACAGGAAGTTTTGAGTCTCATCCGGTCTCTTGATTCTGGTAGTGCCCCGGGTATGGACGGCATCACTAACAAACTTTTAAAATCAGTAGCCCACGCAATTGCGGAGCCTTTGGCTGCGATATTTAACTTAAGTATCTCGTCAGGAGTCTTTCCAAGCCAGTGGAAAGTAGCGGCAGTTATCCCCATACACAAGAATGGAGCTAAGGACGACCCTTGTAATTATCGTCCCATATCACTGCTGGGTAGTTACTCTAAGCTCCTGGAACGCGTTGTTCATAAGCGGCTGACTAACTATCTTGAAAAGAATAGTATACTCTCGGACCGTCAGTTTGGTTTCCGTCAGGGAAAATCGACTGAGGATGCAGTTAGTCTTATCACAGATATGGTTGTAACTCATCTCGATCAGGGTCGATCCTGTGTCGGTGTTTTTCTCGATCTGGCTAAAGCATTCGACACGGTATCGATTCCCATCCTGCTTAAGAAACTAAGTGCTCTTGGTATTCGTGGTCTAGCTTTAAACTGGTTTTCCAGCTATTTGTCGGATAGAAAGCAATGTGTCCGAATAGGCGATCAAGCAAGCGATCTTAGATCTGTAGATTTTGGCGTTCCTCAGGGTAGCATTTTGGGGCCGACACTTTTTATTTCATACATTAATGACATTATGTCAATTGAACTCGAAAATAGTGAAGTTGTATGTTATGCTGACGATACGGCCATAATATTTTAAGGTAAATCTTGGCACGACGCCTACCTTTCGGCTGTCTCCGGGTTGCATAAATTACAAAAATGGTTAAATTACAACATCTTAACATTGAACACCTCAAAAACGCAGTTAATTTGTTTTCTTAAAACTGCAGCGTCTGAACCGCCGCCGTCACTTTTCAATAGCCTTAAAGTACATAATAACAACTGTAGTTTTGGCTCCGTGAGCTCTCCTAATTGTAACTGTGACCAGATAAATAGGATCGGCTCCCTTAAATATTTGGGCATCATAATAGATGAGAACCTCAACTTCAAAAGTCATATATCAGTGACATCAGCAAGGATCCGTAAGCTGATACACACAATGAGACTATTGAGAGATTCTACTGATGGCAGCATTTTAAAGTCAGTCTACCTTGCACTATGTCAGTCCGTACTTAGCTATTGCATACTGGCGTGGGGTGGCATAGCCTCCTCTACGTTGCTAGTGCTGGAAAGAGCCCAGAGGGCAGTTTTGAAGATAGCTATGGGTAAACCAAGGCGTTATCATACGTCAGATCTCTTTAGAGAAGCCCAAGTTTTAAGTGTCCGTAGATTGTATCTTCTGAGGGTGTTTACATTTATGCACAGGGAAGCTTCGAAACTGCCGACATTTGATACTTTAATAAATAAAAGAGTATTTAAGATCCCCACAACCTTCGTTAAAACATCTTTCGTTCATCATTTCAGACTGTTCCTTTTCCCACGCATCTATAACAAATTAGTCAATTTATACGGCTTAAAGCGATCCCAACATTACGAGGCTAAAACAAAAATGATGAACTATTTATTGACTTGGGACTATGAGGAAACAGAAGAAATATTGGTGACTCTTAAATAGGTGTTAAAACGGTAGTGGACAGCAATGACGCCAGCCCTGCCATCTGATCCCAATATCCACACACACACACACACACTCATACACACACTCACACTCATACACACTCACCCTCAATTACACGCGCGCTCCTTTAAATTAGAATATGCTTGTTATGTCTTTAATTTTTCATAATTTTAAGTCGTATTTTTTTTTTCCTTTGCTACGCATAATTGTTTTATGTAATTTCGACAAATAGCCACTTTGTCCTATTGTAAAATCTTTTGTTTGACCCCCACGAGACAGGCCATGCCTAGTGTGGGAGTCACAGAACTATTTTGTATTTTGGCTAAGTGTTTCTGGTAAATAAATAAATTTATTATTATATTATTATATAGTTTACTCATCTGGTTGGGCTGTATAAATATATAATTGTAAATGAAAATGATAAACATACATAAATATCAACAAAATAAAATAAATGCATAAAAAATACATAAATAAATAAAAACCCAACCAGATGGAAGCCCTCGTCAGGGGAGACCAAACGGCCGAGGGTTAGGGGGAAAGGGAAAGAAACCGGCGGACGATGCGGGCGGTATCGAGGAGCACCGCCTTCTGCATTTGAGCTTGGAGCGGTCCGTCACGGAGTCCCAGTCGCCTCAGATGACCCGAGAGGCTGACTGGGATTAACCCGTTCGCAGAAACGACTACAGGTATAATTTCGGCCGGCAGTCCACCCCACATGTCGGTCACCTCGTGAGCCAGGTCCAGATATTTTGTTCGCTTATCTGTTTCGGCTTTCACGAGGTTCTCGTCATACGGAATGGTAATGTCGACCAAAAATATCCTTGACTGTGCCCGGTCCATCAGCACAATATCAGGCTTATTCGCAAGAATGGTCCTGTCTGTGATGATGGCCCGGTCCCAGTAGAGCCTGGCGCGGTCATTTTCGAGCACGGCTTCCGGCATGTACTTATAATAAGGCAGTTTCCGATCCACGAGACCGTATTTCAGAGCGAGCTCCTGGTGTAAAATCCTGGCTACTAGGTTGTGCCTATGCAAGTACTCAGAGTTAGAAAGCGCCGAACAACCGGAGATGACATGCCTAAGTGATTCACCAGTATGGCGACAAGCTCGACAAATGTCGACGGTGCCATCCCTTAGGATGTATCTCCGATAGTTGTTGGTCTTAATAACCTGATCCTGTATTGCACAGACAAAACCCTCGGTTTCCCCGAAGAGGTCACCAAAACGTAGCCAGTGGAGGGAGGCAACTGTATCTACGAAAGGCTCATGTAGAGCCTTGTAGAACCTCCCGTGGAGCTCCTTCTCCTTCCATACGGTCTCCCGGTCGGAAATGCTCTGTACTGCCGGGTCTTGCCATTGCTCGTTGGCTAAGGATAGAGGGGTAAGTCCTTTATCACAAAAAATAACGTCCCTATAGAATGGATCATCCGCTCTCGACAGAAAATAATTACGGAGGCTACACACTTCGCGATTATGCAGGGTAAGCGCGCTTAAAAAGCCGCGCCCACCATGCTTCCGCGGCAAGTACAGCCTCATTACTGACGATCTCGGATGATGCACTCTGTGGGACGTCATTATAGTGCGGACTTTTCTGTCCAGAGCGTTCAGTTCGGTCTGAGTCCACCTGAGTATGCCAAAGGTATACATGAGAACAGGCATGATCCAGCCGTTATAAGCGTGTGTCTTATTAACGCCCGACAAAAGACTGTTAAGCATTTTTGTCAAGCGTGCATAAAACACATCGCAAACTGACTGCTTCATACCCGCCTCATCGACACCGATGTTCTGTGACATACCCAGATATCGGTATGTTTCAGCCTCGGAAAGGGTCCTTATGCTGATGGGCATAGATAAGTCCATGCCCTCAGAGTTAGCAACCCTTCCCCTTTCGACATGGAGGATCGCACACTTATTCGTCCCCAGCTCCATTCCAATAGAATTGCTAAAATCACAAGTGATGTTTAGCAATTCCACAAGATGGGAGCGACTGGAGGTGAATAACTTGAGATCATCCATATAGAAAAGGTGGGTCACTTTTGTACCTCCTTTCCGAAGCTGAAATCCCCTCCCGGAACCCTCCAGTAAGGTACTGATAGGGTTCAGAGAGAGGCAAAACCAGATTGGACTCAAACAATCGCCCTGGAAGATACCCCTTCTTATCCTTATGTGGTTCTCCGCAGCCGTCATCCGCTGGCCTAGATGACAAAGGATCGTACTCCACTGCCCCATACACTGCCCGAGGAAGTCTCGAACCGTACAGTCAACCTTGTACAGCTCGAGGACCCTCTCAAGCCATGTATGAGGCACCGAGTCGAATGCCTTTTTGTAGTCTATCCAGGCGGCGGAGAGGTTCCGACGGTTGCGTTTAACCACCTTGCCAATGACCGCGTCAATGAGGAGTGGTTCCTTGGTTCCACGACCACCGCCCCGACATCCATTTTGAGCGCGCGACATCACCTGATTTGAGTTCAGGTGACGAGTGATTCTCGCGCTCAAAATGGATGTTAGTGTCTTGTATATGGTAGGTAGACATGTTATGGGGCGGTACTTGCTCGGGTCTGTGGAATCCCGGTCTTTAGGAACCAAATGAGTGATCCCAGTAGTGAAGAGGCTCGGGAGCGACTTTTGGTCGAGAGCCTCTTGAAACTGTCGGGTGAGCACAGCGTGACACACCACGAACCCCTTCAGCCAGTAGTGATGCAGTCCGTCGAGTCCCGGACTTTTCCAGTTCGGGGCCCTACGGACCGCCTCAGCTACGTCATCCGGCGTTATGATGACGGGGTCCATGGGCGTAATATTCGCACACTGACTCGCCACAACTTCCGTCCAAGGGCCCTCGCTGTGGTTTACGGGCTCTGACCACAGGCCGCGCCAGAATGCGATAATGTCGGCCTGTTTCGGTGCTGGGCCCGTTCCACGTACCATCGGTCGCTCCAATGATTCATAGAGCCTCTTCTGATCACTCTGGAAGAGACGATTCTGGTTGAACCGTGTCGACCTCTCGGTATATCGCCGAATCCGCTTCCCCCAAGCAGCGATTCTCTGCTTCAGGTCGTCTATGCGCTCCGTCAGTTTTTGCGTTATATCCGGCTGGGACAAACTGATATTTGTCCCAGCAAACGCCATCCTGACGGTGCGCACAATTCTCGGCCTATTATTGCCCGACCTGAAGCTTATCAGTCTGCCGATGAGGACCCTTGCCTTTGCGATACGGTCCTCAATCCTTCTTCTCCAGGCTGGGATGGCGCTACTTTGTCTAGTAGCGCGTCCAGCCGTGGGAAGTTTGGCGCCAATAATACGGCAAACTGCCAGTGCGGCGCCAAAAAGAATTGAGTCCGTCTCGCAAAGGTCCCGGCTGGCTTCCAAATAGGTCACCAGCATTGGGTTAAGAGCCCTCACGACAGCCCGATTCCGCTTGCTTAGGGTTATGCGCGGTAGTCGCGGTCGATTTTCGAGAGGCGTACTGCGCGTTTCCACAATCGCCTCCTCCAATTTACTCCTTATCTGCTCTAGTTCTTGGGTGACCATTCCATCATCGTCTGAATCAACTACAACTGGAAAATCCGCGGCGGCATCGACGTGTGCAGATTGTTCTGCAATTTGTGGCGTCGCATTACCAGCTGCAGCATTTTCATTCGATGAGGGAACGGCCTCACGTCGTAGTCGTTCGAGTTCAGTGTCACCAAATATGTTGGAGCGCAGGATGTACCGAACTCGGTCTGCCAGGTTTTGCTCTGATACATGAACAGATGGCTCCAGCTCCGCGAAAAAGCGATGCATCCGAGCCCGATACGCCAACATTCCAGTTTTTTCCCTTTTGCCCTAAAATACGCTCGCAATGCGTTTGCGTTCATGATTTTTGTCCAACGCATGCGACGTGTTCCACCAGCGGCGGGTGCCACTTGCTGAGTCCGAGAAGACCCAGCCGACACCAAGCCCTCTGGTGGGGATGATGGATGCGGGCGGCTACTAGGTGGTCTTGCAGCCCCCCGCGCTTGGCTGGCGACCCGCATGCTGTCGCGTCCAGCGCCGGCTCCAGACGCGCCCTGGCGACCTCCAGGCAGCGGCCCTTTGCGCACTCTTTTATTTTCCATCATCCATTATATGGGCGTCAATTAACGGGAGACGCCCAGGCCCGGCACCGTTTCATGGTGCGGCCATAAGCACAGATGGACCTTTGCACCCTCAATTCTGCCGAGGCACGGCGCACACACCTCTTGGCAAGGCGCTGACTGACTGCACTGACGTAGCAGTTTTGTCACTTAACTGTTACATCAGCGGGCGGTGGGGTCGTCACTTCCCTACGCCTATTTATTATTATTATTATTATTATTATATATGACGGCACCTGCACCGTTGTAGGTGCGGTGGCGTCGGTCTAGCTAGACAGAATTCTTGTAAACGACACGTGTACCGCACACCTGCGGTATTGCACCTGCGTTGCCACCCGTCCTGCTTGTATAAAACGGACGGATC
This sequence comes from Parnassius mnemosyne, assembly GCA_963668995.1. Classification (NCBI taxonomy): domain Eukaryota; kingdom Metazoa; phylum Arthropoda; class Insecta; order Lepidoptera; family Papilionidae; genus Parnassius; species Parnassius mnemosyne. Next base: position 18,116,674 of record CAVLGL010000086.1, on the reverse strand, counting down.
GGCCGCTGGTAAGACAGTCTTGGCTTTGACGTGGAACGGTGCGCTTGTCGTATTCCGTTACTAGTTTATCCTCGACTCGTTGGATAATTAATTCGTGTAAACGAATTAATTATTATTCCTAACTACAAAATCAGTCTCTGTACTATACCCACTATACTTCCTACATATATATATGCATTAGCATAACATTTTAATTGTAATTGTAAATAACAACGAACAGCTAAAAATAAGAGGCGACAATACTTCCACCATAATTCAAAGACGGCGTGTTTAAAAGATGTGAATCAAAATATTTACAATAATTTAAAAAATAAAAACCAAATACTTACCTTACTGATAGCCTAAACACTCATGCAATGTTGTGTTTTTTCACTTTCAAAATGTCCACCACGGCACCGTGGCGCAGTGGCTTAGCAATTGAGTTGCAGCGCTAAGGACCGCGGGTTCGAATCCCGCACGGAACAATATTTGTATGGCCCACAAATAATTGTTCCGGGTCTTGATGTTTGTCCTTGTGCAATTTATGTTTGTGCACTGCCCCCACAATACAAGGAAAAAATCCTAGTGTGGAGGTTTAAAAAAGATTACGTTTTAAAAAAGAAGGAAAATAATTTAGAAAGCAATTCAGTGTCATTTTTCACTATTCTAAAATCGTTCACTCATAGAATTACTATTTTTAGGTCCTCGGCTTTTGTTGTCTCACTAAAATAAACTTAAAGGTACTTGCTAATTTCGGTACTAATCGCACGCCCGCGCGCTCGGAAGTATGCCGTCGTTTACCTACATATTATATCGAATGTCAGAGTTAATGTCCGGTTGACTGTATTACATGACATAATACTTATAATAAATATAATAATTTGTCTAAATAAATATAATAATCTAATCTAATATGAATAATCTAATCCAATGTAATCAATACTATAATAATAGATGAAAAATTTAATGTAATAATCTAATCTATTATCATGAATAATGGAATCAATGAACTATTAATAATATTTGACGAAGTATGCCCATGAGGCTGATCACAGACTGAACTTCATTTGTGTTTAAATAATACCTTTTTGTAACCTATGAATCACAAATAAACTATTTGATTTGATTTATAATCTAACGTATTGAACATTTAGCTTTTATATGATTACATGTATAGTCACGGAGTCTAGTGCTGTAAAAAAAGAAAATGGAAACGGGCTTTGAAAAATACAGTCAGATAATCTGCCAAAAGTGGTAATTTTTATGGTTCCGCAGTATTTTTCAGAAAATTATAATTTTTTATCATCAGAAATGCGTGGAATAAAGCTCCAAAGGTACTAATAAATGATTACGAAAGGTATACAGCTTTACCATTGATTAGTAATTATACATATGTAGATATTAACTGACCGAACCACGAAGTTGCACATGATTTACAACGACATAAAATGAAAAAACTTACTTAAACTTACTAATGCAGTGAGTATTAATAAAGTCTTAGTGTTATTTAGTACCTAGTGACACGTGAAGAAATTTTTTTGGTTACGTAGTTCGTCAGTGGTTGCAAACATATGGTCCTAGTTTTACTTTGACATACTTTTGAATAAACTGATTGCGGTATTACGTTGGTAGTTGGTACCTTTTCTGTTTTGAAAATGCAATGGTCGCAAACATTCAATGCGTGTAATACTAAACTTATTTTGATGAACTTTTGCATAAAGGTATAACATGATCTACAGGATTTTATCTTTTCATATCGGACTTTTATTCCCAAGGAGCGTGATATAACAGAAATTAAAATAAAAAACAGAAAATTAAGGTTACTGATAAATAAATAACATGATAAGAAAATTATGGCAAGTGGGACTCGAATCCACGATCTCGACGATTTTAAGGCTGTTCGACACGAAAACCCGTTCAGGTTTGTAGTGTATCGTCCAGCAAGTTAATACATATTATATTGTTACTTAACTTTAACGTATTGCTATTGTATGTAGGTTAACAAAGAGCCAAAGATTCGCTATCCCTTTACGTTTACATACCTTTACGTACCTTTACATACCTTTATGTATCTTGACATACTTTTACGTACCTTTATATACATTTACGTGGGCATCTATTAGCAATGCTAAAGGTATATTACGATACTTTACATACACATACCAAGATAAGTAGGTAAAGTTGTAGGTATAGGTTGTGCCACGAGGGTTAAGTTATGAGCGCTGACTTTGAACTGAATACGCAGAGTAATAATTTAGGTAATTTTGTGCCTTATACAAACGACGTAAGATGGGCAGACACCTCGACCACTTAGCCAAGCGCTCCTATTTCATGAACAGGAAAGTAGGTATATAAAACCCAAATATTAAGGTTAATGTATCTTTCTGTGGTATTAGCTATATTTTATATTAATAACATTAAAAATAAATAAACCAAACCACGGATATTTATAAAAGTAGAAAAATTAAAAAAAGGTTTAAAATGTGCAAAAAATTGAAGAGCAAACCGGCAAATCACTGATACACTTATCAATTAAATAACATTGTGTAACAAAAAACTTTACCTCAACCAGCGACATCTGGTGAGCAGAAAATTATTAGTCCTGGTTACATAAGATATTTAACGTGGTAGAGCTATGCAGGTTATATTAATTCTATAGTTATAGCACGAATGGGTCGGCGTGACCGGAGTAGAACCACGCTCTCACAGTATACCAACGTAAAATAGCAGCTTAACACTGCTGTGTTTCGTATAGTGAATGTGAAGAACTGGATATCCTTTTTACTAAAAAAGACGCCTTCTATCTTAGTCCACGCGGCTGACAACGCAACTGCATTTTGATTCGCAAACGAGGATAGATGTAGATGTCTATGGGCCACAGCAACAACTTACCATCAGGTGAACTGTGTGATCGCGTCACCCTTATCCTACAAAAAAATACACAGTATGCATCCACTCAAGGTAAATAGTCAGATTAAGCTTTTTCATAGCCGATTTCTAGGTTAGATTGTTAAAATTAACCCTTACTCTTACAAACTTTCTACATTTCTCTACTAAGTTGTGGAGAGATACCAACCAAGTGCCCGGGCCAGTCGGGATCAAATCCAGTCAGAAAGTGAGGCTATGGTTGAGCGTGTGAATCTCACACTACAGACACTCTCCGAATGTAGCGATGCCAATCTCATGAAACACAAGCGTGCCTTTTCACCGCTAAAAGGACCCCGCTCACCTTGGCTACTACTTTCCGGAATGTATCCTTGGAGGACACTGACCGCCTTCAGTTGTTAAGTGTTGAATTTTCTCCGAAGCTCAACTATGGGCGGTTCATTGAGTCCAGAGCCAAAGCGGCCGCAAGGAAACTTGGTGTCCTTGCAAGGGTGCAGCGGCACTTCACGCCGGGGCAGCTTCTTACCTTATACAAAGCGCAAATCCGGGCGTGCATGGAGTAATGCTGTCACATATGGGCTGTTGCTGCAAAACGCCACCTGGCACCGTTGGAATCAGTGGAGAGACGTGCTAAGAGGTTCATTGGTGACCTTGATCTGGTTGAAACTAATCTTGTCAGCCTCGAGCACAGGCGCAGAGTAGTCAGTCTCTCGGTACTTCTCAAGAAAATTTTTAACCAACCAGCCGGAGGGAATCTGTTTGACAAACGGCAAAACAAAATTACGTTTATAGAATGTAAACCTAGCATTTATTTTCATTCCTCTTGTTGTGTGGGCATGTCTATCGATTCATTATAAACATTCAAGATAAATATCGACATTAGTAAATACATTATTAATCAAATATCGACATTAGTAATACAAATATCAAAATTAAATTCATGCGACTTATCAACGTGACTCTTTTCTTGAAAATATTCTTTAAATTAAACAGTACACATATATCATAAATTTTATCCAAAAATAGACTCGTCTTATTATTGACGACGTCTTGAGAATTTACCTGTGTAATGTGTAATTATCAGGATTATTTCTTTTATTCACACCACGATCACTTACAGGACAAGTAACTATTTTGGAAATCTATTACTTAATAAAAATAATAGTAGAATACTCCTAAAAAATTACAAAATATCTAAGAGCTTAATTCTTGCGTGCCGACTTGTGCCGACCTGTCATTCAAAATCGGTTACAAAGTCGAGATTTGCTATCCTTTTCTATTTCGCTATATTGCCATAAGGAATTTTCTTCTCGCTTGCACACTATGTCGTGTCCGTCTATTACTATCCTAAGTCTATGTTTATAACAAATAACTTCCCCGGGTACCGGAAACTTGCCCCACTTGGTTTTTTTTATTTTTGAGATTTTTATTTTTAATTAATTGTTCGTCGTTTGTTCGTTATTGTTCGTCTTTAAATTATTTATAACTAATAAAACAAATTTCATCCTTAAGTTGGACCCCTTATTGTAAATTTGAAAAAAAAAACTCAAAAATCAAAAATTAAAAATCCAAGTGGGGCTAGGTTCTGGTACTGAACTTCTTCCGCTATGAAACCTGTCAAATATTTTACATCTTACCAAAGTGACGCCGCCCTGGTAGCTTGATACATATCTATTTATCTATGGCCCTGGTGGCAGAAGTGGATGTCCCGTAGAGGGAGTATTTTGTCAGGTGACAGCACTTTATAAATAGCAGTCAGTGTCACTGTCAGTTCAGCACAGAGAATATACAATATTCCATACACCACGTAGATAGAGGATTGATAAGATACAAAGTCTATGATACACCAACACTTCACTCCTGTATAGGACAGTCGGATTTTGGCGGGAACTTGACCGGCGACGGTTTGCTGCTTCTGTATTATTGTTTAAATAATGGTTTGAAGTATTCTTTGATATGTAAAATTGGTGCGATTTTGTATATGAAGTGCCTGCGCATGTGAACTATTAGTGGAAACTGTGAAACAAGTGCTCTGATGGTGATGTGATTCTCAAAATTAGGTGTCTGTCTGCTTAGGTGCCTTGAGATACCATCGCCAACCGTCAGCTGTCTGCTGGCTCAAGTTGCCGTCAAAATCTCCCAAGGGCTGCACAATGTGACGCATCAAGATATTGTGAAGCAGTATACTATGAAGGATAATTATAATATATTGTAACTTCAGGCTCAGAAAAGTTAGATCCCAGAGCCGTCAAGTCAGTTATTAAAAAAAAACCATTGACAGTCACAGTCAGTCAGTGCAGTGTTGCCAACTGCACCGTAATTACGGTAAAAACACCGTAATCAGCATAGATCTACCACCTACCGTAGGATTATAATTACGGTAGCAAAATACACCGTAATACCCAATGAAGATCGTATCTAAATATGATTATCTATAAACTAAAATAATTTTAGCGAGTTTGATTGTTTACTTTCTTTACGTTACAGTATTTTCCTTTTATTCTACCGACAACACTGTTTTATGCGTCGGGAAATCCCCCAATAGCGTGGTACCAGCTTGGAGATATTATGCGAACGAATTCGGGGGTGCTGTATGTATTTGAATTTCAATGAATACTTAGAGCTTTTTAATTTTCCTAGTTTATTTGTATCATAAACGAGATACGACTAACATTTCATTAATACTTAAAATTACGTAAGAGTTTGTTGTGTTGTGTTGTGTTGTGTGTGATCTGAGTGTTTAAAAATATGGAGAGTGATGGCGACAGCGCTACTGATCGAGAAGATAGCTTAACACGAGTACCGGCTAAGAGAAAGCGTTATAAGCAGAAGTTTCGGGAAGAATGGTTGCTGAATAAAGAATATAGTGACTGGCTAAGAAAGGATAATAGGGACTTATCGAAGGCGGTCTGCAATGTTTGCAATACATCTTTCAGTGCCGAAATAAGTGTAATAAAACGCCACAAAGAAGGAACTAAACACGTGAATAATTTAAAGAGGTGTAGTGCTTCAACGTCCAAAAAACAACAGTCTATAGTAAGCGTTTTTAAATCCATGCCAACTAATGAAAAGAAATTGGTAAAGACTTCAGAAATAAAATTAGCTGCTTTTGTTGCTGAGCATAAGGTATCTCATAATGTCATGAATCACTTAGCAGATTTGTTACCAAAGTTGTTCCCAGATTCTCAGATAGCCAAAGATATTAGATTAAAAAGAACTAAAGTTCAAGCTGTGATAAATAACTGTATTGGGGAAACTGAAAAAGAAAACTTGATCAGTGACTTGAAATCACAAATGTTTTCAATTTTGATAGACGAAAGCACAGATATTGCTGTAGTAAAAACAGTAGCTGTAGTGGTCAGGTATTTTGATCCAATGATTGGTAAAGTTATCACTCGGTTTTGGAATTTGATTCAATTATTTGATGAGAAAACCACCGATCATGTTGCAAATGCCGAAAAACTTTTTAATACTGTTATAGGTTCATTTCAAAAGTATGAGATTCCTACGGAAAACATCATAGGTTTCGGCTCTGATGGATGCAACACAATGATGGGATGTAACAATTCAGTTTCAAGTCGATTTCGTCAACGTTGTCCAGGCATAATTGTGATCAAATGCATTTGCCATTCTCTGCATCTTTGCGCTAGTGACGCATGTAAAGAGCTTCCACTAAATTGTGAAAAAATGGCGCGAAATATTTATAATTATTTTAAATCCAGTAGTAAAAGGCAGAGTGAGTTGAAAGAGTTCCAGTATTTTGCTGAGGCGGATGTGCACAAAATTCTAAGACCAGCCCAGACTAGATGGTTGTCTTTAAATGCAGTAGTGCAAAGGATTCTGGAACAATGGGATGTATTACGTCTTTATTTCAATAGCAAATGGCTGGAAGAATCGGAGTGCCACGATATTCATGCATGCCTGAATGATCCCATAATCAAGGCTTATTACTATTTTTTGGCTTGGATGTTGCCAAAATTTACAACATTAAATAGCTGTTTTCAGAGCGAATCTATTTTAATTACGAAACTACATGGGAAAATGACAGCTTTTTATAAAGAACTGTTACTATTGGTTTTACACAGAAATTATGTAAATTCCGCTCCTATTGAAACTATAGATCCAATGACAGAAATAAATCACAAGGACCTAAAAGACATATATCTAGGTTTAGGTGTCCAGAAAGAACTAGATTCTGTTGAAAATGAAGAAAGAAAGTTAACTCTCAGAAAGATGTGTAAAAATTTTATTATTAGAGCTTGTGTGGGCCTTCGTAAACGATACTGTTTTAATGACAAAATTATGACAGAAATAGCAAAATTTGATCTAGAGAAAGTAATTTCTGATGACAGGGAAGAGTCAGTTTCGTCGTTATTTCCATTACTGCCCAGAATTGCCCCAACTTCAATCCAACATCAACAAGAACTAGATGATGAGTGGCGGAAGTTGCCGTTATACTACAAAGATTTGGATTTAAGTCAACCCCCTGACGTATTTTGGCACCAGGTAAGTTTCCATGTAAACTCGAAGCAACGTGAATTCATATTGGTTTCTATTGTTATAGCAGCCTAATCATTTTTTTTTTCAGGTCGCAGAACTGCGTGACCAACATCGAGAAGGGAATACCTATTTCCAACACTTGCCAAAATTTATGTTGGCCATTTTGTCTCTGCCACACTCGAATGCTGAGTGCGAAAGAGTCTTCAGCAGAGTTAACGATATAAAAACAAAAAAACGGAATAAACTCCTAACGAAATCCATCAAGGGAAATCTCTTATCGCAGCAAGCCATACAGCGTCACGGAAAAAACTGTGTTGATTTTAATCCCACTCACGCTATGATCGCAAAACATAACAATGATATGTATAAAAATATTGAAACAATTATACTGTCCGATTCTGATTAAAAATATGTTTTTTTTTTTAACTCTGACCCATAACATGCTACTAAATAAACAAGGTAATTCTACCGTATTTCAAATATATATTACAACATAATTTCGAAAATTCTACCGTATTTTTAGAAGAATTCTACCGTCCGCTAGATTTCAGACTTGGCAACACTGAGTCAGTGTCACTCAGTATAAATTGTACATCCTTCGGGTGGATGAGTGGTGCATGTTTATATTAATACGCATGCGCGCCGTTAAATTTATAGTGAAATTACAGCATTCTTTGTTTTCAATGTAAAATATCCAAAGCCCATAAAGAAACTTGAGCTTTTTTATTATTCTAAAATAAATTATCCAATTATTGACAATAATTAAGTATACTTTTATTTGAAGTTAATAACATACTTCTTCAAATAAATAAAAAATCGATTTAAAACGACAAACCGTATTTTAGTTTTAATATGAAGATTTCTTCTTATTACTAATTTTGCAACAAGTGGGATCAGCGTAACTGTTGGTGCGTTGAGAACTGGTTTTGTGGGGACCGTTGAGTTTTGTGTTATGTTTATTTGTTTGTGTATGTAGTATAGTTTATTTTGCGAGTGATTGTGTGAGCGCGGTGCGATTGTGATGCTGAGGTTGGATGCAAGTGGCTAACTTCTCATCACGTTGTGTGGTAAGTTTTGTAGTTATTAAATTTAAAAAGTACATAGTGTTTTGTATTTTATTTCTATAAAAAAAGGCATTTTAATTTATCTATTTCTTGTTATATTAAAGCTACGGCTTAACCTATAGCTATACTACAATCAATTGAAAAAGTAAATTAAAGTGAAATTTTATGATGGATAGCTATATTTTGTAAACGAATATTTAGTTTCTACAATAATTTTGTTAACTATTAGCTGGAGTTATTATTATTACTATTCATTTATTTATTACGCCCTATCAAAAGTCGTCCTTATAAAGATATGCTAGTTTATCTATCTGAAATTGCTGAAGCCTTATCCCATATAGTAGTAATGGTAATAAGGTCGCTTATGCAAGAGTATCAGACCTCTCTCCAACATGCTTGAATATTAGATAAATCTTACAAATTACGCATCCCAATCTTGAAAAGGACTATATTCAGCTATTATATATAAGACAGTATTTTAACAATGAAACTTCAGACCTCAAAGAATGAAGGAAAAAATGTTTGTGTAAGTCATTCTGCAGCTAAAGTAAGGTTGCACAAAGCTTGACCGAGGAGGGACAGTGCTCTCATAGAATACCAGTGTAAAATAGCAACTTAAAGATTAGTGAGAAGAAGTGACAAAGTATCTGAATTTTGATTTTTAACCTAGGGTAGATGCAGATGTCTATGCCACAGTATCCTCTTACTATCAGGTGGCCTATGTGCTTGTTTGTCATCCTAATTCTATTAAAAAAATAACTTTTATATAATAGTAGTGAAATTGGTGCTAGAATATAGTGTATGAAAAATCTCTGACTTCAGAAGCTATTATGTGACAGTGGTTTTATTCATTTTTGACCTTTGAAGTTGGCTTTTACTTATTGTTTAAAGTTTGCTTTTTCAATCCTTTTGACTGGTTGAGGTTCAAGGTAACAACTAAAACATCTAAATAGCTATATTAAAAACTTCAATTCATATTTTCTTACAATTAATTACTTAATTTACTTACCTACTAACAATAGAATTTTTATGAGATCATCCCTGAGTTATTAAAAAAGAAACATTAAAATTGGGTACAATGTGATGAAGAACATAATGTGTAACATGTATTCAAAAAAAAAGATATTTAGCTGACTTAAAAACCGAGAGGTTCACAATATGACTGTGTGTTTATTTATATATTTTATTATGTATTTTGCCTTTAGTATTTTGATAAACTGTTTAAGAAACAATAATAATGATTCCCGTACATCTTTCATGTTGTATTTTTGACTATGTTAAATATTTTATTATATAGAAGCATGGTTGTATGTAATGTAATATATCAGTCTTTAACTGTCCTGTTGCTAGGCACCAACTTTCTCTACTTTTGTTGACTGCACTGTGTATTGGTCAGATTTGTATAGTGTATAGTAGTGTAGTAAAGCTATGAAAAGGGCAATGCTCAGCGTTTCTCTGCGTGATAGATTTAAAAATGAGGATATCCACAGTAGGACCAGAGTAACCGACATAGCCTAAACAATTAGTATGCTGCAGTGGCAACGGGCCGGCCATATAGCTCGAAGAACCGACAACCGATGGGGAAGAAAGGTTCTCGAGTGGCAGCCTCGTACTGGCAGGCGAAGCTTAGGGCCTTTCCGCACTAGATGGAGTGATGATTTGGTAAGACATGCAAGAAGTTGATGGATGCAAGTGGCTCAGGACCGTGTTTTGTGGCAGTCCTTGGGGGAGGCCTATGTTCAGCATTGGACTTGTGAAGGGCTGTAATGATGATGATGAGTCTTAAACTTACCTCACCTTCACATTGCTTATCTTTAAGATTATCAATGAATTATTCAACTTAGCAAGTGGCGTCTTTCCCTACAAACACTTTAATAGGTTTGCATCTTTTTATATTAAGGCTTAGTATTGCCATTTATTTTGTTACATCTGCATTCCTAAAACCTAGAAATTTGCAAAAAATTTAATCTATGAAATAAAGAATTATAAAAATCTAATTAAAATTAGAAATCATTTAAAACGTGACTTTTAAAAATACGTTGAAAGATACTCAGGTCTTGAAGCCTTTAGGTGGAAGTATAAGTATCTCATGTTTATACCAGGTGTAAAACATTCAGAAGTACGTATTACGTACTTCTGAGTAAGTACGTATTACTTACCAAAAGTGCAAAATGTTTCGTATTTGCAGAGAGAGCCGAAATGTCTGCCAAGCGTGAAGTGATAACCACAAATTACATTTCATCCTATTCATATTAAATCACCACAGACTTGACTTGAGCTATGAATGTTAGTTTTATTTTCAACTATTTTTTTATATAATATTGCATTTAATGTAATTTACATAACGCCGAATACAACATTTCATTAAAACATTACTAGTTCAAACAGTTGAGGAACTTTATTTCTTTTTAAAGCATATTTTTACGTTCTAAAGTTCCGTAACATAATTTTAATAATACTGCAGCTGGTAACCTTGACCTCAATTTCGTATTTTATTACGGTTTGTGTAACGCGAAAGAAAAGATTTTACCTATCAAAACAAGAAAGACTGCTACAATACGAGTAGGTTAGAAATGCTAAAGATACTTTTTTTTTATTGAATAACGTTATAAATAATCGGTGCCGTAGTATGGGCTAAGAATATATGTAACTGTCGTCCGAGGCCACCATGTGTTTTAAAAAATATAAAATCGCTAAGTGTTCCATGTGTGGTCTTTGTATATTATTTGTACATAATACCTAATTTAAAACAAAAATAAAAAATAAATGTCTCCAATATTTATTGCTATCGCTGTCAAGTGTGTGTCTGATTGTCTCTAGATACCTATTTTCATAACTTGCAATGTATGCAATACATGCAACTGGGTACGTACTACCTAATATTTTTATTAAAGGTTTTCAGTAACAGCTATTTTTTAGGACTTTTGAGATTTTTATTGGTATCTCCGAAAATATAAAGCTTCCATTCCCAAAATTACCCTAAAATCTCCTGCCCGGGTTATTTATTCTGTGCCCGGGTCCGGGCGACTAATTATTTTGTTTTTTATTAGTGCGAAAATTCCCCTTTTGCTTATGGGACTCATCCGTTGGAAGGAAGAATTTCCATAATTGCCACGTTAGGTATTCGAATTGGCGGTGGCAATATTCGAAAACGGAAGGTACCGTAAATTGGGGATATTTGGAAATCGTGGGTATATTTGGTATTTTTTATTTTTAAGATTGCGATCCAAATATTTTTTGATTTGGCAATGGTAGAAAAGAGATATTCAATCTGGCAACACTATAACTCATGTCAAGTTTATTCTGAAAAGTTACGCCACGCTGCCATAAGAACTGTGTCCACAAGGATTATTTTAATAAAACCGTGAAAAAACAGCAAAAACTTCATTGTTGAACTTTCGGACGGTGCTTTGAAGATTTCAAAGTAAGTAAAAAACTATTTTCTACAAAGAAAAGAGCGATATCTCGGCATTCCAAAACCCTCCTAATCATCATCGCATGTGTTACCTGTCCGCCATTTTGATCGAATATTCTCATGAGGATATTTGGAACAGCAATTTAGGATATTTGGTACCGTAGTACCAAATATCCCCTTATACGCAATGATGGTGTTATTTGGACCAACTATACCAAATATACCCACAAGTAATGTGATCCCATGTTTGCATTACTGGTGTTATTTGGAACGATAATACCAATTATACTCACAAGTAATGTGATGTTTATTAAGGGTAAGATGTTCGAATCCTTTGTATTTCGGATATAATTTTAAAGACTTTTGATTTTGTTGCAGGAATATGCATCAAAATGCCACGAATATATATTAGAAAATTCAGGAATACTAGGAATGGAAAGTCCTTCCTACCTTACACTAATTACAGCTCTGAAAATTTACAGAAAGCAATTCGAGACGTAAAAAGTAAGACTTTAACACTAGGAGAAGCATCATCTAAATATCAAATACCTAAAACAACGTTATCGAGAAAATGTAGAAACCTTAATTGCTCACAAGAAAAAGCAGGACGTCCTACCCTTTTTTCACCTGAAGAAGAGAAAGCCTTCATTAAACACATTGTAAATTTGGCAGACTGGGGATTCCCATTCGATCTTATTGATCTTCGTATTTTCGCGCAAAGGTACTTAACTAAACTCGGAAAAACAATATACGGACTACCCGAAAATTTGCCTGGTTCAGAATGGGCTCGAAACTTTTTAAGGCGTCATAAAGATTTGCTTTCGAACCGTATGGCTTCCAATATATCTACCGATAGAGCAAAGGTATCAGCATCGACGATAGACTCATTTTTTGAGTATTTTGCACCAACAATCGATGGTGTAACACCTGACCGAATCATAAACTATGATGAGACTAATTTAACTGACGACCCAGGAAACAAAAAATACATTTATAAACGTGGTGTAAAATACCCAGAACGGGTAACAAATACATCGAAAACGGCTGTTTCCCTAATGTTTGCTGCTACAGCCGAAGGTCAGTTATTACCGGTTTACGTGGTGTACAAAGCAGAACACCTATGGGATACCTGGTTAGAAGGAGGTCCTCCAGACGCACTATACAATCGCTCTATAAGCGGATGGTTCGACTCGGTTTGTTTCGAGAATTGGTTTGAAAAAGTGATCGTTCCATATGCTAAAAAAAAGCCTGGACGTAAAATTGTCATAGGTGACAATCTCTCTTCACACTTTTCTGAAAACGTATTAAAAAAGTGTGAAAAGCTAAACATTTCATTTGTGTGCTTGCCCCCCAAATCAACACACCTTCTGCAGCCGTTAGACGTTGCTCTGTATGGACCTTTAAAACATTATTGGCGAACTATGTTGACTGGGTGGAAAAAAGTAGAAGGACGCAAACATAAAACCCTAGTAAAAGATGTTTTTCCGAAACTGCTGGCCAAACTTATGAACAAACTTATGGAAACCAACACAGGGGGAAAAAACGTCATTGCAGGTTTTAACAAATGTGGGCTTTATCCAATCAACCCGGAACGACCGAAGTCACGACTGCCACACAGTCATGACTTACTACCCGAGGAAATTGAAACAGCTGCTACTTCAGTTGTCATAGAACATCTAAAAGAAATGCGGGGGCTCTCGGCTTCAGATGAGCCCAGAAGACGTAAAAAACGATGTAATGTTCCAGCAGGCCGAGGCATCACAGCACGAGACATTGAGCAAAAAAAACCAAATAAAATGACAGATAATGAGTTTGTAAATAGTGAAGTAGAAGTTTCTTCATCTGACTCGTCTGAAATAATAGATATTTCAACATTTAATATTCTAGAGCCAGGTCCGTCCAAGTCAATAATCCAAACAAAAAGTACGCAGAAAAATAAAATGTATGAAAAAGAATCTAATATACATAAGAACACCAAGAAAGGTAAAGGTATTGTAAAAAGTAGCAAAATTGGAAAAGAAAATCAAGATAAGAACATGAAACGCAAAGAAAACGGGAAAAAGAAATGTTTTGAAGAAAATAACCATGATAATGCACTGAAACAAAATAATAAAGATAAAAAGAAAAAAAGAAATTGCAGAAAAATTTCAACATGCTCTACTACTTCAGAGTCACAAACCATAAGTATATATGAAGATTCTGATTGTATTGACGAAAACTTTGACATTGATAGAGATATGGATTTAAGAAATATGAATCGTTGTTCCTCGGGTCCAGTCACATTGACAGAAAATCAAGAGACAGTCCAATCTTCTGACAACATAGAATCAAAAACACACAAGGAGTTAAGCACACTCGAAACTATAGAACAAATAATCCAAACTTCTGACAACATAGAAACAGGAATTACAAAGAAGGAGTTTAGAACAACCGAAAATATAGAAAACTTTAAAATAACTACACCTTCTGACATAATAGAACCAGACATGAAAACAAATAAAACAAGCTCAATCAGCATTCCAGCAAATCAAGGGATTGCTCAATATTGTAACAACAGAGAGAAAGAGACAACAACGACCAATGAGACTCAAGAAAACCGAGACACGAGTGAATTTTATGATAAGAAAGAAGCAAAAGTTACTACGAAAGAGAAATTACCAACAGAAAGCACTGACAAGACTATATCGAACCAAGAGACAAAACTATCAGAAGAAGATATCAAGACCAATTTTAACAACAATGATTCAGAAAGTAGAAACACAGAACAAGAAAAAGAATATGAATTGAATGACCACGTAATTGTAAGATACATCAACAAAAAGAAATGGAAATATTATATAGGTATCATAGAAAACATAAACATGGAAAATGAAGAACCTTATACTATTAGATTTTATAAAACAACTAAAAAACCGTCGTTACGGTTCCTTTTGACACGAAAGCTTGACAGGGACATATTTCCCTCTATATGTATTGTCAAGAAAGTCAATTTGATACAAAACCCAAATTATTCAAAGGAGTTCTTTCTGTCCTTGGCTGACGATGATGTCGTGGAATTATTTACGTAAGTGCATGCTGATCGTCTTAAAGGATTGTAGGTAGGCCATTGGTTGAAATCAATGGATAAAATTCACTAACTGACGCTGTCATAATTATGTCAGTGGTTCCATATAATTTTTAAATATTATTTTGTACTTGTAGTAATTGTTAAGCCTAAAGTTTTCATACATTGTAAGAATTAACTCAACACAAATATTTAAAATCATGACAGTTTGACATTGGGACTTTGGGACCAATTCACAGGCACAAAAGTTATTTGACAGGACTAAAGTTGTTTTAAACAATCTTTCTTTTTCTTATTATGGACAAGAGAAGGATATAATCCTTTAAATAATTTTAGTATTGTCAAATAAGTTGTGTGCCTATGAAATAGCCCAACTCTAGAGAGATTTATTATAGTAGACGTTTTCTTTAACACTTAAGTATAAGATTTCAGGATTTGATTTGGGAGTTCATACTTCGCGATCGCTAAATTTTGTAAGTTTATATTGTGATAATTTGATTTGTTACCTAAAATACACACAATGTTAATTAAACTGGGTTTTGTTTTCGAAAACTATACATATGCGATTGGTTTATTCAATAATTGACAATCCTTGTTCCATATTTCGTAAAAGTAAACTTTTAAATGCGAAATTTCGTAAAATTATACCTATAGTGATATTATTTAGCAAAAAATAAGTGGAATACTTCGCCTTAAGCCTTATCTACTGTTCCAAATATCATCCAATGCGCATAAAATGGTATTATTTGAGAAATACATCGTAACAACACTCACGGGATTTTCATTTCCAAAAAACCCCATGACGGGTATATTTGGAACAAGACCTTAAAAATATATATCTCGGTAACAGTCAGCCTTATACTATTGAGACAGCCACTATCAGACCTATCTGACTAGGGTTTTTCCATAAGTGTTTAGAATATTACGCAATTATTTATATTACGTTAACAAACAAACGTTTTCGTCTCAAAAATGTACCAAATATCCCCATTTTACGGTACCTACTTTTTGTTTGGCGTAAGCGAGATGATGTCGCCATTACATTTCCATAGACGCTTTACGATACGTATTGCATGTTTTATTAATCCATACTTCGAATTATCGTTATGATATATACTTGTTAGGTCTAAGTTTGTGAAGATGTGTGAAGGTTTGTCAAATTTGACACACCATATCGTGGAGTTTCTATTTCCACGCAAGCAGACCACAGATCCACAGAATAAATAAACCTAGCAAGCTAACAGCATAGCAAAGTGGCGAAGCAATCAGCTTTGTAGCGGTTTCTAATGGTTGCCGTTGAGCAATCAGTTTCAAAATAGGAGGTTCAGATGCCTGGGTGATCAGTAATCGATTGCTGAAAACAGAATTTGAAAATTCAAAACCGTTCTCGAGATAATCGTGGGACAGACGGACAGACATCGTGAAATCAATAAGTGACTTCGCAAGCTTCGCCACTTAATAATAGTGCGAAAGTAGTAGAACTGCGGGCAGAAGCTAGTATCTACTATTAACCGTGTTCATTAAAATTGTCTTTAAATAAGTATTATGTAATAATCTATATTTAATAAAGATATTCTATTCTATCCCATTCAAAATAAACTAGATTATTTTCTGTATTCGAAGCTTGTTTTTTTTAAAGTTAATAAAACAACAAAATCCACATAGCAGCTACTGAAGTGTTAGTTTTCAATTCGATTTGTACTTATAACTATTTTCCATGTTGTCAAAATTTAAGTCAATGTAGAGACATGTTAATGCAGCTTAAATTAGTTTATACCGTAAAAATTTCACAAGTAAACCATATACAACTACTCCTGTAGCAATTTATCGGATATGAGTGTGACCGCCGTTCCAGCCCGGGCGACCTTGGCCCACTTGGAAGACCCAGCCGACATCCTCCGCCTTTACGGACCACGTTATGAATTATATAACTAGAGATGCTTTTATAAAACCTTTTACTTCCTCAACTTTTCTCGAGAGATAGCTTCACTCATATCCACATAACATAATAAAATATTGTATTTGACTTGTTTCAAAAGTTATTCGGACTTACACATTTCCTATTTCCGTTGTGTATAAGGTTAGATATTCAGCGTGCTGATGTTGTACGTCACACTTAATTCTTTCGACTTAGAAGATCTGTAAGCCTCATTGTGGACAGTGTTATGTGGCCTGAAATATTAATTAGTTACATAATTTGGGAGAACACTAATACAAATACTAAACGTGGTAGAGCCATGCTGCAACTATATTAGAAGTGTAGTCGTAACACGAATGGGTCGGCTTGATCGGGGAAAGACTACGCTCTTACAGAATACCAGCGTAAAATAGCAGCTTAACACTGATAGTATAGAGAACCGGAGACCCTTTTTACTGGAAACGAGGCATTCGATCTTAGTCCTCAGGACTGACAACGCATTTGCATTTTGATTCTTAATCGAGCATAGATGTAGATGTCCATGGGTCACAGCAACCACTTACCATCAGGTGGACTGTGCGCTAGTTTGTCACCCAATAATATAAAAAAAACAAGAGGAAGCCTGTGCCGAACAGTGGGACGAATAGAGGCTGTGTCTTGACCTTATATTCGTTATAAAAAGGTATAACTTTCACTTGGTCCATGTCGAATATCGCGACTGATCCACCTAGCGGACCCAGCATAGCTATGTAAATCTTTAAAGAAATCTTTAATTATGCCGTCCTAATCAAGAGTTCAATAATTATTGTTGCGAGCCCCCACTATATGGAGAGACGACCTGATGTCCACAAGCAGTCGATGTATGGTGGTTTTGACTATTCTTTTTTTATTAAATAGGTCGGGAAACACGCATGAAAACCTTAACCCCTTATGGTGCAGCAATAGGGCATGAAGATTTAAACGAAATATTTAGATGATGTAGGGATTGTTATTTTCCTTAGTCCGCCCAAAAGGGTAAAAGAAATCTATACAAATAAATAGAAAAGTGCCTGTTTGTAATTTCAAAATAACATATTTTTACTAAATGCATATGAAAGTGTATACGGTACTTATAACAAAAAAAAACAGTTTTAAAATTCTTTGTCTGTTTGTTCCGACTTATCTCCGAAATGGCTGAACCAATTTTGACGGTACTTTCACTGGCAGATAGCCAATGTCATAAGGAATAACTTAGGCTACTTTTGTTTTAGAAAAATATTTAGGGTTCCTCGCGAAAAAATCAAAACCCTTGAAATCCAACCGTAATAAATGTCATGCGGACGAAGTCTCGGTGAACAGCTAGTTAACAAATAAAAGTCAGGGCGGTTTAGTTCGTGAAATTATTTTATTCTTTTTATTTGTTTAATGTTGACTTTTACATCCGAAGATATAGAAACTGTAACCTAGTTTGCAGAATTCTTTTGAAGCTTTATGTGGACCATACTTGCTGCACTCTTGATAAGCTGATGCACTGCAGTAATTGCGAAATGAACTGTCGTAATTTGATTTAATTACAAATAAGACCGTTGACCGTTTTGCTTACTGTACCATAAAATAATTCAAAATGCAACTTCCCGTTATCTTCATATTATACATAATTAACTATAACCATTGTAGTCGTGTTGCGTAAACACACGTCTGTATGTTTTTGACCTAGTTCATCATCATAATATTTCATTACGCCGTTCTAAACCTGTTTGCTAGGTGTCGTTAGGCTTATTAACATAAAATTGTCGTAAATGTGTGTATGGACAAAATACCTACCGTTTGGTAATCTATACAAATAAATAAAATTGAAGTGTCTGTTTGTAATGTCGAAATAAAAGCTTTTTACTATATGCATATGAATTTATATACGGTACTTATAACAAAAACATGATTTTTAAATTTTTTGTGTCTGTCTGTTTGTTCCGGCTAATCTCCGACACCGCTGGACCGATTTTGACCGGACTTTGTCTGGCAGATAGCTGATGTTATAAGAAGTCAGGGCTCGGAACCGGTTTAAAAAGAGCGGTTAATTTCGATTAATTACCGGTAAATTTATCGCTCCTTCAATTACCGGTTAAAAAATTAACCGGTTTTTATTAAACCTAAACGATAAAGGTTACCGGTTACTTAACGGTTTCGACACCCAAATTAACCGGTTAATTCCGTAAAACGTAAATGCAGTTATGAATAGGACAGGTAGATTCACGTTGCGAGGTGCTTATGCGGCATCGCCGCATGCGGGCACACATCAATTATCTGCCTTCAAGCGATACATTGTTTTAGTCGCGATCAGGGTGTGTAGTGGGAGTTTCGCGTTTACGAAAAACTGGAAAGTATTGGAGAAGTTTTGAAGAAAGAAAGGCAGTTATTGTGTTTGGTTTATTCGTTAAGACTGGACGTGTCTCATAATGAAGAAAATAATTTATTCTTGTGTATCGGTTGTTTATTTAGGATGGGCTGAAAAAAAGTAATACATTCCATGTTTACGTTTTAACAGTAGTAGTAGATAAAGCCACGCGGCAGCTTTTGCTATCGCATGGATGGGCCAGCTCGAACCAGGGTAGTACCACGACCTCACAGAATACCAGCGTGAGGTAGAAATTTACTTCTGCGTTTCGCTTGGTAGGTGTGGGTGGTCGGAGGCCCAATCCCCCCCCCCCTTAAAGTATGGTAGCGGCATCAAATAAAAAACTACCCCAGGAGGGTACCAGAATCCTGGTGACGGAGAATCCTTCGCTGAGCACCCACGCCCAAGCAACCCTACTGTTCCTGAGCATGTGTGCTCAAGCTGCCCCGCGTATTCTGGTATACAGGGGAGTGGGGGGTAGGGGGGTATCCTCAGAGATCGTGATCCTTGGCGATTTTAACGACCATCACGCCGAATGGCTCGGTTCACATTTAACCGATCATGTGGGGAAATTTGTTTATGACTTTGCCTTGGCATATGGTTGCTCAGCTGGTTACTACCTACGCGCCTACGCGGATTCCAGATGTGGAGGATCATGCGCCTTCCCTGTTGGAACTTCTGCTGACCTCTTATCCGGACGAATATCAGGTTTCCGTTGACACCCCTCACGGCTCCTAGGGCCATTTTCTTGTCCGAAGGGTGGTGTCACTCACTCTATCTTCGCGGTTGCATTCTGCAGGCAGCCGCCGTGTTTGGCACTATATATCGGCCGATTGGGAAAGGATGCGGTCTTAATTTTGCATTCTACCCTTGAGGGCGAATTTGCTTCCCGCTGGACAATCCCAGCAATGTTGCTGGTTCTGTCACTGATATGGTACTTGAGGATATGGAACTTTTTATTCCATCTTCTGTGGTTCTCATCGGGGGCTGACGACATCTTTACATTCCGAGACGTTGATGTATCGAGATGTAAACATCAGCGCTCTTCAAAAGAAGTATAATTCCGCCTGCAGGTTCTTCAAAATTAATTGCCAAGGCAAGGTCAGAGCACATCGGCGGAGTTGGTGAGAGGCTAGTTCGCCTTCCTTCGGTAACCCGTTCATTCTGGTCTCTTGCTAAGGCTGTCCAAGGGAACTTCTGTCAGCCCTCTCTGCAAAGAGAGAGCGACTCACTGATTCCATGCCGCAAAGGAGAAAGCCGATCTGTTAATCTCTCTTTTTGCGTGCAACTCGACTCTCGATGACGGAGGAATACACCGCCGACCATCCCGCGGTTTGAGTGCTCCATGCCAGATGTGCGGCTTACACAGCACTCGGTTCCCTTCCACTGTGCTGAAGACGTGTGCACCGAAGTAGACACCTGTTTTAACGCGTCTTTTCCGGTACTTCTACTCCTAAGGCGTTATCCCAAATTCATGGAAGAGACAGCATTGGTTCACCCGATCCCTAAAAAAGGCGACCACTTAGACCCGTCAAACTACAGGCCTATCACCAACACCTCCTTGTTCTCCAAAATAATGGAATCCATTATAAACAGTTTTCGTCGGGGTTCATCAGTTGGTGATATTCTGGTCTATCTAACTCATAGATGGGCGGAGGCAGTAGAGTCTAAGGGGTAGGCATTGGCCGTTAGTTTGGACATTGCGAATGCCTTCGATCGGATTTGGCACAAAGCGCTTCTTTCGAAGCTCCCTTCCTATAGGCTTCTCGAGAAATTGTGCAATTGGATCACCAGTTTCCTTGCTGATCGGAGCATGAAGGTCGTAGTAGACGGTGCATGCTCTGATTACAAGCCTATTAATGCTGGCGTTCCACAAGGCTGCGTGCTATCACCAACGCTGTTTCTACTGCATATCAATGATATTTTGCAAATTGGTAACAACGACAGCACTAGTGATGCAATATACACCGGCCGTGCCATATTTCTCGGGAAACGTCTTCGAGTACCAGAAAAAGTAAAGTAAAGTTGCAGCCTTTATACGTCCCACTGCTGGGCACAAGCCTCCTCTTATTTCTGAGAGGGTTTTAGGGCAAGTAAATGTCCGCCGCGCTACCCCAATGTTTGTTAGCGAACTTCACATGTCATCATCATCACCATTACAGCCCTTCACAAGTCCACTGCTGAACATAGGCCTCCCCCAAGGAATGCCACAAAGCACGGTCCTGAGCCACCTGCATCCATCGACTTCCTACATGTCTCACCAGGTCGTCACTCCATCTAGTGGGGGGTCGCCCTACACTTCGCCTACCGGTACGAGGCTGCCACTCGAGAACCTTTCTCCCCATCGTTTGTCGGTTCTTCGAGCTATACGGCCAGCTCACTGCCACTACACCTTACTAATCCGTTGGGATATGTCGGTTACTCTGGTTCTACTGCGGATATCCTCATTTCTAAGTTTATCAAGCAGAGGCACTCCGAGCATAGCCCTCTCCATAGCTCGCTGAGCGACCTTAAGCTTCCTCATACGGCCAGCAGTGAAGGACCACGTCTCAGATCCGTAAGTCATCACTGGCAACACGCACTGGTTGTACAATTTCGTTTTTAGGTTTTGAGATATGTCTAACGAGAAGACGTGTCGTAGTTTCCCGAACGCTGCCCAGCCGAGTTGAATCCGTCAATTGACCTCTCGGTCGAAGTTGGACTTACCTAGTCGGACTATTTGTCCCAGGTAAACATACTCGTCAACAACTTCGAGCTTAGTGCTCCCAACAACTACCGGCATAGGTGTGACATGGACGTTAAACATGATTTTTATTTTGTCCATGTTGATCTTAAGACCTATCCGTTGGGAAGCACTATTGAGGTCATTGAGCATAATGCTTAGGTCCTCCAGCGATTCTGCCATAAGGACTATATCGTCGGCAAATCGAAGTTGAGTGATGTACTCGCCATTGATGTTAATACCGCATCCTTTCCAGTCCAGTAGCTTGTAAACGTCTTCCAATGCAGAGGTGAAGAGTTTCGGGGATATAACGTCACCCTGTCTTACACCTCTCTGCAGTTGGATAGGTTTCGTACTCTGGTACTGCACCGCCCAAATTTCAACGGAATCAAAGGCTTTCTCATAGTCCACATACGCCAGACATAGTGGCAAATTGTACTTTTCGGACTTCTGTACAATTTGCCGAAGGGTATGTATGTGGTCTATGGTGCTAAAGCGCTTTTGGAGACCGGCTTGTTCGGGAGGCTGGAAGTCATCAAGTATGCGCGCGAGACGATTCGTAATGACTCTCGAAAACAGCACGTAGACGCGGCTTCTGAGCCGCGAAATCGGTCTGTGGTTCTTCAAGAGAGCGTTGTCACCTTTCTTAAACAACAAGACCACCGCACTTCCGCTCCAAGCCTCCGGTGTAATGCCACCATGGAGGACGGAATTAAAGAGCTTCTGAAGAACTTCAAGTACCGGTTTTCCACCCGCTTTCAGAAGCTCCGCTGTAATTCCATCCTCGCCTGGGGCCTTGCTGTTTTTAAGGAGCTGGAGAACCATTCTAATCTCGCTCAGACTGACGTCCGGGATATCTTCGGAATAGTGTCGGATAAGACTCGCTCTTGGATCGTTACTCACACTTGCGTGTGGCTCCAACGATGACGTGTACAGCTGCCCATAGAACCTCTCAATCTCACTCAAAATCTCAGGTGCCCCGGAAACGATGCTGCCACACTCGGTCTTCAGCTTTGACAGTTGGCTCTTTCTGGCAGACAGATCTCTGGCAAATACTTTGGAGCCTTGGTTCCGCTCGATCGCTTCTTCAATACAAGCTGTATTGAAGTTGCGTAAGTCCCGCCGCATGCATTTGAAGATCTGTTTGTTCAGTTGCCTGTATGCTGTCAAATCTGTTGAAGAGTGTAGCTTCATCTCCCGTCTAACAGCCATGAGATTAAGAGTGTGATCGGAGAGTTTTTGTGTTCTTCTGCGGCGGGCGCTTGAAGAACTTAGCTCCAACCGCATGGACAGTTTCCACGAGCTTGTCATTCATATCGTCCAATTTATTGCAGTCTTCTAGGCACTGAAAACGGTTTTGTACTCATAACTCGAGCTGAAAGGTTTCGGGACTTTGGAACAGAGCACGAGGGGGACGGAGCGTTGACTTCATTAGACGAGACCTCTCCAACTTAACGTTTAGGTTCAGTGTGCTTCTAATCATTCGGTGATCGCTACCAGTTTTCACCCTCGCGATCACGGAGACATCACTAAACAGTTGTCGTCTGGTCGTCATAATGAAGTCAATCTCATTTTTTGTCGAACCGTCGGGGCTCGACCAGATCCACTTCCTGTGAGGCCGCTTCTGTAAGAAAGAGTTCATCATAAAGAGTCCCTCTTTCTCCATGAAATCGGCCAGCTGCTGGCCCCTTGGGTTCCGTTGCCCTATTCCAAATTTCCCTACTTTCAGCTCACCGTTCTCTCTTTTGCCTAGTTTTGCATTGAAGTCTCCCATTAACACTGTATATTGGGTTTTGGAGGAATGCATGGCTCTAGAGATATCCTCATACATTTCCTCCACCTCCTGATCGGGGTGTGCCGAGGTTGGTGCATAAACCTGTATGACCTTCAGCGAATAACGTTTGGTGATTCTGAGTATAAGTTACGCAACTCTCGTCGACACACCCTCAATCTTTACAACGTTGTTAACGAGAGACTTGTGGACGATAAATCCGACACCTCCTTGGGACAGATGGTCCTCCCGGTGATAGAACAAGTGAGTGCTCTGAGGAATTGTTCGGTTTAATTCCAGCCGCCAAATTTCACGAACGCACATCGCGTCAAAATTCACGATACCATCCTCACCATCTGTATGTTTGACGGGCCACCACTGTGCGTTTTACTAGGAGTTTTCTTCCTAGTACAACTTCTCTGTGGAATTGTTAACCACTGGCGATTTTTCCGGACCGATACGACTTAGGGACCTTCAAGAAAAGAACTCACTCCTTTCTTAAAGGCTGGCAACGCACCTGCAATTCCCCTGGTGTTGCGGTTGTTTATGGGTGGCAGTAGTCACTTACCATCACATGACCCGCATGCTCGTTTGCCCCCTTTTCTATAAGCAAACGTACGACGAGAAAACCCAAAAATCTAAGTGCTTGATTGAGGGCTGAATACGACTATCAGGGTGGTTTCTAGAGCACTCATTATACCCAAATTAATCCAATAACGGTACTTGGCACGACCTGGGACACGATTTAAACCCAGGACCAAATCATGATTCACAGTCACGCTAGTAACCACATACAAACAGACAAAATTATATAATTTCATGATATGTATTTAGTAAAAATCTGTTATTTTGACGTTACGAACAGACACTTCAATTTTATTTATTTTAATAGTTTCGTATGCGTAAAGTATGAAAGTTTGTAAAAAATTCGAAAGTGATTACTATATTATTTTGATCTTGAGGCGTTAGAAAACTTGGCTGCACTTTTAATAATTCGCTTTTATAATTCAATACATGTTCGTAGATATATCTGTGATGATGTAGTTAATTGAGAGTTATTAATAATTACTTTAAATAAAAGACAGGATTTTTTAGTGTATGTATTTGGTTACAGTCGACAGCAAAGTATAGCCGAATTTAATCATAATGATTTGTTAGATTCAAATTATTTTTCTTTATTAATTTCAGTATCAGTTAATTTAATTTAATCTATGTGGTTACCTTGCACTCTATTTAGAAAAACTAATATTTTTAGTAGCATCTTGCACGTACACAACATGATAAGATTTGCTCCAATTTCGCTTTAATGAGATGTGAAAAATGGTAATTTCTTTTGTTAGAATTCTCTGAACATAACAAACAATTTTTTGTCGTGTTTAGACATGACTTCTAGTTAAACTTTACACCTCAGAAGTGGTCATTATTAATTTTGCAAAGACTGAGATAGAGGTTGGTCGTAATTACGAGCTTCAGAATAAAAAAAAAATCTGTTAATCTGCCTCACTTTAGTCCTAAAAAGAACAAAAATACTATAACATATAATTTCATAAACTTTTAAAAATATTGTGTTCTGTTAAGAAAGTTCATCATTTATTGCGATATATTACTAAAACTAATGACATTGAAATAAAGATGATAGCGTAATTTTAATAGAATACGTTAAATATAATTAAAGTAAATTTAAATATATAACGTCAAATTAAACTTGATATCAAAACTTAATTTTAAAGTGAAGATAACGCATAATTAATTGAAACAGAACTTACATCTGTTATTTATAATACGATCGTTGCGGAAAGATGAAAAAATATGAGGGAGTTACGTCACAAGGCAGTCGCGTTGATGCAATGAATATATCGTGCATGTGTCTAAAAACCTCGGGAATTAAACAGTGGCAGCCGTACAATGATGGGTGCAAGCGGGGTAAGGGAGAGGGGATAATACAAAACTTGGTTTTAACCGGTTAATTCTTACTACCTAAACCGAAATTTGTGAAAAACCGGTATTCCGCAAAAACCGGTTTTGGGGTCAATGACCTAAACCGGTTTAGAATTTCAACCGGTTTCCGAGCCCTGTAAGAAGTAACTTAGTCTACTTTTATTTCAGAAAAATAATTAGGGTTCCGATCAAAAAATTAAAACCCAACCCAATTGTAATAAATTACGCGCGGGCAAAGTCGCGGGGAACAGCTAGTCTATATAAATAAAATAATAGAATTTAGCAGTCGTGCACGCATCACGGAAAAACTACTGGATATGTCAATTAGGTTTTCTAAGTTTTATTTCTTGGACACTTGGCCCTTATTTAAAAAAAAATATTGCGATATCTTCATTTAATATAAAGTTATTAAAGTTATAAGAAACAACGATTTTTAATAAGCACAACGTGTTCAGTGATGTGTGTTTTCTTGCCGCGAAAAATTGAGGCAAATATATCAAGCAACGCGGACGAAATCGCAGATATCAGCTAGTAAAGTAAAATAAATTTCTCCATATTCTTGTTTCTTTTGAAAATACAATTATAACGTTTTCATTTTTCAATAAAGGATGTGTAACGGATTTTCCTACATTTTTTTTTATTTTTTTTTACATATATTACTTTCGCCAACACAAGTGTTCACTACACTACAATTATATTATGTCCACAAAAACTAATTTCGGTTACGGCGGCAAGTCTCATTGAAGACTAGTCAGCACAGGACAGGATTATAGTGCACGAGTGTTTGTGCAAGTACATGTGCAATCTCTATATTCCATCACTCTGATAGCCCTATGGGACGGCAATCCTAAATCCCAGGTGGTATTAGTCGCGAAACCAACGGCTTTACGTGCTTTTCGAGGATCCCAAGTGTAACACCGTCAACATTATGATATTGGGCTGCTATTGAACATTTCTTCTTCTCACTCGTAACCGTTGCAGCGTGACTCTACCTCGTAGATATAAAAGATCTCAAAACAGTCGCAGTTTAAATGTACAAACAATCATTCATTCATTTAATACAGCCTATCAAAACTCAACTGCTGAACATAATCCTTCACCATAGATTGCCTCACAGGGGGGCTATTTGCCATACTTACCACGCTAGGCCGGCAGGTTGGTGGCCACAATTATTTTATTATTTTGAGTTGTTGTCAGGGATTTAATTTCAATCGCCTTTTCTACCGACTTAAAAGGAGGAGGTACTCAATTCTACTGCATGTTTTTTTATGTGTGCTACCTCATAACTTTGTTCTACATGAACCGATTTCGATAATTATTTTTTTTATTTGAAAGCTGGTGCTTCTCATGTGGTCCCATATAAATTTGATAAAAATCTGACCCGAACGTAGTGTAGTGGATTCTATTAATCTGCCACTACACGCTGCCATTACTTGAACCATCAAACGAGTTGAAATTAAAAACAAATCCAATTTGCTTTCAAAACTCACTTCACGAACGTCGGAGCGCGCGGTCAAATGGACGCCGTTCTTTCACGCTTTGTTTATTTTAAGGAGCCCTCGTAAATCACATTGAATGTTTTGAAATGAACTCTTCGTGGTATTTTTATCTTATTTACATTTCCAATGTTTATTGCCCTAAGCCGAGGCAGATTATTAAAACCCTTGTTGGGTTGGTTTAGGTAAATATTGTAATTTGTACGTATGTAAATAAAAACAATGATAGTGAGCGCGTTGCTTATTATACATAGATACTTAAATACATAGATACATAGTACTTAAAATAACACATTATCTAAATACAAAATTTTGAGAAATAAATTACATACTATTATTTCTGCTTGCTTAAATATTATAGTATTACGGTTGCAGAGCAGTGAAATAAGTTCTATCCCTTTGTACGAATCCCAGCTGTGGGGACAATATTTGAGGAAAATAAAAAAAACTTGGTTTTCGGGGCAGTTTTTACTTTTTAATGGTTCAGTGTCGCTGTCGCTGTATCCAAGTTGTCCCCTAAACTTATTTTTTATGTTTTTATTTTTTAAACATTATTCTCTACACATTATACATACATAGCTTGCACATGACAATCATCCAGACGGACTACAAAGTACAAATAGTACGATTACATAATTTAAAATTAAACATTTTGTACAGCCGACTTCAATATAAGTTATTAAGAATAACTCAAAAGCTATTGGTCTGACCTTGATCAAATTCATATGGGACCACACGAGATGTAACAGCTTTCATATAAAAAAAGAATCATCGAAATCGGTTCATAAAAAAAATACAGTCGAATTGAGTACCGTCTCCATTTTGGAAGTTGGCAGAAAAGATACAAGAACAATTGTTAATTAATTTTGAAACAAAAGATACAATATAATATCTAATATTTAAATACAGTTAACACGAACACCTTAATCATTAAAAAAAATATATAGTAGAGAGGTGGTGTTGGCTCAATCTATGTGAACCTATACGAATACTTTGTCATCAATATGTGTACGAAAATCGCACCCTCACTCGATAGCGCTACAGCCCCTGCACTGTCGATGTAACAGAGAAATAACTTTTGCAATTCAATTATTAGAAAGTTGAAACAGATTTACATTTCATTTTATGTCCGTGTCTAGTGTTGAACACACAAAAAACTTTCTTTTCATATCGTAATAAGATACTTGAAAAAAAATTGCGTGTATATACATAATATAATACACTACATGTAGTATTCAAAGAAATATGGCGAACATGAGCCAGCCCCGAGCCGAGCCGAGGAGATGAGAAGTAAAGAAAACTTGTTCGACTGAATAGCGCCAATATACAATGGGGCACACTGGTGTACTCAATTCCACGCCTTCTCATACGAGTGCTGTGTGCGTTTTAGAACAAATAAACAACATGCCAGGTATTAATTATTCGCTAGCTGAGATTTTAATAAGCATAATAAATTGAAAAAAAAAATCCATTGATCATTACACAACAAATGCGGTTAGTCGTGAACTAGGTGTCTTGCATTTTTTAAGCGACTTCAAAAAAAGGATGAGGGACTCAATCGACTGTATTTTATTATGTGTGTTACCTCAGAACTTTTTCTACGTGAACCAATTTTGATATTCATTTTGAAAGCTGCTTCTCATGTGGTCGCATATAAATTTGATCAAGATCTGACCACTAGTTTTTGAGTTATCCTTAATAATGTGTGTTTAATCGACTTCGACTAAAATGATGATGTCATTTTATATATATTGAAGTCGGTTGTACAAAATTTTTAATTTTACAACTTGTTTCACTCCATTTTCATATTTCCTAGTCTTGCAATAACATTTTTATACGTGGTATGGTTTTTATACGTGGTAGAGCCACGGTGCAGATATTATGGTTGTAGCACGAATGATCCACCTGGGAAGGGCCACGCTCTCACATAATACCAGCGTAAAATAGCAGCTTAATGCTGCTGTGTTTCTTATGGGGAGTGTAGAAAACTGGAGATCTTTTATACTGGATAGAGGCGTTCCATCTTAGTCCTCAGGAGATCCTTAGATGTCTATGGGCCACAGCAACCACTTACCATCAGGTGGACTGTGTGCTCGTTTGTCACCTTTATCCTTATAAAATTTTTTTTTGATTAGAATTTTGTTAGTCAAATTCAAAAAAGAAGATTCCCATTTCGGTTGTGTTTATTATAAAGTTGCGAAGGAGGTACGTTGAGCATTTAAGTAAGAAATCTATACTTAAAATTGTTTAGTTCATAGAATGAAACTGTCGAGTTCGATTTTCTAGAAACAAGTGAAACGAACCGTTTTCAACTTTTTGTTACAACAGCAGTTTACTACACATAATAAACAATAGTAATGCGTTTCTTTTAAGCACATAATTCACAATTCATCGCGAGAGAATTGCTTTCCCATAGCCTACTGAGTTCTGCAGTAACTCGGATTAGAGGCTTGGTATACCGTTTCACATCAGTTAATTCTGTACGCCTAGATTCACTAACATGCTTCAGACATATTCTGACGCTTCTGTAACCGCTATTCATCAACCCGTACATATGTTATGTTCCATGGAAATTTAACGTAGATTTATATAAATGTTTCCAAGTTGATGGTCTTGTACTCTATTAACAAAATGCCAAGCTATGAAAACTGCTCTGTTATGCTCTTAGAAAATATGACGATGCGTATGCCCAGCAGTTGGGTCGTATTTAAGTTATTTATTACTTTAGCATTTCAAATATCTGATAACGCTGAATTAGAACATAAAATGTTAGTGGTACAGTTGTCAGTTATGTAGAAAAAGGCGACAGCTTTTTTCAGATCACGATTTCAACCAGTTTTTTAAACAATGATTTGACCGATGCTGGTAAAGCGCACAGGCTTAATAGTTAAGTTAGTAGACAAATAGGAAATAAATAGGAAACTACGCTTTACGCCTATATTGCAGGACGCCAAGTCTCCTGTAATATAAGTCAAGTATTAATAGGTATAACTGTTGCTAAAGAATCTGTCTTGTACTAATGTTGACTGTGACATTATAGTCACCACATCATGTCAACTTGTTTGTCATCGACGTACTAACATCCGTCGCATCTAACGGCTAAGAAGTAAAATAAACAAAGCGTGCCTCAAGTGTTATGGTGACAGTTTGCTTCTGTCGCTGGTTATTGGCAGCTTGAGGGACACGGCGAACGTTGCTCGCCTTGAGCCTTGACTCAGTGACATTTTGCATTAGTATTAAAATATTAAATAAAAAGATTTCTTTTGAAACAAGTATAAAAGTCGAAAAACTAATAATTAAAACTTTTAACAAAAAGTAAAATCGACTTGAAATTGCTAAAAAATAAGTTATTTAGTCATCAGCTATCTGCCAGTGAAAGTCCCGTCGAAATCGGTCCAGCCGTTTCGAAGATTAGCTGGAACAAACAGACAGACAGACAAAAATTTAAAAAATTGTGTTTTTGTTATAAGTAGCGTAAATACTTTCATATTCATTTAGTAAAAAGTTGATACTTTGATATTACAAACAGACAATTCAATTTTATTTATTTGTATAGAAAAGCAATTAGGGTTCCGCGCCGGAAAAAAATAAACCTATAAAATTCAATCGTAATAAATTCCACGCGGGCGAATTCGCGGGGCTAGTATGTAATAATATCCGTCAGACCGAATTTCGATTACGACGGCCAGTCTCAACGGAGACTAGTCGTTTGCGCAGGGCGGGATTATAGTGCATCATTGTGTGCGCAAGCACAGCCGTGCATTCTCGATGCCCTTATTGTCCCATTGGACGGTAATCTGATATAACACGACGAGAGATCAGACGCAAAACCAACGGTTTTCCGAGGCACGGGTGAAACACCGCCAACTTGTCGACTCCGGCTGCTACTGAGAAATTCTTGTCAGAACACTCATTAACTGATTTTGACCCGACCCGGTATTCAAACTCTAGACCACATGATCAGCAATTGCGCTAACGACCACTGGTTCAATGAGGTGGTTGCATTAAACGTAATATCACCTAATTGTAAAAATATTTTATAAACGGCAAAACAATTAGTATAATTCCATTACATATGTAGGTAAATTACAATTATTGTGTTCTATTCGTACATTAGTTGTACAAAACCTGTTTTATATGCAAAAAATATAATAAGAACCGCAATCGTTTCCTAGACGCGTGAGAAATGTTCATGCTAGGTTACGTTGAGCAGACGTTAAATATGAGCCGGGACTAGGGTTACCATATCTCAGGATTTATCCTGAGATTTCAGGATTTCTAGACTCTTCTCAGGATTGCGGCTGGATTTTGCAAAACTCATGAAATCTCAGGATTTTTAGAACTTTCAATATAATACAGCTTACATTTTAAAGATCTCTTTAATGAAAAGTTAAACAAACTAAAAATAATTTTCCTTTGGTAATAATTCTACAATTAAAATCAAAACTTATTTATCCAAATAGGTACTTAAACAGTTTTATCATACTTAACATGTGAAGATACCTTTTTAAGTAAGGTTTTCTTCTCAAACTGTAAAAAAATCTCAGGATTTTTAAATGGAAATCAGGCCTCTTCTCCGGACTTTTAATTTTTTCATCTGGTAACCCTAGCCGGGACGCTTCACGTTTAGAATAATATGATATTTTACTGAAGTAAAGGTGATGCTGTGGCCCATACACACCTACATCTATCACCGGACCCGTTATCAGATTATGCCAAAAAATGATTTCATAGTAAACAAGAAGAGATTAAGTAATATTAGTAAGTAGTTAATTTAAAATTTTGTATTGTAACTACCAGGGCGTCATAATCGCATCAGAGACAAAGCCAAATTATTAAAAAAAAATCATTGAGTAATGATCAAAGTGCAGATGCTAATTACTAGTATAAAGGGGACTCCGGTTTCCGTTACACACCATACAAAACACGATAGCTTTTCGCTATCTGTCCTTCCCCGGTCGAACGGTATTTTACGTGGTAGAGCCATGCTGCAGCTATATTAATATTATAGTTGTAGCACGAATGGGTCCGCTCGACCGGGGAAGGACCACGCTCTCACAGAATACCAGCGTAAAATAGCTACTTAATGCTGCTGTGTTTCGTATGGTGAGTGTAGAGAACCGGAGACCCATTTTACTGGAAAACAGGCATTCTATCTTATTCATCACGGCTGACAACGCATCTGCATTTTCATTCGCAAACGAAGATAGATGTAGGTGTCTATTGGCCACAGCAACCACTTACCATCAGGTGGACTGGTGCTCCTTTGTCAACCTTGTTCTGTTAAAAAAATACCATTCTGCGCCGTGTCCCTGACACGTAACAATATATTTAATTGAATGTGTGATTTATGGATGCTTCAAATCGGGCACTCGTTAATCTGATATGCTTCTAAGGCTGAAAATAACTACCACAGAGGCGTTTGATAGGAACTTAACCTGTCGGTGAATTGCTGCTCTTATATTATTGTATTAATAACAAAAAAATAAAATGCAAAACGTCTGCAATCAAATCGCAAATCTACCTAATAAACGCGGCAATTACAAATCCTTCCATTTTTGTGAAAGGTTATTAAGTGTAAGATTGAACTGTTTATACATAACTATGAATATTGTCGGATAGATAGTATTTAGATAGAGGGGCATTATTTATGCAACGGTAGCGCCGAAATCGGTATTTTCCCACAATTTAGTTTCTTACCCATTTGTAATGAACGCTAATAACATACTCCTAAAAATAATTATCTTCGCGATAAATGTGAAAGTGGAGGCTGAATCGCTGAGCTGAGTGAGGCGTTACGGGTATAATATATAAAAATCAATGATCAATTTTTCCCCAGCGTATCAATGAAAATTTCAATTAATTCTTCGTATTAGAACGACACGATATGTGACTGCATTATAGTTTTTTTTTTGGAACGAAGTTTCTTATTGGACGGTACGAATTCGGCGGATCGGGGCTAGGCGAGAAAGTGTAAGGTTTTTCCGTCACGAGCCCTTCTGACGTAGTGTAGACGACCTTCACGGCTATAAGGAAGCGAGATGGAAATCATCCATCTCCCTCGCACTTTTTCTTATCTTGCGATGAAAGAAATATTATTTTATTTTAAATGACGCTTCATTTTAATAGACGCTAGTAATTCATTTATTTGTATTTGTTAATCAATAATATAATACGTTAAGTGTTACGTTAAGTGCTGATTTACCACGTGCTCGACGGTGAAGGAAAACATCGTGAGGAAACCTGCATGTCTGAAATCTAGCAATTAGTAACAAATCTATTGAATACCTTGCAAGGCTTTGGTATGTTATATTAGTTCACTCGCAGCAACTGGAGCCGATTGTAATGGATACGTATGCTCTGCAACAAGGTTTCCAACATGCATCATTGTTTATTTATTTGTTTATCGTGCAGTTTATCTGTGGGTATCTATTGCATCATGAATGTATTATTTTTTTCTGTGAAAACTTAGTTTTATCTCATTATCTTTTTAATATAAGTTGAAGAAGAAGTTGTTTTTGTTTTATTGCATGTAAGAAAACTAGTATTTAAACGAAATTATCTCTTGCTTTGAGTAACCATATACGTGTGCTTGATAAAATATGTTTTTATAGATGTAAATATGTTAAACGTTAACACAGTCCAACTGATAGTAAGTAGAAGTTGTGGCCCGTAAACATCTAACATCTATCCTCGATTGAGAATTTAAACCATTCTGAACCACTATTTGACTTCATCTGATGGTATGTGGTGATACAGCCGAAGAATAAAGCGCACTAAATTAGCTTAACAAAAGCCTAATCACTCTTGCCTTGAAGACACGCACATTATAGTCGGATGGAAAGAAAGATGCTGCTAAATTATAATGCGAGTGTGTTGTGGTCCTAGAGCAATAAAATGAGTTACCTACCAGTAAAATAGTCTTCGGTTGTCTTCACTTACCATAAGAGACAGCATCGTTATGCCTCTCTTTCACGCTAGCATTGTATTGTGTATAGGCTAATCTATTGTCGCTTACTTATATATCAAGTATTAATTATCTCTATATATATAATGTTTTCTTACATGTAGCTTTTTACGCGAACACTACACATTAAATGAAACAAGTTTTTTTTACGGATTTTATCGCATTTAATTGATATATTTTATATACCCAACGTTTAGAGTACTTTGCAGCATCTATACAACCAACAACTGAAGGTGTAGCCGTTGTTACCTTTGAGATTGGGTCGTCGAACGCCTCAGTGTTCCTATGACCATAGATGCTGCAAACCACTATAAACGTGCTGAATATAAAATAAGTTTATAAAATGCGATAATAAATCCGTAAAGAAAACTAGTTTCTGTCTGTCGCTTTCTATTGTCATTTAGTAAAAAGAGAGTGAGCACCTTTTAGTATTTCTTAAATTGACATCGTTTTTTTATAAATAAGTCCATAGATGAATATTACATTTTCATCACTACAATATTATCTTAAACTCTGGAGAATCTTACATTTAGTACGAAGAATTGAATACGCACCGGTACCTTGGTAAAAGCCTCATTTCACGATTCACGCGACGACTGCTGCTTTATCTTAAATCGTCACGTCGAAAATAACTTTGCATCCTTTTTATTTAGAATTTATTACATTTTGCGGTCGCCAAAACGTAGAAACAATGGCGTATTTGCCGACGGGCTAGGTGATATGAATTTTAAATGCCTTTTGTGTATTTCCATAACTGCTCACCAACACTAGGTGGTTACGTACACAATGATATTATGTAATATATCGTTACTTTTTAAAGTTTGCTAGAATGTGGGAAAAAATATGTGCATGGATATTTTACGCGGTAGAGCCACGCTGCAGCTATATTACTGGTATAGTTGTAGTACGAATGGGTCGGCTCGATCGGAGAAGGACCACGCTCTCACAGAATACCAGCGTAAAATAGCAGCTTATCGCTGCTGTGTTTCGTATGGTGAGTGTAGAGAACTGCTCATTTTTTATAGGGTAAGGGCGACAAACGAGCACACAATCCACATGATGGTAAGTGGTTGCTGTGGACATCTACATCTATCTTCGATTACAAATCAAAATGCAGATGCGTTGTCACCCCTGACGGCTAAGATGGAATGTCTCGTTTCCAGTAAAAATAATCTCTGGTGATTTTTCGATAGTATTCTGTAAGAGTGTGGTCCTACTGCGATAGAGTCGACCCATTCGTAATACAACCATAATATAGCTACAGTGTGACTCTACCAGGTATAAACGCGTCACGATTAAGGTAAATCTCGCTACAATGAATCCTATCTCCAAAGTAACAAAAATATTTAAAGTACCAATTCATGAAACAAAAAGCTTTACAATAGAACTTTCAACGCGCGGTAAAGCTTCTAAAAAAGTTGTGCTGTGGTGAGTGGATACTGTGCTGTGGCCTGTAGACATTCTATATATCTTTTAGTAAAAATCAAAATACAGATGCGTTGTCGGCGTTAAGGATATTATGTGAGTAAGGGAATTTCCCGTTATCAGCATACTAAGCTATAAGATGATAATATGACTCTAACTATACATTTAACAAAGTGCTGTATAAAACAGCGTATATGCGTTTGCTCAGGTCCTAATTAGGCTGTAATGTTTCCTTTTTACAAACTATATTAATTATACTTAATGTAACGTCGACTCTGGTCGCGTCATCACAAACCTTAGTGGTTTTCTGTATGCGACTTTTTAGTATAGTTTTTTTTGTAATGCTTTGTAATATGGTAAATAAATTTAAAAAAAACTCAAGCTGCAATAAGCAGTTTGATAATTTTAGTAATGTTATTTAATTAATCTCTAATTAGGACAATAATTGCTACTGTTACATTCTTCTGGTTATTTGAAAATACATCGCATTTTTTTCGTTTTATTTAAGTTAATACATATTTTAGTAGGTGGTACGACTCCTCTTCTATCTCCTGACTCCTAGGAGTCCGTATTATTTCTGCCGCGAAATAACAGAGCATGCACTGTCTGAAGAATATATAGTACCAGTATAACTACAGGCTGTTAGGAATCCTATCTTAGTCCTCACAAATAACAACGTATTTCTAGCTTTCCTTGTTTGAAATTAGCTGCAGATGTCCAGGAAGTGCTGAAGTCACTTAACATCAGGTGGACTGTAAGTACTTTTGTAACTTAAGTTTTATAAAAAACGAAACAACTGTATGCAGCTATTTTACGCTTGTATTCCGTGTCAGCGTTGGTAGACATAATACAGCGTGACTCGGTCACGTGAGAAATAATACTACGCAACTATTTTGGCCCTGTACTGGCGATGTAAAAAGTTCCTCTACCTACGGGGTCATCCCGTGTCTGTCGTTAAAGGCGATAGAGGTAAATGAAACAGGGAATGGGCAGTATTCTTTTCCTGACTAATAAGTTCAACTACAACCAACTGGTTGCCAGCCCTCCTGCCTAGCGTAGCGACTGTGGCAAATATTCCTCCTATGAGGGAAGCCTATGTTCAGTAGTGGCCTTCTCACGGACTGTACAGTAAAGTATACTAAAGTTACAGGCTTTGTACGTCCCGCGACTGGGCACATTTATGAGAGTGATTGATAGCAAGGAAGTGCCCTTCGCGCTGCCCCAATACGTGTTAGTGGATTTCACATGCCTTCAGAATATTTTTTTTATATGCGATATGTGTCGGATCTGTGGGCATCGAACCCGTATTGCTCCTGCGGAAGCTACCTGTTTCCTTGGGCAGTAATGTATGAAGTAATTAATGAATATTTTGGCCTATTTCATGCGTACTAGTTGTGCCCAGGTAACTTAGTAAAAGGGTTTTAATTTACTTGTCGAACCAGAAATTCTATTTTCATCGTACTTCATTTGTTTTATATAACCCTTTTGTTTCTTACGTAAAGGTAACGTGGTTACATTAAATGTTTAGGCTCAATTTATATTGCGGCGTAATGGAATGGAACGGATGCGTCAATTTCGCGATATTATTTTCATATTGCTTATTTGTGAGGCAGAAAAAGAAAATGATGAGAAAAGGAAGAATATCAGAAAAAGGAAAAGAAATATTTGGGTTCATGATTTGTGGAAGAAATGAGAACGTCACCCTTCCGCGCCTATTCCCGCGCATTCCACAGACTGCGCTGACAGTAGCTACGGGAATTCTCGAGAATGCGCGAGAATTCCACGGAAGACTTCTTTTTTAGGTCATATCTAGTTTGCACGTTACACAATTAACATAAAATTCATTTTACTATGTACGATTTCGTCACGAAAATTCGCTTCCATTCCGTTCCGCCGCAATGTAAATTGAGCCTTATGGAAGAAATGAAAACGTCAGTTAGTAGCTACGAGAATTCTCGAGAATGCAAGAGAATTCCCCGGAAGACGCGCGACTTCTTTTTTGGCTCGTATCTATCTAGTTTACACGTTACACAATTAACATAAAATTCATTTTACTATGTACAGTTTCGTTATAAAAATTCGCTTCCATTCCGTTCCGCGGCAATGTAAATTGAGCCGTGTGGCAGCTGCACAAGTCCCGTATAAGATGATTACAACCAACAATATTGCATGAAAGTGCCATCTCGAAGTATATATTGTTTCGAGACAATTGTCTAGTGTGTAAACAACGTAATAGCGGTACCTACTTGTTGTTTGTGAAAGTAAATAGAAATTATCCAAAAACACAATATAATAAACTTAACGCGCTTCCTTCCGTCATTCTCTTACTAATAATCCATCAGTACCTACGTAGTAACAATAATATACTATAATATATTCTTTGTCAAAAGGTCGAACGCATTTAGCAAGCATATATATTTAGTAACTGACTAAATCTTATAATAAATAATAAGCAATTACTTTAAATACGTTTAAAAGATTTACCCGCAATTTTTTTTATTTTCTTAAAAAGCATCATTATCATTATTATAGCTTATCGAAATTCGACCTCCCCTGTATATTTCTTCATAGGGGTATTTAACGCCATAGATGCAACAGGCGGGTTGCCGGGTTTTTGCAGGCGGGTTGGAATTCAGCAAGAAACGCTGCTGACCATCTCGTTTCATTTCCCTCAGTCACGTCTATGGAGTGTAGAGTAGAAGGAGAACCATCTTATAAGGGGGCGAAAGGTGAAAAAGTGTCCTACTATTTACTGAAAATAGAGGTTCCAAAACCTACCACAATAGCGCTAGCGTCTGAAAATCTACGATATGAAGATAGCTGTTGTGTACGGAGTGAAGTCAGCTGAATTCAAATATTTAAAAAATTTCATGACTAGAGTAGTTAGTAAAATGCCAGTATACAAAATCTCAACTATTTACGTAGTACAAAACAAAGCGGATTCGTCGGTCCTTGTTTATTTCTCCATCTTATTCTAATTACTTTTGGCGCTTCGTTTTTAATTTATCCTATGCTACTGCAGCGCCACCCTTATTGGACACGGTTTTAGGGACACTTTTCATATACAGAGATGATCCTCCTTCTACTCTACAAACCATAGTCACGTCTTAGGTCACCCACAGCATTATGTTTTTTTTAATCTGGCTTTACGGCTCTGGGTTCTAGCCCGTCTGAGCCTTCAACACAGAATTATATGGGGTATTAGATTGTTACGCTGCCACTACATGGCGCACAAAAATAAAAAGCATAAATAACCAAATCACGTTATAAATCTCTCTTGCATTGTACTCTTATTAATGGTGACTTTTACATAATAACTTACACGTGGAGAAACATCCGGAACGGGAACAATTGCTTATGGACCTTAGAAATACTTAATTCTTCTGTTTGGGATAATGTGGCAAAACGATTAGCCATATCCGTACCGTCATTTTAAAGTAACAAATATGCCCAAATACTCAGACGCTACTCATGACTGTGACACCACGAGACTTAACGACATCTTAAAATTAAGTACCCTTATAGTATTTGGCCAATAGTGTTATAGTTTAATTTATTAATTGCTATTTATGACTTGTTTCATATAGAAACGTATGTTACTTCTTAAATATATCTGCTAGTATATCATTTTTGCTTCTATGGATAATGGAGATGTCAGAATACGTTTGAAGACACCAACAATTCAGCATATTCATTTTAAGAGCTCTACCTAATTATAGCAGTTCTTTTGTTTTGCACACATGCCATTAACAAGTGGTAAACATCATCTATACTTACACACTGAATATAAAAACGTATCGTTAAACATCATTCATAAAAAAAGTAGTTTGAGTACATGGTAGAGCCAAGCTGCAGCTATGTATTTCAGTTGTATATTTGTAGCACGATTGGATCGACTCGACCGGGGAAGGAGGGTATCATAGTACATCAGGCGTAAAATAGCAGCTTAACGCTGCTATGTTTCGTATGGTGAGTTTATAGAACTGAAGGCCCTTGGGTGACAACGCATTCTGCATTTTGATTCGTAATCCAGGATAGACGTAGATGTCCATGGGTCACAGAAACCAGTTACCATCAGGCTATAAAACGAAAAAAAATACTACTCCGCTGGTAGTCGCCACCAAAATTACATCCGCTCGCACAGACAAAACAAAACATCTGTTGAAGTCGTCGCGCCTCGCCCTTCCAATGCGATGTCTCTGAAGTTAATGTATACCGTGATTCATCTGCCGATCTAATCTCGGCGGCCGTTCACCGACCACGTCCCGCTTCTTGATACACGTTAAATTACTAATGGGCGTAGCCGCGGTTTCTGTACACATTCGAAAAATGATTACTTATTTGGATTTTGCGACCACGATGCGGTTTTTTAATGCTTGTATATTTTTTTTAAGTTTTTCATTTGCTTCTATCTTCGCTTTCCTAGCTGTACTGTACAGTGTACAGTGTACACTGTACAGTACAGTTTATAAATCAGGAATTAATTTTAAAATTGAACGGTTTAAAATATTTTGTTATATTATGTTCATCTTAAACATTATAAAATTGTGCATTAAAATAAAAAAAATATCTATATTTCACTTGACATTTTGACTCTGACATTTTCGGAAATTATATTGCAGTGGCTAAAGCCTTTGGCTATGGCATTAGACCATGGGGTTGAATTCCGTACGAATAAATGATAAGTGTCTACAAATTACTGTTCCGGGTCTGGATGTTTATCCATGAGCAGCCGCTTCCAAGATACAGGAGAAAATAGCAAGGTCTTATATGAAACAGTACTTATTACTTACGTAACCTTTCACAGGTATTGCAGTAAAATATATTAGTTTATAAACAAATATTGTGTTGTATGTTAATTAACTAATAATATTTTACTTTTTGTTTACATAGTAAGTAGGAAAATAAGTGAATTATTATACGCTCACACAGAAAACCAGCTTAAAATGGCAGTTTGATGCAGCTATGTTTCATATGGTGAGTGTCAAGAACCGGAAACCCTTTTTATTGGTAACGAAGCGTTCTATGTTTTTCCTCAAGGACGATAACAAATGTGCATTTTGATTGTTAATAGAGGACAAATATAGATATCTATGGGTCACAACAACTAGTAACCATCTAGTGAACTGTGTGCTCGTGCTCGTTTGCCACCATTATTTAATAAAAAGGAATATATTTTCGGTAAAAATAACAAGGTATTATTAAATATAAATTTTAACTAATTAAAATTCTGACCATTCTAATAATTTAATATTTAAAAAATAATTTTTGTTTCTTCGTATATTATGTGCTGCCATACCATTCATTAGACTGCGCTATAATTTTGTCAACTTATTGCTTGCACTTGCACGAACGTTATAGGCATAGTACAATTAAATTACAGTTGGTGGCGCGCGTGTCGTACCGACATATTTATTTGAGAGTCATAATATGTTATTCAATTTCAATGAATGTATTTATCATTCCTAATCCTAATTAAACATAATAACCCTTCCAAATTTAAAACTACATTTGCACATATTTTTTCTGCGACAGCATCACGCCGGGTACCAGCTAGTAACGTATAAAAATATTTATCTATTAATAATTTATATATTTGTTTATTTCTTTAGCAAGACTACCTGTTAATATTACGCTTAAATAAGAGCGTCACTATTCAAAAGCCGGGTGAATTATTATCAAGATATTCTATCAGGAGCAGCAATTGTACAAGAGTTCTATAGTTAGCTACGCCGTCAACCGATAACAACTTTCCCAACAGGCGATCGTCCTGCGGCATAGTTACGTAATTCAACTTGTCGCTTTTACATAGCGGTTTCTCAATTTTAAGTGAAACAAGTTACAAATTAGCTTCGATGTAATCTTCACAAAACTGATTTCGGTAACTTAAAAAAATTTCATATCTATCACTACCTAATGGAGATTTCTGGGAATTATGTTTTAAAATTCGTTTCTTTTTAACAATTTTAATAGTGTTGTGCAATTTTTTTTTCATTTTGGTTATCGATAATAAGCTTTCGAAGTCTTACGATCATAATATAACTCAAATAAACTATAGATTTAATTATAAAAAATGCTGCATAGTTCAAGCTACAATTGTCTGCATCAGTTGTAATATTAATGCCGAATAAGCAGTTTGATAACGATAGTAATATCATTTAATTAATTTCTATTTAGGACAATAATTGCTACTGTTATATTCTTCTGATTATTTAAATTGCACCGCACTTTTCCGTTTTCTTTATAAGCCTCTATGAACTTTCTGCTGGTTTCCAACACTTTGAAATTGTACCAAGTAAAGAGATGCATTTTAAAAAACCTTTCTAACACACCACGTTGTGCAAGAGGATTTGTGGGCGCAGAGGCTATCGGCTCTTTCCGCGCACTGATGCGTCGCATGCAAAACGGTTGTCTTTTCAAGAAAAACTTTTATATCTGCTTTACAACTCTATGCATTTCATATAAACATGCCTGAGTGCCTAGAACATAAATTAGTAGTTTGTTTATTTTATAAAATTATTTAATTTTAATGTTAATAATGTATTCTACATTTTAATTTGAATAGAATAGCATATTTTTGTTTTATGTGCAATTTATTTATATCTGCAATTTTTTCTCAAAACCACGAAACCACGCTTTTGCAAAACATATAATTTAATATATTTTCAAGACTATTTACTTCCATCGTCAAATTTTGTGGTTGATATCGGATGGTAATTGTAGTTGTTTAACTTTAAGAAAATTGATTACATCGATAGTCTATTTTGCTGATGTAAGAACATCACTGTTACAGACTCCATCTGGCTATTCGAATTATTAGATAACTAAAGTGAATTTCGTGATTCGTGCGATGCAAGATCGAATGTCGAAACGTGACTATTCATATTCTTATTTTTCACTTTAAGCGAATATTTGATTTTTTGGAGAAAGCAGACATTTGAAGTAGCAAATTGGAATGACATTATCAAGTTTGAATGTTATAATACACATTTAAATTAACAGTTTGTTCACTTCTCGCTTGCCTAGTTATCTATATGTATATATAAATAAAAGTGTCTGTCTGTAATATTGTAATAACTACTTTTTATTAAGCTCGCGGTGTTATTTGCATGCTATTAAGACATAAATAACCATTTAAAAAAATTCTGTCAGTATGTCTGTCCTAATCTGTCTGTCAGTCGCTAATCTTCGGAAAGGCTGAACTAATTGTGATTAAACTTTAAGAACAGACAGAGAGCACTTCCAGGAGGGATCTGGGCCATATTTTATCCGAAAAGCTTGAATTTTTTTGTAAAAATAAAAATGAAAATTTGTGAGTATATAAGTATTTATTTGTATAGATAATTATCTATACAAATAAATAAAATGAAAGTGTCTGTTTGTAATGTCAAAATTACAGCTTTACTAAATGCATATGAAAGTATATACAGTACTTATAACAAAAAAACAATTTTTAAAATTTTTGTCTGTCTGTCTGTCTGTTTGTTCCGGCTAATCTCCGAAACGGCTGGACCGATTTTGACGGGACATTCATTGGCAGATAGCTAATATTATAAGGAGTAAATTAGGCTACTTTTATTTTAGAAAATGATTTAGGGTTTTGCGCAAAAAAATATCAAATTACACGGGGGCGAAGTCGCGGGGTACAGCTAGTCTTAAATATTAATAAAGCTACATTAATAGATCTTATCCAGGCGAAGCCGGAGCGGGTTGCTAGTTATACCGTATTTTTAATTATGTCTAGTTTCATAATTATACAATATTGTTTTTGCTTATTTAAATGATAGGAGTTTTTACTGTCTCTTAGGCCGGCCACATACATACGGAATTCCGTTTCGGAATCCCGAATCGGGATTCCGTGAATACATCACACACACACGTTTTTTTCCGTTCGGAATAACAAGGGTCAGTT
Source organism: Parnassius mnemosyne (assembly GCA_963668995.1). Taxonomy (NCBI): domain Eukaryota; kingdom Metazoa; phylum Arthropoda; class Insecta; order Lepidoptera; family Papilionidae; genus Parnassius; species Parnassius mnemosyne. Next base: position 18,073,243 of record CAVLGL010000086.1, on the reverse strand, counting down.
GAGAGACGTTAGCTATTGAGTATAGACATTCTGCCAGCGAATAATGACGACGATTTTCTAATTGCGAATCCATTGATGCTGTATCATTCTTACTAGGTGCATCTCCTTATCACCCTAAGCTTGCAATATAGTCAATACTATGTAAAAAGATCTATCTATCCAGAAATATTTTTTAAATATTTATGTATGTAAATTCTTTCGACGAATTATTAAATAAAATAAGATGAAAGGTTACGAAAAGCTATACACCTACAAGATTAAATGTAAAACCATACATAAACACACCTACTCGCTTCGGTCGTGCGACGAACACTGAGCGCGTTCCGTACGGAATTTACGTATGTGTGTTGCGACTCGTACAAAATCTATGGAAGACGTGCGTTCGGAGCGGCTTTTTTCTGTTCGGGATCCCGAACGCACAGGCGGTCATACGGAATCTCGAATCGGAGAAATTCCGTACGGAAAAATAACGTACGTGTGTGGCGTGTCATAGATTTTATATGGACTTGCTGCGTTCGGAATCCCGAATCGGAATATCGAAACGGAATCCCGAAACGGAATTCCGTATGTATGTGGCCGGCCTTATTTCACATCACACTTATAGCCTTTTTTGTGTTTAAGCTTTTTAATAGAAAGCTATAAGTTAACGTTTCGGCAGTGCAGTGACTTAGCATTCGGCTGCGTCATTGTGCGACTGTTGGTTCAAAACCAGCAAGTTACTAGTGTTTGTATAGCCAACGTATAATTTTTTCGGGTCTGAATGATTGTTAGTATAAATTATATCTTGTAAAACGCCTCTACGAATCAGAAGAAAGGCCTACAAAATAAGTTTTTCATCAGTCGGAAAAGAGATTGGAATGAGTCATTGAGCCGAGCTTATTTCTACAACAACCCTGATATCTAAGGTATCGTGTGGATGATTCTGATATGGCCCTCTCACAACTGAGAGGGATTTATCGTTATCGCCTCGTTTGGCAAGCAAATATGGCGATCTCAGTATCATATCTTTGGCATATTTTAGGCTAACCCTATTAGGTCTGAATGGTTTGGTATAATTGAGATGATTATTCCGCTATTTGTCAGTGGTTACTAGTTTCCTTCCTTTGTAAACTTTCAGGACATTTACGGGTTATGTTTTTTGGAACGAAGTTACTTATCAGACGGTACGGATTTGGCGGATGAGGGCTAGGCGACAAAAAGTGTAAGATTCTTCCGTCACGACTCCTTCTGACGTAGTGTAAACGGCTTTAGCTGCTATAAGTAAGCGAGATGGAATAATATCTATCACCCTCGCACTTTTTCTTATCTAGCCATGAAAAAATATTATTTTATTTTAAATGACGCTTCATTTTGAAAGACGCTAGTAATACATTTATTTGTATTTGTTAATCCCTTGTGTTAGGAGTGGTTTACGACAGTAGTCGAATGGCGGATTCCAACCCACGACCGATCGAGTTCGAGGTCCTTATCCTGCCATTGGGCTACTGTCGATGACGATGGGTTGACTGATTAAATTTCGCCGCTACTGCACCGAATTTGCGTTAGTTGAATTTAATGCAAAGTTTTCCGCAGTTATAATTTTTGTTACAGTACTTGAACTTGTATTAATAATATATAACACCTCCGTTGGATATTCACTTCTATGTTAGTAGTAGTGAAATTATAGACAAGAGTTTAGCCCCTTTAGTTACAACGAACTAAAGGGACTAAAATCTTGTCACTAAGTGGTAGGACTCCACCTATTCCTACCGCCTAATACCAGTGGGACTGCTTCAGACCGGTATATAAGTAAATTACATCCTATCTTATTGTATATAGGATAGGCTGTAATTTACTTACATACCGGTCTGAAGCAGTCCCACTGCTGGGCATAGGCCTCTCCTCTCACTTCTGAGAGGGTTTTAGGGCAAGAAAGTGTCCGCTGCGCTGCCCCAATGCGTGTTGGCGAACTTCACATGTCTTCAATATATATATATATTTTTTATTTTTCTAACATGCAGGTTTCCTCACGATATTTTCCTTCACCGTAGAGCACGTAATAGATCGCCACTTAAAATTGCAATTAACAATTTCATCGGTGCCGGCGGGGATCGCGTACGGCGTGTGAAATTTACAGCGAGTGCTAACCCACTGAGCTACCACGGCTCGTGGCTGCAGACCGGTATATGGAACCAGTATACTTACAGAGTTTGAAGCATTCCATCTCAGTCCTCAGACTGTGACAACGCATCTGTAATATGTAGCCTTCTTTATGTAAAGTTAGTTGCAGCTGTCCATGGGCTGCAGTAGCCACTTACCATCGGATGCACTGTTAGTTTTTTTTTTTTATATAGGAGAGGGCAAACGAGCATGCGGCTCACCTGATGGTACTGGGAACTAGGTGAATTGTAGATGCGTTGCCGGCCTTTTAAAAAGGAGTAGGCGATTCCACAAGGAAGTTGTGCGAGGAAGAAAACATCTTCTAAATCGCACAGTGGTGGACCGCCAATCATCCAGATGGTGTGGATGGTACCTGGAGTTCTGCGGCGATATGCGTTCGTGAAATTTGGCGGCTGGGATTAATCCGAATAATTCCTCAGAGCATATTCGTTTGTCACTTAAATTTTATTAAAAGAAAAGGATTTTATTAAAAACAAAACATTAATAAATTCATTTATAAACCCAACCTATCGAAATCCACTGCTAAACATGTCTGCACCATAAACTTCCTCGTTGGGGGAATATTTGCTACAGTTGCCACGCTTGGCAGGCGGATTGCCAATCACAGTTTTTTTTTTATTATTTTGACTTGTTATCAGGAAGATGTTTCTGCCCGTCGGCTGCTCTGTCGCCTTTTATGGCACACACCAGATGATATGTATTAGTGGCTTTTAGCCGCCGCCAACTACATGGTGAACACACAGTAAAGAAAATCGCTCGAAATATAAAAGAAATCAAAATATTTTGGCTATATATTATATGAAGTCGGCTAATATGCATTGGAGCAGCGGGGCGGAATCTTTCCTGCTGTACAATTCTTTTATATACGAAAGTAGATATAAAATATAATATTGGTACTAACTGGTACCCGGCGCGTTGCTGCCACAGAAGAAATAATTATGGAAAATTCGTTTTAAATTTGAAACAGTTATATTGTTTATTCCAGAATGATATTGATAAATAACTTTCAAATAAATATGACGGTACGATACGGACGCCACCTAGTGAAAGTTAATTGTACTAAGCCTATAACCTTCACGCAAGTGCAAGCAATAAGTTGACAAAGTTTTACCGCAATCTGATGAACGGTATGGCAGCGCATAAAATACGAACAAACAAATTTTTTTTAATCAAAATTAAGCTGTAAATTTGTATTCTATTTATATGTATAACTTTTTTACTTACATTACAAACTTTTTTTTTCATAGAAAAGGGTGACAAACGAGCACACAGTCCACCTAATGGTAAGTGGTTGCTGTGACCCATAGACATCCACATCGATCCTCAATAAAGAATCATAATGCAGATGCGTTCGAGTCGAGCCGTTCGTACTACAACTATGCTACTAATATAACTGCAGCATGGTTATACCACGTATGAATTATTTAGTAGTAGCTTTCTACTAAACGCTAAAACGATAACTTTTTCGAAGTCAACAGTAAACCTAACCTATTGCCATCTTTTTATGTCTAGTCATAGCTCTTGTTAAAGACTGCAGTTTGAACATCGTCCGACCGCCCGTCTTCACGCTTGATTGACGTCGCCCGACAGAACAATAATTGGCCCGCTATTGACTAATGCCCGCTGGAAAAGATATGCGCGGAACGTCCATGCCCTAGTTACGAGGCGTTTTGTTTTGCCGCCAGTTCGCCGCCGATATCTTTGGCTTTTGCATTATGTAACTGTGAAACGGTAAAGAATTAAGATGAGATTACATTAATTTCACACACTAAAGATGGAATCAACCTACTTTGATTTGTTTGACCAAACGTGTAATTTGAAACGATAGAGGAAATTAAATTTTGTATTGTCTTGATTATATGTGATAGTGCATCGATCACTAATAATAACGTTTTTTATTAGTGGTCGATGTAGTAGAGCCATGCTGCAGCTATGTTGATTGTGTAGTTGTAGCTCGAAAGGGTCGACTCGGCCGGGGAAGGACCACCCTCTCACAGAATATCAGCGTAAAATGGCAGCATAACGTTGATTTCTTTCGTAAGGTGAGTGTAGAGTACCGGAGACTCTTTTTAATGGAAAAGAGGCATTCCATCTTAGTGCTCACGGCTGACAACGCATCTGCATTTTGATTAGCAAACTAGCATAGATGTCATCTACATCTATCCTCGTCTATGGGCCACAGCAACCACTTACCATCAGGTGGACTGTGTGCTCGCTTGTCACCCTAATCCAATGAAAAAAGTATGTATAAGTCTATAGATAAAACTTCTTTGTTTGAATTTAGCTTTAGCTGTGCATTGACTGCAGTAACTACTTATTATAAGGTCGACTATAAGTTATTTTGTCACTTCAGTTTTATACTGAACTGTGTTATATTGGTGTTTCCTAACTATTTGTCGTATGAGGAAACTTAGTCAGAGAGCAGACTTTCAGTCTGTCTGTACACACGTACAGGATTGCCCCCGCCACTAAATCAGATTTCATCGACTACAAATCCTCGCTAAAGAACACAGATACTTTCCAAGGATGATTCGCGAGGCTATTGAAATCAAATAGCATCCTAATATTATTACAGAAAATGTCTGGGTGCTAACATATGCTTAGGATTCCATAATTAATAAAATTAAATGCTAACTCCTCAAGCATGTATCTGCAAGACTTATAGATAGATTCTATAAGCTCCTTCTGCGTAGATCCGACTAAAAATTAATAGTTTTAGACTGAACCTGTGGTTAATTATGACATTAAGACGTCAAAAACCTCAGCGTATAGACCGATTAAAATTATTCTTTTTTTATTAAATACTTAATAAATAAGTTATGTTTCAGGGGTCGTCCCTTAAATAAAAATAAAAAAAATTCCATCCCCGTATAATTTTAAAGTACCTATTTAAAAGAGATTCCTGCTGTTACTTTAAATTTGTGATATTCCTAAGACCACGCAAAAGCTAAAAAAAATATACGTAGGCTTTACTTGTTATTTTTAGAAACCATGTCTTTTTACTGACTTAAGAAACTGTTTTGTGTAAATTACTTTATTTTATTTTTCTAGTTTTTCATGTCGGTTTTACTTTATATTAGTTTCACTAAAAGTTCAATCTATGCATTTATATTTATACAAATAAATAAAATTGAAGTGTCTGTTTGTAATGTTAAAATAACAGGTTTTTACTAAATGCATATGAAAGTATATACGGTACTAATAACAAATAAAAAACAATATTAAAATTTTTGTCTGTCTGTCTGCTTGTTCCGGCTAATCTCCGTAACGGCTGGACCGATTTTGACGGGACTTTCATTTAGCTGATGTTATAAAGAGTTATCTTAGGATACTTTTATTTTAGAAAAAGTATTAGGGTTCCACGCAAGAAAATTAAAATCCATAAAATCGTAGTAAATTCCACTCGGGCGAAGTCGCGGGGGACAGCTAGTTATTAATATAAGCGAAACACCTCGCTGCTCTATTAAGAGGTGTTGTAATGTAGCATTACGCATTTCAAGCTTGCACTTCCAAAATTATAATGAATTTAGAAACATCACTGAACCTCGTCTCGTTCACTTGCTACGTTGTCGTGCAGTACGTACTTGTAACTGAGCAATCTCGGCTCAAATATCATATGATTATTAAGTACAAACTTCCTTCTAAGTATTTAATATTCAGTTACTAATAAGGTTTCAACCTCAAGTTTCACCTAAATTAAGACGTATCGAGTTACAAATTTAATTTCCTCTACATTGAATGGGAGAATGTTTAAACCAAATCCACTGCTGAACATAGACCTCCCCCATACATTGCCTCATAACAGATACTTGCCATAGTTGCCACGCTTGGCTAGCGGGTTGGCGACTACAGTTTTTTTTTATTTTAGTCCTTAAGGAAGACGCTGCTGTCCATCTCTTGATTTTTTTCCCTCTGTCGTCTCTTATAACACTCATGAAATGATATGGGGTAGTGGATATTCTTACACCGCCACTATACGGTAATTCCTGCATGGTAGCTTTAAACGACATACTTGTTATTAAGCAATTACAAAAGGCTGTAAGGGAAAATTGTGCGCACTGCTAGAAGCGCAATTTAAGTGGACGTACACTTACGGCGAGTAAGTACAAGTGTAATCACTATTATATATAATATACTACTAGTATAAAAATATGTACTGCTAGTATATATGTACTTTTGTTCTAGCGCTTGTGTTGTCAAGTTTACTCGCGTTGTACGGTACTTGAAATTCTTATTGTAGTTACGTAACGCACGCCGTTTGCCAATAAAGAGGGCCGCTCAGTGATACAAAGCGTTGATTACACGTTTTGAGTTCTCTAAGTTAAGAAAAAGTGTTTCGATGTGACTAGTAAGCGTGGAGACGAAATAAAAGAAATGTTAATCGTATCATACCAACGTTCTATCATTCGGTTATATGTATGGTGTTATATGTTTATCTATAACTATATATGCACTACTACACTACAGTCAGAATTTAATATTGCTGCACCATTTTTTTAAATAAAAATGAAGTAACAAACGAACCAACAATCCATCTGATGGTAAATGGCTACAGCGTTCCGTGGACACTTGCGGCAAACATCAAACAGAAAAGGCTACTGATGCATTGTTACCTCTGAAGACCAAGATGAAATGCCTCACAACCTGTCATTACACTGGCTCTTTGTACTAAGAACACAGCAGTGCAGGTACTGCTATTTGGCGGCAGAAAAAGGGAAAAGGTGGTACCTACGCAGATGAACTCCTAGACGGTAGACGAGTACCACCTAGAAAATAGCTATAAACGTTTACGCAAGAAATGAGACAATTGATTTCTCTTTTCACTATTATTGACTCGAACTCTTTTACCGCAGTTATCAAAAACAAAACGCAACCAACAACACTCTGCACTGAGTAGTGACGCACGGTATATCGATGCATACGATATGTAGCAAATTCGCAAGTGTACCTTTATCGATATATTGAAATACTTACCTTAAATAAACAATGCAAAAGAAATCACCTTTGCTCTTTATAACGTCGCACAAGCTTTCTGCAAATTTTAATAACTATTATTTATAACTATCTCTAAAATATTATCCTTTTGGAATAGTTATTTAAATTGAAAGAAAATAACTGTGAAAAAAAGTTTATTTTAATTGTATTGTTTAGTAATAATCTCTGAAACATTAGTATTTCAAGAAATATTTAATATCTAAAAATATAATGATTGGACGTGAACGTTAATCACGTTAGATATAACTGCATACAATGACACCACTTTAATAATTTTCAAAATATAGTTAACGAGTGTCAGAGAGTGCATGTGTGAAGAATGAATCTTTGATATATTATTAATATTAGTCGTCACACTTGACAGTTAGCTTGGCAATCTCAGTGTCAGATCTTGAACCTTTTACGCTGCTCCCTTTCCCTTATCTGACTATTTTAGGTCTACTTTACATACTTATCTTCACGCACAATCCCTGACGGGGTAGCCAGAGAGAACAGATCGCCAAGTGTCACGATCCTTACATACCTCTTTCGCTTCTTTCAGATTCATTATCTTCTTCATACATGCACAATAATATTCATATATCAGCTGACTATCAAAAGCCAACATTACATACTGGGCAACTTTTCAAAGAGTAGCCAAATTTAAACTTGAGTTCAAATATATAAATGTTGATATACCGTTGTTGCAGTTTTTTATAATACTCGTACGAGTAAATACAACAACGTTTTTGCCTACCGATTGATTCTTACGAATGTGTGCGTGCGCAGTAAAATCAGTTAAAATAATGCATTATCACGCATTTTGAATTTAAAACATAAAAAGGACTGTTTGAGAATATTTTTTATTAATTTTTCTTCACCATTTGCCTTTATTACTTATTCTGAACTTCTCTGCAAATTTGGCCGGTTATTGCAAAATAACCCTGTATATTCTATTTTAGTTATATTTATTTTAATTAAAGTGCTTCACGCCGTGCAGTGGCGGTATAAGAGAATCCACCACTCCATATCATCCCGTGGGTGTCGTAAGAGATGACAGAGGGAAACAAATCAGGAGATGGGCAGCAGTATTTTCCAGATAATAACTCAAAATGTTAAAAAGCAGATTGCGGCAAATTTTTACTTATTTATTTATTTCAGAGTCCATATGAGTTTTTAATAAATTAAAATTATAGCTAGGGCTTTTTTATGTAGGATAAGGGTGACAAACGAGCACATAGTCCACCTGATGGTAAGTGGTTGCTGTGGCCCATAGACATGTACACCTATCTTCGATTAAGAATCAAAATGCAGATGCGTTGTCACCCGTGAGGACTAAGATGGAATGCCTCGTTTCCAGTAAAAAGGGTCTCCGGTTCTCTACACTCACCATACGAAACACAGCAGCGTTGAGCTGCTATTTTACGCTGGTATTCTGTGAGAGCGTGGTCCTTCCCCGGTCGAGCCGACCCATTCGTGCTACAACCATAATATAGCTGCAGCATGGCTCTACCACGTATGATATTTAAAAAATACTTAAAAGAAACTATGGCAAATTATGGCAAAAAAAAGCGTGACAACTATGGCAAATATTCCCCATAATGCAATGTCTAAACATTGACCCATGTTCAGGAGTGGACTTGATAGGCTGTGATAAAATTATGATGAATATTATTTAATTAAAGTAATTACGTTTATTAAAATTTAGTCAACGGTATTCTATTAAATTTTATTAAACCCCGACGCAAACAGATGTGTTATGTGTTTAACGTGTGTATCTGTGTCTCTGTGTATCTGTGTATCTGTTTATCCGTGTGTTTGTGTGTCTGTCTGTGGCATTGTAGCTCTTAAACGGTTGAAACGATCTAGATTTAATTTGTTTTTCTTTGAAAGGTTACTTGATCAAGAGTGTTTTTAGCTATGATTCAAGAAAATCGTTTCAGCCGTATGAAGATAATCAGCTCTTTTAGTTTCGTGTTTTTTAAATTATTATTGATATTTAAAGTTAAAGTAACAGCCTATATACGTCCCACTGCTGGGTACAGGCCTCCTCTCATCTCTGATAGGGTTTAAGGGCAAGGAAATGTCAGCCTTTTTGCCATATAGCGTGTTGGTGAACTCCACATGTCTTCGAAATACTTATTTTTTTCTTATTTCTCAGACATGCAGGTTTCCTCACGATGTTTTCCTTCACCGCCGAGCACGTGGTAAATCAGCACTTAAAATTGCAATTAACAGTTTTATTGGTGGTGGTCGAACCCGGGTTTCACGCGTACTATGAAATTTACAGCGAGTGCTTCGCCCCAGAGCTACCACGGTTCCGGCACGGATTATTTATATATTTCTATTATTAAAAATTTAAATTATAGTCTGCTGCGATTTTCGACATTCTTTGAAGCACGTATTTGATCTCAAGGTGATGATTCAAAATCGATTGGGACCGTAGATATAATTCGAGTGCAAAAAACGATTACAGCTAGGCGATGTCGTGCGCCATTATACCTCGTTTCGTTGTGCTCAATCGCGGGCTTTAATCGCTATTCATCTCGTGGAAATACGCGGCGAATGTCGATTACATCGATTATTATTACTATGGTTTTGGAATCCATTTTGTTTAAACAGGTTGAATAATCACAAAAATAAAATATTCCTAATTTTACTTAATAATTACAAAATACAAAACTTTTTTTTTAAATATAATTAGGACAACAAGGGTGCACATAGCCCACCCGATGATAAATGAATGCTGTGGCCCATAGACATCTTTATCTGTCCTTGATTAAGAATCAAAATGAAGATGCGATGTCATCTATGCGGACGAAAATGGAATGGCTCGTATTCAGTAAAAAGTGTCTCCGGTTCTTTACACTCACCATACTTAACACGGCAGATTTAAGCTGTTATGTTACGCTTTCCCGATCGAGCCCACTGCAGCATGGCGCTACCAAGTTATAAGTCTTGTTTAAAAATTGATTCAGAAATGAAAACGCATGTATCATCTTTGTTTACTTCTTTAATGATATAGTAAGAGTGACAAACCAGCTGGTCCACCTGATGGTAAGTGGCCAGTGCAACCTAAGAACAAATGCAATCAACTTTCAAAAAAAAAAAACAGACGCGTTTTCATGTCTTAGAAATGAGATGGAAAACCGTTAATAGTGTTAGTACTCTTACCCTTTTACATCTAAATCGCAACACTTTATTACTGTGACAGCTGTGACGAATTTGTCGAGTAACAAAAATTAAGAGAGTTGTCTGATTCTATATATTATAAAAGGAGGGAAACGAGCATGCGGCTCACCTGATGACTACCGCCGCCATTGAACAACTGCAACACCAGGAGAATTGCAGGTGCATTGCCGGCTTGTAGTCTGTGTTGATACGTAGACAGATTTCTAGTCACATAGGCATTAAAGTCGTACGGCCTAATTATCCGTCATAATTCAACTGTTACAGGCAATATTTTGCTTACTAGGTGACTTCGATCACTGATCATATAATGTAAACTAATGTTTGACGAAATAAATAATTTGTTATTAATATTATTGTTAATAGAAATAACGTGTTTTATAAGTCATTATTTATAAAGGATTTCTTGTAACCCATTACTCCATATAAACAGCGTTATCAACGAAGTTATAAACGGAGTTTATCAGTGCACAATATCGATGTAGGTACAAATGCATACATACGTCTGTAAACGAACAATAGAAGCACATTCGTTCCACAAATAGAAACAATGATAGCGAGCTTATTGAAAAGCATTCTGTCTGATTTATTTGATGCACTTTGAAGACGCCTCTTGTTTTTGTATATGTATATATATATATATATATATATATATATATATATATACAAAATTATAATTTAAATTTACTTATATGTCACTAGATTGAGTGCTGGCTCGGTAAAACATGCAGTAAGTCGACGGATGCATGTGGCTTTGGACCGTGTCTTGTGCAATCTTTGGAGGAGGCCTTTGTTCAAAGAAAGAAGGTATGCATATTTTAGTATTATCTGTTGTGATTTACAATCAATCATAAGCTCTACAGAATTGATTTTTGATATAATATTTCGATCACAGTCCACATGATGATAAATAGATGCTGTGGCCCGAAGGCGACCAAATCTATCCTCGATTTAGATTCAACATGTATATATTGCCAACTCCGAGGACTATGATAGAATGCCTCGTCGCCAGCACAATATTTTTTTTTTCGCGGAACCCTAATTATTTTTTTTTATAATAAAAGTAGACTAATAAGTTAATTTAGAATAAAGCCATTTCGGAACAAACGTCTTTAGAATAAAAAATAATTTTGCAAATCCGTCTATATATGGCGGAGTTATGCTCGGACATACATAAATATATGTTTATATATATACAATTTGAATGAAAATATATATATATATATATATATATATATATATATATATATATATATATATATATATATAAACATTCAAATTGAGAACATCTTCCTTATTGAATTCGGTTAAAAATCTATCCCTAAAATTGCTTTCAATCACGTGATACTACAAGTTTTATAAAAGCCTAACAATCTTTAATCGTCCGAGCAGTTATATCAGTCAACCATAACAAATTTGCTTTTTATTACTGTTTAATATCAACTCCATCAGTATCCTAATAAAGATAAACAAGGCACCACTGTCATATATTTGGCGCTGAAGCGACAGTGATTGTTGAACAGTTTATTTACTGGGAGAGCAGCCGCTATTAGCCGATGAGTGAACGTTACTTGTGCTAGGTCAGTGACCGGTGGCAGATGCCCAAATGGACAGTATCTGTTTCGGTTGTAATTTTCGTGCGTTATAACAGACGTGATAAGTTGTAATAAGTATGTTATGTTATGTTTTATATACCTAGTTTATTTAGAATTGGCCCCTTTGCAGTTTTATTAATATAAAAAGTTATGTAAAAGTATTGTGCCGTGTAGTGGCCGTTAAGAATATCCACTACCCCATATCTTCCCGTGGGTGTCGTAAAAGGTGACAAAGGGAGACAGGCAGGAGATGGGCAGCAGCATCTTCCTGTTAACACCAAAAATTAGAATAAAAAAAACTGCGGTTGCCAACCCGCTCGCCAAGCGTGGCAACTATGGCAATATACCTCCAATGAGCAATGACAATAATAAACGGCCCCCAGTCCCCGGCGGCCCCGCTATTCCTGGCTACGGTGGCGACCATGGTAACGGCGGGGCAGGGGGTGCTAAGAATCTCCGGTGGAGGTTCCGTTGCCACCTTAGACGACTCGACCTGGCAACGTACAACGCACGCACCCTGAGGACTGACGAGAAGATCGTGGAGCTGGAAGAATAAATAGACAAGTTACGCTGGCATATTATAGGATTATCCGAAGTCCGAAAAGAGGGGGAGGACACGGTAATCCTCGAATCCGGCAACTTGCTCTATCACCGGAGGTGTCGGATTTATCGACCACAAGTCTCGTTGTTAACGACGTTGTAAAGATTGAGAGTGTGTCGACGAGGGTTGCGTACCTTATACTCAGAATCACCAAACGGTATTCGCTGAAGGTCATACAGGTTTATGCACCAACCTCGGCACACCCCAATGAGGAGGTGGAGGAAATGTATGAGTATATATCTAGAGCCATGCATTCCTCCAAAACCCACTATACGGTGTTAATGGGAGACTTCAACCCAAAACTAGGCACAAGAGAGAAAGGTGAGCTGAAAGTAGGGAAATTCGGAATAGGGCAACGGAACCCAAGGGGCCAGCAGCTGGCCGACTTCATGGAGAAAGAGGGACTCTTTATGATGAACTCTTTCTTCCAGAAGCGGCCCCACAGGAAGTGGACCTGATAGAGCCCCGACGGTTCCACAAAAAATGAGATTGACTTCATTATGACGATCAGACGACAACTGTTCAGTGATGTCTCCGTGATCGCGAGGGTGAAAACTGGTAGCCATCACCGAATGGTTAGAGGCACACTGAACCTAAACGTTAAGTTGGAGAGGTCTTGTCTAATGAAGTCAACGCTCCGTCCCCCTCGTGCTCTGTTCCAAAGTCCCGAAACATTTCATCTCGATTTACAAAACCGTTCAGTGCCTAGAAGACTGCAATAAAGTGGACGATATGAATGACAACCTCGTGGAAACTGTCCATGCGGTCGGAGCTAAGTTCTGCAAGACCCGCCGCAGACGAACACAAAAACTCTTCGATCACACTCTCAATCTCAAGGCTGTTAGACGGGAGATGAAGCTACATTCTTCAACAGATTTGACAGCATACTGGCAACTGAACAGACAGATCTCCAAATGCATGCGGCGGGACTTACGCAACTTCAATACAGCTTGTATTGAAGAAGCGATCGACCGGAATCAAGGCTCCAAAGTCTTTGCTAGAGATCTGTCTGTTAATACCGTACTCACCTTCGATTTGCCGACGATATAGCCCTTATGGCAGAATCGCTGGAGGACCTAAGCGCCATGCTCAATGACCTCAATAGTGTCTCCCAACGAATAGGTCTTAGGATGAACATGGACAAAACAAAGATCATGTTTAATCACCATGTCACACCTATGCCGGTAGTTGTTGGGAGCACTAAGCTCGAAGTTGTTGACGAGTATGTTTACCTGGGACAAATAGTCCGACTAGGTAAGTCCAACTTCAACTAAGAGGTCAATCGACGGATTCAACTCGGCTGGGCAGCGTTCGGGAAACTACGACACATCTTCTCGGCAGACATACTTGAAAACCTTAAAACGAAATTGTACAACCAGTGCGTGTTGCCAGTGATGACTTACGGAACTGAGACGTGGTCCTTCTTTGCTGGCCGTATGAGGAAGCTCAAGGTCGCTCAGCGAGCTATGGAGAGGGCTATGCTCGGGGTTTCTCTGCGTGATAAACTTAGAGAAGTTGTATATCCGCAGTAGAACCAGAGTAACCGACATAGCCCAACGGATTAGTAAGCTGAAGTGGCAGTGGGCCGGCCATATAGCTCAAAGAACCGACAACCGATGGGGAAGAAAGGTTCTTGAGTGGCAGCCTCGTACCGGTAGGCGAAGTGTAGGGCGACCGCCCACGAGATGGAGTGACGACCTGGTAAGACATGCAGGAAGTCGATGGATGCAGTTGGCTCAGGACCGTGCTTTGTGGCATTCCTTGGGGGAGGCCTATGTTCAGCAGTGGACTTATGAAAGGCTGTAATGATGATGATGATGATGTAAAAGTATTTACATTATACATTTTTTGGAAGCAAGGTAATATTAATTTATGTATATATTATATATATTTTCCTTAAACTATTATTTTCTGAGAGATTTTATTACCTAAACAATTAATTTAAAGTTTGTATTAAATGTTTGACGTTTCTTATTGATTTTGTTGAGAATTACCGTCATCATCATTACATATCTCTACACTTAATAAGTATGAAATTAAGAAATGCCTTGCAACAAATGACAGTAATTTTTTGAGCAAATAACGATCTTTAATCGTCTGCACATATCGAGTTGTATATGTATATATTTAGATGGTACCTATAAAAGAGTAAAGAATGAGACAACGTGCTGGACGATTTCTGGGCAACCTAGCGAATAGTCCACCTGATGGTAAGTAGATAATAAAATAAGAAAAATATTGTCATGCCAAAATACCAAAATACCACGCCAAAATAAGTGACAGGAGTAATTTTGGCGTGCGGTGGAGTTTTGGTACCTCTTCACGCTTAAACCGCTGAACCGACTTTATGAAATTTGATATCGAGACAGTTTAAGGAAGGAAGGAAATAGGAGAGGTTTGATCACGGAAATCATGCCTAAAGAGGGTGATGGAATTTACTATAAAAGTGCGATTGTTGATGGATCAACTATGGTTTAAAGTACAATATCTACACGGACGAAGTCGCGGGCAAAAGCTAGTTATCAATAATGATCTTATGCTTACTTTATAATTAAAGAATTGGAGCGCAGATCTGTTAACTCAGTATGCACATACCACAAAATCAGGAACGTGAACTGATTTTATTTAAGTTTTACTTGTTTTTATGTGTTAAAGAAAGCTAATACGTGGTAGAGCCATGCTGCATCTATATTATGGTTGTAGCACGAATGGGTCGGCTCGACCGGGGAAGGACCACGCTCTCACAGAATACCAGCGTAAAATAGCAGCTTAACGCTGCTGTGTTTCGTATGGTGAGTGTAGAGAACCGGAGACCCTTTTTACTGGAAACGAGGCATTCCATCTTAGTTCTCACGGGTGACAACGCATCTGCATTTTGACTCTTAATCGAAGATAGATGTAGATGTCTATGGGCCACAGCGACCACTTACCATCAGGTGGACTGTGTGCTCGTTTGTCACCCTTATCCTATAAAAAATAAATAATTAGCTTAATCATTTACATATTTTTTGAAAGGATTGAAATAAACATTCAATATAAGGAATTGATTTCGTTTATGCGTCGACGCGGTACGGCCACCAAGACATTTTAAATTAAAAAAAAAAACTAAGGTAAAATTGGAATTAAAGTAAGTTAAAATAATCAATACACCTAAATTAAAATAATCATAAAGGTAATACGAATTTTTGTTCTTTGTAAAAGTGGATATATAAATATTAACCGTGGCGGTGTAGGAATATACACTGTCCCATATTGTCCATGAGAGTCGTAAGAGACGGGCAGCAGCGTCTTTCTGATAACAACCAGGAAATGAAAAAAACAACTGTGGTTGCCAACCCACCTGCCAAATGTGGCAACTATGGAGGCTTATTTTCAACAGTGGACTTCGATAGGCTGTGATGATGAATGACTGTTTAAAAAAAGAAAGATAATAATATTTCTAATGTCCAGCTTTAGTACTTTCTGGTACACTTTCCTTATCCCAGAGCCCGTAACTGAAATATTTATTAATTTCAGTAAATATTTATCTATGTTTTGTCTGTGAACGCATCTGTGACTGCTCATACAATCAAATCGAAAATAGTGACATTCTGCACAGATAACTTGCGTTTATCAATGATATGGTTTCGTCGAAGACTCGTTTGTTTTTTTTACAAAAATTATCACATCTCTTAGTAGAAATTTCTCTTGTGTCGTGGGCCAGTTTTACGTAGATAAAATTGAATGAAGTAGTAACTAGCTGTAATCGAACCAGCATTCGTCGGCGCGTGGTAAAGTAACAGCCTGCATACATGAACGTACGTCGTACAGGTCTCATATCATCTTATGTCTAAAGGGTTTTTGATGCAAGTTAAAATATTTTTAGTTTCTTAGGCAAACAGATATCCTCACAATGTCTTCTTCTAGTGTTCAGCTCAATGCTGTCGGCAGGAATTGAACACATTTTGTCAGTGTACTATAAAATTTTAAGGCGGGCGTTTCAAATTAGCTAGAAGGATGTCAATACAGTGGGCCCCCGGTAATCCGACAAACATTTTGCAGGGCAGTGTCGGATTATCGAATTTGTCGGATTATAAAGTAATGCCTAATACCCCCTATAGTCCCGAATTTTTTATAAAAGAGTACCTTGTAATTCGACAAATTCGAGATCCAATGATAAGATTCTATATGTTATATGTAATATGTACTCTGCAGTACAAATTATACTTCATTATGTATGTCAAATTTAGTAAATTAAACAACACAATAGGGAGCTAACATTTTACGAGGGCGGCACTGAAAATTTCGGGAATCATTCACTCCGTGAACGAACCATTTTTGTTGGCTTTAACTCATTTTCGAACACCCAAACTCGTACGCGTATATCCAGGATTCGTCACCTGATACGATGTTGTATACAGCATTTGAGGATCCTGCGTGGAATCTTTCGAGAGTTCTGACGCACCAAGTAACGCGAGCCGCTTTTTGCTCTTCACAGAGCGAATGCGGTATCCATCGGGAAAACAACTTTTTTACACCTAATTGTTCATGCAAGTTTATTTGTATTTGACTCATGCCAATGTCTAAAGTTGCCTGAATTTCACGGTATGTCACATGTCGATCTTCCTCAATCAGCTTACGCACAGCATCAACGTTTTCTTGGGTGACTGCAGTTTTTGGACGACCTTGACGGGGATCATCACTGAGCTTGACACGTCCACGTTGAAATTCAGCAAACCAGCGATAAATTGTGGTTTTGGATGGGGCTTCATCACCAAATGCAAAAATCATCCGGTCAACACACTGTTTTTGTGTTAAACCACTTCCAAAGTCATAATAAATCATCGCTCTTGAATTTTCTCGAGTCGATTCCATTTTCTCAACGACTAAACAAGTTTGACAAAACCTTGTGACAAGACCGAGAATCTTTTTTTAAATAAATAAATGGTATTCGATGTTTAAAACCAAGGAGTTTTCAATTAAAAAGATTTTAATATGACAGGAACAGTGGAAATATTCCATTCCCGATACTTTTAGTGCAGCCCTCGTATTATAAAATTAACGTCATTAATGCTATAGAACTTACAAAAAATATGCAATAACTTTACATTAGGAAATAATTGTGTACAAACAAATGTATATACTAAAATAATCAAAAAATATGAATCAATCAATTTAAGAAGCATGAAAATATTCATCATTTTTTTTTGTTGTCAAAAAATATCTCTTAATAAATAATAGACCATGTCGGATTACAGGGGTGCCGGATTAGACAGGGGCCGGATTACCGGGGGTCCACCGTATTGTAAACTGGCATACATTATTACGGTATAGTGACTGCTTTAATTTTATAGGCGTAAGCGCGATTGCTAATTATATGACCCTGGGTTTCGGTAGGTGTGGCCAAAATGAGATATTGGGTTTTTATGTCAAGAAATTTTCAATAGCCGCTCGGAGATGGTAAGTTGTTGGTGTTTCTGCGGTCGTGTCAGATTGCCGTCCCATCGGACTATGAGTGTGAGAAAATAGAGAGTGACCATATTCGCGCTAGTGTTGCCCAAATGCAAGAACAAGACGAGACTTAGCAAGTCTTGGTCTTGGTCATGCGCCAATACACCTGGTCTTGGTCTTGGTCTTGGTATGGCGCTCCCAGTCTTGGTCTTGGTCTTGCAGCAAGAGTCTCGCAAGTCTCGCAATGATCTATTAGCCTATTACTATTTATTAAACGTTACTTTAGATCTTAGAACAACTTAAAAGAGTAGGTACATATTGAGCTTGAATTAACATAGCCATAGTAAAGACCAACCATATTAATAAATGTCTAAACATTTAATGAGAAATTCGAAAAATCAACTGACACCGGGTGGGGTTTGAACCCACGACCTAAGCGATCCGTGCCGATGCTCTAACCAACTGAGCTATCTACCGTGTCCCACGGCCACGGGCGTCAGTTTCTTAATAAACGTTTACATTTAATAAGCTTACATGTGCTAAAACATGGTTAAACATATATATAAAAACAAATTAATGGCAATAACTACACTGTATTTTAAATAACATTATCTCTCTAGAAAGAGATTGATGGACCCTCACCATATATGAAATGGAATAAAAGAGTTATACAATATACAATTTATTTAAATAAAAAATAAAATACGATGCAAATTAAATTACTTCACAGTATGTACTGACTCATCACATAACCTATTTCTATGTTTTCTAATTACTAATGATGCTTTAGAAAATAATCTCTCAGCAGGTACTGAAGTTGCAGGTATTAAAAGAAAATCACGGGCCATCTTCGATAAAATCGGATATTTTGTCTCATGCGTCCTCCAACAGTCTAAAATGTCTTCCGAGATGACGGCTCTGGGTTTACCTAGGTACCCCTCCAACTCCTTAATAACTAAGCCTTGAAGACAAGATCCAGATCCATTTTTACACATTTCAAGTGTTTTAAAAGTGCTATGGTGTTAACCATTTTTATCAAATGTGTCGTATTCGAGCACTTTGTGTTTTAAAAACACACACTTGCAAAAGTCGAGATTTGCAGTGAACTTACTGAACATGTTTATATTTTAAGTAATAATAATGACAATAATAGTAAGTAATTATTATAAATCCATATAGTTAATTTTATAATAATTACTTACTAGAATAAATTATTATGATACCTACCTATTATCTAATTACAATATTTCTTGCGAGATCAGGATAATGTATTCGTGTCCATTCTGAGCACCCGGAAACTTATTTTATTCTTTGAAACATGTACTCTGTGGCGGCAATCAAACAGTGTCAAATGTAGTGCGTGTGGCGCGGCGGCGACGATTGTATGCGATATCAATAGTAGCCGCCGGCACGTGTATCTTGACCTTGTACTTTCGAATAGCTGCACAATTTCTTTGACAGGTCAGTATCCGACCCTTGATGACGCCGACAACAAGACGCCGCGCACTATCAAAGTGCCGATGGTCAAAACTAGGGATGCACTCTTTTTTCTTTTAATGGATATTTTCATTCGCTATGTATGTTTATGGTATTGTTCGTAATGCGCATAAGTCCAATTTTCCAATTTCTTTTTCATTATATTTTTTTGCGTCTCATAGAGTCCTTAAGCGTATACCCGAACTCCTATACTCCCTGAAACGACACTTAGTCCTAACTGCAAGACGCAAGAGTCTCGCAAGCTTAGTCTTGTTCTTGCGCAAATCTTGCACGGTCAGTCTTGGTCTTGGTCTTGCTAAAAAGAGGCGGTCTTGTTCTTGGTCTTGGTCTTGCAAAAATGCAAGAACAAGACCAAGACTGCAAGACCAAGACCAATTTTGGGCAACACTAATTCGCGCACATCCCCGTGTTGCGTAAATGGCTAGTCTTGAGACGGGCTGACGTGATGGGTCAAATACGACCTGACCAAAATATGAAACGACCACCAATGATTGAAACGTAAAAAAATAGTAACTTAATTGTGTATTAAATTACGGGGTCTAGTTTATATTATTGCAGCTGGAAAAATAATTTAGCTTTGAAATAAAAACCTCATTTCCTTACTATTTTTATAGGTTTTTTTTTAAAGGATAAAGGTGACAAACGAGCACACAGTCCACCTGATGGTAAGTGGTTGCTGCGGCCCATAGACATCTACATCTATCCTCTATTACAAATCAAAATGCAGATGCGTTGTCACCCGTGAGGACTAAGATGAAATGCCTCATTTCCAGTAAAAAGGGTCTCCGGTTCTCCACACTCACCATACGAAACAGCAGCGTAAAGCTGCTATTTTACGTTGGTATTCTGTGAGAGCGTGGTCCTTCCCCAGTCGAGTCGACCCATTCGTGCTACAACTATACTACTAATATAGCTGCAGCATGGCTCTACCACGTAAAAAACTAAACTGTTTTGAACGTATCTAAATGCGGCCCGTTTTTATGTGTACACGTTTCATCATAACGTTAAAGTAACACTACCATTATGCGTTTACTTTTTTGAAATACTAGATTTAATTGTAGATTTAATATTAATTTTTGTAGTGTATTATCTATATATATGTAATTTGTAATGTCTTTTGTCTTTTAAGCTGTCTGCAAAATCCTAAAACTTAGCATTTGACGTATCAACATATTGTAAATAATTTTATAAAATAAGCCACTTCCAGTTAGACTGTGTTGGCTGAGATACATTTGCCAGTAATAATAAAAAACACAATGTCAAAGGTGTCTTAGATACATATCTAACAGTGAAAAGATTAGAAAGGTTATTGATTCATTTTCGTGGTTTTAGCCAGTATGTATATTATATATTAGTAGTTTTAGCAAGTATATATTACTGCATAGTTTTCATATCAATTGTTTTAGCTGAGGTTGTAGTCATGGATGCAGTCATGGCTACATCATAACCTTAAAAGTGACGAAATACGTAAGTGTAACGTTCTACGATGCTCGGCTTTTAAATAATATATTTTCAATTTGGGATATAGATTGTGCCCTGGGAGAACGGACTAATCCATACACTAGTCATATTCGCGATATTTTATAGCCAGGTCACAGCATGTATGAGCTGTGACCGATGTTCTTTGTTATTAATACGGTATAGTTAAATTGTAATTGCGCTACGTTGAATGTGATGTGGATTACGATGTTTTGTAGTTGTGTGAAGCGTAGCCTAATGGCAGGGTAGGAACCGCGAAATAAAAGGTTCGAATCTGCTAGTCGTCTACTGTCATGCATCCCTTCTAACACAAATATTTTAAGCTTAGGTAATTAGTTAGTTAAAAGTTACAGCCAATACCCCACTGCGGGGCTCTTTGCGTGTTGGCAAACTTCACATGCTTACGATTCTTTTTTCTTATTTCTCTGACATGTAGGTTTCCTCACGTTTTCCTTCACCGCGGTATATCAGCACTTGAAATTGCAATTAACAATTTCATTGATGCCGGCGGAGATCGAACCCGGGTTGCTCGCGTACTGTGAAATGCATTGCTAGTATTTTTTTTTTAAATTAAGATAAAAAGCAAAAATGTTAAAGACTCTAACAGCATATTATTTTTAACACTTTAATGACCCTCGAGGTGTTATGACCCGGAACGGATACAGACTGATGCTAAAGCTCACATGTCACGCACACGTGCTGCCCACACAGCCGGCTACTCCTTCCTTCAGTATGATAAAAATTGTATTTCTAATTTATTCAAGATTATGAACGACTTTTTAATTAATAAACAAATAATAATTAACAATCAACTACGTAAAACAGTCCACTGGTAGACATGGCCATTCAATAGAAGTATAAATACAAGAGTTTTCTTTGCATAATTTAATTCCTCCCTCTCCCTTCCACCATCGGACAACCAGACGTTCGGCCAGTCTCCACCCCTTTCGTTACTGAACCAAACGGATCGCCACGTCGTTCATCATGCGTACAGCAAAGGAGTGGAATAAGTTGCCAGCATCTGTCTTTCCATCCGATTACTGTGTGGGGGTGTCTTCAAGGCAAGAGTGAATAGGCTTTTGTTAAGTCAGTGCGCTTCACCATCTTAGGATGCATCACCACTTAGTATAAGTACAATTTATTTTTCATCAAAAGCAAAAAAATACTCCTTTCTAAGAGTCCTTTTGTTATTTTTCAGTGACGGACGTTTAAACATCTCGTTTTTACTATATTAGCTTACATTTGTTTGTGATATACTCGTAGAGCATAGCATCTAAACAATCGTCAAATCAAGCCCCAATTATGTCAAGATGACTTACAGCGACCGGTTGCTAATGACGACCGACAGAAACCCCGATCGATATCTGACACTACACTAAACTATAATATACAGTCAGTATTATACCAGTAGCCAAGCGAGGTGCGCACTACTGGCATATTATTTAAATATCGTTTTTTTTTTTAATTAAAATAAAATCACAGAAACAAATTTATTGTCAGATAGCATAGAAAAAAAGTACCTTCTTCTTAACCTCACATTCTGTTACGCATCGGTTGGTAGCCAAGAGGTTTTATAAGAAATCTTTCCGGTACTATCGATCAAATAGCACTTTGGTATTAAACACTATAATATATCATATTCAATTACGCTTGCTCTTGAGTCATTAACTAACGTTGCAGGAATAGTTTGTGAATTTTCATTTATTTTTTATATCCTTAAATTCCAATTTTTCCCTTTTCCTGTTTTTATTTTACATATTTTGTAGGATTTTAAATCAGAAATATATATATATATTTTTAACTACTAGTAAAAAGTAGTTATGGTAATATTATGTAGACATAGATATTTTTTACTTAGCTTGTACTTTGTACTCACAATATCTTCTCTGCTTGGCCTGGAGGTAGACTGGTAGACAATGCCCTGTTGCATTAAGTCCACCTTTTTGTACTTGGTGTGCAGATAAAGCTTAAATAAATAAATACGTTTATTTTTTAAACTTACTTATATATTCAATGAAAACATGACTACTGATAAAAGCCACACAAATGAATAGATGCATGGACGTTTCCATTAATATTTGAAATAATCCCTTTGAAATATCCCCTCTATTTCTGACTAGAATTTTATCTGGGTTGGTGCCATTCTCTCACTTATTCCTGACTGCTAACCGGTATAATTAGGGCTTAGACTTTCATCTTAGTCCTTACGGGCGAAGTTGCACGTACGGTCCTATTTGTTTGAATTTTGAAGTCGGTTGCGTGTGTCAATGGACAGCTTGCTTATCAGGTTATAATAACTCTTAATTATAAAATAATGTTCATGCTTGATGTCATCGTACTGCACCAAGTTAGGTTTCGGTTATATGAGTATAGTTAGTGCGGTACGTCAAGCGTGCCCATTTCGTCTGAGGGCGTGAAATAATTGCCTCTTACATATTGCGAAGTCATGAAGCGTTTCGACAGAGTCAACTTTAGTGACGGCGCTATAAACTATCGATAAGATTTTCTATACGTGTATGTATAGAAAATCTTATTATTCCTTTCAATTTTATTAACATAAATAAACTTTGTTTTTATTAGAATAATAAAGCTAACAGTAGAAAAATTCACTAGTTAACTAATCAAGTAATGTAATTTAACTCAACCTTGCTTGCTGTATTTTAAAGAGGGAAAATCAGACAAAACATTCAGTCAAAGTTCAGATACACTTGTGATATCGATACTTGTATAAAAAATCGTAATTTTATTATACTTTTCAAAGACCTTTGTTTTCATAATAAAGCTTAGTTAACTAGTCAAGTGACGTGTAAATCACACATATAACCTTGCTAAGTACATTTTCGAGAAAAAAAACCAAACATTGATGTTATACATTTAAAGATGGTTAAATTTCGTAACTAGAAAAATGACAAAAATTTTGTGTGCCACAGGGATCCATTTTTGGAGCTGTTGTCCTTATAACCCTTATCTACATAAATTACTTAAGAGTACATGATATATTTAGTTCTGGATTGCATTGAACTATCATCTACAAGCATTAACATTATTGAAACTATTACTAGACTATTATTGAAATAAATGGTGCTCTTAAACGATTCCAGATTAATTGTACGCGTATAATTTAGTGTTTAATGGTCTTGTGGATCACTCTTGATTGCAGGTTACAGTTGGATTCTTTACATAATAACAATAACAAATTACTGTCCACCTATCTGATGGTAAGTTTATACAGTGGCCCATACACATCTACATCAATGATTTATATTTACACTAGCCAGCCAGGCAGACGTTGTTCTGCCCTTTCAGACGACCCTGTGTCCTATAAAAATTCTTAAATTCGTTAAAAAAAATATTGAGGGTCACTTATAGGGATAAAAACTATCCTATCTCTCAAGTTGGACCAAACTGCACACAGTGTGCAAAATTTCATTGCAATCAGTTTAGGAGTTCATCGCGGAGAAACAATGTGACACGTAATTTTTATATATATAGATTAATATTGCTGTGGCCCATAGACATCTACATCAATTGTCGGTTAAGAATCAAAGTGCAGATTCCACCATGAGGACTAAGATAGAATGCTTCATTACCAGTAAAAACGGTCTTCGGGTCTCTACACTTACTATAAGAAACACACCATAATATAGTTGCAGCTTGGCTATACCACATTAAAAACGAAGGCTCCACATATAAAAACGTTAGCTTATAAACTCGCTGTTTTTCCAGTGAGAGAGGATCGTCAATATGTAGCCACTGCTAGTTTAGTTTAGTTACGTTCACAGCATAATGACCTTATCATCATCATCACTACAGCCTTTCACAAGTCCACTGCTAAACATAGGCCTCCCTAAAGAAATGCCACAAAGCACGGTCCTGAGCCACCTGCATCCATCGACTTCCTGCACGTCTTACCAGGTCGTCACTCCATTTAGTGGCCTATGGTATTTAATTAAACCTGCGTTTGACATTTTTTCTTTTTTTATTTCGCAAAATAAGATGACGTCTCATGATTAATGGAATTATTGAAAGATAATTTTCTTTTATCGGTTTTTGACTTGTACACCGAACACTGCTCCGTCAGACGCTCTCCACAGAGGCCTTTTTCCACCATGGATTATACCAGCTCCGATGGAAGTTTATTGTTTTTTGTCTACTGTATATAACATGGTTTACGTTTAGCCATTTATTTATATTATAACTTTAAAAAAAAATATTATTACTATGAACTCCCTGCAGCACTAACGTGTATATAGGCGGCGCCATCGTAGGTGGGTGTGGGTGTAGTTTGTCTAGTTTTAGCGAATTTACTAATTTATTCCATTTTCAAGACATAATAATAAATACTTATAGAAATTAATAATGAAGACTTAGATGAAATACCTCGTTATCGTATAAAGTGTCCGGTTGTCGTCGTTCACCATACAAAACAAAGCAGAATTAACGCTGCTATTTTACGCTGGTATTGTGTGTGAGCGTTGTTCGTCCTCGGTCGTTCTTTTCTAAGCAGCATAGGAGGAAACGGGATGATGATGCACCTGATGGTAACCGTCGACTGTCACCGTCCACTATGAACATCTGCAATACTGCAAGTGAGTTGCCGGTATTTTAGAAAGGGGTTGATATAATTTAAAATTAATAATTTTGTACTGCCGACTTCAATATAATTTATTAAGAATAACTTAAAAACTATTGGTCTGACCTTGATCAAATTCATATGGGACCACACGAGAAGTACAAGCTTTCAAATAAAAAAAGAATCATCGAAATCGGTTCATCCAATAAAAAGTTATGAGGTAACACACATTAAAAAAAACATACAGACGAATTGAGTACCGTCTCCCTTTTGGAAGTCGGCAGAAAATAAGACCAATGACAAAATTATTTGGGACCATCGATCACTAAAAAAAAACTAGATACACAATCAGTAACATAAAATGTCCTTACGGAATGAGCGCCCACTAGAGCATTTGGGTGCGCTGCGCACACGTTAGGCAATGCATTTAAGGTTAAATTTACATTAATGTATTTTTATTTCATCTAGAGTTATGTCAAAACAATTGGAGACAGTTTTTAAAGAACTTTTGCATGGGATTGTGTATCTAGTTTTTTACACTACAGATCGAGATCGATGTTTGGGACACTTATTATATATGTAGCGCGACATGTTCGTAAAATACATTTATAGACCATAGAGTAGTGCACTTGTCACACCATGACTTAATGCATTGCCTAATTCGTACAGGCGTCCATACTCTCATCAAGTAGGTTCTTTTCTTGATGAATCTAATTGTAGCCATAATACGCTGAAGCCTGACTCTACAATATTTTATGTATTTATTTACATATTAATTTTTTCTCCGAGCCGAATAATACCCGGTATCATTATTTTTATATTTATATTTATTTCGGAGCACTAGTCTTATGTACAACTTCTTATACTATTAATTATTCTGTGATATAACCAAGTTAATATGTGGCAACTATTTGCTGGAAATGATTATACCATTAGCTCTTAGTTTAATCTCTTTAGAATGTTTTCTTCGGTTCGTTAAAAAGCTATTAAACGTTCTTGTGATCTTATTAATACAACATAACACATTACGTAACTTTCAGGAATGCCTCTCCGTATTATGTTTTTTTTTATAGAGATAGGGTGACAAACGAGCACACAGTCCACCTGATGGTAAGTGGTTGCTGCGGCCCATAGACATCTACATCTCACCTCGTTTGCGAATCAAAATGCAGATGCGTTGTCAGTCTTGAGGACTAAGATGGAATGCCTCTTTGCCAGTAAAAAGGTCTCCGGTTCTCTACACTCACCATACGAAACTGCTGCTAATTTAAGCTGCTATTTTAGGCTGGTATTCTGTGAGAGCGTGGTCCTTCCCCGGTCGAGCCGACCCATTCGTGCTACAACTATACTATAAATATAGCTGCAGCTTGGCTCTACCACGTAAAACATGTTACCTATATATAATGTAAGGTTACTTAAGTTTTTGTGACTGTTCAGTTTTATGTTCCATACGAATATGGAAAAGAATGTAAACTTTTGCCAATAATGTGCAAAAATTTGCAATTGTGTTCGATTCAACCCCAAGCCTAGTAACTCTAACTTTAAACAAAAATTAAAAAGCGAATTCAAATTGCTAAAAAGGAAGTTATTTATTTGCTACCTACTTATTTGAGTGATATTTATATGGGACCAACATTGAAATATAACATATTTAATAAAAAAAGAATAATCAAAATTGGTTCTCAATCTGCGAAGATATCGCGTAACATACATACACATAAAAAGCATACACTCGGATTGTGAACCTCCTTCTTTTGGAAGTCGGTTAAAAAGGAAAGACAAAAACAAAACCTCGGTTCTTGTTGATCGAATGATACACGGTAGCATTATACCACAATTGCTGCTTTCGGTGATAGAGCTACACTACAACCTAAACCTATCACCTAAAACATGCGTGTAGAGTACTCCAATAATTATAATAATATTCATATCATGTGATAATAGGCAGTCGTTAATCCGCCCACCGAGCGTGACGATTAGGGTAGATCCTTCCTAAAATGGGAGGGGCCAATGCCCAGCTGCAGACTTTTAGGCCCGCCACATACATACGGAATTCCGTTTCGGAATTTCGAACGGGTCGGCCACACACATACGGAATCCAGTCTTGCCCGCAAAATTTCGAACGGAAAACTACCGTACGTGTGTGACGGGTCATAGATTTTATATGGACTTGCTGCGTTCGGAATTCCGAAACGGAATCCCGAAACGGAATTCCGCATGTATGCGGCGGGCCTTAAGGGCTCTTGAGATGATGATAGCATAGAATATAGATGAGTAATTCATAAATTTGTAACACGTGTGTAAGTCTTTCGAATATTATACGTGTGTTCTTATTATATTTATTGTTATATTATTATACGTAGTAGAGCTATATCAGTTGTATAGTTGTAGCACGAATGGGTCGGCTCGACCGGGGAAGGACCACGCTCTCACAGAATACCAGCGTAAAATAGCAGCTTAACGATGCTGTTTCGTATGGTGAGTGAAGAGAATCAGAGACCCCTTTTACTGGAAACGAGGCATTCTATCTTAGTCCTCACGGGTGAGAACGCATCTGCATTTCGATTCGTAGTTGAAGATGGATGTAGATGTCTATGGGCTATAGCACCTACTTACCATCAGGTGGATTGTGTGCTTGTTTGTCACCCTTTATCCTATAAAAAAAAATATCTTTTTATCTTTTTTGTTAATAAAATAGCTTGACGTCAATGGTTAAAGTGGTGGTTTAAGTGACAAATAAACACATTGAAACGACAGTTATTCTATCGGTAGTAGTGTGTTTATGTATTTAGCAAGTCTTGCACTCGAGTTAAGAGCGGTCGTACATATAACATCTGTCCATGTTGAAGTTGCATCACACGCGCCCAGTAGGTACGTAACTAGCTAAACGCTAGTTATACTACACGTGTCATGTTTCAATGTGCTCTCTACATATCTATACAAATAAAATTGAAGTGTCTGTTCGTAATGTTAAAATAACCGCTTTTTACTAAATGCATATGAAAGTATATACGGTACTAATAACAAAAGAAAACGATTTTCTATTATTCCCCGAAACGGCTAGACCTATTTTGACTGAACTTTCACTGGAAAATAGCTGATGTTATAAGGAGTAACTTAGGCTACTTATATTTTAGAAAAATAATTAAGGTTCCGCACAAAAAATTAAAACCCGTAAAATCCAATAGTAATTAATTCCACGCGGGCTGTCTCGGGGGATATTGAAATTTGATAAAAAATAAAGGTACAGCCCGTATACATCCCAATGCTGGGCATTGGCTTCCTCTTATTTTTGATATAATTTAAAAGTAGAGTAATAGTTCGTGGCGCTGCACTAAGAGTTTTAGCTGAATTTACTAATTCTTGAAATATTTTTTTAAATTATCTAGACATGCATCTTTACGTGGTAGAGCCATGCTGCAGCCAAATTAGTAGTATGATTGTAGCACGAATGGGTCTTCTCTCGACCGGCGAAGGACCACGCTCTCACAGAGTACTAGCGTAAAATAGCAGCTCAACGCTGTTGTGTTTCGTATGGTGAGTGTAGAGAACCGGAGACCCATTTTACTGGAAACGGGGCATTCCATCTTAGTCCTCACGAGTGACAACGCATCTGCGTTTTGATTCTTTGTTGAGGATAGATGTAGATGTCTATGGGTTATAGCAACCACTTACCATCAGGTGGACTGTGTGCTCGTTTGTCACCCTTATTCTACAAAAAAATGCAACGTTCATTGCACCCTCACGTAGCTTTACCGCTAAGCGCTCAACAAGCTTTTTAGTCTGAGAAAAGAAAGAAGTCGCGACTTTTATACCACGTAACACCAGACATTTAATTAAAATGGACTAAGTTGATTTTAGCACAGACACACATTTTTTGTATGATCAACAATCAGGGTGACAAGCGAACACACAGTCCACCTGATGGTAAGTGGTTGCTGTGGCCCATAGACACCTACGTCTATCTTCTTTTGCGAATGAAAATGAAGATGCGTCGTCACCCGTGAGGACTAAGATGGAATGCCTCTTTTCCAGCAAATAAAGGTCTCCGGTTCTTTACACTCACCATACGAAACAGCAGCATTAAGCTGCTATTTTACGCTGGTATATTTATGTATAATATTGAACATTGTCCCATAATATGATATTGTTCTGGCTGCTTTTAATAAACGGTAGTGTGGTGAAGCCCTAAAGGGCTTATACCGGTTCCCACGCTATAAAATGATATCCCGTCTCACCAACCCGTTTTGCTGCATACACCATATTACAGCTCGCTTGATTTTAACGCGTATTAGTGACAAAACGTCGCGGATAATATAATCTATTTGTTCAAGACCTACGAATATTGAGATTTAGTTATTTTAACGAAATCTAGCGTTATTAACACAATTAAGGCCAATTTTAAAAGCAATGTTTTGCTCCTATCGAAAGATTTTTATCATTTTTACAATAAAGACGTCTGTGGATATAAATTGTTATCTTACTTGTTGTTTTATGATCGCCTGTACCTCTTGCATTTGTAGAATTTTCTATAATCTTACTATAATAAAACTCTAACACGACGTCTCTCTGAACACGCATCACGCAAAAACCTGTGAACCGATTTTGATGGGACTTTCACTGGCAGATAGCTGATCTTAAAGTTCACAACTGGGATAAACATTCCAAAAATGGCACCAGCAAGCATGTATTTTTTGAAAGTATTACCCTACTTACTACTCTATTGGGACGTTTTAGAGAGAGTAGAGGTTATATATTCAGACTGGTAATCTATCTCTCCG
Organism: Parnassius mnemosyne; assembly: GCA_963668995.1. NCBI lineage: Eukaryota > Metazoa > Arthropoda > Insecta > Lepidoptera > Papilionidae > Parnassius > Parnassius mnemosyne. The sequence continues at coordinate 18,042,964 of CAVLGL010000086.1, read as the reverse complement.
TTACTAGTTTGTAGGATTTAAATTTGTCAATCGTAGGTTTATTTAGAAAAAAAAAAAAAACAAAAGTGAATAGATGTATTGCGTTCGATAAAGTGAAGAACACGAACAATCAAGCATGTCAGATACTTACAGCTTATCATTAGAACCTATAAAAGTCCACTGCTGAACATAGGCCTTCTCCATAGATCGCCTCAAACCTCATACGGGAGATATTTGCCATAGTTGCCTCGCTTGTCAAGCGCGTTGGCAACAGCAGTTTATTGTTCTGAGTGTTATCATAAAGATGCTGCTGACTGTGTCCTGTTTTAGTTTGCCTCTTGTCTGCCTTACGATACCCACGATATGGAATAGTGGATATTTTTACACCGCCACTACACGGTTAATATTGGAGCTATATACATGTGTAATTCTATGACACGTGAAGACCACACCACACAGACAAGATACACTGCAGCATTGTCGTGTAGTCAGTATCATTACCTTAACAAAATAATTTAAAATTAAAAATCTTGTACAGCCGACTTCAGTATAAGTTATTAAAAATAACTCAAAAACTGTTGGTTTGACCTTGATCAAATTCATATGGGACACCCGAGAAGTACCAGCTTTCAAATAAAAAAAAACATCATCGAAATCGGTTCACCCAGTAAAAAGTTATGAGGTAACACACATAAAAAAAACGTACAGTCGAATTGAGTACCGTCTCCTTTTTGGAAGTCGGCAGATAAAGTGATGCCCATACGTGGTATTTATTACGCTACTTTACATTTTACAATTTGCTTAGTAACGTGATACTACAATAGGTACGTATAGGGATAGGGTATCGTGTAAAACGCTTATTCTACAGTAATTTAAGAGCTACGACCTATTTTAGTGAGGCTAGCTAGCTTGGCGTCAACCGTGAACGCTCTCCTTTAATCACGAAAGCGACGTTCCCTATAGCTGTTTTCATATATCAAACATGTTTTGAACTTTTGAAATAGTGCCTCGTCTCTTTCCTTTTGTCTTATTGTCTTTTTATTTGAATCATTATTCATTACGTGTTAGCTTTGAAAAATTAAACATACCTACTTAAAAGAAACAAATTTTTACGGATTTTATCGCGTTTAATTTTACTTTTTAATTCCCGATGTTTCGGGTGCTTTACAGCACCCATGGGGATGACTGAGGTGTTTGACGTCCCGATGTCATAGTTAGCCCGGCTACCTTCAGTTTTTGAATATTAATTTTTGGTCCAATCTACGCAGAATGAGCTTACAGTATCTTTGAAGTCTTGCAGTGGTATGCTTGGGTTTGGATTTAATTTTATTAATTATAGGTTTCCAAGGAGATGGCAGCACCCATCAATCTTCTCTATTGAAATTAGGATGTTTCTTTTTAAAATTTCAATGGCCTCGCAAATCATCCTTGATAGGAATCGGTGTTCTTTTGCGAGGATTTGTGGTTTATCAAATCTAATGTAATGGCGGGGACGATCTTGAACATGTTCACACACTGCAGAAAATATTCCAAAATAATCCTATAATAATAATCTGTTGATATGCATTATATAAATAAATTCAATAATACATCAATACACTACAGACACTTTTGATTGAGCCGTGGGCCGCCCCCAATTTCTCTATGGGTAGCGTGATTATCGCTTTTAGCTTGTTTTAATTACAAGGTCTGCATGACAGTAATACATACAGTTTCCATTCATACATGGATTGATTAGGTACATACCTATTTTGTTCAGTGTGCTAAACAAAGTAACTTCTTGTTCATACAAACCATAAGCATTTGATTATTTTATTACTGTTGGGACAATACTTTAGTTTAATATAAACAATTTTAACTTAGCACAATAAAGATATCTATAAAAGTCACATGTCGTGTGTCACGCCGCGCAGCTGTTTTCAACATGCTTAAGTTCCAAGATAAACTCATTTATACCGCCGCGCTGTCTTTATGACCAACATCTTCCTTTTTTAGGCGTATTTTTATCCCTATATTATTTGTCGTAAAGTTTTGGCATGTTTATTTTGAAAAGAAAATAATACTCGTAATTAACATATACAATATTTAATATGCTTTTTTATAGAGAAAAGGGCAAATGAGCATACGGCTTACCTGATGGTGATTTTGACCGTCACCCTCACCCAGCAACACCGGGGGAATTGCAGGTACGTTGCCGGCCTTTTAAAAAGAAGCCAGCTCGTTTGCTGAAGGTCTCTAAGTCGTATCGTACCGGGAAAATCGCCGGTGTTAAACGACTCAACAAAGAAGTCGTGTGTGAAAGAGAACTCTTAGTTAGATAACGCCAAACATCCAGATGGTGATGGTATCGTGAGTTTTCTCGCGATGTGCTGGAATTAATCCGAACATTCCCTTTGAGCACTCCCCGTGGTAAATGCGATAGAAATGCAAGGGATGCAACAAATTTATACTATTTGAAAGACAGCTAAAGTTCGCTAAGCTTCATCAAATGTTATGCTCAAATTATTAAATAATAAGCAGTGGACTGGTGGTCTACAGAACATAATTAAATCCTTCGTTATCTTTTTTTATGGAAGAGGAAGCAAACGAGCATACAGATTGATTGATGGTAAGTGATCACCGTCGCCAATGAACATCTGCATCTTCTTTATCCACATATTCCTCTTTTGCGCATAGGACTTTTCTCCTCGCCTGCATTTCTAGAAAGTCATGCCTATTCTCGTTGGACAAGCTATGGTTAAGACAGATTCTTCCTTTCCTTTTCTTTTCGATTCCCTCACACTGGATAGGTATAAAGGACCTCATTAGAGATTTCGGTTCTAGATATTTGGTTTTCCCACCATCAGTTCGTCAAGAAACTTCGTGCCACGGCAAGATGTAACGCGTGTAGGTGTAGTTTACATAAAAAAAAAGAACTATACTCCGTTGTTATAAATTATAATATGAGAGAAATATTTTCAAATTTAATTTTGGAATGTTGAGCGTGCTCAGTTTTACTTCACTTCGAACACAGCGCCATCTATCCGATCTAGATTTTGTGATTTTATTTTGCTACTAAACTATCATATTTCATGAATGACCCATATTCACATTTTGGTCCATAAATAATATAGAAAATATTAATCCTCTTAATGTTAACCACGCTCGACAAAATGAATATCTTGAGTGTATATGAGCTAATTCTGTCAAGTGGTTCAGAAGTTACACCACCACTATTATGCCTCCTCTACACTAATCGCGAAGTAGATCGAAGTTGGACGAGGCGAATAGTTTAGGGAGGTACTTCGATTCGCTTCGTGCAACCTCGGTTCGTCTCGGGCGACTTCCGATCGCTGTCGGTTTTTTGCGCCAGAGTCAAAGGACTTCGCGAAGTACCCCGAAGTTACACGAACCGTCTCACTACACTACTCAGCTTACGCCATTTATGAATTATTCTTTTTTATATCAATATTAAATATGTAGCTTTCTACATAATTATTTATTTAGTTACTTAACGCATTGACGTCGTACTGTTCACACAATTAGGTACCTATAGCAGCTGCCTCTTGAACGTCATTAATGTTAAGGTGCGGGAGACTCAAGACGACTGAGCTCTTCGCGAAGTAGCACGAGTGTGTGGTCACGTTCTTCGGACTGCGATCGACTTCAACGAGCACTTCGTCGAAGTTACTCGTACTTCGCGAGTAGTGTACAGGAAGCATTAGACGCACCAACTTTTATAAAAAGATTACAGTTGTCTCGATATTTAAAATGCTTTTTACGGTGTTATTTTATGAAATTATATAAATAAAATATTTTTAAGGCGATTTTAAGAAAAAGTTATTTCATTGTGACTTAAATGTTTTTTTCTTATTATCTGTAATACTAGCGATCCGCCCCGGTTGTTTTCTGGATCTCGACAACATCGCCACCTATTGTGAAATTTTGAACCTAAACCATTCTCTAATCAACTTAATCACACACACAAAATGTAATAAAAATCGGTCCAGCCGTTTAGGAGGAGTTCAGTCGTATACACACGGATAGGAGGGTTATATAATATGTAATATGTATGTATTATCCATATAAATCTTCCTCTTGAATCATTCTGTCTATAATATTGATGAAAACCGCCAAATCAAATCATCAAAATCCGTTGCGTAGTTTAAAAGATCTTTTTTAAACTACGCAACGATTTAGATTTAGAAAGACGGCGGGAAGCGGCTTATTATATCATGTGGAGATTAGACAAAATTTTAATAATTTAACATCTAAACATAGGTACAACTAAATAAATATCACCTTTACAATTTGTATAATCAGCGCGGCGGATTATGGCAACACTCATATAAACTGGAGGTGGCCTGTGACTAGCAGTGGTATGAATGTGTGCTGTAAATTTACTCCGTTTAGTTGATAACACAAAGCGACCAGAATGCTAATGATGCAACACGTACAGCACATTAGTTTCCCTAGTATTGATTCCCTTCCTATCACCATTAGCAATTGTAATGAAAACAGAGTACGAATAAGGCATTCGCTTCCTACACCTAACGATCGGGCAGGCGTCATCGACCCTACAAGCAGGGACTTAAAACGTTATCAATAACAGAATGTATAACGTTATAATAACGTTATAATGGTATCGTTACCTCAGCAAGCATATCGTTTTCAATATTTAGTATAACGTTTTAAGACTAACAGAACGAAATTGTGGACAGCCACTTAACGTTATTATAACGATAAAGACGCGACGTTGCCAAACCTATTCATTTTCAAAAGCGCGCGAATCCGCGCGACTTCGAGATGGGTGAGGTCTGGGATTCAATTGGTCAGCTTGGACGGACGGGGAATTCCTTGCACCGCACGCGCTCCAGAAGCGAACTGGCAACGTTGTAAAGTGAATGAACATTTGATAATATTTAATATCAACCGCTTGCGACTTGCCATTTGCGACGTATTAATAATTATACCTAGATAAATATCATATTACTTAATTATATTTATTTATTTTTTTAAATTGATTCGAACTACACTTGATTACAAATATTGGAAATGGGTCGTAAAAAAATTAATAAATCTTATAGATATTTTAATCTTGATGAAAATAATAAGACTTCAAAATGTTTAGTTGCTGGATGCGAAAAAGTTTTGAAGGTAAGTTAAGCAGAAGTCGTAGATAACGTGTAGAAGAATGCGCCTTTTCCAGTCAATTTTTATTAAGAAAAATATTGTATTTATGTATCTCCTAGAAAACAGGTCACCAACCTACTTTTAAGTTTATTTGTACTTTCATTATGAACAACTTTTTATAAGAAACCTTTGTCTCCGAGCAAAATAAAAATCACCTGTTCCATTTTATTTTACTGTTGATGGTAACAGCTGTTTTTTTTAATCTGAGACAGTAGGGTCCTTAGTAAAATTTGTTCATTTTGATGAGTACAATCAATTGTCATAAACTTACACCATGTTTTTTTAGTCGTTTTACAAACGTATAGATTTGAAAGGGCTCATGATTCTGATCAACTTTAACAAATGGACCCACATCGAAATCGCGAAAAAAGAACAGCTGTTCCATACATTTATGTTTTCTAAACACAGCGAAATGTATGAAACAATAAATATTTTTTCACGATTTCAGGACTGGTTCCATAGTAAAAGTTGGTCAGATTTATTTCCTGTTTTATTAATTGTTGATACCTATACTAATCTGTTGTTTCTAAATTTTAATAAAGCTCTACTTTGTCCTACAAATCAATGTACCTATATTTTTACTATAATTAGAGTTATTTTTTTATAGTATAAGGGAGACAAACGAGCACAGTCCACCTGATGGTAAGTGGTTGCTGTAGCACATAGACATCTACATCTATCCTCCATTACGAATCAAAATGCTGATGCGTTGTCACCCGTGAGGACTAAGATGGATGTCTCGTTTCCAGTAAAACGGGTATCCGGTTCTCTACACTTACCATAAGAAACACAACACGTTACGCTGCTATTTTACGCTGGTATTCTGGGACAGCGTGGTCCTTCCCCGGTCGAGCCGACCCATTCGTACTACAACTACCTATAGTACTAATATAGCTGCAGCATAGCTCTACCACGTCATACCTTGTCATATTTACCTATTAGATAGGTATTCATATCTTAATGTATTATACTTTTTAGATTTACGCAAATATTTAACATTTTAAATAAAACTATCTTCTCGGATTTTCTCGCGGATTTATTTTGATTTTTGGCTCCCGACGTTTCGAATGCTTTACAGCAATCATGTTCACGGGAGAGATTAAAGTCTTAGACGTCTCAAAGGCATTATATAGTTGTTACAGACAGTGCCTACCCACAAAATAAAAAAAATTATTCAAAAATACAATAATGGCACCAAAATGTCTTACAATATTCTAAAAATTTTAATTTTTTCATAATTATTGTAATTATATTAGGGTATATAATTTATAAAAACTTTATTAATTAATAATATTAATAATTAGTGTTGCTATTAATTAATATGTATAACTAAACCATAAAGAAAATTAAAATATTAATTATTTAATTAAGCAATATTATTTTAGTCAATATCATAAAAACTATTGAACTGATTTTTATGAAATTGTTATTATTTTCTAAGTTGAAATAAATGTAAGCAAATAATCTCTAAGTTGAAATTAATAAAAAACGAATGATCACGATCCGACTAGTTTCGGATAAATGCGTGGACAAACATGCATACATACATACATACACCTAAAAATTATTGTATATTTGTTTGTAAGCCCTAATAGATTATTATATGTGAATATTTTGCAGTTCCAATAATACTACATACATTCGTGTCGAATTGATAACCTCATTTTTTGAAGTCGGTTAAAAATTCAAACCGACTTTGACTTATCAGAACATATCTTGAAAACTACTGAGGCGATTTTTATGAAAATTGCACTGTTCTTTAAGTTGAAAGATGCTTAATATAAAAAAGTGTGTGTGTACTTGTGTACGCACGTAGGAAGTTATTCTTCTTTAGCGTAACAAACCAAAAATAACTAAAAATTATAAATGATCCTGGTGACAATTAATTGACGGCTCCGTGGCGCAGTGGCTTAGCAATGAGTTATAGCGCTAAGGGCCGCGGGTTCGATTCCCGAACGGAATAAGTATTTGTATGGCCTACAAATAATTGTTCTAGGTCTGGATGTTTTCTCCTGTGAAATCTATGTATGTAAACGTCCCCCGCGATACAGGAGAAAATCTAATTATAAAAGTAAAATTTGTGGAGATAACGTTTCTAAAAATATATATGATTTGTTTTTATTAAGATTTTTAAACCTTATTATTCTTACTTTTTACTCTTAATATTGTTTCATAAAATAAACATTCATCAATCACGTTTTTTGATGTGTATATTTAACCTCTTTTATCTTTATAAAGATATAAATAAATATATTAACGATTTTACATCATAATGCTGAGAATGCCAAACTGCGATACAATCTTCACACTTAAGTTTGGTTTGCAAAACTATTCCTCTCTATCCACATTTAATACTTAGATCGCAAAACAACGTTTTTTTCTTAGGTGCATGGAAAGAAAATCACTTAATGCTAATATACTTTGAAGTGGTAGAGAATTAGTATTATATAAACATAATATATGTTGAATTATTTTAGATCTATCCTATACTTTTTTTAACTCTTTTCTTTGTCTATTATTATTCTTGTCTTTAATTTAGATATTTTTTTAACATTATCCTATTTCTTGGTAGAAGTTCAATATCTCTGTATTGATATGTAGATGATCTACGTGGAAGATCAACCTGGAATTCAAACAAATGAAATAGAAAAGGCAGACTTATTTCACATTACTTATGTAATGCAAGGGCAATCTAACATATAATCTAGTTTAACAATAATATATAGAAGAATACTTCAACTTCTAAACAATTATTTTGTCTACACAATCCTTAATGTATGCAGTAAGATATTAAGAACATCATTTTATTGTTATGAATGTAATACAAAATTTATGAAGTATATATTTTGAAACACCCATTTTCATCAGAATAGATTACAGCTTTCATTGTTTATTTCACTATCTTTCAGAGAGGAATGTCAGATGATTTGAATAGTCGTACTGCATTAGATAGGTGCATTAAATTCGTTTTCATAAAATTGAAAATCCAACATGAACACACTATAATTATTGTTTAATTTGATAACTGTAACAAATAGGTAACCTGAATGATCTAAAAACCTGTATATACTAACATATTATTTGAATATTATGCAGTTCCAACAATATTACAAACATCTTTTCTACGTGGTAGAGCCATGCTGCAGCTATACTATGGTTGTAGCACGAATGGGTCGGCTCGAACGGGGAAGGACCACGCTCTCACAGAAAACGAGCGTAAAATAGCTGTCCATCCATCTTAGTCCTCACGGGCGACAACGCATCTGTATCTTGAGTGTTTATTGAGGATAGATGTAGATGTCTATGAGTCACATAAACCACTTACCATCAGGTGGACTGTGTGCTCGTTTGTCACCCTATCCTATAAAAAAAACCCTACAGGTCCAATTAATAACCTCTTTTTTTTGAAGAAGGATAAAAAATTACTGGTGAAGTTTATATTTATTATTAAATACAAATATTAGTTGCCATTAAAATTTTAGTCACCCGCATAGTAATTTCCTTTAATATTAAAAATATTTCTTTACAGACCCTACATGGTGCAAATCTTTTAAAGCATTTAAGCAAATACCATGAAAAAGAGTACAAGGAAGTATTATTGCTGAATAAAGAAAATTACAATTTGTCTAAAAAACCCAGATTAAGTACGCAGGATAGTTTACTTCAGGAGTGTACAAATTTAGTTACTGTTCACGGACGTCCATTGACATTAATCGATGATCACGCTTTTCAAAATATTTTATCTATGATACCCAATATTAACTTGGCGATTAATTCTCAAAATGTACGATGTACCCTTAAAGATACTGCTGACCAATTACGTTCAAATTTAGCTAATGAGGTGCGAAATTTACCTATATGCCTCAAAGTGGATGTAGCCTCCTTGTCGAATCGTAGTTTTATGGGAGTCAATGCTCAGTATATTAAGGATGGACAAATTGTTCTTAGAAATCTAGCAGTAATTGAACTGTTTAAACGACATACATCTGAACATTTAAAGGAAAGATTGATTTTCATTTTGCGGCGATTTAGAATCCACAACAAGCAGGTTTATTGTATAACTACCGATAATGGTGCAAACATACTAAAAATGAGTAGATTATTTGCGGCCGATACTATTCATATTGAAAATAACAACGAAAATTATAATCCTGAAGAAGGCGATCGATTCAATAGCAAATTTAGTCAATTAGATGATATCACACATTCTGATTCTGAATCGGACGCAGATGATGTCGATCATGAAACAGAAAATGATTTTAATGACCAAATAATGCAATCTATATTTAATTTTCAATTGAATATTGTAGATGACGAGGATAACATTGCCATTGCAGTAGTCAGATGCGCTGCACATACCCTACAACTCGCAATGCAAGATGTTTGCAATGATAATGTTATACAAAGCGTAATAACCAGTGCCCGAAATATAATAAAACGGCTTAGAACACCAACATTCACTGTTATTTTAAAAGAAAAAAGGAAGAAGAAACCTACATTAGATTGCTCCACGAGATGGCATTCTACGATAGATATGGTTGAAAGTATTTTAAACCTAAAAGATATATGTGCAACAAGTGAACTCCTATACTTACCTGATGAGACCTGGAATGATCTAGATTTATTTTTGAAATCTATGCTTCCAGGAAAGAAGCTTACTAAAATTTTGCAAAAAGAACAGCTTACTATGGGTGATTTTTATATCGAATGGATGAAATGTCAATTTGAACTGCAAAAAATTAACACTCTGTTAGCTAGACAGATTATTTGTCACATGAAACACAGACAAGATGTTTTATTTGACAATAATGCATTCTTAAGTGCTATTTATTTAGACCCTAGAGTAAATTCTACTCTCACAAATGAACAGCAAAGTATTGCACAAACCAATTTAATAAATTTATATATCCATATCCAGAAAATGAATTTACTAAATCAGAAGAATACACATATTTCTTCAAGCGTGGAAACGGAAAATATGCCATCTACCTCAAATGACATACAAGCTGTAGGTTCATGTCAGTGCTTGGAGGATTTCTTAAATTCTAGTTATATTGAAAAACATGTACATAACATTTCAACTTTAGTAAGAAGGACCGATCTAACTGGTGAAATAACCAATACTCTTAAAGCATCATTTAAAATATTTTTAGAAGAACCGCTTCTAAAGTCGTCGGAAAGTGTTTTGAAATTCTGGGAGGAAAAACAGCTCATATATCCACAACTTTATCAATTGGCGCGTGTTGCATTAAGTGTACCAGCAACGCAAGTTAGTGTGGAACGACTTTTTTCAGCATTAAAGTTCATAGTTTCCAATTTGAGGATGAATTTAAAAGACGATATTATAGAAGATATTTTATTTGTACGTTGTTACAAGTTATATCGTTAACTGGACAAAGTACATTACAATAAATAGAAAAACTACAGCTAAACTAATACTGGTCTACTCATATCAATAAGAGAAAGTTTATTATTAAAAATATTATGTATCTCATCGGATAATTGTGAAAACCGTTACTTTATATTAAAAAAACTATCAAGATTGTAAATTATGATTGTAAACGAACAATAAGATTTGCAATTTAACATTTTTATTAGATTCGCCTCATTGGTTTTTGCCCCGCCCCATTTACATTTTAAATTTTTTTTTATATTTTAAAGCTTATATTATAATAACTTATATGCTCTTCGTTTATTTTTCTTAGTTGTTGAATGATAACATATTATTGTGATAAAACTTAATGTATCATTACCTTAGATACCACCGTTTTTATTATTATTGATTGTTAAAAAATCACTAAAAGTTGTGTTCATTTAAAATAATTAAAAATTAAATAACTGCCTAGGTATTGTTTTTTATTTATTATAATTTCCTGCATTGGTTAATCAGTTAATTAAATTTATACTTCAATGTTTCAAAGTAATCCTATTTTAGTTATATTCTTTCCGTGTCCGTTACCTCTATTTGATTTGTGTGGTAATTTTTCACTTCATTCAAAAAGTTTAGTATTTTGATGTAACATCTTGTTTTCATACATGGGTTAATATATTTTAGTTCTTCAGTTAGTAATTGGGCAAAGTATTCATTCCTTCTATCGTCGTTGATGTAAGTTGCACAACATTCAGACTTAGTTTGGACCCTTAAACGTGCTTTATTCTTATCTTCTTTTATATTGTACCTTGTAGGCCGTAAGAGTGATGGAGATATTGGACGATTTTTTGTTTCCGAGTCCATTATATCAGGAGTAATACTTCGTTTCATACCTAAAACTAAAAAGATATAGAGACCTTAATAATTAATTATAATATTGTTCCTGCAGAAACATTCGTACAAAATTTTATCCTAATCGGTTCAGCAGATTTTTTGTTGATCCATTACTATGTATGGAATATGCGTGCTAATAAAATTGGGATCGCGCTCGCGACAGCTTCACTAACGGCCGGTTTCAATATTCTATCTATCTGTGGGTTTGGTTACAGATGAGTATTTGACATTAGCTGCATATAAAATACGTCAAAATTCTACTTCTAGACTCCAGTAAAAAAATCCATATGTATAGGATATTGAAACCGGCCGTTAGCCACGCAACGAATTTTGATACAGTTTTCACTATCGTTTAGAGAATGACTTTGTTTATAGATTATTAGAAACATTAATATTAAATTGCACCCGTGAGAAGCCAGGGCGCGTCGTTAGTAACATGTAAAAAAATATTTTATTATCTTACCTTTGATATTCCGAGATTTATATAGTACTACAGTTGATAATTCATTTGCTGCACTGACGACCATAAAACGTACTTTTTAGCCTATAGCTTTAGAGCACTGCGTTCGATAGAAGATACGAGTAAAAGAGATGGCATAGAACAATAAATAATAACATTATCAATTTGTGCTAACAATATTTTAGAAACGTTTATTTGACAAATTTATTGTAACGTAATTATAACGTTATATACATGCAAAGCTTTGCATAATATCGTTTTGACATATCGTTTCTCTTAAACATAACGTTATCTCGCAGTTGCGCAGATATCGTTACTGAATTTTACCGATATTTAAGTCCCTGCCTACAAGGAATAAAAGATTGTCAACTATGAACGGAATTCATTTTCTTTCACTGATGTAACATTACGTGAATGACCCTCTTGATTTATTCTTACAGATACATATGCAACTATATGTTCTAGAATTTTAATTGCATAGTTTTTTTAACGCTTATTATTTGCTAATTTGTTACGTAAAAATATTTGTTGATAAGGACCAACAAAGACTGAATTATATCTTTACCAATTTTTAATATTTTTTGGTATTTTTGTATTATTGTGTTACCAAAAGATTTTTTTTTATAAAACAAGTGACTAACTTACTTATTGTCCACGTGATGGTAAGTGCCTACTACTATAAACAACTGCCGCCATCTTAAAGCACGGGAAACTACGGATCCGTTGTCACCTACAGGGAGTAAGATGGGATGCCTCACAGCCTTTAATGATACTGGTTCTCTATACAATTCAGATCGTAACTCAACAGTGCTGGCACTGTTATCTGGCGGCGGAATAGGTAAGAGGTGCTACATACCCTGGCGAACTACATCAATGTGCCATTTTTCTAAAGAAATGCTTAATGAAACCATAGAGACATGCCGTAAAATAATTTTGACTTCGTGATTACCGCCGCCACGCGAACCGCGCCCGAACACTACATAGCGTAGGATCACTCGCGTTAGTTCGGTAATATGTTCGTAACACTTCATAGTGAACTTTGTGATCCGTGGCGTGCCACAAATATTGAGTGATGGCTATATTGTTCGCCATACCTGTCCTAGGCAGAAAAAGAAGTCCTCCCACATTACAAATGATAATTATGAAGCATTATAAGCCACCGGCAGTCCTCTGTTAAAGTAAGACATCTCTCAAGGCGTAAAGCTTTACTTGATCTTTGGCCTCACCAACCGCGTGTCGTTTTTAGGGTTCCGTACACAAAGGGTAACCAACGGGAGCCTATTACTAAGTCTCCGCTGTCCGTCCGTCCGTCCGTCAGTCCGTCAGTCTGTCAGCGGGCTGTATCTCACGATCCATAATAGGTTCACAGTTGAAAATTTCACAGAATGTGTATTTCTGTTGCCGCTATAACAACAAATAATAAAAATTAAAAGGGGCTCCCCTACTAGAAACGTGCATTACGATGGTACGGAACCCTTCATACGCGAGTCCGACTTCCACTTGGCCGATTATTTAGAAGTAAACTGCAAGTTGTTTTTTTTCCACGAACTCAATAAATAAATACTTATTAAAATACTGTGCCTTAAATTCAATGACTGATTATTATGATTGCCTTATGCATGTCGTACAGCCTTTTATTGCATGCCTTAAGCGCAAAGCGCGTAGGTATGTTTTACTAGCGCCTAAAAATCAAGATTCCAACGTTTTGTCACATGAAATCGTATCTAACAATCATATTGAACATATAAATGATATGAAAAGCACATTGTCAGAAAGATAAATAATTGATGACCTTATAATTTTTTTAAATCGATTAATTGCTATTTTTACATAAAAAGTGGTTTTAGTGGTTTATGGTGGATTTATCTAGTGCGCATGGAGGGGTAAACACGATAACTTTTAAAACTATAATTTGTTTAACTCAATCTATTTTTTAATCTCTTCATCTATCATATGGGAAGCCATGAAATGTAAATGGCAGTGTAATTTTGTTTTGTTTAGTTATAATTAATTTTTTTCGGCTGAGAAATCCCGAAATTTCGGTGTTTTGAGCAGCTTTGTAATAATTTATTTTACTAAGTACACTTTGCTTTGCCTCACTCACTCCGCGCTCGGCCGCCGTCGTGAGTGGATTACTGTATCGTTTGCTTATAGCAGCGGTAATACGCAGCAAAAATAACGATCGCTATAGTAATACAAAATATTCCAAAAACCAAATTTGACAAATACTCCTACTTGACCAAGGTTATTATTTTTATAATCCCAGATTTTTATTACAATATTTTGTTCCGCTAAAAGTACTCGTACGTAGGATGTATATATAAATTTAGGTATAGTAATAATTATAAGGTTTTAGTGAAAACTTGTGTGTAATTGAACTACTTTAAAAATTTACGTATAATCATGTTATAAGGAATTTTCTTAATGCGCTTAAGGCATGCACAATTGGATTTACCAACAGTTATTTCGTTGTTACAGGTGCGCACAGCCAGGAAATGGAACTCTACGGCAACGTTTCCATGAATTCTATTTGAAGGTAAGAGTAATTCATCTAGTACTACTACTGCTTAGTAGTGTAATATGTTAGCTTAGTTCAGTGTTGGTTCAATTTTAGCATTCACTACTATTGACACACTCTATTTTTAAAACTTTTAACTACGTGGCAGAGCCATGCTGTAGGTATATAAGTAGTATAGTTGTAGCACGAATGGGTCCGCTCGAACGAGGAAGGACCACGCTCTTACAGAATACCAGCGTAAAATAGCAGCTTAACACTGCTATGTTACGTATGGTGAGTGTAGAGATCCGGAGGCCATTTTTACTGGAAAAGAGGCATTCCATCTTAGTCCTCACGAGTGACAACGCATTTGCATTTTGATTCTTTATTGAAGATAGATGTAGATGTCTATGGGTCAAGCAACCACTTACCATCAGGTGGACTGTGTGCTCGTTTGTCACCCTATCCTATAAAAAAAACTTTTTTACTAGGTGGTTTTCTGGCTAAGAGTCCGTTTGGGTAGGTAATAACCTCTTACTGGTTTTTGCCGCCAAGTAGCAATTAGTAAGTAGCAGTTCTGCAGTATCTGCATAACTGTGTTCCTATCTGAAGAGTATAAGAAGCTAGTATTATAGTCCACAGAAGTAACAACGCATCTGTATACTTTTTTGTTTGAAAATGGCTACAGGTGTCCATGGACTGCAGCAGACAATTTCCATCAGGTGGACTGTACATTCGTTAATCATTGCCTTATATTACATTAAGTAACATTCAACATACGAATTTTAAATGTAAAATATATAGACATTAAAAAAAAGTTTTGCAGTTTTTCTGTGGTATGACTTTACCTAATGTATATTATGAATGGTTCAAAAATACTGATCAGATTGAGTGGTGAATGTTAAAATTTTATTATTCCTCCCGTAGAATATCATTTCAGTGTTGCTTCATTACAGTAAAAGCGAAGCGACACCTCTCAAATCGAAGGAATTACATCTTCATAATTACCGCCCTTCACAAGTCTACTGCTGAACATAGGCGTCCCCCAAGGAATGTCACAAAGCACGGTCCTGAGCCACCTGCATCCATCGACTTCCTGCATGTCTTACCAGGTCGTCACTCCATCTAGTGGGGAGTCGCCTTACACTTCGCCTACCGTTACTAGGCAGGAATGACAACAAAATAATATATTGCTCTTTCGATGAATGAAGGATATATTAGGTGTCCGAGGCCTACATACATACACTTAGATAAATGTATGTTTCTTCGCCTAGTAAAATTAAAAAAATGTGCTAATTATTAAGAAAAATAATAATCTAGAGTGGTCTGATTAAAAAGATATATCATCTAACAGCGAACTCAGCGCATAAAACCACGTTCATTAATCCTTTCTAATTGGAGTGCTCTGTCCGTTCATTTCTAAAAGCTTTAAAAATGCAAGTGGAGCTCAAAGTATAACCACAAGACCACTAATGACTGCAAATTGACTGGTATTTCTTTTTTATCTGTAGATGTTTTATTAATTTGAAATATTTTTTATGTAAGAAAGGGCAGGTAAACGCGGTCACCTGATGGTATATATGGATGCTGTAGCTCATGGTTATGCTCATGCGGTAACAAATGCGATAAAAATATCAGACATGCTGCAGCTATATTACTTGTATACAACAGCACCAATGGGTCGGCTCGACCGGGGAAGGACCACGCTCTTATAGAATACCAGCGTAAAATAGCAGCTTATCGCTGCTGTGTTTCATATAGTGAGTGAGAACCGGAGAGCCTTTTTACTGGAAACAAGGCATTCCATCTTAGTCCTCACGGGTGAGAACGCATCTGCATTTTGGTTTGTAATCGAGGATAAATGTAGATTTCTATGGGCCACAACAACTACTTACCATCAGGACATCGGGTGGACTGTGTGCTCGTTTGTTACCCTTATCCTATATAAAAAAAGATGAAAAGTTTAATTACCAGTAAAGAAGAAAATATTTGGTATGATACTATTTCAAGATGGTTTGTAAAAAGATAGTTATTGAAATAATTCAATTCAAATTAAGTGTGGAGGCTTCGTTTAAATACAATCGCCGAGCAAAAGTTGAAAGGATTTTACTTTTTTAATTTTGTTTTTTAGGTTTCTCACTTACCATTGTTACTTATACTTCCATTACAAACATGACAAAACTATTCTTGTTGTTTGTATACGCGTGCCGTATCTAATCTGTCAGTCCTAAATAAACTGTAACCATGAACATCCCTTGTCAATTGTATTTTGATATCATCTCAATTTTAAATTCAATACTGCATTTCTATGCTTTGTGTATTTTATATCGTACTAGCTCGTACCCGGCGCGTTGCTGCCGCAGAAGAAACTATTGTGGAAATATCGTTTTTAATTTGGAAGGGTTATATTGTTTTATATTATTTAATTAGGAATGATAATACATTCATTGAAATTGAATGATACCTATATGACTTTCAAATTAATTTGTCGGTACGATACGCACGCGGCCTAGTGTAAGTTAATTGTACTATACCTATAACCTTCACGCACTTGCAAGCAATAATTTGACAAAATTTTAGCGCAATCTGATGAACGGTATGGCAGCGCATAAAATACTAACGTAAAGTAATATCTCGAATAGCGGATACTGACGGTCGTTGGTGCCATTTGGACAGATATCCATTGTGCATAATTTAAATGGACTTTTGAATGAATTAGAGAAACAGTAATGCGAAAGGCAACAAAGAGTTGACAATAAACATGTTTCGACGGTGGACTTATTTGGCTGCCAAGTCCTCGGTCTCATATTCTAATCCCAGATGAAGCTAGTGTCTATAACCATTTAATAGAACTCAGATAATTCAAATCCAAAGTTGTACACGGGTAGAAGCTAATAAATTTCTAATTTCAGCATAATTTTACACTGGTGGTGAGAATCCTTTTTTGCCTAGTTCCGTTTAGACTTTGCTTCCTATTTCTGGCGTTAAATAGCAATGCGTGCACTGCCGTGTACTCGTCATAACGGTAAAGAGAGCCAGTGTAATTATAAGCTTAGAGGCATAAGGATTCATGTGTTTCGTATGGTGAGTGTAGAGAACCGGAGACCCTTTTTACTGGAAACGAGGCATTCCATCTTAGTCCTCACGGCTGACAACGCATCTGCATTTTGATTCGCAAACGAGGATAGATGTAGATGTCTATGGGCCACAGCAACTACTTATCATCAGGTGGACTGTGTGCTCGTTTGTCCGATCCTATTAAAAAAAAAACCTTTTTGAAAATTTAAATTTAAAAATGACCCGCTATTATAGTTTTGCCCAATTGGCTTGATTATTTGTAGATCTATTGCATGATGATGTTTTTATGGAATTTCCTGTAATTAAAAAGAGCAAAACAGTGTACATATTAGTCCTCTTAAGCCTTAGCCACACAACACTTATTGTATGTAAAAAAATATATTTTAGCTTAGACACCTCAAAAGTCAAGCAACAAGCATTCTCTAATGTTATACATTATTAGTAGAAAACGGTCCATTATGCCTGTCATGTTGGTATGCAACGCTCCCGAGTCCCCAACTGCTTAAATGTAAAACGCATCCGAACCGCCGTGTAAATAGTTACAAAGTACACATGTCTGTCATGACGGGAACGTACCTTCAGAGCGCGCCGTGCTTTGAATAAAAAATCAGAAGTACAGTCAATTAACTAATTTTGGGTATATGAAGACTTATAATACTTGATGCTTGAAGTAAAATTGATATTGATACAGCATAATATGATTAATATTGTCTCAATAATATGGAGAGGAAGAATTGATATAACATTTGATACGTTATGTGTCTAAAATTTCTATATTATAAATTATTGGTATATTATTTTTAATACTATCTGTCCCGGCACACACTTTTCTGCCCTCTCCAGTAGAAGGCGCTATGAGATTCGAGAAGGTAGGTTAGAACACAATCTCAAAAATTTGAATTTAATTAATAGTTACAACAAATTCAGACCCATAAGTCAACAATTTGTTTTAACGCACTAGTGTTGCTTCGATAGGAATTTGATGTGAGGACCTGCTATACAGTAAATTTCTCCGTTCAACTAATAGCAAGTGGACGCTGTGGCCCATATATACCTACATCTATCCTCGAATAAGAATAAAAATGCAGATGCCTTGTCAAATATACAAACTGTGTTATGCGAATAAATTATGGATGCAACAATATGTATAGTTCATCTGGTTACAATACAATCTGTTAGCAGGCCGCTGTTGGAACGGGCACCTATGTCCTATTGTTCTGACGTTTATGACCCGACGACTCAGATAATAAAGGCCGGAATTTAAGTCAAACAATATATTATATATATATATATATGTATAATAGTTAAGATGATTTTTCTTGTTTGTATTTGCGCATGCAATACCAATTGCTTTACAAGTGCACTTCTGAACATAGGCCTCCACCAAAGAATACCACAAAGCACAGTCTTGAACCACCTGCATCCATCGACTTCCCGCATGTCTTACCAGGTGTTATTTCATCTAGTGGAGGACCGGGCCACACTTCGGGCTGAAATAAGTTATTTAGGTTATAATAGGTTTTTGTCAAGAAATTCTCATTAACAGCTGGTAGCCCAGGGTCATCAAGTTGGCATTGTTTCATCACTGTGCCTCGGAAAGCACGTGAAGCCGGCGGTTCTGTACCTAAACTCCCCGGTCGTGTCGCATTGCCTTCCCACCGAACTACGAGGGTACCATGTGTTTACTCACACACTCGTGCACTATAATCATGCACCCGACGCAGATGGCTTGTCTTCGTTGAAATTGGCTGGCATATTTGATAATTTATCTAAAACTTAAATCAATTACAATACACATATGTGTTATAAATTGTGAATATTACTCATATTACAAAAAAAAAAAACTTTATTTCGTATTTAAAGTTACAGGCATCCAACATAGATTATCTCATATGATTATCCAACATATATTTACCATAGTTGCCACGCTTGCCAGGTGGGTTGGCAATCGCAGTTTTTTTTAAATTCGTTATTACGAAAGACGCGACTGCTCATCCGATGGTTTATTTTCCTCTGTCGCTTCTTACTACACCCATACAATATAACCCATTTAAAGTGGATATTCTTACACCGCGGCGGTGTAAAATTTATAATGAGGCTAAATTATAAACGTTGTACTGTACTGCCAGTTGTACATTCAGCTGAATGTACAACTCGCCGCGGTGACTATCCCCGCCGCACTTATCTGTGCTTGGTTTAACACGTTCGTTCCTCCGTCACCCTTTGTCCGTACGGTTATTATTTTCGCCTTTCAAGTCCTCTCTACTGAATTAATGAGACATTCAAATGTTGCTCTGTAATTTCCATCTTTATGTCATTTGTAAGAAGTAATATGGCTGGAAGCACAGCGACATTTACGCTTTGACAGTCAAATGAAGCTTTATACAAACTTTTCAGAGAGAGGTGATGTTTTTTCTGATGTTTTTTTTTATTTCGCTGCAATTTATGGTAAAATAAAGTAAAACAAAACCGCACCGTACGTATAATATGCCGCGGCCGCCGATCAAATTCAACAATACCCTGATTTTTTTTTCATGTTGGCGGACATATTGTTGTTAAAGGAAAAACAAAAAAAAAACACGAGCAAATAAATAATTAAGGTTCTAGAAGGACTCGTCGAAGATCTATAGAATTGCATCTCGCTTGCAATATTTCCGGCGATAGTTTTGCTGCATGTTGGTCTGGTATTTATGGTCCCATCTTTATGTGAGACTGATAACAAAAAATAATGCACCAACTGCTAGTCGCTTAGCATAATATCATAAAAGGCAACTAATGAGTTAGTAGAGTAATTGCGTAGGCGATAGGATAGCCACATATCACTTCATCCACATATTTTTTTCTAAACTCATATCTTTGGCTAAATGGTTGGAGTAGCTCCTTCATTTCTGTGCAAGGAAGTTTTCGTTGCGTTGCTTGTTGGCAAACTTCACATTTGCACGTTTTCAAAATTTACCAACTTCTCACACATGCAGGTTTCTTCATAATGTTTTTTTTTTCACCGCCGTACAGGTGGTAAACACGCACTTCAAATTATTATCAATTAATTGGTACCGGTGGGGATCGAACTCGGGTTGTCGCGTTCAATAAAAATTACGGCGTGCGCATAGGCCCTGAGGTGTTACGGGGTTACGGCTCATTAAATCAGAATAAACATTATCCTACTGAGGATATGTTGGATAATGTTTATACAGTCTTTTAAATCTGTATAATATTTACAATTACAGCTTGAAAGACGAAGTAAAAATTAGTATATAATATGTATGGAGTTTCTCGCACTCTTATTTTAGAATATGGGTGAAAAACGTGCACACTGTCCACCAGATGGTAAGTGAATGTTTTTGCCCATTGGGACTACATCTATCCTTTATTAAGTCTCCGGTTCTGTACACTAACCATACGAAACAGAGCAGCAAAAGCTGTTGTGTTAGTATTTTATGAGAGTGTGTGGTCTTTCCCCGGTCGAGCCACCCATTCGAAATACTACCATAATATAGCTGCAGCGTGGATCTACCGTGTATTACAGATTCTTTTTATGTATTTGCTTTTAATATCGAATGAAATACGAGTGTAATATTATATAAGGATATAAACCTCAGGACTAACATAGCCTTTGTTTCGAACTTTTCACAGGTTTCATGTTTCGCAATAAGGGGAATGTTTTCGCCGCGTGTGGCATTGTTAAAAAGGACGTCAAGTTTCTACTAGGAGAGGTTTTAATATCTCAGCTTTGTTGCCTTCTTGGTATATTACTCTTGATTAGTAGTTACTAGGGCCTAATGAGATGAAGCCTGTGCACAGAAGTGGAACGTATAGAGTCTGTAATTTTACTGTTTTACAATCTAGGACGTTTTATTAGCCGACCTTAAAAAATAAGATGGTTCTCAATTTCACTGTACGTTTTTTTTATTTTGTATGTGTGTAACGCATGAGAGGAAAATAGGGCATGAAGTTATTAATGTAAATATTTAAAGATATTTATTTTCATTACAGTAGTTACTTTGATGTTAACTTTTAGTAAGTAGTAAAGATTTGGAAGAGCTAAAAAAATATTTCTACAAAATAGCTTCAGTAGTCTCGAGGCTTTAATTCTTTTTTTTTTATAGGATAAGGTGAAACGAGAAGAGACAATTTGACTCACTAGCACTGCGTAGAGATGTTGCATCTCTTTGCATCTTTTATCGCATGTACCACGGGGAGTGCTCTGAGGAATTGTTCGGACTTATTCCAGCCGCTAAATGTCACCATCGCACATCGCGACAAAACTCGCAATACCATCCATACCATCTGGATGATTGGCGGTCCACCACTGTGCGATTTAGAAGATGTTTTCTTCCTCTCACAACTTCCCTGTGGAATCGATTACCACCAGAGATATTTCCGTACCGATACGACTTAGGGACCTTCAAGAAAAGATCCTACTCTTTTTAAAAGGCCAGCAACGCATCTGCAATTCCCCTGGTGTTGCAGTTGTTCGTGGGCGGCGGTAGTCACTTACCATCAGGTGAGCCGCATGCTCGTTTGCCCCCTCTCCTATAAAAAAAAACACAGTCCACCTGATGGTAAGTGGGTGCTGCGATCCATAGACATCGACATCTATCCTCAAAATGCAGATGAGTTATCACTCGTGAGGACTAAGATGGAATGCCTCTTTTCCAGTAAAAAGGGTTTCCGGTTCTCTACACTCACCATACGAAACACAAGCAGCGTTAAGCTGCTATTTTACGCGGGTATTCTGTGAGAGCGTGGTCATTCCCCGGTCGAGCCGACCCATTCGTGTTACAACCATACTATAACTGCACCGTAGTCCTGTCACGTATAAATATAAGGTCTTTTTGGCATTTCTCATAGTTGCCTTGTATGATATCTATGGACGAAATGTGTAAAGATATATGTAGTAATAATAATATTCCTCCAGAGCGAATTTCGGTCACGACGGTCGGTCTCAACGGAGACTAGCCATCGGCGAATGACAGGCCCAAGTGTAATATGTGTGTGTGTGTGTGTGTGTGTGTGTGTGTGTGTGTGTGTGTGTGTGTGTGTGTGTGTGTGTGTGTGTGTGTGTGTGTGTGTGTGTGTGTGTGTGTGTGTGTGTGTGTGTGTGTGTGTGTGTGTGTGTGTGTGTGTGTGTGTGTGTGTGTGTGTGTGTGTGTGTGTGTGTGTGCGTGTGCGTGTGCGTGTGCGTGTGCGTGTGCGTGTGCGTGTGCGTGTGCGTGTGCGTGTGCGTGTGCGTGTGCGTGTGCGTGTGCGTGTGCGTGTGCGTGTGCGTGTGCGTGTGCGTGTGCGTGTGCGTGTGCGTGTGCGTGTGCGTGTGCGTGTGCGTGTGCGTGTGCGTGTGCGTGTGCGTGTGCGTGTGCGTGTGCGTGTGCGTGTGCGTGTGCGTGTGCGTGTGCGTGTGCGTGTGCGTGTGCGTGTGCGTGTGCGTGTGCGTGTGCGTGTGCGTGTGCGTGTGCGTGTGCGTGTGCGTGTGCGTGTGCGTGTGCGTGTGCGTGTGCGTGCGCGTGTGCGTGCGCGTGCGCGTGCGCGTGCGTGCGTGCGTGCGTGCGTGCGTGTGTGTGTGTGTGTGTGTAAATAAATAAATTATTAATGCCCGACAACGCAGTGTATTGTCCACACAAGACTCCATCGATTTAACTAAACTATTAACATTGTGTACGTATTCATACCTATAAGGAAGATACGTTACAACCAACGAACGTTTCTGCATAACATCATCCGCTACAAATAGCGCCATAAAATTATATGAAACGGAGACTGAGCACTGGAAACAAACAGGCTTGGTTTGTTTATACTGTTTACAGTATTTACTTATTTCGTACGTATATATCTTGACTGCCTCATTAGTCGAGTGGTTATAAACGGTACTGCTGATCATGAGGTTCCGGGTTCGCATCCCGGACCTGGCCAAAAAAATCATTTATTGAGTTTTTCCGTCAAAATTCTCAGTAGCTGCCCCGGAGTCAAGAAATTGGTGTAGTCTCACGCCCGTGCCTCGGAAAGCACATGTAATTTCTACATCTTGACAACAGCGCCACCTACCGGGTCCAATTGTGAATTGTTAAAATCATCCAGGGACCCACTCAAACACACACAAAAAATTTCATCAAAGTCTGTCCAGACATTTTCGAGTTTTTACAATACTAACGGACAGCAATTGAAGTTGGCAAAAAATTACTTCGCGTACATCCGCTCGATAAAATAAAATGATATATCTTACCCATTGTACTTCCGCAAAGTAACGCCTGATTCTATTATTTATAGAACAGCAATAGATTTTTGTATATAGAGACAGATATATGCGTCACCTGCTACAGGCATTATTTGCTTAAAAGGAGACTGGCTGGCTACTAATGACTGATATGTATTATTAAAATAGTCTGTATTTTATTATTACAGTATTATTGGATTATTATTATTATTATATATATATCACTTGTGCATTTAGTTCAACAGCTATATTGATAAACTGTAGTTCATCGTTCTTATATCTATCTATCTTTAGTATCCGCGTTTCAATAATAGCTTAATTACGAGAGATCGATTAATCGACATGTATTTTATTAAAGTTCATTACTCCACATTAAATTCATTCCGTTATAATTTTACCACGTTTTTATTAAGTCACTTTCTTGAGTGTATGTCTGTGTGTCGTTCCGAGTGGAATTTAATAATTGATTTTAAAGTAACTTCCTGATGAGCTTTTAATATATTTCAAAAAAATTAAAAAAAACATCATTTGTTTAAGTGTGATAATCCGCGAAATTAATCGAGTACTTACTTAATTACTAATTATTTGTATGTGATAATATTATGTATTTGATGGAATATCTTTGCCATTGATTCAAATAAAATGGATATTACATTATACATGATAGAACGAGTGAAAATAGCTCTAACAGTGATCGTGCATTTTTCGACAAATACCAAGTGCCGACCCTTAGAGTAAGGACATACTTAAGGAGCAAATGATTCAGTGATACACTGATAAGTTTCTAGAGCTGGTAAACGAGAGACAAACAGGTATACATAACATGTAAATTAGTTCATTTACAGCTTTCGTTCGCGAACTACCCACGTCTAGTCTAGAAACAAATAGCTCTTCAATCAGGCTTTAGTGTAGAAACTGAGTACCTATCTGTATCGTTTGACGTGGATTGAGTTGAGATTTCAATGTGTCTGACAAGCAAACGCTTTCAACATAACATTGTCTCAAAGTGTCCTCAGTTGCGACCGCTCGAATATGTTTTATATAATAAGTATATAAACTAGCACGTAGTCCACCTGATAGTAAGTGGATGCTATGGTAAATAGATATCTACATCTGTCATCGATTAAGATTCGAAATGCAGATGCATTGTACCAGTATGAAGGAGGTCCGGTTCTCTACACTCACCATACGAAACACAGCAACATTATTATATTATTTTACCGCTTTATGAATTGTTTGTCGTGCAAGCACTCACTTGCCTAAGACCTGGAATAATTAGCGTTCGGCGGAGCGTGTAGTTTAGCGGCACGTTCTACATAGAAACAAAAGAGCGTGTTTATAATACACGCTAAACACTGCTCCGCTTCACGCTTGCCACTCAGTTTCAACTCCCACGCTAACTGAAGGATAGACTAAAACATTGTCATTGCATGTAGTGTCACTCTTTGGACTGCCTCTTTGGTCCCAGTTTCGAATCTCGGTCGTACCAAACCAAGTCGTTGGGTTTTACTATCAAAAATTCTCGGTAACAGCCCGGAGGCAGGATGTCGGCGGTATTTCAACCTCGTGCCTCGAAAAGCACGTAAAGCCGATACCGAGTACCATCGGACTACGAGAGTGAAGGAATAGGGTGTGCACCTGTGCTTACATACACACTCGTGTACTATACCTACTATATAATATAATTCTGTACTGTGCAGATGGCTAGTCTCCGTTGAGACTGGACGCCGTGATCGAAAGTTGGTCAGAAGGACACTTTACTCTGAAAATTTTGTAATTTCACACCTTATTAACTACGAATGAAACAAATCAGAATTAAGAAGCTAGTTGCATAAACCAAAGTTGAAATTTAATATGACGGAAGAAGGCATTGACATTAATATAGTAAAGTAGGTTAGTTAGCCTTGCAAAACGTCAATTCAGTGAATAGCAAAAAGTTTTGTAAAATCCAATAGTGCACACCTCATATTACACTGGCGTATTATTATATCAGCTTAGTTACTTATAAATTTATCTTTTTAACCGACTTCAAAAAAGAGGAGGTTCTCATTTTGTGTGTATGTTTTTTTTGTATGTATGTTACGCAATATCTTTGCTGATTGTGAATCGATTTAGATGATGCTGTTTTTATTAAATAATTTATACTTCAAGGGTGGCCCCATATCAATTTGGAACAAAAAAAACCCCCTAAGAGTAGCAAACAAATAACTTATTTTTTAGCAATTTAAAGTCTGATTTTAGTTTTTGTTAAAAGTTATTATTATTCTAATACTGGCCAGTTTAAAGTCCAATACAGTTCTATATCTTGCGAATTGCTAACTTTAACCTAACTAAAAAAGTTAAACTTATCGTTTTAAAGCTAAATGAAAAGCGTGGTAAGGCGGAAGCAGACGGTTCATTTTCCATTCATTTTGAGTCTTTCATTTGGCAACTTTCACTGGAAATGAAACGTTTAAACACGGAATGAAAGAAAAGTTCCGAATGAATTCATTCACTCCCACTCCGAATAAACGAAAAATGAACAGTTTGAACATTGTGAGAGCATTCACTCAGGTCCGACCATTTTGTGTCGAGTCCTCGAGTACTGTAGCAGATAAACCTCAGGACAACCGTTGCGGCAAAATGGTATTCAAGTGGCACGATCAAAATACGCTGGTGTTGTTGGACAATTTTAAAATTATCAATGTCTTTGGAACCACAAACTTGATGAATACAAAGACAGAACAATATGAAATGGGTAAACGCTATGAAATCTCTAATTAGTGATTTAAACTTAGAAGTTACTGATGTAGATATTAAACATAAAATGAAGGCTTTAAGGCATTGAATTATTATGTACTAAAGTACAGTACATTATATCTCAATGTGTTAAAGACCCGCTACACAACAGAATTAACCAAAATAAAGCAATCTACAGAAAGTGGTTGCTCTTCTGACGATGTTTATGTACCGACTCTATACTGGTTCAAACATGTAGAATTTTTAAGCAGTGTATGTGCAATTAAATGATTACAAATTAAACTAATTCCACGTGGGTAAAGAAACCGTACCGTACAGAGGCAAAGCTTCATACAACCGCGCTGTGATAGGTACACCACTACAAGCTTCTGGCGCGTGTGTGCTGCGTGAGCACTAGCGGCACATGAGTAATGAAACTACTCGTAATACCGAGATGTACGACGGCATTCGATGACATATTGAAAGAAAAGAGCAGGTGAATGTTCTTTTTTATGTCATTCCCGCTAAGCTGTGTGAACATAGAATGAAATAAAAATGAAGCATGCACTCGAGTGAACCGTCTGATTCCACCTTTATCAACCCACCTGCCCAGCGTGGTAATAACGGCCCACACGAAAAACGTTCCTATTTCAATGAATGCAGGTGGCTCAAAATCCGTGTTTTGTTGCATACCTTGAGGGAGGACTATGTTGACCGGTGGACTTGGGCAATGGAATGGAATTAAAGACAATATGGTATTAGATAAATCTATTCAAATAAATAAATTTGAAGTATGTTTGTAATGTCAAAATAACAGCTTTACTTATATATATTTTTTATAGGTTAAAGGTGACAAACGAGCACACAGTCCACCTGATGGTAAGTGGTTGCTGTGGCCCATAGACATCTACATCTATCCTCGATAACGAATCAAAATGCAGATCCGTTGTCACCCGTGAGGTCTAAGATGGAATGCCCGGTAAAAAGTGTCTCCGGTTCTCTACACTCATCACTCACCATACGAAACACATTAAGCTAATTAAGTTGCTATTTTTGGCTGGTATTCTGTGAGAGCGTGGTCCTTCCCCGGTAGAACCGACCCATTCGTGCTACAACTATACCAGTAATATAGATGCAGCTACCACGTTAAAAAGTTAGTAAAGTACTTATAACAAAAAAAAAAACAATTTTAATAATTTTTGTCTGGCCGTGTGCCTGTTTGTTCCACCTAATTTCAGAAACGGCTGGACCGATTTTGACGGGACTTTCACCGGCAGATAGCCGATGTTATAAGGAGTAACTTAGGCTACTTTTATTTTAGAAAATTAATTAGGGTTCCGCGCAAAAAATTAAACCTATGAAATCCAATCGTAATAAATATCACGCGGGCGAAGTCGCGAGGAACAGCTAGTAATTGATAAAAATGTGTATCTGTAGTTGACTTGCAGAAATATAAAAGTCAAAACAATACATATAACCTGTCGGAAATATCTGCGAACCTCGCTGGAATGCGCTTCCCCTCGCGCTTCCCCGCACCTCCGCCCGTTATCGTCTATCCAGTACCGTTGCCATCTCTCCATATTGCATGACGTCATCAAGCCAGGTTCGCAGATATTTCCGCCCGTTATCGTCTATCCAGTACCGTTGCCATCTCTCCATATTGCATGACGTCATCAAGCCAGGTTCGCAGATATTTCCGACAGGTTATATAAGTATTTACTTTAGTTAAATTAGGATTCTAACCTGACATATTCAACAACCATTGATTTAAAAGATCAATACGGTAATTATTAGTTCATTAAACGTGTAGCACGTAATCACTTAGTAAATGCTTGCTTCACAATCATGTTAATGTATGTAGGTGATAATTCGTGGGAAAAGTAAATATAACGTCTTATTTAATTCAATAATTACACATAATAAACGTGCCGAGTGTATTCGATTAGCTTCAGTTTAGTTTTTCTAAACTACATAATATTAATAAAGGGCATTTTACATTAAAATTAAATATACATCATATTCCTTTTGCCAAAATGTCGACTTAAGGAAATATCTGATAAGTACAATGATGTGCGACATATGGCGATATAATAAAGCACGACTATACTATATTTACCTAAAGTCTACAGGCCGATGACATGTGTGGCAGGTCACGCAAACATTTGAACACTGTCGACTTTGAACGCTTTGATGTGCGCTAAAAAACAGAGACCGCTTGGCAAAGTGCATTTCTTTGCACACTTATTTGTACATTGATGCAAAGTCCCGTTCCACACTTAGCTTCAAACAAGTGTTCAAATGTTTGAAGCTGTATCTAACGCCGGCTTAATATGCGTGAAGTGTAGTACTTTGATCGCCTACCCCGCCAAGCGCGGCGATTACTGCAAATTGGAAAAGGCTTGTCTTGAAATAGATGTATTAAATTTTAAAGCACGTGCAATAACAACAATAACGCCAGCGTTAAATATCAAAATATATGACCATTTTTTTTTACTTCATAAACAAATAAAAGAAAAATTAAAGTAAAGTTGCAACCTATAATCGTCCCATTGCTTGCGACATGCCTCATTTCCGAGAGGGTTTAGTACAAGGAAATGGCCACCTCACTGGGCCAATGCGTGGTGGTGGACTTCACATGTCTTCTAAATATTTATTTTTAATTTCTCTGACATACTGGTATTTTCGTTCAATGTCGAGCACGTGATAAATCAGAACTTAAAGTTGCAATTAATAATTTCATTGCTGCCGGAATCGAAATTTATGGTCGACAAAAAACTAAAGTATCAACTTCGTTTCGCTTCTGTACGAGACTCTTCATTATTAAGAGGGCAGTGCATCGATGAGTTTGCCCTACCTCAGTGCACTTTGATGAACTTCATAATATGACCTCAAAATATATTTCTTTAACATGTATGTTCCCCACGACGATAGCGCACAGTACAGCACATATTAATGAAATATAAATTATCATTTTATGACATGATAAAAAGGATAACAATAGTTTAAATATTTTCTCTTTTATGAACCCACAAGTTATTGGCCTAATTTTGTTTAGTAATTCGACTTCTTCTTATTATTCGTAACTTATCGGGTTATATTACCTAACAGAGATAATTAACCAAAAATTGGATAATCTTAAATCAATTATAGAACTATCACCGTGGCATCGCAGCCAACAACCATAGACCATGCTCAGAGCTCGTTAACCTAATAGCCGGATCTAATAACTGTGCTATAACTTTCGTAACTAACGATTAACGTACTGCACCGTTCCTTTACGTCCATGACCCACGAGTTTATATAGTACTATTTATAGTAGAATTGCATTCATGAGTACCGATCATCATCATCATCATCATCATCATTACAGCCCTTCACAAGTCCACTGCTGAACATAGGCCTCCCCCAAAGAATGCCACAAAGCACGGTCCTGAGCCACCTGCATCCATCGACTTCCTGCATATCTTACCAGGTCGTCACTCCATCTAGTGGGGGGACGCCCTACACTTCGCCTGCCGGTACGAGGCTGCCACTCGAGAACCTTTCTTCCCCATCGGTTGTCGGTTCTTCGAGCTATATGGCCGGCCCATTGCCACTTCAGCTTACTAATCCGTTGGGCTATGTCGGTCACTCTAGTTCTACTGCGGATATCCTCATTTCTGAGTTTATCACGCAGAGAAACTCCGAGCATAGCCCTCTCCATAGCTCGCTGAGCGACCTTGAGCTTCCTCATCCGGCCAGCAGTGAAGGACCACGTCTCAGTTCCGTATGTCATCACTGGCAACACGCACTGGGTGTACAGTCTCGTTTTCAAGTTTTGAGGTATACCTGACGAGAAGATGTGCCGTAATTTCCCGAACGCTGCCCAACCGAGTTGAATCCGTCGATTGACCTCTCGGTCGAAGTTGGACTTACCTAGTCGGACTATTTGTCCCAGGTAAACATATTCGTCAACAACTTCGAGCTTAGTGTTCCCAACAACTACCGGCATAGGTGTGACATGGACATTAAACATGATCTTTGTTTTGTCCATGTTCATCTTAAGACCTATCCGTTGGGAAACACTATTGAGGTCATTGAGCATAGTGCTTAGGTCCTCCAGCGATTCTGCCATAAGGACTATATCGTCGGCAAATCGAAGGTGAGTGATGTACTCGCCATTGATGTTGATACCGTATCCTTTCCAGTCCAGAAGCTTGAAAACATCTTCCAATGCAGCGGTAAAGAGTTTCGGGGATATGACGTCACCCTGTCTTACACCTCTCTGCAATTGGATAGGTTTCGTACTCTGGTTCTGTACTCGGATAGCCATCGTAGCCCTACTGTACAAGCACTTCAACACTTCGATATACCGACAGTCAACTTGGCATCGCTGAAGGGACTGCAGCACCGCCCAAATTTCGACGGAATCAAAGGCTTTCTCATAGTCCACATTCGCCAGACATAGTGGCAAATTGTACTCCTCGGACTAGATATGAGTACCGATATTCCTTGCTAATGCTATTAAAAATTTACTCTCTTAATAGGCATGATATACATATACTATTTGTGACAGAGTTGTGCGTCCCAAAATAAAATTTGGATTGAGATTGTGTGCGATAAAAACAGACTTTACTATGGGGTGGCGATATAAGAGAATCCATTATCATGCCTTTTCCTAGGAAGAGCTAAGGGAAACAACGAGATCTTATACCCTATGAGAAAGGAAGGAAACCGCAATCTGTTCTTCTGAATTACCGTCATATGTATATAACAGCTATGTGGTGACGGAAGAATCATTAACTTCACTTCGTCCCGTCTTCAGGGAGAGGCAACCCAGGGAATTCGAAAAAGATCTCATGGCTTCCGATATATGGCGGTTTAATCATCTCCCATCCGGTCGCCAATGATAAATGATGAATGATGATAAATATGATGGTGACCCGCGATCATCACATTTAATAAAATACAACGGACGAATACCATTATAAGAAAAGGGTCCGAAGTAGATATGTGTCATTCATTCATTTCTAGTGACCCGAAGTATTGATTCGTCTTACGAACTAGGTCATTCGGTTCGATCATTGAAATGGATCATTTCAGTACTCTGTGAACTGTGACCGGTGATCGGTGGATAATGTCAGTTGTCGTACATTACTATACTTTTTGGTTGTAGGTTCTTTCAATCGTTTGATCCGGAACGATCAAAAAATCTAATTACAATCATCAATACTTTGATTTCACCCGGGTCAACTGAGCGAATCATTCACGATTGATACACGTCTATCGCGAAGAAAGGAAGCGACGAGCAGTTGGAGCGAACCGCTTTTTGTTGCCAGCAGCACGTCGAAGCTCGACTGCGCACTGACTACATTTTTGGCTGCGACTACAAAAGTGATTCGTTTGTTGCGAACCTCAATTTTTTATTGAAATTACAGATTAGCCAACAGCGACCGCTTGACACTGTTAGCACTGACTGCTCTCAGCAATCCGTCTGTAGAGGCTCAGATGACACGCGCTACATATTGCCGCCGATTTTCGGACCAAAATAAAAAATTCACGCAAAGTAGCAGTTAACGGTATTTAACAATAATTATTTCCCAAATCCTTTTCCGTATATCGACAGCACTAAATGAACACTAAGTTATTATCTTATATCATTATGTGATAGCCCACTTTGATGACAATTTTTTCATTACATACTCTCCTAAAGATGTCAAAGTAGCAGAGTTTATGGAAATAAAAAAAATATATTTTCCCAAGTTTTGTTTTTGCGTATATCGGCAGCACTCAATGAGCACTAAATTATTATCGTACATCATTAGATGATAACTCACTTGGATGTCAATGTATCATTACATACTCTGCTAATGATTTCAAAGTAGCAGTTAACGGTATTTAAAAATAATAATTTCCCAAATCCTTTTCCGTATATCGACAGCACTAAATGAACACTAAGTTATTATCTTATATCATTATGTGATAGCCCACTTTGATGACAATTTTTTCATTACATACTCTCCTAAAGATGTCAAAGTAGCAGAGTTTATGGAAATAAAAAAAATATATTTTCCCAAGTTTTGTTTTTGCGTATATCGGCAGCACTCAATGAGCACTAAATTATTATCGTACATCATTAGATGATAACTCACTTGGATGTCAATGTATCATTACATACTCTGCTAATGATTTCAAAGTAGCAGTTAACGGTATTTAAAAATAATAATTTCCCAAATCCTTTTCCGTATATCGACAGCACTAAAAGAGCACTAATTTATTATCTTATATTGTTATGTGATAGCCCCCTCTGATGTAATTTTTTTCATTATACTCTGCTAAAGATGTCAAAGTAGCAGAATTTATGATATTAAAAAAAATATATTTTCCCAATATTTGTTTTTGCGTATATCGGCAGCACTAAATGAGCACTAAATTATTATCTCATATCATTAGGTGATAATCCACTTGGATTGGCAAGCGCCCTGACGGAATGTCGCTCATACCCTGGAAGTCGGGCCGTGCGCTGGTGTGGGACGCCACCTGTACAGACACCCTGGCGGCGTCCTATCTACCAGCAACTACCAAACGTGCGGGGGCGGCGGCGGACGCCCGGGAACGCCTCAAGGTCTCTAAATACAGCTGTCTCGGCGCCCAATATCAGTTTTTTGCTTTCGGCGTCGAGACACTAGGTCCCTGGGGCAAAGGTGCGCTGGAACTCCACAGGGAGCTCAGCAAAAGGTTGAGGGAGGCAACAGGCGACCCTCGCGCCGGCGGCTTTCTCGCGCAAAGAATTGCAATCGCAGTTCAACGCGGGAATGCTGCCTGCGTGATGGGCACCCTGCCAAGAGGCCCAGGCCTCTTATTTAATTAGTTATTTTATTTTATTTTTAAGGTTTAGTTTTAGTTATTTTAATTCGTAGTTTATACTGAGTGTTTTTACGTTTATACAACAAAAGGTTCTATAAGTATATATAAATAAAATTTCAAATCCACTTGGATGTCAATTTGTTCGTTACATACTCTGCTAAAGATGTCAAAGTAGCAGAATTTATGATATTAAAAAAAATATATTTTCCCAATATTTGTTTTTGCGTATATCGGCAGCACTAAATGAGCACCAAATTATTGACGCTTCTATTTGGTGCTGTATTAAGCGGTTATCGTTTTAATAGGTAGAACACTGCTAGCTTAATTAAAAGCTAGCAGTTTTCTCATTTTTGATCAAGCTATTTTGGCGTGAAATTTAAATTTGCAGCACTAAATTAGCACTAAATGAGCACTAAATATTTAGTAAAAATTTAAGTGATTTTGCCCAAATGACCATTCCAGGTTTTTGGGCTTAACAGACCTCGAATGCGGTATCCATCGGGAAAACAACTTTTTTACACCTAATTGTTCATGCAAGATTATTTGTATTTGACTCATGCCAATGTCTAAAGTTGCCTGAATTTCGCGGTATGTCACATGTCGATCTTCCTCAATCAGCTTACGCACAGCATCAACGTTTTCTTGGGTGACTGCAGTTTTTGGACGACCTTGACGGGGATCATCACTGAGCTTGACACGTGCACGTTGAAATTCAGCAAACCAGCGATAAATTGTGGTTTTGGATGGGGCTTCATCACCAAATGCAGAAATCATCCGGTCAACACACTGTTTTTGTGTTAAACCACTTCGAAAGTCATAATAAATCATCGCTCTTGAATTTTCTCGAGTCAATTCCATTTTCTCAACGACCGTCCGTAGGCTTCGACCACCTAATCCTAGGCCCACCCTACACGTGTCCCCCGGGTGGTGCTAAACGAGCGACAAAGCCGAAAGAACTGACTCGGCTCCTCGCCGTGTGGTAGCGGCGTAAAAAAAAAAATACCACAACTTACTTTCGCACCATGAGGCAAAATATTAAAGAAATGGCCCCGAGTTCCCGGCGCCCCTTTAATGGGGCAGGGGTGCGAAGAATCTCCGGGAGGAAAACCGGCGACGAGGTTCGCCACCCGTCACGTTCTGTCCCCCGGAGGGGCGAAAAGTGGATTGCGGAAGCCCGTCTGGCTACATTGAACGTATGTGGAGGAATGAATGATAAGATGGATGAAGTATGCGATATGATGTATGATAGAGGAATAGACGTGTTATGTGTGAATGAGACGAAACGGAAGGGAAAGGATGCCACTACACATGGCATGTATACCGCGTACTGGTCTGGTGTAGACGAGACCGAGCGGGCATGCCAGGGAGTCGGTATCATCCTTTCAGAAAGAATGGGTCAGTGTGTAAAAGAGTATGAATGTGTAAGCCCGAGACTGCTATGGATACGAATGAAAGTGGGCTTAAAGAAGTTGTTTGTTTTAGGGGTCTACGCCCCAGACATGTCTAAGCCCACTTATATCCGAGAGCAGTTTTGGGAGTTGGTAAGGATGGTGCTAATGAAATGCAAGGTTAATGAAAATATTGTGATATTAGGCGATTTTAATGGAAGGGTTGGGGTGAGGAGGCTTGGTTATGAAAGGATATTGGGAACGTTTGGTGATGAA
Organism: Parnassius mnemosyne; assembly: GCA_963668995.1. Lineage (NCBI taxonomy): Eukaryota > Metazoa > Arthropoda > Insecta > Lepidoptera > Papilionidae > Parnassius > Parnassius mnemosyne. Next base: position 18,008,077 of record CAVLGL010000086.1, on the reverse strand, counting down.
AGTATAAATGAGAATGGTGAAAGCCTTCTCGCCGTATGCGTGGAAAAGAATCTTGTTGTGACGAACACTTTGTTTCGTCATAGGAAGATTCACACGTATACATGGGAAAGAGGTGATGATAGAAGTATGATAGATTTCATAATTGTTGATGAAAGAATGAGGAGCGCGGTGGTAGATACAAGGGTTTACCGGGGCTCTAACGTAGGGACGGATCATTACTTGGTCTTATGCCGAATTAATGGTCTTTTCAGACGTTGGAGGCATCGGACATCTGTGTCTACCACAGCGTTACAGCGTATAAAAACAGAGAGGCTACAAGATGAAGGTGTGAAAGAGAAGTTCAAATGTAGATTGAGAGAAAATATAAGTGGTATGGCTGAATTGTGTATGAATGATTTAGACTTGGAGACTGTGTGGTATAATGTCAAGAAAGGTTTAGTGGATGCAGCTACCGAAGTATGTGGTGTAAGCAAGAGAACAAATGAAAGGAAAAATAACACGTTATGGTGGGATGATGAGGTACGGATGGAAGTTGAAGCAAAGAAGAAAGCATGGCTAGATTTACTAGCAACCAAGGCTAGTAATTCTAGCAGTATGAATGATGATATTGAAAGGAAAAAGGCGGTTTTTAGACACCTAAATAAGAGAGTAAAAGAAATAGTTGAAAGGAAAAAGCAAGAAAGAACGGATAAGAATGATAGAAGAATATCGGATAACTTCCAGGAAAACATTAAAATGTTCTGGAAACTCGTAAGAACTACCAGGGGACATTCACAACAGCCTAGAATGAATGCTATACGAGACCAGAATGGCTGTATTCTGAATGACGAAGTTTTGAGTTTAAGGAGATGGAAGGAATACTTTGAAAGCGTGTTTATGAGTGATGAGACGTTTGAATTAAATGAAATAGAAATTCCGAAAGAAGAGGAAATAGATAGAGATATAAGTATAGATGAAATAATGAAAGCAATGAAAAGTATGAAAGTAGGTAAGGCAGCTGGTTATGATAGAGTATCTCTCGAAATGCTAAGGGCTGGAGAAGGAGTGGTGGCAGACCTGCTGTACACCTTGTTTAATTTATGTTGGGAACTTAAGCGGGTACCGGGAGACTGGTGCAAAGCCGTGATAGTCCCAATATATAAGGGAAAAGGATCACAGCAGGACTGTAAAAACTACCGTGGTATCAGCCTTCTTAGCATTGTGGGAAAACTGTATGCTAAGGTACTAATTGAAAGAGTTATGAAAGAAACTGACGGAAAAATTTGGGATGTGCAAGCGGGATTTAGAAAGGGAATGGGATGTACGGATCAGGTCTTTTCCATGCGCATGATCGCCGAGAAGTTTTTGGCCAAAAACCAAAAAGTTTTTTGTGCGTTCATGGACTTGGAGAAGGCTTATGACAGAGTGGACAGGGATGTGTTATGGCAAACACTGAACTCATTTGGGTTGAGCGCTGGTCTGATACAGGCATTGAAGTCTCTATATAGGGACTCTAGTGCTTGTGTCAGGATCAACGGGGCCTACTCGGACTGGTTTGACATCCATAAAGGTGTCAGACAGGGCTGTGTAGCTTCCCCGTGGTTGTTCAACCTGTTTATGGACAGTTGTTTGGAAAATTTGAAAGTAGAAGAATGCGGGTTAAGAATGGGTGAGTTAACCGTCAAATGCCTTTTGTACGCCGATGATCAAGTCATACTTGCGTCGTCGGCAGCCGAGTTGCAAATGATGGTTACATTAATGAACAGGACATTAAAAGAAAAGGGAATGAAAGTGAACGCAAGTAAGACGAAAGTTATGGTTTTTGAAAGAGAAGAAAGTAAAACGATATGTGAAATAAGAATAGAAGGGGAGTTGGTAGAGCAAGTAGATGAGTTTGTATATTTGGGATGTGTGTTTAGCAGGGATGGTAGATATGATAAGGATATAGAACGACGAGTGAATGCAGGAAATAGAGTGAATGGGGCTCTACACTCTATTGTGAAAAGTCAGAATGTGTCCAAAAAGGCACGTATGGCAATTCACAATGCTGTGTTAGTACCTACTTTAATGTATGGTAGTGAAAGTTGGGTGTGGCAGAAGAAGCATGAGAGTAGAATAAATGCTGTAGAAATGCGGTCATTAAGGAGTATGTTAGGGATGAAGCTGAATGACAGAGTGAGAAATTGTTTAATAAGAGAAGAGTGTGGTTTGCAAGATGATGTTGTGACCAGGATTAAGAAAGGAATGCTTCGGTGGTTTGGCCATGTAGAAAGAATGAATGAGGAAAGAGTGACAAAGCAAATTTATGTTGCAGAGGTGAACGGCATAGTCGGGAAGGGTCGCCCTAGGCGAAAGTTTATCGACCAAATTGGCGATATATTAAAAATGGGCCAAATCAAGAGTACCTTTAACCGACGAGCGTGTATGCGTAGGTATATGGATGTGGAGGAAGCGAGAGAGGTGTGTCAGGATCGTGCCAAATGGAAGTCCATAATCTCTGCCTACCCCTCTGGGTGACAGGCGTGAGTGTTTATGTATTATATGTATATATATGTATATATATATGTAAACAAGTTTGATAAAACCTTGTGGCAAGGCCGAGAATCTTTTTTTAAAAAAATTAATGGTATTAGATTTTTAAAACCAAGGAGTTTTCAATTAAAAGGATTTTAATATGACAGGAACAGTGGAAATATTCCATTCCCGATACTTTTAGTGCAGCCTATGTATTTTCATGTAACATTACGTCTCTGTCTATATAAAACAAAAAATGATTACACATTGATGTGCTTGGGTCTGTTTATCTTGATTGTGAAAAGTTAAACTGCACAGGAAGAAAAAAGTTATTGTGATTTATGTGACGATTAAAGACATGTAAGGTCTACATAGGAAATACAGACGTATAAAAGCCTGTAACTTTACATTTTACTTCACTTTTGTAATCGGCAATAGGACATATGCAGGTTGGAAAAGCATATCTAAGTAGATCTTATAAATAACTTTGAAAAGTAATACAAAATAACTGAAGTATTTTAAGAAGCCCAGTCTGATTTAATTGATCTGCGACTAAGTGGGTTGTTACGAAAATAAGTCAAGAATGTCTCCTATGTCCTTTTTAGTTAAGTCACATAAAGCGTAGTCTTTATTTGTAGAAGCACACCGACGCGACGCCGGTTTTATACCAGAACATAAATTAGTTTCAAAATGTGTGTGTGTTGTTAATTAATTTTTAGCTGTAACATATTAAAAGATAACTGGCTAACTGCCGTAAGTGTGGCTAGATATATAATTAGTATATATATATATATATATATATATATATATATATATATATATACATTTCTTGAGATTATGTAATATTGCACGCTTCATAGCGCTAAGTGTATTAGGTAGAGCATTACTCTCGACACGTCAAGGTCAAGTAATTCTGTGGTCTTAAAATGCCTCTATCATTACCATATTGCACTTATGCGATAATATGAGTAGCCGTATATCAAGAAAACCCTCGAATTAATCCATCTTATGTTTAAAAAATCATTTTATATTGCTACTTTGATAAAATACGGATTGGAATTTTTTTTACGTGCACGTTCGTTGGTTGATTTTGTATGTGGTTACGATAACTCCCGAAAAAATTGACGTATCGAAACCGGTTTTTTTTTATTAGCTTCAGAATTACATCAACTAGTTCCGTATTTCATATCAAAAGCAAAAATTAGAAGTTTTGTGACTTTTATTGCTATTAAAAATTTAAAGTCGCTTTCATTTTTTTCTTTAGCCCTTGGCATACAAAGGACAAATGTACCATACAGGCTATATGGATTTTATACTTTGTGTAATCGGTTTATTTTGGTAATTTATTTTTTCATCATAACTAAATGAAACGCTCATGAGGCGTGCACTTTTGGATTTTTCAAACTATTTTATACACTTTTCGAGCGTTTCTAGATCATCTCTGGGGAAGTATTTCTTTTTCTAATGCCGAATCAGCTTAGTCACCTAGATACTAAAACTGTACATAACTGACTGAGAATTGAGAACTGTACATCTGATAAGAGCAACACAAAGGTAGTCTGTTATTGTACCCGTCTTTGTCATAATATATTAGTAAGGGTCACAGGTAAGGGTGAAACGAACACATCGTCCACCTGATGTTGAGTGGGTTCTGTAGCCTATATATATATCCACGTCCATCCTCGGCTAAAAATCAAAATATAGATGCATTTTTTTAATATACGAGAACTAAGACTGAATTCCACGTTACTTTTTAAATCGGTCTATGGTTCTCTTCTTAACATCAAGACTGTAGCAATAAGCTGCTATTTTACGGTAGCATGTTTTTATTTATAGTTTGACAGAACGGTTTGATCTGATTAACTTTGACAAAAGCTGAAACATAAAAGTTCTAATGTGTTGCCGGAAAATACCAGGACATATACAGAGAATACCCAACAGGCTATGAAGACTGGATAATCTATGTATATCTATAAAAATAAATAAAATTGTCTGTTTGTAATGTCAAAATACCAGCTTTTTACTAAATGCATATGATCTATACAAATAAATAAAATTGAAATGTCTGTTTGTAATGTCAAAATACCAGCTTTTTACTAATGGCATATGAAAGTATATACGGTACTTATAACAAAAACACAATTTTTAAAATTTTTGTCTTTCTGTCTGTTTGTTCTGGCTAATCTCCGAAACGGCTGGACCGATTTCAACGGGACTTTCACTGGCAGATAGCTGATGTTATAAGGAGTAACTTAGGTTACTTATATTTTACAAAAAGAATTAGGGTTCCGCGCAACATAATTAAATCCCTAAATTGCACTCGGGCGAAGTCGCGGGGAACAGCTAGTAGATAATAATATACGTGGTAGAGCCATGTGGCAGCTATATTAGTAGTATAGTTGTAGCACGAATGGGTCGGCTCGACCGGGGAAGGACCACGCTCTCACAGAATACTAGCGTAAAATAGCAGGTTCATGCTGCTCTGTTTCGTATGGTGAGTGTAGAGAACCGGAGACCCTTTTTACTGAAAAAGAGTCTTTCCATCTTAGTCATCACGGCTGACAACGCATCTGCATTTTGATTCGCAAATGAGGATATATGTAGATGTCTATGGGCCACAGCACCCACTTACCATCAGATGGACTGTGTGCTCGCTTGTGTCACCCTTTTCCTATAAAAAAAAGTTTGGAATGGTGTCATTGACCAAGCAAGTCTTAGTGATGATCAAATATTAGAGTAAGATGACGTGTGTGACGCTTGGCTCGTTTGCGATTACAGGTCTCCAAAATATTTAAAATTAGAATTGTAGTTTTTATTTTGTAATAAATATTGTATGATTAATGACGTAACTGCTGACTACAAACTGTCTGGAACCTATAGGTTGAAAATCATGTTGGTGCAGTACCTAGCTACATAAAGTGTAGGTATTTATAGACGTATATATTTATACTGTGACGTAGAGCTGCGTGTACAGGCGTCGCATTTCGCAACGCTTACCTTACAGTTAGTTATTGACGCCCCTTAGTTGTCAACAGCGTTCCAATTAAACTCTCCAATAACGTTATATGTAACGGGTTAGACGAATCAGAGAAATTATAATGCAATTGTAATGTAATCTTACTGAAATTGAAATGCAATTGTGGTTTTTCTTGTTAAGGCCACGCTGCAGCTATATTGTGGTTGTAACACGAATGGGTCGGCTCGACCGGGGAAGCACCACGCTCTAAGTCTAATAGAATAACAGCGTGTTTCGTTTGGTAAGTGTAGAGAACTGGAGACCGTTTTTACTGGAAACGAGGTTCTTTCTTGGTTCTCAGGGCTGACAACGCATTTGCATTTTTATTTTTAATCGAGGATAGATGAAGATGTCTATAAGTCACAGCATCTACTTACCATCACGTGGACAGTGTGCTCGTTTGCCACCCTTATTCCATAACTAATTAAAAAAAGTAAGTACAGAACGCGATCTCGCAACATGTCATGAGAAATATAAGAAAGATCTCTCGCCTCCCATTAACCTGAAGTGTGTTACCACTAGAACCTTATATTAACCTTATATTAAAAATGAAGAGTACTTCATTTTTTAAATTTGAAACGAAAATTTTCTTCACTCTTAAGTCGTGAAAATAACCACCTGGACCCGAAAAAACTATTTGTCTGCTATACACAAATACTCGCCACTTGTAAGATTCGAACCTTGCGACCTATATAGTCGCAATCAAACGTATTACGGCTCTGTAACACAGTGGTTAACACTGTGTTACAGAGCCGTAAATAATTGAATCATCTAAAGCTTCATCATCGATAATAGTGTTTACATGTTGCTCAAATCAGTTAGGTACTTTAACGGAGTTTGTTAGGTGGTGACATTAATGATGATAAAATAAGCGCGGGTGGCTGGGCGGGCATTCAAGGAATGTTACTTAATAAATAAGCAGGGATTCTATTTGGATTAATCAGAAAGCAAAGTTGCTCGACATTGTCCGATTGGTTTACACTACGATATTTACCGACTTCACTATTGTTGACTTCGTTAAGCACTTGAGCATTGTAAATCGGGCTCAAAACTGCTGTACATTGCTGCAGTTGACGTTTGTCTCAAATTTCCCTTAAGTAAACTGAGCTTAACTTCCAGTGTCGGCTCCTGATATTGTTAAAATGCAATTTTATTTTGCTGACTAAAACGATTTAGAGGTGATACAATACATCGTGAATTATGCTATATACAGGGTTATTTTGTAATATCCGGCCAAATTTGAGAAGGAAGACAGAAAAGGTTCAGAACAAGTAATATAGCCAATTAGTAAAGAAATATTAATTAAATAATCTCAACATTTGAATTCAATATTATCGATTAAATTCAAATAAATATCTAAAGCCTATACTATATTACTACGCACGTACACATTTTTAAGGGTAGATCGGTCGACAAAACGTTGTGAATTGAATCGCACACAGAGGAGCGCGCGTACGCGTAGTTGTTGCCCATAAATCACATTAAATTTGGGATAATTTAAAATAAAAGTAGAAGCCTTATTTACTCGTATTTTCAAAAAACTGCAATAACGGTATATAATTATTTTTTATATAATAAGTGTTAATAATAACATCCACAGATCGAATTTTGATCACGGCGGTCAGTCTTAACAAATACTGGGCATGTGCTTAGAACAGGATTACACGTACACATCCGGGCATAGTGCTCAAGCACAGATGCACTCTCTATTCCCTTACTCTCTTAGTCCAATAGAACGGCAGTTCGACACGACCGGAGGGTGGTTATCTGCTGGACCAACGGCTTAATGTGCGTTTTTAGGCACGTGAGTGAAACACTGCCAACTTACTGACTCCTAGCTGCTACTGGGAAGGATTCAAATACGATTCAGTATCCGCGTTTAAGACAACTAGACCAATGAGGCAGTCAATAAGCGAAAAAAATTTAGTGTTACATTAAGATTATGAGAGAAAAATTTTCACCTATTAAGTATGATGACTTTTACTTTTAGACGACACTTAGTTTAAGCATGATAGGATTTAACAACACTACACAGTTACAAACTATGGTATACTTAATGAATTAAAATTTATGTAAACATTATAAAATGCAAGTTGCAAAACCCTATTTCACGCTTTTAAAGATTGAATTTTCTAAAATCCTTAATGGTCGTCTACGTCGGGAAGGAGTATATTATATGTCAAATTTCAAGTCAATCAGGCGTATAGTTAAGATTTCGTGATGAGTGAGTGAACCAATGGTATTTCGCTATATATATATAGTAGCTGGCCAGGCAGACGTTGCTCTGCCCTCTCCGACGACCCTTTGTCCTATTAAAAATCCTTAAATCGTAATAAAAAATATTGAGGCTCACTTATCGGGATAAAAACTATCCTATCTCTCAAGTTGGATCAAACTGCACACAGTGTGCAAAACTTCTTTGAAATTAGTTCAGTAGTTTAGGAGTTCATCGCGGACAAACAATGTGACACGTAATTTTTACATATAAAGATATACAGATATGTGTGTGTGTGTGTGTGTGTGTGTGTGTGTGTGTGTGTGTGCGTGTGCGTGTGCGTGTGCGTGCGCGTGCGCGTGCGCGTGCGTGTGCGTGTGCGTGCGCGTGCGCGTGTGTGTGTGTGTGTAGTGGTTGCTTGATAGTTTGCAAAGTAAGATACAAATTTAGCACCATCTTTCACCGCTTAGGTGACAATTATGTTTGTTTGAGAAACTCTGTTTGTCTGTCGACGATTACCATATAGCGGGAAATCTGCGGGAGGTGTATGTAAATTATTCGCATGATTTTTATTATACCATGTTAGAGCCCCGCTACAGCTATATTATGACTGCAGCAGGAATGGGTTGGCTTCACTGGGGAAGTACCATGCTCTCACAAAATACCAGCATTAAATAGCAGCGTAGTGCTGCTTGCTGTGTTTCGTATGGTGAGTAAAGAGAACCAAAAATCCCTTTTTACTGGTAACTTAGTCCTCAGGGATTACAACGCATCTAGAAAATGATTCTTAATCGTTTAAAGCGGATAGAATAGATTTAGCTTTCTATGGACCACATTGCATCTCTGCCTCTAGTCCCGTTTGTTACCCTTTTTGTATAAAATAAATTATTTAGGACATCTATGATTTTTTGCACCTCAATATTATTATTGTGTATAATTTGGTTTAATAATATATTTATTATATAATTTTATTATTTATTTATAATTTGTGACCAGGATTAAAAAAGGAATGCTTCGGTGGTTTGGTCATGTAGAAAGAATGAACGAGGAAAGAGTGACAAAGCAAATTTATGTTGCAGAAGTGAACGGCAGGGTCGGGAAGGGACGCCCTAGACGAAGATTTATCAACCAAATCGGCGATACATAGAAAATGGACCAGATTAGGAGTACCCTTAACCGACGAGCGTATATGCGTAAATATATGGATGTAAAGGAGGCGAGAGAGGTGTATCAGGATCGCGCCAAATGGAAGTCCATAGTCTCTGCCTACCCCTCTGGGTGACAGGCGTGAGTGTTTATGTATGTATGTATGTATTATATACATAAAAAGTGTGTGCGTAAGTGCGAGCGAGCTTGTATATATATTTAAAAACTTTTAAACTAAAGGGTGCTGTTTTTAATTTAACTTTTAACGATATTTACCTGAAAAGATGTGCTGACTATTGAACAAGTATAAAATTGTTGAACCTGTTTGCCTTAAAAAATAGTAACCACTTCTCTTTTTTGAGTCTTGTTTGGGTTTTTTGGTTTAAAGTTAGGTAAAAATACATGGTAGAGTCACACTGCTGCTGTATGAAAGATTACGCCAACGAGATAGCATAAAATATCAGCACAATACTGTTGAGAACCGAGGAAACTTTTTACTGGTAACGGAGCATTCCCTATATAAAATATATAAAAAGATCATCTTATGTAATAGGACTCGGCTGCACGAATATTTTTTTATTTATAAAAGGTCCATAATATGTTAGGCGATAGATAGTTGGGTAAATTAATCTCGGTGAAATCAGGTTAAGTAGTAGGGCAATTACTTCACTGCCAAGCGCACGCTCTCGTAAATTAAAAAACACTAGGTAAGATGAGACAGGGGAGCAAACCACGACTTTGATTTATATTTTATCAATGTGTGTATTTTGTTGTACAAATAAAACATAATGTTAGCAGTACAAAGCAAATATATTCCCTTGTTTTGACAATATTATCACGTTTGCGTAACGTGGAGTCGAATGTCGGCGCGGAAAATCTAAAAGCGGAGGTTAAATTTATTTGGATAGCTCCGCACATATGTAGGTACACCTTGTCATGTTTGTCAGCAGTCGGCGAACATATTCAAGATAACCCCAGTCATTATTTTAAATTTTATTGATCACAGATAGATTCCTGCGAAAGACGATTTGTGAGGCTATTGAAATTGAAAAAAACATCTTAATTTCAATAGAGAACATGGCCCGGCACAAGCATTCAAAATCTTTATGTAGATCAAATCAACACAAATGAATTATTAAACCTGATTAACCTAGTTAAGCTACGACATCGGGACCATCAACACCAAAATCCCAGTGACCATGGGTGCTACAGCCAACCCGAAATTTCAGTAAATGAAAAAATAAGTTATAGTAGATAAATGTATAGAAAAAGCATTTATTTTAAATATTAATTAAAATAGTAACATAAATAATTGCTATAAAATCCGCAAATTAGTTTTGTTTGACCTTTAGGATATTACAAACCGGTGTTATTACAAAACGTACATAGTTTATTTTCGAATTTGAATAGGAGTCTTAGGGCTGATTTTCAATCGACAGATAAAAGTTATTCATCATACAAATTATAACATGACTGAATATAAAAATTAAACTATTGAACTACTTTATGTACACAACTGTAGTTTTTAATTTGTTTATGTTGTACTAGCTTTTGACCGCGACTTCGTCCGCGGAGATATTACACTTTAAACCACAGGTGATCCATCAATAATTGCAATTTTATAATAAATTCCATCTCCTCTTTAAGGATGATTTCCGTGATCAAAGCTATCCTATTTCCTTTCCCGGGATTTAAACTATCTCGATACCAAATTTCATTAATATCGTTTCAGCGGTTTAAGCGTGAAGACGTACATTTGCTCACGCGGCGATGAGCGATGTTTTTTTCCCCCACCTCGTCCGATCGCCCTGCGCGCGCCGGACTGCATAATTTTATATCGTCGTTACTTTTAAAATATTGGACCAATTTACGTAGTTTAAAAAACTAAGTTTATCTACTTTGAATATCAGAAGCGATTAAAGTATTTATTTTGATAAAATGTTTTGTTTTTATAGTTTTTTGTTTTATAGGATAGGGTGACAAACGAGCACACAGTCCACCTGATGGTAAATGGTTGCTGTGACCCATATACATCTACATTTATCCTCAATAAAGAATCAAAATACAGATGCGTCGTCAGGACTCGTCACCCGTGAGGACTAAGATGGAATGCCTCTTTTCCAGTAAAATGGGTCTCCGGTTCTCTACACTCACCATACGAAACACAGCAGTGTCAAGCTGCCATTTTACGCTGGTATTCTTTGAGAGCGTGGTCCTTCCCCGGTCCAGCCGACCAATTCGTGCTACAACTATACTACTAATATAGCTGCAGCATGGCTCTACCACGTAAAATATCAAATTTTATATTATTTCTGGTTCACTATTTTGGTAATAATGGCTTTCACATAAAATATAGATATATACTGTCCCAGACTTTTTTGTAGCACCATTTAGGAGAAACAATTACACCATACATTTTGTGTAACTCTAACAGTTTTTGCACCGTACGAACGCCAAAATAGCTCGCAGTGATAGATTTTTTCAGACTTACTTAACACTTATAGTTATATTTTGACCAATTTACACAATATCTTTACTAATTATAGCCTATGTGTTGTTCTGATGTATGAGCTATGTATATTATTGTAAAGTTTCATTAAAATATATTGAGTAGTTTTTGCGTGAAAGAGTAACAAACATCCATATATTTATACATTCTCACAAACTATCACCTTTATAATATTAGTAGGAGTAGGATTTCATCGTATGTATAGATTTTCTCTGGGGGTTAAAATATTAGCCCTAAGACCCATATTCAAATCCGAGACTATTAATAAACCACGTTTTGTAATGAATGCAGCGTGAAGGGCCCAATTACATGATAATACCAAAGTATGCAAACCAACAGCAACATTAGCCATCTCAATGTAATACAGGGCAGCCCCTCTCAGCAACGCGATCTACTTTGCATATACTAGTAGAATATCCCAACAGGCATGGTAACTACAATGAGACTCCTAGAATTAACGACTGATCTCTATAAGCCGCCTGTGCGATACTTCATACTGCTAGAACGAGTGGGAGATTACACTTCTACCCCCATTTGTTCCTATTTTCTTTTATGTTTTTACCCTCATTCCTAACCATACAATAATTTAATATCTTTATCCTAGTATCCTGATCAAAATCACGAGGATAATTTCTAGGATTGCGTTTTTTAAAGTTTTCTTAAATTTTAGTATTATACATAGTTTTTGTCTTAAACGTTTTAAATGCGCATGTTGATACACTAGGAGCGCGTAAAAATCAACATTCGCAATACACTTTTACAAAAATCAGCAGCTTTTTGTTCGGCTCGAAACTAGTTAATCGACTACATGGCCTAGCCAAATATTGTAAATAAATAGTGACGTAATAATATAACGTCCATAATTACTATCAACTCCTCCATTTTGTTCCGTGGGCGTTATTAGAGGCAACATAATGAATAAATGTATCAGGGATATTCATAACTGTAATATCACCTACCAAGTAGGGCAACCACGGCGATTACTTGTACGAGAGAGCTGCAATCATTCGAAAGGGGAGTAACCCTTTCGGATGATTGCAGTCGTTTGTTTATGCAAATAAACTTATTAACAATCGTGGTCTCTGTAGTAGCAAATAATCAAGACCTGAGAAATAGATGGCAATAGTGGAGACATATTTCAAGTTCTTATTTTTTTGTAACAAGCGAGCACAGTCCACCTGATGGTAAGTGGATGCTGTCGCTCATAGACATCTACATTTATTCTCAATTAAGAATACTAAGTTGGGATGCCTCGTTTCCAGTAAATAGGGTCACCGGTAAACAGCAAACCGAAACACAGCAGATTTAAGCTATTATTTTACGTTGGTATTCTGTGAGAGCATGGTCCTACCCCGATCGAGCCGACTCATCGTGCTACAACTATACTACTAAGATAGCTGACTATATATATATTTAGTTCTAACCACTGTAGTGGCGGCGTAAGAATGTCCACTACCACATATCCTTATGTGGATGTCGTAAAAGGCGATAGGCGCTGAAACAGGAAATAGGCAGCAGCATGTTCCTTATAAGAAGTCAAAATTATAAATATTACGGTTGCCAATCCGCCGCACAAGCGTGTCTATGGCAAAATCCCCCCTAAGAGGCAATATATGGGGGAGGCATATGTTCAACAGTGGACTTTTATAGGCTGTGAATGGATGGTCAGCTTGCCGCGCATCACTTTTTTTTGTAAACTTCTGACATCTTCTCTTTGGATACGCTTATTAAAACTGCACATTACAGTATAAGTCCGTTCACACCAGACAACCGGAGACTAGAAAGTCACGTAGGAAAACGAAAGTACTCGTGTAAGCGGTTCGCTGGCTTTTTCCCCGTGCCAAGCGCGCAAAAAGCGACTCATTATCTACAATTATGAGAAGCTGTTACGATACACTAAGCGGCGAATACTGCGGATTGTTTTTTATAATAACAGGTTTGTAGAGGATGCACTGATGGTGTATGTCTAGTTCTAACTAGTGCGTAACAATCTAATAATTACATATTAAAAGCACCTTATTCTGTTCTTTTTCTTCTATAGCATAACATACACACTCACGCATGTCACCCAGAGGGGTAGGCAGAGACTACGGACTTCCATTTAGTATGATCCTGATTCACCTCTCTCGCCTCCTTTACATCCATATACTTACGCGTATATGCTCAATCGGTTAAGGGTATTCTTAATCTGGCCCATCTTCAATATATCGCTAACTTGGTCGATAAACTTTCATCTTTTTTTTATAGGATAGGGGGCAAACGAGCATGCGGCTCACCTGATGGTAAATGACTACCGCCGCCCATGAACAACTGCAACACCAGGGGAATTGCAGGAAATCTAAGGCGTCCCTTCCCAACTATCCTATCCCTATCCTTCCTTCTTCTGTATCAACTCTTTCAAATCCACTGCCGGACATAGGCTTTCCCTATTGCAGGTAATACCACGCTTGCTAAGCGTCTAGCACCTTTGAAGCTGCGCTCCTCGTCACTCTAAATATTTTACATCAGGCGTAAACAAGATGATTATTCAGCCATCTAGCGGAAGCCATGAGTCCTTTCTGGCGTATCCCATAGTCTCTTCTTACAACACCCACAGGACGAAGTAGGGTGAAAATTTTGCAGAGAATGTTCAGATTCAGTGATATAGGCAAACGGTAAAGAAAAATTAAATAAAAAAAAAATCAAACATTCTGTCCTTTTTATCTTTTAAATTCAAAATGCGTGGTCAAGCATTATTTTAATTGATTTTACTGCACACACATTTGTAAGGGTCGATCGGTAGACAAAAACGTTGTTGACCATAAATCACATTCAATTTGGGATAATTTCAAATAAAAGTAGAAGCCTTATTTACTCGAATTTTCAAAATCTGCAATAACGGTATATCATTATTTATATATTTGAACTTCACTTTAAAATCTGCCTACTTTTTGATAAATAACACTGTATATATGTCTATTTCTTTGACACGCTATGTAGTCTAAACGGCTTGATGGATTTTAACATATGAGATACCTATCATTAGATTGATTCATCTCTGCCCAAATAGTCAAAGGCTGCTCAATTTTAAGACGTCGTTAAGTAGCGTGCTGTCTCTACCACTGTAAGTCAAAGTGACTGTGACACCACGAGCCTTTACGATATCATAAAATTAAGTAGCATTTGAGTATTTGGCCTTTAGCTGCGTAAGTGACGTAGGGTGTAGTATTCGTTAATTACTCTTTAAAGTAATTTTTTACGCAGTTGTTTTAGTAATTATTTTTACTTATTTTATGTTAAGAAACATAAGATGTATATCACTGTATTGCTTAGTATTTACCACTACATACACCAATGGAATTATTATTTACAGTAAGCAGATAACACACTGCAGTATTTAATTAGCTGTCTTGTTCGCGTATCTCTTTATTGATAAAAGATTGAACTGAAATAAATGAGGAGTGCTTATTGAATGTATAATATATTCTTTATTTAACGATTTTCCTTTGACGAGCTTAAAGCTAATATAATTTTTTTTCTTTGAGGTTTAAACTTGACAGTAAAGTTACATTGCCATTGTTAATGTTTGTATCATGAGGAAGAATCGTCGCCAACTTCCTGATTACCGTCTGCTATGGAGAGTTGGAAAAGAAAACCCAATAACTGATTTTGGACCAACCCTGGTTTCGAACTCCGGAATTCGAACCGTAATGCGTATCGCATAAAAGAATCAATTTTCCTCTTTCATCCTGTATGATGTCGTGAGAAGGATCTTCGGAAATTGGCCGCAAGTCTTTCTGCCTCTCTTTATAGAATAAGGGTGACAAACGAGCAAACAGTCCACCTGATGGTAAGTGGATATTGTGGCCCATAGACATCTACATTTATCCTCGCTTAAAAAAAATGCAGATGAGTTGTCACTCTTGAGAACTAAGATCCAGCTTCATATCAAGTAAAAAGGTTATCCAGTTCTCTACATTCACCATACACCATTTTTTTCTTTAATAGCTTCTTTTTATTGATCTAGTAAAGAAACGTAGTATCCTCCCGTTATGGAAACACCACGTTTCTTATAATCAATCAAAAGATCGTCGTTATGATCTTTCCGGCCGATTGAGACACGGGGGTGTGCCTATTTTATGCCACTGCATCGACTCTTTACTTTAACTCAGGTTCATAATAGTGAACACAAGTTTTATCGCCAGTTACAATTCGGGCCATAACTTCTTCCTTTTGCTCTCCAAAGTTGTCCAAAAGCTCGCGACAGCTTTCGACGCACTCCTGTTTTTCATGCGCAGAAAGCATTCTCGGAACCCACCTTGCACAGACTTTATTCATGCCAAGGTGTTGATGTAGGATGTTCAAAATGGTTGTTTCTGATACTCCAACTAATACTGCAAGTTGTTTTTTCTTTAGCCGGGCTTGTATCTTCCGATACAATTGAGGCCGTCCAGGTCGGGGGTCATCTTTAAATTACTCCCTCCCTTGTTTGAAAAGGGCGTGCCATTTATAAATCATTGTTTTACCAGGAGTGGAGTATAAACAGTTGACGTCTCTTGAAAAATGCTTTGAGGTGTCTTTCCTTGTTTGGTGAGAAACTTGATGACGGCGCGATATTCAATTTTCTCCATAGTGGCTAGTTTCTTCCCGATTGACTTTTTTACTCGTTGATAACTTAAAAGCTAATGATCCGATTAGGCTGAAACTTGATATGTATATATACTAACAATGAGTCACTCAATTAGCGCCTACCTAGATGAGTAAACTTAACCTCCCAATCCCGCCATCGCGAACTATTTGACCTCTCCTCGTACGACGGTATTTTCCGCTTGGACAGCTTCTAACTTTATACAAAACACAGGATCGGCCATGCTTACAGTATGTACTGCTATCACATATTTTACCTGGTAGAGCCATGCTGCAATTATATTATGATTGCGCTCTCACAGAATACCAGCGTAAAATAGCAGCTCAATGCTGCTGTTTACTAGAAACGAGGATTTCAATCTTAGTCTTCAAGGTTGACAAATGACAACGCATCTTTTGCATTTTGATTCTTAATCGAGAATAGATGTAAATGTCTATGGATCAAAGCATCCACTTACCATGAGGTGGATTGTGTAGGTACTCGTTTGTCACTTAAATGGTCGTTATTGCGAGTTAAAAGACTAATTAATATAATTAAGATTTTGTAAAAATAACCATGCCTATATGACAGCCAAGTGCGAGTCATACTCGCGCATGAAGGGTTCCGTACTATAATACACTTCTCTAGTAGGGGAGCCCCTTTTAATTTCTATATATTTGTTGTTATAGCCGCAACAGAAATACACATTTTGTGAAATTTTCAACTGGCTACTTTTTGCGGATCATGAGATACAGCCTGCTGACAGACAGACGGACGGACGGACGGAGAGCGGAGGCTTAGTAATAGGGTCCCGTTGGTTACCCTTTGGGTACGGAACCCTAAAAAAGAAACAGTTATTTTTATATCGTAAAGACACCTTATGGATAACCTAAATTAAAATTTTAACAGGTTGGTATCTGAATAGAATTATAATTGCTAATTTGCTATTCAATTCAACTATAATTGGCACCACACAGTATAATAACCTCTATATTACGGACATTGCAGTCAATTGTCGGCTTAATTTATACGAGGAAATACGTAGGTATTAAATTTATGGACTGTGCCAAATTGGGCGACTGCGAGTCGCGTTTTGATTATCTAGGACACCTGTGTATAAGGTTATTGTGTGTAAATAAACATAAATAAATAATATCAACATCATCATTACATTTCGTCATGAGTCCACTGTTGAAAACAGATCTCCTTTTATAAAGTTAATGATGAATGAATTTACAGCCGATTTGATGGTAAGTGGCTACTGCACTCCATTGACTCGCCTCGCCCAAATAATGCTACAAAATACGGTCTCGTGGCACTTCTATCAGTCGACTTTCTGCATATCTTACGGACCTGAACTCATCTGCGTTTCGATTCGTAGTTGAAGATCGATCTAGATGTCTGTGGGCCACAGCAGCTACTTACCATCAGGTGGACTGCGAGCTCGTTTGTCACTCTTATCATAAAAAAGGACTCTTTCTTATGCTAAGGAGGCTGGGTAGGTTACCCTAACAGTAATTTATGCATGATGTGTTTCGATCCGGATGGTATAGAAAGACAGTATAATTGCAGGCTCGTTAGTCATCTTAGTCCTCCGATATGACAACGCACCTTTAGCCTTTATTTGAATTTGGTTGATGTTCATGGACTGTGGTAGCCACTTACCATTAGGTGGAGTAAGTTTGTTCGTCACTCCAGGTGTATAGAAAACATACCCCTGTTACGTCAAAATCTGATTTCATTTGAATCATTTTAGTTATACGTATAAACGTTAATTTTAAACACACCAGGTACTTGTGTATTTTGTCAATGTAAATAACACAAAATATAATTATATTTTATTACAATACGTTATTATGTAAGCTAAGTGTGACGCCCCCTTCCCCCCTCACTGGAAAGAGTGACGATCTGGTAAGACATGCAGAAAGTCGCTGGATGTAGGTGGCTCATGACCGTGCTTAGCGGCATTCCTCGAGGGCTGTAAAGATGGTGACATTTTACAAGACAACATTTACTGTTACCTTGTAAGTTGTGACACTGAAGCATTGCAATGGTAATATTGGCATAGTATTGCCAGTGTCGTCTTTGATTCTTTCAGTCTTATGCTTTAACGTTACTTACTTATATATATATATAAGTAAGTAACGGCTTATATATATATATATATATATATATATATATATATATATATATATATATATATATACAATAATTACAAATTGTAAGAATGCACTGAAATAGGTATAAACACAGGATTATTTGTTTATCAGTTTATTATATAATAAAAATAATTCTATCTTCTTAAGTTGTGCGAAACCTTTTATGATAGTGTATCAGATGACGGAAAACCACAAGGATTTTTCCAGTGCACTATATACAATATATATCAACATATTGTGGTGTGAGTATAAAGTTACCGGATTCATTTTAAAAATGGTGGTTCTAAAATCCGTTGTAATTTGCACTGTAGACACATTCATCACTTATTATGATAAATGAATATAGGTGGGCTATCGGATAGTAAGTTGTTGCAGTGTTTGATTAGAATCAATATAATAACAATTATAACACCTGGTGACTAAGATGTAATCTATACAACTAGTAAAGTGTCTCTTTATTATAGGAAAGGATTGTACAAAAATTTAACTCACAATAAAGAATTTCTTTTTCTACCCAACTGTTATTTTATAATACCGGTATTTATAATACTTCAAAAAAATACCGTATTTAAATTAATACGGTATTTATATAGAAGTGATGTCCTGTTTGACATCACAACACTTTTATACACACTTTAACATATTATACCTACATGCTCGTCGGTTAACGGTACTCCTAATTTGGCTCATCTGGAATATGTCGCCAATTTAGTCGGTAAACTTCTAGGACGTTATACGATTATGTAGTTATGTATTCTTTGTCAAAGTTATTAGTGTGAGTGTAATAAATACTAATTGAATAATGTCGATGTGTGTAACAATGGCGGTATTTAATTAGAAGTACACATGCATTTTCTCTTTTACATTTATTACAATGCAATGCGATTCCATATACGTATTAGACTGTGCTGAATAGACAAATGCATATTATGACGTAACCTGATTCTAGAGCTAAGTGCGGTTTCATGAGACAGCAAATATTTTATACCTCTTTTACGACACCATATGTGTGTTTAAACTCTGAACAATTTAAAAAATTGTATATTACGCTAATTGAAACAGCGTTACGCAATAATGCATGTCATCCTTACTAATTTATGTAAGTGTAAACACAATCAGGTATGGTTTTAGAAAAAACCATCATCCATTTCTTGTGGTGATAGAATCGACTAGCAGTATTGCATTAGGAATCACATGACTTTTGGTCACTGGCGTATTGATCATATTATAGATATGGATGACAAACGAGCACACTGTACACCTGATGGTAAATGGTTGGTGTGGCTCATGGATATCTACATATACATATATCCTCGATGACGAATCAAAATACAGATTCTTTGTCACCCGTGAGGACTAAGTTGGAATGCCTCGTTTCCAGTAAAAAGGGTATCCAGTTCTCTACACTCACCACACAAAACACAGTAGCGTTAAGCTGCTATTTTACGCTGGTATTCTATGAGAGCGTGGTCCTTCCCCGGTCGACCCGACCCATTCGTGCTACAGCTATGCCAGTAATTTAGTTGCAGCATGGCTCTATCACGTAACAACATATTAAAAGTAAACATTAAACGCGCTTATCTTAAATATTAAAAGTAAACATTAAAGTGCTCCTTTAAACCCTTCGCCCACAGAGCAATATCATTATTTCTAAGACTGCTTATGTTGAGATACAACTTCAAATAAACTGTTTGTAGCTGATGATATAAATACAAACACTGCATTAACAATAAATTTGCTAAAGTAGAATCTTATTGAGGCAGATATTATCCTCTAAGTGGACTTCCATCACCACTACAAGGTTTATCTGAGCTGGTATCTCAAGGTGCATTGGTGAAAAGGTCAAGCAGCATTACACCTATTGTTATTTTGCACCGATATATAGAGTATATAAGGATTAAAACTTTGACTAAATAAGCTGTTATAGTATGTGGAAATTGTTATTTTTGTTAAGTTTAAATTTTTTTTACCCTTTTGAGTGGACTAAGGAATATAACAAGCTCAAGATATGGAGTTCTTTCTCCAGAAAACATTGCGTAACATACATACAAAAAAAAAAAGAAGATACGGTCGAATTCAGACCCTCCGTTGAAGTCGGCTCCCACCACTTACAAGTTTTAAAGTATTTTTATGATTCATATGGAAGTATTCTATAGTAAGATGTCTTATTCTAGACTAGCTGTCCCTCGCGACTTCGCCCGCCTGGAATTTAATACGATTGGATTTCTTGGGTTTTAATTTTTTTTTGGGCGGAAACCTAATTATTTTTCTGAAATATAAGTAGTCTAAGTGACCCCTTATAACATCGGCTATCTACGAGTGAAAACCCCGTCAAAATCGGTTCAGCCGTTTCGGAGATTAGCCCGAACAACCCGAGAGACAAAACTATTTAAAAAAAAACGGTTTTTTTTTTGGTATCGTACGAGTAAATACATTTAGTAAAAAGCTGTTATTTTGACATTACAAACAAACACTTCAATTTTATTTATTTTTATAGATTCGAAGTAGGTTGCAAGAATTTTTATATCGTGGATATGGCCTTAATAGAGATCGAACATTCCGACACGTTCCTTAAAATAATATAATTGTTAATATTTTAGAATTCCTAGACCTTTGTGGTCTTGATGGTGCCAACATATTTCTGCAGTATACTAGGTTTCATTCTTTTCTTTTTTTTTTCATTAATTTTTTTAAAAACGTTACCTCCACACTAGGATTTTCTCCTGGATCGTAGGGGCAGTTTACATACATAAATTTCACAAGGACAAACATCCAGAGTCCAGACCCGGAACAATTATTTTTAGGCCATACAAAAATAATTGTTCCGTGCGGGATTCGAACCCGCGGCTCTTAGCACTGCAACTCATTGCTAAGCCACTGCGCCACGGAACCGTCAGGTGTTGGCTTATTGCTCTCTACTATTAAAAGAATCTAAAAAACTTTTTTTTTACAAATATCTTGTATACTTCTCGTTTAGGCACTGCAAAGACCGTGAGCGACCGCTGAGTGAGTGCTGATCAGCAGTGGAGAGCGAATGATGAGCAGCGTGCGCAGCGGCTCCACCAGCACCCGGCGACATGGCCGCCCTCTCCTGCTACCAACCCTGCCGCTCGCATCTTGCACAGCCTGCTAGGTAAATTTATTATTTCATCTATTTTCAAGACTATCATTACAGGATTGCCCCAGTACGGTAGATAAGTTCGACATTAAGGTACGTGAGGGTAATATGGTCAGTGGTCACCTTAAGCTTTACCGCTCTATAAAACCAAAATTGGAGAGGTACAGAGATAAAACACAAAGTCGTATACTATAACTAATATATTAAGAAAAACATAGCAAACAAGCTTTAGCAATTATTAGGAACACTTGGAAAAATCAACTTAAAAAAAACTTACTACACTACACAATACTAACATCGACTAAAATATTTACTATAAATGTCAACAGTCAAAATGGCGTGGATAAAGCATCGCCTTTTTATCCCTTTATTACTTGATTGACTGACGAAGAGCTATCGCAGAGTATCACAGAGCCACCCATGCAAACAAGGCTGTAGTTTTTAAGTTATAAGAAAGTGACCATATTTACCCTCACGTACTATAGTCAAAATATATACCAAAGTCTATAAACTAAAACATCACGAGAACATCCGAATAAATGTATTTATAGTATAGTGTATAGTATATATATCTGCCCAGCCATCGTAATAAGCGAGGCTTCTTACTATCCAGATACTAATAATCAGATACTAATCAGAAATTCTATGATCTGAGTTACTATCCAACTTATTACGCATCGCACAGGCGAACGCCGCGGCGCCTCGCGTAATAAGTTGGATAGGTTGGATTGGATGGTAAGAAGTTGCGTAAATATACACTTACTGTATCAGCACGGGCACGGACACTTTAGTAGTTAAATTATTTTCCTAAATCACAGCGATTTCAAAAATTTTCACTTTTCAGTGTAAAACTAAAGTTATCTACTACTTAAATCTTTTTAAGTAAAAAAAAAATACTTTAAATGTCAATCCGAGTAATATTGTTTCTAAGGAAATACGATCTATATAAAAAATGTAATTACAATTTGTAATTACGATCTATTTATTACCGTTCAATAAAAATTAAAAACCGTGTAGTGGCGGTCAAAGAGTATCCACTACCCTATATCGTGCCGTGGGTGTTGTGAGAGGCGACAGAGGGAAACTGAAACAGGAGATGTGCAGCAGCATCTGCCTGATAACAACTCAAAATAATAAAAAACTGCGGTTTGCTAACCGCCTGCCAAGCGTGGCGACTATGGCAAAATCCCACTGTGGGGCAATTTATAGGGAAGGCCTATGTTCAGCAGTGGACTTTTATAGGTTGTACTGGATGGATGGAAAAATTAAATATTACCAAATTGTCATATTGAGAGATTTAGAAAAAAGGAGAATTGCAGCTACAATTTTAAATAATGATTTTTATTATGCGAATACTAAATACACATTGAATACGAGGGCTACACTAAAAGTATCGGGAATGGAATATTTCCACTGTTCCTGTCATATTAAAATCTTTTTAATTGAAAACTCCTTGGTTTTAAAAATCGAATACCATTTATTTATTTAAAAAAAGATTCTCGGTCTTGTCACAAGGTTTTGTCAAACTTGTTTAGTCGTTGAGAAAATGGAATTGACTCGAGAAAATTCAAGAGCGATGATTTATTATGACTTTCGAAGTAGTTTAACACAAAAACAGTGTGTTGACCGGATGGTTTCTGCATTTGGTGATGAAGCCCCATCCAAAACCACAATTTATCGCTGGTTTGCTGAATTTCAACGTGGACGTGTCAAGCTTGGTGATGATCCCCGTCAAGGTCGTCCAAAAACTGCAGTCACCCAAGAAAACGTTGATGCTGTGCGTAAGCTGATTGAGGAAGATCGACATGTGACATTCCGCAAAATTCAGGCAACTTTAGACATTGGCATGAGTCGAATACAAATAATCTTGCATGAACAATTCGGTGTAAAAAAGTTGTTTTCCCGATGGATACCGCATTCGCTCTGTGAAGAGCAAAAAGCTTTTAGCGTTACTTGGTGCGTCAGAACTCTCGAAAGATTCCACGCAGGATCCTCAAATGCTGTATTCAACATAGTATCAGGTGACGAATCCTGAAACAAAAAACCAGTCACGAGTTTGGGTGTTCGAAAATGAGTTAAATCCAACAAAAATTGTTCGTTCACGGAGTGTTGCAAAAAAAATGGTGGCCACGTTTGTCTCCAAAACCGGCCATGTTACGACTATTCCTCTTGAGGGACAAAGAACGGTTAATGCAGAATGGTATGCTAGCATTTGTTTGCCACAGGTCGTTTTTGAACTCCGTAAAGAGAACTGCAACCGCCGCATCATCCTCCATCACGACAATGCGAGTTCTCACACCGCACGCAGAACAAAAGAGTTTTTAGAGCAAGAAAACATAGAATTATTAGACCATCCGCCGTACAGCCCCGACCTAAGCCCTACTGATTTCTATACTTTCCCTAAAATAAAGAATAAATTGCATGGACAGAGATTTTCATCACCTGAAGAAGCTGTGGACGCCTACAAAACGGCCATTTTGGAGACCCCAACTTCCGAATGGAATGGTTGCTTCAATGATTGGTTCCATCGTATGGAAAAATGAGTCAAATTTCGCGGAGAATACTTCGAAAAGCAATAAATACATTTTTAAATAGTAATGTTGTGTCACTTCCTTGATTCTCGTAATTTTCAGTGCCGCCCTCGTAGGTTGAACATTGAGTTGGCGAGTATTATCTAATTATTGTAAAAAAGTCTGTTTTACAATTTAAGATGTTTAATTTACAACAGTTTTACTTTTACAATTTTATAACTTCATTAATAAACAGTACTTCATCATCATCATCATCATCATCATTACAGCCGTTCACAAGTCCACTGCTGAACATAAGCCTCCCGCAAGGAATGCCACAAAGCACGGTCCTGAGGCACCTGCATCTATCGACTTCCTGCACGTCTTACCGGGTCACTCCATCTAGTGAGGGGTACAACAAATATTTACCAGTGTTATTTTTACAATTTTGTTCATAAAACTGCATTCTGACTGGTGGTCCTTAGTATCTTATCCAGTATTTTCCTTAACCGTCACGTTTGGCAGCCGCATTGACGGTCATAGTACCAGACGTTTCGCACCATTGACCTTGCTGCCTGTCGCCGTCGTCAGTCTCGGTATTTTTGCTTATTTACGTCTGGCGTAAAGAGATGGTTATACGAGTACATTATCTATCGGAAGCCATAATATTTTTAGACGTTTCCTATAGTCGCGTTCAAAGACACGTGATGTATACTCTTACGTCGCCAACACACGGTGAAAAAAAACCAAACAAATGACCAAACATGCAGACACAAAACAGTTATTTGTAGACCACACAAATACTTGCTTCGTGCTGGAATTGAATCCGCGGTTCGCAGCCCCGCTGTGCGATTTGTAGCCGCTGTGCTACTGACTCGTCAAGCTGCTGTGTGAGCCCTTTTTTGTGATTGCGATTATTTTTACTAAATTTCGAACAATTAGATTTCAAGCTAAACCTTTGGTCTCATAAACCATGACACTGGTACACGGGTAAAGTTAAAGCATATATTCGTCCCACTGCTTTGCACAGTCCTCTCATTTCTGTGAGGATTTTAGGGTGAATGAAACTGGTAATTTGTCGTTAATTATAGTGTTGATCTATATGCTTAACCTTGTTAATTAGCGTAATTTAGTTGTTTTGCTAGCGTAGTAACAAAACACAACCCAGAACACGCCAATTAAAGTCGTTAATTAGAAGCGAACAATTATCACAAAAACAACATAAACAAAAACAAGTTTCATATGTTTATGTTATCAATGCTAGAATTAAATTATTATCCATAACATTGTACGAAGGAAGACTGATATAAAGTATACGTATTCTACCTATAAAAAGTTACTAGGTAGGTAGAATCATTGACAAAATATTATAAGAGTATGCAGAACAGAATTAGGTGTATTGGGATCAAAGAAAAAATAATTATAATCTTCTGTCCCTTTACCTTCGAATGAAGTGTTCATGACGCCGCCGACCGTCAATCATTAACCATAGTATAGACATTAATAATGATAATGTTCTCCAGACCGTATTTCGATCACGGCGCGGCGGCCAGTCTCAACTGAAACTAGCCATTTGTGCAGGACACCATTTTAGCGCACGAGTGTTTGCGTAAGCTCGAGTGCACTCTCTATTCACTTACTCTCATTGTCCGATGGGACGACATTCCGACACGACCAGAGAGAGATCAGATGCAGGACAAACGGCTTTACGTCCTTTCCGAGGCGCAGGGGTAAAACACCGCCAACTTCCTGACTCCGGGTTGCTACTAAGAATTTCTTGGCAGAAAATAAACGAGGCGTTCCATCTTAGTCCTCACGGGTGGCAACACATCTGCATTTTGATTCGTAATCGAGGATAGATGTAGAATGTCTATGGGCCACAGCAACCACTTACCATCAGGTGGACTGTGTGCTCGTTTGTCATCCTTATCCTAAAAAAAAGAAAAACTCAATACTTGATTTTTTGGCCCGACTCTTGATTCGAACCTAGGACCTCATGATCAGCAGTTCACTATCACTAGCACAACAAGACAGTCTTTTAGACATTAAGATTGCATGGATACTGTAACAAAAAGCATATGTAATTGTTTAAACAGTTATTTAATTAACATGTATCGAAAAATTTTGTTAGGAGTAAACAATAAACTTTTCCATCGTGAACCTAGACCAGACCAATTCGCTACTGGCGAATAGCTCGTAAAGCTGTCTAACTTTATCTGCCAAGCTTCGAATTTGAGGTAACGAGGGAGTCATGAATTTTCTATTTACCTATTTACTGTTACCGAGTTTTGGTGTTTCATTCTGTTATGTAAGGCAGGTGTAGCTGGCTTTTGAACGTTGTTCTGCCCTTTCTGGTAGACGACCCGATGAGAGTGTGGATATAAAATTTATTAACAGCACTGTAGCGCCACATGTCGGATTCAGATTTTGTATTATTTTCTTGCCACTAAACCAACATTGTATAAATAGTGTATTTGAGTTATTTTGGTCTATAAATCTAGAATGTATTAAAAAGTATCTATCGGATCCTAGCATATCTAAGAACATACTCTCGACAAAGCAATTGCAATATGTGTATATGACCACAATTGGTCAATTTATTCAGAAGTTAGACGATCACTAACAGACGCTCCAACGATCATAATAATAAATATTAGATCTACTTCTATACAGTTCACACAAAGATGTTTTATCAAAACATCTTTGAGTTCACACAAAATTAAAATCATTCATTTATTGCCTCAAAAAAATAATTTATTTTCATATTCTTCTTCATTGCCTTTATTTTCCTTAGGCTGAGGCCACAGTGGAGAGCGTTTGGCGGGGCGTTTGGCGTAGCGTAGCATACTCTCGGGACACTGGAATAGAACAGCGTTTGTTTGACACAATATCACTATCAGCTAAGGCTTTACTCTTGGCACCCAAATTGACCAACCCAGCACTAGACGTCTCGCAGCTTTGACGCTTCCCGTCGCCGGTAAAGCCATTTTACGAGCTAGTTATGAGATATGGTTGTACCGTTATCTATCAGCAGCCATTAGATCTTATTGAAATGTCCCATTGTCACCGCTTACGGCACCCACGGGAGGAAATTAAGTGATGTCTTTTTTTATGCGACCACCACACGTCAGTACTTATATTATTGTGACTATTTTATTTTATTTTTATTTATTCTTTATTGTAACACGTTACAACTAAGGTAAAAATGTGCGGACTTAATGCCTGTCGACATCAATTCGTAGTTTGATGAGCTACTGTGTAATTTAGAAAACCAAAACAGGACGAACGTGATTTGTGTTTCGAAATAAACTTGTTCTGGAGCTCATTATCGCTTCGATTCGACTCTAATATTTAGAAGGAATCTGTCGTAGTATCTTCCTCATTCCAGTGCTAAAATTGTCTGTTCCTTTTCAAATATGCTAGAACGTTTCCAAAGTTCGAGATGAAACATTTTTTTTATATTACGTTCCATGTTCTGTATTAAGTTATCAAACTTCTATTAACGTTTATAAATAATCTCCTATGTATTTACATTCATATTTTTAGCTTTAACACTACTTTGGAAGAAGTTTTGTTTACTAGTTTAAAATAATATAGTTTTCAAAATATATAAATTATTCTTCTTGCTGATTTTGATCTCGGCAATTTTCGAATACTATCAACCAGGACATAGAGTGCCACAACCGCAAATGCAGAGGGTTCGTACTCTACATAGCATCGTCTTATTTTAACTTTGTACAGTGTAATGCCTCTGCCGTAATATTAAAGATAATGTTACTTCGATCAACAATTTGTGTTATGTACACAAACTTCTCAAGTCACGCAATCGTAGAATAGACACTATACTGTCCTAATCTAATATATAAAAATTAATTTTTGTTTGTTCGTATTTTATGCGTTGCCATACCGTTCATCAGATTGCGGTAAAACTTTATTAACTTATTGCTTGCACTTCCGCGATGGTTGTAGGCATAGTAGAATTAACTTACAGTAGGTGACGCGCGTATCGTACCTACAATTTTCTTTGAAAGTTATATACCATTAAATTTCAATGAATATAAATATCATTCCCAATATAACTATATAACTTTTCCAAAGTTAAAAAGATATTTCCACAGTTATTTCTTGTGTGGCAGCAACGCGGCGGGTACCACCTAGTTTGTGTATAATATAATATTATAATAGTAGTGTTTCCACTTTGTTGGAGGTTATAATATTTATGAGGTCGGCTAAGTCTTAGGAGCTAAGCTATAAAACAATAAAACTCACTCCGAAGTCACATTTGGTGAAGTTCAGGGAATTAAAATAGAATATTATACCTAACTTTGTCTTCCAATGCTGTAAATTCTGTGTAGTTATAATATAGGTTTGTCGTAAAGTCACAGGCTTCGTTCCTTCTATCGCCTTAAGTTCTTTCTGCCTCCTTCAACTAAACGTCTTCTCGTCCAATCTCTAATTCTTCCATTATTTGACTATGCCGATGTTTGTCTAACTAATATTTCTCAGGAGCTGCTAAACAGGTTGGACAGGTTTTTTTTTATAGGAGAGGGTCAAACGAGCATGCGGCTCACCTGATTGTAAGTGACTACCGCCGCCCATGAACAATTAGAACACCAGGGAGGGAATTGCAGATGCGTTGCCGGCCTTTTAAAAAGGAGTACGCTCTTTTCTTGAAGGCCCCTAAGTCGTATCGGTCCGGAAAAATCGCTGATGGTAATCGATTCCACAAGGAAGTCGTGCGAGGAAGAAAACATCTTCTAAATCGCACAGTGGTGGACCGCCATTCATCCAGATGGTGTGGATGGTATCGGGAGTTCTGCCGCGATGTGCGTTCGTGAAATTTGGCGGCTGGGATTAATCCGAACAATTCCTCAGAGCACTCCCCATAGTAGATGCGAAAGAAAATGCAAAGGATGTAACATCTCTTTGCAGTGCCAATGAATCGAGCCGATCGGAAAGGGTTCGGTCGTCGACGATTCGAGCCGCTCTGCGTTGGATGCGGTCAAGTGGAAGGAGCTGGCACTGGGGAGCCCCTGCCCAGAGATGGGAACAGTATTCCATATAAGGCCGAACCTGCGCCTTATAAAGTTAAAGTTACAGTTGTTATAGGTTACTTAACAACTGTATCCGATTCATCTTTAGCCTGCGCAAATATGATCACGTTTCAGAATTTCGCTCTCAGTTAAAATGGTTGACTACACGCCAGCGCAGGGATTTCCGAATCCTGTCCACTCTGTTTTTAGTTATTAATGATCCTTCCTCACCCCTTTATCTAAAAAAAGATTTCAATTCCTCAGTGACACTCATTCTCTCAATCTCCGTTCTTCACAAAGTTTATTCCTGTCCACTCCTCTCCACCATTCTGGGCTTATGTCAGATTCTTTTACAGTTACTTCCATTACCCTCTGGAATAAATTGCCTGTTGACCTGCGAACAATACCTGCCAAAAATGTTTTTAAAAGAAAACTATATGAGCATATCCGTAGCCTACAAAGTTGAGTCAACTTACTTTATATGTTTATAGTTATTTATATATACATTTATTGAGATATATATGTATAAATGTGTGTATTTATTTATATATGTATATGAATTATATCATGACAACTTAACTGCCCAAACTCACTCTCTGTTCTACCCAAGGTTAGCTGGTAGAGAATGCCATATAGCATTAAGCTCGCCTTTTGTACAAATATTTGGTGCTATAAAGAATAAATAAATAAATATATATGCTCTAATGCTGTCACAACTACTATTAAATAAATACTGATATTATTATTATTTTTTGTGAAAGGTTGACAAACGAGCACACAGTCCACGTTAAATGCATGCTGTGATTAATAAACATGTATAATCTATTCACGATTAAGAATCATAATGCAGACGCGTTGTCACCGCAGTGGACTAAGATGGAATGCCTCGTTACAAGTATACGTGTCTCCGTTTCTGGTCACTCGCAATACGAAACACAGTAGCACTTACGCTGATATTTCACGATGGTATTCTGTGCGAGCAAGGTCCTTCCCCAGTCGAGCCGACCCATTTGTGCCGTAGCTTAACTAGTCTAAGGTTATAAAGCCACGCTGCAGTTATATTATGGTTGTAGCTTGAATGGGTTGGCTCGACCGGGGTAGGACCACGCTCTCACAGAATACCAGCGTAAAATAAGCAGCTTAATGCTGCTGTGTTTCGTATGGTGAGTGTAGAGAACCGGAGGTCCATTTTACTGGAAACATTTTAATTCTTAATCGAGAATAAATGTAGATGTCTATGGGCCACGACATCCACTTACCATCAGGTGGACTGTGTGCTCGTTTGTCATCTTACTTTTATAAAAATAAACATAAAATAGCTGCAGCGGAATAAGTTTTATCTTATAGACATAATTTAAACTGAAATAAATTTTATTTTAGACAGTACGGGTCGATAGCGCAGTGACCAGCGTTCTGTTTCAATTCCCAAAGTATTTCTTTTCGACATCATTACAGTCTGTCACAAGTCCACTACTTACAGTAATTGTATTGCCTACAAATAGTGTTCTTGGTGTGACTGTTTCTCCTGCAATTTATATATTACTAGTTGGTCAGGCAGACGTTGTTCTGCCCTTTCCGACGACCCTTCCTATAAAAAAAATCCTTAAATTCGCAATAAAAAAATATTGAAGGTCATTTATCGGGATAAAAAGTATCCTATCTCGCAAGTTGGACCAAACTACACACAATCTGCAATATTTCAACACAATGAAATGATATAAGGATACACAGCAACACCTTCCTGATGACAAGTCAAAGTAACAAAAACCTGCGATTTCTGACCCGCCTGCCAAGCGTTGCAACTATTGCAATGAGGCTATTTATGGGTGAGGACCATGTTCTGCAGTGGACCTTTGATAGGCTCTATTATTCATTCGGAATAATGATGAAGACCTATAAAACAATACTATATTATTAATATTTGTAAAATTTTGCTCAGGTGCCTAGACGAAGACGAACGTCAACACGCTGCAACCCTCTCCCTCCGTCGGCGTCAGTTCATCGAGCGATGTCAAGAGAACCGCGGCCCCCGGCACCGCGATCAAATCCCTGAGGTTTCCGTCAAAAGAACCAGGGAGGAACTGGCGAAGCATGCGTCGCAGACAACGCTTTTGACTCGTCGCCTCAACGTGGAGTCTGGCTGGTCGAAGGTCGAGGAGGTGCGGAAGAAGTTCGAGGGTGCGACTGATTCGACTTCCTTTTCTAGGTCGTTTGAATCGCCGCCACGGTGAGAAAAACTGCATTATTTATGTTTTTTAGATAGTGGCTATTTTTGCGGTTGCATAGGTACACGTAATGAAATTTCAGAAGCATAAATTCAGACAAAACATAAAACTTTAGACATCTTTTATTTTTTTTTATACTATAGGGTGACAAACGAGCGCACAGTCCACCCGATGGTAAGTGGTTGCTGTGGCCCATAGACATCTACATCTATCCTTGTTTGCGAATCAAAATGGAGATGCATTGTCACCCCGTGAGGACTAAGATGGAATGCCTCTTTTCCAGTAAAAAGGGTCTCCGGTTCTCTACACTCACCATACGAAACACAGCAGTGTTAAACTGCTATTTTACGCTGGTATTCTGTGAGAGCGTGGTCCTTCCCCGGTCGAGTTGACCCATTCGTGCTACAACTATACTACTAATATAGCTGCAGCATGACTCTACCACGTGCATTTACTGTCGTTATTATATTGTTGGTAATCAATTAATCGATATTTTATATTACCTTTTATTTTTATATAATGTAATTATATCAACCTTCAATCTCCTTTTCTAGGCGCCGGCTAGCTGATTCCCTTTTCGCCAGTTTCAAATTACCGCGAAAGAAGGATAACATGGCTGCTCCACGGTCCCTCGCACCGCAGCCCCAACAGAAGCGCAAATCCGCCGTGGAACTGCTTGCTGAAACCAAAGCCTTCTATGTCAAGTCTGAAACAGTGCTAGATAGGAAGCAGGAGTTACCATTGAGGGTAAGATATAAAGAGTTGCGTTTTGAATTGGAGCATAGGAGCATGAAGGAGGATATAAAAACTTTATGCCAGTAGTCCAGGAGTAGGTTTTATTTTTCAAAACGATCTTTCCGAATACATGTCGAGTTAAGCACTTCTCTTCTAACATTCCATTCGGTACCCTACTTAATTTCATTACTATTCTATTTCCATAGTATCGTATGCGCGTTCACTTTTCCAATCTCCCGTTCTTTTCGTCTTCCTTAATTGATGGAGATTTAATTATTTCAAAAACGTATGAGCAGCAGATTTCCAAATTAAAATATGCGATATTTTGCGTTCAACAACCTGTGGTGATTATAGCAAAAAACTGTATGATGTACTGTACGATGGATACTTTCCTTTTCTGGATTTCTTTTAATCGTCACGCTCGGCACGGAGGATTGACGATCGTACAACCAGCCGTCTCGGACATAAAACACAGAATTATAACGGAAATTATTGGTATAGTCCTCCTACAATGTGACAAGGCCCAGGTCCAGCTGTGGCCTGTTACGGGCTAATTACTTTTACGGATTTTATCGCATTTAATTAACTTATTTTGCTTATTTTTATTAAGTTCTGACGTTTCGGGTGCTTTCCAGCACCATTGGTCACAGGGGACATGGGTGCTGGAAAGTAGTTTTATTCAATGTGTAGTGTTCGCGTAAATATAAGAAATCAATAAGAGAAAAATGATTTCAGTATTGACTGCGATTGTTATAAAACTTATTACGTCGTGTAAACAGATATTGAATAGTATTCATCAACCCAAAATAACAAAAGCTTGGCGGATTTTCTTAATATGTGACACTATTTTGCAGAAATAGATATGTACGAACTTTATTTTTTTTATATTTATTATTCGTCGTGCTATGAGTTATAGGATCTCCCGTCATAAACAGTCCAGGCACTGGCTGACAACAATAATGTGATGTTTTGTTGAATAACTATTTGTTTTCCTATGTTGACGTAAGGAATCATAAATTTTCACTTTGCACGGTCTTTGCCCACGTCTTAAGGTTCATCTACTTTCATATACCTACATTTTCTATTAAAGTTTCTTTTAATTGTGTCTTGACTAAGAACATCCCCATTTTGATTGGGAAATGTTTGCTGAAATAGATTTCTGTCCATTTTTCCGTTCACACTCTCCTCATACAGCATGTTCTGTTCTTATATCTTTCTCACTCTTTCTTTCTCAATCACTACATTACTCCCTTATTACACTATTTCTTTATACTATAATTCTCTAAATGACAGTGTTTTTAAAGAACACAGAAATAAAAAGCTATTATCTTGTTTTTTTTTTAAATACTCTCTTCTTACGATGGGTACCCATTGCACAACATTTATTGACATTCATGTTAAGGCAATGACTTTGCATGTTCCGATCAATGGTACACTTGTAAGATGCCAGGTACGTGAAAGTAATAACTTTCCGACGTTGTTGGTTTCGACTTTCCTTCAGTGTTATTTAAGAAAGTGCCATTATGCGGGTAGATTATCAAATAAAAACCGAAACAGGTTATATAACGTCTACGATGATTTGTCAATTTCAGATGAGCAGCGGTCTGAGCCAGGCGATTGCGGCCGGCGGTTGCCACTTGGTCAATTCCGGGACTCTCAACAACGATGCCTGTTGCAACCCATGTTAGTAACGATAAATATGTGCATCTTCATTCATCACCATCTCTGAATATAAGTTACTAGAATGAATAAATAGAAAATGATCATGATGGGCGCAGTGCTAATCCATTGCTTTATAAGAACTGTAGTATACCATTACCATTACCATCACAGCCTATAAAAGTCCACTGTTGAACACAGGCTTTGCCTATAGATTGCCTCATAGCAGGGATATTATCCATAGTTGCCATGCTTGACAGGTTCGGTAACCGCAGTTTTTTATTATTTTGATTTGTTATCAGATTTGTTATATGCTGCTGCCCATCTCTTGTTTCAGTTTCTCTCTGTCGCCTCTTAAGACACCCAAGGGACTGTAACTGTAAACTGGTAAACTGTATATTAATTGGATTTAACTGCCAATCATAGCAATGATTCTACGCTTGTGTCATCAATGTGCTGAGGCTTATCAGAGTTCTCTTACTAGTTCTACTGCAGTTCTGGTCATACAAGTTTCTACTAACGGCTTTTATACTAAAATCACACGATGGAGTAATAAATTTTGTACGTCATCGTACAGATTTATTTTTATTTAAACATATAAAAAGGATACATCATAAAAAATTTACGAACGAAACGAGCACACATTCCACCTGATAATAAGTGGATGCTGTGGCTCATAGACATCGTATGATGATGGATTGGGATGAATTACGACATCATTCTATTAATTCTCCTTCGGTTTCTTCAGCCCATCAAAGTCTACCGCTGGATATGGATATACCTCTCTTATTGTATGGAGAATTTGCCATACTCGCTAAACTTGGCAGGCAAATTAACGACCGCATTACCAGACATATTACACCTTTTGAAATTGCACCTCTCACATATCAGGTATATTAAGCTAATAAATCTCCCGTGGATTTATGCAAAGTGTGACTGTGGTAACAAAGAGTATTAACCTACCGGATATAACGTTGACTCGATAGTGTTTGCACACCGAATCGTCAGAGACAAATATTGCACAAATGTTCGTTTAGACACGTAATTGCTAGGTATTCTGGTAGTTGTGCCATACATTCATTTTGTATTAAATATTCATTTCATTTATTCATTATATCGTTTATACATCCTATCAAAAGTCTACTGCTTAAAAAAAACCAGAACAATTGCTTGTAGGCCATACAACTACATGTTCCGTGCGGGATTAGAACCCGCGGCTCTTAGCGCTGCAACTCATTGCTAAGCCACTGCGCCACGGAGCCGTCTACTGCTGAACATAGACCTCTCCTATAGATTGCCTCATAAAGAAATTTATCGTTGTTGCCACTCTTGGCGGGAGGGTTCAGGAAGATGCTGCAACCCATCTTTTTAATTTGCCTCTGTCGCCCCTTAGGACGCCCACGGGATGATAAGTCGTGATGGATACACTAGATGGATGCGAGGTGGATTCACTAATAGAGAAAATATAAATATTTTTATATATTGCACTTGACGACTAAAGTATCTATCGCCTCTAAAACCTTACAAATAGTTAATAATAAGGTCCAATTGAAGTTATTCTTCGCGGCATAAGACTTTTGACCAAGGAACACACACTTTACCTAATGTAATGTGATTAACCTGTTGTTGTAAATAAATGCAGTGGCCCATAGACGTCTAACCTCGATTAAGGATCAAAATGTAGATGTGTAAAACAGTAATACAGCAGCAAACGCTGTTATTATATAAGTGCGTAGTTAAACGACTGGTATTTTGATTACAGATGCGACAACCAGAAGCGTTGGAGGTGGACGACGGTCTGGTGGTGGAGGCGAGGGGCTGCAGAGCACTCTGCGTAGATTGCTCGAACATTCCGACAGTAGAGAGAACGTTTACACACCGGGTTACGCACTTTGTATGTTAACTTTAAGGCGTTCCACTTTGTTCCTTAAAGACGACAATATAGTAGGGCGGGACTTGATGCTACAAAATTGTAGTGATGTTTTACTCCTATCTTTCGTCTATCTCCAGACCGAATTTCGATGACGACGACCAGTCTCAATAGAAACTATCCATATACCCAGGGTAATATTATAGTGTATGAGCGTGTGCAAGCACAGGTGCACACTATTCTTTCACTCTCATAGTCCGACTGGACGGCACGACTGGAATGATTAGGCCCAATTCCAACGGCTTTACGTGCTTTCTGTAGAATTTCTTGACAGCAAACCCCAATTACTGATTCTTGTTCTTGTTCTGTTCTGTTTCTGGTTCGACCCGGGATTCGAAAGTGAAACACATGATCAGTAATCGTGCTTACGATTATTAGACCACCGAGGCACTCGCCAATATTTATGGGGTCTATCAGTATACGAAAAGAAAAGATCTGTAAAAACAGGTTAATCAAATGTTACAGGTTTTATGAAAGTCTCAAATCAAAATTCTTTTTCCAAGGATTATGATGTCTATAAGACATCCTAATCTGGTGTGCGATCCTCATTTACGATTTTTTTTTCTTTGACGTAAGCACTTACCTAACATTACTAAACCTTTGGTACTTATAATACATTTCAGCGCACAAAATATACGCCGACAGCCGTCGTCTGAAGGACTCTTATCCGGAACGGGAACAGATGCCACGTTCTCAGCACACGTCCGGAACATTTTCCGGCACCTCGTCGTCCGGGACGTCCGGCTCCAAGGCGCACAAGTCCGATCCGGACCGGGAGAAAAATAGGGCCATGAGCTTCGGCGACGCGAGGGTCTTCTTTCCGGAGTCATTCATCATACCGAGACAGAGGCCTAGTGAAGTTATTATTAAGAATGCCTATTCTATACGTAAGTGTACATTATTGAGTGATATTTGGTAAAGAATTATTATACATTATTTAATCTTAGCAAACGCCTTGTAAATTAACAGATTAAAATCTCTATCTCGTTAACTAAAGTCTTTTCGCTCCTGAGTCGGTAATGTAGAAGAAAAAGTCCAGTGTTACCATCTCGAATTTTTCCAAATCCGTAGATGTTGTTGTTTTTATTATTCGCTCCAGAGAGCAGGCAAAGGAACTATGCCATACAGCCTTATCTTTTGTAATTATCCTTCATAGTTCACTGCTTCACAATATGTTGTTGCGTCACATTGTGCAGTTCTTGGGAGATTTTGACGGCAACTTGATCCAGCAGACAGCTGACAGTTGGCGATGGTATCTAAAGGCGCCTATGCAAACAAACAGCTTATCTTGAGAATCCATCACCATCAGAGCACTTGTTTCACTGTTTCCACTAATAGTTTACATGCGTAGACAATTAATATACAAAATCGCACCACTTTTACATATCAAAGTCCACTTCAAACCATTATTTAAACAATAATACAGGAGCAGCAAACCGCCGCCCGTCAAGTTCCCACCAAAACTCCCATTAACAAAAACGGTGACATTTTATTTTAGCTAGTGTTGGCATAACATTAAATGGAATTGTTACATAGTACTATGATTGAGATAATGTATTATTGTAGGAAATTCTTTATAAGAGACTTATTCTTAGCCATATCACTTTTATTTTTATTATTACTGATAGTACAGTTATTACTAATAATAACTTAATATAAAAATATTTTGTGTGTTGTGTTGGTAGTCTTACAAAGTGTATACGAAAATAGTATGAATGTACTAAATGGCAACATTTGAATTTGAGTAAAAGGATTTAAGTCATTTGATATTCCTAAAATGTTTGTTTTTTTCTGTGGCTTTGATTAAAATACATTTTCATTTGAAAAATCATAGAAAAATAATAAAACTCATTTTATATATAACTTATTTCTAGACGCTATAATTTTTGTCACCTATTTTTCTGCCATTGCTCTTTGTACAACATAGTATGGTGTATGTTCAATATTGTGGAGTTTGATTTTCTCGCGCCCACCTTAGATCCATACTTAATACAGGTGCCCCAACAGAGCTATCGCGGTTTTTTCACCCTGTCAGTGTACAGCACTTAAATTATTAATTGTAATTTTAAGTTGTGCAATTACCACGTGCTTGGTTGGAAGGAAAATATCGATTATAACTGACAAATTAAAAAGTTTTCAGAGCATGTACATTTAGTCAATAGTATATGTTTCTTGTAGGTGCTGCTGATGCAGCACACACATGCGTCACCCGTGTCAATGTGTATGTAATTCTCGTGAAATAAGATAACGACCGCCACCGGCGGGATGGGAGTCTGTAAGCGAGTAGTTCAGTTCCTTTTGAGTGTACTAGGCGAACACGCGTCTCGGGTTCGATAAAATAAATCGACTTCAACCAGTAATGTGAACAGTTTAATCATTTTCCTCCCTACACAAGCCTCTATGATACACCAGCCACTAAGGAACACAACATTTCTTAACCTTCATAACCCTCTCAGACACGTAACGAGGCTTGAGGCAAGCGGGCATTCCCTGTTACAAAATAATGCAAAGGGCGGACTTAATGCCATCAGACATTCCCTATTTGTTAACCCATAGAATGGTGAGAAATGTAGAGAAAAAACTTAGATGTGAATTAAAAATTATATTTGATTACAACTACACAAAACAATGTTAATATACATATAAACGTACATAGTCTTAATTTATTTTCTATGTTTGTAAACCGTGTAGTGGCGGTGAAAGAACTACCCCATAATATCATGCCGTAGGTGTAGTAAGAGAGGCGATAGAGAGAAACTGGAACAGAAAATGTGCAGCAGCGTCTTTCCGGTAGTAACGCAAAATAATAATAAACTGCGGTTGCCATCCCGCTTGCCAAGCGTGGCAACTATGGCAAAATCCTTCTTATGAGGCAATCTATGAGGAGCCTATGTTCAGCAGTGGACTTTTATAGTCTGTAATGGAAGGATGGTATAAACAAAAACAACCTTATTGGTTTTGAAATAAAGTTGTAGTTTTGTTGTGGACAGCGAGTCCCCAGTCGAGTCCCGAGCAGATGGAGCTGCCCGAGCCGGTGCTGAGCGGGCCGGGCTCGCCGGCGGACCAGCTGCCCGCCATCAGCCCGCCGGCGCAGTACGCGCACTCCGCGCCCAGATACACCAGGTAACTGGACATGTGCTCGGTCGACCCTAGCCTAGCTAATGCACCAGGCTCTGGTGTCTAAACTATGGCGATTTATCCCAATTCAAACCCAACAGATTGGTGATGAGGACAGTTATAGTTATTCTATTTCACGATGAAGTTTTGACTGTGGTTGTTGTTAGCCTTGCACATACACATTGTGTTAGTGTGCGTAGGCTACGGGCGCTCGGGAGTAGCGCTCCCGAGGCCTACGCACCAGTGTAATGGAATTGCATCAACTAAGGAACTTGTAGAAAATCGTGTCTCTTCCGAAAAATAGCAGAAATAATATTACAAAAAAGCAAGCTAAAATATTCTGATTGGCTTCGAAGAGCGTTTTAGTCGCCTTCGACTGGCACTGCAAACGTAAACCAAAGCCGTACGATATTAAAAATGATTTACATAACATATAACACAAAATCTGTTGTTATAGCACAGGCATATTAGTGCTTTTTCAATACACACTAAACAAAACACTCGCTTAAAATAGAACGGGAACTTATTTTATAATTTAGTATGCCCCTTACGACCTCCTAGTCGCCTGAATCAGAAGTGTCCAGCAGACGTGTCTGTATATATGTATGTATGTATACATGTATGTGCAAATAGAAAGGTTTTGTTATTAAAAAATCTTTATCGTTGAGTTACTGCTAAACAACTTGACCAATTGAGGTTCACATTCAGACAACATATTTTACTTTTCATTTTCCCTGCTACTGTACTTACTTTTCAATATTTTCTATCACGCGGATGTTGTCTCCAGTCTCTTTATTGGTTTTTATCCAATGTAAACCGGTGTAAAATTCCGTAACTCTGTTATTTCCTCTCCAAAATAAAACAATATTGTTTATTTAAAATGATTTTGGATTAAACACACAAATACATAAACCCCCTCTGAAGTGGGAGGAGGCTTGTGCCTTGTGACTTATTTGCCATATTTGGGCTATATTTGCTGAGTTTTGTCAATTGTCAGGTCGAACTCACACTCGCAGCCGAGTATGCGCGAGGAAGACGGCTGCACCAACATCAACAGCCACAAGTCGCTGCCCGACTTGCATGCGCAAGCGCATTGCTATCCAGAACCGTAAGTTATTTTTAATGATTGTAGTAAGACTTATTTAAAGGAGACGGTCCAAAATTGTATGAAGCATAGGCCTAGTTTAAGTACTAGTATGGAAATAAATTAAAATAAAATATTAAACCACTTTTGATCATTCAAATCCACGAATTTGCCTTTATTTCAGTGGTATTAATATTTTATTCTCACCAAAAACTGCAACACTAATGGCGGATTGAAGTCGTTTTGATTTGACGTTAGCTGTCATCTCTGATATCTCTGATATCACCTATAGCCTATCAGGTAGTTTTTAATTATTATGTAAAATAGCTAAAATGTCTCGACACTAGTAGGAAAGTAAGGCAAAAAAGTTGTATTTTTTGATCAAAACACGAATAAAGTGTAATAAAGATTGTGTATGTGCTTTTTTGATCTTAAAACAACTAACGTTCTTGTTGATATTTGTAAAACAAATGTAAAAAGTACTATCTAATTCCAGACAAGAACATTGTTAAGATAAATCAACGGTGTCTACACACAAAATTATTTCATTGCATTTATTAGTATGTACTAATGCACACTTCAGTGCCAGGGGCATCCAGGAATTTTTTGTTTTACATGAGGAAATGAGAGATTACAAAAATTTTGTGCCAGATAGCTCAAAGCCGAGATTATATGTGAATAGCGGGTAACTCCGTTTCTCTACCCTAAAAAATTCACCCTGAGATACTACTTTATTGCACTAATAATATAATATATATTTAACTTATTTTACTTTAGAGTGGCTGTTTTAAGGTGGATAAACAGAATAATCCTGAATACTAATTTCTGTTCAGGTATATGTGTCTATCTGGGCTGCTGAAGTGCTAGGGTACAATCATAGATAATATAATTTATTTGTTATAATATGGTACATTACAGTTGTTACAAAAGAATTCCAAAAGAATTCGCATCCTAAATACGTGTCCGGCGTACAAATATTTTCACATAACAGGTCCTCAGCGTGTCAGAGCCAGCTGCCTTCCTATGGGCTTCCCGAGAAATTGTGCAATTGGATCACCAGCTTCCTTGCAAATCGGAGCATCAAGGTCGTTGTAGACGGTGCATGCTCTGACTACAAGCCTATTAACGCTGGTGTTCCACAAGGCTGTGTGCTATCACCAACGCTGTTTCTTCTGCATATCAATGATATGTTGCTAACTGGTAACATTCATTGCTATGCGGATGACAGCACTGGTGATGCTCTATACACCGGCCGTGCCAATATTTCTCGGGAAAACGTCGCTGAGTACCGGAACAAACTTGTGTCTGAAGTCGAGTCTTTGCTGAACAAAGTCTCGGATTGGGGGCGACTAAATCTAGTCCAGTTTAATCCTCAGAAGACACAAGTTTGCGCGTTTACCGCTAAAAAGAACCCCTTTGTCGTATCTCCTCAGTTTCAAGGCACTCCCCTTCTTGCCTCAGCCAGTATCGGTATCCTCGGAGTCGACATATCGAGTGACGTGCAGTTTCGTGGTCACTTGGAAGGGAAGGCCAAATTGGCCTCTAAAAAGCTTGGCGTGCTCAGCAGAGCGGGACAGTATTTCATGCCGGCACACCGCCTGCAACTTTACAAGGCGCAAGTTCGGCCTCACATGGAATACTGTTCCCGTCTCTAGGCAGGGGCTCCCCAGTGCCAGCTCCGTCCACTTGACCGCATCCAACGCAGAGCGGCTCGAATCGTCGACGACCGAGACCTTTCCGATCGGCTCGATTCATTGGCACTGCGAAGAGATGTTGCATCCCTTTGCATTTTCTTTCGCATCTACCATGGGGAGTGCTCTGAGGAATTGTTCGGATTAATCCCAGCCGCCAAATTTCACGAACGCACATCGCGGCAGAACTCCCGATACCATCCACACCATCTGGATGATTGGCGGTCCACCACTGTGCGATTTAGAAGATGTTTTCTTCCTCGCACGACCTCCTTGTGGAATCGATTACCATCAGCGATTTTTCCGGACCGATACGACTTAGGGACCTTCAAGAAAAGAGCGTACTCCTTTTTAAAAGGCCGGCAACGCATCTGCGATTCCCCTGGTGTTGCAGTTGTTCATGGGCGGCGGTAGTCACTTACCATCAGGTGAGCCGCATGCTCGTATGCCCCCTCTCCCATAAAAAAAAAATAACAGTCATATGAATTATAGAGAGTGAAACATTAGGTCAATTATGTTTTGGATACTTAAGGTAATATAAATAAAACAGCTTAATTATTTATTTATTTATTTATTTATCCTACTTCAAAATCCTCTCTTACTAAAATGCCATCCAGAATTGAGGCCGATGCGGTTATGGAATTTTGATACCGAGCCCAACACAAATATCAGACATGTGGGCACAGCAACCCACTGTCTGTTGTCCAGAAGTGCAACTGCAATAATAACCTGCAATCATCTCATTTCAACTTGTCCCTTGTCTCGCCAACAATATATATGTATAATAAGCTCTGTCCGAGTGATGGCGAGATTTTATACGGCCGCTTATTAAAACAGAGTCTTGTTGGGATGATATTAATTGGGTCACAACTTATCTGCTACCCAGTCTTCGTTGACACCAAACATACAATATACTGATAATATTGGCATTAGGGCGCTGGAGCTCATTTTCATGATTTGTGCCGACAGATAATTCTTGTAATACGTTTGCAAAACATTGTGAACATATTGGTGCATCTTTATCCATCTAGAACTGCAATATTAATAAACTATCTATATTGCAGAAGCGCATTTTAAACAGTGCAACATGTTTTAACAGGTGAACTGAAAGATAATTACATCATATTAAGATTTTGCAGCCATTATGAACTTATGTAGAAATTAAAAATTATTAACGGACTACAGATAGAAGCATGTCATTCAGATGCGTTTAATAGCTTAAGGAAACATCTTTCTTTAGTACATACCTGCTTACTAATTCAAAATGTGATTCTACAGAATACAGATGTCCGATATCAACGAAATCGAAATCTCACGTAAATCATTAAGTCCATAAAACAAAAGCAGGGTCAAAAAGTAGTAATCCAAAGTCCAAACAAAAAACCAAATCGCCAAAGAAATCCACAATTAAACACATTCACGAGTTCAGAACAAGCTCGGAATAAATAAAAATATCATTTGACAGAAATGACATTTGCCATCTTGTAAAACCATCAAAAAATTGGGATTGCATTTTTATTTTTAGCAAGTTATTTCGTTTGATTTATTCTCTCATTTTATTTTTAACAAAATCCAGGAATGTTTCTATTTTTTACGGTATACTGCACATAGACTGGGCCAGAAATGGACCGTCTCCTTTTTGCTAACTAAAAACTAAGTTAGTTATTTACTGTGTTAAATTTGTGTAAGATTTGAAAGCGTGGCGTATAACTGCTCTATTTCTCTCAGAATTGAGAAAAGGTCTGTGCTCTACAATGGGATATAAGCTGTAATATTATGTGAGGATAGTTTTTTTTAATATTACTGGGAATTGATAAAATCATACGTCATTGATTTCCAACATATGAATGTCTTCCGAAAAATTTTCCTATTATTAATTCACGATAAATGCACTTATTTATAAATAACATCTTTTTACTAAATGGATATGAAAGTATATACGGTCATATAATAAAAAAAAAACAATTTGTCTGTTTGTTTGTTCCGGCTAATCTCAAATGGCTGGACTGATTTTGACAAGACTTTCACTGGCAGATAGCTGATGTTATAAGGAGTAATATTAGGCTACTTTTATTTTAGAAAAATAATTATGATTTTGCGCAAAAAAAAATTAAAACCCATGAAATCCAACCAATAAAATTCAACCGTATTAAATTCTACGCGGTCTAAGTCGCGGGGTGCAGCTAGTTAATATTAAAAATGTGCTTAAATATTTTTTGTCACATAATCTATGGGGTTATAAATCGATAGCGATAAATGAGCTAAAGAGCGAAGTGCTTTTTAGCTCCAATG
The DNA here is from genome assembly GCA_963668995.1 of Parnassius mnemosyne. Taxonomy (NCBI): domain Eukaryota; kingdom Metazoa; phylum Arthropoda; class Insecta; order Lepidoptera; family Papilionidae; genus Parnassius; species Parnassius mnemosyne. Next base: position 17,964,539 of record CAVLGL010000086.1, on the reverse strand, counting down.
ACCTAAAGGGCACGTCGCTGCCACGTATAATTAATAATTTCGTGTTATATTATGATTTGTGAAAGTTGTCTCGGAATAGCGCATCCGTTTAAAATATAATTATTGTGAGGTAAGCTATAACTTTGAGCAAGTTGTATTATGAGCAAGGTCTGTGGGAAAGTATGTTCAGCGGTGGGGTAAAACTGCGTATCGACTTTGCGCGGCTGCCGCGCGAGCATTTTTCGCCCGCGACAAACCTGTGTTTTGGCTCGCGAGCCAGTTTTAGCGCACAATATAACTACAGCGAGGCAGTCGCGTGCGGCAGCCGATCCGCCAACGAACGTTCATTTTGTACGCGGCAAACATGGACGTTCTACGTCGGCGAAATGCAGCGGCTGCTTTTGTAATTATTTATTATATTATTCACAAGAAATCGAAGGGAAATGTTCGTTGGTGGATGAAAAAATATATATGAACAGAATGCTACATGGTAGTGTGAGACAAATGGAAGACATGAGATAGAAATTGTTTAGTACAATATAAACTAATTAAAGTGCGTGCGCCAACTAAAATACGTAAACGACCATCCCAACTACGCGAATACAACTCACTGAGATTCGTTGGCCGCGCCGTCAAAAATTGACACGGATTGGTTCGTCGCGCGGCACTTTCGAGCCCGCCAATGTTTGAATTACCGCGCGCGACAACACACGGCACAGTATCCACTGTGTGCGGCTGCCGCGCGATCCAACGTTGAATGGTTTGGCGCGCGAAGTCAATACGCAGCTTTATGTGGTGTTGTGCCGCAGCACGGGCGGCGCGGGCGGCACGGACGCGCCGGACACGGCGGGCCGCTCGCCACGCCGGCGCCGCCACTCCGCGCATCACCGCACCGCCTCCTGTTCATCCAAAGGCACCAGGTAACATATTTATATATTTCTATCAGTGATACGTTTCGTGTTTCAATTATGAATTAAGATTTATTATACCTGGTATAGCCATGTTGCAGCTGTATTGTCCTTGTAGCACGAATGGGTCGGCTCGATCGTGGTAAGACCACGCTCTCACAGAATACCAGCGTAAAATAGCAGCTTATCACTGCTGTTTCGTATGGTGAGTCTAGAGAACCTGATTTTCTTTTTTTTTAAATTAAGCATTCCATCTTAGTGCTCGGGGGTGATAGCGCATCCGCATTTTTATTCTTAATCGAAGATAGATTTAGATGTCTATAGGCCACAGCATTCACTTGCCATTAGGTAAACTGTGTGCTCGTTTGTCACTTATTCTATAAAAAAATGCTCATCGTTCCTTTTATTTCTTATTTTTATTTATTGTTTATTATTATAATATAGGATACATTATTAAAATATGTGTTTTGTATAGAATAAGAATGACACACAAGCACACAATCTACGTGATTGTAAGTGCACGCTGTGGCCCAATAACATCTTCGCCTACCCACGATTAGGACCAAAACGCAGATGCGGTATCAACCCTGAGGAATATGATAGAATTACTTTTTTTTTAGTAAAACAAGCCTCCGATTCTCTGCACTCACCATACAAAACACAGCATTATACTGCTATTTTGTGAAAGCGTGGTCCATATTAAAGCTGCAACGTGACTCTATCACGCATGTTTTTTATACACGGGTAGATCCTAGGAGGTTTATTGATAGTTTCGTGTTTATACTATGTCTGCGAAATTTTATATTTACTGACAAATTCCATACTTCAAATTATAAAGTTCTTTTGTAATAAGTCGGATTATGTTTAAACATGAATACTGCTAAAGATTCTCGAGTGGCAGCCTTGTAACCGGTAAGTGAAGAGTATAGCGCTTCTTCACTAGACGCAATGACAACCTGGTAGGACAAGTAGGACGTGGATGGATCCAAGTGGTTCAAGACTTTATTTAGTGACATTTATTGGGGGTGGACTATATTCAACAGTGGACTTGTGCTAAATAAAACTCTAAAGCTTTAAACTAAAGTTCTGAATGAACCAAAATTTGTACCTTATAACGTTTATAGATAAATAATTTTATTTATCTATAAACGTGTATATTTTTATTAATAGATTTTAATAATGAATAACGCTGATGACTCTTAACTTTAATCGTTTATCGGATAATAATAATAATAACAAAAAAAAATAAAAGTTGTTACAGATCGAACCACTCCTCAATGATATCGTCGTGCGATGCGTTCTCCGAGCATCCGTCGCCGGGTGATGACAACTATCAATCCTATAACAGGTGAATTAAAATTACATATTACACCTCATTACCTTTGTCTGGCCTTTGTTTTGGTTGATTAGAGATTCTTGTGTAATGATTCAAATTTGCTCGTAGTTAATTTCAGATATAAAAAATTATGAGGCGTTAGCGTAGGATGTCAAATGAAAGCATATGGGTATTAAATTATTAAATAAAGTGATAGAGAACGATAGAAAGATAGGAAACTGTGGCGCGATTTTTTTAATTTAAAAATGAAGTGACAAATGAATTTGTTGGCTGAACTCAGCATGTATATAGGTTAAAACATCTCCCACACACAAGCGGCTTGCGGTGACAGCCAGTTGTATTCGATGCGCTGTGTGAGTGCAAACCCGAGCGGCCATGGCACGGCGGCGAGCGCCGCCCCCACCTCTATCGCTGGCCGCAACGCGCTCACTTGCTAATTTTTACAACACGCCGCGTGCACTGCTTGAAAAAAGGCGCTTAATACAAAAGAAACAGTGCAAAATTATCTAGTACTTTATAATATAGTTGCGCGCCACTATTAATGTCTTGTACATGGCAACACTAGTTATCACTAGCGCCCTCTAGTATCGAGTAGCAGAACTAGGTGAGTCAAGATCCTTCTAGAAATATCGGGACCAATGTGTACTCGAACTTTCTAGATGTTTCTATATGTAGAAGGTTCTGGAAACTACCTGAGGCCCTATATAAGGCCGGTGTAGACCGCGACCGGGTCAGTATTGAATGGGCGATACAAGAGAATACTTCGAAGCGAAATAACTGCGAACTTAAGTGACAGTAGTACAATTGTGTTTTATTATTAGTGTGGTTTTAGATTGTAGTTAGTTTTGTGTAATTAAAGTGTCAATTTTGGTAATTCAATCGGCAGTTTTTAATTGTCTCGAACCCCAAGCTCGTAACAATAGTTTGTAATGGGGATATCCGCAGTAGAACTAGAGTAACTAACACCACGCAATGGATCAGTAAGTTAAAGTAGCAACGGGCCAGCCATATAGTTCGAAGAACCGACAACCGACGGGGAAAAGAGGTTGTTGGTTTGAGGTTTCTTTAAACCTCATACCGGTAAGCGAAGTAAAGCGGACCCCATTATATGAAATATGACCTTGTAAAAGATGTAGAAATTCGATGGATTCAGGTGGCTTTGAAACGGGTTTTGTGGCATTCTTTAAGGGAGGCATATGTACAGCAGTGGATTTTTATAAGCTAATGGAGATGAAGAAACTAGGGAATGCCATTGATTTTCTTGTATATGGCAATGAAACGTCGTACAGAGTCTTTCATTATCTATTACATTATAGGCTATCGAAAGTTAACTGTCTAACCCATAAATTGTTTCATAGGTGACATTTTGTCATTGTCGTTATTTTTTATTAATTTTAGTTATTATCAGGAAGATATTGCTTTCCATCTCTTGTTGTAGGTTGTCGCCTCTTTCGACACTCACGGTACGTAATGGGATAGTGGTTATTCTACATCGCCACTCAACGTATGTTCAGCAGCAAACTTTTATAGGCTATGATGGATGGATGGTTTATATAGCTAGTTATGTTTGTTGCGCGCAGCCGGTGCGGGTCGTCGTTCGCGCGCGACTCGGGCGGCTCGAGCGGGCACTGCACGCAGCGCAGCGCGCCGCCGCACCACGCGCACGCCCACCACCAGCACCACCCCCACCACTCCGCCGCCGCGAACCACGAACACGCCAGGTATATACTTATTCTCTGCACGCACCCTATCATATAATACCACATTATTATACATTTTACATTTTAGCTAACCCTAATATATATAAATACTAGCTGGCCAGGCAGACGTTGTTCTGCCCTTTTTGACGACCTTCATATAAAAAATCCTTAAATTCGTAATAAAAAAATATTGAGTGTCACTTATCAGGATAAAACCTATCCTATCTCTCAAGTTGGACCAAACTGCACACAGTGTGCAAAATTTCATTGAAATTAGTTCAATAGTTTAGGAGTTCATCGCGGACAAACAATGTAACACGTAATTTTTATATATAAAGATTATTACCTTGCGGTCGTACCTACAACTGCCCTATAATGTTTGTCTAGCCAAATGTTAGAACTGTCGAAACTATCTGGCTACTGAGGAAACATCTTCTAATACTTACCCCAGTAACACAATATAATTCATCTTTTATACTATAACGTAAGTACAGTTTATTAAAGTTTAAGGGAGTCTGGAAAGGAGTAGGCACGATACTAAGGGCAGACCCTTACGGATTACATGATTTTTAATTTTATTCCAAACAAAATATGAGAAAATTACACTATATACTTTGACAAATTAAAGTTGCTATTTTATACATCTTTGCCACCTGTTACCCACCATGCTCCAAACTTCAGTACTTCGAGATATGAAGTATCAGCCGGAGAGGACACCTGCGTCTCGGTCAGAAAGAGCAAGGCCGGCTTCGCCGTCTCAAGATGGTAGTGGACGGCGTTTAGGTTCGAGTGAAGTCCCCTGATATTGCAGAAATTCACGGATAGCGTGGCAGGAGTCGCCTTGGTCTTGTTGCTCAGTTTGCCCCGAGCAGTTATTGTGGTGAGCGGAATTTTGTCCCCCCCCCCCCACCCCCCCAGAATACGCGAGGCAGCCTGAGCACCCACGCTCAAGAGCGGAATAGCATGGTCGTGGATGCTCAGCGAGGGATTCTCCAGGAGTGCTGGTACCCTCCTGGGGTAGTCTGTGATGTAATTCCGCTACCATGTTGATGGGGGGGAATTGGGCCTCCGATCACCTGCACTCACCAGACGGAACGCGGAAGCAGAGCTTCCACTTCACAGCGGTATTCTGTGAGGTCGTGGTACTAACTCGGCTCGAGTCGGCCCATAAGTGCAACAGCAAAAGCTCACGATAGCCAGTCTGAACGGGGACTAACCAGATGGTTAAACCCCGTTCGACTCCCGTTCGTATCGTTAGATAGCACATTTGTGCTCTAATTTTATATAAAATTAGAGCACAAATGTGCTATGCAAGCATAATTACACTCCTACAATTTTACGTGTTTTCCAAGCCACGGGAATGAAGCACCGCCAATTTTTTAACTGTGGGCTAAATATTGTGCAATTTCTTTACAGAAAAATAATCGATTTTAGTTTGACGTCACGTTTACGATCACTAAACACCAACGAGGCCGTCGAATTATTTTAATTTGTATATAAATATTTAATGAGAAGATTTTGTACCTCTTTAATTATATTGCACGCATAGGGGAGTGTAAGATTTGGCATAGTTAAAGTTTATATTATGGAGGAGGAGTCTAGAAAGCTAAAATGTATATGTGTGTTAAAATATTATGGTTATAGTTTAAGTAAATCATTGTTTTTTTATAGGATATGGTTGACAAACGAGCACACAGTCTACCTGATGGTAAGTGGTTGCTGTGGCCCCTAGACATCTACATTTATCCTCGTTAGCGAATCAAAATGCAGATGCGTTGTCACCCGTGAGAACTAAGATGGAATGCCCCGTTTCCAGTAAAACGGGTCTCCAGTTCTCTACACTCACCATACGAAACACAGCAGCGTTAAGTTGCTATTTTATACGTAGTAGAACCATGCTGCAGCTATATTAGTAGTATAGTTCTAGCACGAATGGGTCGGTTCGACCGGGGAAAGACCACGCTCTCACAGAATACCAGCGTAAAATAGCAGCTTAATGCTGCTGTGTTTTGTATGGTGAGTGTAGAGAACCGGAGACCCTTTTTACTTTAAAAGAGCATTCCATCTTAGTCCTCACGGCTGACAACGCATCTGCATTGTAATTCGCAAGCGAGGATAAATGTAGATGTGTATGGGCTAAAGCAACCACTTACCATCAGGTGGACTGTGCGCCCGTTTGTCTATTCTATAAAAAAATAGTTAGACTATTGTTGTTGTATTGGCCGCAGTCGGTACGGGTCGCGGTGCCGGTCGCCGGCGGAGTGCTACGTGTCGGCGCCGCCGCAGTTCCAGGACGGCGCACCCTCGCCGCCCCCCGCGCCCGCGCCCGCCTCGCACCCCGCCCCCGCGCCGCACCTCTACTCTTCGCACCCGCGCGTCGGGATACACTTCCAGGTGCGTACCACTATACGCATGTGTCAATCGTTCATTTCTAGTGATCCGGTCGTTCAAGTATTGATTCGTTAAATGAACCAGATCATTCAAATGTATGATGTTACTTTAGAGTAGATTATTTTTTACTCAATATAGATTATAAGTAATTCTTATTGAAAGTATTTTTTACTTTAACCACTAATTCAAAAAACCTGTCCTGGGAAAAACCAGCAAAAAATCCATTAGGAGTTTTTTCAAAGTAAATCTATACAAATAAATAAAATTGAAGTGTCTGTTTGTAATGTTAAAATAAGAGCTTTTTACTAAATGTATAATGGAAGTATATACGGTACTAATAACAAAAACTATTTTTTAAATTTTTGTATTTCTGTCTGTCTCTCTGTTTGTTCCGGCTAATCTCCGAAACGCCTGGATCAATTTTGACGGGACTTTCACTAACAGATAGATGAAGTTATAAGGCCGGTTTTAGAGTTCGCTGATCGTCAGCGCTGACAGGCCAATATGTATGAGTGCCTAAGGAGCGTATTAGAATAACTCCGACCGCTCAGTGCTGACGACTGTCAGCGCCGAGCCATACGCGACCGTACGCGCCGCTGAGCGCGCGGCGACGACGCGCTACCGAGCTCGGTTATCGTTACTGTGTCACGAAAAACGCACGCGCCGAGCAACAACACTCATGGGATTGGCCATGTCTGTACTTCACAGCGGTCAGCATAACACTAAAACGAGTTCCCACAGCTACGCGCTGAGCTGTCAGCGCTGACGATCAGCGCGACTCTAAAATCGGCCTAAGAAGTAACTTATGATACTATTATTTTAGAAAGAAAAGTTAAAACCTATGAAATAGTAATAAATTCTACGTGGGCGAAGTCCCGAGGGACAGCTAGTTATACAATAAGAAAGATTGTACAAACTATTTAGATCACTTGTTTAATAGGATCTTTTCGGATTTCAGTACTACAATCTGTGAGACGGTAACAAATCATAGAGTCGGTCATCTGCCTTTATTATAGTAAATTGTCCGAAGCGATTATCACAATTATTTTGAATAATAAATAGAAATAGCCTATTCACGGAACACTTGTATGTGAATACAATTGTAAATTACATTTCCACTACCTCCCGAAGTAGCTCGGAGCCACTCGCCGTAAATGTCACAATATAAGAACATGTATAGGACAAGGCTTAGTGTTTAGACGTAGTAGAACCACGTTGCAGCGTTGAAAGTCCACAAGGAAAGATGCTTGCATAGAATACCAGCGTGAAATAATCAACATCACCCGTAGCATTCATCATACTAAATGTCTCACGCCTTTGTGTGTGCGTGCGTGCATGTGTGTGTGTGTGTGTGTGTGTGTGTGTGTGTGTGTGTGTGTGTGTGTGTGTGTGTGTGTGTGTGCGCGTACGTGAGTGTGCGTGCGTGTGCGCGCGTGTGTGTGTGTGTGTGTGTGTGTGTGTGTGCGTGCGTGCGTGCGTGCGTGCGTGCGTGCGTGTGCGTGTTGTGTGTCCTTTTTATTGAGAACGAGGCATTCCATCTTTGACGCAGTGGCTTAGCAATGAATTGCAGCCCTAGGGGCCGCAGGTTCATATCCCGCACGAAACAAGTATTTCTATGGCCTACAATGGATGTTTGTCTTCGTGCAAATTATGTTTGTAAACTGCCTTCACGATACAGGAGAAAATTCTAGTGTGAGGGTATTGTTTACAAAAAATATCAGATGTTCATAATGAAATTCCCGACGGTTCCACAAAACATGAGATTGACTTCATTATGACTGCCAGACGACAACTGTTCAGTAATGTCTCCGTGATCGCGAGGGTGAAAACTGGTAGCGATCACCGAATGGTTTCCTTTCAGGTCGAGTTACAAACCCGTTTTTAGTGCCTAGAAGACTGCAATGAAATGGACGAAATGAATGACAAGCTCGTGGAAACTGTCCATGCGGTCGGAGCTAAGTTCTGCAAGATCCGCCGCAGAAGAACACAAAAACTCTCCGATCACACTCTCAATCTCATGGCTGTTAGACGGGAGATGAAGCTATATTCTTCAACAGATTTGACAGCATACAGGCAACTGAACAGACAGATCTCCAAATGCATGCGGCGGGACTTACGCAACTTCAATACAGCTTGTATTGAAGAAGCGATCGAGCGGAACCAAGGCTCCAAAGTCTTTGCCAGAGATCTGTCTGCCAGAAAGAGCCAACTGTCGAAGCTGAAGACCGAGTGTGGCAGCATCGTTTCCGGGGCACCTGAGATTTTGAGTGAGATTGAGAGGTTCTATGGGCAGCTTTACACGTCATCTTTGGAGCCACAAGCAATTGTAAGTAACGATCCAAGAGCGAGTCTTATCCGACACTATTCCGAAGATATCCCGGACGTCAGTCTGAGTGAGATTAGAATAGGTCTCCAGCACCTTAAAAACGGCAAGGCCCCAGGCGAGGATGGAATTACAGCGGAGCTTCTGAAAGCGGGTGGAAGACCGGTACTTGAAGTCCTTCAGAAGCTCTTTAATTCCGTCCTCCATGGTGGCATTACACCGGAGGCGTGGAGCAGAAGTGCGGTGGTCTTGTTCTTCAAGAAAGGTGACAACGCTCTCTTGAAGAACCACAGACCGATTTCCCTTCTGAGCTGCGTCTACGTACTGCTTTCGAGAGTCATTACGAATCGTCTCGCGCGCAGACTTGACGGCTTCCAGCCTTCCGAACAAGCCGGTTTCCGAAAGGGCGTTAGCACCATAGACCACATACATACCCTTCGCAAATTGTACAGAAGTCCGAAGAGTACAATTTGCCACTATGTCTGGCGTATATGGACTATGAGAAAGCCTTTGATTCCGTCGAAATTTGGGCGGTGCTGCAGTCCCTTCAGCGGTGCCAAGTTGACTGTCGGTATATCGAAGTGCTAAAGTGTTTGTGCAGTAGAGCTACGATGGCTATCCGAGTACAGAACCAGAGTACGAAACCTAACCAATTGCAGAGAGGTGTAAGACAGGGTGATGTTATATCCCCGAAACTCTTCACCGCTGCATTGGAAGACGTTTTCAAGCATCTGGACTGGAAAGGATACGGTATTAACATCAATGGCGAGTACATCACTCACCTTTGATTTGCCGACGATATAGTCCATATGGCAGAATCGCTGGCGGACCTAAGCACCATGCTCAATGACCTCAATAGTGTCTCCCAACGAATAGGTCTTAGGATGAACATGGACAAAACAATGATCATGTTTAATGTCTATGTCACACCTATGCCGGTAGTTGTTGGGAGCACTAAGCTCGAAGTTGTGGACGAGTATGTTTACCTGTTACAAATAGTCCGACTAGGTAAGTCCAACTTCGACCGAGAAATCAATCGACGGATTCAATTCGGCTGGGCTGCGTTTGGGAAACTTAGACACTTAGACTTTTTTATTACATGGGGAAATGCCTACGCATACCCGCCTCGCGGGGTAAGGATGGGTTATGTCGGACTCGCACCGACTAAAACCCCATGGTGTTCCACCTTCGCCGCATATTGGCAGGGCCACGGGAACGCTTTCGCACACAAATTCCCGGGCCCACCAGCACCGGCTGCCCCATGGCAGCTCGTTCTTGAGGGAGGACCTTTAGAATTTAGTACTTGTTCTTCATCGTCAACCCGTTAGTTCACTGGCCTTACGCTTGGCATGCCACACTTGTAAAACTAAGTATAGTATTTCGTATGTTTTCAACAGGCAAGCGCACCCCCTCCCCAGTTTCAAGACGAACCACCAATGTACGACTACGGCGACTACGACTGCACTTACAAAACTCCGCTTAAATGCCTCAACGTGGGACGCAAGGACTACGGGAACTCCAGGGAACACTCAAGGTTAGTTATTGTTACTGATCATCTACAATTAAAATGGTTGAGTAATATTATATTCAAATTACAAATATGTGTTAGGTATATTAAGTAAAATATCAATGTCTTATATATTATGTACTTTTAATCTATACATCTACACAAATAAATAAAATTGAAGTGTGTGTGTTTGTAATATCAAAATAACAGCTTTTTACTAAATGCATATAAAAGTATATACGGCACTAATAACAAAAATACAATTTTTAAAGTTTTTGTCTGTCTGTCTGTCTGTTTGTTCCGGCTAATCTACGAAACGGCTGGACCGATTTTGACGAGATTTTCACTGGCAGATATCTGATGTCACAAGGAGTAACTTAGGCTACTTTTATTTTAGAAAAATAATTAGGGTTCCACGCAAAGAAATTAAAACTCCAAATAACACTCGGGCGAAGTCGCGGGGAACAGCTATCTGTTATAACTATTAAATTATATTATTAACGTTAGATCGATTTTTCAAACTTATATTTTCATAAGAATACAATAAACTGTTTATAAATGATATACTCCGCAAAGGATATAAAAAATATTAAGAATTTAATTTACTAAACGTGCCTGCCTACTGATGTTTGGATCGAATTTTAAGAGATTTTTAGATCATCATCATCATTACAGCCCTTCACAAGTCCACTGCTGAACATAGGCCTCCCCCAAAGAATTAGATTAGATTTTTAAATATTAAAACTTAATTCTATTTACTCGTATTTAGTTACTTTTTATTTTGGAGTTTCGACCTAACCTAACATTGTAATAGGACGCTAAAAATATGCCGTAATATTCTTCTGGCATTAGACGGATTCACCGGCAACATAAAGCAGCATATATCTTACCCTAGACTTGTCATTAAATAATTGTTATATTGTTTTTATCTATTTATATAAAACAAAATTATGTTATCAAAGCAGTACATCACATCATTGTTGCACAAAGATGATAGATATAATCAAGTGTTGGTATTATTCTCAGTTTTAGATAAAATATATCGAATATCAAGTAAAATTATATAAATAGTTTGTTATTTCTTATGTTACATAAATGTAGTCAGCGGGGTATCAAAATATGGGGCTATGAAAATGTGCAAAATGTATTTCGAACAAATTAGACGTATCCATTAAAAATTGTTAGTTTGTGTACATCATAAAATAACATTGATTACATTATAGTATGATCGGAATAAATCTATATTCTATAAATTATTATCTAAACAGGGTTATTTTTCAAAGAGTTTCAAATTTTAAACTTAAGTTCATATATGTAAATAATGATATCCGTTATTACAATTTTTGAAAATATGAGTAAATGAGGCTTCTATTTTTATTTGAAATTATCCCAAATTGAATGTTATTTATAGTCAACAACTACGCGTATACGCGCTCCTCTGTGTGCGATTCAGTTCACATTTTTGTCGAGCGATCGACCCCTACGAATGCTGGCGTGCGTATTAAAATAGTAGGCGTTATATATTTATGAATGACAATCGGTTAAAATAATGCTTTACAACGCATTTTGAACTTAAAAGATAAAAAGAACAGAAAGTTTGAGTTTTTTTTTAATGAATGTTTCTTCTCCATTTGCCTCTAGTACTTATTCTGAACCTTCTCTGCAAATTTGGACGAAATTTGGCAAATTGCAAAATAACCCTGTATACTATAGTGATATCGAAGCACTTGTATCATTTTAAAACGATATCAATTTCAAATTTTCAATGTCATAACGCCAGATACCACGAACCCAGTACGGAGCTGGTGAACAAACAACCTCAGTACCAAGAAGTGCGCATGCGGCCTCGCATCGACGACAAGCAGGAGTACGTCAACGCCTCGCAGGTGAGATCATTTTTGTTTTATAGCTTACAACTGTGTTTTACTTTATAGAAGGGCTCGCAATATTTATTACATATAATTAAACCACAATCAGGTCATTCGCCATAAAAATATTTTTCTAATTCAAATAAGGATGATAAATGAGCTGACACTTCACCTGATGATAAGTGGATGCTGTGGCTCTAGACACTTATTAAAAATTTAGTAATAATCAAAACGCAAATGCGTTGTCACCCTCGTGCACTATGATGGAATCCCTCATCATCATCAACATTACAGCCCTTCACAAGTCCACTGCTGAACATATTGGGGGAGGCCCAAGGAATGCCACAAAACACGGTCCTGAGCCACCTGCATCCACCGATTTTCTGCATGTCTTACCAGGTTGTCACTCCATCTAGTGGGGGGACGCCCTACATTTCGTCCGCCGGTACGAGGCCGCCACTTGAGAACCTTTTTTCTCCATCGGTTGCCTCACCATACAAAAAACATCGGAATTCCTTCTTTTCCATTCCTTCCCAGTCGTGCCAACCTATTAGTACTGCAGGTGTAATACAAAAACTTTTATTTAATATTTTTTCTCTTTAAATACGAAAACGTTAAAAGAAATCACATGAGTGTGTGAAATTTTTCTCCATTGCCAATCTCAACTGTTCGCAGTATACGACGAGGCTCTGGCAAATTTTTTCAAAAACTGAACTCTAATTTTTAATTACTGGTAACTACTTACTACCATGTTAAATACGGGAAAACTTAATAAATGTATGTCTGTTGCCTTGGATAGGCTTATACGAGGGCGGCACTGAAACTGAAAATTTCGGGAATCAAGGACGTGACACAACATTACTATTTAAAAATGTATTTATTGTTTTTCGAAGTATTCTCCGCGAAATTTGACACATTTTTCCATACGGTGGAACCAATCATTGAAGCAACCATTCCATTCGGAAGTTGGGGTCTCCAAAATGGCCGTTTTGTAGGCGTCCACAGCTTCTTCAGGTAATGAAAATCTCTGTCCACGCAATTTATTCTTTATTTTAGGGAAAGTATAGAAATCATTAGGGATTAGGTCGGGGCTGTACGGCGGATGGTCTAATAATTGTATGTTTTCTTGCTCTAAAAACTCTTTTATTCTGTGTGCGGTGTGAGAACTCGCATTGTCGTGATGGATAATGATGCGGCGGTTGCAGTTCTCTTTACGGAGTTCAGAAACGACCTGTGGCAAACAAATGCTAGCATACCATTCTGCATTAACCGTTCTTTGTCCCTCAAGAGGCATAGTCGTAACATGGCCGGTTTTGGAGACAAACGTGGCCACCATTTTTTTTTTTTTTGCAACACTCCGTGAACGATCAGTTTTTGTTGGCTTTAACTCATTTTCGAACACCCAAACTCGTGACTGGTTTTTTGTTTCGGGTTCGTACGCGTATATCCAGGATTCGTCACCTGATACGATGTTGTATACAGCATTTGAGGATCCTGCGTGGAATCTTTCGAGAGTTCTGACGCACCAAGTAACGCGAGCCGCTTTTTGCTCTTCACAGAGCGAATGCGGTATCCATCGGGAAAACAACTTTTTTACACCTAATTGTTCATGCAAGATTATTTGTATTTGACTCATGCCAATGTCTAAAGTTGCCTGAATTTCGCGGTATGTCACATGTCGATCTTCCTCAATCAGCTTCCGTACAGCATCAACGTTTTCTTGAGTGACTGCAGTTTTTGGACGACCTTGACGGGGATCATCACTGAGCTTGACACGTCCACGTTAAAATTCAGCAAACCAGCGATAAATTGTGGTTTTGGATGGGGCTTCATCACCAAATGCAGAAATCATCCGGTCAACACACTGTTTTTGTGTTAACCACTTCGAAAGTCATAAGAAATCATCGCTCTTGAATTTTCTCGAGTCAATTCCATTGTCTCAACGATTAAACAAGTTTGATAAAACCTTGTGGCAAGACCGAGAATCTTTTTTAAATAAATAAATGGTATTCGACTTTTAAAAATAAAAATAAAATATTTTAATAGGACAGGAACAGTGGAAATATTCCATTCCCGATACTTTTAGTGCAGCCCTCGTATCTAACTTCAACAATTGAAGAATAAAGAAGATTATAATATTAAAACACCATATTAACTGCGTAATTTTTTTTTGACTATTGATTATATTCAAAGATATTTTTGCTGCAGATATGCCCGCCAGAAGAAGTGACGTCACCGCTGGGCACGTTCAAACGCCAAAGATGCCTGCGCTACAAGCAAAGGCGACCGAGACCGATATTACGTTCCAAATCTGACATATCTGACAGGTAAATAATTTTTATATTTTACTGGTATGGCTTTTTTATGTAACAAGTACTCTGCATACTTTACTTATCTCTTATTACTGTTCTTGGGTTAGATTCTTCAGACTGAGATTATTCTAATGTAACATTAATTAGATTTAAGCATCACCTTGCCGTGTAGTTGCTAGTTGCGACGTTAGAAAATCAACTACGTACCCACTATCATCCTATGGATATCGTCACGATAGGATATGCCAGAAAAATCTTCCAATCTTGAGCCATGCTAGCTCAGATGGTTAGCGCTCGCTGTAAATTTCACAAGTACGCAAGGAATCCGGGTTCGATCTTCGCCGGCGGCACCTATAAAATTGGCAATTGCTATTTTCAGTGCTGATTTACCACGTGCTCGGCGGTGAAGGAAAACATCGTGAGGAATTGTATAACGTGTTAGAGCCGTGCTGCAGCTATATTAGTAGTGTAGTTGTAGCACAAATAGGTCGGCTCGACCGGGGAAGGACCATGCTATCACAGAATACCAGCGTAAAATATTAGCTTAACACTGCTGTGTTTTGTATGGTGAGTGTAGCGAACCGGAGACCCTTTTCACTGTAAAAGAGGCATTCCATCTTAGTCCTCACGGGTGACAACGCATCTGTATTTTGATTTTTTTTTTCCATCCTCGCCTGGGGCCTTGCCAATTTTAAGGTGCTGGAGAACCATTCTAATCTCGCTCAGACTGACGTCCAGAATATCATCGGAATAGTGTCGGATAAGACTTGCTCGTGGATCGTTGCCTTGCTCTTGGACCACACTTGCGTGTGGCTCCAACGATGACGTGTACAGCTGCCCCATGGAACCTCTCGCTCTCACTCAAAATCCCAGTTGTCCCAGAACCGACGCTGCCTCACTCGGTCTTCAGCTTCGACAGTTGGCTCTTTTTGGCAGACAGATCTCTAGCAAAGACTTTGGAGCCCTGGCTCCGCTCGATTGCTTCTTCAATACGAGCAGTATTAAAGTTGCGTATGTCCCGCCGCATGCATTTGAAGATCTATCTGTTCAGTCGCCTGTATGCTGTCAAATATACTGAAGACTGCAGCTTCATTTCCCGTCTAATAGCCATGAGATTAACAGTGTGATCCGAGAGTTTTTGTGTTCTTCTGCGGCGGGTCTTGCAAAACTTAGCTCCGACCGCATGGACAGTCTTCATGAGCTTGTCATTCATATCGTTCAATGCATTGCAATCTTCTAGGCACTCAAAACGGTTTTGTAGCTCGAGCTGAAAGGTTTCGGGACTTTGGATTAGAGCACGAGGGGGACGGATCGTTGACTTCATTAGACGTGACCTCTCCAACTTAGCGTTTAGGTTCAGTGTGCCTCTCACCATTCGGTGATCGCTGCCGGTTTTCATCCTCGCGCTCACTTGAGGCATTACTGAACAGTTGTCGTCTGGTCGTAATAATGAAGTCAATCTCATTTTTGGTTGAACCGTCGGGGCTCGACCAGGTCCACTTCCTGTAGCGCTGCTTCTGGAAGAGCCATGTGGTAGAGCCATGCTGCAGCTATATTTCTGGTATAGTTGTAACACGAATGGGTCGGCCCGACCGGGGAAGGACCACGCTCTCACAGAATACCAGCGGATAATAGCAGCTTAATGCTGCTGTGTTTCGTATGGTGAGTGTAGAGAACCGGAGACCCTTTTTACTGGAAACGAGGCATTCCATCTTAGTCCTCACGGGTGACATCTCATCTGCATTTAATTCGTAATCGAGGATAAATGTGGATGTCTATGGGCCACAGCGGCCACTTGCCATCGGGTGGACTGTGTGCTCGTTTGTCACCATTATTCTATTTCATCGTAAAGAGTCCCTCTTTCTCCATGAAGTTGGTCAGTTGCTGGCACCTTGGGTTCCGTTGCCCTATTCCAAATTTCCTTACCTTCAGCTCACCGTTCTCTCTTGTGCCTAGTTTTGCGTTCAAGTCTCCCATTACCCATTTATAACAGTGGTACAGCCACGTGGCGGTTTTTGCTGTCACACGGATGGGCCGGCTCGAACGGGAGTGGTACCACTACCTCACAGAATACCAGCGTGAAGTAGAGGTTTACCTCTGCGTTTCGCTTGGTGAGTGCAGGTGGCCGGAGGCCCTTTTTACTGGAAATGAGGCATTCCATCTTAATCCTCACGGGTGACAACGCATCTGCATTTTGATTTGTAATAGAGGATAGATGTAGTTGTCTATGGGCCGCAGCAACCACTTACCATTTGTCACACTTATCCTATAAAAAAAAAATTACCACCGTATAGTGGGTTTTGGAGGAATGCATGGCTCTAGATATATCCTCATACATTTCTTCCACCTCCTCATCGAGATCTACCGAGGTTGGTGCGTAAACTTGTATGACCTTCAGCGAATACCGTTTGGTGATTCAGAGTATAAGGTACGCAACCCTAGTCGACACACTCAATCTTTACTACGTCGTTAACGAGAGACTTGTGGACGATAAATCCAACACCGCCTTGGGACAGATGGTCGCCCTCCCGGTGATAGAACAAATTGCCTCCTCAAGGATTAACATGTCCTCACCATCTCTTCGGACCTCAGATAATCCTATAATATTCCAGCGCAACTTGTCTATTTCTTCTTCCAGCTCCAGGATCTTCTCGTCAGTCCTCAGGGTGCGTGCGTTATATGCTACCAGGTTAAGTCGTCTTAGGTGGCAGCCGAACCTCCACCGGAGATTCTTAGCACCCCCTATACAGGTGTCCCAGAACTCAACGTCAAGCCGAAACGGGGTGACAGGATTGATTATAACCATCAGGAGAAAAATCAAAAAAAAATCTATCCCATGCAGTTTGGAAATTATGGGCATTTAAGAAAAACCTATTATAATGGTCAATCTGTAATCATTTTTCGGTTATTGTGGTTAATTTTCATTATTTTTGTTCATTTAAACTTTGGAACCGTAACCCTAAATAACATTTCTAGAACCACAGTCAAAAATAATGACACGACCGCCCCAAGTTTTCTAGAATTAAGACTATTTGTTAAACTATGAATTTAAAATTTTCTAAATTTGTCGACTTTAAAAGGCCCTCCTTTAAAAAATGTACTAAAACGCCTTGGCTATGGCTTGTGCTATTAAAAGTTCGCGCATTTAATCAGGATTGTAAAATGGCACAATACTTGTTAGTTTCATATTAAAAAAAAAAGTAGTAAAAAAATAAAAACCTCGAGTAACCATATTTTTGCTAACCCATTTTACACAGTTCAAATGTTTTTTATTCGCACAAGCTCTTGGTAGGTTCTTAATTTTACGGCAAAATGATGAGAGAGATGGATAGTGGACATGTTTGCCATGAGCGACCGAGACAGATAGTGACGCCACGCAGCCAGACGGAGATGCGTCTGACACCAGTTAGTACGTTTCACTCATTCGACTACCCTTTCCGTATTCGCTTGTGTTGATTTAGTACTGACAACTTTGGCTTCTCCTTTTGGACTTGGATTTTTGAGAATTGGACTTGTTGATTACATACCGGCAACTTTGGCTTCTCTCTTTTAGAATTGGACTTTTGTGTTGGCATCCTTGTTATCTACCATGCCTACGCGCTACACTTCACAAGAATATGCGAACATGCACATCACCTAATGCGCATTTGAAAGCATTAAATAATACAGATATATAATGAGAGTTAAAAATAAAATAAAGCTTGCTCAATATACAAAAAATATTTAATGAATTACGGAAAGGTCGTGTGTTCGAATCCGCCATTCGACTACTGTCGTGAACGACTTCTAACACAAGCATTTTAAGCTTACCAGAAGTGGTTAAAGGGAATATTAGTAATGTTTAATAGCATTACTAGTATTTAAAAAAAAATTACGGTCGGAAGTCGACCACTGGCCGATCACTTGCAATTTTAATTGTGTAAATTAAATTAGCCTACTTAAGGGGTATCGGACTAGGACATTATATATTAAGTGTTTTAGGGGTCAGTGCATTTTGGGGGCACCAAGTAAGCAAGGAAGAATGAGAAAACCTGGGAGCATTGGGCATCTTGGCGGTTATCGGGTGTTCAGCATTGAGCATTTTGGCGGTTATCGGGTGTTCTGAAGGATATTTGCCATTTAGCACAGTAAGTACCCTTCACTAGGCAAAGGGGTAGAGGTACAAGTTTTAATTGAGTATCGGGTTTTTCTGGAGCTTATCAGGCTGCCTGGGAGTGTCAAGCATTTTGAATGCCTATCTCGGGAGTGTCTGTATGTAGGGTAAGGATTTTTTCTTTGATAATAGACTTGTAAGGTTATATTTTTGACAGTGTTAATTCGTAGAAAATTATCCTTTCATAATATGACGACGAATTACATTGTGCAGAGTTGTTGGAATATTTTGATGTTATTTTAAGCCAGCGATAATGTATTTATCGTATAATATAGTATCTTAAGTGCCTAAGCGGACCAAATTATTTAAGGCTTTTATCATGATTATTGGAGGCTTGTTTCGTCGTTTATTATTATAGTTCCTATGTCATCCATCTATTCACATGCTTTCCAAAAATCGATTTCATCGTGCTTCATAGGAGATAATTTGCTATTTTTAGTAGGTGGGTTGGTAGTCGTATTATTTATTATGTTAAGATATTATCAGGAAGATGCTGTTACCCAACTCTTACGACACCCATTGTACGACAGTAGGGTAGTGGATTCTCTCGCCCTAACTACACGTCGTTCGCATGCGCAGACACTTAAAATTAAAAAATCATATAACTTTTACGTAGGTATATTACGTATCAAAATCCACTTAATACTATCACTAAACGATAAAACAGGACTAATGATTTCTTATATTTACGCGAAGACTACACATTAAATGAAACAAATTCTTACGGATTTTATCGCGTTTAATTTAACTTTTTAATTCCCAACGTTTCGGGTGCTTTACTGCACCCATGGTCACGACTGAGATGACTTCTGACTGAGAGACCTTCAGTTTTTGAATATTTATTTTTGGTCCGATTTACGCAATTACAACTATATCATATTATATACTAAAATTAATATTCAAAACTGAAGGTAGTCGGGCTAACTATGACATCGGGACTTCAAACACCTCAGTCCCCTCCTTGAACATGGGTGATGTAAAGCACCCGAAACGTTGGGAATTAAAAAGTTAAATTAATCGCGATAGAATCCGTAAAAATAAGTTTCATTTAATGATAAAACAGGAGTATAATAATAATATCTACCGGCGGTAATATTCCCGCTAAAACTCGAGGGTAGTCGGTAAGGTTAGAGTTGTTGGTGCAGGTACCGACGCGCGGAGGGGTGCGCGGAGGGTGGCGGGGGCTCGGGCTCGGGCTCGGGCTCGGGCGAGGAGTGCAGCACGGGAGTGCGGCTGCAGCAGTTCTTCGAGCGGCTGGGGCTGGAGGCGCGGGAGTACGACGCGCTGGTGCTGGACGCGCCGCCCGACAGCCCCGTCTTCTTCTCCTCCGCCTCCACCGTCGACTCCACGCAGCTGCCGCCCGCCGCCGACTACACGGTACTCACGCGGCTATTTAAACCGACACCCGAACTACGGCAATACGTAGTAGACCCATGTTACACGTGGTAGAGCCACGCTGTAGATACATTATCGTTGTAGCACGAATGGGTCGGCTCAACAGGGATAATACCACACTCTCACAGAATACCAGCGTAAAATAGCAGCTTAATGCTGCTGTGTTTCATATCGTGAGTGATCTGTGACTGGTCAGGTGGACTGTGTGCTCGTTTATCAAAGCTTATGCAATGTATGTATGTGTGTGTGTGTGTGTGTGTGTGTGTGTGTGTGTGTGTGTGTGTGTGTGTGTGTGTGTGTGTGTGTGTGTGCGTGCGTGTGTGCGTGCGTGCGTGTGCGTATGCGTGTGCGTGTGCGTGTGTGTAGTAAGTAAATGCTGTAGCTCATAAAAAATCAAAATACCTTTATGATTATTAATTTTTGGTCCAACTTACGCAATATGAGATCACAATATCGTTAAATATTGTAGTGATATGTTTTAGTTTAAACTTTTAATCACCTCAGTTCACTCACTCCTAGGCTTGTAACTATCTGAATCGTACTCACTGTCAATTTCACAATGTAAACTGTATCCACTTAGCATGTAGCTTCAGGTCTTACGTTCTTACTTACGTTCTCTAAATCACAACAAGGTCCATTGTCTTAGCTCGAAAGTTAAGTATGAGCAAAGTCAAAGTACGATTTATAATAGATCTTACCCTTAGTAGCATTAACACTTCCCAACCAAGCTTTGTCAATTTTTGTTGAGTGGCCAAAGATGTGTGTGGTCTGGCGTTATCACGATGAAAGGCCACACCTTTTCTGTTGATCAATTCCGGCAGTTTTTTCCCAAGATTGAGCCATTAGTTGTTGGCAATAGAGAACCGAATCGATGATTTTGAGAGGCGGTAAAATCTCATAATAAACGATACCCTTCCAATCCCACAACACATACAGCATCACCTTACTGCATTTATTTATTATTTATTGTTAATCCGGGTTTCGCTACAGTCTGTGGAGCTTGACTTCCCTTTGACCATGATCTCTTTCGCACGTCCTTGTTATGGGTGATCCACTTAATGATCAATTTTTTCAAATATGGTTCGGTTTTATTACGTGTCAATAGAGAATCGCAAATGAGTACACGACTCATTAGGTTTCTTTCAGTAAGCTCGTGTGGTACCCAAATATCGAGCTTTTTGTATAGCCAGACTTTTTCAAATGGGTCAAAACTTTTTTGTGGTCAATCCTCAATTCCTCGGCTATGTCGTAACTACTAATATGCCGATCTTGTTCCACTTTTCCAAAAATGGCATCGATTTAATCCGTATGAGGGACCAGAGCGAGCCGCATGTTTGACATCAAAATTCCCGAACTGAAAACGCTTGAACCACCAACTTTGTGCTACTCTTACTGACGTTGCATTTGGTCCATAAATGTCACAAAATTTTTTA
Organism: Parnassius mnemosyne; assembly: GCA_963668995.1. Lineage (NCBI taxonomy): Eukaryota > Metazoa > Arthropoda > Insecta > Lepidoptera > Papilionidae > Parnassius > Parnassius mnemosyne. Next base: position 17,943,234 of record CAVLGL010000086.1, on the reverse strand, counting down.
TCCCGGCTTGTGGCACATTTTTCCCTTTTTTGTAGTAAAACTACAAAATGTATGGAATTTCTTCGTTAGATTCATTCATTTTGGCGGACAGATTTTTCAAACACTGCGGTAAAGTGTTTTTTTACTTTTTATTTTTCTTTTTTTTTTAATGTCCTATATATATTGATATTAAAACCAGCCAGATACAAACAGTACAACCAAAGAGATTTTTCTTCAATTTTATACAAACAAAATACGAATAAACTTTTTCCCCGACCTATTATGTTGATAGCGAGCCAAATTATGTTATCAGTTCATTTTGTAATTTAAATCCACTTATGTCATACAATAAAGCATGTGTTGTATGTTACAGGTGCAAGGTCCCGGAGTACAAAAACAAATATACCGTAACACAGAGCCGCCGAGCGTAGTGGAACGAAACGCCCGCATCATCAAATGGCTGTGTCAGTGTCGTAAAACACAAATGCAAGCTCCCCAGTAGTGACTATATAGATAAACTAAAATTTATATATTTTTCATAATTATAATATTTTATAGTCAATGATCTTAAAACAGAACTATAAAAACTGTAAATTTTGAAAATTTATATATTTAATTATCGATTACCTAACACCAAATGGAATTAACGCAATAATAATTTATTGTTTAAAAGCATTTTTAATTGTTTTTTTATTAAAATAATGCATTTTATTTGATAAACCATTGCCTTTATGCTTGAATCTCATCTCTTGTGACGATATAGTTAATTTTAGGTGATATGTGTGTGTGTGTGTGTTATAAAAAATGTAGGCTGTGTTCATAATATTTGAGGAACGTAGAAAATGTGAGAGGCTCAAACTTAAGAGACAAATCTTTACTAACTTAAGAATTACAAAATATATAATATATATTCATACATAATAATTATGTCAATTCGATAAATATGACCCTTAAAGAAATCACTCATAAGTCATTCGAACTTTTCAAAGTAATGGGACGTAGGTTCAACTGATGTTATTGAGTTCATGTAGAGATATTCCAATTTTATTACCTTTACATAATATAATACGATACTAACTTACAGTATAAACAACATTTGACAATGATAATAATGCATTAAATTAACTTCTAGTTACATACACGCAGTGTACATACACTATGTTTGTATGTGTGGCTATGATGAAATATGGTCAGTAGAAGAGACGAAAGTCAAATATACTGAAGGTTTAAAGCAGCAATTAAGACGCGCCCGATGCTGTTTTTTAAATTTTTATTTATTTTATGAAAATACAAATTAACTGTTGAAACAAACTTGTTCTATTATAGACACAGTGGCGTAGCTAGGCGTGGGCGAAGTGGGCCCTCGCCCACGGCCTCGCTTTTAAAGGAGCCTCGCGAGACCCCTTAAATGTGATGTCCCCAGACTTTACCACAGATGACTAATTAACTGATTCGTTGCGGCACCAATTTTCGACAACTTTTAGTTGTGGCACAAAAATTCCTTCTTTCTGTCATGAAATATTTTACTTCTTTAGACCTAATTAAGTTTATTTGACATCAAACATCGGTTACAAACGGAAGGATACTTGTTTTTAGTGGGTAACTACGTGTTTTTCTATGTGTTTTCTTTGAAATTGAGAGTAAGTGACTTTTTTTATGCAGAGATTACAAACCTTTTGTACTATTTTTTTGTGTTATTAAAAGTCATTTATATAAGTAGGTACAGCTAAATCACCCTGGAAAATCTTGGTCCTTATTAAATTAAATTTTCACCTAATAATAACATTTGTAAATATGAAACAATCAAGATTCTCAATTTGGAAAAAAAAATAAGGTTTATGATTCATTGATATTTACAAATGTTAAATATTATTTAATGTTAAACAAATGTAAAAGTAAAATCGATCTGAAAATGTCTAATTAGTAAGAATAGCAAAACAAGTGTTTTCAAAAGGAAACAAACGCCGGCGCTATACGGCGGCGGAATGACAAAAGACTATTTATTAGCGAACTTTTTTTATGCATGAACGGTTTCAAACTGTTTCAAGCAAAAATAAACCTTATACTATAATCACAAGAGCATATGGTACTTCGTAGGTCTATTCGGTCATATGATAGTAATAAGACGGCAGTTCAACCATTTTAAGCAAAATTTAACAATAAGACAAACGCATTATTTTTTTTTAACAGGAGACTTTTTTTCCAGAAATTTATTTATAACTCGAGTTTGTGAGCGATCGCAATTAGTGCTATTATTTGTTACTTATTAGACTATTTTCCAACAACATGATTGAAAACCCACAAAGTAAAAAGAGTACATGTACAAGTTAAAAAAAGGTTGTCAACCCCTAAAAATTTCAAATTTTCAAAATATCCAGAAACGAAGCCGCAGGCATGAACTACTTGTAAAATAATAAATATTTTGTTCTGAATAATATTAGTTATTTTAGATTTTTTTAAAGACACGACTCGCGTGTCATACACAAAAAGTACCCGCACTGAACCGGTTAATTTGATCACTTACGCTCGAAAAAGAGCATCACAAATGTAAAAGCGTGTTTGTTTGGGGTCTCGCTAGAAGTTCCTCTTAAGTACGACTGAGAGGCCATTGTAAATTTGTAACTACCTTCAAAAATTGCAACCGTTAGATTGACGGAATACGAGACATGTCAGGAATTAATAGCTGTGAGTAGGCATATGTCGTGTCAAAGCATGTATGTATGGTAGGATGGATTTATTGAGTAGATCTTGGGAACGAAAGAAAAGAGGCCTCGCTGATGCGACTTCGCCCATGTTTATATCAGTTCCACGCTACGTCTCTGTACAGACATAATATATGCAGACGTATGTATGTATGTATTAAAAAAAGGTTACGTTTTTTAAACTTTTTTTGCGTGTTTGCAATTTGGAATGCACAAAAATGAAAACATTTGAATAACAACGCATCGTACAAATAATGGGATATAACCCTTTCAATATAACGGTAGGTACACAGCGTGTACGATAATTAATGTATGTGGCATATTATGTACATGTATTTTTGGAATTTTCAGCATCCATTTTTATTTTTGTATAAAAATTTTAAAATTATTTTAATGTCAAGGGGTTTTTGTCTGTCTGTCTGTCTGTCTATATGAACGGAAATTATTGAATCTATCGCCATAAAATTTACATAGATTGTATAATATAATAATATTGGGACCAAGTTAGTTTTTGTTTGAGTAAAACATCTCTCCTGGTTCCAAAGAGTTGATTTTATTGTTTTGCATTCACGAGGACGAAGCCGTGGACACAGCTAGTGAAGCTTTGAATGTTTATGTGTGATCAAAATGATAATAATATAAAAAATGAATCATATTTTTATCTCCATACCTACGTACAATTTGCGAACTTACCCTTGTAATGGACTGAAATCGTTATAAATTCCAAATTAATCCTATTTTATCGATAGTGTGGCTATGATTCCGGTTTTTACTGTAAAAATGTATTTATAGCTCAATTGATTTGTTAAAATTTACGATCAACCTGTTATTTATTAGTAATATAAACCAAAAAATATTAAAATTTTATGTTACATAAGTTATAATTACACTAAGCCTGTATCAGCTATTTAATTAAATGTTGCATTTATGTATTTCAAAGTTTATATGAACGTATGAGGTTGAGTTGCAGCATTGAGTATGTTTATTAATATTATAATAATAATTATAGTTATTCCATTTCACGATGAAGGTTTGACTATGGTCGTTGTTAGCCGTGCACATACACATTGTGTAGGCCTCGGGAGCGCTCAGTCACGATCGCGAGTCGAACGAATCGCAGTTACACACACACAGACGCGCCTATCGGTACAAGTCACTACACTACGTCACACAATCAAGGCGAAACCTTCATCGTGCAATGCAATAACTATACTATGTTTTGATCGAATCGAGTTATATTCGATTGGTTCGTGTTCTGTTGGAAGGTCGTATGCAGCAGAAATTACTAAAACCTAAAGGAAACATGAAGTTGTTAATCTTAAATTGGGCGAATTTCAAAAGTTGCTCCATTTACACCTCTACAAATATTTTGTCGTATGAATTCTTAATATAGTAATTTTCGTCTCTATTGTATTCATGTTTTTGTATAAAATGTTCCTGTTACGGATTTGTCATCATTCTTAGCTTTTAATGTGTTTAAATCTGTATTCTATATTTCTCTGTCGATTTTAGATTAAGTTACGAAAATGTTATTGCTATATATAGTATAAATATATTCGATTTTAAGTGATAGAGGTTGACGCCTCTGCGTCTAAATTTCTTTACGAATATTTCCTGCTGGAAACACCACAAAAAATGATAAAGAAAAATTCTAGAATACTAAATACAGGTCTCATTTTCACGATCGTTGCCTTTATTTATTATAATAAAAATAAAAAAAATTGTAAGTAAAATCATTATTACAAATACTTCACATACGCTTACCAATATGAGAATGATAGTGAAGGAGATATTTATTTCAAATTATAGATGCAAACGTCACTAAAATATTAGATGTTACATTTTGACATCTGCTTTTGTGGAATTTAATTTTAACTGACACACAATGTGAAGGCATTGGACATCATTTCATAATTATTGAAATGGAAGCTTTTGAAGCAATTTATGTTTTTAAACATATTTCGCTTTTACACTAAAAATGATATAATTGACTCTAGTAACACAAATATGAAATAATTATAGACAATATAACGTAAACGAAAGGAATTTTAATATTAATGCATAATAATTATATTTAAAATAGTTCAAAATACCATAGTACATAACATAGCGCAACAACATATTACAATTGTAAATACTCAACGACCGGATTTTCGCCATAAACGAGTTACACGTGGATTAGGCTAGAACTGCAACAAGCTCACACATGTTATGCATATTATGCTGATTTAAATGCTCATGCAAGTTATATGGGGACTTGAGACTTGAGCTGCATTAAACCCACTTGACACGACGTCATTCCCATTCATATGTCATCCTGTCATCCATATGTGTGAAATATTAAAGGGGCTAAATGTAATTCAAGGTGTTATACAGTTAATGCATTTTTGAACACTATATGAACCTAGCATTAACTTGGCAACAGAAGTCTTATTGAGGAAATGTGTTAATTTGTTTCGTACTTGAATTAACTCAGATAATCATGGTTGTTTGCTTCCCGCGAGTTTACTTTTCCTTATATTTTCCTTGTTCGATGAATTGTATACATTCGTAAAGCTAAAACAGTACACGTTAATTTTTACATATTTTTTTGGCTAACCTTACAAGTAATATTTATGGAAAATATCATGGCTAACCATAACTAATCTTTTATGGTTAGCCAAAATGGCATGCTTCGTTGTAAGTTCCCGCCAATTTCCTTATCTGTATTTTTATCATTGCAGAAAATAGGTAGCATGAACTGATATTATACAGATGCTACCTCCAATCGTGTGTTCCGAGATATCATAGCGTATTCTGTGATATAATAAAATCAAATAACGTGCCCCTGCGTGTTTGTGAATTTGACATTTGATATGTAACTAACTTTAACAAATTGTTAAACTTTAGCATTTTAAATAGTTTTAATGTTAAATTTGATAGAAAACTAAAAAACCTGTTGTGTAAATTGAGTACATCGACCAATTTATTTATTAAATGTTTTTAAACTGTCGAACCGCGCAAAACTTAATTTGTTGTTTTTCTATACGAGATATTTAATTAGTGTGTTAAAACAATAACTCTTGTGTACAAGTTAACATACATTTGCTCTTTTTTTTATAAAATATAAATTAAAATATTGAGCTATTTAAAAAAATTACTCAATTTGCACAAAAGGCTTTAAATGTTCAAAGTCTGGTCACTAATAAAGCGTAAGATTAAATTACTTCACTTCTGTTCCCTTACAATTATGTAATGTAGCGTTACAGTATTAGATAGTTTAGCATTCGATGCTTCCATTATTTGTGTACATAAGATTTACGTACATTGTTAGAGATTTATCGAAATGAATGAAATATAATATTATGATCTGATGGTGTTTTTTTAATATTACTTGATTCACCTTTCACTGTTTTTGCAGGTTAATGATTACTTTCTTTAGCAGATTTAAATTTACGAAAAGCAATAAACCAAATCTACCTACAATACTTACCTATGACATATGTATGTACTAATGTAAACCTTACCTTTTCTACTTCATAGTCACATGTTCATGTTTGTTCTCACGGATATATAAAACTAAGATGAATGAGGGCATCTACGACTTTTGTCACCAGGGCGGCGCCACTTTACAGTGAGGTAAAATATTTGACAGATTTCATAGCGTGGACGATAATTTCTTAGGAAAATGTAAACTTTAAGGCTTCTTTCCGTATCATTAGTTATATTTTATATTAATTAGATTAGAAATTAATAATCCAAACTATAATAACTAAAAGTAGAAAAATTAAAAACACGAGTTATAAAGTGCAAAAAATTAAAAATCAAACCACTGACGCATTGTGTTGTATATTAATATAATACTCTAGATAATGATAAACTATTATTTAAAACTAATTTCTCAATTAAATGACACTGTAACAAAAAATATTACCTCAGTCATAACTAGCGACATCTGGTGAGTGGAAGAATATAAGCCCTCATTTTTAAATACGACAGAATATAGTATACCATAGTATTAAATGAAATGAAAAATAGATAAAAAGCAGCATCTTCAGCAGTGGACTTTTGATCGGCTTTATAATAAGCGAATGAATAAAAACATCATAATGATTACCGCCCTTCACAAGTTCCGTGCTGAACATAGACCACTCCCAAGGAATGCCACAAAACAAGGTGCTGATCCAGAGCTACCTGTATTCATTGACTTCTTGCATAGTTCATATCTAACTAGATATTTGCAACTAGTGGGGAACCACCACACACTTCGTTTACCGGCTGCCACTACAGAAACTCTCCAATCAGTTGTCTGTTCTTCACGCTATATGTCCATTGCTACTTCAGCTTACTAATACGTTGGGCTATGTCGGTTACTCTGGTTCTACTGCGGATGTCCTCATTACAACGTTTTTCACACAAAAAAAAATCGAGCGTACCCTTCCAGTAGCTTGCTGAACGACTAAGCTTCCGCATTCAGCCAGCAGTGAAGGACCACATCTCACATTTCTGTGTTAGCACTACTTGTTCGGAAGGCTGGAAGTCGTCAAGTCTGAGTGGGCGATTATGAATGACTATTGTGTGATAAGTACGTACGTACGTAACCTCTAGGTATGGTAGGACCTATTTTCTGCCTAGTAATCCGTTTAGGTAGGAATCAACCTCTTCGAACGGGTTCCCCGGAGGGGTAGGGGCTTAATAGCCGTGATTTGGTCACCCACGGTGAACAAAGAGGAACCCACTCAGCGGGCCCATAAGTATAGGGCCTGCCCGAGGCTCTATTAGTGGGCTCGCCTAGCCCACTCTGAGCGTTTTGGACTGTCATGGAAGGAGTGTCCTCTCCCACTTTCCGTCGCAGCAAAGATGGAGTCGCGGGAAAAGTGAAATGTTAGTAAGGCGATGTGATACTCGCCCTATCCTCCACGACTCTGGCGGGCCACACCGTTTATGCGGTGGCGGTGGTGTAGCGGGCACAGAATAATTAATAGTACTACGTACGGAAGTTGCACTACTTTGATGTTCACTACTTGCCGACGTTTTAATAGCCTACATAATTATTTTAAAGTAGATAAATCACGCACGCAAGCTAAATTAAACCTCATCACAACGCGCGAGTGTCCGTATGGCTTTGCATCTTTTTCCCCCTCCTACGTCACGGACCAGTGGCGTAACTAGGCGTGGGCGAAGTGGGCCCTCGCGCACAGCCCCGCACATTAAGGGGCCTCGTGAGGATCATTAAATGCGATGAACCCAGACTTTACCACAGATGACTAATATATTTGATCACTTTTACTTTAAAAGCGTGGTTGTTTGGGGCCAGGCAAAAAGCCCCTAAGTGCAAAGGCCGTTGTAACTATCTTCAAAGACCGTTAGATTGACGGAATACGAGACTTGTCAGTAATTAATAGCTGTGAGTAGGTATGTCGTGTCAAAGCATGTTTGGTAGGATATATCTATTGGGTAGATGTTGGGAACGAAAGAAAAGGGGCCTCGCTGATGCGACTTCGCCCACGTCTATATTAGTCCACGCTACGCCTCTGTCATGGGCGATATTTCGTGGTTACAGAGCACTTTCAACAAAGAGTAAAAAATACAGTACGTGTATTGTACGTTTTGATTATTAATTTAATTTACAACTGTTTTACTTTAATGTATTGTCTTTTTATACCGTCTTTAAACTAACTGATATCAGTTTTAAGAGTGGAAAAAACTCTAAATGTAACGTAAAATTTAAGTAAATGCTGGAAGGTAAAGTGATAAAATTAATATTTGTTAATAATTTTAGTAAATTATTTGTTGGTTTTATCATTATTGTGTTTTCAAAATTGTTAATGAATGAATTTTCTATAATATACATATAAATTACACTAAGACATAAACAACTATTTTATGCTATAACTAAATGTACTCAGTCGTAAACAAAAATATTTACTCAAGTACATATTTATAAAAAATCTATTTACATAAACAGTGTTAAAAAACTAGTACGTCGCTCGCTTAAAACGCACTAGCCCTTACTGCGTATGAAACGTGAGGTTCCGCGCGATTGTAGGCATTTATTTCACGCAGGTATCAAGAGATCCAAATAAAGAGGGGCTGCCCGCAGGGTGGAGTTCTTTCACCTCTCCTGTGGAATATGGTTATAAATGAACTAATCAGCAAATTAAATTCGTTGGACAATGTCGCCGCTGTCCACCACCAGATGCCGCCACGCTCGCCGTCGACGATAGAGTGCGCTGAGGCGCCATGCTGCCCTCCCGAGGGGGGCATACCCCTGCCCGCGCCGGCCACTACAACCCGGACAATGAAGCAGAGGGAACAGTAGATAGAAGGCAACGAGGACATTCGTCGTGCATCGTCGCCGACCGCCCGGGAAGACACCCGCGCCGAAGAGCCACCGAGGGGCCACGCCGATTGCAGTACGAAGTCAAAGAAGACTATTCGCCCCAATAGAAAAATTTTCAAGGCTCGTGAAGAAGTATTGAAGATTAAACTGGAACTCGCACAGATCTCCTTACAGATGGCTGAAGAGGAAGATAAGTCGGACGACTATGTTGAAGATGGTTACTCCAAAAATGAGTACGTCCGATCTTGGCTGGAAAATTCCGTAGCCAAACAGAAGCCAACTCAAGTCATTTTATTTTTGGTGAACTTTCGTTCTTTAATTTTGAACAAAAGTTTATTTATTTAAAAATTTAATTAATACAAAAATTTTATTAAAAATTAAAATTAAAATAATTAATTTACCCTGCTGCTATTGTAGCGCCACGCCACCCTAATTTAACGCTTTTCCACGGACACTTTTTCATACACGAAGATTGTCCTCCTTACCTTTACCCTCCATAGTAGCAAGCTAAACTTGACCGCCGGTGGATTGTTGCTCTCGCTTTATCATAAAGCGACCCGGGCCACCGGCGGACCGGAGTAGCCATAGCCGTTTTTTCTCGTTAACTCGAGTTAGATCTCCCTAACTCGAGTTTGCGTTGGTTGTGCATGAACGAATCAAGCGAGCCAGGGAAAGAGTAAGAGTGCGATTCGTGCATTGTGTACGCGCTTTGTGCTACAAAGAGAATTAGCTACAACCAAAATAATTTGTTTGTACAGATTTACAGTAAATGATTGGACAGCTATCAGCTATTCATGGTGACAACATCATCGGAACCCAGTGGCGGATTTACACATTTGCCGCCAGTAGGCTATTCTAATTTTGCCGCCCCTACCTTTCTTCTACAATTCGATGCCCTAGTTCACAATCATATAAATTACAATTTGTTGTCAATGAAACTGTAACTTCATGATTTGTGCATAATCTTTTTAATTACACCCCCCTTTTCTCGTCATTAATATAATTATTGTGAACTAGTAAATCGATCAACGATTTAGTTAAGATTGCACAAGAAATAGCTTTTGGCTATATTACTGAGATAATAAAAGCTCAATCATGTACTTCTAATAAGGAGGGGTAAGATATGCCTTAATATTACTTAAACGTTAAACGTTATTAAATAATTTTTATTGTGGTTACTTACAGTTTAAAAGTAATATATTCAATTACATGTAGAAAGTTTAACAACACCTTTTTGCGTGAATTAAATTTTCTATTCGCAAAATAATCATTAATCGTCGGATGATATCTTGTTCATTAATTTTGAGTTCTAACTCTATGCACAAAATAGCTAAGGTGTTTAGCTTTTCTTGACTTTAGGTAGTTTAGTTTACGATGGGCTGTTTTTCACAACTCCACGACTAAGCGCGTATTTTGCGTGTGGACAGGAACAATGTAATTATTCGAGCGATGAAATCTCCCCGAAGAAGTTCAACAGTCCTTTGATGTTGCAAGTAACTTCAGGGACTGATCCCGGCGTGCCGAGATGTTGACTTTAGGTAGATCTTAGATAATTTTTCAGTCATTTCGCTTCGCTTACTTAAAATTAAACACCCGAAAAATTTGTCACTGGTGTACATAAATCCATGTGAATATGAACTGCTATATCCAAGTTTAGATAAACATTTTGAAAATTCTGGTTCCACAGGAACGAAGATAAAATTTTCAATGATTCAGAATCTGGTTTCATCAAAATTCTTTCAGAAGAAAGGTGGCATTGAAAATGTATGAATTTTTGAACTAAGTCAGTCTCTAAATCATTAGTATACATTTCTTCCAAGATAAGGGCTTTTTCTCTAAAGGCTGATCTTGATGGTGTTGTTGATTTTGGTCCGAAATCAAAAGTTTTTTGAACCAACACCTACCGTTTTTCTAATTCAGATACGACTCTATCAATGAGGACGAGAAATGTATTAGCCCTAAAAGTATCACTCGAAGTCATTCTCATTTCTTTATCAGGTGTCTTATCATATAATTTTTTCCTTTCCGGTTGTATTTTCCCCACGTCTTTTGTATATTGCTTTAACACGCTTAATTCGATATTTTTTTCTTGGAAATACTTAAAAATTTCTCGTTCAGCTACAAAGAACTGAAGAAGCGACAAGCTTCTGTGCAACATTCAGCAGCCGCAGTTGCCACTACATTTTAAGAGAGGACAGAGCAAGGAACGAAAAAAAGCAAAAGGTGCTTGGCTTTGAATCTATGCCATTGTACACACACCAGACATGTTTGCGGCATTATCATACTACGGCAAGAACCCTCTTGATAACGTTTTTCCAAAAAGTAATCTTCCAAAAAAATTGTGCCAGAGAAATATTAGTACGTATTAGAAATCGCACCAGCATTCAACCGAGGCAGCTTTTCTTTTGGTTTTGAAGTAAATACATCTATCTGTTTCAAACTCAATGTCAACACGCAGCGTACGCCTTTAACAGTAAGATCCTGCTGCGGCTCCCACAGCGGCCCCGCCTCGATCGTTCAGTCAATTCATCAGCGTTTACGTAGATAATATACTACATAGGGCAGGCATTTTGATCAAACACACTTAGCAAACGGTCATGTCACTCGTTTCCGCGCCACAACCAACCGCAAATTGTAGGAAAATTTATCCACCAAGTGAAAAATGAAAAAGTTTTAGCCCCTAATTCGCCGCCCCTAAAATCTTCCGCCCTAGGCGCCAGCCTACTCAGCCTGCTGGTAAATCCGCCACTGTCGGAACCGTATTCATTGACGGAGCTTTGAACGGAGAAAGGGTTGTTAATCTACTAAATGATACGGTGTCAGAATACACAAACAACTTAAACGTCCATCGATACCAACGAATGTGGTACCAATTATATGGCGCGCCAGCACACTCTGTAACAACAGCCAGGCTGTGGCTAAATGACACGTTTGGTGCACAATGGATTGGTAGGTTTGGACCTCGTAGGTGGCCAGCAAGATCGCCAGACCTCACGCCACTCGATTTTTTTTCTGGGTTGTATTAAAGACGATGTGTACGCGGAGAACGTGGATTCGGTGGAACAATTACGCCATCGAATAATAAATGCGTTTGAGAAATTGAGGGAAATGGATATAAGTGACAATTTATTTTCAAATGTGCGGGAAAACATGAAACGCCGTTTAACTCTTTGTATCCGCCAACACGGTGGTCTCATAGAAAATAAGAAAATTTAAAAGAAACACAAATAAAAGTATTGATTAGTGATGACAGTAATGATGTGTATGATTAACTAATAGTAACAAGAGAGGGTGATATGATAAGTGTTTGACAAAGCACCTCCGCTGTAAGTACTCTCCGTTGCCGCTTCTTTGATAATAAGCGGTCAAAGAATCGGACCGATTATGAGTAGGTACAAGACGCGTTGCGCGGTTGTCAGCACGCGAAGCGACGCCGATGAAAATAAATATCATTGTTCTTCTAAGTTTTCTTCTGTGAATCGTTTTTACAGCTTGGCACTGCACATTTCACCATGGTAACTTAAAATTCAAACAAATACCGTCGAGAGAAACCATTGACCTAGTAGTAGGCCAATGAGAGCAACAATTAACGCACGTGATCTTTCGTGATTAATAACGTGGCCCTTGCCATTTAATACCCGTGCTTACTGTTAACGCGCGCTCTATAGCTTGCTTATAATTATCGATTTTTATACAACATACATAAAAATTATACGATTTTTCGTATTAAATGAACTATTAGTGGAAATGATAAATGAAGTGCTCCAATGTTGATTTCAGTCTGCTTAGGTGCTTTAAGAACTTTATATGGGGTATGTTCCGATATACACTGTCACCACTGTAAGGTGTGATGTCCATTCAGTATACTGTGAAGCCATTCCTTTTTAGTTTGCTATACTGGTTACTGTTTAAAACGAAACGCAGTCCAGTATACTGTCACACCCATTTTTAGACACAGTTTTCCAATGAAAAAATTTACCATGTATACGTTTTCTGTTCAACAAAAAAAAATTACTTGAATGTTGTTGCTTTTAAAACTGAATGTCCGAGTTTATTTGAATAACAATATAATAACAACCATCCTTGGAAGCTGTTCCTAGGGTACTGCGGGAATTTACTGGCAGTCCATAACGGAACAAACTTTTCATCGGTGAGAGCACAGCAGTGCTCGCAGTGTTTATCGGAACACACCCAAGTGTCGTCGTAATCATCTGTGAAAACACGTCAAACTAGGCTGTATATGCTTAAGTATCTTTGCCTGTAAATAAAAAAAAGAACGTCATCACTGTCATTCGTCATAAAAAATTATCAGGCTGTATGGCTTCGTTCCTTTGCCTGCTCTCTCGAGCGAATAATAAAAACAACAACAACAACAATCATAAAAAAATTATTTACAATTTCCTGTATAGGACAGTTACTATACTCTTTGTTTACAATTGACAAGTACCGTAACGCGCCGTGTGACGTCACTTTCGAAGTCCAAAATTTTTTAACTTTGTTTATAATTTACCTGATTAAAATAAGCCCTATAAATTAATATATAGAGATTTGAAATAATTTTCGTTTCACTAACCAGTTTTACTATTTATTATAGTAGTGAAAGTAAGAACAAAATATATTGCGTCATAATTCATAATTATTGGTTGTAAAAAAATAACACAGAATATCCAGAGAGTTTCTATGTTATTGGATGAAGATTTTTCTACGATGCCATCCGATAAGCGGCCCAGACGAGGTCTTAGCGATGCTGACGATGAAGATGAGGATTATAGAAGAAGGAGAGACAGAAATAACGAGGTACTTTTAGTGTTTCATAAATCTTAAAAGCCTTTTGCCTTTCCTGCTGATTGCTATATTTACCGAGTAAAATATTATGAAAAAAGAACCTATATAAATGCTGTGATTATGACTAATGATTGTCAGATCTATATTAGAGTATGTTTCTCAGACAGTCATAATATCGAACGGATTCAAAAAAATTTGTTTCCCATTTAAATTTCAAATTTAGACATTTTGGCTTTTCATATCGTGATTGCATATTTTACGGTCTGTTAATGCTTGAAGAAAGATGTACTCTGCTGGATACGGGATTTTATTCAATATTTTACATGGAGGAATTGACTGCCCTGACTTATTAGCTTACATTAAATTTAACAGTGGTTTTTTTCAACAGTGGTAGAGCCACGTGACGGCTTTTGCTGTCGCACGGATGGGCGGGCTCGAACCGGGGTACCACACCTCACAGAATACCAGCGTGAAGTAGAGGTTTACCTCTGCGTTTCGCTTGGTGAGTGCAGGTGGCCGGAGGCCCTTTTTACTGGAAATGAGGCATTCCATCTTAGTCCTCACGGGTGACAACGCATCTGCATTTTGATTTGTAATAGAGGATTGATGTAGATATCTATGGGCCGCAGCAACCACTTACCATCAGGTGGACTGTGTGCTCGTTTGTCACCCCTATCCCATAAAAAAAAAATAACATCCCAATGAAACATACCAGACATACCAGAAACTTAATGTTTTACATCCCCTTTCACCCGGCCAATTATGGCAAAAATGGTGTTCTGACGCACTACCTAATGCGTAAAAAAGAAAACTTCGAAGAAAAAATTTTGCTCAATTATTGATCCTTTTAATAGTACTAAAAGTGGATTCGAAAATAAAAGTAACAAGTTTTTACTTACTACAGTTGAAAGTAATCAGTAAATTGTAATTAAAAAGGTACTTAAATTATTATTTGTGCCCTTGTTTAATTCTGTAATTCTTTCATTATTATAAATGTATATGTTGTACATACATAATACATAAACACTCACGCCTGTCACCCAGAGGGGTAGGCAGAGATTATAGACTTCCATTTGGCACGATCCTGACACACCTCTCTCGCTTCCTCCACATCCATATACCTACGCATACACGCTCGTCGGTTAAAGGTACTCTTGATTTGGCCCATTTTTAATATATCGCCAATTTGGTCGATAAACTTTCGCCTAGGGCGACCCTTCCCGACTATGCCGTTCACCTCTGCAACATAAATTTGCTTTGTCACTCTTTCCTCATTCATTCTTTCTACATGGCCAAACCACCGAAGCATTCCTTTCTTAATCCTGGTCACGACATCATCTTGCAAACCACACTCTTCTCTTATTAAACAATTTCTCACTCTGTCATTCAGCTTCATCCCTAACATACTCCTTAATGACCGCATTTCTACAGCATTTATTCTACTCTCATGCTTCTTCTGCCACACCCAACTTTCACTACCATACATTAAAGTAGGTACTAACACAGCATTGTGAATACATGCCTTTTTGGACACATTCTGACTTTTCACAATAGAGTGTAGAGCCCCATTCACTCTATTTCCTGCATTCACTCGTCGTTCTATATCCTTATCATATCTACCATCCCTGCTAAACACACATCCCAAATATACAAACTCATCTACTTGCTCTACCAACTCCCCTTCTATTCTTATTTCACATATCGTTTTGCTATCTTCTCTTTCAAAAACCATAACTTTCGTCTTACTTGCGTTCACTTTCATTCCCTTTTCTTTTAATGTCCTGTTCATTAATGTAACCATCATTTGCAACTCGGCTGCCGACAATGCAAGTATGACTTGATCATCGGCATACAAAAGGCATTTGACGGTTAACTCACCCATTCTTAACCCGCATTCTTCTACTTTCATATTTTCCAAACAACTGTCCATAAATAGGTTGAACAACCACGGGGAAGCCACACAGCCCTGTCTGACATCTTTATGGATGCCAAACCAGTCAGAGTAGGCCCCGTTGATCCTGACACAAGCACTAGAGTCCCTATATAGAGACTTCAATGCCTGTATCAGACCAGGGGTCAACCCAGATGAGTTCAGTGTTTGCCATAACACATCCCTGTCCACTCTGTCATAAGCCTTCTCCAAGTCTATGAACGCCCAAAAAACTTTTTGGTTTTTGGCCAAAAACTTCTCCGCGATCATGCGCATGGAAAAGACCTGATCCGTACATCCCATTCCCTTTCTAAATCCCGCTTGCACATCCCAAATTTTTCCATCAGTTTCTTTCATAACTCTTTCAATTAGTAGTAGTAGTGTATATGTTGTATGTGTATCTATGTCTTTATCTATTTTCTATAATAACAATATCACCAAAATATATTTGCATTTATATATTTATATGTGTGTGTTTTTTACGAGTACATAAGTTACATTCCATTAGTTTTATTAGCTCTTTTCGGTCATCAGTACCACTAATAATATTGATAATTACTTTGTGGTAAGGATATATAGAAATAAAATTCTTACAGCTTTAGTGACCGGTTGTCACAATATATGCCCTCTGAAGTTCCCTATGAAAAGTTTGTCTGGAAGAAACCTCTTCCAAAGTAACATATTTATTTTAAATTGTACTAACTTCCTTTCTGTCACACAAACACTAAAGAGTAAATAATTAAATATGCCCAAAACTCACTAAAGCACTTATCATACTATATTTTTTATATAATAACAAAACTATTAATTGTATAATAACAATTTTTTATTTTATTTACAGGCTGTAAAAAAGAGTAGATTTAAATCAAAACAGCGTACCCAAGAGACATTTACAAGAGTGAACAAATTAAAAGCTGAAAATCAAATGCTGGAAGAAAAAGTGAAAACCCTAACAAAAGATCTCCAATTTCTGAAGGATTTGTTCCTTGAGTATGCATCAAATTCACAGAGCTCAAAATTTGCAGGACTTGATTTAGAAAAACTACTAGAGGATGTGGAAGATGATAAGAAGGATAGTAAAAATAGCAAGTGAATGAGTGTTTTTAATGAAACAGTTATGTATGTTGTAAATATACATAACAACAATAAGTGTATAATTTAGGCTGAAAGTATGGCAGGTGTAGTACAATTTTTTTTGTCATCAATATAACACGATATGAGGGTTAATATTACTACTGACGAAAGATTTCAAACGAATTGTTGTAGTATGTGCCCAAAGTTTACACATTAAGCTTTTATTCTACGTAGGCGCTGCACAAACAGGTAAACTTTTTGTTACCGACATGGCACACCATCACAGGAAAAAGTAGTCGCTGTGTCCGGTAGCGGTAACCGGACACAGTCGCTGGTTGCTAGATCTGGTTCATCTGGTTCATCAACAATTTCTTGCTTGTTTTCCGTCAGTGTCAGCTTGTATGTCGATGGAGGAACATTACCTTTGCTTGTTGTGTTGATTACGTGTTGACGTAGACGTCGTCGCCGTCAATATTTACAGGCAAACCAACCACGTCAATGTCAGCGCCGTACAATTGTAAGGAAATTTGCTTTGTGTTGCTTGTGTCTTCAACTGACGACTTAAAGTTTCCAGTTACCTACATTGAACGTTTTTTGATGTGGAAGCAACTGGACACAAAAAGTGTCTGCGTCTGCTCAAGGAATTACAGATTCCATATTGATTATATGAAAATAAAATATTCATACAAGCTACCAGAGCTTGTATCTCACAGAAGACAAGTGTCTACGTTTACGCAGCGCCTTAATCTAATGCTGAATTGGGGAAAATTTATACAAAGCTCTAATAAGACAATTATAGCAAAGTTTCTAAAACTTGGATGTGGTACATTTACAACTGTATCCATAGTGTCAGCTGAAGACAATAATTGTATATGTGATGGTAATATATAAAATGCATTTTTTATGTGATTGTATGTTTTTTGTTATATAGAAAATTACTTGGCTATTATCTCAGATTGTTGTCACACTCTTTATTTTGGGTGCACTAATTACTGATTTCTTATTAAATTAATCATCTGTGGGGGCTCGCTAGAAAACCTAGATATCTAAAAGCAACTAATTACTTGTATGAGAATACTAGGCATCTGATAGATATATATTATATGACTATAACATCTCATGGAGAAAATTAGTGTCTTGGATATTTAAATTAGCTATATTAATTTGTTTTTTAATTATAAGATTTATACTTTTTAAAATATTGAATTAAAATATATTTTTTTATTTAGTTCCTTTTACTTATTTTAAAAACCCCATTTATGTTTACATCTTTCTTAAAGTTTTATTTAGGTTAATTTTATTAGTTGTAGAATATTGTAAATAAAGTTGATAATTTTACTGTGACAAGGGAAATATAATTTTATAAGTAAACTGATATTTTATTTAGAAAAAGAAGTCAATTTCATTAAAACTTGCACATTTATTTTATGGGTCTCCAATAAAATGTATACAATTTGTACATCGGCTGCCTGTATCGAGCTTAACTGAGCTTTTATAGAACCAATTAAGGGGCTACTCCATGCGAACGACCTTGAGCATTTTGCCGGCAGCGCTCGCTTCAATATATTGCCCTATTGTAGGTAAGAACGTAGTATTATTTTTTCAACATCAATAAACTAATTTATGGAAATACACACTGCGTACAACGATAAATATATTTTAATTTTTTTATTCTGTATATTAGTTGCATTATATTAGAATTATGTATTTTCATATATTATCTAATTATGAAATTTTATAATTAATTAAGTTATATTAAAAATGAAGCATTGAAAATTGTGAGTTTAAAAGATACCTATTCACTATAGGCAAATAAATAGATAGCTCGCCTTTTGTACAAATATTTGGTGCAATAAAGAATAAATAAATAAATAGGATGTTTCGTAGATGTGTTTTTGATTATTGTTAATTTTTACGTGTCACGTATTGAAAAGTAACATATCTACCTACAAATTTTTGAACTGAGCACCTTGTAACTTAGCCTGCTTATTAATTATGCTGGCAGACATTATCCTCGGCCCAATGATTGATGAGGATGAAAATCAATTTTATTTCTACATACGTAATTATATTTATTTATACATAAGGGTAACTTTAATAAAGGTAATACAAAAATCAATAAGAAGTATAAGGGTTCAATCTTTCAATTTCAATTGTAAAAAAATGTTACCCCCACACTAGGATTTTCTCCTGTGTCGTGGAGGCAGTTTACAAACATAAATTGCACAAGGACAAACATCCAGACCCGGAACAATTATTTGTAGGCCATACAAATACTTGTTCCGTGCGAGATTCGAACCGCGGCCCCCAGCACAACAACTGATTGCTAAGCTACTGCGCCACGGAGCCGTCGCCGGGTTATAGCTAAAGTGACCATACGTCCCGTTTTGAACGGGACTGTCCCTTTTCTCGGTCACCTGTCCCATTGTCCCCAAACAAAGCTCCGGGACACAAAATTGTCCCGTAACTCGTTGGATGGAAGTATTCAAAGTCAACAATCTTCAACATAATTTTTTTTAATCGAACATATTTTGTCTACCTGGTACGAATGCTCCGGTAGAAAGAGTATTTTTTTTAATTTTGAATAAATTGTGGACGTTTGAAAGAAACACTTACGGTTCCAGTTATGTATAATAAGGGTAACTTTAATAAAGGTAATACAAAAATCAACAAGAAGTATAAGGGTTCAATCTTTCAATTTCAATTGTAAAAAAACGTTACCCCCACACTAGGATTTTCTCCTGTGTCGTGGAGGCAGTTTACAAACATAAATTGCACAAGGACAAACATCCACACCCGGAACAATTATTTGTAGGCCATACAAATACTTGTTCCTTCGAACCCGCGGCCCCCAGCGCAACAACTGATTGCTAAGCCACTGCGCCACGGAGCCGTCGCCGGGTTATAGCTAAAGTGACCATACGTCCCGTTTTGAACGGGACTGTCCCTTTTCTCGGTCACCTGTCCCATTGTCCCCAAACAAAGCTCCGGGACACAAAATTGTCCCGTAACTCGTTGGATGGAAGTATTCAAAGTCAACAATCTTCAACATAATTTTTTTTAATCGAATATATTTTATGTCTACCTGGTACGAATGCTCCGGTAGAAAGAGTATTTTTTTATTTTGAATAAATTGTGGACGTCTGAAAGAAACACTTACGGTTCCAGAGTTCTAAAGGCGATGTTGTTAACAAAGATAACAATAAAAAAACTTGAGCAGAATTTTATTTTTATTTAAAATCATCACCAACTTAAAATTACAACTTTAATATTACTAAAAATTAAAGCAAATTTAATCCACTGACAAATGTAATTAATAATTAAAAAATATATG
The DNA here is from genome assembly GCA_963668995.1 of Parnassius mnemosyne. Lineage (NCBI taxonomy): Eukaryota > Metazoa > Arthropoda > Insecta > Lepidoptera > Papilionidae > Parnassius > Parnassius mnemosyne. The sequence goes on along the minus strand of CAVLGL010000086.1, from coordinate 17,923,108 downwards.
TTGCATTTAATAATTTCCGTCTATACCGAATATAATTTTACAGTGAACACTAATTGTATAAAGTTATAGTTTTTAGAGTATAAATAAACCCATGCCCTGTTTTGAGTTAAAAAATAAATGGTCAGTTTAGTCTTTTTAGTTAAATTTAGTTTTAAAAATGTTTAGTTAATAGTAAAAAGTAGGTATATTAGTACCTACTTAGATACTTTTTACCGAATTATAAGTATAGAACACCTTATGTACTCAATTATTTTTTGAAAAAGAAGAAAAAGCAATAAATAATATACTATATTTTAGCAAAAAACTATAACTTAGTAATACTAATTATAACTTAGAACATAAATGAAAAACTCATAACTGACTTTTTGGCCCGACCCAGCATTCGAACCCGGGACCTCATGATCAGCAGTCGCACTACTACAACCACTACACCAACGAGGCAGTACTATACTTAATAAGATATTGTGGTTGGGTGATAATATTGAATTAGCCTTTTATAGTGTAAATTATGATATTTATCGAAATTTTAATTATGGATTCGAAACTTACATGCTAATGGTGCTTCATTTTTTTATTTGCATTTACTTCAAAGAAAATACACGCAAAAAGCTTCATCGCGCAGTAAAAAACACAACAAATATATGTATAACCAATACGAAAAATTATACCCAAAACAAACAAATAATACTACCTATAAATAACCTAATAAGTAATAATATAATCGACTGATATGACGTGGCGTATGCGCTGGTCGACGCTCTAACGACACGGGCTTCACGTCGAAGAGCTCAGGGCTCACTGACTTCAGCAAGCCCGTGAGCAGTGAATATGCCCAGATTTTAAAATAATTTCTTAATAAAATCAAATTTTGGTCTTTTGAAAAAAAATTTACTATAAAAATGTTCATTAATAAATTGCCTATCCATTGGTGTAAATCGCAAAATAAAATAATACTTTACGAGGAGATGCATGTTATCAATAATAATTTCACATTTATGTGGTTTCGTTGTAAGGAGATTATATTAATATTTATTCCATTAAAAAAAAAATTGGACATAGCTTTTATGGAATCAAGATTATGTAGAAATATAATGTGTTTTTTATTTGTTGATATATCTTTTAAATAAAAAGTAGATAGCTCCTAAAAACCGCACAAATAACCTGCGCCTTAAAAGAAAAGTCTTCAAGTTTTTGTTTTAATTGGTTCTTTTATTCCTAATAGAATATATATTTTTTCTTGTAATAGAAAGATATTTAACAGGAAGTTAACAACCAGAAGCAGTTATTGAAGCTAGAATAGAAGCTTGGGTTAAGATGCAATATGTGTACAGACAAAGCAAAAAATCATGCTATTTTAGCCATGATAGGATTTACAGGGTTATTTTGCAATAACCAGCTAAATTTGCAGAAAAAATTCAGAGTTAGTAATATAAGGAAATGGTGAAGAAAAATTAATTAAAAAAAATCTCAAACATTTTGTTTTTTTAGGGTTCCGTAGCCAAATGGCAAAAAACGGAACCCTTATGGATTCGTCATGTCTGTCTGTCCGTCCATATGTCACAGCCATTTTCCGAAACTATAAGAACTATGCTATTGAAACTTGGTATGTAGATGTTTTCTGTGAACTGCATTAAAATTTTCACACAAAAATAAAAAAAAACAATAAATTTTGGGGTAAAATGTGTTCCCCGCCCCCCCTGTAACTTCTAAAATAAGAGAATGATAAAACTAAAAAAAAATATATGATGTACATTACCATGTACACTTCCTCCGAAAATTGGTTTCAACGAGATCTAGTAAGTAGTTTTTTTTAATATGTCAAATCTTAAACCGCAATTTACCTTTATCAATATTAAAATAAAATACACTATTATTAAAACGTCGATCAAAGTTACAATGAACTACAAGAACTTTTATATTATGTTACTTGCTGCTACGGAACTCTTTATGGGCGAGTCTGACTGGCACTTGCCCGTTTTTTTTATCTTTTAAATTCAAAACTGATAACTGATTTTACTGCACACGCACACATTCGTAAGGGTCGATCAGTGGGCAAAATGTTGTTGCCCATAAATCACATTCAATTTGGGATAATTTCAAATAAAAGTAGAAGCCATATTTACTCGTATTTTCAAAAGCTGCAATAACGGTATATCGTTATTTATATATTTGAACTTAAGTTAAAAATTTGGCTACTCTTTGAAAAATAACCCTGTATATTCTAGCAAGATACGTGCATCATTAACCTACTTTTTGATTTCCTACTCATTGAGGTATTTCACTTTTGTGTATCTTTATTTTTCGCAACATTCTTGTTGTAGTCTTGCCTAAACATTTATGAACCCCTAAATATGGCGATAAGTGCTGTTCAATATTTACTTATAACGCTTCAACCGTTTTACGTCCTGTTGGTTGTCCTGTGGCAACATCGCCTAGCATTTTATTTCGATTCTATCTCCTACTTTAACCGACTTCAAAAAAGGTGGAAGTACTCAATTCGACTGTATTTTTTTGTGTGTGACAGAACTTTTTGTAGGTAAACCGATTTTGATTATACTCATTTATTTGAAAGCTGGTGCTTCTCCTGTGGTCCCATATAAATTTGATCAAGATCTGACCAGTAGTTTTTGAGTTATCCTTAATAATGCGTATTAAATTCACTTCGACTACATTGATGATGTTCTCATTTTATTTATATTGAAGACATTTTTTTAATTTACCGTTTGTTTAGTAAAGTATCTACAGTGAAAGTGAAAATACGAGACAAGTAGTTTTCCTTTCAGGTTTCTCTTAATTTATCACACTTGAATGAAACAAAATATAAAAGAACAGCATTTACAATTTATTTATTTACAATTTTATGTATTAAGCGCAGAAACAATTTTTTACAAACCTCTTGTAATTTCTATTTGTCATAATTAATTTTTAAATAAGAAAATATGTATATGTACATAGCAATACATGTTACTGTTATCTTCCCCTTTTACATGACAGTGGAAATTCTATCAATCATAAATTTATACAAATGTTTGAATGAAACTAATGATAGGTATGTAAAAAAAAAATATTGAAGTGAGTATTTTTTTTTGTTTTTTGTTAATTGTTTGAATTGTATATGCACATAATAATAATTTATTATTTGGACCGGGTAGTGGCGGTGTAAGAATATCCACTGCCCCATATCGTTTCGTGGGTGTCGTAAGAGGTGATAGAAACTGAAACAGAAGATGGCCAGCAGACTATCCTGATAACTCAAAATAACAAAAAAAAGTCGGTTGCCAACGCGCTTGCCAAGCGTCTCAACTATTAACTAGCTAAGCAGTGGACTTTTAAAAGCTGTAGTGGATGGATGGATGAATTGATTGTTGATCAAATATGACAATGACATTATCTTTGTAATGAGATAAATAGCGTTTAGGTATTCATACAATAAGAGAGATCATAAGCCAGCTAAAGAAAGGTATTGCAAAAACGCAGTAGTTTCTTTTTTCAATTTGTTGATGTTTTTTTTATCATCATTACGGCATTATTAGAACATTTATTGTTTGTAACAATTCAACAGTTCTTGTGAACATTTCAAGCCGAATATAATGTCATTTTGCCATTTTGTCTTGCGGTATTCCTTTAGCCGACTTGATTCATGCATTGCGTTCATTTCAATATTTTGATGTGAAATAAATATTAAAGCATTTAATAATGATTGACTAGGACATATTCATCATCATTCATGTATATATGTTGAAAACAAATGAAAATAACTAAACCACTACTACTTTGTTGCACATATTAAAATAATTATTGTAATTGCTAAAGTTTATAACATGAGGTTTTTGAAATATACAATAGTTACAAAGTTTCGAAATCTGTATATGGTGCAACATATTCCATATATTACATAGCTTAGAGTAATTATACATAGTAAATTATATAATAATCGATCGTTATAAAGTGCCAGTAATTTTAAACACTTAATAATATTTTCTTTTTATAGACGGCATTGCACAAAAACATATTAATATTTTCAATTATATAATATATTATGTATATTAATAATCATTTATGGATGATAATAATCCCTGGGAATGAGGTGATCGCTACCAAGTTAACTCTAATTTGTTTTGTATGATTAATTGTGTAACATACATGATTATAAGCTGTTATTCAAAAAACGTCCCGCTGGTTTTCTTGCTGGTTCTTCCCAGGACAGGGTTTTTTTTTCGAACCAGTGGTAATTAAACAAAAGAGTGACTTTCAATAAGTATTATTTATAATCTATATTGATTAAAAAATGTTTGTGTTTCTATTAATTTATTAAAATCTTGATTTATATTGTCAAACGATATTAACTGTAATGTGATAATGTAGTCACTTAGAAGCCTACAGTAAACTCCAATCACGTTGAGTATATTACTTCCAGACATTAATTACACCGTCTGCTGATGAGCTGACTAGATAGCATTTGTTCCCATCAACCATGGTGATATCTGTGATGGGTGCAGTGTGATAGAATGTACGGGACTCCACTGTGCGATAGACATTATCATCTTGTATGGAAATAGGTGCACTTGGATTAAGTTTTGAACATTCTTGGATTACTGTTGTTCCATCAATTATTCTACTCCTGAAAACAATAAAAATAAAAAGAATTATACTTTTCAAAGTGAAAACTTCTTTAGCAGTGTTAGCGATTTTTGGTGGGGGCAAAACTTATGGGTTCGCGTCACCGATGACCTCGACATGCTTGTGACGTATACGTCATGAGCATGTCTTCTACGCGTCGCTACACGGCCTATGTACATGTATACGCATATATCATTGAGTTTTCACTTCTGCCGGCAGTCCTTGTGGCTGCCTCTGTTTTTTTTTTATATTAAAACTAGCTGACCAGGCGGACGTTGTTCTGCTATTTCCGACGACCCTTTGTCCAATAAAAAAACCTTAAATTCGCAATAAAAAATATTGATGGTCACTTAACGGGATAATAGAATAATAGAATAAATCTTTAATTTATAAAAGGAATGATATGAAATAAGGATTACAATAATTTTTAAAACAATGTTCGTTACCTGTCACTTTTTGTTCCAACACCAAATTGTTGTTATAATATTTATGTACCAACTTTCTTAAACATTAAATACAAAGCGGCAGTAATTATTAGCTATAACATAAAATTGAGGTGGATATGGTGAATTTACAATATTTAAATTATTAAAATTTATCGGGACCAATTACTTTTACAACTTATAACCAGGGTTGCCACAGCAAAATAAAAACTATCCTATCTCTCAAGTTGGACCAGACTGCACACAGTCTGCAAAATTTCATTGAAATCAGTTCAGTAGTTTAGGAGTTCATCACGGACAAACAATGTGACACGCAATTTTTATATATAAAGATTAAAGCTTGTATTTCTAAGCAGTAGCAGTTATTTCCATAATCTCATTGATAGTAGTACAAGGATAGTCTTAGAGTAGCTATTATTAACTTTTTAAGTACAAATAAACATTCTCATAATATCCTTCCAAATATTCGCCTTGCTTATCTTGAATGAGTTACATAATATACAGGGCAGGCAGATTGGTTGGTGGTTGTTTGCAGAAGCGATATCCTCGCAGTGTTGAAGATTCTCTACACCCACGGTCTGTGGGATTTGGTTATTGTATTTTTAAATGTATTGTCCGCTGTCAATCGGTCGGTAGACTACACCATGGCCCAAAAATAATGTTACAAAATGAAGAAGATAAAAATATAAAAGTGTTAAAGAGTTGTCAGCTAGTTTCTTCAACAAATTAACGCTATCCTAGCTATAGGGAGCCGGAAATCCATCCTGAACCAGAACTGTTAGACGAAAGAAATTGGCAAAAGGCATCGCGTTCAAGGAATATTGATATTTCGAGAAAAGTGACAAGGGAGCACAAAAATCACCTGATGGTAAGTGGCTGCTGTGGCCCATAGACATCTACATCTATCCTCATTTGCGAATGAAAATGCAGATGCGTGGTCAGCCGTGAGGACTAAGATGACATGCCTCTTTTCCACTAAAAAGGGTCTCCGGTTCTCTACACTCAGCATACGAAACACAGCAGCATTAAGCCGCTATTTTACGCTGGTATTCTGTGAGAGCGTGGTCCTTCGCCGGTCGAGTCGACCCATTCATGCTACAACTATACAATTAATACAGCTGCAGCATGGCTCCACCACGTTTAAACATTTTCTTACACATTCTCATCGGTCCGTTAATAATCTGCTGCTGGACATGGGCCGTAACCGTGTAGCTGCAGTGTAAGAATATCCACTACTCCATATCGTACCGGGGGTGTCGTAAGAGGCGACAGAGGGAAACAAACCAGGGGATGGGCAGCAGCGTCTTCATAATAGAAGTGTCAGTAGCCAAATGGCAGGGCGCGGACCGCGAACCCGAAAGGTCGTGGGTTCGAATCCGCCATTCGACTACTGTCGTGAACCACTTCTAACACAAGTATTTTAAGTTTACCAGAAGTGGTTAAATGGAATATTAGTAATGTTTAAAAGCATTACTAGTATTAAAAAAAATAACTACTAAGAAATACAAAACTGTGGTTGCCAACCCGCCTGTAAATATGGCAAATATCCCTCATATGAGACAATCTATGAGGGAGACCTATATTCAGAAGTAGGGATGGCCAAGTACAAAAAATATATAGGATATATATCATATCGACATTTTTAAAACAGTATCGATATATATCGCGTGATAAATATCGATAAATCGTCATGGTTAAAAGAAACTAATTTTTACGAATTTTTCGCGTTTAATTTAACTTTTTAATTCCAGACGTTTCGGGTGCTTTAGAACACCCATGGTTACAGGGGGGACTGAGGTGTTTGACGTCCCTAATGTCATAGTTAGCCCGGCTGCCTTCAGTTTTTGAATATTAATTTTTAGTCCGATCTACGCAGAATGAGCTTACAGTATGTTGAATTCTTGCAGTGGTATGCTTGGGTTTGGATTTAATTTTTTTAATTGGGATCCTCCCAAGCAGATGGCAGCACCCATCCATCATCTCTATTGAAAAAATTGTAGGAATTGGTGTTCTTTTGCATGGATTTGTAGTCTATCAAATCTAATGTAATGGCGGGGACAATTTTGAACATGTTCACACACTGCAGACTTCCCAGAACGTCGGTGCTTCAAGTCAGCTATATGTTCTTTCACGCGGGTATCTATATATAAAAATCGATATATCGTGATTAAAAATATCGACGATATTTTTAAGAGGAAATATAGATATATCGATATTTTTTGCCCAAGCCTATTCAGAAGTGGACTTTAAATATTATGTTGTAGCGGACCTGGGCCTATCTCATAAAATTGAAGATTTAAAGTAATTTCGTTAGGTTGGTGATCGCAATACTAAATATCTCACAATTTGGAAACCTGCTTCCAGTGAAGATCATAATACCATCATCTATCCGAATTCAAAAGATCTAAACATATCCCTAATTCACCTTTGTCGACACCAATGCGGTAAAGTCAATGGACTTCTAAACACGGCAGTTATGCCACACAAATGATGTCGTTACTTGCCTATATTTAACGGCTCCAGGTGAAGCCCGCAGCTGGTCCCCTGGGGCGTGAACGAGCACGTACGAGTCCTCAGGATGTTCCAAGTCCCAATACCGGATGCGCTGGTCCGATCCACCAGTCACCAAGAAACGGGAACCCTCCCGAGTGCCGCAGTACGCAGAACTCATGTAGTGAGAGGCCTACGATTTAAAAATTTCTTGATAAATCTCGTGTGAACGTTTTGAATCTTCAAATATGTATCGTTACACGTACAGTATAATTTCTATTTATTCTTATTATTATTATATTGGTTAGAAACACAAAATTCGAATGAAAATTGTAGTCATTCTAAAAGATGTGATTCTTCTTTGGTTAGCAACATCTTTGTCACTACTACACAATATACTGAACGAGTGTATGTACATTGTACTCGTGTAAGTGTGTGCTAATATATGTATATGCAAGTGTGGATGTGTGTGCAGTGTGTACACGAGTGAACATATATGAGAGTGTATGCGTGTAATGTGTGAATGTGTTCACGTGTACAATGCGATTCAACTAAGAATATGAATGTCAATGACCTTGATCTGCCAATTATCACTTGTAAGGTAAGACGCCAGGCACCAGTAGTTGTGTGTGGAGGTGTGCAGGTGTGCAGGTGTGAAGGTGTGCGTGTGTACGGACCGGCGCGGAGTAGTGCAGCGGCTGGTGCGCGTTGGTGCAGGGCCACAGCGCGTGCGTGCGCTGCGTGGACTCCAGGCACCAGTAGTTGTGTGTGGAGGTGTGCAGGTGTGCAGGTGTGAAGGTGTGCGTGTGTACGGACCGGCGCGGAGTAGTGCAGCGGCTGGTGCGCGTTGGTGCAGGGCCACAGCGCGTGCGTGCGCTGCGTGGACTCCAGGCACCAGTAGTTGTGTGTGGAGGTGTGCAGGTGTGCAGGTGTGAAGGTGTGCGTGTGTACGGACCGGCGCGGAGTAGTGCAGCGGCTGGTGCGCGTTGGTGCAGGGCCACAGCGCGTGCGTGCGCTGCGTGGACTCCAGGCACCAGTAGTTGTGTGTGGAGGTGTGCAGGTGTGCAGGTGTGAAGGTGTGCGTGTGTACGGACCGGCGCGGAGTAGTGCAGCGGCTGGTGCGCGTTGGTGCAGGGCCACAGCGCGTGCGTGCGCTGCGTGGACTCCAGGCACCAGTAGTTGTGTGTGGAGGTGTGCAGGTGTGCAGGTGTGAAGATGTGCGTGTGTACGGACCGGCGCGGAGTAGTGCAGCGGCTGGTGCGCGTTGGTGCAGGGCCACAGCGCGTGCGTGCGCTGCGTGGACTCCAGGCACCAGTAGTTGTGTGTGGAGGTGTGCAGGTGTGCAGGTGTGAAGGTGTGCGTGTGTACGGACCGGCGCGGAGTAGTGCAGCGGCTGGTGCGCGTTGGTGCAGGGCCACAGCGCGTGCGTGCGCTGCGTGGACTCCAGGCACCAGTAGTTGTGTGTGGAGGTGTGCAGGTGTGCAGGTGTGAAGATGTGCGTGTGTACGGACCGGCGCGGAGTAGTGCAGCGGCTGGTGCGCGTTGGTGCAGGGCCACAGCGCGTGCGTGCGCTGCGTGGACTCCAGGCACCAGTAGTTGTGTGTGGAGGTGTGCAGGTGTGCAGGTGTGAAGATGTGCGTGTGTACGGACCGGCGCGGAGTAGTGCAGCGGCTGGTGCGCGTTGGTGCAGGGCCACAGCGCGTGCGTGCGCTGCGTGGACTCCAGGCACCAGTAGTTGTGTGTGGAGGTGTGCAGGTGTGCAGGTGTGAAGATGTGCGTGTGTACGGACCGGCGCGGAGTAGTGCAGCGGCTGGTGCGCGTTGGTGCAGGGCCACAGCGCGTGCGTGCGCTGCGTGGACTCCAGGCACCAGGCTGCCGCGTCGCGCCCGCCCACCGCCCAAATGCGTGACGTCGACCGCCCGAAACCCAAGATGCGTCGGACCCTTTCCGCTAAAACAAATAAGTTTTCAAGCTTGAGTATTAATTTGATTGCATTTCTAATGTATTTAACACAATGTCTCTCTTATGAAATTACTTGTACGTGCATGCACAGTAACGTACAATTGTCAAGTCATCATTTCACAACTTGACCTCTTTTACATATTTCCGCGGTAAATGTATTTTAACAGTTTAACTGTCCGCGAATTGGACACAATAGTTAAGGCGCATGGTTGAGCAAAATGTCGCGCTAGTCGTTATTTGTGCAGTTTTTAGGAGCTATCTACTTTTTATTAAAAAGATATATCAACTAATGAAAAACACATTATATTTTTACATAATCTTGATTGCATAAGAGTCATATCCAATTTTTTTAGAATTTATTATTATTATTTATTATAAATGTGAAATATTAATATTATTGATAACATGCAGCTCCTCATAAAGTAAGCATTATTTTATTTTGCAATTTATTAATGAACATTTCTATCATAATTTTTTTTTCAAAAGACCAAAATTTGATTTTATTGAGAAATTATTTTAAAAACTGGGCGTATTCACTGCCCACAGGGTTGCTGGAGTCAGTGAGCGCTAAGCTCTTGAAGATGAAACCCGTGTCGTTATTTACGGCGTCGGCCAGCGCACACGCTCACGTCATCTTATCAGTCGATAATATTACTATTACTTATTAGGTTGTTTATAGGTAGTATTATTTGTTTGTTTTGGGTATAATTTTTCGTATTAGTTATACATATATTTGATGTGTTTTTTACTGCGCAATGAAGCTTTTTGCGTGTATTTTCTTTAAAGTAAATGCAAATATAAAAATTAAGCACCATTATCATGTAAGGTTTGAATCCATTATTAACATTTCGACAAATATTATAATTTACACTAAAAAAGCTAATTCAATATTATCAGTATAGTATACAGTTAAAAATAATCCTAATACTTAACCACAATATCTTAGTAGGTATAGTATTTCGGTAAAAAGTATCTAAGTAGGTATTAATATACTAAACCAGTATAACTAATCACAATATGTACCTATGTAGGTATTATGATTAGATAAAAAGGTACTTATCTAAATAGTTACCTACTTTGACTAAGTAAGTTCTAATACCTACCCGGGAATCATTTAATTACAACCCAAAAACCACTATAAACTAAAAAATTTTAAAAGTAAATTTAACTAAAAAAAACTAAGCTGACCATTTATCTTTTAACTCAAAACAGGACATGGGTTTATTTATACTCTAAAAACTATAACTTTATACAATTAGTGTTCACTATAAAATTATATTCGGTATAGACGGTAATTATTAAATGCAACATATTTTTTTGTAAATTATTAATTACATTTGTCAGTGGATTAAATTTGCTTTAATAAAGTTGATGATGATTTTAAATAAGAATAAAATTCTGGGCAAGTTTTTTTTTATTGTTACCTTTGTTAACAACATCGCCTTTAAAACTGGAACCGTGTTTTTTTCAGACGTCCACAATTCTTTCTTATTCAAAATAGAAAAATACTCTTTCTACTGGAGCATTTGTACCAGGTAGACATAAAATATATTCACAATTACAAACAAAGCTCCGGGACAATTTTGTGTCCCGGAGCTTTGTTTAGGGACAATGGGACAGGTGACCGAGAAAAGGGACAGTTCCGTTCAAAACGGGACGTATGGTCACTTTACCTATAACCCGGCGACGGCTCCGTGGCGCAGTGGCTTAGCAATCAGTTGTTGCGCTGGGGGTTTTGTATTACCTTTATTAAAGTTACCTTTATGTATAAATAAATATAATTACGTATGTAGAAATAAAATAGTATAAAAATAAAAAACGAACATGTTTTTTTTTTCATCCTCATCAATCATTGGGGTGAGGATAATGTCAGCCAGCATAAGTAATAAGCAGGCTAAGTTACAAGGTGCTCAGTTCAAAAATTAGTAGGTAGGTATGTTACTTTTCAATACGTGACACGTAAAAATTAACAATAATCAAAAACACATCTGCGAAATATCCTATTTATTTATTTATTCTATTGCGCCAAATATTTGTACAAAAGGCGAGCTATCTATCTATTTACCTATAGTGAGTAGGTATATTTTAAACTCACAATTTTCAATGCTTCATTTTTAATATATAATTAATTATAAAATTTCATAATTAGATAATATATGAGAATACATAATTCTAATATAATGCAACTAATATACCGAATAAAAAAATTAAAATACATTTATCGTTGTACGCCGTGTGTATTTCCATAAAATAGTTTATTGATGTTTAAAAATAATACTACATTCATACAGTAGGTGGCGTCTTGCATATTTCTTACGCGATATATTGTAGCGAGTCGGCGCGCCGGCCGAATGCTCAAGGTCGTTCGCATGGAGTAGCCCCTTAAAGAATCGAAATGTTTATATGATTCATAGGACAGGGAAAGAGTTAAAATCAGTTCGCTAAAAGCCATCAAGAGCGCTACGAGTAATCATTATCATTAGTTCTAGCTTTTAGTCTTTTATTTTGTAAACTTATCCACAATGTATTTTTATCAAACTTATGAAACGTTATCAGTTTATCGTCCCCTAAGTCTCGGTACTACCCCGAATATTATTTAAGGTGTACAAACATATATTGTGATTACTGATCGCAGTACTTCAGATCACAGTTCTTATTGTTTGATTATTTGAGATTAAATCCTATTAGGTAACAGAAGTCAAGCAGTGTATCTAAAGGGTTTCACTTCTAACCGAAATAAGTAATTTTGCAGATTATTATTGTTATTATAACTCAAATAAACTTTTAATAAATGCCAAAAAAGTGTCAGTCATGTCAAAATCATAAAAAAAAATATTATTGAAAAAGCCTTTAAACAGATAGGAATTATACTTAAATTCTCTAATCCTTTTAGACGTGCGGGATTCTTTAAGATTATATTACTGTTTATGATCGTAATTTAGAATTTGGATGCGAGTCAGGAAACCTAATTATGCCAGTCATGTATCACGCTAAAAAAAAGGTTTAAAATAAATTTTTAACATCCTTAAGCTACCGCACTGGCAAAAAATTCATTAATTGTATTAGTACCGCTAAACATAACAAATTGGCTTCTCTGTGGGATCGTAGAATGTATCTTGACTCATTATTTTTGTATAAAATCATTAGAAACTGTATAGATTCTCCTACCCCTCTTGAAAAAGTAAATTTCAAAATTGAAGGAATATTTTTTACTTATCTTGGTGTAGTACTAAATATGCTCAAAACACCATTTTCCGACGGTCCTTGCGAAACTATCAACAACAACCATCTTAATACTTTCATGAAACTTTTACAAAGGTATAAAAAAGTAGCTGCAGGCAAGCTATTTGTATTAGATTTATAGTCATTGTTGCAGTAACTAACTGTAATGATTAGGCGAGTTCGTAATTGTCTATCATACTCATGTTCTTTCTTGCTTTATTAGTATACATTTTCAGTATATTGGTTTGATATTTGATGATTTGTTTAATTCTTTAAATATATATATATAATATAATATAATATAATATTTATTTACGCATTATTTAATTATAATTTAAAAGCGAATGGTATAAAAATAAATAAGAAACAACTCAAACATTTTGTCCTTTTGTCCTTTTTGACATCATGCGGGGAGATCTGTTTATGACTTTGCCTTGGCATATGGTCTGACACAACTGGTTACTTCGCCTACGCGGATTCCAGATGTGGAGGATCATACACCTTCCCTGTTGGACCTTCTGCTGACCTATCCGGACGGATATCAGGTTTCCGTCGATGCCCCTCTCGGCTCTTCGGATCATTGTCTGATCCGGAGTGTGGTGCCACTCACGCTCCCTTCGCGGTTGCGTTCTGCAGGTTGCCGCCGTGTTTGGCATTACAGGTCGGCGGATTGGGACGGAATGCGGTCTTTCTTTGCATCCTACCCATGGGGGCGGGTTTGCTTCTCGCCGGATGATCCCAGCGCTGTTGCTGACTCTGTCACTGATGTGGTGCTACAGGGAATGGAACTATTTATTCCATCATCTGTGGTACCCATCGGAGGCAGATCTCAGCCTTGGTTTGGTCGCTCCTGTAAGACTGCATACGCAGTAAGCAGGAGTGTTATCAAGCCTGGGCTGCGGCTTCGGCGACTCGGGATGTAAACACCAGCACACTTAAAAAGAAGTATAACTTCGCCTCCAGGTCCTTCAAAAGAGTTATTGCCAAGGCAAAGTCAGAGCACATAGGCAGAATTGGTGAGAAACTAGTTCGCCTTCCTTCGGGAACCCGTGCATTCTGGTCTCTCGACAAGGCTGTCCAAGGGAATTTCTGTAGGCCATCACTACTATCTCTGCACAGGGAGGACGACTCACTGGCCCAAGACGCAAAAGACAAAGCTGACCTTTTAGGCTCCCTTATTGCGTCCAACTCGACTCTTGATGACGGGGAAAAACACCGCCGACCATCCCGCGGTGTGGGTGCTCCATGGCTGATGTGTTGTTCTCACAGAGCTCGGTTCGCAAAGCACTTCTCTCCATCCTCCTCCTTCTGGACATCCAGAAGTCGAGTAGGCCTGACGGAATCCCCCCAATTGTGCTGAGGACGTGTGCTCCGGAGATGGCACCGGTCCTAACGCGTCTTTTCCGGTACTCCTACTCCCAAGGCGTAGTTCCGAATTCATGGAAGACAGCTTTTGTCCACCCGATCCCTAAAAAAGGTGACCGCTCAGACCCGTCCAACTATAGGCCTATCGCGATCACCTCCTTGTTCTCCAAAATAATGGAATCCATTATTAACTGCCAGCTCATCCGGTACCTTGAGGATCACCAGCTGATTAGTGACCGCCAATACGTTTTTCGTCGGGGTCGATCAGCTGGTGATCTTCTGGTCTAACTGACCCATAGATGGGCGGAGGCAGTAGAGTCCAAGGGGGAGGCGTTGGCCGTTAGTCTGGACATTGCAAAGGCCTTCGATCGGGTTTGGCACAAAGCGCTTCTTTCGAAGCTCCCTTCCTATAGGCTTCCCGAGAAATTGTGCAATTGGATCACCAGTTTCCTTGCAGATCGGAGCATCAAGGTCGTTGTAGACAGTGCATGTTCTGACTACAAGCCTATTAACGCTGGTGTTCCACAAGGCTGTGTGCTATCACCAACGCTGTTTCTTCTGCATATCAATGATATGTTGCTAACTGGTAACATTCATTGCTATGCGGATGACAGCACTGGTGATGCTCTATACACCGGCCGTGCCAATATTTCTCGAGAAAACGTCGCCGAGTACCGGAGTCTTTGCTGAACAAAGTCTCGGATTGGGGGCGACTAAATCTAGTCCAGTTTAATCCTCAGAAGACACAAGTTTGCGCGTTTACCGCTAAAAAGAACCCCTTTGTCGTGTCTCCTAAGTTTTAAGGCACTCCCCTTCTTGCCTCAGCCAGTATCGGTATCTTCGGAGTCGACATATCGAGTGACGTGCAGTTTCGTGGTCACTTGGAAGAGAAGGCCAAATTGGCCTCTAAAAAGCTTGGCGTGCTCAGCAGAGCGGGACAGTATTTCATGCCGGCACACCGCCTGCAACTTTACAAGGCGCAGGTTCGGCCTCACATGGAATACAGTTCCCATCTCTGGGTAGGGGCTCCCCAGTGCCAGCTCCTTCCACTTGACCGCATCCAGCGCAGAGCAGCTCGAATCGTCGACGACCGAGCCCTTTCCGATCGGCTCGATTCATTGGCACTGCGAAGAGATGTTGCATCCCTTTGCATTTTCTTTCGCATCTACCATGGGGAGTGCTCTGAGGAATTGTTCGGATTAATCCCAGCCGCCAAATTTCACGAACGCACATCGCGGCAGAACTCCAGATACCATCCACACCATCTGGATGATTGGCGGTCCACCACTGTGCGATTTAGAAGATGTTTTCTTCCTCGCACGACTTCCTTGTGGAATCGATTACCATCAGCGATTTTTCCGGACCGATACGACTTAGGGACCTTCAAGAAAAGAGCGTACTCCTTTTTAAAAGGCCGGCAACGCATCTGCGATTCCCTTCCTGGTGTTGCAGTTGTTCATGGGCGGCGGTAGTCACTTACCATCAGGTGAGACGCATGCTCGTTTGCCCCCTCTCCTAAAAAAAAAAACAATCAATTTTGGATATATGCAAATAAATGTAGAAACCGTATTTACGCGTATTTTTAAAAACTGCAACAAGTGTATATCAGTATTTATATTTTGAGTTTAATTATTAAGTTTGGCTAGTATTTGCAAAATAACCCTCATTCCTTGTTGAAATGTGTTATTTTTGTAATTTTCTTGTTTTATATTTGAAAATATAAATATGTGCAATGCGTTAGGGTGAGGGTCAGGTGACATAATATAACACAGGGATTACCCTAAAATGTACACTGTCTCTTACAAAGGTCGCAGATTGTTTACAACCGTATTGTTTAAGCAGTAATATGTAAATTTATACCTTTGTGAAGAGGAAATATTTTATTACTGTTATTTATTATTATTTAAATTAACAGACTTCTACAAATAACAATTTCTTCTTCTTTTATATTCATAGATTATGCAGTTTTTTTAAGATGCAAATTTCAACTATTTATGGTTTAAAATCGACCCACTCACAATTTGGATGCCGTACAGATGTGATTGGGAGCTGGAATCTGAGGTCCCACACGCAGACCGCACCACTGGAAGTTCCAACTGCCAAGTACCCGGCACTGTTTGCGTATAGACATGTGTACACGCCTTGCTTTAGATCGCCTTGTAGTTTCCACGCATTGCCTAAAAGTCGAAACAACATAAAATGTAATTAGATTTTACTTCTGCATGTTATTCATTAAAATTAAACAGATAACAAAATTAACAGAATACAACACAGAACTGGAGAACATAGGCTTTCTTTCCTGTATCGTACGATTGCCTCATATTTGCCATAGTTTCCATACTTGGTGTTTGGATTTGGTAACCGCAGATTTTTAATGTCGATGCTAGTTACCTGGCGCGCGCAGGTCCCAGCCGACGACTGCGGCGCCGAGCGTGGCGTACGGGATGACGCCGGCGTGCACGTGCACGTGCAAGCTGATGTCGATGCTAGTTACCTGGCGCGCGCAGGTCCCAGCCGACGACTGCGGCGCCGAGCGTGGCGTACGAGATGACGCCGGCGTGCACGTGCACGTGCAAGCTGATGTCGATGCTAGTTACCTGGCGCGCGCAGGTCCCAGCCGACGACTGCGGCGCCGAGCGTGGCGTACGAGATGACGCCGGCGTGCACGTGCACGTGCAAGCTGATGACGATGCTAGTTACCTGGCGCGCGCAGGTCCCAGCCGACGACTGCGGCGCCGAGCGTGGCGTACGAGATGACGCCGGCGTGCACGTGCACGTGCAAGCTGATGACGATGCTAGTTACCTGGCGCGCGCAGGTCCCAGCCGACGACTGCGGCGCCGAGCGTGGCGTACGAGATGACGCCGGCGTGCACGTGCACGTGCAAGCTGATGACGATGCTAGTTACCTGGCGCGCGCAGGTCCCAGCCGACGACTGCGGCGCCGAGCGTGGCGTACGAGATGACGCCGGCGTGCACGTGCACGTGCAAGCTGATGTCGATGCTAGTTACCTGGCGCGCGCAGGTCCCAGCCGACGACTGCGGCGCCGAGCGTGGCGTACGAGATGACGCCGGCGTGCACGTGCACGTGCAAGCTGATGTCGATGCTAGTTACCTGGCGCGCGCAGGTCCCAGCCGACGACTGCGGCGCCGAGCGTGGCGTACGAGATGACGCCGGCGTGCACGTGCACGTGCAAGCTGATGTCGATGCTAGTTACCTGGCGCGCGCAGGTCCCAGCCGACGACTGCGGCGCCGAGCGTGGCGTACGAGATGACGCCGGCGTGCACGTGCACGTGCAAGCTGATGTCGATGCTAGTTACCTGGCGCGCGCAGGTCCCAGCCGACGACTGCGGCGCCGAGCGTGGCGTACGAGATGACGCCGGCGTGCACGTGCACGTGCAAGCTGATGTCGATGCTAGTTACCTGGCGCGCGCAGGTCCCAGCCGACGACTGCGGCGCCGAGCGTGGCGTACGAGATGACGCCGGCGTGCACGTGCACGTGCAAGCTGATGACGATGCTAGTTACCTGGCGCGCGCAGGTCCCAGCCGACGACTGCGGCGCCGAGCGTGGCGTACGAGATGACGCCGGCGTGCACGTGCACGTGCAAGCTGATGACGATGCTAGTTACCTGGCGCGCGCAGGTCCCAGCCGACGACTGCGGCGCCGAGCGTGGCGTACGAGATGACGCCGGCGTGCACGTGCACGTGCAAGCTGATGACGATGCTAGTTACCTGGCGCGCGCAGGTCCCAGCCGACGACTGCGGCGCCGAGCGTGGCGTACGAGATGACGCCGGCGTGCACGTGCACGTGCAAGCTGATGACGATGCTAGTTACCTGGCGCGCGCAGGTCCCAGCCGACGACTGCGGCGCCGAGCGTGGCGTACGAGATGACGCCGGCGTGCACGTGCACGTGCAAGCTGATGACGATGCTAGTTACCTGGCGCGCGCAGGTCCCAGCCGACGACTGCGGCGCCGAGCGTGGCGTACGAGATGACGCCGGCGTGCACGTGCACGTGCAAGCTGATGACGATGCTAGTTACCTGGCGCGCGCAGGTCCCAGCCGACGACTGCGGCGCCGAGCGTGGCGTACGAGATGACGCCGGCGTGCACGTGCACGTGCAAGCTGATGACGATGCTAGTTACCTGGCGCGCGCAGGTCCCAGCCGACGACTGCGGCGCCGAGCGTGGCGTACGAGATGACGCCGGCGTGCACGCCGCCCGCGCACGCGCACGCCACGCAGCCGTCCGCCCCCGCGCCTCCCGCGCCCACGCCCACCTGCCGGCACTGCGACAACGTCATGCGCGACGACCCGCTCTCCAGCCTGCACACACCGACAACACAACCACGATCAATAATGTATGTTTTAACTTCTCATTCACTATTATTGTTCTAAATGTATTATTGGAAGACATAAGATCTTTCAGTGATATAATATAGGACCTGAATTATAAAACTATTATGGTTTTCGATATATCTGGCTTCGAGAAACTTTTTTTAAAATTGTATTGTAATGTTATTAGAAAAATGAGTAACATACGGTCAACAAACATTTTGAAATTAGCCTTAGATCCCGATGAAACAATAACCTCACCTCCAAGAAACTTATTTATTGATTTTTTAATTAATTCTTACAATTATATCGCAACATAAAGTAATTATATTAATTTCACTATTACATTTAAGTGTTTTGGTAAATTGTAGAATTAACCAAGTACGGCTTAACACGTAGTTACGACTATATGCGTTGTTAATAATAATAATAATAATAAATGTTTTTATTGACATATAGATTTAACAAATGTAAGAACAGTGAGTTAAACATCTAAACAATGTTCAAGACAAGATAAACAAATACTAGGATAATCCTGTATCTTGGGGTCCGGGAGCGCAAGTTATCTAAAGAATTGTACACAGTCTAACGAAAAAGAATAGCATGTTTCCCAGTGTAAATATAATAGTGCAGTACTCTCTCTATGTGTGTATGTGTGTGTGTGTGTGTGTGTGTGCGTGTGTGCGCGCGCGTGTGTGCGTGTGCGTGTGTGCGCGGTTGCTAGTGTGCTTGTGCGCGCGCGCGCGCGCGTGTGTATGTGTGTGTGTGTGTGTGTGTGTGTGTGTGTGTGTGTGTTTGTGTGTACGCTTCTAGTGGCGTTTGACTAGATCTTCAGTTTCCTCATATGTTAACGTCATTAGCCAATTTCTAATATGGTGACAGACCTGTGAGGTTTTGAGGTTTCTGATGTTATGGTATCGAGATATTTTGTTATAAGTGTATGGATGTAGAAAACGTCGTAGGTGACTAGCAAAAGACGTTTTAATGTTAGGGACGGGTATTTTGTATACCCTTTTTTTTTAAAAGATGTTGGTAGTTAGGCAGGTTTGGAGCGTTTTTATGACATCTCCTTATTACATTTAGGATGAACAATTGGCGAACAGATAGCACACGAGACAAATTAAAGACCTCTCTGGTGGGTAATCGCACTGGTTTTTTAATAATGACCTTAAGCAGAGCTCGTTGCGATCTTTCTATTTTTAACATATGAGTCTTTGCAGCACCTCTCCATGCTGTAATACAGTATTGCACAATGGACTGGCACATTGCATAGTATAACATTTTGAGAATATTTATGTTGGCACTGTTACGTATAAGTTTGAAAACATAAATTATTTTTCGAACTCGAGCCGCCAAATCGGTGATATGGGGACTGAACGATAGGTTAGTCAACCAATATCCCTAAATATTTTATTGTTTCCGCAGCACCTATCGTTTGGCAATTACACGTTGGGAATGTATAGGATAGAACACCATAAGGAGAATTTGGTGTTGTGCATCTGTGAACATTTAAATAGACTAAAGAAGAAGGTCTAGAAGCCCGAGTCTTATGAAACGCTATGTATTTGGACTTAGCGGTATTCAAGGTGAGGAGGTTCTTGTCCAGTCATTGAGCTATACCAGCAAGACCGTGTTCAGCCAATTTATACACTTCTTTCCACCTGTGATCATGAAAAAGCACCACTGTGTCATCTGCGTAACAAATCGGTTCCGAATTATTAATATTTAAATTTAGGATATCATTCATGTAGATAGCGAAAAGGCTCGGACCCAAAATACTTCCCTGTGGGACGCCATACAGAACAGGAAGATCGTCACTTCTGAAATTTTGTACTTGGACACATTGTTTCCTGTTCGTTAAGTAACCATGGAACCAATTCCAGACCGTACCTCTGATCCCCATGACCTCCAATTTCTTCAATAGGATAGGCACAGACACGGTATCAAAGGCTTTGGCGAGATCCAAGAAGACGCCGATACATGCTTCACCCTTATCTAAATAATCCGTGATCAGCTCTGTTAGCAAAATTACCGCATCCTCCGTAGATTTACCTCGCCTAAATCCGAACTGTCTTTGAGAAAGAATGTTGTTTTTCAATGTAGTTAACAAGACGTTTGTTAACTACTTTTTCTAGTATTTTTGAGAAAATACACAAAAGAGATATTGGTCTAAAGTAATCCGAGTTGTCTTTTGGACTGGTTTTGTGAATTGGACTGACAATAGCTAATTTCCAATTTTCAGGAAAGGTCCCACTTGCTAAACTTAAATTAATAATGTAATGAGTACTACTATCAAAACCGGGAGCACTATCGTTCTTAAGTGACTCAATCACTGTGGAGACTTCGTTTGTATCCGTTGGAAAGAGATATATTGAATTCTGATGACAAAGTTGATTATTAAATTCAGAGGCCAACGTTTCCTCTGTAATATGTAAGCTGTTTAGAATTTTATCAGCTAATTTTTATACCTACTGTGGAGAAGTGTTGATTACATGCGTTCAATGAGTCTCGCGAGTCTCCCATAATTTTTGTGAGTTCAATGGCATCGGTATTACCTTTGCGTATCTCACAAATGTTTTTTATACATTGCCAGAGTTTTTTTTGTTTTCTTATTATGTTTATGTAGTTCTGAATTTTCATAGTTCGCTTTGACTCTATGTAATAAATCATTGCAGAAATTACGATACCGTTTGTACGTTAATTCTAAAACGAGATCATTGGGGTTCTTTTTTACTCGACTATGTAGCCTGTCGCAATGACGCATGCACCTCATTAGGCCAGGAGTAATCCAAGGCCTGAGATTGAATTTTGAGCGACTAACCCTTACCCGACGAGTGTGTACGCGTATTGACGTTTCAATCAGATTATGAATGTTAAGCACCGCTTCGATAACATCGCTTGCATCAGTAATTAATGACCAGTCTTTGTTTTTCAAATCCGTAAGAACCCCAGCAAAATCAATTATAGACCTCACTCTGCTAATCTGAATCGGTTTTCTGTTAGGAAACCCTAAACCTATCATTGTTAATTTGTGATCAGTTAATGCAGAATCACAGACTATACCAATTGATGGTTTTGTAGAATTAGTAAAGATGTGATTCAAACAAGCGTTGTTTCTCGTGGGTATGGTTATAGCTGGCATAAGTCCATGGCTAGCCATTAAACACAGATAATCAGATAGATGAGAGTTTGATTCGTCAGATAGCGGGTTTATATTAATGTCACCGGCTATAATAATAGGAAATTTAGTGTTTGAATGAATCGTAGAATCAAGTGATTGTATGAAACGGTCCAGATTATTGAACGAAGGAGATCGATAAATCCCAAGAAGTGTAAGTGTTTTTTCTATAGTTATTTGCAGACAATTTGCGTCATCTAATGTAGGTTCCGATACTAAAACATTATATGCATCTTTTATGTACGCAACGACACCGCCATTTTAATTTTTTAATTTTTGAATAAATAATGGAGTAAGGTGTCGTAACTGACACTTACGACCACGTGCTTTGATGTAAATTAACAATACCACTATTTATATAGTTGTATCTAGTACAAACGTCGTTATGCTTCGGTCACAATAGAAAATATCTCTTCGATGTATCGGTTCGCCGTCAATCCTCCCACTCGACAGCCAGTTTCAATAAAAACTAACTTGGTTTTTGCATCCATTGAAATGCCCGCCGACATCATTCAGGATCCTCCTTCAAAAGCCACATTTTCTTTGATGCAGCACTGCGCGAATCTTTCTCCGGGTCTCCTGTAGACTCGTCCTCTTCTATCGCTACCATGCAAGCACACTCTGCTTTCGTCTGAGAAGAAAACGGAGCTCTATTGTTCCTCAGTCCAATCAACGTGTCCTCTGGCAAATCGTAGGCGGGCTGCTCGGTGGGCTGGGGTTAATTTGGGGCCAGTTGCTGGCCTTTTTGGCTCTAGGTTAGCCGCCTTAAGTCGTCTTCTGACTGCCACTGTCTAGCCACTCACAGCCACTCCTCCCGTTTCTCTGAGCTCTTGTTGGACTTGAACGCCAGTGAGGGCCCGATTTCTCAGCGATGTGCTGACAATGAATCTGTCATCTCTCTCCGAAATGCACTTTTTTCTTCCGGAACCGCGTCTGCGATTAAAGTTACCAGTCTCTTGGTAACGACGGTAACTCTGGAAACAACAGACTGGCTCATGTTTAGCGCATGTGTCACTTCACGCTGAGTCTGGCCTTGTCGCAATAGGGTGACAGCTTGAGCAGCTTCATCACTTGTTGTGTCCATTTTAAGGTAGAATTCTTGTTTGTTAATTACGGATATGTGTATCGGTTGACGTTTGATGGCTAACTGATAAGAGTGGGTCAGGTAGATAACCTTTTATATGAGTCAGTAACCCTTCATTAGCACTATTGTATACAAGCATAAAAAAGGTGGTTACCAATCACAACGTATTGTTGGATTGTGTGAGCAAGAAACATTTATAATCATTTTGAAGTTAATACTATCAGCTTTAATATTTTACTAAGAAAAAAATATTTTTGCGTTCAGTTTTTTTGCCAGTTACTTGCGACTGCAGGTGTGTCGTATGAGTCGATTTTTTTTGCTCACGATTGTATATATCTAGACTAGGCACAAAGTGCGCGCAAAAAGTAAATATACATTATTTGCATTTCAATTACTATTGTGTATTGTGACACTTAACGATATCTAGTGGTGAGTAGTGATACTATGTATTGTACTATGTACTATCTATTTTGGCTACCCACTAACTGGTGGCATTAGTTGTAATTAAATATTTCGAAATTTCCGCGTTGGTTCGAGAAAGTTCTGGTTCTGGCTATTGTTCCGTGTGTGTTCCGATCACTACGAGATGGCAGTAGTTGTATATAAAAAGGCTAGCGGCGCAACCGCGAGTTAGTTTGCATAGGAAAGGTGAAGGAATTGAAACTGTCTATTGTGAAATAAAGTAACAGTATTTTGATTTGACTTATTGTTTTTATGTGTGATTTATTAGTATGGAAAAGAAGCGAAAAATAGACAGTGAATGCAGAACGTTCAAACATAAATGGAACTTTCAGTATTTTGTGATTCAGTCCAGTAATAAGGCGCTATGTTTAATTTGTAATGAAACCATAGCTGTTCTCAAAGAATATAACATTAAACGAGACTATGAATCGAAACCTCTTCAAAATTACTCCAATGATACAGGAAGTTTGCGGACGGAAAAATTTTGGAGCTTTGAAGCGCGGACTGAAATCGTAGCAATCTTTGTTTACAAAGGCGAATTCTGAACAAGAGTCTGCAACTCGCGTCAGCTTTCGTGTGGCTCTTGAAATCGGAAAACGTAGAAAGCCATTTACCGATGGAGAAATGATAAAAGAATGCTCGATTGCAGTAGCCGAAGAAATGTGCTCCGAAAAGGCAAATTTATATAAAAGTGTCAGTTTGTCAGCAACACCGTGGCTCGGAGGGTGTAAAACATCGCAGAAAATATATCTTCTCAACTGTCTGGCAAAAATGGACATCTTGAGTGGTTTTCTCTAGCCTTGGGTGAGTCAATGGATGTGTCAGATACTGTTCAGGTGTTGATTTTTATTCGTGGAGTAGATAAAAGCTATGCAGCAGAACTTCTTGATATTGATAGTATTCACGGCACGATAACTTGGTCAGATATTTTTAAGGGAGTTGAAAATGCCATTAATAAAAAGAACCTTCGATGGAAAAGCTTAAAATCTATTACAACTGATGGAGGCAAAAATATGTGTGGTAAAAATAAAGGAGTGGTTGCACTGGTGTCAAAGACTATAGAAAATGATAGTGGTTTAAAACCACTAGTCTTGTAACATATGATACAACTTACATGGTATCATTCATCAACAGTCCTTGTACGTAAAATGTTTGCATATGTCTGAAGTTCTAAAACCAGTTATATCAGTTGTTAACTACATCAGATCCATTGGGCTGAATCACCGAGTTTATTGAAGAGTTTGGAGAAAAATACTTACCATATCATACTGCCGTACGCTGGCTTAGTTGCGGAAAAGTTCTTAAGCGCTTTTTTGAACTTCGAGCTGAGATTGATTTTTTTTTTTGAATGAGTAGCATCGCCCTTTTGCCGATTTAGAAAATAGTGAGTGGCTGTGGAAGTTAGGATACTATGTCGATTTGACAAAGCATATGAACGAACTGAATCTGAGATTGCAAGTAGAAAATCAGCTTCTCCCTGATTTATACACCAATATCAAATCCTTCCGGCAGAAAATAATACTATTTTAAAACATATGAAATATTCAGCCACACTACAGAGACTGAATTTCCCGTCAATTTTGCAATCGAATTCTCTCTCGAACTCTTTTAATAATTGGTACAAGTAAAATTGATCCACAACTACAAACTATTGTCGGTGGAAAATCACAATTACATATTAAATACATTAGGGTTTTTGTTTTACTGCGATTAGTGGGATTCATTTCAATTGTTTGTTAGTTATTAATATGCTTAAGATTAGCTACTTAAGTTAAGTTTTCTGCGTTGTCATTTCTGTCGTTAAGTTTTATTAGTTTATTAATATATTTTTTTAATGATACCAATTTATTAGCTTATATTATCAAAGCTTAAAATATTTATCACAAATAAACCTGTGATACTATTATGCTGCCCTTAGACTAATTAATGTTTATTCTTTAAAAAAAAGATAATTAAGTTTTCATGCTATTCATTTCAAATTGTGCTGAGAGACCAAAGTATAAATAAACTACTTTGACTCTGATAATGTCTTTTTTATTCTAATTGTTGACTGATTTATTCAATAATTCATGATTTTGATGTTATTACTTACATCTTACATTAAAAATAATGAATAACAGAAGCAACGTATAACGCCGTAACTTGATGGCAAAACAATTTTCTACCACGCATAATATCGTAACTCGTCGTAACTTGAAGACATGACATTTAAATCCCCATGCGTAAGTTTTATCTAATTTTAGTATTGCTCAAAAACCAATCTTTTTCTGTTCATGTAGCATACCATAATATCGTAACTCGTCGTAACTTGAAGACATGACATTTAAATCCCCATGCATGAGTTTTATCTAATTTTAGTATTGCTCAAAAACCAACCTTTTTCTGTTCATGTAGCATACCATGTAATACTATCAAAACACTTCGAATTATATTTCAGGTTTTAAGTCAAACAAAATTCACAATTAGAAGTTATAACAAATTCAAACTTTAAATATCCGTATTGAAAAGTTATCATATTGAATTACGACCTTATGCGACAGAGGTGTCGAAATTTTACAATCCTTATTTTTAGACATGTAGATCCCATAAATCAAAAGAATATTTCCTTTCGAGGAAAATTGCTTTGCAATAGCGCCACCTACTTTATTTTATATGTTAAGTCATTTTATCAAACAAAAATGAATTGACTCTCAAGTGGTAAGTAAAATCGACGCTAGATGACCTAAACATGACTAATTGAACATAATATTCTATCTCCCATCTCATTCTTTCGCAGGCTCATTCTTCCTATAGATTAATATATGTTTATCTCATTTCCGTTTATCGAATTTAAATCACATCGATTCTAAAAAAGTTTTAACTCAAAAACATGTGTGCAGTTCACACGCAGTAGAAGTGAAACCTTCAGAAAACTAAAATTCGAGAGAATATGACGAATACAGAGTATCAGGAGTAGGATATTTCAACCAATAGCGTAACAACAAAGTTTTTTTATATAGGATAGGGTGACAAACGAGCACACAGCCTGAACACACCACCTGCTGATGATAAATGGTTGCTGTGGCCCATAAACATCGATCCTCGTTTGCGAATCAAAATGCACATGCGTTGTAAAATATAAGTACATTAGAATTAACATCAACCCACGGGGGTACAATTCCATAGTAACGCATTTTGACCATAGAAAGCAACACCATCAAGAGTGCGTGTTCACGCCACGTTACACCACCGCCTAACGCTTATGAGATTCGTTAATTATTATCCAATAAGAGTTCTGCAAAGTCCATTTCCAGGTTTCCTGTCTACCACCTTTAAACTTTTTGAATGTGCAATCTAGTATTAACGGGGTTCGCATAAGTTAAGAAGACACGAAACCAACTGCATCGCTCCCATCTCGCGTCATGGCTTCTGAATTTGTGTAATTTGGATATTAAACTATACCAAAATGTCGTAAAGTGTATAGACATTTACAATAACGCTATATTTCGCGATTATCTGTGAAGTTTGTACGTGTCAAGAAAGCCGGCGTCCAATCATCGTGGCTGCAGCCCTTGAGACACGAAGCAGATTAGCAGAAGTCCAGGTGAGTCTACATACATTCCTTCACGCTCTTCCTGTAGCCCGAATTTAAGGCATTTGCAGTATCGCGAAATAGTAAATCAGCACGGCACCCTACAGTCCATTAATTTACGCATAATCATCCTTTTAATAACTCTGAACCAGCAGTTGGTCATTTAAGCCAACACGCCATTTTGGTCCTTCTCACTGAATTATAATGAATTAATTAACCATTTTTTGGTCATTCCAGTCGGGATAATTTTATCCAATTTCTGGTCCTTCGAGCCGGATAAATTTAAACCTTTCGGCCTGGAGAAGTAATCCTTTACATATTTATTTCTTTATATATTATAAAAAATTATATACGTATATAATTAAAATATTAATTATAATTTATATTTCTCCCGCACAGCTTTTTACAAATATATAATTTCCTCTGTAACGCATACCACACCACATCATTATTACTTTAATGATATTTTTCTTGTTTCATTAACCGTCATTACGCGAGATAGCTTCGTTTAGCAGTATAGCTAATTCTGAGAGTGAAATCGTCCTACCTAGGTTGTGGCGACCCATTCGTGCTACACCCATAATATAACTGCAGCGTGGCTCTAACACATATAAATATATCCTTTCAAACGCCACTCCAACTAAGACCTGCTTTAGCTGTCAATACTCGTGCCTAGTCCCATAATACTACAACGATTTTAATATATTACAAAAATAAAATCTCACAAAAGTATTAATTTACAATTTTATTGCTATATTTTATTATTTTAGCGTGACTTAATACAAACCTGAGCACAAATATGGAGCCCTCCTGTGTAGCAGCTACGAGAGACTGACCTCCTTCACAAGCTGCCAACGAAATAACAGGACCGGCGCTTCGATTGTACATTGATTTAGACCTGCGAAATAAAATTGAGCTCATGATCGCACAGACCGTTTAAGAGAAAGATATGATAGTTTACTTTTGTATTTAGGGTGGTATTCGATAATTAGTGCTCAGCTTTCTTGCAGGAAATCCGCACAATCCGAGTCATGGTCTTTATGTATCAACAACGCACTCACACCCGTGCACATGCTATGCCGGGTAAATGCTAATGTGTTTCTGCGTTTCTCTTTCTGTGTTTTTAAGTTTATTCAGTTATTTTTTGTCAACTGATAAGAGTGAGTAAAGAGCACACAATCAACCTGATGATGACTGGATGCTGGGGCCAACAAATATCTACGCCTATTTTTTATTCATATTCAAAATGCAGATGCATTATCACCGCTAGATAATATCATGCCTAGTTAAACTAAAAACAGTCACTGGTTTTCGTCCTTCACCAAAAGAAACACAACGACATTAACGACACTTAAAGTGTATATTTCGTGAGCATCGGAGCCATATTTCTAGTACATTATATAGTTGGAAGAAGAATCACGAAAAGTGTCTTTAAAATTATGATCGCCCATCATTACTTGAATATTAAACCATACGATACTAAAACCTTTTTCACTTCTTTACTTTTAATATTTACTGTGTGAATTAGAACGACAGAAATTAAAACAATATACTTTGTTATATTTGTATGGAACTGTCTTACAGTAAAGACTGCAGCAAAAAAAAAACTTACTTGTTGACATATGCATGGCCCTGAAGACGCGAAGCATCCCATAACCTTACTGTCCCATCATCGGAACAGGATCCAAAAAGTCCACGATGCGTCGGCAAACGCACCAACTGATTTACACGAGCTCTAAAGGAAAGATTAGAACTTTATCAAAATACCCTGTAAGAGAATCCATCATTAAATTCCAGCTTGTGGGTGTCGTAAGAGAGGAATATGGGATACCGAATAACTAATAGAGAAGACTGCAGACTTCACAGAGAAGTCTGTAGTCCTGCAACCTACAAAGATTGTTCATTCCGGCAAATCGTCTATATTAAAAGAAGCCTATATTCAAAATTGATTTCTCACTATTTATAGGAGTAAATTAATCTAGAAATATTGTGGTTAATCATGTCTTATATAAGTTATTAATTACTCTTACAGCATATCAAAGTTCATTGCTGGACATGTGTCTCCCCCGTAGATAGCCGCATAAGGAGGATATTTGTCAGTTTTTATTTTTAGTTCTCTTTTTGAAGGCGCTGCTGCCATCTTTTGGTTTGTTTCCCTATACCCACGAGAAGCCATCGGGTAGTTGATATTCTTACACTACCACTACACGATCAGTGTAATGCCATTAAGTTCTTACTTGTGTTCATGTAAATACGCCAGCAGTTGATTCCCTGGCCGCCAGGTCGACGGCGGTAACATGTCTTCACTGGAGTCACCGATGTCTTCATGGCTTCTGTCACGCAAATAACATTTTAAATATTAATAAGCAACCTTATTTATATAACACAGTTTATAAATTGACGAATAATATAGCTCAATATATTGGGTGCTTACGCATAAAGATTATGCTTAAACAATGCTATATTTATAAAAATGCAATTCGAAACTATATTTATAAAAAGCATTTATTTTTAATTTGTTTAACGAAATCAACAGCTGTTTACAAGTTTTTAAGCCATTTTTTAGTTTTTGGTAAGTTTTTAAAACATAAATATCTATATCTTACAGCCAAAAATATATAGAATATTATATGTATTAAAAAAAAGGATTTACATTTGTTTTAACAACATTTTATTTTAATTGAACCGACAATTAATTACATTTTTGTTGATAAAAATCTACATTGTAAGAAATAAATTTCCTACGGCGCCATGATTTGATTTTTTGTTTTAGTTTTCAATTTTTGAGTATCGATATCTCAGAAACTAAGCGAGATATCGAAATTTTTTATTATTACTTTTGTATCTATTCGAGATATACGCGAATACGCCTTCTAATCGTGGCGCCGTAAGAACAGTAGTCGTGCTAAACTTTTCACTGAAAATTAGGCATTTCAACTTAGTCTTCAGGGGTGACAACAGATCTGCATTTTGATTCTTAATCGAAGATAAATGTAGATGTCTATGGGCCACAGCATCCCCTTACCATTAGGTGGACTGTGTGCTCGTTTGTCAAAGTAAATTTTCGGTCACTACCGACTACGGTCCCGTTTCAACGTAGGCGAGTCATCTGTGCATGACAGAACTCTCATAGTTCGATGGAACGACATATCTAAAACGACTGGACAGAGATCAGGCGCATGATCAACAGTTTTGCCCTTCGTTTTCTAAGGCACGGAGGTGAAACACTGCCAATTTCCTAACTCCGTGCTGCTACTGATAATTTCTTAAAAAAGCTCTATCCGGGGTTCGAATAAGAATTTGTTGACAGAAAAACCCAATTACTGATTTCGGACCACATAACTAGCAGTCGCGTTTACGACCCACCAACACAGTGTTTTATTCATCGATATATATGTAGTACGTACTAGATTTCGCATCCGAACATACACTGAACTGTACTGCAATCCGTACAGTGTGCCATTTAGTGTGGTTTCAATCTACTAGTTAGTCTGTGGTTTCAATATTCATGCAGTGTGGAGCGGCGCTAATAATACAAGATTTCAAATTAAAGTTTAAATTAAAAACTGACCGCGCAGGAGCAACGCGCTTAAATCAACTGCGCATGCGCGACTCTACTATCTCAAGACATAGATAGATAGATACTAAGACATAGAGTAGTACACATTTTTTGTTTAGAATGGCTTCTCCAGTACGTAGTACATATAACTCAATGGTTTTATTCTAATATAATTCTAATACCTGAATTAGTTAAAAATTAACATGTTCTTATAATGTAACTAGCTGACGTTGTTCTGCCCTCTGCAAAGGCCCTGTGTCCTATAAAAATTCTTAAATTTGTAATAAAATATATTGAGTGTCACTTATAGGGATAAAAACTATCCTATCTCTCAAGTTGGACTAAACTGCACACAGTGTTCAAAATTTCATTGCAATTAGTTTAGTAGTTTAGGAGTTCATCGCGGACAAACAATGTGACACGTAATTTTTATATATAAAGATGTATATTGTTAGAAGAAGTATAGTAAGGTTGTTTACCTTAGAGATTTTTGAAATTTCTGCTGCATACGTGCCGTCAAATTCCGTAGCTCTATCCGGCAGGGGGCCATGCTGTCTAGGGATAAAGAAAAATAGTAAGAAATCTTATTTACATTCACCATTAATGCAAAGCACCAAACTATTATAATGGATACATTCAAATTTCAACACAAAACAATGCTTAACTAAAATATCTATGTATAATATTTACATAAAACGAAATAGAAAATCTAAATTAATCCACCAAGGGTTCCAAGGAAATAAGTGTTAATGTGTAATAATCACAAATGTGTATTTAATAATTAAAAATTTTGTACAACCGACTTCAATGTAAATCATTAAGAATAACTCAAAAACTATTGGTCACACCCTGATCAAATTTATGTGGGACCATATGTGAAGCACCAGCTTTCAAATAAAAAAAGAATCATCGAAATCGGTTCACCCAGTAAAAAGTTATAAGGTAACATACACATTAAAAAAAACTCAGTCGAATTGAGTACAGTCTGCTTTTTAAAGTAGGTAGAAAATGGCAACAGAGCAACATTATTGTCACACAAGTGTCATACGATATAGATTTTAGGTATTTTTATAGTGTAAAGTTGACAGTGCAGCTCATGGTAAACGGCACAGCAGCATTAAGTATAAATACTTGATTAATAATCAAAATGATGAGTTAATAACCCCTCAGGACTAAGACAGGATGCCTCATTACCAGGAAAAGGGTTCTCTGCACTTACCATATAAAACAGCAACATAAAGCTGCTATTTTACACTGGTATAGGCTTGGGCAAAAAATATCGATATATCGAAATATCGACATTTTTTTTATAAAAATATCGATATATATCTTCGATATTTATATCGCGATCTATCGATATATCGATATTTATTTTAGAGTATCGAATTCGTATCAATTTCGATATATTATAAAATGTATCGTATTTTAAAAAAAATTTTGGACCTTATCTTTACATCATGCAAATGATGACGATATATCGATATTTATCACACAATATATATCGATACTGTTTAAAAATATTGATTCGATATATATCGATTTATTTTTTTCCCTTGCCCATCCCTACACTGGTACACTGTGAGAGCGAGGTCCTTTCTCAGTCCATCCGGCCAATTCGTGCGCAACCATGATATAGCTGCAGCGTGGTTTTACCACGTGAAGAAAATATATCTATGTATAATCAAAAAGTAATGTGACTTTTCAAATTTCGCGGGCTAAAAAAACGAAGGTCGAACGGACGACCTTCGATTTTTTTTGTTATGTTGGTGGTATACTTGTCTTAAACATGTGTGAAAAGTTTCAAGTGTATACTGTATAGCATTTCTACTTTGTTTGTGAAAGGCATTACGGTTAGAAGTGATTTGCGTGCTTGGCGATTTTCTACTGTCGAAAAACATGGATCAAAGAGTTTGCATTAAATATTGTGTAAAAAATGGAATAAAGTGCTCCAAAACTTTTAAAATGTTGACAGTGGTATACGGTGAGTCTACTTTAAGTAAAAAAATGTTTATAAGTGGTATACATTCTTCAAGGAGGGCGAGAAGACACCAATGAGGAACTTCGCTCTGGACGCTCCAGTACGTCATCAACAGATGAGAACGTTGAAGAAGTGAAGAAAATAAAGTTGAGGAATCGTCGAATTACCATAAGAGAAGTTGCTGATGATATCAACATTTCATTTGGTTCGTGCCAAGCAATTTAACGGATGTTTTGGGCATGAGACGTGATGTGTGTAAGGGAAGTTTGTTCTCAAATTGCTAAATTTTGACCAAAAGAACCGTCGCAAGAGCATCGCTGAGCTGTTGAATGACGTCAACGACGACCCAGATTTACTCAAAAAGGTCATGGGTATACGGTTATTACGTCGAAACTAAGGCTCAATCGTCCTAGTGGAACAAGTCAGACGAGCCTAGTGTTGCTCACTGTTTTTTTTATTATTATGGCGTAGTGCATCAGGAGTTTTTACCACAAGGTCGTACAGTTAATAAGGGGGAAGAACTTTGAGGTTATGCGCCGTTTGCGTGAAGCGATACGAAAAAAACGCCCGGGATTTTGTAAAAATCAGTCATGGTTATTGCACCACGATAATGCGCCAGCTCACGTCACTGATTGTTTGTAATTTTTTGGCCAAGAACAACACCGTAATCATGTCACAGCCATCGTATTCACCGGATTAGTCTCCTGTGAATTTTTCCTATTCCCGAAACTCAAGAAATCCATGAAAGGACGGTGTTTTGCAACGATTGAGGGGACATAAAGACCGCATGGCTGGATGAGCTGAAGTCTATACCAAAAAATGCTTATCAGAAGTGCTTTGAGGATTGCACAAGTACATGTGTATTGTATCTGAGGGGGGTTACATTGCAGGTGACAAAATAAATATTGATGAGTAAATAAATATTTTTTGATAAAAATAAAAAGTCACCTTACTTTTCGATCACAACTCGCACATAGTTTTTTTTTTATAAGATAGGGTGACAAACGTCTATCTGATGGTAAATGGTTGCTGTGACCCATAGACATCTACATCTATCTTCAATAAAGAATCAAAATGCAGATGCGTTGTCACCCGTGAGGATTAAGATGGAATGCCTCTTTTTTAGTAAAAAGGGTCTCCGGTTCTCTACACTCACCATACGAAACACAGCAGCGTTAAGCTGCTATTTGACGCTGGTATTCTGTGAGAGCGTGGTCCTTTCCCGGTCGAGCCGACCCATTCGTGCTACAACTATTCTACTAATATAACTGCAGCATGGCTCTACCACGTTCAAAAGGTTAACGTAATAGCGATGTAACACGAGTGAGAACAAAGAACAACGCACATTGCACGTAGCTAGCGCTGTGGCCCATCTGCGAGTGCGCGGGCGCCGCCGAGCCCGCGGCCGCCGCACTCCCCGCACTCACCGCACTCGCCGATGGCGCCGCTTGCTCCGATGCTGAAATACGCAACTAATGTAGTTTTGCAACGCCTCCGTGTCTAACTTAATGCAGAGCTATTATATAAGGTTTCGTTTTCTATGTACACTACCTCTGGCCCCGGCTTTGCCTAATTGGAAACTATTAATGTGGCGTCATCTAAAGGAGGCAATCGTTTTTGGGTCCACTAGAAATTTTAACGTCACTTAATTTTATTACACATAAAAAAGATAATAATTTATTATAGTAAACGGCCTAAAGTTTTTATGAAAATCTAACCGCTATCATGAAATCTGAAAAAGAGCAGTTGTTTTGAAATTTGTTTTCTGGTTAAAGTAATATAAAAAAATAATGCATGTAACGAAGAACGCCAAGTTTTTTAGAGGCCAATATGACCTTCTTTTCCAAGTGACCACGAAACTGCACGTTATTCGATATGTCGACGGCGAGGATTCTAAGCCGCGGCGCCCACCTAAGCTACATGCATATACAAGCAAAAGATTTCGGGTACATGCTTTGAGGAAAAAAATTGAAAAGTGGTGGTACTTTCAATGCTACGAAGGAATTAGAATTATATTTTGCATAGGCAAGTCACTATAAGTTGCAAGAAGTATCTTGCGAATTCCTGTTGATGTAATCGGGTCTAGAACAATCATGTTGTATACATGGCCTTTCATGAAAAGAAAAAAGCTAGGTCGTCTTTCATTTTGTATAGACAAGTCACTGCAAGTTACGTGTTACGCGCCACTTCGATGTGTCCCTAGTAGCAAGCTGAATGGCACGTCACGTCATGCGGCGTCACGCCACGCTAATGGGCGCTGCTACATACAATCCCTTTGAATGTTGAGGCGAGTGACAAGTTACGCGTCAAATCACGCGTCAGATCACGCGTTACGTTACTTAGGTGGGCGCCACGCTTAATACTGGCTGAGGCAACATGAGGAGTAACCTGAAATTGAGGAGACACTACAAAGGGGTTCTTTTTAGCGTTAAACGCGCAAACTTGTGTCTTTTGAAGATTGAACTGGACTACATTTCATCATCATCATCATCATCATTACAGCCCTTCACAAGTCCACTGCTGAACATAGGCCTCCCCCAAAGAATGCCACAAAGCACGGTCCTGAGCCACCTGCATCCATCGACTTCCTGCATGTCTTACCAGGTCGTCACTCCATCTCGTGGGGGGACGCCCTACACTTCGCCTACCGGTACGAGGCTGCCACTCGAGAACCTTTCTTCCCCATCGGTTGTCGGTTCTTCGAGCTATATGGCCGGCCCATTGCCACTTCAGCTTACTAATCCGTTGGGCTATGTCGGTTACTCTGGTTCTACTGCGGATATCCACATTCCTAAGTTTATCACGCAGAGAAACTCCGAGCATAGCCCTCTCCATAGCTCGCTGAGCGACCTTGAGCTTCCTCATCCGGCCAGCAGTGAAGGACCACGTCTCAGTTCCGTATGTCATCACTGGCAACACGCACTGGGTGTACAGTCTCGTTTTCAAGGTTTGAGGTATACCTGACGAGAAGATGTGCCGTAATTTCCCGAACGCTGGATTACATTTAGTCGCCCTCAATTCGAGACTTTGTTCAACAAAGTCTCGACTTCAGACACAAGTTTGTTCTGGTACTAGGGGACGTTTTCCCGAAAAATATTTGCACGATCGGTATATAAAGCATCACCAGTGCTATCGTCCGCATAGCAGTGAATGTTACCGGTTTGCAACATATCATTGATATGCAGAAGAAACATCATTGGTGATAGCACGCAGCCTTGTGGAACACCAGCATTAATAGGCTTTTAATCGGAGCATGCACCGTCCACTACGACCTTGATGCTCCGGTCAGCCATAAAACTGGTGATCCAATTGCACAATTTCTCGGAAAGCCCATAGGAAGGAAGATTTAAAAGAAGCGCTTTGTGCCAAACCCGATCGAAGGCCTTCGCTATGTCCAAACTAACCACCAAAGCCTTCCCCTTGGACTCGATCGCCTGCGGCCCTCTGTTTGTTAGGTAAACAAGAAGATCACCAGCTGAGCGACACCGATGGAAACCATACTGGCGGTCACTAATCAGCCGGTGTTCCTCAAGGTACCACATGAGCTGGCTAATAATGGAGCTGGTTAATAATGGACTACATTATTTTCGAGAACAAGGAGGTGATGGCGATAGGTCTGTAGTTGGACGGATCAGAACGATTACTTTTCTTAGGGATCGGGTGCACGAAAGCTGTCTTTCATGAATTCGGGACAAAGCCTAGGGAGTAGGAGGACCGAAAAAGACGCGTTAACTAGTGCCAACTCCGAAACGCACACCTCAGCACAATTGGCGGGATTCCGTCAAAATGTAAACGTCAAATGTAGCCTAGATCACTTTCTGGCATTGCTATCTCTCAGTTCATGAAGTTTCATCACAATCGGTTCGGAAAATCTGAAGATTATCCCTAATAAATAGACAAAATTTTTAAAAATGGTTATGCATGTCTTCATCATTACAACCCATTAAGTTAAGTTCAGTGCTGAACATAGGCCTTCCCCAAGATATGCAACAAAGCTCTGTCCTGAGCTACCTGCATCCAACGACTGCTCCATGTCTTACCAAGTCGTCACTCCATCTAGTGGGGCTGTCCTACACTTCGCTTACCGGTACAAAGATGCCACTCGAGAACCTTCTTCCCCGACGTTTAACGGTTTTTCGTACTATATAGTCGATAAATTGCCACGTCACCTTACTGATCCGTTGCGCTATGTCGGTTACTCTGGTTCTACCATGGTATTTAAACTCTACTCACACTTAGTCGCCGACTGCTCGTGTGACTGACCGAACATGTGCTGCCATTCTGTGTTCATGTGCGTCTCATGAGACAAAGATGATTTTTGTATCCTCCTGTATAGAAATTATAAGTTATCAGTTCAAGTAACTAGCAGCCCGCCCCGGCTTTGCACGGGTTGAACAATTATCTATATAGGTATAATATGTTTCAGATGTAGCTTAATAAATATAACTTATTTTAAAACTTCTTCGTATAACACATGTTTTTTACTTTAATACTCTTATCAAAGCTATTTATGTTTTTATGTAGTTTTATGTATGCATACATTTTTTTATGTACATAAAAACAAAAATTATGTACATTCATTTTCATAAATATATTGCGATCCATTACAACCTATAAAAGTCCACTGTTGAACATAGGCCTCCTCTATAGTTTGCCCCATAAGGGGGATTTTGCCATAGTCGCCACGCTTGGCCTGTGGGTTGGCAACCGCAGTTTTTTTATTATTTTGAGTTATTATCAGGCAGATGCTGCTGCACATCTCCTGTTTCAGTTTAACTCAGTCGCCTCTTACGACGTCCACGGGACGATATGGGGTAGTGGATATTCTTTCACCGCCTCTACACGGACCAAAGTTAAATTGTTTATATCTTTAAATTATTCGCTGAAGGACTCTACGATTTAAGTTATAAATCGTCCGGTTCTCTTCTGCAAAACAAATATGGCAGGCAGACATTTAGTACACAAAATCGCACCACTTTTACTTATCAAAATTTTCTTTAAACCATTATTTAAACAATAATATAGTCCGTCGCCGGTCATATGACAACTGAATATTCCCGCAACATGACCGGATCCGATGAGACTGTTAAACTAACATTTCTCATCGTATTACGTACTAATTACAAGTGTGTTTTGTAGTGTGAGTATTGATCCAACAAAAATATATTTTATTTTTCATTTAAACTGTTATTTATTTTATATTCTGAGCACATTTTATTTTCTTTCTCTTAAAAGAAATAAAATAATATAAGGTCGGGGACTCGGGGAAAAAGATTCATCGTATTTTATATACAAATTCAAGACATTTTCTTTCAAAGTTTAATTACATTTAATCTATACTAATATAATAAAGCGGAAGAGTTTTTTTGTTTATTTAAACGCGCTAATCTCTGGAACTACCAGTCCGATTTGAAAAATTCTTTTTGTATATTATAGCCAGATTCATGTGGAATAGTATAGGCTATCTAGCATTAAGCTATATTACTCAACTAGCCTTAAATATGGATATTTGTTAAGCAAGTCAGAAGAAAAAGCACTCCCGAAATTATTTATCCGCGTACGCTGGTGTTATCGTTAGGGATACGTAAATACAATGTTCTAGAAAAATATATACCTTTACTGCGTCTAAAAAAAAGTCCGCGATACCATATGTCTATTTCTTATACATAAGCCATAATTTGGTATTTTATGACAAAAAAATATTGAAAATTTAAAAGTGATTTATGAGCGTTATTATTAGGTATGGCCTATTTATCCTTACGAACGACAGTTACTTCATCATCAAGACAATTTTATGAAGATAAACTTTGTTCTTTATACCATGTTATTTGGACGCATAGTTTAAGAGATAATGTAAAATTAAAATAATTCAATACTTGGTTGGGTGCGCGAACGACGCTTAAACCCTAGCCGTTATAAAATGCTTGAACTAGGTCATATCGCGCACCTCGGACACGTGATGACGCGGGTGAAACCGCGGGGCACAGCTAGTTATAATATATATGTGCCATTTTGTTTGATAACTTATTGCCATCTTGTAGGTAGTGACATAATCCCGATGCTGTAGAAATCTTGAGATTTGTGATCAAAAAAATACGACAAGTAGTTTTGACAGTCCTCTCTTGATGTTAACCTAACACAACCCAAAGAATTGTGAAGAGACCGAAACCGGTGAAAATCTGAAGGTGCAAGGTCAGGACTATTAAGTGGATGCATTAACATATCCCAACAAAGCCCTCCCACTTATTGCTGAGTGCTAATGATTTGTGTGGTCAGGCCTAATCATGATGAAACACCGCTACTTTTCTGTTGATCAATTCTGGCTGTTTTTTCTCAATTTCTTGCTTGTGTCTCTTCTTGGCAGTAGAGATACGAATCGATTGTTTTGCCTGGCAGTAAAAGCTCATAGTAAACGATGCCCATCCAATCCCACCATACACACAGCATCACCTTATTTCGTGTTATTCCGGGTTTCGCTACAGTCTGTGGAGCTTGACTACCCTTTGACCATGATCTTTTTCGTACGTTCTTGTCGTAGGTGATCCACTTTTTATCACCAGTGATCAATCCTTTCAAAAATGGTTCGGTTTCATTACGTTTCAATAGAGAATCGCAAATGAGTACACGATTCATTAGGTTTCTTTCAGTGAGCTCGTGTGGTACCCAATTATCGAGTTTTTTTTGTATAGCCAGACTTTTTCAAATGGGTCAAAACTGTTTTGTGGTCAATCCTCAATTATGCGCTATGTCGTAACTACTAATATGCCGATCTTGTTCCACTTTTCAAAAATTTCATCGACTTTTTTTTTTATATGAGAGGGGGCAAACGAGCATGCGCCTCACCTGATGGTAAGTGACTACCGCCGCCCATGAACAACTGCAACACCAGGGGAATCGCAGATGCGTTGCCGGCCTTTTAAAAAGGAGTACGCTCTTTTCTTGAAGGTCCCTAAGTCGTATCGGTCCGGAAAAATCGCTGATGGTAATCGATTCCACAAGGAGGTCGTGCGAGGAAGAAAACATCTTCTAAATCGCACAGTGGTGGACCGCCAATCATCCAGATGGTGTGGATGGTATCGGGAGTTCTGCCGCGATGTGCGTTCGTGAAATTTGGCGGCTGGGATTAATCCGAACAATTCCTCAGAGCACTCCCCATGGTAGATGCGAAAGAAAATGCAAAGGGATGCAACATCTCTTCGCAGTGCCAATGAATCGAGCCGATCGGAAAGGGCTCGGTCGTCGACAATTCGAGCCGCTCTGCGTTGGATGCGGTCAAGTGGAAGGAGCTGGCACTGGGGAGCCCCTGCCCAGAGATGGGAACAGTATTCCATGTGAGGCCGAACTTGCGCCTTGTAAAGTAGCAGGCGGTGTGCCGGCATGAAATACTGTCCCGCTCTGCTGAGCACGCCAAGCTTTTTAGAGGCCAATTTGGCCTTCCCTTCCAAGTGACCACGAAACTGCACGTCACTCGATATGTCGACTCCGAGGATACCGATACTGGCTGAGGCAAGAAGAGGAGTGCCTTGAAACTGAGGAGATACGACAAAGGGGTTCTTTTTAGCGGTAAACGCGCAAACTTGTGTCTTCTGAGGATTAAATTGGACTAGATTTAGTCGCCCCCAATCCGAGACTTTGTTCAGCAAAGACTCGACTTCAGACACAAGTTTGTTCCGGTACTCAGCGACGTTTTCCCGAGAAATATTGGCACGGCCGGTGTATAGAGCATCACCAGTGCTGTCATCCGCATAGCAATGAATGTTACCAGTTAGCAACATATCATTGATATGCAGAAGAAACAGCGTTGGTGATAGCACACAGCCTTGTGGAACACCAGCGTTAATAGGCTTGTAGTCAGAGCATGCACCGTCTACAACGACCTTGATGCTCCGATCTGCAAGGAAGCTGGTGACTACTTTATCCGTATGAGGGACCAGAACGAGCTGCATGTTTGACATCAAAATTCCCGAACTGAAAACGCTTGAACCAACTTTGTGCTACTCTTACTGACATTGCATTTGGTTCATAAATGTCACAAATTTTTTTTCGCTTCTTCTTTCAAAACTTCAGAATGTATCGAATTTCTTTGTTAGATTCACTCATTTTGGCGGACAAAAAAAGCCGGCCAATTGTGAGTCGGACTCGCGCATGAACGGTTCCGTACCATCGTAAAACACGTTTCTAGTAAGGTCTCCCTATAAATTTTAGTTTATTTTTATTTTTATTATTTCTTGTTATAGCGGCAACAGAAATACACATTCTGTGATTTCAACTGTCTATCTATTACGGATTATGAGATACAGCCCGCTGACAGACGGACGGACGGACAGCGGTGACTTAGTCATAGGGTTGGTTACCTTTTGGGTACAGAACCCTATCAATTGAAAAATGGCAGGAAAGTATTTTTTACTTTTTATTTTTCTTTTTCATTACATCCTATATGTATTGATGTTGATATTAAAACGAGCCGGAAACAAACACTACAACCAAAGAGATTTTTCTTAAATTTTATACAAAAAAAAATACGAAGAACCTTTTTGCCTGACCTATTATGTTAAAATGACGACTTTCATGACATTGTCCTAAAAATTGACATTTAGAGTAAAGGTGTCGTAGAGTTGCGCTAAATCGGCCATTTTTGGTATTCAAATATTTTTATAATAATAATTAATAAGACCTATTCCTCTTGTCTACCTGAATCGGCACTTCACTAATCCTACATCTAATCAAACTTGACTGACCTGGGCTGAGTGGAGGTGTAAAGTTTGTCAGTGACGTTATGCGCGAGGGCGTTGTCAGCTACGCCTGGATCTAGCTGCACCGACCTGGAGATACCGCTGGCGCCGCTTAGCACTAACCTGCCCGGCGCGTCCGTGATATGCTAACATAAACATAAATACTTCAAGTGAATGTATTACAGTTTTCGGTGAAGTGGCGGTGTAGGAATGTCCAACGCCCCATATACCCGCAGAAACTGAAACAGGAGATGGGCAGCAGCATCTTCCTTGTAACAACTGGAAATAATTACAAAACTGCCGTTGCCAATCCGCGTGGCAAGTGAGGCAACTGTGTCAAATATCCCCCTGTGAGGTAATCTCTGGGGAAGACCTATGTTCAGCAGTGTCCTTGAATAGCCCGTAATGAAAGTCAAAATAAGCTGGGTGTCTCTTTACGAAACTAATAAGTCAGTTTTTGTTTTGCTTTGATTGTCGAAGTAACACTTGTTACGCAGCCCTAATCCAGGCAATCTGCTGCGTTGCATCGGCTTACGACGATCACGAGGCGCCGTGTCAGCATAACGTGTCTACTGTCTTATATTACCTGGATCTAATATTTTACCGTGTGAATCCATTCTACATTCAAACATCGAATTAGAGTCACCTCACTTAGTTATAAGAATTAATTGTAATAATTACTTTAAATTAAATATATATTAAATAAAGATTGCTTTTTTTTGCAACCTCTGGCTGGAGCCCACATAATTGGCGCAGTCGGTAGGATCTTCTAAAGTAGAGTCAGTGAATCAAGAGTGACCAAGAAGATACAGAACCTACGGGAGCACCAGTCCAGAGGCGAATCCAGGCATTGATTCCGCAAGAAGAAGTAATGCTGTAAGTGCTTGAATCTTTCAATCCTTACCCTTCCTAGTTCCGTAATTAATTATTTTACTCTATCCTAATTTTATATACACCTTTTTTTTCTATTGTATTTTATTGCATTTTAACTGTGTTAGTATAAAACTTCCAAAATTTTCCATCCAAGGGGAACACGGAACGTTAGGTTAGATAGTAGTAGGACTTCTAAGCTTAGTATTATAGACGAGAACAGAGGTTTAGAAACCGATAGTATGGCCCAATCACATGAAATAGACCTAATTTATAAGTCACTTAGAGTTTTGCCCGAATTTGACGGTAACCCGTACATCCTTACGCGCTTTATTAACCTGTGCGATCAACTTGTGTTAGCCCACGTAAGAAATGAGCCCGGATACGAACTAGCCAATCTTTCTCTTATTAACGGGATTTTAAATAAAATAACTGGGCCCGCGGCTAGGCTAATAAATTCGAATGGAATACCCGAAACCTGGGCCGGCATTAAAAACGCTCTTATAAATAACTTCGCCGACCATCGCGACGAAACCGCATTATACAGTGATTTATCACTACAAACCCAAGGGTCTAGTACCCCGCAAGAATTTTACGAGCGAGTTCAAAGTTTATTTAGTACAATAATGACCTATGTCACTTTACATGAAACGATTAGTACGACAATTGAAGCTAAGCGCGCACTCTATAAAAAACTGACCTTGCAAGCTTATTTACGCGGATTAAAAGACCCCCTAGGGTCTAGAATAAGATGTATGCGTCCCGAAAGTATGGAGAAAGCACTTGAATTCGTACAGGAGGAATTAAACACCCTTTACCTCCAACAACGAAATGAAGGCAGCCAGAACAAGAAGGAATGGACTCAACCTTCACATAGCCTACCATTAAATAATTTCCTTCCAAAACCTACCACGTTTAACATGCCGTCACTACCTAGACCACAGGGTAATAATATACTGAACTCATTTAGACAGCCACCTATGCAACCGCATGCTGCACAGGGTTGGAGGCCCAATCTACCACCCCAGATGCATGTACCACGCGGTCTCACTCGTACGCAACAGATGATGCGTGCTCCTCCACCAAATTATAACCCCCAGAGTAATGTGTTTAAGCTTCCTAACAGACCTCAGCAACCACAGGGCTTCAATTTAAATAATAATTCGCGCCCTTCTCCTATGAGCGGTGTCACTCCCTTTGTTCCGAAACCCTTACCACCGACTGGACATGACTGGAGACGATTTGGCAACCCACCGCCGAGCAATTACTTTAAAACACGGGAGGTAAACTTTAACGAGACGGATTTTGACTACGACTATAGCACCGACGCGTACTATGAATACGACTATCCTGACTATAACTATAATCAAGAGTACTGTACTTACGAACAATATCCTAACTATGGATACGAGCCACCGTATAACCACGCGGAAGCTCCTATCGTAGAGGAAGTAGAGACTAATTTCACCCCGACTAATGATGAGGATTTTCGGAAGTGTCCCAAACCAGAAAAACAAAAATAGAAATAAATTTCCACATACAAAGGCAACTCGGTTACATTCAGACAAGTAATCCCCCACTGAAATTCTTAATAGACACCGGCGCAAACCAATCGTTTATTAGTCCCGAAGCTGTAAGAAAATATTTTAGCCATATTCCACTGAATTATGACCCATTCGAAGTCACCAATGTTCACGCGACAAGTAAAAATGATTATTCTATAACTCTCCCTTGCCCTTTAGAATTTAATGAACGAGATAATATAACCTTGTTCATTTATAGATTTCATAATTACTTCGACGGACTGATAGGGTTTGATTTACTAGACATATGGGGTTCTAATATCGATCTTAGAAATAAATTACTTATTACTCGTAACGCAAAAATCCCCATCGAAATGTATGACTCACGTAACGCAAATTTATATGAAGAAATTATACCCGCGCAGTCATCAAAATTAGTTAGGTTGCCTATAAACTCAAAGGACGGTGACGTAGTAGTTGAAAATCAAATAATTTGCAACTGCATAATCTCTGATTGTATAACGAAAGTAATTAATAATCGTGGTTGGGTCGAAATTACCAATAATAGCTCAAATGATGTAATTTTTTCAATGGACCGTCCGGTAGAAGCCGAAATATATAATGTCGAGTGCCAGTTTACTGAAACGTTATCGGATCGCGCTAAAAATGTTCTATCCCGTCTTCGCACCGATCATCTTAATCCTGAAGAGCTAGCAAACCTACAACGGTTATGTGCCTCGTATGCCGACGTGTTTTACCTTGATGGTGAACCTTTAACATTCACCAACAAGATCAAACATAGAATTAAAACACATGATGAAATCCCCGTACATACTAAGAGCTACAGATACCCGTATGTCCACCGACAGGAAGTCCGAGACCAGATCAATAAGATGCTCGAGCAAAATATAATTAGACCATCGGACTCTGCTTGGAGCTCTCCTATTTGGATTGTACCCAAAAAGGCGGACGCTTCCGGCAAAATAAAATGGCGTCTAGTTGTGGACTTCAGGAAGGTGAATGAAAAGACAGTCGATGACAAATATCCTATTCCTAATATAACCGATGTTCTAGACAAACTGGGCAAATGTCAGTACTTTACCACGCTCGATTTAGCCAGTGGATTTTATCAGGTAGAAATGGATCCCGCGGACATTCACAAAACTGCTTTTAATGTAGAGAATGGGCATTACGAATTTCTTAGGATGCCAATGGGCCTGAAAAATAGTCCATCGACCTTCCAAAGGGTGATGGACAACGTATTAAAGAACTTACAGAACGAAATTTGCTTAGTGTATCTAGATGACATAATTGTCTTCAGTACATCCTTACAAGAACATATGACAAATCTGGAAAAAGTATTCAAAAGGCTACGGGAATCCAACTTCAAAATTCAGATGGATAAATCAGAGTTTTTGAAGCTGGAAACCGAGTTTCTAGGTCATGTTATTTGTAAAAACGGGGTTAAACCCAACCCAGACAAAATTAAAGCCATCGAAAAGTACCCACTGCC
This sequence comes from Parnassius mnemosyne, assembly GCA_963668995.1. Lineage (NCBI taxonomy): Eukaryota > Metazoa > Arthropoda > Insecta > Lepidoptera > Papilionidae > Parnassius > Parnassius mnemosyne. The sequence continues at coordinate 17,878,206 of CAVLGL010000086.1, read as the reverse complement.
AAAAACTACAACCGAAATTAAGCGTTTTCTAGGACTTCTAGGATATTATAGAAAATTTATACCAGACTTCGCACGTCTCACAAAACCACTCACTCAATGTCTTAAAAAGGGATCAAAGATAACATTAGATCAAAATTATATTAACTGCTTTGAACACTGTAAAACTCTCTTAACAAATGACCCAATCTTACAGTATCCAGACTTCAGTAGAGATTTTATTTTGACAACCGATGCCTCAAACGTGGCGATTGGTGCAGTTTTATCACAGGGAACAGTCGGTTCAGATAAACCCATTGCATATGCTTCTCGTACACTTAACTCCAGCGAAAGTAACTATAGCACGATAGAAAAGGAACTTTTAGCTATCGTATGGGCGACTAAGTATTTCCGTCCCTATTTATTCGGCCGTAAGTTCAAAATTATTACAGACCATAAACCCTTACAATGGATTATGAGCTTAAAAGAACCCAATTCGCGTCTAACCAGATGGCGCCTTAAGTTAAGTGAATATGACTTTAGTGTCGTATATAAGCAAGGCAAGTGCAACACGAATGCCGATGCACTATCGCGCATCGAACTTCACAATGACGAGCTAAGACCCATAATAGATGAATTGCTTTCCATTTTACCTAACCCTTCCGAAGGGGTACACACTTTAGATGACTCTAGGACTATAACGGCTACCGAAGCCGCAGACGATTCCAGAACCATCACCGTTCATACAGATAAAGAAAACCCCATCCTGGAAGTTCCCATTTCTGACGAACCGCTAAATAAGTTTACTAAACAGATAATCTTAAATATAGTAGGCGACATAAAAGCTAGACCAGTCATCACTAAACCATTCGAAACACACACACGCATTACGATACAAATAGCTCAATCAAACATAGAAGAGGATGTCATTAATGCTATAAAAGAATACGTCCATCCGAAAATTAGGACAGGATTACTCATTAATCCAAACTCTGCAATGTACACTGTCATACCAATCATACAAAAGTCTTTTAAAAGTTCATCTCTTAACCTTTTTCTAACAAAAACTGAATTGGAAAATGTTAGGGAGTATTTAAGACAGCAAGAAATCATTCATAAATATCACGATGGAAAGACGAACCATCGAGGCATTAACGAGTGTTTCTCGGCTTTGTCCCGCAAATATTACTGGCCGAAAATGAGAGAGCATATCACTAAATTTATTAATGACTGTACAGTATGCGGACAAGCTAAATACGACCGCAATCCAGTTAAACAGAAATTTAAAATTGTACCACCAGCTTCTAAGCCTTTTGAACTAGTTCACGTAGATCTATTAACAATTCAAGGGGAAAAGTATTTGACAATAGTAGATAGTTTTTCTAAATATGCTCAGGCGTATTATTTGCGAGACGGCACTGCTGTCAGTGTAGTACAAGCTTTACTAATTTTCTGCACACATCATGGAATTCCAATTACCATAGTTTCCGATAACGGCCCTGAGTTTACCAACCAACTTATTGCAGAATTCGTTAGACTTCATAAAATTCAGCACCATAGAGTAGCCCCACATGCACCCAACGAAAATGGTATCGTTGAACGATTTCACGCCACCATATTAGAACATCTCCGTATTTTAAAGATAAATCAAAAGAATGAATCCGCTATTAACCTTATGCCCTATGCCCTATTAGCTTACAATCATAGTATACATAGCTTCACAAAATGCAAACCAATAGAAGTAATTACAGGACATTTTGACCCTCGCGATCCTTTTGACATAGATCTGTCCGCCCACTTACTTCAACAGTGCGTCGTAAACCACAAAGACAGAATGACTGAGACCTATAAAGCTATTCACGATCTATGTAACGACATGCGTAAAGACTTGACTAATACTCGCAATAAAAACCGAGAACAGGAAGCTGAATATTCCCCGGAACAACAAATCTTTATAAAAAATCCATTCGCATCCCGTCAGAAATTAGCTCCTCGATACACACACGACACAGTAATGGCAAACCTCCCAATTCACATTTATACAAAGAAAAAACGAGGCCCCGTAGCAAAAACTCGATTGAAGAGAATACCTAAAACGAACCAATTGTTACAGGACTCTCCTGGTACTTCATCTCCTTCTGGGACCAGCTCTAATGCAGGAGATAAGACTTGAAAGTCTTAGCGATGGACCTGGTATATTACCCTTCAAATTAGGCCCCGCTCGAATCCTATCCCACTACCATGCATTTCTGCAATATGTAAATCTCCAGGAATTAGGAGATAAAGTAAATTCAGTTAAAACACAGTTAATCAGTATTAGCCCTAACCTTAACAACATAACCAATTCGTTATTTCAGCCTCATATTGATTATCTTAAAAATAAGCTTGAAAGTGTCACCATACAGTTGAGTAGCTTTAAAACGAACCGTGAGAAAAGAGGACTTGTAGATGGTCTCGGTTCCATCATAAAAAGTATAACTGGTAACCTTGATTATACAGATGCAGATCATTTTAATCGTGCTATAAAATCCATCCACGAAGACGAAAATAAAATCGTTACGGAATTTAATAATCATGTAAGCCTAACTAAAGATTTATCAAATCAATACTCCAGAATAATAGATAGCATTGTAGATAATCAAAATAAATTAGAAATACTAATAGGTAAAATAAATCAATCCGAGGCTACCAGAGACTATGACCTAATTAAATATGCCCATTTTGGACAAGTACTAATGATCCTTAGTGATAACGTTGATTCCATTTCACAGGAATTAATTAAGTTACAGAACAACTTAGCATTTATAAGAGCTAACACTATGCACCACTCTATAGTTAATTTAAAATCTATCCGAATAATGATTAACAGAGCAACCGAACTTTATGGAAATAAAAAGGTAGGAGATTTAGATATTAGGGAATATTATGATATTATTAGATTAGGTTCATATTATGTAGGAAATGAAATAGTAATAGTATTTAAGTTCCCAATTCTATTACCCCATATATATGATATGTATAAGTTATCTATTGTTCCTAACAAGAGACACGAAATCCTCACACCACCCTTTCCATTCCTAGCCATTTATCAGAAAGATTTTCAGTACATAGAGGCAGAATGCCCGAAGACCAGTAAATGGTACATCTGTAAAGAAAAGCGGAGCCTGAGAGGTCAAACATCCCCTGATTGCATCCATCACCTCATCACTAAACAACAGACGAATGCAGTATGTAACCCGTATACAGTCACCCTAGATAAACCAGCTTACGAAGAACTGGACGACAAGCATTACACCATCACTTTCCCCACACCAACGAAAGTACATCTATCCTGTGGACAAGATCTCTACAAAATACTTCAAGGTAGTTATCTCGTTATTGTCCCTCTGAAATGCTACATAGAAACGCCACTATTCTCGATCTCAAATACTAAAGATCGATTGAAGGGACAAGCCTTAAAGATAATGGACATACCTGAGGAACACACCAGCATCCCATCTTCTGCATCGGCATATAAACTAAATTCAATAAACCTCCAACATCTTCATGCAACGAACACTAAAATATCCCAGCAATCGCCATTGAATTTAAGAAGAAACGATGACTACAGTCTATATCATACTACAATACCATTTTACGCATTAATAATAAGTGCAGGTGCACTGATTCTATGCATACTCTATAGAAGATACAAGCCGAAGCTAACTGGAGGTACGCAAAGGAACTCAGAAGAGGACCATCCTAAATCATTAAGGGTATACGCTGTTCCAGACACTGAGAAGATTGATCCCGATCAACTCCCAGCTCAATTCACGACCAAGGTCTTCCATAGTCGCTGTTCTTCGGGGGGAGGTGTTACGCAGCCCTAATCCAGGCAATCTGCTGCGTTGCATCGGCTTACGACGATCACGAGGCGCCGTGTCAGCATAACGTGTCTACTGTCTTATATTACCTGGATCTAATATTTTACCGTGTGAATCCATTCTACATTCAAACATCGAATTAGAGTCACCTCACTTAGTTATAAGAATTAATTGTAATAATTACTTTAAATTAAATATATATTAAATAAAGATTGCTTTTTTTTGCAACCTCTGGCTGGAGCCCACATAATTCACTAATAAATTATTTTTTTATAGAATAAAGGTCACGAGCGAGCACACAGTCAACCTGATGGTAAGTGGATGCTGTGGCCCATAGTCATCTACATCTATCTTCGATTAAGAATCAAAATAAAGATGCGTTGCCACCCCTGGGGACTAATATGGAATGCTTAGTTTCCAGTAAAAAGGTCTCCCTTTCCCTACACTCACCATACGAAACACAGCAGCATTGAGCTGCTATTTTACGCTGGTATTCTATGAGAGCGTTGTCCATCCCCGGTCGAGCCGACCCATTCGTGCTACAACCATAATATAGCTGCAGCTTGGCTCTGCCACGTCAAAAGATTATTATTTTTATCGATATATATGTACTACGTACTAGATTGCGCATTCCGAACACACACTATGTTCCACTGAACTGTACTGCAATCCGCACAGTGTGTCATTTAGTGTGGTTTTAATGTACTAGTTAGTCTGTGGTTTCAATATTCATGCAGTGTGGAGCGGCGCTAATAATACAAGATTTAAATTAAAGTTTAAACCTGGACGTAAATAACAATTCAGTAGTCAAGTAAGTAAATTATTTGTTGTTTAAGTGAATAAATAGGTAATAATATCGTAATATTACAAAAGTAAAAATCATGAAAAAATATATTTCTTAATATAAACTGACCGCGCAGGAGCAACGCGCTTAAATCAACTGCGCATGCCCACTCTACTATCTCCCGCGCATGCGCGAAGACATAGAGTAGTGCACATTTTTTGTTTAGAAAGGCTTCTTCTTTCTAGTACGTCGTTATACATATAACTCAATGTTAATTTTATTCTAAACACACAAAAAACCCATCACCCTATTTACTCCTGTGATTATCGTAAGGGGCAACTATAGGAAATGCCAGAAAGATCTAAAAGCTTGTAATAGATCACGATATAGCCATCACCTTACGCCAAACCTAAATACATAGACCGACAACGGGAACTAACGTCATAGATGAGAGATGTCTACTACTGCAATCATTAATCCACCAAGATATTAAACTAAACCGCCTCAACGAGAAAGGTCCAAGCCCAAGGTTGTTACACGTGGTAGAGCCATGCTGCAGCTATATTACTGGTATAGTTGTAGCACGAATGGGTCGGCTCGACCGTGGAAAGACCACGCTCTCACAGAATACCAGCGTAAAGCAGCTTAACTCTGCTGTGTTTCGTATGGAACGTGGAGACGTAACGTAGAGAACCGGAGATCCTTTTTACTGGAAATGAGGCATTCCATCTTAGTCCTCAGGGGTGATAACGCATCTGCACTTTGATTCTTAATCGAGGATAGATGTAGATGTCTATGGGCCGCAGCATCCACTTACCATCTGGTGGATTGTGTGCTCGTCTGTCACCCGTATTCTATTAAAACAGTTTAACTGTTATTTCAATACAGTTATGCGCTGGCTCAACACGTAGGAACGAAACGCCTTTTTTTCTGCAGTGACTAACGATCTAACAGTCAACTTGATGGTAAGCGGCAACTGCAGGTCATGAACAGTTGCAAGCAATTTCAAACAAATAAAGCTACATATATATTGTCACCTCTGAGAACTAGCACGGATAGCCTCACAGTCACAGCCTGTAACTATACCAACTCTCTATACTCTTCTGACCGCAATACACCAGTGCACCCTCTCCTTTTTGGACCCAGGCAGAAAAGAGTTCTATCAACGTGTATACTGTACCAGAATGGGTACTTTTGTTTTCGTATTTTTTTTTTTATAGGATAAGGGACAAACGAGCACACAGTCCACCTGATGGTAAGTGGTTGCTGCGGCTCATAGACATCTACATCTATCCTCCATTACAAATCAAATTGCAGATGCGTTGTCACCCGTGAGGACTAAGATGGAATGCCTCATTTCTAGTAAAAGTAAGTATATACATTACTAAATACTATGTAAGAGTCGTCTACCCTTTATTAATGTTACACAACTTGCACGGACATGTTCGTACGCACCTGTGTGGCGGAGCTTTGTATTTTGATCAGATGCGCACTCATCGCTAACAATTGATTTTCAACATGTTCCGTCATACCTGCAACGAAAAATCAGATCATATTTTTCATTTTACAGCGTAACATGGTGTTTTTTTTTTATAGGACAAGGGTGACAAACGAGCACACAGTCCACCTGATGGTAAGTGGTTGCTGCGGCCCATAGACATCTACATCTATCCTCTGTTACAAATCAAAATGTAGATGCGTTGTCACCCGTGAGGACTAAGATGGAATGCCTCATTTCCAGTAAAAAGGGCCTCCGGCCACCTGCACTCACCAAGCGAAACGCAGAGGTAAACCTCTACTTCACGCTGGTTTTCTATGAGGTCGTGGTACTACCCCGGTTCGAGCCGGCCCATCCGTGCGACAGCAAAAGCTACCGCGTGGCTCTACCACTGTAAATAAATATTATAATTGAAAAGAGATAAATTTATCCAGCATTGTTTTGTAAGAAATAATAAATGCCTGCGTAAGAAAATCCTATACCACATACCGTCCTGTGGGCCGCCACTCGAGAACCTTTTTCCCCCATCGGTTGTCGGTTCTTCGAGCTATATGGCCGGCCCATTGCCACTTCAGCTTACTAATACGTTGGGCTATGTCGGTCACTCTGGTTCTACTGCGGATGTCTTCATTTCTAAGTTTATCACGCAGAGAAACTCTGAGCATGGCCCTCTCCATAGCTCGCTGAGCGACCTTGAGCTTCCTCATACGGCCAGCAGTGAAGGACCACGTCTCAGATCCGTAAGTCATCACTGGCAACACGCACTGGTTGTACAGTCTCGTTTTCAAGTTTTGAGGTATACCTGACGAGAAGATGTGCCATAATTTCCCGAACGCTGCCCAACCGAGTTGAATCCGTCGATTGACCACTCGGTCGAAGTTGGACTTACCTAGTCGGACTATTTGTCCCAGGTAAACATACTCGTCAACAACTTCGAGCTTAGTGCTCCCAACAACTACCGGCATAGGTGTGACATGGACATTAAACATGATCTTTGTTTTGTCCATGTTCATCCTAAGACCTATTCGTTGGGAAACACTATTGAGGTCATTGAGCATAGTGCTTAGGTCCTCCAGCGATTCTGCCATAAGGATTATATATCGTCGGCAAATCGAAGGTGAGTGATGTACTCGCCATTGATGTTAATACCGTATCCTTTCCAGTCCAGAAGCTTGAAAACGTCTTCCAATGCAGCGGTGAAGAGTTTAGGGGATATAACGTCACCCTGTCTTACACCTCTTTGCAATTGGATAGGTTTCGTACTCTGGTACACTGTTTGCCAATACGAATCTCACTCTAGAATCTTTGTTGTACATTATTCAGATTTTTTTTATAGGATAAGGCTGACAAGCGAGCACACAGTCCACCTGATGGTAAGTGGTTGCTGCGGCCTGTAGATATCTACATCTATCCTAGATTACAAATCAAAATGCAGATGCGTTGTCACCCGTGAGGACTAAGATGGAATGCCTCATTTCCAGTAAAAAGGGTCTCCGGTTCTCTACACTCCCTATACAAAACAGCATCGTTAAGCTGCCATTTTACGCTGGTATTCTGTGAGAGCGTGGTCCTTCCCCGGTCGAGCTGACCCATTCGTGCTACAACTATATTACTAATATAACTGCAGCATGGCTCTACCACGTAATAAAAAGATATTCCGAGTTATGTAGGGTGCGGGTGTGAAGTCTGCTGCTGAGTGTACAGGTACAGCAGCGGGCATACAGATAAATAATAGTCCTGTACTTACTACACTAACACATTCATTATACAGAAATATAAAGTCACACCAATAACTATATAGTCAGAAGGAGAATGCAACACTTACAAGAAGAAACAAGCATAAAGATATAAAGAAAGGCGGAGACGCTTATGAAAAAGTAGGTAACAGAATTTAACACACATGTTAATATTTAAATAACAAGATAAACGTCCGTAAGCCACAGTCACAATCTCTCTCCGTTGTAGTACGTAACCGACTGATACATCAAGGTTCAAGGAGGCGGTGCGCTCGCACGAGATTACCTTCGAACGAACCTATGAGCGTTGGCCAACTGGTAAGTATGGTGTTGTGTTAGTGGTGTAAAGCGTAGTTTTTAAAATGCGTGCGTGTGTGCGTGCGTGCGTGTTTCTTTGTGTGTGAATGTATGTCTGTGTTATATATTATATGTGAGTTGCGAGTTCCTTATTTTGCGATATAGAGACTTAGAGCATAGCCATCTCTAAAGCTCGTCGAGTGACTAGGCATTCGCATACGGCCAGCAGTGAAGGACCACGTCTTGATTTCGTAAGTCCTGACAGGCACACATTAGTTGTACACATGTCTGGTGTACCTCAGAATCTTAATAAAAAATTTGGAAGAAAAAAGGAAGGCTAAAACAGAAATAAATTTACCATCAGAGGCCAATCTCCTAAACAAATTTTTCAATTGCTGCCCCATTTCACTGTACTGCGGCATCGTACCCTGTTTTACCTGTAAAAGATAAAAACAACAATTTTACTTTGGAAAGCAAGTACATAGTATAATATTAATAGATTTTTTTATCTTCTATTCAGCCCGTATAAAAGCCACGGCTGGACAAAACCTTATCTTGTAGTTTTTTTTATATAGAAATAGGGTGACAAACGAGCACACAGTCCACCTGATGGTAAGTGGTTACTGTGACCCATAGACATCTACATATATCCTCGTTTGCGAATCAAAATATAGATGCGTTGTCAGCCTTGACGACTAAGATAGAATACCTATTTTCCAGCAAAAAGAGTCTCCGGTTCTCTACACTCACCATACGAAACCGCATTAAACAGCTATTGTAGGCTGGTATTCTTTTTTTTATAGTATAGGGTGACAAACGAGCATACAGTCCACCTAATGGTAAGTGGTCGCTGTGGCCCATACACATCTACATCTATCCTTGTTTGCGAATCAAAATGCAGATGCGTTGTCACCCGTGAGGACTAAGATGGAATGCCTCTTTTCCAGTAAAAAGAGTCTCCGGTTCTCTACACTCACTATACGAAACACAGCAGTGTTAAACTGCTATTTGACGCTGGTATTCTGTGAGAGCGTGGTTCTTCCCCGGTCGAGCCGACCCATTCGTGCTACAACTATACTATAAATATAGCTGCTGTTTGGCACTGCGTACGAAAAGTAGTGATGAGAAGTTGTTTGAGAACACTGATTGCTTAAGAAACTGTTTAATATTCTGCTATTCGGAAAAAATTTTCCTCGCTATCTGTGTATCTTACCAGTGGCGTAGAATGGGTAAATACTGCACGATAATATTTTGGTGTATACAAATATTATTGGTGATATAAGGCGATGGCCGCCGGGCGGGGTATCACCGGCAGGGGTTATTTAATAACCGCGAAAGATTGGTCCGCGGCCGAACGGAGCCGCCGATCTGCACTTGTACCCGCGTCGTTGACGGGTTGAGAACCGATTTTAAATCGTCAAATAACAGTCTGATACAGGAAAAGTTTAGCGGGGCTTATCGATCCCTCGCCGTTCTATTCTGCAGGAGTTAATTGCATTAAAATGTCTAAGTGTATTTTGTACAGCAAATCCGCCATCTTGATTCGCCGCCGTTAATTATATGAGCGTAAAGAAAATAGCATAGCGCATTGTAGCATGTCCGCACTGAACCAAATATACGGAGCCACCATGCGCCGGCCGGTCGGGGTGTGTGGGGTGCGGAATTGTGAAAAATACTCGAAAAAAGGCGAAATTGTAGCAGATATATAATTAAAGGCCGACATACAGTAACGGTGTACAGCGCGGTATTATGCAGACGCGCGCTCAAGTGTCGTGGCGACTTGATATGTGTACAGTATACAAGTACACAGCCGAGAAAAATTAATTGAATGGACGGACATGTAAGGCGTGGCAAATAATTTTTATGGGTTTATATTCTACTTCTTAATAGCTAGTACAAAGTCCACAGCTGGATATGAGCCTTTCTTTGTAAGGTAAACACTCCCTAGTCCCATTATCACGCTTGAAAAGCGGATCTTTATCTTTATACGTGGTAAAGCCATGCTGCAGCTATACTTTTGGTATAGTTGTAGCACGAATGGGTCAGCTCGACTGGGGAAGGACCACACACTCACAGAGTACGAGCGTAAAATAACAGCTCAAAGCTGCTGTGTTTCGTATGGTGAGTGTAGATAACCGGAGACCCTTCTTACTGGAAACGAGTTAGTCTTCACGGGTGACATCGCATCTGCATTTTGATTCTTAATCGAGGATAGATGTAGATATCCATGGGCTACAGCAACAACTTACCATCAGGTGGACTGTGTGCTCGTTTGTCACCCTTATCCTATAAAAATTCTGTGATGTAAGTACTGTTAGCCTACTTGGCTTTACAGCTTCATCTGATACAGGGCTGCGGACCCACGAATACCCCCACTCGGACATCGGTTAGATAGTTCACAACCCCCACAGAGGGGATATGATGATTGGTAACAATACCAAATTATAAACCATCACCATCACCATCATAGCCTTTCCCTTTTTTTTTACGGCTCGCGGCCTTTCAGTTGACGATCGCAGTAGCAGATGTCTTGCACCTTTGACGCTGCTCCCACGGGGCGTAAGTGGCGATGAATTATCGTATACACGTAATATATCGTAAAATTCGTTCTTAGTGAGCGTCTACATTGCGAAATGAGTAACTATACCAAAGTTGAAGTCACTCGGGTGTAGTTTTAGAGATCACGTGATGAGTCAGTCATTTAGCGTTAGTTACGTGCATTTTCTTTAGTTTAGTTAACTCTTACAACATCCAAGAGACGAAATGGAATGATAAATGGAACTACTGTGTGATACACGATGTGCGTTTGACTAAAATTTGTAATGTAATTTCTTACCCTGAGCCTCGTATTTCTCCTTTCCCTTAGAGTTTGGACTAGCCTGTCTACATCACCATGCCTCAGGACTGCATCGAGCACCTTCCTCGGTATGGGTTCTGCGAGACTTTCCAGTAGCAGTTCCGCTCTTTCAACCTTAAAAAAAATCTTGGATGGAATAATTTTGGCTTTCGCTAATTCGGTGTCTAGAAAGTTAGTTTTGGCTTCATCATATGTGAGCACATGTACCGCTTAATGCCTTAACGTTCATTTCATATCCTCAGCCTCCCTTTATGTCGGCAAAATTCCTCTTAAGGCTTTGCTCTAATTGTGTGTGATACTCGTATCATTAAACTATACAATTAGTATAATATAACCCGACTACTAATACAGTCAATACATCACAGTGCTTCTTAACTTTCATTAATACTTCAACTTTTATGAAGGATGCGACTTTATGATATTATAACACACCAAGCAACGCTTAAAGAGACTCAACGCTTCACTCCTTACATCGAATAATGATTCCTACTGAAATGCTTGAAAGAGATTCTTCCCTAGACGTATTAAAATTTTTCCGCTTAACAAATTGCAGTAAAAAGAGAGAGGAAAAGAGAGATCGAGAGATCGAGAGAGAGAGAGAGAGAGAGAGAGAGAGAGTTATGACTTAAAATAAATCCATTTAATTATAAAAATAACAGAACTTTATTATAAGAACATAATACGCACCTGTATCAATTTATGTTTGAGATGAGGCCACACCAAAGGAAGTATCTTACAGTTGACGTCAATAGGATTCAGTAGACTCGCCACACACGAAACTAGTCCACACACTTCATGTCTTATCTGAAATGAAGAAAAAAAATAGTGTGTACAATAATATAAATATTTCGTATGCTTTGAGAACCGGATACCATTTATTGTTGTAACGATGCATTCCATATTATTTCTCGGGAGTGACTACGCATCTGTATTTGATTATTTATTGATGATTTTTCGAGGATTAATGTAGGTGTAAATCAGCTGGGCTGTGTGCTTATTTGTCACCCTTATTTGATTTAAAAAAAGAACATACACAAATACGCGTGCCGAATAACATAACCTCTTTTTAGTCTAGTTAAAATACCAGTGTAACTTTTGGGCGTTTGTAAATTATTATACAATATATTGTTTTTATCATCACGATCATCAGCCTGTCAACAGACCACAGATGAACCTTGAATTCTCCCATTAACAACGCATTTTCTCCAAATGTGTCGTAATCGCGACTATTGGCATGATGTTATGATTTGAACTAGATGGAGTGATGACCTGGTAAGGCATGCTGAAAATCAATGAATGCAGGTGGCTCAGGAACGTGCTTTGTGTTATTCCTTTAGGGAGGCCTATGTTAAGCAGTGGTCTTTGAATAGGGAACCTTATGCCAACACCACAGGATTAAAATTCCCTAGGAGCGTAGCGATTCACTAAACACTATCGACTTTAGAACGATCTGTGGCCAGCAGTAAATTGTTAAATAACATAAAACGTTTTCTAAGCGCAATCACTACATATTCAAGGATAAGGAACATAGATAAGTAAAATCTCGAATGCATTAAAACAGTCGTACAAGACATTGGTCATATTCTAAAATTAGTCTGTACATTATTTATTATTTATTAGTCTAAATTAATCAGGCTTAAGAGTTACAACAATAAAATTATTTTTATTCAACTTACCCATAGATTGGGATGTGCGAGGTAAACGGCACTTTCTGCAAGCAGGTCACACAGGGCTTGTTTGGGCAGTAACCCCAGCTCCGCCAAACTGGTAGTGGCTCGTAATGCCTTCGCTATGATCCACTCCGATTGATCTGTTAGACCCTATTAAAAATCAGACTTAATTTTGTTGTTGCCTGGTAAAAAATGAACACATACATGTGACGCAGAAAGATAGTTAAGGCCGTGATATAGTTATATCCCTAGAAATATAGCTATATACCTTAATATAGTTATATGGAAGCGGTTCATAACTATCTTACTAGACTAATCTAGGGAAATAATGTTTGTCATTTGTTAGTCAAAACTACTTTTGACTTATACTTAATGAATTTTTAAATTAAAAAGTTAAATTCTTTCAATATTACATTTTATATCGTTACAGTGGACGCGGCTTTAGGGTGGCCCAAAGGCCACCCCAGCCGCACCTTAACCTACTGTCAAAAAAGGAACATGAACAACAACATAATAAGAACGTCAATGTCAATTTGTTCCTCCTGAACATTCAGTTTACAATTTTATAAATAACTATTTCACTAGATTTGTCTAGTAAGATAGTTCTGAACCAGTATAGCTATATCCCTAGGGATACAACTATATCACTGCTTTTACTATCTTACTGCGACACATACATCATACACTATACCAAGCATACCATATACAGTGAAACCTGGATAACTGGCACCTTAAGGGACTTGCAAATTAGTCTCAAAAAGAGGTATTACACTTACCCTGTATCTTCGATATCTATGTATAAATAAACATCTGTCTCATTAACAGAAGGCTCCATTAATAGAGGTGAGAACAGAGGTTATTTCAGTTATAGAAGATGCGATTATTAAATAAAATAACGTATTTAGTAAACATAATACATTAACATCCGGACAATAGCAAAACCAAACTAAAACTGGAGATGACTTTTACACAATTAGCCAAGTGCGGAATTTGCGGGTAGAATAAGAATTAGTAATCAAAACGGTACACAAAATATAGTCACAGTAAAAAGTGGCAAAATATACTTCCTATCTCAATTATGAGGTAATTATGACGAATGAAATCGAAAGAACTAATCCCTAAAATATAGTCTTAGTAAAAGAGATAAAATACACTCGCTGTCTCAATTATAGAGATAATAATGACGATAAAATCGAAAGAACTAATCCCAGATATAGAGGTTTGTTTTGTCTCACTAGCAGAGGTAATTCAGTGCTAAAGTGTCGGGACCTAAGCATGAGTTCCAGCTATGGAGTTTTCTCACTTATCCAGGTCCCACTTAACCAAGTTTTACTGTATATATGTAGCACCTTATACTATGCTCATTTCAGCCCCTAACAGTTCATAACTGAACACGGAACCTCCTCTATAGTAAGGATTTGACGAACTACTACGATTGGCAGGCGTATGGGCGATAGCAGTGACTCGAGCTTGTTGCACCTTACCAAACAAGGGTTTTTATATATAGTAGTAATTGCAAGATATTCTGAGAAATTTCCTAAGATGCTTGCAATAGCCCCAGGAATAGATTGTGATTGGATAAGGACTTATACAAAATAAATTATTTCTGCACTAGTGATACGTTGGCACAGTAAAATAAATTATTACATTTAAATTATTATAATTCCATACAAATTATTATATCACATTTAAACAGGAATTTTTAAGACTTTTAATTTTAAAAAAAAACCGGCCAAGTGCAAGTCCGACTCGTGCACCGAGGATTCCGAACAAATCCGTAGGTTTCAAATTATTAAAAATATTTTTATTAAAAATTTGTGGCATAAACGGCTGTATCTTGTGATTGCGTAGGCGTAGAAGTTTGATTTTTTCACAGCTCCAAGGGACAGTAGACTTGAGTATTTGATATGATTTTCAGCTTGATACCTCCAAGCGTTCCTGAGAAAAATGGTCTTGACAGACAGACAGACAGACAGACGGACAACAAAGTGATCCTATAAGGGTTCCGTTTTTTCCTTTTGAGGTACGGAACCCTAAAAAAACGGAGAAAAACTATCACTCTTGACTTTCTTATAATTATCACAGTCTATCAAAGTCCACTGCTGGACATAGGCATCCCCAAAAGATTGCCTCATTAGGGAGATATTTGCCATAGTAGCTACACTTGGCAAGCGGGTTGGTAACTGCAGGTTTTTTTCATTTTCTATTTGTTATTAGAAAGACGCTGCTGCCCATCTCCTGGTTCGTTTCCCTCTGTCGCCTCTCACCACATCCATGGGACGAAATGAAGTACTGAATATTCTTACACTGCCACTATATGGTCATATAATGGTTATTTTGCAACTTTAACGAGTCCTGCCAGCTAACATAGTCTCTTAAGTCAACTTGCATAACACCAAACCTGGTATGGTATTTTTGCCACCAAACCTGCATAATAATATATGTAAAATATATAATATGGTAATAAAATAACATTTAAATTTAAGTATTTGTAAAACAAACCTGCTGAAGCAACGGGACTAATATCGGAGCAGCATGCTGGCCAACGTACGCGGCAACACCGACGACACGCTCGAAGAAACAACCTCGCAGCGCCGCCTCCTCTTTGTCATTCAAAAATGTTACCATGTGCGAGAGAATTACATCGTTTGCTGGAAAAATAATACAATAGTTGACAACGGATATTTTGCAATGTTTGCACCTTGCTCTGTGACGTATTAAAGAAAGAATAGTATGATTTATCGCCGTGAAGTGGTCACTACCTCATATCATTTGGTGGGTGACGTAAGACGCGACAAATGGAAATAAAACAGGAAATGGGCATTATAATCTCCCTGATGACAACTCAAAACGCCTTTCACAGTACGCGAGTAACCCGGGTTCAATCCCCGCCGGCACCAATGAAATTGTTAATTGCAATTTTAAGTGCTGATTTACCACGTGCTCGGCGGTGAAGAAAAACATCGTGAGGAAACCTGCATGTCTGAGAAATGACAAAAAAGTATTTCGAAGACTTTGAAGTTCGCCAACACGCATTGGAGCAGCGAGGCGGACACTTCCTTGCCCTAAAACCCTCTCAGAAATGAGAGAAGGCATGTGCCCAGCAGTGGGACGTATATAGGCTGTAACTTGACGCCTCAAAATAATAAATATTTGCGTTTGCCAACCCGTCTGCCAAGCATGGCTACTATGGCAAATATCTAGCAATCTATGAGAGATGCCTATTTTTTTAAAGCCTGGAATGAAGACGATGATAATGATGAATATTATTAATGGTGGCAGTAAAAGCTGAACGCACATTTGTCCGCACCGTACGCATAGTACGCGCCGTACGCGCAAAGTTTTACAGATGGCCTCGCACATTTGCATTTTGCACGTACGCATCGTCCGCGCCGTTCGCTAATCTTTTGTATTACCAACAACTTTTGTAGTTTTTTCCAACCACTGGTGTAAAACGGTACAGTGAACTTGATCGCTCGAAATCATTAAGGAAAGAAATATAATAATAGACTGCTTATTGGCAGAGGAAGAAGACAATAAAATTCGAAGAAAAAGAAGATTCTGGGTTCATAATATTAATTTAAAAAGGCAATTGTATGGAGAATATGAAGGGGATATACTTTATTTAAAGACTTATTAGATGATGATGAACGATTTTTTAGATATTTTCATTTAAGATGCAAGAAATTTCTAGAATTGCTACATATACTAAAACCATATCTTTCTATGGAAATCTCAAGATTTAGAAGGCCAATTGAACCAGAAAAAAGACTTGTATGTTGGAGGTATTTTTATTGACAATAAAGTAATAAGGTATAATTGGGTTTTTGAATTAAATTTAACAATTTTTTTTAGTTCAGTATTTAAATAATTTATCACTAAGTATTCATATTGTTAATAATCGATGCAAAAAAATTCAAATTATATATAATTAATTACGAATTAATTAAGTTATAAAAAATACAAAAATTATCACGTAAGTCGAAACCATCCATTTTAGTGAAAAATCCACTAAGTTGGCAACATTAGATAACACTAAGTATCAGCACGCGCCGAATGCACCGCGTTATATGACGTCATCAGCATGCGTCCTTCAATATTCGGATACCTACCGCATTTTATAAAATTCGGCGCGTATGGTGCAGATATAATGTGCGAGGTTTCTTATGATTTCATACAACAAATTTTAAAATTCGGTGCGTACGGCGCAGACAAATGTGCGTTCAGCTTAATAATGCACTTAGTAAGAGGAGTTTCCCATCTTTAATAGGAGTTTCCTCAAATGAATTCTTTAAATTATTAATGTGTAATAATCGCGTAAATATTACGAACAATTATAAAGAACAGAGTGGGTATTTTGTTGTAAATAAATACCTTTCTGTTTTCCGAAGAAAACACAGAGTTTCGTAATTCCATTCTCCACTAAAGCCCGCTTGACGACCGCTTGAGAGTCGGTCAGGAGGTAAGATACGGTCGAACGAACCTGTAATGAATATATCTTTTAATATATAAAAATTTTACAGTATAGAATGGTTACAAACCATATATAGTATTTGATCGATATATCTTAGAACTTAGTACAAAGATATATGTATTTCAACACCACACACACAAAATGGCGTTAGTGTTTCAGTCGTTGGTAGATTGTATGATTAGTTTTATACAAACGGTCTATTTGCAAACCCCCTTTGGTTTGTGAAATGCCGAAGGCAAATTGATATTTCGTCATCCGATCGTAGAAATGGGCAGATAAATGCACTTGGACCAACCCAGCCCCACCTTAACCTGCTAAACGATCGGACGAAATGACGAGGCAATTTGCTCACTCGTCACAAACCAACGAGCGTTTGCAAATAGAGAACGCTGTTTGTATAATGACGAATCACACGATACTAGTGGATACCCGGCGTGTGCTACTACGCTAAAAAAATACATTTTCAAAGGACATTTAGTTTATATATTAACCTTTTTATGTAGGATTTTATTTATTTTTTGTTTTAATGGTCTAAAACCATCTTAGCATTATTGCCTTTCTAATACGTTTACACCTCAGGTTTTCTTATTGTATGCGTCAGCTGAAATACTGCTGTGTATAATAAGTAAACCTTTTGTATTTATTGTTTAAGGTCTTTGCATAGTGTGCAAATAAATGTATATTATTATTATTATTATTGGACGGTGGGAAATGATAAATATATATATAAATAAAATAGATACATAAAAATACATATATAAATAAAAATACATAACTAATAAATGCCCAAACAGATGGAAGCCCTCGGCAGAGGAGACCAAACAGCCGAGGGTTAGGGGGAAAGGGAAAGAAACCGGCGGACGATGCGGGCGGTACCAAGGAGCCACGTCAAGGAGTCCCAGTCGCCTCAGATGACCCGAGAGGCTAACTGGGATTAGCCCGTCCGCAGAGACGACTATAGGTATAATTTCGGTCGGCAGAACATCCCACATGTCGGTCACCTCGTGAGCCAGGTCCAGATATTTCTTCTGTTTTCTTATTTACTTCAGCTTTCACGAGGTTCTTGTCATACGGAATGGTAATGTCGACCAAAAATATCCTTGACGTGCCCGATCCATCAGCACATTAAATTTATTTTATTCGCAAGAATAGTCCTGTCTGTGATGATGGCCCGGTCCCAGTAGAGCCTGGCGCGGTCATTTTCGAGCACGGCTTCCGGCAAGTACTTATAAGGCAGTTTCCGATCCACGAGATCGTATTTCAGAGCTAGCTCCTGGTGTAGAATCTTGGCTACTAGGATGTCTGTGCAAATACTCAGAGTTAGAAAGCGCCGAACAACCAAGAGACTCACCGGGATGACGACAACCTCGACAGATGTGGAGGTTGCCATTCTTTAGAATGTATCTCCGATAGTTGTTGGTCTGTGACATCCTGGTATTTAGGAACCAAATGAGTGATCCCAGTAATGAAGAGGCTCGGAAGCGACATCTGGTCAAAAGTATCTTGGAACTGTCGGACAAGCACAGCGTGACACACCACGAACCACTTTAGCCAGTAGTGGTGCAGCCCGTCAAGTCCCGGCCTTTTCCAGTTCGGGGTTCTACGGACTGCCTCAGCTACATCGTCCGGCGTTAGGATGACGGGGTTCATGGGTGTAATACGCGCACACTGACTTGCCACAACTTCCGTCCAAGGGCCCTCGCTGGGGTTAACGGACTCCAACCACATGCTTCGCCAGAAGGCGGCAGTATCGGCCTTATTTGGTGCGTTCCACACACCGCTGGTTGCTCCAGTGATTTATAGAGGCTATTCTGATCACTCTGGAAGAGGCGATTCTGGTTGAACCTCTTCCCACCTCTCGGTATATCGCCGAACCCTCTTCCCCCAAGCAGCGATTCTTTGCTTCAGGTCGTCTGTACGCTCCGTTAGTTTCTGTGTGATATCTGGCTGGGACAAACTGATATTTGTCCCAGCAAACGCCATCCTAACGGTGCGCACAACTCTCGGCCTATTATTACCCGACCTGAAGCTTGTCAGTCTGCCGATAAGGGCCCTTGCCCTTGCGATACGGTCCTCATTTTTTTTCCATGATGGCATAGCACTACTTTGTCCAGTGCGCGTCCAACCGTAGAAAGCTTGGCATAAACTGTTTTCTTTATTTGTAAGTAATAATATTTTTATATAAAATACTATAACTTAGGGACCTCGCTGTGATTAGGAAAGTATAATTTTAAAAAGACGTTATAAATTATTTTATTATCTTTTGTTATATATATATGTGTATGATTAGAAATTACATGCATAATATCCGTCTAGGGCTAGGGCACCCCTTGATCACAAATTGTGATTCGTAAACTAGTTAGATAGTGTATACAGATAAAATACACACCTACATAAAGACTCACGCCTGCCACCCATAGGGGTAGTCAGAGACTACGTACCTCCATTTGGCACGATTCAAAATTGTATACATATAAAATGTATGTTGAAAATTGGTCTTACCATTTCGTGTAGGGCCGAGAGTTCTGTTTCATAGTTGATATTGGCTGTCTCTTTATCCACCATGTTTTGCGTCTGGTCAAGGAAGCGCACTGCTGTCTCCGCCAACTTCGCTGTCGAAATATTATCTTTGTTATGGAACATATTGCACGAAGTAAAAACTATTACTGTGCCGTTAAGGCATTATTTATTGACATGTGTTCGTTTACCTAACACGCCATTACCTGTCATAGGAATGGTTTTCTAAAGAAAGTTCTGAGATTTTATTTTACCATAAAATTATATTATATATTTATTATATTATATTATAACATTTTCTATATGTATTTAACACGCTTTTATTATCTTGACTGTATTTATGTATGTGTGCATGTATGAATGTAAAGGGATTTTCAGTTTTCACATACTTCCAGACTGAAATTTGCATATGCATTACAGAACTGATGCATACAGCCGGCCCAAGGTAATCCAGCCCCTGTCTAATCCGGTGGCCTCTGTAGTGCGACATGATTGAACAGATTACAACTTGTTACGCGGCTACGTGACTTAAGACGCGTGCGTACTATCTCACATATCAGTCAGTTTTCTTGTGGTGGTAGAATTTTCAGATTTATTAGATGATGATGAACGATTTTTTTCAGATATTTGCATTGATGATCTGATTATTCTAAAACAATGTCTCCCTACGGAAAAATCAATGACGGGCGCGAATGACAGGCATGAAGCAACACCAAGTATCAGCACGCGCCGAATGCACCGCATATGACATCATCAGCATACCACCTTCAATACTCGCATATCTACCCTATTTTATAAAATACGGCACGTGCAGTGCGGGTGAAACGTGCGAGGTTTCATATGATTTTATGCAACGAATTCTAAAATGCAGCGCGTACGGCGCATGCTGCGCGTACGGCGCATGCTGCGCGTACGGCGCATGCTACGCGTACGGTGCTAAGAAATGTGCACCACCTTAAATGTTATCATCTTTTTTTTGCAGGCCTATAGAAAAACTTGTTGTATAATTTTTTTATAGAATAAGGATGATAAACGAGCACACAGTCCACCTGATGGTAAGTGTTTGCTGTAACTCATCTGTCTTCGTTTGTGATTTAAAATGCAGATGCGTTGTCAGCCATGAGGACAAAGATAGAATGCATCTTTCCCAGTAAAGAGGGTCTCCAGTTCTCTACACTCACCATACGAAACAGCATCATTAAGCTGCTATTTTACGTTGGTATTCTCTTACAATTCTATAATATAGCTGCTGAACGGATCAAATGATACACACAATAAAGTACTGACCAATGTTATTGGCATAGGCGATGCGTACGGGCAGTGCTGGGTCCGCAGCCCGAGGCGCCAGTTCTGGCAGGATATACTCAGGGAACACGTTGCAACCAGTAGGCGGCAAAGTGCGCACTTGGGATAGACATCTTGTCGCCGCCCATATTGCGGCGGACCGGACTCTTGCTGTACCGTCGTGAGACAAGTGAATCTGAGGGAAAGAAAATATGTTGTGTTGGTGATTAGAAATTTCATATGCACGCAAGTGCCTGAGGTTCGACTGATAACGAAAACCTTTCCAAAAAGATACCAAGCACATTTGTAATAATGAGGGCTAATAATTTTCTGCTCACCAGATGTCGCTAGTTGACACTGAGGGGTAAAGTTTTTTGTTACACAATGTCATTTAATTGAAAAGTTAGTTTTTAATAAAAGTTTATCGGTTTCAAAAGTATTATATTAATACACAAAACAATGCCTCAGTGGCTTGATCTTTAATTTTTTGCAAATTTTAAATTCTTTTTTAAAATTTTCAACTTTTATGTATTTCTATGGTTTAGTTTATTTATTTTTAATCTTATTAATAAAGAATATAACTATTACCACAGAAATAAACATTATCCTTTACATTTTCCGAACAAATTAACTTCCCCACTATGATATCTGTCAAATATTACACTTCACTTTTAAGTGGCGCCGCCCTGGTGGCAGAAAAAGTCGTGGATGCCCTTATTGGTGATAGGGAGCAGTATTATTAGAGAAAATCCGAGCATAACCCAAAATCGCTTAGCGACTTTGAGTTTCCTAATACGGCCGGTGGTGAAGGTCTACGTCTTAGATCCATGGTATCGCTAGCAATACGCACTGGTGATGACGCTAGAGTAGGGCATCTATATATATTTTTTCATTTAGTTTTAAAAAGATTCTCACTTTAATTTATAACAGAATAATAATTATTAATTACTTTTATTTCTTAAAATTATCATAATACGTAAAAGTGTGGATGTTGTTTTAATATTCAGTTTTCTTTTATAGGATAAGGGTGACAAACGATCACACAGTCCTCCTGATGGTAAGTGGTTGCTGCGGCCCATATACATCTACATCTTTTCTCGATTAAGAATCAAAATGCAGATGGGTTGACACCCAAGATGGAATGCCTCGTTTCCAGTAAAAAGGGTCTCCGGTTCTCCACACTCACCATACGAAACATAGCAGCGTTAAGCTGCTAAATTACAATGGTATTAATATAATATAAATAAAGAAAATATATGAATAAGACTATTATTACAAATAAAAATACAACTCACAATATATGGTAAAATCCTATCCAATATTGTCTCAGAGCTTGAGTTTTCACACAACAGCTGAAGTATTTCTAAGCAATACAATTTAGAGGTGCAATGATGCAGACCCCTTATGCAGGATGTAACCAACGAAGTAATCAGAATTAACCCCTCACTATCCGGACCCATATCCGTTCTCTCAATGGCCTTGTTATCACTTTCTTCCTCAAAATCAGTCACATTTATATTCATGACCTTAAAACCCTCCTTCATCAAGGCTTCAATATTGTCTGAATTGTTAGTCTCTGTGGTCTCTTCCACCAAATCTTTATAGTTTTTAGTGTCTGACGGCTGGGTAAAAATTTTTATAATATTTTTAATATCCTGGTGTATTCGCAGGATTTTCTCATCGGCCGGCAGTATCGGTTGCGCAGAGAATATAAGCATGTAAGATTGTAAAAACGAGTAGAAATATTCGGGAAATAATCTGAAAGAGAGTGCAACATATTTAATATCAAACTGATTGTTGAATTCCTTTTCGAACAGCACTATCACAGACCAAGTAATATAAATAAAGACATATGAAATGTCTTTATTTATATTACTTGGTCTGTGAAAAACTAAAACTCTATACAACATAGATAGAAAAAAATAATTTGATCCCATTTCAATATTATTAATGTCTGCAGTTTTGACCTAAACGTGATTTTATTTACATTATTAGGTCAGTACAAAAACACTATATACACATTTCAGTATAATTTATCTCTTCAGATTTATTAATATATAAAAGAACACTACAAACGCACTTTATAAGCTAAATATGCAGAATGCAAAAATCAAAAAAATAATTTCAAAATATGGCAAATATTTAAATGAACGATAATAATTCAACCCATGAAAAGGAGTTAATTTCTCTCTTTGAATCCATTTCCTAATTATTAAATGACATTTTGAAAAAGGTAACTTTGATCAGTTTCCGTTTTTTTTTTATAAAATTAATATAGCTGCAGCATGGCTCTACCACATATCAATTTTATACGTCAAAGTTATTTGAAACAAAACATACTTGCCCCTAGCTTCGTCCAAATATATCTCCGCGTTCCGCCGATCACGGGGATTCCTTTCGGTCATGGAGTGCAAAAGCTCCCTCAATCCCGGCTCACAAGTGTCCGGCAACGTCATAGTCGACGGACGGTCTTCGCCGTTGCGGTATGCTAGCAACCCTGGCAGGTCTAAAGCTGGAGTTCCATCGTTCCATAGTTCTAAGAGAGCGCATCTGTGTATTTAAGATTTAGACAATAACTAAACAGTGTTTAAAGAATTACTGAACCAAAAATTTGTACAATCTTTGAGTTTCATTTTATATTTACAAACTAGCTGATACCCGCGTTGCTTGATATATTAACAAAGTTTGAAGACGGCAAGGAAACACACATCACTGAACATGTAGTGCTTATAAAAATCGTTTTTTCTTAAAACTTTAATAACTTTATATTAAATTTGGATATCGCAAAATTTTTTTTAGATAACTGCAACTGTCTAAGAAATAAAACTTAGAAAACCTAATTGAAATCTATCCAGTAGTTTTTCCATGATGGGCACACAACTGCAAACCTCTATCATTCTATTTACATAGATTAAAACTACTGCCGCCATATTTCTACAATCAATGGACTTCATTTCTACAATCACATACATCTACATCTTCACGATTTTACTCAGGCATGTGGATTTCCCCATGAATCTATTTATTCTGTGGTAAAAGCAACACGTACCTGCGATGAAACTCGCGTGACTAGAATTTTGTGTATTTATTTGGATAAAAAACAAAAATAAAATCTTTACATAATTTCTTAATAAAACATGTTGATAATTCAACATATAATTCTGCTTACCCTGCTGAGAAAATATCCATACTTGGTAGCAATTCTCCTACTTTACATGGAGATTCACTCAGTAACAAGTCACCAGATTTGTCGTCTCCCTATAAAAATTCGAACGTAAATTGATAACAGCAATATTATACAAAACAAAACCTCATTAACAAAGTAAGCCATAGAAATAATCCATATTTGATCTTAGAAAATAATTAGGAATTTGCTGACGTATCATCTCAATTGCAGCTCTTATTTCTCTAGTTATGATAATACTTACAGAAGGCCTATAACTAGGATCTGGTGCTCGAACAAATCTCTCAGGCGCGACGTAGCACAATCTCCGGCGAGAGGTGTCGAAGAAATAACTAAAGTCGGCAGGATTGTCGTCTGGCAAGAAAGTCGGCTTGAACGATGCTATATCAGTCAAGAGTACCCACAGCCATGATGTCACCATTATGTTTTCTAGCTGTCGAAGAAAACATTTCTGCAGATATTTTTACTACAATACCACCAACTGTATTATACTTTTGCAGTTACCGTTATAGTCTATCAAAAAAATTCACTGCTAAACATAGGCCTCCCCCATAAGGGGAATATTTGCCATAGTTGCCACGCCTGGCAGACGACCTGGCCACTGCAGCTTTTGTTTTTAGTTGTTATTAGGAAGATCTGCTATTTCTTTTTACTTTGATGCCTCTTGTGAGACTTAATAAAATATGCTACAGTTTATTACTTATGTAAGTAATTTTAATGAAAAATATTGAACTCATACAAATTTACAACTAGGATAGTGTGTTCTTAGAAGACTTCGATTTTGACCATTTCCTCCACACTTAGTCACTTCACTAGCGTTTATCGTAGATTAACTATCGGAAATATCCGTTAAATTTCATAATAACTGACATGTGATGCTAAAACCGACTTATTTTTTTTTATATAACCTTATAAATTCGCTAAACTGTAAAGACAGTCTGTTGGCGAATAAATGCACTCTTATTTATTTAGTATAAGGCATCTTATTACATAAGTTCACCCACATAACACTGCAAACAAATATGGAACATAATACATACATAAGAACATAATATATAATACGGTATTGATCACTTAATTACCAGCTGGTACCCGGCGCGTTGCTGCCACAGAAGAAATAATTGTGGAAATATCGTTTTTAATGTGGAAGAGTTATATTGTTTTATTAGGAATGATAGTCCATTCATTGAAATTTAATGACATATAATATAAATCTTTCAAATAAGTTAATTGTACTATGCCTATAACGTTCGCGCAAGTGCAAGCATTAAGTTGACCAAGTTTTACCGCAATCTGTTGAACGGTATGGCAGCGTATAATATACAAATTAATATACATAAGATATATTTATATATTAGATATATATTTCTCAAATAATATAAATGATTGACGGAGTTTCATAAATTGTCAAATACCCTATCATGTATCTTCTATTTTATTTAGAAAGTAATTCTTAAGTTTATTTTTAAATGTTAATGAAGAATCAGGTTCACCTTGCCCCAGCCAGCCTATTTCATTAAAAAGCTTTGGTACCGAATATTTTACCATAGTAGTTTCTAACACTAGGCTCAACTAAATTCCCTTCTCTAACTCTCCTGGTTCTATATTTATTATCCACCTTTTCTTTATAATCACTTTTATTAATGTTTTCCAAAACCAGTTATGATGCAACAACTATCTCAAAATTTTTCAAGTGTAAATTTTTTATTCTGCGGTTTTTCTTTTAAAACTGTTGCAAGCTGATGGATAACCAGTTTCTTCACACAGTTCTTAATAATAATATCTCTTTCGTGAATCGCGTTGACAATATTTTTCCCGTTTTGTTTCGCGGTGACGCTTTTATCAGATTATAAAAACTTTTTCATATCACCTTTAAAATTAACTTGGCCCAACAGAGTTGGATCTATAAGATTTGTAATACTAATTGTTTGCATATTTAACAAATGCAAAAACTAAAGCATAGAATTTAATATCTTGAGCGACTCTGTACTGTTTAAAAGTACTGAAGCATGGATACACAATTTCTAATTTTCTTTTTAGCTTATATTAATTTATTGGTTATCATAATTATTACCATTTACGTATAGTGGCGGCGTAACAAGATCCAATACTCCATAAATTATACCATGGGTGTAGTAAGAGGCGAAAGAGGCAAACTAAAAACAGGGTTTGAATAAATTGTGCACAATTTTATTGAAAATTGAAGTTTTTTTTTTAATAGGATAGGGTGACAAGCGAACACACAGTCCACCTGATAGTAAGTGGTTGCTGTGACCCATAGACATCTACATCTGTCCTCAATAAAAATTCAAAATGCAGATACGTTGTCACCTGTGAGGACTATGACAGAATGCCTCTTTTCCAGTAAAAAGGGTCTCCGGTTCTCTACACTCACCATTCGAAACACAGCAACGTTAAGCTGCTATTTGACGCTGGTATTCAATGAGAGCATGGTCCTTCTCCGGTCGAGCCGACCCATTCGTGCTACAACTATACTACTAATATAGCTGCAGCATGGCTCTAACACGTAAAAAACCTAAAAAAGTAACCGTTTACATAAGGTTTGATATACATTATCTTAAATACAAGTATTGTACACAAATTTTGAGAAGTAATTAATGAAAATTCTTGTCCACACCACAAACATTTTTATGGTTGGTGCTTTCAGGTTTCGACTTGATGTCTAAACACTTACTTGTACCACATTTTGATGAGTTGCTTCAAGCATTACAAGTATTTGCGAACGCTAATTTTACATTCAATAATGAATGTTGGGTTTTGTTATGTGCTGTTTACTCTAGTGACAGTTTGGAATTCAACTGACCCCACTAGAGCACAAATATTACATATATATATAGTTGTAGCACGAATGGGTCGGCTCGACCGGGGAGGGACCGCGCTCTCACAGAATACCAGCGTAAAATGGTAGCTTAATGCTGCTGTGTTTTATTTGGTGAGTGTAGAGAACCGGAGACCCTTTTTACTGAAAATGAGGCATTCCATCTTAGTACTCACGGCTGACAATGTATCTGCATTTTACTCGCAAACGAGGATACATGTAGATGTCTATGGGCCACAGCGGCTACTTACCGTCAAGTGGACTGTGTGTTCACTTGTCACCCTTATCTTATAAAAAATAAATATATTTGCTTTAAGTGCAATAGGCAAGAATCTTGTAAGCCCTTAAAGACATTAAATAATTGCTATGATGCAATCATAAATATGAGTTGTGAATTGCGGTTCACAAGGTAAAACTTTGTAATTGTTTCTTACCTTAATTGCAATGTTAACAAATCGTAAATTTTCATTTAGAGTAGGTATTTGGAAAGAAGAGAAATATTTTTACAAACCTTAATATCGCCATGGCAGATGCCAAGTTTGTGCATCCTATGCAGTGCATACAGCACTTGGAACGTGATCCATTTTTTCTCTAACACTGTTAGAAACGGTCGCGTCGACATGCGATCGTAGACGGTGCACTTGCAGTACTCTCGCATCAACAGACCCGCTTTGTCTGTCAGCTGGATAAAATGTTACAAATTATAGAAGTTACAAAGAAATTCAAATTTAGAATTAAAAAAAATGTTTTGTATGCAGACATATATAATATTTGGAAAAACTTGTCTATTGTTAGCATGAGCAATAATCTGCAGTGAAGCTAGCCAAGTTGACTTTCTATCCTTAATGTTAGAAAAATATATGAATGAAATCAATGTTAACACTTTCACTGTTCGATTTTCAGACACAATAATAAGACAATAGGAATGATCTGTATGTAGTATGGAACAGCAAATGGGTTAAGCAATGGAAGAAAGTGATCAAAAATGGAAATGACATGTAAGTCAACATGTCATTTCCATTTTTGATACTGAATTTATATCTAAGCAACTTTTTATAGCTAATAAATTGCATTTGACATAGTGAAATTTGATACAAACTTAAAATTTAACTTACTTTCCTTTTTATGCTACAATTTGGTTGACTATAAAGACTTGCCAAGTTACAAATACAATAACGAAGAATGTAACAAATTTTCCTTTTTTTTTAGAAAATAGAGCGTGATCCTTCCCCGGTCTAGCCGACACATTTGTCATCTACATTACAGCCTTTCATAAGTCCACTGCTGAACATAGGCCTCCCCCAAGGAATGCCACAAAGCACGGTCCTGAGCCACCTGCATCCATCGACTTCCTGCATGTCTTACCAGGTCGTCACTCCATCTCGTGGGGGGTCGCCCTACACTTCGCCTACCAGTACGAGGCTGCCACTCGAGAATCTTTCTTCCTCATCGGTTGTCGGTTCTTCGAGCTATATGGCCGGCTCACTGCTACTTCAGCTTACTAATCCGTTGGGCTATGTCGGTGACTGGTTCTACTGCGGATATCCTCATTTCTAAGTTTATCACGCAGAGAAACCCCGAGCATATCCCTCTCCATAGCTTACTGAGTGACCTAGAGCTTCCTCATACGGCCAGCAGTGAAGGACCACGTCTCTGATCTGTAAGTCATTACTGGTAACACGCACTGGACACATTCGTGCTACAACTATATTATAAATAGCTGCAGCTCCGCTCTACCACATAGTAAAATCCTATAAATTGATTGATAAATTACATTTCTATAGTTATAATTTAAGGGAAATATTTTTTTAGTGAAGTAGGCTCCGTTTTCACATTTATGTTCTTGATGGAATTGTTTTACAAGATGCAATACAACAATATACAGTATGCAATATCATCCCATGGGTGTCATAAGAGGAGAGGGGGAAACAAACCAAATGAGCAGAATTGAAAATAATAAACTGTGGTTGCCAACCCATATGCCAAGCATGGCAACTATAGCAAATATCCCCCTTATTAAGCAATCTCTATGTGGGTGGCCTATGTTCAGCAGTGGATTTTTATAGTCTGAAATGGATTTAAAAAAACATAAATTACCAAAACCACTTACAATTACTCTCTGGAATGGCAGACAGTTAAAAGCAGATGCCAGCTGCTCTTTTATTTTCAGTATCCTGTCTTTGTGTTCAGCCAGTGGAAGTGATGGGTCGTGAACAGCGAATACTTTGACAACTATCAATCCTTCTCTCGATCTGGCTCTGGCAACTTTAAGAAACCTAGTTGACCCGAGGCTGAAAAGATTGTGTAATTTTTTTTTTATAAACACTGATTTTACAAAAGTAAAATTTTATTTAATAAAACACAAACAAAATATGTTATCATAAATCTTAATATTGTAAATTTGTTTGCCATGTGGTGATAACCAACCAATAAAAAAATACAAAAACATAGAAGTAGAAAATACAAGCGTTCTTGGAGGTAAATTTGTTTCTCACCTCAATTGGAAATCAGATATAGAAAAGGTTAACAAGAAAATAACTAGTTATTGCTATGTTCTTACAATACTTGCTTAGTCAACTTCTGAAGCTATTGCTAGAAATACATATTTTGGTCATATTTATTAACATAAACTAGCTGTGCCCCGCGATTTCACCCGCGTCATCACGTGTCGGAGATGCGCGACATGACCTAGTTCAAGCATTTTATAATTGCAATTAAATATTTTATTTCATAGCAATAGATGGAAAAATTGACATAATTAATGGAGTACTTTTATCTGTGGGCATATTATGTATGATGTAGAGCAAAGTTAAGTTTTATCTACTTTCCCTCCCCCTCCCGGTTGCGCAGTTCTCTCAGTTCTCACCGGGCGGCTAGGGTTTATGTGTCGTTCGCGCGCCCAGCCAAGTATTGAATTATTTTAATTTTACATTATCTTTTAAACTATGCGTCCAAATAACATGGTATAAAGAACAAAGTTTATCGTCATAAAATTGTCTTGATGATGAAGTAACTTTCGTTCGTAAGGAAAAATAGGCCATGCCTAATAAATACGCTCATAAATCACTTTTAAATTTTCAATATTTTTTTTGTCACAAAATACCTAATTATGGCTTATGTATAAGAAATAGATATATGGTATCGCAGACTTTTTTTAGACGGAGTAAAGATCTATATTTTTCTAGAACATTGTATTTACGTATCCCTAACGATAACACCAGCGTACGCAGATAAATCATTTCGGGAGTGCTTTTTCTACTGACTTGCTTAACAAATATCTATATTTAAGGCTAGCTGAGTGATATAGCTTAATTCTAGATAGCCTATACTATTCCACATGAATCAGGCTATAATATACAAAAAGAATTTTTCAAATCGGACTGGTAGTTCCAGAGATTAGCGCGTTTAAACAAACAAAAAAACAAAACAACTCTTCCGCTTTATTATATTAGTATAGATGAAATATTAATATAACAGAAACTTGTTTCTGTTATATCAATATATAGATATAACACGTGGTAGAGCCATGCTGCAGCTATATTAGTAGTATAGTTGTTGTACGAATGGGTCGGCTCGACCGGGGAAGGACCACGCTCTCACAGAATACCAACATAAAATAGCAGCTTAACGCTGCTGTGTTCGTATGGTGAGTGTAGAGAATCGGAGACCCTTTATACTGGAAAAGAGGCATTCCATCTTAGTCCTCACGGGTGACAACGCATCTGCATTTTGATTCACAAACGAGAATAAATGTAGATGTCTATGGGCCACAGCAACCACTTACCATCAGGTGGACTGTATGCTCGTTTGTTAGCCAATCCTATAAAAAAAAATGTCTGTGTATCATATACTATAAAACAAATAGAGAAAGCCTGAGAAATTTATTTTGATGATGCATCTTAGAGTTGTGCCTATTTATTAGAAATAATTGTTATTCATTCACATAGAAACCTTCAACATGACATAATTTATGCTTCTGTTGTTGCACCAAAACAATCTTTAACTACCTAAACTTATAAATTGTTTGACATAAACGCATACATATCAGCAGTTTAAGTAATCAATCAATTGCCCAATAGTATTCTAGTAAAACAATAAAAGGACCCAATATGAAATACAAACTAAAAAACTAGTTGGTACAACATACATTTTATATGCTAAAATAATTTTATGATTTTAAGTTAATACCATGTACTTCACACTCTTGTAAGCATTTTAAAAAATAAAATATTAATAGTTAATTGTCAATCTATATTTCACGTGTCTGGTGAGGATACTGTTGATAGATTTTATATTATGTCATGTCATCTTTAACTATTGTCCACAGCAGAATGCAATAAATAAATTAATATATAAAAAATTGTATTTGCAATAAAAATAAGAGCATTTTAAGTTATTCCACAGTTTATTTTCAGTTTAACACTTTCACTGTCCGATTTTCAGACACAGTAGTAAGAGAATAGCAAAGAACTATATGTAGTGCACAGGACAGCGAATGGGTTAAAATAACCAGGTATGCCAAACCTAAACAGTAAAGACAGAAATATAATATGTAGTTATTTTATTATTAGTATATTTGTAATCTCTATATTCTCTATATATCATATATATCAATCGCTGTCCACTAGTCTTGCTGAAACTCCAAAACTAATAACTAATATGTATAAATTAGTGTGTGTATATTTTTTGAGATATATATGCAAATTTAATGTCAAAAATATTAATTATTAATATTAAATCATATTATTAGGATGAAATTTGTCAACTAATCTTGGTTTGTGCTTAATTATCTATCTCTACACCAATCTTACTGATTGTAGGTATTATAAGATACACAATTTACAAGTCCTTCCACATAACATAAGACTGGCTTTTCACTATGGGATATAATATATATTATATGCCGAAATATAAATTATATCCCGCGATTGGCTTTCACACTGTGAGATATATCTTTCAACCAGTGTGCATTCCTCATTGGTCATTGGATTACCCCCCTTTAACCCCGTACACCGTCTGCGGGGGCACGGTATGGTGTGCGGGGTACAGGGGGCGAAATATAAAATGAAAATGTCGCTCGGTCGATCAAAAAATATTTATAGCTTGAGATGTAATATATATTATAGCAGTGTAAACGGTTCCATATAAAATGTATGGTGAGCGATATTAATTTATATCTCGAGATATAATATATATTATATTATATCCCGTAGTGAAAAGCGGGCTTAATTGACGGACAATGTAGTACTTTTATGGTACAACAACAAGTTATGAATACAATAACTTATTTTATGAGCAACTTACCTTTGATCAAAGGATAAATCGGCATGATCGCTAAGGTAATGTTCTACGGGATATATCTGGGAAGGAGCGACACCCACCAGCTGATTTCCCATTGTCTTCCACTAAACTAAAGATCGTATTCTTATTGAAATGCGTAAGGACTGAAACTGAAACTTTGTATCGATACGAGGGATATAATTTATTACGTGCAAGTTTTCAAATAAATTTGTAACCATGTAAAGTAAAAACTAAGTAATAGCATCAAGAAAGATATTATAAAATTGTAATTTATATCCCACTTTGACATTCGCAAGTGGAAATTGCATTCGATTGCATCAAAATATCCTCCATCTATGTACGTCAAATCAAAACATTTTAGTCTATGATTTTGTCTTTTTGTCTTTGTTTTTGACAAATAGTTATTCTTTTTATTAAAAAGCAAAGATATATAAGTCTACACAGCCTAGTGTGATGTTTATATTGTTCTCAAAGTTCTTCACATTTTGCTGATGCGTCATCATTATTTCGAAGTTTTTAGAAGGTTTTAACTATACCCTACCGACAAAATCATCTTAATTGTCAAAAATCAAAGTTGGCTACATCTTGTAGCGAGTTTCTATTACAATATACTTCATTGAAGAAGGTTAATAGTCTGTTTTTACCATAGACTTAGAACATACTGGCATATAGATGTACATAGTATGCAAGAGAGAAGACAATTCCTTATAGCAAAAATGCAAGATAGAAAAGGATACCTAGGAAATCTCATGACTCTGTAACAGATTTCGAATGACAGATCGGCACAAGTCGGCATGCAAGAAATGAGTTTGTAGATATTTTGTATTTTTTTTTAGATTTTACATTACATACAAATAATCACGCCTCTTTTCCGTAGGGGTAGGCAGAGACCATGCATTATCGGAACTCAGAAGGTGCTGAATGAAGGAGACGTGTTGCTAGTACAAGAACTTTAATTATACTGTCGCTATTCTATACTTAATACTAATATCATAAATGTATATTGTCGGAGGTTAAGGGGAGTCTACAGGGCACTACACCTCCCACCGACAAAAAAATAAAAAAAAGGTATGATTACATTTTTTTTATAAACTTTAAAAAATATTTTCTTTTATTTTGTCTTACAATTCAGGATACTTTTATTTAATTCAATTTTTTTGTTACTTTATATATTTACTTTATTCTTCGGTAACTATTATTTATTTTTCATTTTACGGCATGGCATTAAATATCATTAATAATAATATTCATCAAATAATTGCGTCTTTTCTTTCACGTACACAGCTCGCGTATACATAATTAAGGAAATGGCCAATATATATAGTCCTTTCCATGATTCTCATTTCTCTTAATAAAAATAGTTACGTATTCGTAACTTAGTCATAAAAATTATACGTCTTTTGCAAGAAGAATTATATTCTTTACATATACATATTTTTAAGAATCGAGGCTCACAATTTAATCATATATCATAAATAAACTATTTAAATACTTTCCTAAAATAATAATTTCAAAATATTATATATCGCATAATTTGCTGAGGTCATTCAATTTAACCAAAAATTTTATTATTTCATTTCATATTAAGATAAACAGAACAAAGAAGTCAAAGTTAAGCAACGTAGTCAAGTTAACGGGAGCGGTGGAGGCGTTTTAAAAAACTAAAATAAAACTAAGAGATGTCCGTACAGAAGCTCATGTACTTCAACAATGGCAAACTTATTCTAATACATCTTTCATGCAGACTTCATTACATTTGCTTACTCAAGTGACACGATATAGGCCACACACAGGGTGCAAAGTCAGCAATAGTATTTATGCACGTACTTGTATCACTCTGTGTGGGGTCGAATCCATGACTCTTCCCTCCTCAAGAGCGAAATTATCGGCATTTTCAGGAATCCGATGATTTCGCTTAATTACACACAGTTTATGTCTAATTATAATAAAAATACAGAAAATAATTGGTAGAATTACATACAAAATTATCGTTCCTAATCTCACACTTTTAACGTTAATAGCATTTTCACTGATATTTATTTTGTTAAGTTTTACTAGTTGAAGTAATTGTTTAGTTTCGTCTAGATTTATGCCTTTTAAACTCACTTCACTGACAATGGGAGGCTTTGAAATCTTCAGTTCTGGCAAGTTAGTTATTGGGTAAATTCGGTAATTTAGGTCACCTGAAGAAGATTGGTGTTATTTAAAATTAATATTTCCAATTTCGGCTTCACAGAAATCGTCTACGGTGATTATGTAAGTACCACATAAAAGTTCATGAGTGACGTCATTGTCGCACTTTCTGGTAAGTATTCTATGATTTCTCACGTACAGTATCCAGCTTTCGTGGCTTATTCGTTGGATTTTGGGATCTTCAATGTCCACAGTATGCTGTTCGCAGGCATCGAGGTTTGATTGAAACTCCATGAGCTGTTCCACGCAGCTTTGTTCTGTATGCAGCAGCACATCGTCGTTATTGCACAGGAATTGATTATCCAAAGCAATTTGTTTACAGGCTCTCGGGACTGGCAAGTATTCCTTTTCTTTCACCAATAGGTATGGGTATTTGGGAATAACTATAATAGTTTTGTTTGCAATAGCAATTGGCAATGAATACATTTTGAAGTAACTATATGTTTTATTCCCTACTAAAGGGACCTCTAAGATAAACGTGATCTGGTTTCCTTTTATAAAAGCCTTAACCTTAATACAATTTTCTAGTTTAACTAAGTTATTTTCATTTACAGGATATAATAGATTTTCAGTTGTCGCGATTGATTGTAATAAATTTAACAATTTCGTAGAGTTAAAAATTACTTGATGCAGAACAGATACCTTACTGAATGCTAGTGCAGTTTCGATTTCTCCTAGTATTACGTTAATAGTTCTAAAATAACTCAAAAACATGTCAAACATACCTAGGACATAGGTAGAATAAATGGAGTTTTCTTCTTTTGTAATTAGGAATTTAACAATTCTTTCAATTCTCTTCAAGCGTTCATCTAATATTAAAGTATTGTTATGTAAGGTCTCTGTACTGTTGATGAAACTATCCAAGATTTTGGAGACTAATGTAATTCTCTTATCCGACATTATCTGATTATCGTTTAGTTTAGAAATCAATGAGTCATATCGGACGGCATCATCATGATCCAAATTTCCGGTTACTATTTTTATCATAGACCCAAGCGGGTCATTAATGCCTCTTTTAAATCTTTTCGATGGCACAAGTTGCCGAAATTTTTCTATAGTTGCATCTCTTAAATACCCTACATGTGTTCGAATAGCTAAAAATTCATGAATATATGGTTTGTTAACATCTATCAACGCAACGAATTCGTCATACTTTAATATACTAAAATCTAAATCACTACCTATACCTTCTAAGTTTAAAGTTTTAATAATAAGCCAATTGTCTATTTGCAATGAGGCACGACCAAGTTTGACAGGCAGGATTCCTGGGTTTTTTTTCAAGTTTTCGAAGTTGAAGGGCCCATCCTTTCTGAACCATCGTCAGAATTATTATACACCACCTGTGGAGGACGTTTAATATTTTTAATTGGCACTGAAGTATTTCTATTACCAATCCTAACAGGAACTATATTTCTTTCTATATTACCACTAACGACAGCTTTCCTATATCGCGGTTTGTCTTTACTTCTTCTTATGTTAGATTCCTTGGCGTATATAACATCTCCTATTCTAAAATTTCTATCTGTTTCACCGCCCTTTTGTTCCCTTACCTTTTCCTTTTTCTCTAAAATTTTATCTGATTTGTAATTATATAGATATCTAATACGCTTAGCATGATCTTTTAATAGTTGTTGGGTGTAACATTTCTCCAAATTCGCGGTGAACGTTGAATTAGAGTCGGTATGACCGAAAACGATTTCGAAAGTAGTAAGGCCGGTTGTACTATGTATGGTGTGGTTATAAGCCATAATTGAGTAACTCATTACAGTAGCTGCGTCTGTACACTTTCGTTCGTATTTCGCTAATCTGTATATCTCTATAATTGTGGAGTGGAATCTCTCTATTATGCCTGTTGAATTCGGGTTATTAGGAGTGGTAATGTGTAGTAGTATGTTATACATAGTCATAAGTTCCTTAATGAGATCATTATTAAACTCACTACCGGGATCAGAAGTTATCTTTTTAGGTGTTCCGTATATTGAAAAATATTTAATGAGCGCTCTTACGATTT
Source organism: Parnassius mnemosyne (assembly GCA_963668995.1). Taxonomy (NCBI): domain Eukaryota; kingdom Metazoa; phylum Arthropoda; class Insecta; order Lepidoptera; family Papilionidae; genus Parnassius; species Parnassius mnemosyne. The sequence continues at coordinate 17,841,722 of CAVLGL010000086.1, read as the reverse complement.
CCGGTGCGGATCTATTTGGGATTTCGATAGCTTGTCCTAACTTACTAAATGCGTCAACCAAAGTTAGGTAATAAACGGATTCAATTGAAAAAAGGTCCATGAAAACTTCTTGGAAGGGGGCGTTTTGGGTTTGAGTTAATTGAAGTAATGGTTTAATGGGTTTTCTTTCATATTTCATTTTTCTACAGGCATCACAAACATTAAGTACTGCAGCAATCATCTCTTGCATGTTCTGCCAATAATCATTTCTTTTAATTCTACTCATTGTTTCCTTTATTCCTCTGTGACACGTCTTTCCCTCATGATGTTGCAGTATGATTTCTTTTTGTTCTCTCTCGTCTTCTACATATATAACACGCTCTGTACATTCAATAAATTCTACCATTCCCTTTTTAAATAGCTTTATAATAATTTTAGAGAATTCTTTTCTATGTTGAATGTTTTCGAAATAAATAAAACATTTAGTCTTGAGCTTAATGTACTCTTTTAAGAAATTTTTAATAAGATCTTCATTCTTAAGTGGGGCAAAAACTTCGAGAACCTTTTGTTTATTCCTGGATAAATTTCTTACTTGTACTTCATTTTTATGCCAGGTATAAACTAAAATTTGGTTTGGTTTTGAGTCAATGGCCTCCTTTAATATCGGAATACCATTAGATTCTAGATCTTGTCCAGAATGCACAGTTACTATACTACTATCAGAAGATATAGGTGGTAACGGATATTTCGTGTTAGTCTCTAACTGGTCGACGGATACAGTGGCGGATGTGTCAGTTATAGTTATTGTCCTAGAGTCGTCCCTGTTTTCAGTCGTTAAGTCCACAAGTTGGTCAGTTAATTCTGTCAGATATTTTTGCAGTTTTTGTTCTTTGGGGTCCAGGTTTACTTCCAATGATTGTGAGTCATCAAAGTCTATGGCATTTAGTTTTATCCGAGAGAGGGCATCAGCATTACTATTTTGTTTTCCGTTTTTGTATACAATATCGAAGTCGTACTCTTGAAGACGTAAACGCCAACGGGTCAGTTTACTGTACGGTTCTTTAAGTGAGAAAAGCCAAACTAGTTGTCTATGGTCGGTATATATGGTGAACTTACGCCCGTAAAGGTATGGTCTAAAATGTTTTACGGCCCATATTATGGCGAGTAGTTCACGCTCTATTGTACTATATCTGGTCTCAGTGTCGCTGAGAGTTCTACTGGCGTAAGCAATGGGCTTACCGGATCCTATTGTCCCCTGCGATAAGACCGCACCTAAAGCAACAGTAGAAGCATCTGTAGTTAAAACATAAGGTTTGTCTGGATCTGGGTATTGGAGTAAAGGTGCATTAGTCAGAAGCTCCTTACACTTCTGAAACGCATCAATATATTTTTGATCTATTACAATTTTATTTCTTTTCTTTAGGCATGCTGTAAGGGGCTGAGTGATTTTGGCGAAGTCTTTTACAAAGCGTCTGTAATAACCAATCAATCCTAGGAAACTCTTGATCTCGGTAGTCGTCCTTGGTAACGGGTAGCTTAATACAGCCTGAATCTTATCATTGTTTGGTTTAAGTCCGTCTTTAGTAATAACGTGCCCTAGGTATAGCACTTCTTTTCTCAAGAATTCTGATTTGTCAAGTTGTATTTTTAAATTAGTCCTTCTCAATCTGTCAAAAACTGTCCTTAATTTTTGTAAATGCTCCTGGAGGCCACTCGAGAAAATAATTATGTCATCAAGATAGACAAGGCAATGTATTCCTTGTAAGTCTCTTAGGATGTTATCCATGGCTCTTTGGAAGGTGGCTGGAGCTGTCTTCAGGCCAAAGGGCATTCGCAGGAATTCATAGTGTCCGTTCTCTGTGCTGAATGCCGTTTTTTGTCTATCTGATTCGTTGATCTCAATTTGGTGGTATCCACTAGCTAAGTCCAAGGTTGAAAAGTAAGTACTCTTACCTAGTTTGTCAAAAATGTCAGTGATATTGGGTAAAGGGTACTTATCGTCCACAATTATGTCGTTTAGACGTCTGTAATCGATAACCATCCTATACTTCATTTCACCAGATGCGTCTCTCTTTTTGGGAACTAAATGGACTGGGGCTGACCAAGGCGAAAAGGATTCCTGAATCACATTATCATTTAATAGTTTCTGTACCTGGTTTTTAATTTCCTGTGTTTGTGCGGGAGGTTGCCTGTAGGGTTTGACATAGATAGGGTCTTCGTTTTTTTGTTCTAATATAGTGTTTCACCTCATTACCAAAGATAAAGGTATTTGATCGCTATAAAAAATATCTTTATATTCTCTACATAAGTGGTATATTGATTTTTGTTCTTCTTCCGACATGTGGTCTAAGCGTAGTTTCTCTAAATTTTGCTCTAATATTTTATCTACTTCAATATCTGACATATCTGTAATATGGTTAACTATACATTTAGTCGCTTTACTCTCTTCATATGCTTCTACATTCAATGGTTTTTTTATAGTTAATTTTATCGGTATATCTAAGGTATTCTGGATTACTGTAGTCGTATAACCATCCTTACATCTCACTAACGCACTAGGCATTCGCACACCCTTACAGAATTCTTTATAATCGATTACAGCATTACCTGAATATAAATTTGTTGGGAGTTTGACTCTTTGCTCGGAACGGGGAGATAACTCCAAAACGTAAGAAGATTTACTATGTGTTATAGGTATTACGGTAGTTTTAGTTTTAAGAATCTCGTTTTTTTAATCTATTACTGCTTCTAGGTTGCAAAGTATATCATTCCCAATTAAGCCATCGTACCTAGAGTCGACATTGTAAATGTATAGTTTATGAATATCGTTACAGTTGAAAATTGGTAAAGACGGGATTTGAATAACTTGATCATGTCTGCTCGATGCATGTGTGCTAATGACTTCGAATGGTTCGTGACTTATGTACTCTGGAAAGTACTTATAAGCTTTTGATGGACTAATGAATGATCGCGTACTACCTGAATCAATCATAAATTTGGAGTCGATTTCCGGTATATAAATAAACGGCAATCTCAAATTAGTACTACAATTTAACTCTATTTTTTCGTAAGTTCCGAGGCTTCGACCTGAAAATCCTTGTCGTCCATATTGGTTGGGACGATTGGTGTTACTTCAGGAATTATTGTCGGATATTGATTTTCATAATAATCGAGCTCGGGAACATTAAGGCCACTGCTTGAGTACTCCTCATAGCAGCAGTTATCATAAGAAAGTGGGTACACATCGCCGCACGCATCATCGTAATACGTATTATCAAGGTCGAGTTCATTTAACTGAAAGCCTTGTTGATTTGTTTTAAGTGGTGGTGCCGTTCGCATTGTGACGTCACTGGGCCCAGTGTATTGATTTTTATTTAACTGAGGCTTGTAACCAAATTGTTGGGCTTATAAAAGTTTTTTTGTTGGTTTCCAAATTGTTGTGGGCGCATACCGAATTGTTGTGGGCGCATACCGAATTGTTGAGGTTTATTAAATGTTTGTGGTTGCATCCCGAACTGTTGGGGACGCATATTAAATTGTTGTGGGCGCATATGAAACCGTTGCGGGCTTATACCAAATTGTTGCGGGCGGAAGCCGAATTGTTGAGGGCGGTATCCAAAATTTTGTTGATTATTATTAAATTGAGTTAGTTTTGATTGTGACCCCTGCGGAAGTCCAAAGTTAAATTTGTCAGGGGTTAATTCTGGTTTATAGCCCATAGGTGCCATTGAATTAAAATTATTTGTACCGAATTTAAACGTAGGATTATTATTTGGTATACTGGGTGGCGTTAGTTTATTACTAGGATTACTATACATTTTATTACGTAAGGTATACTGCTCATGGAAGTTGACTTCTTCCATGACCACGCTTAAAGCCTCTTCTAGTGTACTGGGCGCTTTTAAGCGAACAATTCGCACCATATTTTCTGGCAAATTATACAAAAAGACATTTAAAGATGTGTTATTATATATAATAATTTTGCTACTCTTTACATTCGGATCGGTTAATCTATTTACTTTCGATATTAATAAAACACTACGAACGGATTGGATCCTATTACAGAAATCTAAATATGACTCGTTGTTTCGGATACGCAAACCTTCAAGTTCTATAGCAATACATTCTTCACTCCTAGGGTCTCCAAAATGTTGAATTAGCAGTTCTCTAAAATCTTCCCACTAATTAATGTCCTCGCGCTCGCTAAAGAGCGCTGCAGCGTCGCCTACGAGTCTACTTGTTATCGCGTACATTACGTATAAATTTTGTTCATCGGATCCCCTATATTTATTTAATATATACTCACATTTGCGAATAAAAAGATTTAATTGGTGCTTATCACCGTTGAATATCGGTACAATTTTGAGCATTTCACTAGGAATCATCTTAATTTGCACTTGATCTTCCATTTTGTAGAACTTTATTTTATAACATACGATAAAATAATATAATTAATACAAGAATTCAAATTCACAATCAAAAACACAGTCAAAATAAAAGTAAAATAATTAATAAGTAAAATACAAAATATTACTACAATTATAATTTGTAATAGTTATAATCGCTTTGTTCCCACAGTGCAAGCTCTTATCGCGTCGTTATTGCATGGACGCGCTTATTTATCTAGTTATTCCTAGTATTTCTTTATGCAGTTAGTTATTAAATTTAAGTATTTACTTTATTACATTTGCTTACTCAAGTGACACGATATAGGCCACACACAGGGCGCAAAGTCAGCAATAGTATTTATGCACGTACTTGTATCACTCTATGTGTGGGGTCGAATCCATGACTACGTAATCATTTTCAATAACAATAACATAATCACATAACAAAAGACAGATCAAAATACAAATTGCATTCCCAGCCGCGTAAGCGATTTGAGACACCTTTGTTTTAATTGCCAAAGTATGTATATAGAAACGTTTACAATTACATCGTATTATGATCACGTTATTTTAACATAAGTTTTACAATGTTATTATTACATACATATATGGATACATGTAAAATGATAATTTTAAATTTCTTACTTATACATAATTTTAGATAGTTAGATTAATTTTACATTCATCAAAAAAATGCGTTAGTTTTATTTTATTACAATTTCTAGAAGTATGATATTTACTATATCGATTACAGAAAATAATTGAATAATCACAGTAACACCTATCAACTTTACACAACAAAACATTAAAAATTGAAACATTGAAAAGAACACTTTTAGTTTTTGAGTAGGTTATTATATAACTTTAAGGTCACTGCTTTTATAAAAGAAAGGAAAAGCTAACACTTATTAATAATACCGAATTGTTTTTAACCCTTTTCAAATTGAATCTTACATTTAAATGAAATTTACTATAGAAAAAAAAACATGTGATATAGAGATATAAGGAAATGTGTCAATGAGGACACGTTTTGCTCACTCAGTTTAATAGTTTAGCTTGATTTATTTTTTATTTTTACATTTGGTTAATTATTAGGTATTTATTTTACTTCTTTATTAGATATTCTTTATTACATAATTTTACCATAACTTTCAAAAGGTTTTATTATGAATACACTTAAAATGTATTTGAAAATTATAGTATTAAACGCTTTTTAATTTACGTATTAAATATTTTACATTGCATTGTGTCATTATAATTTTACATACATTATCAAGTATTTATTATTATAAATGTTATTTATCATTAATAGTCGGAAAACGCATTATTACCTTTTTAAGATTTCATGACTCCTAAGGAATATGTTTATCTCATTTGAAACATAAATTTATGAAAAAATAGGCTATTACACAAATATAAGTTTGTATAGCAAAATGTATGTTGTATTTGTTGTTTTAAGTATTTTCAGTATATAATAACAATTTTAGGTTTTATTGTCTATAACAAAGGAAAAAAAACATTATGGAACTTATAATAATAGCGGATCGATACTGTTTCGATTTGATTCAATAAAGCAATACATAAACGAACTTTAGTTTAAAATTGTACAACTTTTACATAAACAAAAAAAAACATAACATAAAATAGAAATTTAAGGTTAAATTTAAGGAAAAAATCTTGTAAATTCATATAAAATATACGCGAAATATATACGCGAAAATGTTTTTTTTTTTCATATTTAATTATTTATCTTTTTGTGTATATGTTGTTGTGTGTCTATAATTACTACATGTTTAATTTGTGAGTATTAAATAATTGCCTGTATTTAATTAATATTAGTTGGCTGAAATGTGCGCCATGCACTGTACTTTATTGTATAAATATAATATTTATACCCTACTCTGATTACGTTCGTATCTCTAATTTATTTCAACATCTCCTTCCCTATTATTATTTTTTAATTATGTTGAATTTCAAACTTTAAGTAATTGATTCTATATAATACCAAACAATCTTTTATAACTATTCATCATTTTTATAAGGTAATTATTAATATTACTCGTATAATATGTACCTATTACAATAATAATTTACATGATTATTTTATTTTATTTTAAGAGTATAGCTCTATATTATTGCGATTATGGATAAAATATATTATTTGCTATATGATTATAACACGTGGATTATATTAGGTATTTATTTAATTATACATGTAGTTATGTGGATCGATCCTATAGGTACTACATGTGCAACTAGTAGGTAGCATTTTGGGTAGCATCCTAGTAAAGAAATGCAAATAACTACCTATTTCACTTTATAAATTTGGTCGGGGATCCCCTTAATACCTTGTATGTAACTCATTTTATTTTTTCTCATGTCCTTTTATGATTTGAATTTTTCTCATTTCATTGTACTTATTTTCATACCAGTACCACTACTCCTATTTACTTTGTTTAAATTATTAGGCCTTAAGTTATACATATATGTATTTATATTTTGTATGTACATACTTTAATTTAAATTTATTAGATTAAAAATATAGATATATAATTGCTTTTATTTTTAAAATAAATAATTATTTAATAGAACTTAAGTGGTCGCAGTGCAATTAAGACTGAAAAGTGCCTTTACAAATTTTTTTTTGTAATTATTTGTAATAATTTATTCTTTTTGACCTTTTAGCTAGCTTAATTTGTTTTCGTAATTCTATTCACTTATATATTTATTTATTAATTAGATATCGGGAATCGGAGTGTTAATTCACTTCATTTATATTTTATTTCGTGATATTTATCACGCGGGTACTTTATAAATATGGGCCCCCAATTTACTTGGGTATTATATTACATTTTCCTTACATTCATTTCATTTTATTAGTACATTAACTTTTTTATCATACTAACTCAAGGTAGAACTGTACCTTGGATTCCAAAAAAAAAAGGACTCCAACAATTGTTACGGAGGAAAACTAAGTTCACACTATGATCCAATGAAGAATGTGACCTCTATGTACCATTATTAAAGGTAACAAATTTAAGACTTCTCTGGTCGCCAACAGTACTAATATAAGTAAACTCGTTCACATCTCACTTGTACTGAAGGTATTGTTCCCTAGTACCCGTTACTCCCGATTTTATCATCCAATCATGGAAACATACCCTGCTCGAGGACTATATGCTTTACCAGTGATGGACGTTCCCGTATCTCTCCATTACTTGTTTATCAAAGTTAACATATGTTTTATTTCTATTCTCTTAATAAATCTTATTTACCTTCTTTATTTATACATGACCGTGTTTTTTTTAACATCTTAGTATCTATTTGAGTGTATCGGTTATTTTTATTCACTTGCATGTTCCACTTCCATATACTAACTTGCATTATTCTCGCTCATAATGAATTTCATACCAGGAGTTTAAGCATTCATCAATATTTGGGTGATCAGTCCAATATTGAGGAAACTTAGCATCTCAATCATTCGTATTCACACTTTCGAAAATTCTTTTCTTCCATTCCTCATATCTTTTAATTACATACATTTTAATTTTTGTACAAGTGTGATAACATTTTTGTCAGTCAATTTTTTTTGCCGTTTTTAACTCTGTTAAGGAACATTAGTATTAAACCCTCTCTTAATTATTTTATTTCTTACTTTACTGTATTTCATTATTTTCATATTTATGTTAATACTATGACAGATCATTTCTTATTTATTTTCTGATATTATTACTTTCGTTTTTATTAGAATGTTATTATGATTTATTTTTATGCACCTGTTCATATATCGCATGTTGCTCTCTATTGTTTTAATATAAGCTCATTGCATAACATTACATGTCATATTTATAGATATATCATTCATAAGAAAAGTTTAGCAGACCTATATTCACTGTGTAAAGATTGTTACATTTGAATTTTGAATTGAAATTGAATTTAACTTATCTAGATTAGGTTGTGAATATAGAATATTTAATACATACTCGTAACTTTAAAAAAAATAAAAAATATATAATAGCAAAAAGAATATAAATCAATCTCAAATTGATAAATAAAGTTTTAAATGGAATTAAAATCACAAAGGTGCGAAATTACCTCTTAATTTCTTCTTTGTTCTTTTTAACTCAATTTTCATATTCTTCGTGACGAAGCTTGCAAAAGTAGAACTGTTTCTTTCCTTTTAAAATTAATCTGCTGTTTCTTGAATTTTGCTCATTATATAAAAATCACTTTATTTTCCTCTTAGTTGGCTTTATAGTACTATTTCATATACATTATACTTTTTAATTTTTCAGTCACCTTCTGTAAAATTATTATTAAGGCCTCTTCTTGTATTCATATTTAGTTATTTTTTCGTCACATCCGGGTATATATTCCGTGTAGTCCGGATATATAATTGTGTCAATTTGTGTAAATTACAATAATTAAATTATATTGAAATTTTAATCATTTTGTAGGCCGCGGCGGTCGCGTGCATTGTAGCAGCGCACCGCCTGGCAGGGTCGCCATGTAATGTCGGAACTCGGAAGGTGCTGAATGAAGGAGACGTGTTGCTTGTACAAGAACTTTAATTATACTGTCGCTATTCTATACTTAATACTAATATCATAAATGTATATTGTCGGAGGTAAAGGGGAGTCTACAGAGAACTACAACCACTTCTTTCCACTTGCTACGATCCTTACATACTTGTTTCGCTTCGTCCACTTTATTCCCTTCATACATGCTCTACGGTTAAGGGTACTCTTGACCTGGCCTTTTTTCAAAATGTCCCTGATTTGGTCTAGAAACGTCCACCTATAAATATAATATAAATCCTCGGTTTGCGTTCTATGAATGTATTTTTTCAACCAAAAATTTATATAACTTTATTACATCACCTGCACTTCACGGTTACACAAGTGCAATATTCATGGCATCACGCTATTTTCCCCAAGGGGTTGCGTGGAGCTTCGGATTATATTCCCAAATCACAATGATAAAACTTTTAGCCTAGTTAGATATAATATATTTTACAGACTATTCCACTTCTAATGTAAGAAATCAAAATTGTTTAAATAAGAGAATGTTACTCTTATTAGAATTTTATTTATTTATTTTATTTTATTTTTATTTTTATTTATTCTTTTAAAAACTTACTCTAAAGGTTAATAGTTAAAAATAATAAAAGCGTAAGAGCGGATGTTCTACTTGCTGTCTTGCTTATGTAATTAATCATTATCAGGAATAAGACAGCATACAGCACTACACATTCAGTATAGAGCAAATACAGTTCGACTAACCGTAATATGTACCAGTTGCAATCACACATTGGTGTAACGTGAAGGACACGATTACATGATAACACCAAAGTATGCAAAGTAACAGCAACACTAGTCATCTCAATATAACGCAGGGCAGCCTCTCAGAAACACCACCTTCCTTGTTTACACTAGAAGAACTACTTCACGAACAGAACCATATCACTTATCTTAATTAGGCAGAATCTCAGTGTGGAGATAATCTAACCACTTGGTGCACTTTACTCTGTTAAGATCATTATGTTTTTAAAATGCATGCAGCTCAAATGATAATAAGTTAATTATTACTTTATACTTTTCAGGGACATATGAAAGAATATTAACATGAAGCATGATGAAGCCTCATAAACATATTGGCCTTTAAACAGAGCAATCTTATTTCACTGATTCCTACCAGTTTCCTTACTTAAATTAATAAGTTTATATTCATATTTAAGTCGAATGTTAAAATAAACTTCTATTATGTATTTAATTATTAATTATTAAATGTTTGTAATTATCAAAAGTAATTCCTCTAACAAAAAATAAACAGCCATTACATACTCCGTGTCCCCGTTTTTTATATCCCCATCAAAACATTTTTTTTATCATCTATCTTTATTTAAAAAGGATTTTATCCTACAAGGATATGTCAGCCTTATCGTAACCTAACTTATTCGTGTTACACAAATGCTATTTAGAAAGGGAGAATGAATGTGGTAAGAATATTGAAATGAATGATTTTGCTACCACTGAATGCGGCTCTGCTATATTCAAAAACCAACCTGTTTCACTCAAATTGATATTCAATTTTTGCACCAGATTCTCCCTTTCCCTTTGATATTTGACACATTCTGCTAGCATATGTTGGACATCTTGTATAATATAACAAATATCGCAATTGGGCGAGTCTGATTTTTTCATCAAAAATACAATTTTTTTTATTGGGATAGTGCCCAGAACGTAACCTATGAATAGCAATTATATGGTTTCTATTCATTTCAATATTATTATACCACGGTATCCGAAGAGGCTGACTTTGAATTGTTTTATACCATATTCACTTTTCCCTGCTTCTTTCATCGAAATACTCTCTAAATTTATCATGACAAATGCTTTTGAATTTTGTCGTGAATTTTTCCGTGTAAATTAGTAAAATATTTCATTCGATTCTTCGTTTCCCTTTAAACCTATATGCTATGGAACCCATTGCAATTTTATATTTATACAGCGACTTCTGTAATCATATAGTTGATTTAAAATCCCATAAGCTATCGGTGCACCTCTGCTATGACCAGAAGCGCATCGAGCTAAATGTTGTAAAGCGCTTTTGCTATCTGAAAAAAAAAATATTGTCCACTTAAATTGCTAATATATTTCAAAGCTTCAAATATTGCAATGAGTTCCATCGTCATTATCGATAGTCTTTGTTCTGTTCTAAACATAGCTGTATTTTTTTCTTTAGGATGACAACATGCAGTTCCTAAGCCTACATGATTCTTGGATCCATCAGTAAAGATTTGGTGCCAGTTAGCATATTTTTCATCTAATGTCTTTAATACATTGGTTGTAAGATACATAGCTTCATTACTGTTTTTCTTCTTTTGAACACAATCTAAATTCACTTGAATAGTTTCATTTATATCTATGTAGGAAACCCAAATGTTTAGGCCAAATCGTAACAATTTAAAACTTGCATTTAATACGTTCGTCTCGGTCGCCTCACGTGTGGACGAGCAACCGGTTTGTCGGCTTGGGCCGGCGGGACTCGTTTTGCGGGCGTCGGCCGTGCCGACCAGTCTGGCACAATCAATTATCCGCGACGGCCGGTCGGAAGTCGGGAAGTTACATTAGAATCGTTATGTCGCGTTAAGACCGCCTCCTTTGCGTTGTATTATTTCGATCGTATACGTAATAACGAGGCTACCTTGAGTTTTGTGTTGATTAATTTAACTTCGATTGCCATTAATTTGCGTCGATGAGTTGCTTGTGTTATTTTAATATCGTACGAAGGAATTTTTACTTTGTCGGGTGGAACGCTAAAACTTTGTGACCCGAGAGAAGGTCGCGTTCGTATTCGATTATAATTTAGTGCTAAGTGACGTTAGACTTGAGTTCAGATAAAAGTGAACGCCCATTGGAGTGATCGAAGTTGTGGAGCCGAGTCGCGCATGTGGGCTGCTAGCCGATTACATCGGTGACGTCAGGTTACATATACACACCTATCTCACACCACTTACATACCACCTACTTACCCTTGACGGTACCTTGTGGTCGACCCTACCTCCGGAACTCGGTAAGTATGTGTTTGTTTATCCAACCACTACATAATAATTATCCATAGGCCATTCGGGCCTGAACCCTCTGTTGCCCGTCGAAAGTGTTACTCATGGGCCCTAATACAGTCGACTTCTGTCTGGGCAACTGGGGGCCGTAACACCAAATATTTAGTTTAAACATTTCTAACGGATAAGAATTGTGAATATTACATCGTTTACAGTCGTCGTATGCAAGTAAAAGTAATGATTTTTTTTATTGTGCCAGTATCTATTATTAATAACAGAACTAAGATCATTCAGTATTTTAATTGTAGCATTATCTGACCAAGACATATTTTTAATACAGTATTTATATGCTAAATATTGTCTTCTTACGAACAATGGTTGAATGCCTAACTCACTCTCCATAATGTGGATAGGTGTACTTTTGATAAAACCCCCCATAATTCGAAGAGCTTTATTTTGGATCTTATCTAGTTTAGACAGATGTGTTTTAGCGCTATTATCGTATAAAAAGCATCCAAAATCCAGCCGACTTCTTAATAGAGATATATATATATATATAGCGAGCATAAGCCTAGGATGTACACCCCAAGCAGGCCCGGACAAAACTTTTAGTATATTTAAGAATTTAAAAGTTTTATCTACGATCTCATTAATGTGTTTAGTCCATCTCAACGATTTGTCCACCCATAGTCCCAAGTATTTAACATTTTCATGTACAGGGATAATATTGTTATTAATGCTTAAAGTAATTCTTTTATAACCTCTGTTATAACACATAATTTTGATTTAGATGCCGATAATTGGAGTTCTATTTCATCTCGCAAAATTATCATAGCATTTACTGCAGTTTCTAAATTATTTTCACAATTCTGTAAGTTCCTGTTACTCACGTAAAAAACAAAATCATCAGCATATTGAGACACAAATACATTTTGAATCTGGCGACAAATCCTGAGGGTTACCATATTAAAAAGTAAGGGAGATATTGGATCTCCTTGGGCAAGACCCCTATTGGTACACCTAATATCGTGAGCACAACCCTTTTTCTCATTTTTAATCATTAAATATCTCTCACTTAAGAACGACCAAAGATAGTTTCATATACCTTTACCAATTCCTATTTCATCTAATATCTTAAAAATTTTATCCACTAAAATATTATTATATGCATTTTCAATATCAAGAAAACAAGCTGCGGTGGGGATGTTACTAGTAAAGCCTAACTGCGTATAAATTACTAGCCTTGATAAACAGTCTAGACAAGATTGAGCTTTCCTAAAGCCGTTTGTGAGAGATGACTAAATATTGTGATTTTCTACATACCATTCTATTCTCTTACCTAACATGTTGTGAAATAAATAGCAGATACAGGAAATGGGAGAAATAGGTCTAAGTTGAGTTTCACTATTTAGTTCAGCACATCTAAACATTTTATAAAATATATAAAATATAAATAGGTATATACTTAGTTAAGTATCTACCTATTTATATTAACAATATGTTAAAAAAGGAATTCCCGGGAAATTGTCCATAGCAGTAAATTTTTCTCCAAAGATACACCAGACTTTAAAATACAACTTTCCGATCCGATTCTTTGCGAGTTTTTTTAAGATTATCGATAGAGTCACCTGGGACATTTTACATTTAAATTAAAATGCAACAAAGGAATGTCATATGAATATTTTTAATTATTTTGGAACTCTCACGGTAAAAATTCAGTTAATTTTTGAAGTTATTCAATTTCGTGCACTAGATAATTTTTTTAATCTTTTTACCGCTTCCTTAACCATCATTTTTCGATAGTCATTGTAAGTAAAATGTACATCACTACCTAACCCAAACAATGACAAATCAAAATTAGTCACGCGTTTTCGGGCTGTCAGGTCGTATACGCCAGTATATTTAATTTTAAATTTAAGTCTATGGTTTTTACTATTCATCAAGTGTAATCGGCGGGGTTTTATTTAAAAAAAGCAGGAGCGCTCAAAATTGCTTGTAAATATGGTCTCTTTTATATATTATAACAAGTTAAAAGTTTACTAAAATTAGAGTTATTAGATGGAAAATTGAAAAGTCATCTCATTTTTTACACAGGAGTGTGGACAAAGTTACTTCTGCAACGGCTTCAGCACTGCGGGAAGTACAGCCCCTTCGCCCTTGCGTAGCAAATCACAGGCATCTATGCTCACCTCCACAGTTTCGGCTTATTGGTCGCCTTCACCGACCGCTAAGTCTCACATTGGTGCCTGTGATTTGCTACAGTAGGCGGGGGCTGCTCTCCGTCCGAGTCTACGGCTTTACAAAAACACTCTAGGAGTAGGGCAGGCAAGACTACGGGGAGTCGGGGCATTCTGATTCGGTTTTAGTACAGATTCGACCTACCTTATTTTGAAGACTTCTCTTCGTGAACCCATTGGAAGACAAATTGTGGGAATTAGGTACTAGAGGACATGGCCTGCTCAAAGCGTTACTCTGCCATTGAGATATGCATTTAATGTGTATCATAGCTTATAGTGGTACTAGGTTTATAAATAACAAATATTCATTGATATTATTATACTGCACTACTTTAAAACAAATAAGTAGAAAAATACTATGTATATAGTATGTAGTATTAAACTTTTTATCACTGTAAATAATCATAAAATAGAGTACTAATACATTTTATTAAAATTTTTAGTGAAGTTTATTTCTTTCGTAATTAATTAAAACGCATTTCCGACATCCAAAAACAGTGTAAAATGTTAAAGCTTAACCATGACAAGCCTCCTAAATTGAAAACAGTATCAAAATCAAGTACCGGACGTCTATAGCCAACACACTGACCTCTATATCATATATACAATTACGCGCCAACTCCAAAAACCAACTGTATGTTATTGAAACATCAAAGAGGTTGATATTTGCAAAATCCAAAGGTAATCTTGCCTGACAAGAGTCCAAAATCCTGACAACCTAACTATAAAAGCCCATCATAAAACATATTATAGCTGACGTGAAGAATCGACACTCCAGGAGTTAGCAGTCTGTGAATACATTCGGGATCGCTCCCGCTACTACACTGGATTTGTTATTGTCATACTACAAATTCCCGGAAACAAAGATTATACAGGATTATAAAGGACCGTAGATAGAGGATTGACTAGATAAAGCATTCGCGTATGCTTTTGAGATAGAAATAGGCGGGAGGTACTTTCACTGGGTTACCAGATATTGTTCCATATCCCCCGTTATGGGTTTTTTTATATTCACAGCACTTACATTCATACAAAAAACTTAATTGTTACCATAAAAAATTGTTCTTTTATAATTCAGATGATTAATTAATTTTTCTTGAAAATACATTCTGTGGCAAAAACTGCGGGCGGAAACGGCGTAAAAACAGAATCATTATTCTGTATTCAACGGCGCATCGACGATTTTACTGGACATTCAATAAACTCTTTGGATTTCGGCGACACTAAGTGAAGGCGCTAATAGCACAAAGTGTGATATCGCTAATAAATAACAATATGTTATGTATGTACTTAAATATTAATTGAGAATAAAAATATTAAATAATAAACAAAAATTTCCTTGTGTCGAGTTTTGTCGTTTTTACAAAAAAAAAAATCAATAATGTTTTAACATACCATTCCATCACAAGTTCAGTGCTGAACACAGACCTTCGAAAGGAAAAGGTTTCCACTTAGGTTTTGTAGTACAAAACACGGTTATGAGCCTACTCCCGCGATTTTCTGCATGTTTTGCAAAGTTAGTGTCTTGTGTGCGGCAAGTTGTGGCGTACAAGAGAATTTGTCTGTACACGGGATGATATTACCCCGCGTCGTAAGCAATAATACAAGATGGGGATGGGGCAGCAGCACTTTCCCGATGAAAACTTAAAATAATAAAAAACTACGGTGGCCAACTATGGCAAGTCATCCTATGAGGATATCTATGGAAGGCCTTTTTTAGCTTTTTTTTTATGGATTAGGGTGACAAACGATCACAGTCCACCTGATGGTAAGTGGTTGCTGTGGCCCATAGACATCTACATCTATCCTCTATTACAAATCAATATGTAGAATGTAGATGCGTTGTCACCCGTGAGGACTAAGATGGAATGCCTCATTTCCAGTAAAGAGGGCCTCCGGCCACCTGCACTCACCAAGTGAAACGCAGAGGTAAACCTCTACTTCACGCTGGTTTTCTGTGAGGTCGTGGTACCACCCCGGTTCGAGCCGGCCCATCCGTGCGACAGCAAAAGCTGCCGCGTGGCTCTACCACTGTAATAGCTGACTTACTTATTGTTAGATGGCTTAATCATGTTACCTAATGGTTAAGGTGGTAAAATGTTTTAGTTAATATACGTTGTAAAGCATCAACAAAGGATCTTTTTTTTTTTGTAATATGTTGGTATATAAAATAAAAACGAATGTTTTATAATATTTTATTTTAATTTACCATGCAGTGTAAGATTATCTGCTACCTCATATCATTCCATGGGTGGTGTATGAGGCGACATAGGGAAACATCAAAGAAGATAAACAGCAGCATTGTACTGATAACAGCTAAATAATGGTTGACAACCCGCTTTCCAAGCGTTGAAACTATACCAAATAACTATAATAATGTTTATGTTCAACAGTGGACTTTTGATAGACTGTAAAGATATATATTCTATTTAAATGAAAATATATTGAAATTCTAATAATAATATATATATTATATAATAATAAAATATATTGAATTCTATTTAAATGAAAAGGAAAATGAACTAATTTTTGTGTACTTACACAAAATAGAAATACTAACAATGTTACATTAAGTAAAACAAATGAAAACACAATTATATTATTAAATATAATTCAATAAAATTAAAATAAACAAACGATTATTTATTAATTTTTCATCACATTAATAAACAACAAATTTAACAAAATTTTTGTCTTCTTTCTAGGGCATTCGTTGTAATTCTTGGTTTGAGTAGCCTTAGAATTTCTCAAAAATATGCATTTGTAAACTTGATTTATACTTTTGCATGGCAGAAATTCTTGGGTGCTGGTCGTTAGAGTCAGATTAGAAGGGAGTGTATATATATATATATATATTATTTGCCTTGTATATAATATATTTTAATGGTATAAATAATAAGGTACAACTTCTAAACTATACTTAGATAGGTAATACTTATCTCTTGCCAATAACATCTTTATTACATTATTTTTATGACAATTAAATAGAAATTATCATAATTATTACATTCATTTTTTAATTTATTTACACATTAATGTCTATAACACCTTTATAAAAGTGATTAAGGGTGGACTAAATGTCCCATTGGTAGGCATTCCCAGTCAGTCTTACAATTATTATTGCATAATAAATTATTCATTTGTATATTTAGGTTAGGACTTTAAATTACTTATTTATTTATTTTATTTAAATCTTTATTTGCATAAAACATGGTAGTACAGATAAAGAACCAACATTTGTAAATGAGGATTCATGTTTAATCAATACATCTATAAGTAAATATTTTGTCATTGTCATGCCACCCAATTATTACAAGTCATAATAATACAGAATGTCAGCATTTGAAAATAAAATAAGCAATGCTAGTCAATTTTTAATACATACAGAACAATGTCAAAAATCATAACTACCAACAAGATCAAACTTATATCACTTATGGAGAAACAACAAGATACAACAAGAAATTATAACATTTAAAAAAATTATCTTAATTATATTATAAATTACATAAGTTAAGCATATTTAGTCCACCTAAAACAATGAGGCTTAAAATGTTTTGAGCATATACTGCTAAGTTTTGTTGGTTACCTATAAGCACTACCAGTAGCGATTATCCAACTGTTACGGATAGCTGACTCCTTAGGAAAGCTGTAAAATAATATATTTAAAAGAAATTAATATATTAAATATATAGTACACTTTTATATCAAGGTATTTAACAAAAAAATAAAGTAGGTATGTGTATCTGTGCATAAATACAATACCTATAACAATTAAAACAATATCAATTGATTTAATTAAATAGCAAGTATATGTAAATGTAATGAAAATATTATTCATACCAAACATTTTAAAAAATTATGTACATATTAAGCTTTAGATATTGTTAATTAATACATTTACAGCCTAACAAATGTCCTCCACCGCTGAACATAGACCTCCCGCACAGTTTGTCTCCAAATAACTGCAGTTGCCAATTCTCGTGCCAAGCTAGGCAACTATCACAAAACCTATAACTTTTGATACTGACTAATGGTAACGGTAAGTATGTTATCATCAAATTTTTTCTACATCATTAATTGAGAATATTATCTTATGTTGTTGTGTTATTGTGTACCTTAAGATTAAGACTTATTTATTATTTATTATTTTATCTATATTTATATTTATTTTTATATTAGCATGAAATATTTTTTTAATAAATATTGTAATGTAATTGTTGCTAATGTATAATAGAATTATTGGAATGCAATAAAGTTTTGTGCATCTGATTTCAGGCAATACATATTTTGTGAAATTAAATATACTTTGCCCAATATTTATGTACTTGAATAGAAACATGTTTTCAGGTTGATACTTACATATTATTTGTGAAGTCTATGTAATATGGAAAATGATTGAAGATTTGTAGGGCAATAAGGAGTTTCCTTTAAAGCTGAACATAAAAGTGTATGCATATGTATAACATTATGTGATTCATATTTATGGACATAACTACTATCACAATAACAATTATTATTGAACAATGCGAAAACATTATTGTACTCGCTGATATCCCTAAAGTTTCTATAATCCTACCAAATCAAAAAGTACACGTTTGTTATGACTTTAAGCTTTCGAATGACCGTTCAAATTAAGGAGCATTATCATGAAGAATTTACAATTTGGGAGTCCAAATATTTGACAATATATACATCACAAAGTTCATTAAAAACATGAAATGTTACGCTTTATATTCAAAACAACAGATACTAATCAGTACAAGTAGCAAATGTAAGCACAAAACAAACTTACCGATGAAAGGTAATAATAACAATTTTTCATTGACTGATGCTGTTGCATCCTAAAATGCTACAACTTCCCATCTTTTTCACCTTACCTAGTAACTACGATCCACAAAAAACACTAAATTCTATTACCTGTTTGCTTATAATATCAATATTATTCAAAAGAGCTTGACATCGTTAATGTCAAATAAAGGAGGGAAAACAATCAAAAACGTATACCTAGAAAAAGACAAGAAATATAGATTTGCTTCTCCCTTACTCTTATGTCTAACTATATACGTGCATTCCTTTCACACGCTGATGACGTCACGGAATGTTTAGTCTATAAGATACTATGTCTATGTAGAGGACATATCGATAGGTCGATTCTTTTGTAGAATTTATTTTATCTTTCCTGGACATAGACTAAAAAGTAAACCATTTTCATAGAGTACAGTAACCATAATACACCTCATCACAGCTGTCACTTTTACTAGTCTTGTTGTAGTTTCTTGTCTTCAACCTTCAACAAATATAAGTTGTCGTACCATATCCACCCATATTTTAATAAAATAAGTCATAAAAATGACTTCTAAAAGTGAAAAAGATCGAGCTAAACAAATTCAGGATCGATGTCAGAATATATTAATGCAAATGTTAAAGGATGAAGATAACAAATACTGTGTTGATTGCGACGCTAAGGGTGAGTTAAATTTTCTTTCTTTTATTTTTAATGAGATATGGAATTAGTATTTCATAAAATTAATGTTGAAGAACTGTATTTTGAAAATTATTTTTTGTGACTCGAACATCGTCTATTAAGTCTTCAGTTTATTGAACTTATTGGTATTCTGAATATTGTAGCATTGACTCACCTTCTCATAATTTAAAGTTTGTTATCTTATAGAACCTAATTTATGCTCACGTTCTACATTCGAGCGACAGGAATACTAGTGTGTTAGATATGCATTTAGTTTTTAGTTTATTTAAATATATGATATAGTTACCATACATCCCATATCACCTTCTTTTAAAAATGTATGCTATCTTTCGAGCTTTATTTACCTTTCCATGCAAATGCAATTATTAAAATGTTGTTATTTTAATGGTCAACATAAAAATTTACCAAAGCTTAAAATATTATTACTCTATTATTCTACAATTTTCACTAATATTAGGCATTTTAAAAGTTATAAAGTGTAAATTAGATAAGGCGTGTCGGGATAGTTCTTGGTTGGAAATTTGAAGAGTAAGGGGGTTAGGGAATTAAATACTAAAATGAAAAACACACTGTATGACTTTAAAAGTTGGTTTACTACAAACAATCTTTTATTAAACACAAATGAAACATCGCAATGCTTTTTAAATCTACAGCAAGACAAAAAGATTCAATAAACGTTAACATTGACGGTATAAGTATTGACTCTGTTGAATCAGTCAAATTTCTAGGAATCCACATAGACATGTATTTAAATTGGAAAAAGGAAATTAAAGCACTAGAATCCACTATCAGTTCAGCATGCTATGCCTTAAGAAGTTTACGAGAAGAAGTTACATTAGAACAGCTAAAAATGGTTTATTTTGCTCTGGTTGAATCTAAACTACGTTATAGCATAATATTCTGGGGCAATAGTTATAAGTATAATATTAAGGCAGCGTTTGTACTACAAAAAAGGGCGATCCGTACCATGTTACGTATTCCACAAATTGAATCGTGTAAGGAACATTTCCGAAATCTTGGCATATTAACGGTTCCCTCTCTGTATATCTTAGTTTCACTTACTCATTTAGTAAAGAACTTTCACAAATATGAAACATAGGAAGAAAGGAAAAAGAGAGATATGACCCGCCGAAAAGATATAAAAATTTCTATCACACCAACATTGAATGTTGTACGCCACAGCACAAGATATCAAGCCATTGGACTATTTAATTCTTTGCCTACCTCATTTAAAACTATTTATTGCCACCACAAATTTCAAAATAAATTAAAATCTTTATTAATTAAAAAAAGCTACTACTCAGTTGACGATTACTTAAATGACAAAAATAAACTTAATCAATGTTAATTTTTATTGTTTATGTATTATATAATTTTTAATGTAATTTGTAGTGTATTATGACATGAAAATTATTTAATTAATTTGTTAAATGATGTTTAAATTTTATCGATTTCAATTTTAATTAAAATAATTGCATGTAAATGTCTCTATGCATGTAATAAATTTCCAATACAACGTAATATTGTTCTATGGAATAAATGACTATGACTATGTCACAGAATAAATCATAGTACTATGTACAGAAGTTGCACTCTTTTGATGTTGACTGCTTGCCGACGTTTTAATAGCCTAGATTATTATTATTAATCAGATAAATTGCACAAGCAAGCTAACTAAAACTATTATTGTGCACAAGTGTCCGTATTACTTTGCATCTTTTCCCCTTCCTACGTCACGGCAAACTTTCCATGGTTACTTAGGGCTGTCAATAAAAAGTAAAAAATACAGTAATAATAACTTTTAATAATTTATTTACTTTACAATAGTTTTTATTTAATATAAAAAATATATGATTATAAATATAATATGATTCCTAAATGAAATGTGATTGTATTCGACTTAGTTAAAAACTTGTAAACAAAATTTTAATTTAAATAATTTTATTAGATAAGACTATTATAGGTATGTAAGTAGGTACTTGGGTAGTGAAGTAAATTTCAACTAAGTTTTGTAATAAAGTAGGTACTTAGGTATTACTTCTGTAGTTAAATTATTACTTAATTCTTTTTTCACTATAAGTACCTATCTAAAAAAAAAATGAAATAAATATAACTTTCATTACCTTCGGTAACTAAGAAAATGATATATCGGAATCTTTTTCTTTGCTCAATCATCTATCCATGCAACAATTATTGTAGGAAGGATGTTTTGCCGTTATAATTTATCAAATAGATAGGTAATATACAAATATATTATTTTTAAATTATATTAAAACTTTTTCTATAAGTATTTAGAAAAAACTATGCATGTAAACAGCGTTAAAAACTTTAACATTCAATCGCCTAGAAACCACAAGCCCTGACTGCGTATCTACCAACAGGGGGTGTCTCAATTGTAGGTAATTATTTCACGCAGGTAGCAAGAGTCTGTCATTGTTAAGTCTGTTTCTAAAATATAATACTTCTTTTCTAGTTTATTGAAAACATAACTAAAATGTAATAATGTACATCAGGCATGGAAATAACTGCTACCCTGAAATAATTTCCATTTCATTAAATCATAAATTATTGAAATGGAAATTAATTATAATTATTTATTAATTGATTTTTTAATTACTATGAGTTATAGTTGCACTATATAACTTTTCCTGCTGGGCAGCGTTTGGGAGATCTTCTTATCTGGTATACCTCAAAACCTCAAAACTAGATTGTACAACCAGTGCGTGTTGCCAGTGATGACCTATGGATCTGAGACGTGTTCCTTCACTGCTGGCAGTATGAAGAGGCTCAAAGTCACTCAGCGAGCTATGGAGAGGGCTATGCTCGGAGTTTCTTTGCGTGATAGACTTTAAAATGAAGATATCCACAGTAGAACCAGAGTAACCGACATAGCCCAAAGTATTAGTAAGCTGAAGTGGCAATGGGCCAGATATATAGCTCGATGAACCTACAACCGATGGGGAAGAAAGCTTCTCAAGTGGCAGCCTTGAACCGGCAGGCGAAGTGTAGGGTGTCCCCCCTCTAGATGGAGTGACGACCTGGTAAGACATACAAGAAGTCAATGAATGCAGGTGGCTTAGGACCGTGCTTTGTGGCATTCCTTAGGAGAGGCCTATGTTCAACAGAGGACTTGTGAAGGGCTGTAATGATGATGATGATAATCACACTTTTTTTTTTTTATAGAATAGGGGGCAAACGAGCATGCGGCTCACCTGATGGTAAGTGACTACCGCTGCCCATGAACAACCGCAACACCAGGGGAATTGCAGATGCGTTGCCAGCCTTTTAGAAAGGTGTAAGCTCTTTTCTTGAAGGTTCCTAAGTCGTATCGGTTCGGAAAATTCGCTGGTGGTAATTGATTCCACAAAGAAGTTGTGCGAGGGAGAAAACTTCTTCTAAATCGCACAGTGGTGGACCGCCAATCATCCAGATGGTATCGCGAGTTTTGTCGCGATGTACGATAGTGAAATTGAGCGGCTGGAATTAGTCCGAACAATTCCTCAGAGCACTCCCCGTGATAGATGCGATAAAATACGCAAAGAGATGCAACATCTCTACGCAGTGCCAGTGTATCGAGCTGATCGGAAAGAACTCGGTCGTCGACGATTCGAATCGCTCTGCGCTGGATGCGGTCAAGTGGAAGGAGCTGGCACTGAGGTGCCCCGGCCCAGAGATGAGAACAGTATTCCATGTGGGGCCGAACTTGCGCTTTGTAAAGTTGCAAGCGATGTGCCGGCATGAAATACTGTCTCGCTCTGCTGAGCACGCAAAGCTTTTTAGAGGCCAATTTGGCCTTCCCTTCCAAGTGACCACGAAACTGCACGCTGTTCGATATGTCGACGCCAAGGATTCCGATACTGGCTGAGGCAGCAAGGGGAGTGCCTTGAAACTGAGGAGATACGACAAAGGGGTTCTTTATAGCGGTAAACGCGCAAACTTGTGTCTTCTGAGGATTAAACTGGACTAGATTTAGTCGCCCCCACTCCGAGACTTTGTTCAGCAAAAACTCGACTTCAGACACAAGTTTGTTCCGGTACTCGGCGACGTTTTCCCGAGAAATATTGACACGGCCGGTGTATAGAGCATCACCAGTGCTGTCATCCGCATAGAAATGAATGCTACCAGTTAGCAACATATCATTGACATGCAGAAGAAACCGCGTTAGTGATAGCACACAGCCTTGTGGAACACCAGCGTTAATAGGCTTGTAGTCGGAGCATGCACCGTCTACAACGACCTTGATGCTCCGATCTGCTGGAAGCCCATAGGAAGGGAGCTTCGAAAGAAGCGCCTTGTGCCAGACCCGATCGAAGGCCTTCGCTATGTCCAAACTAACGGCCAATGCCTCCCCCTTGGACTCTACTGCCTCCGCCCATCTATGAGTTAAGTAAACTAGAAGATCACCTGCTGATCGACCCCGAAAACCGTACTGACGGTCACTGATCAGCTGGTGATCCTCAAGGTACCTCATGAGCTGGCAATTTATAATGGACTCCATTATTTTGGAGAACAAGGAGGTGATGGCGATAGGCCTGTAGTTGGACGGGTCTAAGCGGTCGCCTTTTTTAGGGATCGGGTGGACCACAGAGGATGGAATAAAAAGTTCCATACCCTGAAGTACCACATCAGCAACAGAATCGGCAACAACGCTGGGATCTTCCGGTGAGAAGCAAACCCGCCCGCTAAGGGTAGGATGCAAAAAAAAACCGCATCCCGTCCCAATCAGCTGACCTATAGTGCCAAACACGGCGGCAAGCTGCAGATCGCAACTGCGATTGGAGCGTGAGTGGCACCGTGCTCCGGATCAGACAATGATCCGAAGAGCCCAGAGGGGCATCGACGGAGACCTGATATCCGTCCGGATGAGAGGTCAGCAGTAGGTCCATCAGGGAAGGTACATGGTCTTCCACATCTAGGATCCGCGTAGGCGAAGTAACCAGTTGTGTTAGACCATATGCCAAAGCAAAGTCGTAGACAGATCTACCCGCATGATTGGTTAAACGAGAACCAAGCCATTCAGCGTGGTGGGCGTTGAAATCACACTTACCTTTTTGCTTCTGAAAATAAAATATCTTTATTATGAATGAATGATAAATGTCTGTGATTATGATCAATGATGCTGCTTTATGAAATAAAGCAGGCATTTAATTCAGTGCTGTAATTATCTCATATACAGAGTTATCACAAGAGATGTGCTAATCAAGTAAAATTTAATTTAATCAATATACATACAGAATTGCATAATATTGCAACCTGCTATAAATCATTACAATGATATGAAATATTTATGCTATTTGACTTAAAATCTATATAATACAGCTAATCACAGTCAATGCTAGGGTCAAGTTCATATTCACCCTCTAAGAAATTTGTTCAGAGTTCCAAGAGATCTAGAAATTTCATAGATTTCAGTTTGTGTCTGACTATGTGAACTGCTATTTGTAGCAGATCAAGTAAACAAATATATCAGGTGCAACGTATAACAATGAAATTTATATTGTTTTTTTTTTAGATGTTACTCATTAAATGTGCTATATCTTATGTTCATCCCTATCCCAACGAATAGCAGTGGCCATTTTAATTTTTTAATAAAATTAAATCCAGTACCATACACACTTGCAACCAACTTTAAATGAAGAAAATTCGATATGTGTTGTCACCTCTGAAAACTAAGATGGAATGCATCACAGTCTGTAATTGTACTGGTTTTTTATATCCTTTAGACCAGAACTGTAGTTGTGGAACTGTTGCTTGCCAGCAGAAATAGATAGAAGAATAGTACCCACCTAGACAAACTCTTATGTAGAATAAGAGTCCTACCATCTAGAAAATATCCTTTTAAATTGGTTAAGTTATTAAAAAGCATATATTTTCGTGTTAAATAGCACCTTCCTGATAACAGTTGAATAAAATTAGATTAGATAAAAGTTCAGAGCCTGCGAAGCGTGGCAACAATGGCAATATCCCCCCTTTGAAGCAATCTGTGGGGGGAGACCTATGTTCAGCAGTATATTAAGTCAAATCATGCTATATAAAATAAATTATATCCTTATCTAATAAACTATAATATATTAAACTATATACTATACCAACTACCTAGTTATTGGAGTAGGAACTCTTTCAGAGCTCTTTTATCTTTTATTAGTATGGATTTATATTAAAATATTGTACTTTCTTTACTCAGTTTAGTGGGAATTCGTTAAGTAAAGTGGGGAGCAGGTATTCCCTGGTTAAACTAGTGTATGTGCATTTAATTTATTAATGCCTAGGTTTGACATAAGATTAACTACTATAACCATATCATCATGTAGGTATAGTTAGAGGTAACAAAGGGAAAATGAAATAGGAGATGGGCAGCAGCATCTGATAAGTCTTCAAAATAAAAACTGCCGTTGCCTACCAGCTTGCCAAGTGTTACAATTATGGCAAATATCCTCTTATAAGGCAATTAATGGGGGAGGCCTATGTTTAGCAATCGACTTTTGATAGGCCGTAATGATAATAATAAATAATTTTGATACCAAGCAAGCTTTTATTTTATATTTTAAATGGTTTTCACACATTCTCTAAATCCAATAATAAAGCAAATAGAATTATGAATATGTAATTTTCTAACACGGTAGAGCCATGCTGCAGCTATATTAGTCGAATAGTTGTATCACGAATGGGTTGGCTCGACCGGGGAAGGACCACGCTCTCACAGAAAACTAGCGTAAAGTAGCAGCTTACACTCCTGTGTTTCGTATGGTGAGTGTAGAGAACCGGAGACCCTTTTTACTGGCAAAGAGGTATTTCATCTTAGTCCTCGCGGGTGACAACGCATCTGCATCTTGAGTCTTTATTGAGTATAAATGTAGATGTCTATGGGTCACAGTAACCACTTACCATCAGGTGGACTGTGTGCTTGTTTGTCACCCTATCCTATAAAAAAAAGATGAACTCAGTTTAGTAAAGTTATAGTCTATACAACCCACAGCTGGGCACTGGCCTTATACCTGACAGAGTTAAAGGGGAAAGAAATAGCCGCCATACATACTATATTTGAAAATAATGAAGTAAGAAAATCTTCTAATAATTTATAAACAAGCAATCATTTTCATTTATTTTATGTTAAAAAGTACTTATTCTACAAATACCTTTTATTATCAGTATTACCAAACAATTAGCTTATAATGGTAGTTTTAGATAATTCAAGTCTTGCAAGATAAGGTGATATAAAAACAACATTATAACTTTATATAGTGAAAATGATATTCATGTTTTATCTTTAATAAATCTGGTGTCCTAATAGTTGTTTATAAGTACTATAAGCCAGTGCTTGACTACTATCCCACCTAATTGGTGAAGCTGAAGATGCTAGAGTGCACTGTCTTACCTTAACAAAAGTCTATTCACTTTTGTCTTGAAGACTACTAATTTGTAATCGGATGGAAAGACAGATGCTGGCAAATGATTCTACATCCACATATTTGCTGCACTCGACGAAGATAAGCATTTGGTTCAAATGTAAGGCATATCGACTACAAAGAGGGTCAACGGATGGAGATCAGCCGAGTGTATGGTAGTCTGATAACAGAAATGTATCATGTAAAACGATTTTTTTTAAGATTAGTCTAAACTATTCGACCTTGTTGCAAATTTAGTAAGTTTGACGTAATAAAGTTCATTGCTTCATCTTGTTACTGGGTGCCATATGAGTTGACTGAGAAATCTGGGGCATTTGAATAGGCTGTTTATTTACAGGACTGTCAATTCAAACAAATATTTTACCATCAGGTGGACTGTGTGCTCGATTTTTACCCTTATTCTTAAAAAAAAAAACAATGATAAATAGGAAAGAGCAGGAAGGACGATCACGAACCAGAAGAAGGGACAGTTTAAGCCGGACTCCTACCAGCTAAAACGTCATTATGTTCATATTTTGGGCAGTAGTCAGATGGAAGAGTTGTGACAAGGGTGGTAGTCGAATATAGGCTTGAATAGTACCTACTCCAGGTATTCCTCTTTTTCATATGCGGGGGCGCGTGATAGAGGAAAGCCTTCCATTTTTCCAGCCTAGGTTGCCGAGTGTGGAACCTCCTCATATTCCCTTTCCGGATAGAGAATTTTATCCCGTTGGAATCATAACCTCGGAGCCATAGTTCCGATCGCCAATTGTACATGGACGAATGTCCGCTTTGAGAGTATTCTCGCCAATTCACGCATAGAGCCTACGACAACCACGCTGGCCAGACTTGACGTTTATGACTTTTATGGCGTTAAGCTTAAGTTAAAGTCGAGCTAACTTCAATAAATCTGCCAAAATTGGAGAATATTCGTAATCTAATAAACATTCAACAATTCCCTGAGTTATGTGCTAAACTTTTTGCAGCTAGAATTTGAAAATAATGTAACATTCTGATACTTGTTATTCGTCTCTCAAAAGTACTTAATTTTTTTTGTCCTTCAATAGTTGATTAGAAAGTTGGACCTATGAAATTGCTGAACTCAAAACCGACCATAAAAGTAAATCATTAGATCACACAGCTTTTTATGACAGTCCGAATACTCGAAACAACGATACTTACCAAGAATACCAGCGTGAAATAACGGCAAAATTATGGTATTTCGTGTGGTTGTCACAGTTACTTCATTATAAAAAAAATCAGATCAAAAATTTTAAACTTACATACTGACATATGCAAGGCCAATGGCGATTGTAAATAGCCTCGTAAATTTATCTTACTTTTATACAAAATTCTCAAAAGAAGAAACACAGTAGGTACCCTACTGTGTTTTTTCTTTTGAGAGTTTTCAATATAGTAATATATTAAATCTATATGTATTATTTATATTCCATTAGATTTTCTGTAGTGAATTTAATGACGTTATAAAACCATTTCACATATTACTTACATAGTCTCTAGAGTCTAGACATAAATCTGTTGTCATCACAGAATACCAGGAAAGCTTGCGATCAGTGTTATGTTATGGTGTACCTATCGCAAATATGCCAGACTATTTTCCACATAACAAATCACCAGATGGAAGTTAGCGTAGAACATTATTTTTCTTAACTAAACTGTATTAGAAATTGCTGCACCTCTATTGTTATTTGTTAATTTATAATTAATTTTTAAAAAATTTAAGTATCGAAAATTTAATTTTGCTATAAAATATAAAATATCTACTTTTTAAAATTAAACTGTATGCCAATTAATTCCTCCTTAAATGCTCCAGCAGAATCCGAAATTGCTCCACCTCTATTGTTATTAGTTAATTTATAATTAAATTTAAAAAAAAATTATATATCGAAAATTTAATTTTGCTATAAAATATAAAATATCGCCCCCTTACAACTAAAACCGATTATCTGACAAATTTTGTGAAAATGAGTTATTAACACCAATCGATAGGGAATTTCAAGCTACATCTACTGGTAAAACCCGTTTTCTGATACGGCGCATAGTTTAGAACATAAAGAAAGTGAAAACCTATTAAATTACAATTATTTGCAAAAAATCTACATAAAAAAATGACTAACCTATTGTAATGTAAACTTTTTTAAATATCATCCAAGTAAAACTGCGTTTCCTTTTGTAATTTATTTTTGCTGTAGAAATTTACGAATAAACTTAACCAATGATTACAACTAAAACAAAGTAAATAGTTTTAGTTGGTTTCTACATACTGAGACCTTATGGCAGTTCTGTGAATTTATTCAGCTCCAGTTTGTTATCCCACTTAAGTCATTTTTACCAGACAATATTAAGACTAATATTAATAACTTGAATACAATTAAAACCGATTATATAGGCTGAAAAAGGACAACAGAACGTTTTTTTACCAAAAAGTTTTTATTTTTGTAGTTGTAGGACTAGATTTTTTTCTAGATATTTTGCATTACTTTGAGTATTTCGCCTTTTAGTGTAAATAATGCTATGAATCAAGCAGATCAATTTAGCTGTTATTTATAAGATATAGATCCTCGTGGACGTAAAGAATCCCCAAATAAAACCCCACCTGAAAAAACAAAGGAATCAAAAGCCATATAGCTTCTTTCCCGACAATGGAAATTCACAACACAAGGAAGCAATCGAAACACAAATACTTAAGTGCTGGGCTTTCCTTAGCTAAGATGTATCCTTTGTATGTTAATCAATGCGAAGAACGTAATACAAAACCGGTGTCAGAAATAACTTATAGAAGAATTTTTTCTAAGGAGTTTAACTTGAACTTTTTCGTTCCCAACAAAGACCAATGTCTTGTCTGTACTAAATACAATCGTGCAAACGCAGATTAAAAAGCAAACTTAGTACAAAATTATGAAGATCATATAGAAAGGAAACAAGCATGCAATACTAAAAAGGCCAAGGATAAGGAGAGAACAGAAAAAGAACTAAACTTTTTACCAGCAACATTTGATCTTCAAGCTATTTTACAAATTCCGAGTACTGCGGTGGGCCTATTCTACCAGAACGTTGACTGTTTACAACTTAACCTTATATGAAAGCGCGCTGCCAAACGAAGCATATTGCTTCGTATGAACAGAGGTACACGGCAAAAAAGGTAGTTCGGAAGTTGGCACTATTCTAGCCCATTATTTAACAAACTGCATTCCAGAAAATGTAACAAAGGTTAGTTTGTTCTCCGATACATGCGGGGGACAAAACCGAAATCAGTTCATAACCGCTTTACTCTTGTGGGATCAGAGCAAACAATTACAGATTATTGAGCACAAGTTTTTGGAGTCTGGCCATTCTTACATGGACGCCGACTCAATTGCATAGCTCAATTGAATCGAAAAAACATCGTGACGTGTATTTTTTATTGGACTGGATCGATATATTCAAAGATGCTCGATCAAAAGACACATATAAAAACTGCAACAAGAAGGTGAAGAAAAACAAATACAACGTAAAACAGTTCACGTATTCTGAATTCAAAGATCTGAAATAATTTGCGAGCAGTATAATTTTGAACAAGACAACAAACACGGAAGGTCAGAGAATTCAATGGCTTAAGATAAAAAGGATGAAATACTTAAAAGGTGATAGAAACATATACTATACATACTACGATATGTCAACCAATTTCAAGACAATGAACGTGACTTGCTTAGGAGCACATCCAAATACATCTGCAACTACTGTATCGAAAAGTTACGGCTATACGTAAATCGAAACAGCCAGAGCTCTGTGAACCTGCAACGTCTTTGACTAGCAGTGAGTTCATATTTCCTTCTTTGCAACAGCTGTACAACAAAACCATTGCCCATAGCTGTAGCCAAAAACAAAGATTTATTAAACTCTATGCGAAAAGAGTGTTATACATGAAGAGTACCATGGCTGGTTTCAGTCTTTGGCTACAGATAACAGAACTGTAGACCGTTTACCTGAAGCAGCAATTTCTGAAGAGTCTAATTTATCTGACAATGAGTAGTACTTTCACAGAAAATTAAGAAGAAACAGTTCTTCTACGGTTATTTCAGTATTATTTTAGTTTTAAGATTTAAGTAGTCGGGATTTTCTACTTAGCAAAATAAAGATGTTTCGTGATTTAATTCCTGCTTTAATTATTTTACCTTGTTTCTTTCGGTAAATAATAGTGCGTTGATATTATTATTTCTATTAAAACACACACAAAAGTACTAAAATATTGCTAATAATTGGAATTGATTCCGTAAATTTAAAAATCCAAGTAAAACCAACTAAGTATTCCAAAATCGTCCATTTTAACCGGATTCTTAGTGTTTACATATTGTAACATTCTTTGAATTATAGTTATTGCAGTAGAGAATCTAAAAACCTATCAATATTTGCAATTAATGCGATACTTTATAAAATAATAACAGATTAATAATATTAGTGATATACAGGTAAAACTGATTAAGTGTCTTCCCTTGTCAGCATTTTTTGTATTTTTTAGTAATTTCCAGTGCGTTTTTTTAAGTTATTCATATTTTAATCCTAAAACAGTTTGTCTTTGTTTTATAATTAACTCTTCAATCACAAGGATAACAAAATTTTAATACTTATTTATAGTGTCAAACTTTTAAATTGCGGTACTATAAAGTTAGGTTCATGTCAGATAATCGGTTTTAGTTGTAAGGGGGCGATATCTACTTTTTAAAATTAAACTATATGTCAATTCATTGATCCTTAAATGCTCCAGCAGAATCTGAAATTGCTCCACCTCTATTGTTATTAGTTAATTTATAATTAATTTAAAAAAAAATTAAGTATCAAAAATTTAATTTTGGGGGCGTTCAAGTATTACGTAACGCAATTTTTGAAGATTTTTGACCCTCCCGCCCCCCTATGTAACGCGCCGTAACGTTTATCTGGACCCCCCCTCCCCCTCCCTAAACGTTACGTAACACCCGAGTGACCATTTTTAACTAAAAGTCACAATTATGTTGTGCAAAGTACCGGAAAGTCGCTCAAATAACATTGTTATTGTTTTAATCACGTTTGCGGTAATAATAAATAAAACAAGAGATAAGAAATCTCTGAAAAATCGTAATAGGTGCGTATATTGTTTATTTTCTTTATTCACATTGTTATTTAATAAATAATCACACATAATGTAATAAACATTTACTTAAGTTTTAAATATGTCAAAATGGGCTAAAATTCGTCCTAATAAACTTTTACTGCTAACTTTACATTTAATTACGCCGTTTTTCTGACTTGGCCCTTTTCTCACATACATTTTTGGCTTAATCCACCGAGGTCTTCTCATGCATTCTCCTGTTTTAGCTTTATTTTTTTACTAAAAAACTATTAAAATAAAATAATATATTTATTTTAACCTTTGGCAATGCAATGGAAACCTAACTGAAATAAAACATTTTAGTCAAAATAAAATTGTATTCTTAGCTAAAAATTTAAAATAAAAACAGCCATAATTAAAATAAGTAGATATGTAAAAAAAGATCAATTTAATTGGAGTTACTATTCCTCTGTCCACGGGTTTGTCGGCCTCTCAGACTCTTTCATTACTGGCATCCGGAGAGCAGACGGAGCGGATTCCAGAATTGTTAAACCACTTGCATCAACTTCGTCTTCGTCAAGCCAATCGGCATACTCAGACGATGTTTCACAGCATCGCACAATGCAGAGAAGCTCATTTGCCTTTCTGGCAGCAGTCGCTGTGGCTGTACTCTATTTTTACGACGGTCTTGGGCAGTCTTGCCATGCACGTAACGACTGTGCATTTGCACACTCTTGTGATGTGAAATAGATCCCACATGTTGCACATATTCTGTTCTTGAGGTCAGATTGTACAGATGGGTAAAATAAATCGTAAGGCATCTGCTTAAACCCTTCTAAAGGAGGCGACAGATCATCTAACAACCTCACAAAAAGTGGTGAAAACTTGCATGATCCTTTGTCCAGCTGACCAGGTACCACGAGCTTGCTTGGAGTTTGAAGGATTGGGCAGGGTGGCAGCAGGAAAGTATTTGGAAAGACCAATTTCAATGCACTGCTGCAGCGGGAACAGCAAGATTCATCCGCGCATTTAATCACTTGTAAGAAATATTGCAATTCACGAACGCGAGCCCTATACCATGCCAGATTAGGTTCTGCTGGATTCTGCAAGCTATCTTCCGGATTTCAATATTCCGCCGAAACATCATAGCTGTCAATTTTCATTTCAAGCGTCAAGTGTTTCTCCAGCGTGCTGAAAATTGAGTTTTTCCAAATCATCATGATTACAGCCTTTCATAAGTCCACTGCTGAACATAGGCCTCCCCCAAGAAATACCATAAAACACGATCCCGAGCCACCTGCATGCATCGACTACCTGCATATCCTACCAGGTCGTCACTCCATCTAGTTGGGGATCGCCCCACACTTCGCCTCAAAGAACTGACGAAGCGACAAGCTTCTGTGCAAATCTAAAAAAAATCTGTGTTCAGCAGTCGCATTTTTTTTTATAGTTGAGGGGGCAAACGAACATGTGGCTCACCTGATGGTAAGTGACTACCACCGCCCATGAACAACTGCAACACCAGGGGAACCAGGGGAATTGCAGTTGCAGGCCTTTTAAAAAGGAGTAGACTCTTTTCTTGAAGGTCACTAATTCGTATCGGTCTGGAAAAATCGCTGATGGTAATCGATTTCACAAGGAAGTTGTGCGAGGAAGAAAAAATCTTCTAAATCGCACAGTGGTGGACCGCCAATCATCCAGATGATGTGGGTGATATCGGAAGTTCTGCCGCGATGTGCGTTCGTGAAATTGCCACTAAATTTTAAGAGAGGACAGAGCGAGGAACGAAACAAGCAAAAGGTGCTTGGCTTTGAATTTTAACCATTATACACACACCAGACATGTTGCGGCATTATCATACTACGGCAAGAACCCTCTTCAGACCGTTTTTCCAATAGGTAATTTTCCAAAAAATTGTGCCAGAGAAATATTAGTACGTATTAGAAATCGCACCAGGATTCAACCGAGGCAGCTTTTCTTTTGATTTTGAAGTAAATACATCTATGTGTTTCGAACTCAATGCCAACACGCAGCGTACGCCTTCAACAGTATGATCCTGCTGCGGCTCCCGCGGCGGCCGCGCCTCGCTCGTTCAGTCAATTCATCAGCATTTCTATAGATATTATATATACTACTACTTCCATAGATATTATATATATACTACATAGGGCAGGCATTTCGATCAAAACACACTTAGCGAACGGTTATGTCACTCGATTCCGCGCCACAACCAAATGCAAATTGTAGGAAAATTTATCGACCAAGTGAAAAATGAAAAAGTTTTAGCCCCAATTTAGCTGCCCTTAAAATCTGTCGCCCTAGGCTCCAGCCTACTCAGCCTGCTGGTAAATCCGCCACTGGTAAAAGTACTTTGTATTCCAGGTGCATTAAAAGAGAACACAGTCGAGGAATTCCCCGTAAAGCATAGACAAAAAAGATTGCCAACTTGGGAGGACAGAATAAAAATGACGTACCATACAATCGAGGAATTCCCCGTAAAACGTAAACGAAAGGGGTTGCCAACTTGGGAGATTTTAATTTCCTAGTTTTTATTGAAATAAAGAAAACGTTACGTAACGCGTTATTGGAAAACCCCCTCCCGCCCCTGTAACGCATGGTAACGTCTTATGAGACCCCCCCTCCCCCCCAAATTGCGTTACGTAATACTTGAACGCCCCCTTTGCTATAAAATATAAAATATCTGCTTTTTGAAATTAAACTGTATGCCAATTAATTGCCCGTTAAATGCTCCAGCAGAATCCGAAATTGCTCCACCTCTATTGTTATTAGTTAATTTATAATTAATTTAAAAAAAATTAAGTATCGAAAATTTAATTTTGCTATAAAACATAAAATATCAATATTTAAAATTTAAACTGTATGCCAATTGCTTGCCCCTTAAATGCTCCAGCAGAATCCGAAATTGCTTTAGCTCTATTGCTATTAATTAATTTATAAATAATTTTTAAAACATTTAAGTATCGAAAATTTAATTTTGCTATAAAACATAAAATATCTACTTTTTAAAATTAAACTGTATACCAATTTGAGTAATTTTATCAAACAAAAATTGATTGACTCTCAAGGTGGTACGTGAATAGATGCCTAATGGCATAAAACCAAAAAAAAGTATTGATGGGCGAGTTTTGAAATTATGGATTCTTATGAATGGATTAGACAACTATGTTAATAATATTTTTGTGTTTGTGCCATCTAGTCTTTTCTACGAACCACCTTGAGAGTCTATCAATGTTTGTTCGATAAAATGACTTTAACTATAGAATGTTACTACATTCTATTGATGATGGCGCTATTACTCAAATAGAATCACTCTATCTGAAATTTAATTATAAATTAACTAATAGCAATAGACAGAAAAATTACGGATTCTACTGGAGAATTTAAGGAGCAATTAATTGTCATACAGTTTTATTTTATAAAGTACATATTTTATGTTTTATAGCAAAACTAGCTGTTCCCCGCGACTTCGTTCGCGTGTTAGGGTTTTTATGTTTCTGCGCGGAACCCTGATTCTTTTTCTAAAATAAAAGTAGCCTATGTTACTCCTTATGAAATCAGCTATCTGCCAGTGAAAGTCCCATCAAAATCGGTCCAGCCGTTTCGGAGATTACCCGGAACAAACAGACAGACAGACAGACAGACAAAAATTTTAAAAATTGTATTTTAGTTATAGGTATCGTATTTACTTTCATATGCATTTAGTAAAAAACTGTAATTTTGACATTACAAACAGACACTTCAATTTTATTTATTTGTATAGATGTATAGATATAGATTAAATTTTCGACAATTATTTTCTTTTAAAATTAGTTATAAATTGACTAATGGCAATAGAGGTGAAGCAATTTCAAATTCTACTGAAGCATTTAAGGACCGATTAATTGGCACACAGTTTAATTTTAAAAAGTCAGTATTTTATGTTTTATAGCAAAGTTAAATTTTCGATACTTAAATGTTTTAAAAATTATTTATAAATTAATTAATAGCAATAGAGGTGGAGCAATTTCGGATTCAGCTGGAGCATTTAAGGGGCAAGCAATTGGCATACAGTTTAATTTTTAAATATTGATATTTTATGTTTTATAGCAAAATTAAATTTTCGATACTTAATTTTTTTTAAATTAATTATAAATTAACTAATAACAATAGAGGTGGAGCAATTTCGGATTCTGCTGGAGCATTTAAGGGGCAAGCAATTGGCATAGTTTAATTTTTAAATATTGATATTTTATGTTTTATAGCAAAATTAAATTTTCGATACTTAATTTTTTTTAAATTAATTATAAATTAACTAATAACAGTAGAGGTGGAGCAATTTCGGATTCTGCTGGAGCATTTAAGGGGCAATTAATTGGCATACGGTTTAATTTTAAAAAGTAGATATTTTATATTTTATAGCAAAATTAAATTTTCGATACTTAAATGTTGTAAAAATTATTTATAAATTAATTAATAGCAATAGAGCTAAAGCAATTTCGGATTCTGCTGGAGCATTTAAGGGGCAAGCAATTGGCATACAGTTTAATTTTTAAATATTGATATTTTATGTTTTATAGCAAAATTAAATTTTCGATACTTAATTTTTTTTAAATTAATTATAAATTAACTAATAACAATAGAGGTGGAGCAATTTCGGATTCTGTTGGAGCATTTAAGGGGCAAGCAATTGGCATAGTTTAATTTTTAAATATTGATATTTTATGTTTTATAGCAAAATTAAATTTTCGATACTTAATTTTTTTTTAATTAATTATAAATTAACTAATAACAGTAGAGGTGGAGCAATTTCGGATTCTGCTGGAGCATTTAAGGGGCAATTAATTGGCATATTTTATAGCAAAATTAAATTTTCGATACTTAAACTATTTAAAAATTAATTTTAAATTAACTAATAACAATAGAGGTGGAGCAATTTCAGATTCTGCTGGAGCATTTAAGGAGCAATTAATTGGCATACAGTTTAATTTTAAAAAGCAGATATTTTATATTTTATAGCAAAATTAAATTTTTGATACTTAATTTTTTTTTAAATAATTATAAATTAACTAAGAACAATAGAGGTGGAGCAATTTCGGATTCTGCTGGAGCATTTATGGAGCAATTAATTGGCATACAGTTTAGTCAAAAAGAAGAATGTTCTACGCTAACTTCCATCTGGTTAAGAAATCTACCATAAATTGCGGAACACATGATCAAAGCAGCGAAATTATAACGAAAAGCCCTGCCGTACAAATGGCCGGTGGTGCAGTATTAGCTAAAGCTCTGAGAGGGCTATTAAGTACATTATTTACTAGCGGACAGTTACATCCTTATTTTTTTTTTAATATAAATGAAATAACAGAAGGTTTCTTGTGTTGTAAAAATGATGAAAAACTAAAAACTATCTTTTATTTTCTTTGTTAAAAATGTTACAACATGAAGTCCATATCAATGTTGAAAACGTTTATATGGACTTCATGTGTTTTTAGAATTCACTGTAAACACCGTTATACAGTTCCATATTAAGTTTTCATAAATTACTGAATAGCGCAGGAAGCGTTTAACATTTATTTTCCGGCCGAATAAAACATTACGATGGTGTCTCAAGGCCGCAGCAAAATAATTGCTGGTAACGTTCATCGAATAAAAAAATTATTAATTACTGTGTTCGTTTTTGTTGTTTTTTATATTATGTTTCCTATGATGTCTTCTTGTTCCATTTCCTATCTGCTATTAAGAGAAATCCGTTCGTTTTTACGTGGTAGAGCCATGATGCAGCTATATTACTGGTATAGTTGTAGCACGAATGGATTGGCTCGACCGGGGAAGGACCACGCTCTCACAGAATACCAGCGTAAAATAGCAGCTTAACACTGCTGTGTTTCGTATGGTGAGTGTAGAGAACTGGAGACCCTTTTTACTGGAAAATAGGCATTCTGTATTAGTCCTCACGAGTGACAACGCATTTTGATTCTTTATTGAGGATATATGTGGATGTCTATGGGTCACAGCAACCACTTACCAACAGGTGGACTGTGTGCTCGTGTATCACCCTATCCTATAAAAAAAAACAAAGATTGTGGACGCGACAGGTATCGCTATATTCAAGTTATTAGTAAATTTAATATTTACACTTTAAAAAAATTATGGAGTATTTAAAACTGAATGCACAGGACAATCTCATCCGAGCCAGGAAGTGTATTAAAAGTTTAAAGTGTGAAAATACCGTCTTATATTGAAAAATTCACACAGATTTTTTTGTAAGACCCATGTTTATGTGTGACGTATAACAAGAACGTGCCAAGTGTTAGTTGTCTAGCTTGTCGTAAAAGGTGACTGATGTGATATTGGGGTTGTAATTTTGAAGACGATTGGCTAGCCACACAATTTTCTATCTAAACCCTTTTTAGGGTTCCTTACACAAAGGGTAACCAACGGGACCCTAATGATTTCTTATATTTACGCGAACATTACATATTGAATAAAACTATGTTTACGGATTTTATCGCGTTTAATTTACTTATTTTAATTCCCGACCTTTTCCAGATTTTGGGTGCTTTATTTACACCAACCCAATGTCATGGGGGAGACTGAGATGTTTGACGTCCCGATGTCATAGTTAGCCCGGCTACCTTCAGTTTTTGAATATTAAATTTGGTTCGATCTACGCAGAATGAGCTTACAGTATCTTGAAATCTTGCAGTGGTGTGCTTGGGCTTGGATTTAATTTTGTTAATTATAGGATCCCAAGCAGATGGCAGCACCCTTCCATCTTCTCTAGAAATTAGGTAGTTTTTTTTTTTAATTTTAATAGCCTCGCGTATCTTCCTTGGTAGGAATCGGTGTTCATTTGCGAGGATTTGTGGTCTATCACATCTGATGTCTGCAGTCTGTGGAAATGTTCACAAGCGGGTCGTATCTCATAATCAGTAATAAGAAGACAGTTTAAATTTTCACAGAAAGTATTTGTGTATTTCTGTTGCCGCTATAACAACAAATAATAAAAATAAATAAAAAATTAAAAGTTGCTCCTCTACCAGAAACGTGTATTACGATGGTACGGAACCCTTCATGTGCGAGTCCGACTCGCACTTGGCCGGCTATTTTTCTGCCTACTAAACTTCCCACCCCCTCGGAGAAGTACAGGCGTGACGTTAAAGTATTTATGCATATGTTTTTTCTAACAAAAAATATGTTTATTTAATCGAAGCATTTACCTTTAATAGATTACTACCGTCCCGAGGGAAAATTATGTATGCCTTCGCGATAGAATTCTGGGAATATGTTTTCCTTATAGGAAATTGTTCGAATTGCGGAAAAAAGATGGTAATAGGTTTAGACGAAATAATAAGTTGAGGCTCAGTCTCGCGAGTACAAAGGACGACGTCTGTTGCCTATTTCAAATTGCATGTCTTGTCTTGCAAAAACTGCTTTTCGAAGATGCGAATTGCATGACGAACATGCCTTGGGTTATGGAGCAATAATGGCGAAAATCGCTTGACGAGTCGGTGTTTGTTTATCTGAGAGTTTCGTCATAATTGATACACAGTAGTGTAATGGTAGAGTACGAACCGCAAACTTAAGAAGCCACGAGTTCGAATCCGCCATTGTAAGTGTTCACCACAGTAGTTAAAATGGCCGATCGACTCTTAACACAAGTATTTTAGC
Source organism: Parnassius mnemosyne (assembly GCA_963668995.1). Lineage (NCBI taxonomy): Eukaryota > Metazoa > Arthropoda > Insecta > Lepidoptera > Papilionidae > Parnassius > Parnassius mnemosyne. The sequence continues at coordinate 17,801,924 of CAVLGL010000086.1, read as the reverse complement.
TTACATGGATTGATTAAAGGGAGTTTTAATAATGTTTATTATTAGTACATAATTGATAGAATCAGGCGTTACTTTGTGGAAATCCATTATAATGGGGTTGTTATAAACTAATTTGCTTAATTCCGCGTAAAGAAAGAAAATTATGTGTCCTGCTCAGTTTTTTTTCCCTCCCTCAATCGCGCGCACTATTCCCGTCGCCGTTAATCCCAGCACGGCGATTCAAAGTTTTCACAATAGACATCTGCTGTTATTGATTCACCAGATCTCAATAATAGAACTGTCAAGAAATATTTTAATTTATTATTTATAGTATTTTTATGTAAAAAATAATAGTAGTTTTATGTCAAAAAAAAGTTTTTAATCACGAATATTCGACCACGCAGGTTTAATTTTTATTTCAAAATTGCCACTTCCTTAAAAGAAATTAAGTCAGTAATAAAGTAGTAATTCATACTACAACATCTATTATTATAAAAAACAAAGCTGTAGAAAATACAAAAAATAATAATATTTTATCTGAATTACTTTTTCAGGTCCACGGTGGGCATCATGGAACTTGGGCATTTTTCTTTGCATTCGCTGTGCTGGCATCCATCGAAACCTAGGCGTCCACATCTCTAAGGTGAAGAGTGTCAACTTGGATTCGTGGACACCTGAGCAAGTGGTAAGATTTCATGTTTTATTTTAGCACTATTATACACTATATTAAATTACTACATATTCAGAATTAAGTTGAAAATTATTTAAAAATTAAAAAAGGTCTTATAATTCAATGTGAGTTTACCTACTTTCTTTATCTTCACCTGCCTTTCGATTCCACTATACACATAGACCTTTTAAATAATGCAAGTTGGGTTCGTTTGCCTATACTCACCACGCTGGTCGGGTGGTTTAGTAAGCAGTAGTGATGTTGATAATCGATTCTCCTTCTGCTTCATCCACCCATAAAAGTATATTGACACACTTGACGATCTTAGCACTAGATGTCCTTGAACTTTGAGATGCTGCCCGTCTCCGGTGTGGGAGGAAGGAACTCTGCATTTTCATAGTCACTTCCACAGATATAGATATCTGTGTTTACCTCTTATAATCGATTATTATTAACTATTTGAAGATGGTGGAAGGAAAAATTGGAAATCTCTCGCCGGGCAAGGTGTTCGGCCCAAGGAGCGGCCAACGCTCCAAGTGGTAGTTCAAAGCTTTCTATGTATTATACTGCTTTTACTTCGGAACTTTGATAGCGCAATTTAGGCTTACATGTATTTTCGCTTGTGGCGCGATGACAGCGCCACCACTTATTCATTCAAATCCTATTAAACATATTCAAGGTTTTTTTTAATATAAAATTGAAGTGGCAAACGAACGCACAGTCCACCAGAGTGTATGTAAGTGGCAATATCCCTTCTCAATATTCTAGATTAAGCTCATAGATTTTAACAACAAGCGAGATATTCCAAAAAGGAGTAACGTCAGACGCGTTTATATATGCAAAATGATCACAACGTCGCGATCACTTCCATGTATTGCGACGACCTGACTTCTGATGAGAAAAAGGTTCTACGAATGATAGCCTCGTAATGATAATGTAGGGAAAATGTAGGGCGACCCCCCACGAGATGGAGTGACGATCTGGTAAGACATGCAGGAAGTCGATGGATGCAGGTGGCTCAGGCCCGTGCTTTGTGGCATTCCTTGGGGGAGGCCTATGTTCAGCAGTGGACTTATGAAAGGCTGTAATGATGATGATGATGATGTTTAGCAGCGATTTTTTTATAGAATGAGGGTAAAAACGAAGCACTAGCCTACTCCTTTTTAAAAGGCCGGCAACGCATCTGCAATTCCCCTGGTGTTTTAGTTGTTCATGGGCGGCGGTAGTCACTTACCATCAGGTAAGCCGCATGCTCGTTTGCCCCCTCTCCTATAAAAAAACCTGATGGTAAGTGGGTGCTGTGACCCATAGACATACACATTTGTCCTCGATTAAGAATCAAAATGCAGATGCGTTTCACCCGCCAAGGCTGTCAGAGAGAAAATAGAAAATAGCTGCAGCAATGGCTCTACCGCTTAAAGCCACGAAAATTTGTGAAGAGATGAAATGATGATCATAAAGTTTAAATAAATAAATGAGTTTGGTGTTGGAAATGAATGTATTTTACGAATGTCCTGAAAGTATTGGTGTGTTGCTTCCAGGTCTCTCTGCAGCAAATGGGCAACTCACGTGCCCGAGCCGTGTACGAAGCTAACCTGCCCGATTCGTTCCGGCGGCCGCAAAATGACAACACGCTTGAGGGATTCATACGCGCTAAGTACGAACAGAAGAAGTATATCGCAAAGGAATGGGTGCCGCCACCACTGCCTAAAGTCAATTGGTTGGTATGATTTTTATTATTTTGATGTAACACTGAATTTCTTATTTGATATTTTATTGCTAATTTACCATAAATAGCATTCTACATGTCCTACTCACAGTCAAACAGCTTGGTAGCAGTTTTAGTGTGAGTGGAACTTCATGGAGAGATTATATCAGCTTTTGACATAGTTGATATAATCTCAGCATGCGTATGTATTACTATAAACCGTCAAGCGTGAGAGTTATGGCAAATATTCAGAACTTATAAGCAGGAATGGAAAAAAATCATGATTTTTTTAATTTTAATCAAATCATGTTGATTTTTTAAAAAAAATCATGATTTTTTTGAATTTTTTTGATTTTTATTGTATACTTTGAAATTCACGAGTTGGTAACACTTTTTGACATAGTAGGATTAAAAGTTTATGAATACATATGTATGAATAAAATAATTAATACTGTATTAATTACAGTTCATATCTTAAGGGTGAATTTCAAAAAAAAATTTTGGTTGATTTTACTAATGAGACTGACAGACCTCATCGCTACGTCTTTGTTGATTTTCCAAAGTTTATGAGACTATTGTAGTAGAATAATAAGAATAACATAAAACAATAAAAGATTTTACCTTATGTTAAGCCAGTATTATTTCGATTTCTGCTTATTACATTAATTTATACATGTTGTTTTAAATCAATGATTTTTTTAATCAAAATCAAGCGATTTAAATCGTGATTTAAATCATGATTTAAATCAGTCTGATTTAAATCAGCCAACCCTGCTTATAAGGTGAGTCTTTACAAATAACCTATAGACTGATAAGATTCAAACAAGTTGTTTTAATTTAGTTCCTTTTCTGTCACTGCAATTAAGATATTACAAACTATTAGCAAATCCTTTGTCTTTTAATGGTATTTTTTAGCAACTTCTGGAGTTTTTTTTTATAGGCTAAATGTGACAAACGAGCACACAGTCCACCTGATGGTAAGTGATTGCTGTAGCCCATAGACATCTACAACTATCCTCGATTACGAATCAAAATGCAGATGCGTTGTCAGCCTTGAGGACTAAGATGGAATGCCTTGTTTCCAGTAAAAAGAGTCTCTGGTTCTCTACGCTCACCGTACGAAACACAGCAGCGTTAAGCTGCTATTTTACGCTGGTATTCTGTGAGAACGGGGTCCTTCCCTGTCGAGCCGACCCATTCGTGTTACAACTATACTATTAATATAGCTGCAGCATGGCTCTACCAAAATTCATTAATTTTGTCGGATGCCACAAAATACTTCTAAAATATAGTGACTGATTCTTTTGTGATGGTACCGCATGGAATATTCATAAAAAAATATAAAATGTCAAATAAAATCACATAATTAATTTAACCTTTTTCTTCAATTAAAATCTCGAATTTTTTATTTCTGAAACTGAATTTCCGGCGGCAAATTCCAAACCAATTAATAGTCATATTATAAAGTCTTTTTGTTTTCTAGTATATTGCTTATTATTTGTATTTCCATTTCAGGGACAAAGAGATAGATGAAGAAATAGAGCGACAGAAAAGGAAAAAAAAGTCTACTTCATCCACATTGGGACCACTTCCCGCACCTACAGTCGGCGACAAGAAGTACAATGTAAGATTTACATTTTTTACCAATTTACTACGTTTAGACATTGCATACGTTCAAACGGACAAAGGCCAGCTCTCATTTCTGAGAGGGGTTTTGCAACAAGGGAGATTTTATTTATTATGTAGATATTTGGCGCTCTGTCCCAATGCATGTTGGCAGACTTAACAGGTACTCAAACCATTTGTAATTTCTCAGACACACAACTTTCCAATTTGCGATTAACAATTTCATTGGTGCCGGTGCGGTAACTATTCCAAAGAAGGAATTAAAGCTTTTATACAAAATGGAAATAAGACGGAAATGGTGATATATTGAAGATCAAATGTTATATTACGTGTTATATTACCATTATATACGTGGTAGAGCCATGCTGCAGATATATTAGTAGTATAATTGTAGCACGAATGGGTCGGCTCGACCGGGGAAGGACCACGCTCTCACAGAATACCAGCGTAAAATAGCAGCTTAATGCTGCTGTGTTTCGTATGGTGAGTGTAGAGAACCGGAGACTCTTTTTACTGGAAAAGAGGCATGCCATCTTAGCCCTCACAGCTGACAATGCATCTGAATTTTGATTCGCAAACGAGGATAGATATAGATGTCTATTGGCCACAACAACCACTTACCATCAGGTGGACTGTGCTCGCTTGTCACTCATATGTAATTAAAAAATCGGTCGGTAAGTAAGTTAGCGGGCTCTAACGCGTGTTCAAACAACCATGTCTCGGCGTCTCTTCTAGTACGTAGTACATATTACTTAAATGTATAGTATAATGGATTTCCGCAAAGTAACGCCTAATTCTGTTAATTATTTTTAATTGTCGCCTACACGACACTACACTACGACATGAAATGGTTGATATATTTTCATACAACACTACTACCATACCCATCAAAAGTGTAAAGTGTGCTCACACCCTTGATTTATATCCTTTTCAGAAATCAGATGTTATACCAAGCATACCGAAGCCAAAGTCTTCTGTTAGCCCTAAACTTGGCAGAAATACACCTACAAGCAGCCAGGCAGATACCAGCAAAACTTCCAATGGCTCAACAGACCTTCTCGGCTTGGACACAGGAAAACCAGAGACAAAAAGCACCACAAGCGACGATATATTCTCCAGTTTCTTCTCAGCACCGCAAGAAAAACCATCTGAGACTCCTAAACCAGAAGAAATTAAATCTGATTTAAAGACAGAAGAAGAAAACTTCTTTAAACAGGCAGCCCCGACTGAGAAAGAGAAATCAAAGCTAACAAAAGACAGTATATTAGCATTGTATAGTCAAACACCAGCTACGAATTTAGTAAACCAATTCAATGCTGTGCCTCCAGCGCAACCTCAAGCGTTTCCGTTTGCTCCAACGTATCAAACCCCTATTTATAATAGTATGCCCATTCAAAATGGCATGCCACATTTTAATCAATTCCAACCAATGAACAGTTTTCAACAGTTTGGATCTCAAATACCTCAGCAAACTATGCAACCACCGCAGCCGACGTTCCCTCAGAACAATCCACAATTATTTAGTAATCAACCGATTCAGCAGCCACAGCAACTGTCGCAACAGTTCGGCAACTTAAACTTAGGGCAAAGCTTTCCTAATGCATTCGGACAGCCAAATACAAACGTTGCAAGTAACTCGACATGGCAATGAGTTGTTGAGTGCTTGGCTCTATTGAAGATTTATTCCACTCTTTCGTTTATCATTTTACGCATGTTTCGGAACATTTCGAGCGACGATCACATTTTCTTGTCTACGATTTCTAAAACATTAAATTAAGATCTCGCTTACTTTTTATGTAGTTATGTGTTATCCGCTTAAAGTGCTGAGTGAAAGGAAAAAAAAATCTTACGAAAGTAAATTTTAGAACACGCCTATACAGATAGGGTTAGGAAAAAGTATCATACAAACAATTCTTGTTAAGTTATTCACAGGGTACACGTTTACGTTAGGAATGGTACTAAATGAACGCATTCACGACTTTTTCTCCTACCAGGGCGCTGCCAACTTAAGTACGAGGTGAAATATGTACTTGACAGATTTAATGGCGGCAAACATTTATTTATTAAGAAAATTTAATTGCTAATGCTTCCTTCTGAATATTAGTAATATTTATATTAATTAGATTATTATTGGATAAGCCAAATTACGGATATTCCAAAAAGTAGAAAAATTTAAAAAGTGCAAAAAAAAAAATGAGGCATTGTGTTGTGTATTCACGCACTCTAGAAACTGATCATCATTTATTTAAAACGCAACTTCTCATTTATAATGACCTAGTTTAACAAATAACTCCACCTCAGTCCCAACTAGCAATATTTGGTGAGCGGAAGATAATTAGCCCACATTACATTGAGTGACGTAAGTCGCTTAAAACGCCTTTCACGCGGCATTTTAAATGAATAGTATTCTGTGTTTATTTGTAACGGTGTGATATTGATGTACATTAATAGCTATTTCTTATTTCAAAGTTATAAAGCATCTAGTTACATTGACAATAATAGTAAAGTTGTTTCGTATTCAGTGCCTGTGTTGCAAAAATGTCTGATCGACACTGGCGTACCATACGCAATTTTTTTTTTGTTTTGTTGAATTTATATTCTGTAAAGTATATTTTATTTTTTTAAATAGATTTTACACATCATACAAATTATTTTGCACTTAAATTTGTAATAAGTCTTTAATTTAGTTATATATGTGGCATGTTTGTTAATATGTAGGTATGTTTATTGCTTTTATTAATATAATTAGAGAAATTTTATTTTTATGAACTTTATGATATCATAGTTTCTTAAACTAACGAGTACTTTGAATAGTTCAAATAGCTTAGTGGTGCCCTTTATCCTTGGTGCAAGTATGTCTTACTTTACTTTTAATTATTTCGATTTTAAAAGCTGTTTAAAATCTCTATTTAAAAGCAATTTATATTTTAAATGCATCCATCCACTTTTTTGCACTGATATGTATATTGATCATTATAATGAAGTATTATTTTATTACATTTGTTTAATTTTATCGTCATGTAAACACCGCATTGATTAAGTTTACTCAACTTTCGTTCTTACACACCTAGAGTTTGGTCGGAAAAGACTGATTTCGTCATTATATTGTTAATTTATACAGGGAGCACACATATTACGTATACAGTGGGTAAAAATACTGTACGTAACTCCTTACATAATTGTATAATAGGGCAAGTATTATTAATACTGCCCTTTGAATGACAGTAAACAATTTCTATGTCTGTTTGAGGGTATGAAGCCGATAAAACTATTCCTGCGACCCAATTATTTCATTATGCATTCTGTAGTAAGTCATTGGAGCATATACCATATGAATTCGAGGACCATAACCGTAATTGCTTAAAATATGAATATGCGCAAACATATGCGGCCCAGTGTTAAAATTTATGCTGACTAGTTGTACTTTATCCAAATTATAGTTAATCGAATAAAATTTCATAACAAGATAGGTGCCCTTAGAACGCTATATATTTTTTTTTTGAATTGTAATTGTTATTCCATCATTGTCTATTACTCCATTATAAAAAAAAAACTCAAAATCTTTAAAATAATTTAAGGATTTTTTTAAATATAAATAAGAATAATATAACAAGTCTTAGATTAATTTTCGATAGTGCCTTAATTATATTTCTTGATGCAAAACAGCAGAAAGTCAAATGAAAGATCATTCATACTATAATTATGTTTACATTAGAAGACATGAATGTTGTGAGTGAAAGTAAATAACAACACGAAATGAAATATGAGAGATTGAATAGGTCTTTATGTTTTTCATGTATTTATTGGTCTAATGAAAGTTCTCCAGATAATTCCATGCTTTGCATTTTCTAACCTATATGCCGTTGATTAATAATAATATAAACTTCAGGTATTATTAATTTCAACTTGCTGTCGTGTTTTACAAAATTATAATTATCTTAAAAAGAAGCAACTGGAAAGAGAACTTCAAATGACTTCTTCATCATTCTACATTTATAAATTGTTGTCACTTGTCAAATGGTTTTGTGATGTGTGACTGACTGATCAAGAACTTTTATGATGTATTATAATTTATCTTCACGAATAATTTACATCTGGTATGTATAAGTTTCTGAACAAAACTGATGGAGTAATTAGCAAATAATCAAATTAATATAAAAGAACTTTGGTGTCGTGGGTGGTCAGTTATATTGACTCAATCCAATTCAGCAATTCTCCCTGTATTTTCCTTTACAAATAAAAATAATTCCCATAGTATTTCTTGCTGTTTTATTTATTAAACTATTTTAATGTGGGTACCGTACAAAAAAAACATACGGGTCCTCTAGGGTCCTCTAGTACTCGAACGAGTACATTAAAGTTAAAAAAAATTCTACGCTCATCAATTTTCTTTCATTTAAATTTTTACGGGCTTGATTGTACGCCACATAGTAGAGCATAATAATAATTTATTGCTTTAAAATAAGTAGTAACAATATTGTTGGGTACTCTCTTTTAAGTAAATAGATACCTGTAGCAGAGGGACCCGCTCTTCCGTAGTACAATTATACTACTACATTAAATTAGAATTTAAAAAAGGCTAAACAATTTAAAACTTGCAGTAAGGTATAATTAATAATATTTGCGTGATTGATATTTGTATTGATATTAATATTTGCATATCGGTAAAAATATAATTAAGGCCTGTAAAAACCAATCGGCGATTAGCGTGCCCACAAAATTCTTGCATTTGCAGTCAGGACAGGACACAGCAATGGCTAAGTGTAATCCATGAAAATCACTATGTAAAGCTAATTATATTTTTTTAATTTATGATAGTTGTATAGATAAAGACCGTTAATAATGTAAACAGGTCTAATTTTTGATAATAATTCCAAAGAATGTTTCTAAATTGCTATGTAAGTTTATGTCCGCATCAGAGGTCGTTCGGTCTCAGTTACAATACATTTATTATTCGTTCTCATGAGCAAGTACTGTCTGTCTATTCATTTTATTCCGTTCAAACAGGATAACAAATAAATACGTCTAGAAATCTAAATAAATCGGTGTTCTATATGAAGGTAAAAAAGAAATTCCACTAAATACAACTGTTATCTTATTCTAGTAGAGGTGATGAAAGCGACCACAGTGAGTAACTTCGTAAGTATCAGGAAAATGTTAATTATAATGCAGAAATATGGGAGACGTTGATTTAGTAGATTGATTGCTGGCAGTGTGTCCATCCTCATCCGGCCAGCAGTGAAGGACCACGTCTCAGTTCCGTATGTCATCACTGGCAACACGCACTGGGTGTACAGTCTCGTTTTCAAGTTTTGAGGTATACCGATACTCGCTCAGCGAGCTATGGAGAGGGCTATGCTCGGAGTTTCTCTGCGTGATAAACTCAGAAATGAGGATATCCACAGTAGAACCAGAGTGACCGACATAGCCCAACGGATTAGTAAGCTGAAGTGGCAATGGGCCGGCCATATAGCTCGAAGAACCGACAACCGATGGGGAAGAAAGGTTCTCGAGTGGCAGCCTCGTACCGGCAGGCGAAGTGTAGGGCGTCCCCCCACTAGATGGAGTGACGACCTGGTAAGATATGCAGGAAGTCGATGGATGCAGGTGGCTCAGGACCGTGCTTTGTGGCATTCTTTGGGGGAGGCCTATGTTCAGCAGTGGACTTGTGAAGGGCTGTAATGATGATGATGATGATGAGTGTGTCCATCTTGAGCAAGAACCAAAAAATTTGCCATTAGGTTTATGTAACTTATGCTGGATATGCAAGTGATAACTGCATTGCTTATATTATCGGGATATTAGTAGATCCAATGAGATATTTTAAATCAAAGTTGGGAAAACAAATGTTCAAGGAAAACACTAAGCTCTGATGAAGAACTCTACGGATGCTCAGGGGATGAACCGACGTTCAAACAACAAATACAAAACATGAGTGAGTGTCGTGGAACACTGTTGGAACGAAGATCCTTTCATAGTAATTATTGATAAACGTATTATATTATTAACTAGCTTTCGCCTAATTTCTTAAAAGTATCCGTCTTCTACAGTAACTAATAACGATCCTTGCTCATTTTTATCTGCCTGTACATCGGCCTCTTCTTTTGCCCTACTCGACACTTTTGCCTACTCGACTTTTGTGAAGTTCATGCTACACTAATGAGCTTAAAACCAGATAGTGCTCCAGGTTGGGACCACATTCCAGTTAAATTCCTTAAAGCTGCACACGAACAAATTGTGCCAATCCTAACTTATTTGACAAACCTTTGCTTTGAGCAGGGACTTTTCCCGGATGCTTTAAAATTAGCCTTAACGCCTGTGTACAAGTGTGGAGACAGGTCAAATTATAGGCCAATTTCAGTTCTGCCATCCATCTCAAAAATCCTGGAAAGACTTAAATTCACGTTTAACTAAATACCTTTCTAAGTATAACATCCTGTCACCTTCTCAGTTTGGGTTTAGGCAGGGACGGTCTACTGAGGATGCGGTCCTGTCTCTAACATCTATAGTTGACAAAATGGATAAAGGTAGCAAATGTCTGGCAGTTTTCCTCGACCTTTGACACAGTATCTGTCCCCATACTTCTAGACAGGCTCGAAAACATAGGCATAAGGGGAACCCCTTTCGATCTGTTCAAATCCTACCTAAGCAGTCGCAAACAAACACTCAAAATAGGGGAGTTTACTAGCTCAGAAGAAATAATTTCATACGGTGTCGGGCAGGGAACTGTCCTTGGTCCGACATTGTTTCTTATATATATTAATAACCTATGTAATATGACTATTGACAGCGGTCACATTTTCTCATACGCGGATGATACTGCCATAGTCTGCTGATAACACTTGGACAAAAGTTAAAAGGTCAGCCGAAATCGGCCTGTCTAAGATTGCAGTTTGGCTCAAGCGTAACCTCCTCACACTAAATGCCTCCAAGTCCAATTACGTATACTTCACCAAGTATACACACACTCAACCACCACTCGAATTCCAAATAAAGATCCACTGCTGTGCTAACCCCCCAATTCCTGACTGCTCTTGTACAAAAATTGACAGGTTACAGTATACTAAATACCTTGGTATCGTGACCAACGCCTGTCCTGGCATATGCATACTGAACTGATCATGAATAGAATAAGGAAATTAATATGGACTTTTAAAACATTGCGAAACCTTGCCTCAAAGAACCTTTGGCAGAAAGTCTACGTATCATTAGCCCAATCTATCCTTACATACTGTCTGCCATGCTGAAGTGGAACAACAAAAATTAAATTTTTAGAACTTGAGAGGGCGCAGCGATCTCTGCTTAAAGTTATGCTTTTTAAACCCTATAGATTTTCAACCCAAAGCCTTTACCTAACCTCTAACGTAGGTTAAGACTCAGAATAAGGTGGAGTAGGTAAATTTTTTTACAGACAGTAGTGTCTGTAAAAAAATTTACCTACTCCACCTTATTCTGAGTAAACATAAATCCCTCCCGTTTGACCCCAAAAAGCCGATTATGATTAGCAGGAGAAGCTACTTGGTCGCTCCAACTGTCCCAGTTAGATCTATTTTTGCCAAGCGGCAGTATGCAAGGCAATCTTCCCACTTATACAACCTATTGAATAAAGAGCTAAACATCTAACCTCTAAAACTCCGGGACTGTAAACTAGCTGTGACTAATTCATACAACTTTATAATTTGTGGACTAATTGGCTTAAGACTAAAACCTACGATGACATTGAGGCTATGGTATCATCGTTGCCATAATCTGTCTATTAACCAACAGGACCGCAGTAACGAAATCGTTAGTGGAGGAAGCTTCGCCTGGCTTCTTCCAATCCCAAGAGAACGTCAACAATATTAATTATTAACCCATAAACACAACGAACAAACCCACACACACACAAACACAAACACGTGTGCGCGTACACTCAAAACCCCACTCATTTACATCACACAAGTGCGCTCCTTATCCTTTTTGTATTTGTACTTTCTTTTCTTTTATTTTTTTTCCAATTACATACACTGTATAATGTTAAGTGGAAGAGCGAAGTCACCTAACACAAGCATCTCTTTCCTTAAAAGGTGATCTCCAAACCCTGTATCCACAGACTACTTAGTGGATACTACCTGTATCTTAAAGCTTTATGTAATTGAAATAAACATTTTTTATTTTTTTATTTTATTCTTATAATATCAGCTATCTACCAGTGAAAGTCCCGTCAAAATCGGGTCAGACGTTTCGGAGATTAACCGGAACAAACAGACAGACAATTTTAAAAAATAATTTTTTTGTTATTAGTACCGTATATACTTTCATATGTATTTAGTAAAAGGCTGTTATTTTAACATTACAAAGAGACACTTCAATTTTATTTATTTGTTTAGATTAACAAATACAATAAATGAATTACGTCGTCTATTACGTCTATTAAAATGAAGCGTCTTTTACGATAAAATAATATTTCTTTCATGGCAAGATAAGAAAAATTGCGAAGGAGATAGATATTATTCCATCTCGCTCGCACTATAGAAAAGGGGTCGTGACGGAAAAATCTTACACTTTTTTTCGCCTAGCAGCCATCCGCCAAATTCGTACCGTCTGATAAGGAACTTCGTTCCAAAGACGTGATAGCTACCCCTATCCTTAAGTTGACACACTCAAAAAGCAGATCACATCTGCTTTTTGAGTGTGTCAGAAAAGCAGAGTCGCTTCAGATTTAGAGGATGTTTAAAAATGTAAGTCTAATGCTGGGGCCACAGTAACGGGAAACGTCAATGCCCAAAAACGCAACAATTATTGCCTTAATTTTAACGCGATAAACTGAGTGGCCACACTTGAATTGGTCAACGTCATTTCAATTTCAATGCCGTTGAACGGCGTTAAAATATAGTGACCATTTATTTTTTAACTCAAAACGGGACGTCGGTTTATTTATACTCCCCAGTTAGTAGGTTAACAATAAAAACAATATTATGTTATTTATTTAAGAACTGTAACTTTATACAATTAGTGTTCACTATAATTATAATCTCATTTATTATAATTATTTTTATTTTAACAAATTGTGAAAGTAAAAATTAATCACCAGCTTTATTAAAGCAAATTTCTCCAGACAGTTATTATTAAATGCAACATATTTTTTAATTATATTTATATTTGTCAGTGGAACAAATTTGCTTTAATAAAGTTGGTGATGATTTTAAATAAGGCCAAGTTTTTTTTTTTACATTGATTTTTGTTATTAACATCGCCTTTAGAACTGGAACCTGTAAGTGATATTTTTTTCAGACGTTCACAATTTATTCATAATAGAAAAATACTTTTTCTACTGGAGCATTTGTACCAGGTAGACATAAAATATATTCGATTAAAATGCAAAATCATTTATGTTGAAGATTGTTGGTGAGAAATGTTCGAATAATTCCACCCAATGAATTTCTGCGAAAACTGTGAAATTATCCCATTATTATTTGGTCGGTCTCGCTCTCGCACCGTTCGTGTCTGACGGACTTCATAGTTTTAAATTTTCTCGCGGTTTAGGACATCGGTACTATTTTGCGTCCCGGAGCTTTATTTGGGAACAAGGGGATAGGTGACCGAGAAAAGGGACAGTCCTGTTCAAAACGGGACGTATGGTCACTTTACGTTAATATTCCTTGAATTTCAAGCAAGATGAACGTTGAAGCTGCTACTACTTTATATTTGATGAGTGTAAATTTTTATTATATGAATATATTTTATCATTGCCTAAGCATGGATCTGTTTGCAGAATCTCAAGAAACGTAATAAGTTTTTCATTATTCCACTCTATCGTAGCCACACGTGCGACTCCGTTGCGCTCACCGTACACAATGAGACAAACGTAGTGTGGCCGCTTCAACGCGTTAATTCGTACGTTAATCTCTTTGATGTACCGCCACTCGAGTATCGCCCAACGGCAAACGCCATTGTTCTTGCCGTTGTAGAATTATCGCGTTAAGCGGTGGCCACACCTACATTCAACGCCCATCAACGCGATAATTAACGGCATTTCTCGTTAGTGTAGCCCGGGCATTAATAAATGTTCCAAAAGTGGCATATATGTTTCATTATACAGACGAACAACTGCCTAAATCTTCATACTTATTTTTAAGTGACTATATTTTTAACATTATTTCGCAATTATGAAGGCTATACCAAAATCTTTGGTTTAGTAAATATTAAAATAGTAATATTAGTTTATGCTAAACTTTTATGTACCAGAGTACAAGAATAAGTTTGGACCCGTCTTGCAGATTTATTACATAAATCTGTACCCTAGTCTGTCGCGAGCGTCGGAAATGCGCTTTGTCAATATTCCGCTTTCTGTCGCCATGTCCGGAAAGCTCCTTGCCATACTGTTGTTATTATAATAAATAACTATATTGCAGGTTACTTATCTTGCTCACATTTATGGAAAGGCTTGTTGATATACAAAATTAGATAGGTAGCAAATAATATTTTAACTGTAAGTCGTTGACGAATTTGGACGGTGCTGCAGTCCCTTCAGCGGTGCCAAGTTGACTGTCGGTATATCGAAGTGCTGAAGTGTTTGTACAGTAGAGCTCCGATGGCTATCGGAGTACAGAACCAGAAAATGAAACCTATCCAACTGCAGAGAGGTGTAAAACAGAGTGAGGTTATATACCCGAAACTCTTTACCGCTGCATTGGAAGACGTTTTCAAGCTACTGGACTGGAAAGGATACGGTATTAACATCAACGGTGAGTACATCACTCACCTTCGATTTGCCGACAATATAGTCTTTATGGCAGAATCGCTGGAGGACCACTATGCTCAATGACCTCAATAGTGCCTCCCAACGGATAGGTCTTAAGATGAACATGGACAAAACAAAGATCATGTATAACGTCTATTGTCTCACCTATGCCGGTAGTTGTTGGAAGCACTAAGCTCGAAGTTTATGACGAGTATGTTTACCTGGGACAAATAGTCCGACTAGGTAAGTCCAACTTCGACCGAGAGGTCAATCGACGGATTCAACTCGGTTGGGCAGCGTTCGGGAAATTACGACACATCTTCTCGTCAGGTATACCCCAAAACTTGAAAACAAGATTGTACAATCAGTGCGTGTTACTAGTGCTGACATATGGAACTGAAACGTGGTTCTTCACTGTTGGCCGTATGAGGAAGCTCAAAGTCGCTCAGCGAGTTATGGAGAGGGCTATGCTCGGGGTTTATCTGCGTGATAAACTTAGAAATGAGGATATCTGCAGTAGAATCAGAGTTACCGACATAGCCCAACGGATTAGTAAGCTGAAGTGGCAAAGGTCCGGCCATATAGCTCGAAGAACCGACAACCGATGGAGAAAAAGGGTTCTCGAGTATGGCGTCCCCCCACTACATGAAGTGACGACCTGGAAAGACTTGCAGAAAGTCGATGGATGCAGGTGGCTCAGGACCGTACTTTGTAGCATTCCTTGGGGGAGGCCTATGTTTAGCAGTGGACTTGTGAAGGCCTGTATTGATGATGATGACTTTAGACGGACTTAGGTACGTCATAATAAATACAATGATTTTTTTATACAGTTTAACGACGCGTAGGATGGATGATGTGCAAATAAAAAGTTCTGCACTCCTTGAATTAAATATATGTTTTTAATCGTACACAAAAGACAGTTCGAAATAGAAGTTTAGATTACAGAGCGAGGGAAAATGGTGAAGAATAAGTACTTAAATGTAAACAGTTAGTTGTAGAAAAGGTATTTGAGCTAGGAAGCCGATGATAAGGCGGTCTCTGGCAGTCTCGTACCGGTAGGCGAAGTGTAGGGCGACCCCCCACGAGATGGAGTGACGACCTGGTAAGACATGCAGGAAGTCGATGGATGCAGGTGGCTCAGGACCGTGCTTTGTGGCATTCCTTGGGGGAGGCCTATGTTCAGCAGTGGACTTATGAAAGGCTGTAATGATGATGATATTAATCAAGGAAAATAAAAATATTTTGCGATTTCGGTCCATTTCGAGATATACCCACTGCATAAATAACTTTGTAATCCCATATAAATATATAGGATTACAAAGTAACATTTGCGGTGAATGAATCATTGTACCTATATATGTATAATAAATGGAATAATAGCTGTAGATATGTACCTAGATATAACTATCTACAAAAAGAAATGAGATGCCTTAAAAAACATAACTTCTTAGAAATCTTTTATGCTTTAAATAAATAGATTGACTTGGCAATCGCACTAAACAATCTAATTTAATATAAGAATAATTAATATAATATGTATTTTAGATTGTTTAGTGCTGACTTGAGAGATACATTTTGTTTTCATGCGATGGCCAAGTCAATCTATTTATTTAAAATATAAAAGATTTTTAGTATTGATGTGGTCACTATAAGATTTTGTTAGGTTAGCTAATTACGTAATAACTTAAGACAGAAGGACCCTTAAGTAGGGACTAAATAAATTAACCGACTTGGTATTACATGGATTGCACAACTTTTTAGGGTAGAAGAACTGAGTTGCGAGACATGGTTTTTTTTACAAGATATGTTTTTGATGACATTACATTTGACGAAAAACTTAAAGTTGCGACAAGCTTTGTTAGATTTGATTTGTTTGTGATTTGTATATTATGTTTCTTCTTAATAAATAAATAAATATTTAAAATAAATAAAATTATAAACTGTAAATAATTTTTGAGCTGATATAGGATTGTTTTCTTTTAAATAAAGTCGATATATCGCTATGTTTTAGGTATATAAAACTCCGATATTGATATCTTTATAATTATCGATATATTGAAAATCCGATAGCTTAAAAATATCAACAGTCCTAGTTTGAACTGATCAGTTGAACTGACCGTGTGTGTGTCGAACTTTTTTTGTATTAAATCCGTTTGAAGTGATCAGTTGAACTGATGTCAGCTTAAATGATCACTTCAAACTGAACATTGACCGTGTGCCCCACACACGGTCAATGTTCAGTTTGAAGTGATCACCATTAGTATAATATCTACGAGCTTACGCATCACAGACTTAGAATATACTGGCGTATAGACGACCTGACGGCCCGAAAACGTAGATAGAGGATTTACTATGTACTAAGTCTATGCCCGAAAATGTGTAACCATTTTTAATTTTGATTTGTCATTGTGTGCATTAGCTAGTGATGTTTAATTTGCTTACAAGGACTATCGAAAAATGATTGTTAAGGTAGCGGTAAAAGATTTAAAAAATGGTTTAGTGCATGAAACTGAATAATTTCAAAAATTTACTGATTTTATACCATGATAGTTCTAAAATTATTAAAAAATATTTAAATAAAATGTTACCGGGAATAAGCTGTACCTACCTGCCTTTCGTTGGATTTTAATTCAAAATGTACAAAGTCCCAATAATTTTTGAAGAAGTGAGTCTACCGATAAACTGAAACAATTACCCCCTAGAATCAGATCGGAAAGTTGTATTTTCGAGCTTTGACCTTTGGAGAATTCTTTACTGCCATGAACATTTTCCCCGGAATTTCTTTTTTAACAGAACGTTAATCAACTATAAATAGGTAGATACTTTATTAAGTAGGTATACCTATTTATACTTTATATATTTAATAAAATGTTTTGCCATTGAAATAAAAAACGAGATCACGGAGTACTTAATGAATGCTTTATTTTAACTATTACTTTTAATAATTACAAACATTTAATACTTAATAATTAAATGCATTATAGAAATTAATTTTAATATTCGACTTAAATATGAATTTAAACTTAATAATTTAAGTAAGGACATTTGTAGGAATCAGTTCAATAAGATTAATCTGTTTAAAGACCAATATGTTTATTAGGCTACTCTCTCTTTCATCTGTCCCTGAAAAATAATAAACTTATTATCAATTTAAACGCGTGAATTTAAAAACATAATGATCTTATACAGACTAGCTATATATGCAGGAGATATTAAAGTGTACCAGGTGTATGAGGATTCAGATGCAATGTCTATTCTCTCAATCTCGCTATGTTAAGAAAATGGCCACCCGTCCATGGACTGTCTGCGACAAGTTCAGCTTAATATTGCAGATCTATTGATCCGCGCAACTGTTAAATAACCACGAATGCCTCTTCTCTACGACTAAAGCTGTAGGCAATGAACCACACCCTCGGCACACAGTCGTCGGGCATTAAGCATAAATCGGGCATCTGGCGTTGTTAGTATCAAATACTATGGAATTTATACTATCCTGGCACACTAAACCGCGCGTCTCGTGCGCGGACATCTAGCGGTGCTTCAGGAGCATTACTAAATATCTATACCTCACTACACTAAAAGTTTTATCATTGTGACTTGGGAATATAATCCGAAGCTCTACTCAATCTTTTGGGCAAAATATGGTATAAATATTGTACTAGTGTGACCGTAAGGTACAGGTGATTAAGTAAAGTTATACATTCGTTTGGTTGATAAATAGCTACACAGTTGGGTTCATATTTGCTTAAATTGGATAATCTCAACATTTTTTATTTTTAATATACTACAGTTTTATAATGTATGAAATCTATCTCTATATTTAAGTACCAAAATTTTTTGAAGTTAATGCATTTTTTTATTCTATCCATCTGTTTGACAAACGGCAAAAAATTCGTTTTCTGAACGCAATTCGAGCATTTATTTTCATTCCTCTCTTTATTGTGTATCGACATGATTTTGATATTGTTGAATCAATCTCTAGCGTATATGTAAAATATTTTGTTTAAAAATAAATTCACCAAAATCATACAAATTGATAATTTGTATGATTTTGGTGAATTCATTTTTACAACGTGACTTTTTTCTTAATATCTTTAATTTTTTTTTATTCTAAATATTTTTAAAAATATCAAAATTAATAAAACAATTAAAATATTTTATATTTTAAACAGTATATAACATAAGTTTTAACCCAAAATAGACGGGTTATAGCAGTAACGACGCGACGTCTTAAGAATTTACCTGTGAAATGTGCAACCATCAGGATTATTTCTATTATTGACACCACATTCATTCAAGGAACGTGTAACATTTTGGAAAATTATTAATTATATGCCAGTGCCAGTATATTCCAAGCATAGACTTAGAATATGTATATTCTAAGTTTATGCTACGCGTGGTAGAAAGTTCTAATAATAATTATATGGCAATACGTTCATTAAATCAGGCAAAGGCCTTAGATCATACAGATTTGTTTGATTCATTATTCGCGAAGTTTTTGAGAGGTACTGAATACAGCCTAACTTAGTGGAGCGGACAGTTGAAGACTTGATGACGTTATTATTAGTACCTAGGCGTATTAGTGTTTGGTGATCTCAGCGGATAAATAATTGAGATTTATATCATCACCGATGCACTTGTAACGTCGTTTCCATTAATATTGGACATACCCAGACATTTAATACACAAAACCGCACCACTTTTACTTAATATAAATCGTAATCATTATTAAAACGTATTAATTAATTAAAAAAAGACACAAAATGGGGATACCTAAGGAGTTTCTTTCACCGTTTTTCCCCGGTCAGAGTAGTAGATTTAAGAATATGACTTTTCACAAGCGAAATTTATTTTCTTAAGTCGAACAAATAAATATATTTCAATCTGACGTTAATATAAGAGCAGTAAATTGTCCGCGTTCGAATTCCCATCAAAAACCCTTTACTCCAAAGAGTATTATGATTGTCCTAATCTACGCTACGTATACCTACTTCATGCTTGCTACGTTTTTTTGTTGTAGATTAGGTTGTGCGATACGATGATTGAATTGAAATCTTTATTTAAATTAAGCTTAAACTTAGAATTTAAGATGTACTAAAACAATTTTAAAAAATTGTGTCAAAGAGTATGTAATGTTATTAAAATTGTATTGATTTAGGTCTAATGATTCATTGATTTATATCATAAAGAAATTTAAGAAAAGAAGTACTATACAAACTCCTACGTATAAAGTATATTAAACTGGTTTAAACTTTAAACATTACAAAAACTGCAACTGCGTTCATCGGAACGATATTGTCTTTTGTTTTAAGTTTTAACTTGCTCCGAACATAAATAATAAATTATTTAAAAATTAAACAGTTAACAAGTTATTGTTTTGTTGTTTAAATGTGTACACGTTTAATTTCAGAATATGGCGAACTGGTAAGTTACTAGATGTTTTATTTTTTTTCTTATAAAATTACAATCTCTTACTGGAAACGGACAACTTTTGTTTTGGCGCGCGCAGCCATGTTGAAGGAACAGCTGTTGTAAGACGTACTGCTATTGCATCCACTCCCTTGTTTTTTTTTATCATGGTTTAAAAAAATCGAGTGTTTTCATATAAACAATATATTTATAGTGTTTACAGTGTATTTACATTGATATACATAGTGACATATTGATGTTTGACAAAATGTGGTAATACATAACATTTAAAATGGCCTGTGGACGACAAAATTACGAAGAAAATGACATTCTTCCTGAAGAAAGGGAGTTCCAAGCGAAATGGAGTAGATTTACTGAGTGGCTTCACTGTATTTGTGTAGTCACTTTTGATCTAGAGTTAGGTCAGGCATTGGAAAGTGTATATCCCCCAGGAGTTAGTTTAACGGACCAAGAAAAATGTAATATATGTTACTTGGCATTTCCCGACTCTAATTCGGGATGTATGGGAGACACACAGTTTCATGTTCGATTACGCTCGCGCTCACCTTTGACGCAACAACAGTTGAATTACAATGAAGAGAGTGTTCCGATTTTGCGTGCGGATTCCACACATTATTGGGGTTTCGTATACTTTCGACAGGTCAAGGACCCATCATTACCGCGTGGATACTTCCAGAAAAGTATTATATTACTAACTCGATTACCCTTTATAAATTTATTTTACAAGGTGATACAACTTATTGCTCCAAAACACTTTGAAGATGGCGAGAGCAGCTTAGAAGCTGCTTGTCATGATATCAATAGATGGCCAGTTTTAGATGCTGGACAAAATGTTCTTTTGCCAGTTTTAGGTGCAGTCTTCCAGTCATATATTCCTAATCATCAGACTGGCAAAGTAACAAGGTCCGATATTGCGAAACAAATTCATTCTACAAGTGTGCCTCATATACTTGTGTCTATCCAAGATGTTAATGTTTTCGATGCTCTTTCTAGCTTAATATCGCATTTACATTTATTATGGGAATTGGTTTTAACTGCTGAGCCTATAGTAGTGATGGCTAGTTCCCCAACTGAGTGTTCATCTTTGGTTCAAGCATTGACATACTTAATCCAGCCACTGCCATATTCAGCAGAATACCGACCATACTTTACAATTCATGATAGTGAATTTAAAGAATTTACAAGAAAAACATTTAACCCTCCTTGTGTAATATTGGGTGTTACAAACCCATTCTTTACTAAAACATTACAACACTGGCCTCACACTATCAAGCTAGGTGATGCAACATCAGTCAAAACGAAACTTAGAAAAGTTGGTAACATTAAGCTGTTAGATACAGCTCCAGGTGTATATACTCAATACAAACCATTTTTAGAAAAAGATAAATCAATTATAAAGAAGCTGCATAATGGAATGAGAACAGAGCGTCCATCTGAAGTACAAACAGCAATGGTTAAGCGTCATTTGTTAGAATTAACACAGAGTTTTATGATTCCTTTGGAACGTTACATGGCTTCTTTAATGCCACTGCAGAAAAATATTTCTCCATTCCGGGCTCCACCTGTACCTAATCCATTTAACCCGGAAGACTTTTTTGCTACACTTCAACAAGCAGGCCCTCAATTAACAACAGGAATTAAAGGAGATTGGAATGGGTTATATCGTAATTTCTTTAGAACACCAAACTTTAGTGCTTGGTTTCATCAGAGACATAGTAATTTAACCAATAAGTTGCATGCTTTGCAGTTAGAAGCATTAGCTGAGAGTGATCTTAAAAAGTGGTCGATTGGTAAAAAAGAAGTAGAAATTGTTGATATGGTGTTAAAATTAAGGGAAGTTTTAAAAAATGACCCTCCAGTTGCTGATAATACTCGAACATTGCTGGCAAGACGTCTCGATGATCTGAACTGTGTGCTGCCAGAGGACATGAAGTCTATTTTGAATGCAGCTTCGTGACATACAAAGTGCTGCGCCTCAGAGCTCAGAGGTTGCAGCGGAGACTGCAGAAACCAGTTAAGATATGACAGATCTTTAATATGTATATAACATATCAGATTAATAAATGGCAGTGCAATTATTTTCTTAACCTATTTTTGCTAGATTTGACTATATTGAGATTAAGGTCAAGTGAACAATCAAATAATTATTTGTATGCATTTATGATTAATTCATATTTTCAGCTTAATATAATGCTACCTGAGATATTTTTTGAACTTTTAATGGGCATAATCAAAAGTCATTTGCTTTTATATCATTTTTAAAATCTGTTTTACAAATATATATAATGGTATGTATTCACATTTTGTTCACTACTTAAACAAATTAATGCATTTAGATTGATATAGTACATGTATGAATATAGTTTGATGATATTACTAATAAATAAGCGCCCTTGTTTTGATGAACTTATTATCAGATAAAATTATAATATGAAGTGGTAATTTGTATAGTTGTCTATTTAAATAGTCTCTTATCACATGTAAATATACTGCACTTAGGTACTGACTGGTAGCATAATATATGTTGTAAAATAATTTAAGAGCCTACTTTAACAATTTAATATTAATTAAAAGAAGCAGGTATGTACTTTGCAGAAATTAATTACATTAAAGATGAGAAAACAATTTCATATTGGGTGTGATGATAGCATTGATAGAGCATGATTGTAAATGTAAGAGGGAGGAATATGCTCATCAAAGTATGTATGTTATGTATACTTATTTTTGCTCATGCTATTGCATGCGAAACTACTTAGGGTTAGTTTCGCATCTTTAAGTTCTAAATTGCCTAAATCAATAATACAGAGTAACTTTAGCTATTGTACATATTAAAAAGGATTTTTGTTGATGTCTGTGATCATCAATTGTCATTTCATGATGTTACATAAAATATGTATCAATATTAATAAAGAATGGTTAAGTGAGAAGCTATCACTTGGAGATCTATATTATATTAAATCTTACTCATAGTTAAACATAGTAAGACTTTATGTACATTAAAACAGAGGAGTACCAATTTGATGCAAATCCAGCTGCTAAACTCTAAATAGAATTTTATATTTCCTGTTTGCTTCTACAATATAGATTTGTAATTAGTGTCAAATAGAATCTCAATGTTACATAACCTTCCTAAAGTATGCAAAAAGTCCATCCATCTTAATATACTGTTAGATAATGTGTTATCATGTTGTGTATGATAAAAATAATACTAGCAATATAATTTTATCATTTTTCATTGAAAACAGTTGCAGCTATCTATATCAAAATTTGTAATAACTGTGTTAGTGTCCATAAGTGGACGTTTTTTGTCTTCTAAAAAAATATATCAATGTAATTGGTGCCAAATTATATGCTGTGTATGATTTTAGTTCACAGTGAATATTAAAAACATATGAGCTGCACTCTTTTACATAATAGTACACACTACACAGTAGTCAAATAGCAGATTTGAACCCACAAATTTAGACTTTTCCAGCAGTCCCAATGTACCATCACTACTGCAAGCCTTCTTTGATTTCAATGTTAACTTTAAATAAAATTACACAATAGCTATATAAATTTTATTGCTAACAGGCTAATAAAATATTTAGCGTGAAAAGAGTATAGTCTGTAAAAATATGAAACTTAAATATATAAACAAACTTATCTTGATATTCTGTGTAATTTACTTAGATATGTTCAACAAATGTAATAATGTGTAACTACTTACAGTCAATATTGCAAGGTTCATGATATTCTTATTTTACATGTACACTGAGAAATTGGGAAAATAAATTAAAGATTTTAGTTTTTCAAATAATTTGTTTTATTTTGGAGGCTTATGGATAATTGTGCTTCTTCTGTGCTGATTCAGGAACAACATGTACCAGCAACAGAACAATCTTAAAGATAGGCACATAATCTAAATAAGTGTGTTAGACATGGCACGAGTAAGTCTTTCACACTTTACAAATCCTTTGATGCCAATTGCATTAACATAACTAAAAATAACAGTCTATATATTTACATAACTCTAAAGGTAATAAAATAAAATATCTTTGCCACAATATCACTCGCACACTGCCTCTTTCACCATAAAATCTAAATGAAGTGTTATATCAAACTTAAATTTTGGCTGCTGCTTCAGATGAATAAAAAATTTTTTTTTTAATATTATTATAATTTATTTAATTGTTTTATTCAAACTCATGTCCAAACAATAGAAAGAAAGTAAGGGAAATATGTTAAATTTGTTCATAATGTTTGCATTATTAATAACATATGTACATATTATGTTAAAATTAACTGATTAAAAATAATTTTTCTCTCCTATAAGTATTTATCGTTATTAAGAATAAAACTAATTTAATTGTTTGATTCTGGGATGAATATACACTTCCTTAGATTTTACATGTATCAAGGTAGTTTAAATATGCAAATTATATTATGGCACAGCTTGTCTAAATGATTACCGTAAACGTGTCAGGCGGTTATTGTGATCACAATCTATTATATCTTGCTTTGCTCCATATATTGTCATTATCTGTGACTAGTGTGTAGACTCCGGCTAGAGTTAATCCTACTGCAGCTCCTAGGCCGATTGAACGTAAGCCAGCTGTGCTTTTATATATGATGCCAGTTGTTGCAGCTGCTATAAAGGTGTTTGATGTGTCTTCTTTGTCACGTAACCAGGTGACACCAAGAGCTATACATGAGTAGAACGAGGCAATGATTCCCAATGTGCAACCTGTGTTAGTACCTGGATAAGGAAAAATTTATTAAAAAAATATTTTTTTTGGATTGACAATTATTGTAAACATTTCAATCCGTTGATGCTGCTTCAAGTCCCTAGACGTGGTTATACCGCCATATGTTGGAAGTAGTTCCTTTCAACACCCATTGGGTGAAATGGGGTGAAAGAGCCTCTGCCACCACCACACCAGAAATATTTTTATCTGGTGTGAAATATCCGGACCAGTGACTAGAAGTATTAAAACTGTATGTTATAATTTTTCATACAATGAGAGAGGCTTGATCAGGGAGAGATGATTTTTCTTAATTTATGCAGTTAATAATTTCTGTACTATGGAAATTTTATAAAATTTAAGCAAAAATCTTTTAAAAAGGAGTATATTGAAGAAAAAAAGTGCAGGCTTTGGAATTTTGCGAATCTCGAGAAGATAAATTAGAACTGATTGAATTAATATAAAAATTTACCTTGTTTCATAATATAGTTGACAACTTGTGTTCTTCGTACTTTGCCAGTCTGTCCCGCAAGGGTTGTTGCTCTTAATCCTCTATATAAACCAGCCATTCCACCCAATGCTGGAACATTTAGATTGTTACCTTTTTACATGGGTAATATGTTTGTGTTTCTTCTTGTATTTTAAGTAAATACAACATGGTTTTTAAGTATTTTATGGAGTATTTCTACATATAATAGAATACAATATGCTATTGCAAAATATTCAATACAACATATCATTACAATTCTCCATGGTTCCATCTAATAGTGTGATCAGAACCAGAGAATTCCACCCAAGCTCAAGTTAAAAATAAGTTAAATATGCCATAGCAATCCTGAGAGGTAGACTTCAATAGAGTAAAAAAAAATAAATGAAAAGAAATTAATCAAAGCAAGTATTTATTAATGCAAACCAATAAAAGTACAAACACCAATATCTTAAAAGTTCCCATTATCTAAACAGCTCTAAATGGGTTGGATCTTTTTTGTGTCACTATGTCCAATTATCCATTTTATTCTTAATGTTGGTAATAAAATTCAGGTAAACTTGCTTGTTTTTAGTTTCCTTTTTTATCAGTACAATTTCAATAAAATGAAATAGCTCATGGAGCCATGGTAGCTTAGGGGTTAAGCACTGATTGTAGCTTTATTAGCATCACAGTTTTGAGCAATGTGAAAATTTTTAAAAAAATTGTTAAAATTTTAATTAAATCCCTGCCAGCACCAATGAAATTATTAATTACTATTTTAAGCGCTGATTATCTTTGGTGGTGAAGGGAAAACATTATGTGGAAAACTGGATGTCTGAGAAATTAAAAACAATGATTTCAAAGACATGTAAAATCAGTCAACATTCTAGGGCAGAGTGACGAACAAAACCTAAAACGCTCTCAGAAATTAGAGCAGGCCTGTACTCAGCTTTGGGAAGTTTATAGGCTGTGACTTTAAAGAATTCACATATGGGTCAATATTTCTGGTCTTTGTATCATATTTGTATAATCAAAAGTTTAACTACCAATTGATTCTACTCCCAACAACTACCGGCATAGGTGTGACATGGACATTAAACCTATGCCGGTAGTTGTTGGGAGCACTAAGCTCGAAGTTGTTTACGAGTATGTTTACCTGGGACATATAGTCCGACTAGGTAAGTCCAACTTCGACCGAGAGGTCAATCGACGGATTCAACTCGGCTGGGCAGCGTTCGGGAAGCTACGACACATCTTCTCGTCAGACATACCTCAAAACCTTAAAACGAAATTGTACAACCAGTGCGTGTTGCCAGTGATGACTTACGGAACTGAGACGTGGTCCTTCACTGCTGGCCGTATGAGGAAGCTCAAGGTCGCTCAGCGAGCTATGGAGAGGGCTATGCTCAGAGTTTCTCTGCGTGATAAACTTAGGAATGAGGATATCCGCAGTAGAACCAGAATAACCGACATAGCCCAACGAATTAGTAAGCTGAAGTGGCAGTGGGCCGGCCATATAGCTCGAAGAACCGACAACCGATGGGGAAGAAAGGTTCTCGAGTGGCAGCCTCGTACCGGTAGGCGAAGTGTAGGGCGTCCCCCCACGAGATGGAGTGACGACCTGGTAAGACATGCAGGAAGTCGATGGATGCAGGTGGCTCAGGACCGTGCTTTGTGGCATTCTTTGGGGGAGGCCTATGTTCAGCAGTGGACTTGTGAAGGGCTGTAATGATGATGATGATGATGATTCTACTAGTGTCAAGAATGTTATGATCTCACTAGAAAAATATTACACATATTATTGAGAGAGGAGTGCAAACTAAATGAAGCAAAGACTTTAAATTTAATTATGCTGGACAAAACAGTTTAGAACCGTCTTGAATAGAACGGAAAATAAATGTTATGTAAAAACTTTAGTAATTATTTTTGAGGTTATATCATGTTGTACTCACCTGAACCAGTCATGAAAGACATTCCAATAATGGGCAGAGCCACATTTGATCTTCTTGCTGTGGAAGCCATATGACTGTCATCAGGATATATGAATTCTGGTTGCATTTTTGGTATATAATTGGGATCGAAGTTTAGGTAAGGGGATAGGTTACCACCAGCCTGTTTTTTGTCTTCATTTTTATTAATTGGCAATATATCACTAAAAATAGACATTTCTGTTTTGTACACTAATTAGGTAAAAGGTAAACTGAAAGTTATGGCAGAAGCGACGAAACGAAATTATCGTGTATCGAAAAATTTTATTTCACAAAAGAGAACTGTCAAATTGCTGTCACTGTCAGTGTCAGTTAAGTAGCTGTCATCTCATCTGTTTGTCAACCTTAGAGTAAATATTTTTGATATATACTGATCCCATAATATATAGAGGTCAGTGAGTACCAAGGATGAGTACATATGTATGCATTGTAAACCATATAAAATTGCCAATTACAATTACAAAAAAGGTAAATATAGCATATTATATCGTTATTTAAAAAAATTTATTATAAGATAATTATCGCAATTGATCTTAATAGAGATGAATATAAAGGTGTGTATTCCTTTTTCCTTGTAAAAATTGTGCCCTTTTCGTTCTTGATGGTGGATGGTAAATCTTCTAAAGTTTTGAATAAAGTTTCAAGTTGATAATTTTTCTTTCTAATTAAATTATGGCCACACATGAAGAATGAACCACCAGAACATATATGTTATCTCACAAATGTTGATTGAACTCCTCTAGGGAAATGGGGACGGACTAGCGTAAAAACTTATTAATAGGCCTTAAACATTTTGAAAAGTTTTTTATAGTATCAGATGTGCAAAACAATTTATACTGACCGTCTCCTTAATTTTGCCTCACGCCTCACTCAAACGCCTAAAACAAAGAAATGGTAATATTTTTTTTAAGTTGATAATTATTTAAATTGAAACTAATCAATTTTATTAATTAAAAAAAGGTTCATAATCAATAAAACCGCAGTCATAGTTTATAGTCGTTACAAATGTCCAATGTTCCGAGGCATCATAGTAATCTGTGCAAATGTCCTTTCAGAACAAATTTTCGTCACGGATACTGACCATCTGTGCAGAATAGGATTAATAAATACACGATTGTGAGGGAATAGAGTGCACAGGTGCACTCCACAGGTGCACTCTATTCCCTCACACTTAATGTCTGATGGGACGGTAATCCGAGGTGACTGGAGAAAGATCAGGCGCAGGACCAACGGCTATATATATTTTCCGAGGCACGAAACGAAACAACGGCAACTGCCGGAGACTGATAGCTGATTTACACAGAGTTAGTAACTGGCTCTAAAGTCCAGGCAAGTCAGCGTTGACGCGATACTAACATAGTGTAAATTGATTTGGAGTCAGTACAGCGCTGTCGCGCCAGTGCTGACTTCAATATTCCAGCTTGAATAATTTGAAGTGAGTACACTCCCCCCCCTCCGCTACCCACGCCAGCGGTATTAATATCTATATAATAATAATAAATATCTAAACGACCAAGTCAGTACTTGGTCAGTCGCTGGCGTTGCATTGTAGGGTGACGTCACGTCAACAACAAAGCAGAAGCAGTTTCCTATCTGTCGTCTCCATTTTCTTATCCAAAGTCGTTTCTTTTTAAATATTTCTTGTCCTAACATTTCCGTCAAATCTTTCAACAGTAGATAAGAACATTTTCTCAATAAAAATCTTTCAATCGTTGTTAATTCTGCCGTTCCCGTGAATTCATTTTTGCCCAGTGACTTCAATAAAGTGCGTACACCCTGAAGAATTTACCACGACTACTGACTGCATGTAAACAGTCGGAGTCAGTTCTTGGCGCCAGAACTGGCGCTTTTTACTGACCCTGTGCTTTATAAGAGTATAAAGAGCTTTTCAATTGCCGCGGGTAGATTTTGGTGGCCTGTGGCGGCCATTCTGTTTTGGTGCCACTTATCAAATGTTTTGTTTATTATTTAGTTACTTATGCCAAATCTCCATGGTAATTTACACGATGGAACAGCACGTTTAAATGGTATAACTTTATTATCAAAATGAGTGTTCGTAGTGCAAACGTTGCGCGCATTGCGCTCATTTTACGGTAGACGTGGTGGCCCTTCACAGTCTACTCTTCAACGTTTGGTGGCCAAATTTGAAATGTCCGGTTCGGTAAACAATCAGCCAAAATCAGTACGTTCAAAGAACGCAAGATCGGCCGAGAACATCGTCACGCTTCGTGAAAGTATACAGCAGAACCCGAGGCAGTAGATTCCTCGCCGTGCACAAGAACTCAGCCTTTCGCCGACCTCAACTTGGCGAATTTTGCGTCGGAATTGAGGCCTACACCTATACAAGATCCAACTGACTCAGAAGCTCGAAGTTCATGACCATAGACAACGCTGTTTGTTCTCTAACTGGACTTCGAATCGTTTGGAAGAGGACCCCAATTTTGGCCGAAATACATCTTTAGCGACGAGGCGCATTTTTGGATGAATGGCTGAGTTAACAAGCAGAATTGCCGTATATGGGACGACACCAACCCACGCGAGGTTCACCAGGTGATAATGGATCCTCAAAAAGTTATCGTTTGGTGTGGATTTTAGGCCGGCGGTGTCATTGGTCCGTATTTTTTCGAAAACGATGCTATTGAGACGGTCTCCGTCAACGGTGAGCACTACAGAACGATGATAACCAGTACCAGATGAAAACCAGTCTAATTTGAACCATATGGAAATAGATGACATGTGGTTCCAGCAGGATGGCGCTACGTGCCACACAGCGCACGCCACGATTGACATTCTCCATTAGCTATTTAAGGGTAAGCTTAACTCGCAGTGGTGATGTGAATTGACCACCAAGGTCATGCTAGCATTTGACCACGCTAGACTTTTTCTTGTGGGGTTTCTTGAAGCCGCAGGTCTATGCAAACAAACCACAATCGACCGATGCCCTATAGGTGAACATAACACAGGCCATTGCTCAAATACAGCCGGATCTATGCAGAAGAGTCATTGAAAATTGGACCACTTGGATCCGTGCCACTGTTAGAAGCCAAGGCGAGCATTTGAACGATGTCATATTCCACACCGTGACCATGGGTGCTGCAAAGCACCCGAAACGTCTGGAATTAAAAAGTCACAATTAAACGCGATAAAATCCGTAAAAGTTAGTTTTATTTAATGAAAAATACTTTTCAACCTAATTACCGTTGTTTCTAACGAATAAAAATAAAATATAATAAATTTATTTCTCAATAAGTTTTTAATAGTTTAATTGCAATTCCTTCTATATTTCTTCTTTTGTCGATTATCGAATTACTCATGGGTTAAGATTTTCAACCCATCAATCACAAATCAGTCAATTACAATGTCATCAATGACAATGCCGTGTAGTGGCGGTTTAATATCCACTACCCCATATTGTCCCGTGGGTGTCGTAAGAGGCGTACAGAGTTAAATTGAAACAGATGATTCGCGGCAGCATCTTCCTGATAACAACCCAAAATAATAAAAAAACTGCGGTTGACAACCCGCTCGCCA
Source organism: Parnassius mnemosyne (assembly GCA_963668995.1). Lineage (NCBI taxonomy): Eukaryota > Metazoa > Arthropoda > Insecta > Lepidoptera > Papilionidae > Parnassius > Parnassius mnemosyne. Next base: position 17,771,076 of record CAVLGL010000086.1, on the reverse strand, counting down.
AGCGTGTCAACTATGGCAAAATCCCCATGTGAGGCAATATATCTCCCCATAGAGCGCCTATGTTCGGCAGTGTACGTTTATAGGCTGTAATGGATGGATGTTTGGAATGACAGAAATGCATATATGAGAAAAAATAATATTTCTATATATTATTTTTTAGAACTGTCTACCATTTTTTGCTGGGGGAAATCTGCACACACAAAAAACAATTGTTTGTGTTACTACAAAACTTACACATAACAATTAACTAACTAAAAAAAAAAAACAGTAAACTAACAATTTCACACACATATAGATACATTATAACAGTATCGCTCAGTGACAGCGACAACCTTGGATACAAGCTCTGATTAGTCGCACGACCGATCTGCATATTGTGTGAGGGCGCCCGACCTGTGTTGGTAAACAAATTCGAAACAACACGACCGTCATTATTGTAATTTTTAAGTTTAAAAAGAAGTAAATAGCAATAATTTTATTAAAATTACTTATACATTTATGAAAGATAACGCCATCTTTTAGTAAATTTGACGTGGCAGATCTCTTCTTGCAGCAAATAACTCAACAATTTGGCATTTTTGTAAGACGTGAATTCAGCCGCTCAACTAGATTTAGTCTACTGCGTAGTGCGGCTGCAACTATTTTTAATGTACGCATAGGATCGCGTGCACTTATACTTTGACAGAGGGGAAAGACTGCTTATGGCTGCTCCCCTCCGATCCGCCGCGCCGGTGGCCCGTGTTGCTCTATTGGCTGATTAATTAAAACAAATTAACTAGGTATAAAATAATTTTTGTTATTTTAACTATTGTTGTTGTCATTGTGCCGCCGCTGTACATCCTTAGACTTATTACGTGCGTATGGATGCATAGTTATATATCTCACTATCACGTCTGTCCATCTCACACCATTGGATCGTGATAGCTAATAAACTTTCAACTAGTCTCATAACTATATTGAGCTCCTGATTCTTAAAAATCTTATATTTCCAGCAACCAAAGAACTCCAGAGGATGTCAGGAAAGTTATAAAAATCGCCAAGTTGCATGAATCAGAACTAACTGACATTACACAAGTTTTGATGTTCCCACATGATGGTGGTAGAAATGATAATTTGAGATTAATGCAGCTGGACGAAAATTTACTTAAGGAAATTGAAGCTGGAAACAGATTGGTATTTAAAGGTAACCGTACCGTATACTATTTCATTGGTGCCGGCAGGGATTACTTGCGTAAGTACTGTGAAATTTACAGCGAATGCTTAGCCCCTAGTTACCACTGCTCTCTAGCCGTGGGCGTCAAAAGATTCGTGAAAGGCATCACTAAAATTGTTAATTGCAATTTCAAGACATGTGAAGTCCACCACTATTCAGATAACACCACAACGCCGCAATGAAGCAGTGCAGTGAACATTTCTTTGTCCTTTAGGACCCGTTCTCAAATAAGAGAAGACCTGTGCCAACAGCAGGACGTTGTTTCTGGCTGCATGTACACGAGTATATGCTGCGAAAAATGTATATATGTAGTTTTAAATTTGTACTTTGTATATACATGTGTACACCTGCGGTCTTATTTTTATCCCCTTATTAACTTTTTGGCTTCTCAAAAAGCGAAAGGGGTTTGTTTTAATTGCAACTCTTGCAATTCCAAAACAGTTTCCCGAAATTTGTTTGGACACTTTGTTATCTTTTTATTTAACAATACTCACGCTTAGATGTTTCTATATTAATTACTTATTTTCTTCTAGATTTCATTTAGAGAATTGCAAAACATAAATATTTGTTTTAAATCGTAGTAGTTCAAGGGCTTTCTGTAAATTTCAAAGTACGCGAGCAACCTGACTTCGATCCCAGTCGACGCCAATTCAGTTGTTAATTGAAGTTTTCATTTATCACGTGATGGTTTAAGAAATGATTGTAAGAAAACCTAGGTATCTAAAGTCCAAAATATAAATGAAAATGTTTCAAGAACATTTTGTAAAATCCGGCCGACATGTACTCGAAGCAGCGCGGCGGACTAATTACTCCATAATACTCTCGGAAATGGGGGGAGGCTGTTCATAACAGTGGAATATATATAGGCTGTAATTACGACTATGTTTCTTTGTTAATAGGAGACCCAGACGAAAATGTTGTTATGTGCACGGAAAATAAAACATACGATGTTAAGGAAGCCGAAACTTCCAACAGTCTTTTGTTAGTTCCTGATTTGCTGTACGCGGCATCGACAGGTGGAGACGAAGTATTAAGTAATAATTCAATGGAAGGTGATTCAGACACATCATTCGATAAGTCAAATAACAGTCTAAATAAATCAAATGATTCAGATGACGGAACGAGAGAGCCCAGAAAGATAGAATTCAAAGATGTTGTTAATTCGTTTTTCACTTATTATGAATTAAAACCATGTAAACCTCGTTTATCGAAATTACGGAAACTTCTAGAAGCTACCTTATATCAAGGTCCAGAGCTGGAATATGCGGTTGACAAATCTAAGCTTCTTGATTATGATGCAATTTTTGAACAGGTACAGGCATCTCGAGCAGAAATAGACATGGAACTTGAAAAAATACAGGCGGTGAAAATTAATGAGCATTATCGATTGCTTGATTTTGATTACGAATTTAGAGTTCTTTCGTACATGTTAGATCTGATAGAAGAGAATTCATGGCCTTTGAATAGGATATCGAAACAAATAACCTTTGATAGTTTAAAAGATCTTGTACCTGTAGCTGTGTTAGAAGCCTTATTTAAATTTTACACCATTGAAACATATAAAGAAGAAAATGTACAGTATTATCAGTACAAACAAGATAAAGTATGTAGATTTTTAGCGAGAGTATTGTTGAAGAGTGCTGGAAAATTTAACTATGCAGAGTTTTTGCAGGCGTGGCGAGATTCAGTGCCAGAAGGAATGACCACTGACGTAAGTTTTTTAGGCGTAGTTCTTATAACATTATTTTAATAGCTAGACATCTTGAAAAATATTGCCATAGTAACCTCGCTGAGCAGACAGAAAGTGTTAATCTGTTTCCAATCAGCAGGCTATAATGAGGATTATCAGGTTTAGGATTTACTTCAGAATGCCATTTCTCAGTTGCCAAAATGTCGTTCAATAGTACATAGGCTGCACACAGTGCAAGTAAGGTTGGCGTTTGGAGAACGTCAACCTTCAAGTCTTCATATTCAGTAAGAAACATCAATTACATACAAGATGTCTTGAGGCTGATTTCAACAACTAAAATTTCAAGACAATAATAAGAAACTCAGCATGTAGTTTGTATAATATATATTTCGACTTACGTATATTATAATTGAAAATACACACACAATACACAAGTCTTGTATAATAAGACAATTATTGTGATGCAATCAGCCGGCATAATTTTTGTGGCTTTTTGCGAAGTTTTATTTTAACCAAATTGGTAATACTAGTATTTGTCGGTATCAAATATGAATTTGTCCATAGCCACTTACATACATTCTTGTTGTGCGATTCAAAAATGTGTTAAATTATTTTATTGCAGGAATCTTTATTATCTGGGATAGCTATCGTGGATAAAAGTAGCACGCCCCAAGTTGTGTGGGGCTTTTCCGAGAGCGATCTTCCGGACGATATAAACGAAAGATTCAAAATCTTGTTTCGGACCAAAGCGAAATGGACTGTAGACGAAATATCACCTTACATAGAGTAAGAATGCCTTTGATGTAACTAAGAAAACTATTTGCTAATGTACAACGTTTATCTTAATTATCTAATCTTTTCAGATCTTATGCAACCGAGAAACTAAACGTGAATGCATTACTAACAAAATATGCTCGAGCGTCGACCCAAAACGGTGTCAGAGTTTTTTCTGCAAAGCATATGAAATAAATTCTCCGCTTAAACTTAATTTTAGCATTTTTTTTTTCACATGTGCCGAATATAATGAACCGAAATATATTTATTTCTTCGATATAAGGGATTAAAATTTCGTCGTCAAACATTCTTTTGTTTTTCCAAATCAACTACCGATACGATATGAAGTTACTTTTACAGGACAAGAAATAACGTTAGAAACTCCGCAGACATCCTCTTTTTTGTAATTTTTAAGATGAATACTACATAGCATAGTTTATATAAAATGAAAAATAATAGACCCATCGGTAACACTAAAAAGCAAAATTTAAAAAACAAAGCAAAAATGGACTTCTGAGAAAGAAGAAGAATAAAATAATTTTCACATAACGACTTCTCCCCGTCGTGTCGTGTCGGATTGCCGTCTCGTCGGAATGTGCTCAGAGTACCAATATACAGGAAGGATTATGGACGTGAGGGAGTAGAGACCCGTGCTTATGCGCACATTCGTGCACTATTCTGTCCTGCGTAGATGGCTATGGCTAGTCTTCGTTGAGACTGGCCGCTGTTGCCGAAATTCTATCTCGAGAGCATTTACAATTAGCAAAAATATCCCGTAAGGCACACAATGAAAAACACTGTCGAATTGTGAACCTCCTGAGTTTTTATGTCGACCAAATATATCAGTGCATAGTAAACCTGAGCAGACCAACTCCAATAAGCATCCGTAAGTATGACGCATGAGACTGCCATATAGGGTGGGCCATGAATTTGTTAACATTAAAAAATATAAAGAAAAACAGTATAAGTTACATAAACAAAAAAAAAACGAAAAATTGTTCAAATAAAATTGCTTTACGTAAAAGAAATCAATGAAAATGAATCCTTTGCGACTAAATTTCCGAGCAATGAGGTAGCCCTTTTATTGCTCCCCGAACCTTGCTGGGTGACCCGCGTGGGGAAATTAAATTATGATGTAAACTAATTCGTGGCCCACCGTGCAAGACGTGGGCCTTTTAGTGTAGGATGGATTAGCAGTTTTCATCACACTGACAAGTAGATTAGCAATTCACCTTTGACGCTAGTTTCTGTTGCTTCTATTCGTCAAAGAGTTCCAGTAGTAGTCACCTAAGTACACCTTCAAGTCACTCCATCAAGTCCGGAGGTAAGGTCTATTCATAATTAACAAGAAGAGCCCAAACTTGGGACACCTAGTTCTACTCTTCGAGAAGTTCCAGTAGCATTCACCGAAGTACACCTTCAGGTCATTCTATCAAGTCCGGAAGTAAGGTCTCATCACTAAAAAAACTAGGCTACACTCGGCACACCTAGTTCTACTTTTCGAGGAGTTCCAGTAGCATTCACCTTCACATTACTCCATATAGTTCAAGACGTATCATCATCATCATCATCATTATTATAGCCCTTCACAAGTCCACTGCTGAATACAGGCCTCCCACCAAGGAATGCCAAAAAGCACGGTCACGAACCACCTGCATTCATTGACTTCCTGCATGTCTTACCAGGTCGTCACTCCATCTAGTGGAGGGACGCCCTACACTTCGTCTGCCGGTATGGGATATTTTGTATTTCTACAGCGATCGATATTTTTGCTGCCTATTACCGCTGCTGTAAGCAAACGATACAGAAATCCACGCACGGCGGCGGCCGAGCGCGTAGTAAGGCAGAGCAAAGTGTATTTAGTAAAATAAATTAATACAAGGCTGCTAAAACACCGAAAATTACGAGATTTCGCAGCTGAAAAAATTAATTATAACAAAACAAAATTAAACTTTCATTTACATTCCATGGCTTCCCACATGATAGATGAAGAGATTTAAAAATAGATTGAGTTAAACAATTGATATTTTCAAAAGTTATCGTTTTTACCACTCCATGCGGACTTGATAAATCTACACCATAACTCACTAAATCACTTTTTTATGTAAAAATAGCAATTAATAGATTTAAAAAATATTACAACTTCAAAAATCGTTTATCTTTCTGAGAATGTGCTTTTTATATAATTTATATGTTCAATATGATTGTTAGATAAGATTTTATTCGACAAAACGTTTGAATCTTGATTTTTAGGCGCTAGTAGAACATACCTACGCGCTTTGCGCTTAAGGCATGCAATATTATAACTGTGTTAATATTTTGACCCATCTAATATTCATGTAATATTGACACTTGTCGCAAGCCAATATAGGCGCCCTTTGATTCGCACCAAAATACCGACACCGAACAAAGGAGCGTCAAAACTTGCACTTGCGACGAGCTCACCCGTTACTTACAGGCACATTTCAAGAGTCTGCAAGCGTCTTTAGATGGGAAAAATAAATTTTACTTCTCTCTAAATAGCCGTCACGCGTCAGTCGGCATGATTGCAACTAATATCAAAAGTTTCAATTTGTTTTCTCACACATAACCCTACAGTAGGAACGGGCTAACCACGCGGACGTAAGGTGCATTTTAATTTAATACGTGCAGAAACAATCGGTAGGCTATTTTAACGAAGGTCGCATCCGAAGCGTGCAAAGTATTATGAACATTAGCAACGTTGTAAACTAGGTTTAAACTCGCATATCTGATGGCAAGTGACTAACTTGCCATCAGGTAGCCATCATACTTCTTATAATTATATGCTACCCTTTACTATTATATTAGTCGCATGCTATATAAAAAATGCACATTGATGTGGTCTTGGGTCGATCGACGTTTACTTGATTTTTCTAGAATTTAATTATCTCAGTGAATTTTATCAGATACGGGATTTTTGAGGTAGATTTTTATTCCCCTTATCACAGATTAGATAATAGTTAGTACGTAACCCTTGTGTCTTTTCTTTTCATTTGGAGATAAATATTTTCAAATCATATTAAAACTAAAAATATTTTATGCGTACTTATTTTGGGTCTGGTGATACCAGATTAACTGAAATTGGTTGACCATATAGCTCGAAGAACCGACAACCGATAGGGAAGAAAGATTCTCGAGTGACCGTCTCGTATCTATAAGCTGAGTACCTAGTGGGTAGCCTTCCAAGAGCGAGTGATGATGTGGTAAGAGGTGCAAGAAATTGATCGATACAGGTCACTCAGGACCGTGCTTTGTGGCGTTTCTAGGCGGTCTATGGGGTGAGGCCATTGTTCAACAATAGACTTGTGACGTGCTGTAATGATGATGACGATGATGATATTATGGGTTATTTGTAAATTAAAAAAAAAAACAATGACATAATACGTAAAATTATATATTTTATATTTTTTCTGTTACAAAAATAATTTATTTTATAAAATTTATATCTACACAATTACCTAACTAACACAGCCTTCGTATGTTCTAATACGTTATCGTAATGTTGTCAAAATTGTATTTTAATTTGTGACATTAGATATGTCTCAATTTTGATCTGAATTTTGTAATTTCAACTTTCGAAGTTTATAGATGGGATAAGTGTTCTTAAATTAAAACTGTTTCTTAAAATAAAATAATTCCTAATACTAACATTACATTGGAATGAATTTTATATAATATATTTATGTACAAAATTAATATTAAAATATATATTCCTTGTTAATTTAAACCTGTTGTCTTTGGTTATAGTCTATGAGTTTTGTATGTTTGTTCTTAATGTGTTCAATTCTTCCCACATTTCGTTCGGTAAGTCCTCTCCAACTTCTTCCTTGAAGTATTTTTCAATTGCATCGGCCTAGAGAAACAAACATTGTTAAGTCTGCTAGTTTTTAATTATTTTAAGTATAACTTTATAAATGGACGTGGTTATGCAAAAAGAATCCAACCCGCAAAAAAAGATGATAATTTGAAATTATGATATTGGAAGTGACACTTCTTATTTGTGTTACTTTCGCTAAAATTGTTGCATCACATATTGTAGACCACAAACATTATTTTTAACCTCAACATTTGGATTCACACAGAAATTCGGATTGGATGCTTTTTTGCGTAACTACGTCCAAATAATGTTTTAATTACTTATTTTTATCATTAAAACCCTCCTAATTACATCTTTACAATAAAATTCAGTAAGTATATAATTGGGAAAGATTCTGAATGTAATGCTACTACAAAAAAAAAAATTGACTGATAAACTCACCTCTTGCAACCAGAAGTCTTTAGGGATGCTGAACAGCTCTTTCATGTTGATATCGCCAAGGTTGTCGATGTTAAGTTCGCCGGGCTTAGGCACGAAGCCCAAGGGAGTCTCCATATGGCATGGTTCATCGTCGCAACGTCGGAGCACCCACTCTAGCACACGACAGTTCTCGCCGAATCCGGGCCATAAGAATTTACCCTGGAAATTATAATTTTTTATAGAATATGGGTGGCAAACGAGCACACAGTGCACCTGATGGTAAGTGGTTGCTGTGACCCATAGACATATACATCTATCCCCAATAAAGAATCAATAGCAGATGCGTTGTCACGCGTGAGGACTAAGATGGAATGATAAATATAGAGGCCTGTGGCCTATAGACATCTATATTTATCCTCGATTAAGAATAAAAATGCAGATGCGTTTTCACCCCTGAGGACTAAAAAGGAATGCTTCGTTTCCAGTAGAAAACGTCTGCGGTTATTTACACTCACCATACGAAACAGCTGCATTAAGCTGCTATTTTACGCAATGTATATAACATTGCGTTACTTAGTGAGTTCCTTTAAATTTTTCATACATAATTGAAATCTGATTTAAAATTGCATCATTTGAAGACTTACTAAGCTTAATTAAATTAGCATGAATGAATTACCTGAGAGTCTTTGCGGAACCAGTTGACGTGGAATATCTTGGGCATTTTGCGACCAGGCTGCGGCATAGACAACCAGTGCTTCAAGTAATCACCGAAGTTGTAACCGAAGAATGGCCGCATCGCGAACGGATCGTGCATCACCACTTTACCCTGTAGGTACATTAAAGTTTAACTTAACGCGAGTTGATTACCACTGAATTTTATAATTGTATAACTGAAAAATTACAAGCCTTGTTATGGCGGCGTAAGATAGTCCAATATCCCATTCAGTCCTGTGGGTGTCGCAACAAGCGATTATAGGAAATACGTGGTATACAAGTATTATACGTGGTAGAGCTACGCTGCAGCTATATTATGGTTGAAGCATGAATGCATCGCCTCGACCGAAGAAGAACCACGCTCTCACAGAATACCAATTATTCGAGGATAGTCTATGGGCCACAGCAACCACTTATCATCAGGTGGGCTGTGTGCTTGATTGTCATCCTTATTTTATAAAAAAAAAGCTGCCGTGTTTCGTATATTATTCGCATATTATACGTGGTAGAGTCTCGCTGCAGTTGTATTACGATTGAACCATCAATGGATCAGCTCGACCGGGGAAGGACCACGCTCTCACAGACTACCAGCGTCAAATAAAATACTGCTGTGTTTCGTATAGTGAGTGTACAGGACCGAAGATCCTTTTTACTGGAAACGAGGCATTCCATTTTAGAACTCAGGCGTGACAACGGATATGCATTTTGATTCATTATGGGGTAGATAGATCTAGATATCTACGGGCCATAGCGTCCAGTTACCACCAAGTGGACTGTGTTCTTACTTGTCACCCTTTTTCTTTAAAAAAATGCAACGCTTCCAAGAGCCAAAAGCCCAGACCGGGGACGACAAACAGCGTCCAAAGGTTCGAGACGTCTGGTACTGCGGTCAACAATAAATCCGCCAAGAGTTCCCTATGGCAAATCCTCCAGCAGTAGATTATTACGGGCTAATGGTTTCAACTACAATCTCATTTTATTGAAATTGATTTGATATTTGAATTGAATCGTTAATGCTAATAAAAACTATTAATGTTAGACAGCTATCAAGGTTACGCAGCCCACCACAACACTTCTCCGCTATTTCGCACAAAAAAAAGATGATGAGCCTATTAAAAGAAGCCTGCGGGAAAGTTGCAAAAGAGACGAAGGTCGGCGAAAAAACGAAAAATCTTATTTTCTAAAACATTGGACAGAGATATCAAAATTGATACTATCATTGATAATGTTATAATTATACATGTAGGTGAAGATGATGACGAAGACAGAACCTCCTCAAGCGAATCGGAATCGAATTAAATTTGTTTGTTTGCCAGTCGTAACTCTTTTTCAAGATATTGTTTTTTTTAGTAGATATTTCTTTATTACTTTAGTTACATTCAGAAATTAGAAATTTTTTACGTGGTAGAGCCATGCTGCAACTATATTAGTAGTATAGTTGTAGTACGAATGGGTTGGCTCGACCGGGGAAGGACCACGCTCTCACAGAAAACCAGCGTAAAATAGCAGCTTAACGCTGCTGTGTTTCGTATGGTGAGTGTAGAGAACCGGAGACCCTTTTTACTGGAAACGAGGCATTCCATCTTAGTCCTCACGGGTGACAACGCATCTGCATCTTGAGTCTTTATTGAGGATAGATGTAAATGTCTATGGGCTACAGCAACCACTTACCATCAGGTGGAATGTGTGCTCGTTTGTCACCCTATCGTATAAAAAAAATTCAGACAAACAAGTAGGTATAATGAAACTTAGGTAAATTTTTTATTGAGTCAATTAAAAAGTAAATAATAGTGTTAATTATTTCCCATTACTAGTCTGACAGGCGTCAGGATTGCATACTTTCGTTGACTGTTTTATAGTTTTCTATTAGCGTTAACGATTGTAGAAAATCATTATTTTTGTTCAGAAAATAAATAGGATTAAATGTAAATTTGAGGAAAATGGGACTTTTAATTTTTACCACATAACCATTTAAAATCATATCTAGAACTGGAGAGGCCAGTCGTCAGACATACAGTTTACTTGATGATAAGTGGCTATTGCAGTCCATAAACTTCTGCAGTCAATTTTAAACAAAGATGACTACACGTGTGTTGTCACCTCTGAGACTAAGATAGAATACTATGACTGGAACATAGTAGTGCATGCAGTGTTATTCAGCGGTAGAAATAGGTAAGAGTCCAAGTTCCGAGGCAGTAAAGGAGTTTTCCCACAGTGGACCTTTTTTTATGGAATAAGGATGCAATATACGCAACAACAAACGAGCACACAGTCCATCTGATGGTAAGTAGATACTGTGGTCCAAAGACATCTACATTTATCCTCAATTAAGAATCAAAATGCAGATGCATTGTCACCTCTGAAGATTAAGATTGAATGCTTCGTTTCCAGTAAAAAAGGTCTTCGGTTTTATACACTCACTATACGAAATACAGCAGCATCAAGCTGCTATTTTACGCTGTTATTTTGTGAGAGCTTGGTGCTTCACCATTGGTGCGGAACTATTTCCGCTACAACCAAAATATAGCTACAGTGTGATTGTAGGTATCTATGTAAATAAAGCACTAATGTAGTTTACATCCAATATGTATACACGTGTTGTATGAGTATTCCGAGTATGTTTGATAAGAATAATAGTTACGCTGTGCTCTGCAGCGGCCGTGGCCTCGGAGCGCATGGCGGCGCCCAGGAACACTCCGTGCTGCCAGGCGCGCGCCTCCAGCAGCAGCGGCACGCCGGCCGGCCGCCGCCCGCCCAGCAGCAGCGCCGAGATCGGCACGCCCGCGCCGCTCTCCCACTCGCTGTCGATTATCGGACAATTCTCCGCCGGCGTGCAGAATCTACCGCGCACGAACACAAAACCTCATTAGCTTCACCTGTATGTACCTTTACTATCATCAATCATTATAGCCTATCGCACGTCTCCAACCCATTCATTTGCATCCATCGTTCTGCATCTCTTAATAGATCATCACTAGGGATGGATATTTATTATTTTGTGTATAATACAAATGCCTTTTTACTGCTTTTATAAATAACTAGCTGTATCCTGCGACTTTGCCCGCGTGTAATTTGTTTTTTTTTATGCGGAACCCTAAATATTTTTCTAAAAGAAAAGTAGGCTAAGTTACTCCTTATAACATTAGCTATCTGCCAATGAAAGTCCCGTCGCAACCAATCTAGCTGTTTCGGAGATTAGCCAGAACAAACAGACAGACAAACAAAAATTTTAAAAATTGTATTTTTGTTATAAGTATATATTTGTTATATATATACTTTCATATGAATTTAGTAAAAAGTTATTTTGACATTACAAACAGACACTTCAATTTTATTTATTTGTACAGATCAAAAATATTGTTTTTTCTCGCATGCGAAAAAACGTATTATTTTTGGAGCAGCCGAGTGGTACTATAAATTGCCAAGAAATATAAGAAAATCAAATCTTTTAAAAAAGTACAACTCAAACATCATTTATTTATTTACACATACACTCACTTAACAACTATCCCTCAGGCTAAACAAACCCACTACGATCTAAGATTTTTTTTTAATACGTCTTTGACTACAATAGTGTTGTTAATCTACTAGTATCATATTATAATGAACACATTTCACACACTTTGTAACATGTTAACTTGTATTCCATTCCGAGTATCGAACAAATAATTTAAGTTATTACCGTCAATACATTTGATAAAAATAATTATTTAATTATTTAGCTTGTGGAATATTTCCCAATAAATTTTTATTTTTTTAAAACTATTATCATGTAAGTAAATGTAGTATATACTTATGAGAATAAAGATATCTCAAAACACAAAATGATTATAAAAACCAAGCGAGTCTTACCGTGAATTAGGATGGGCAGCAAAGGTCTTCTTGCTAGGGTCCCAAGGCTGACCCTTCCAGTCTATTAAACTCTCGGGAGCTTTCCCCATGCCCTCCCACCACACACCGCCATCGCTCGTTTCTGCCACGTTAGTGAACACTGTGTCGCGGAAGATAGAAGCCATCGCTATCGGGTTTGTTTCAATAGAGGTTCCTGTAGAAGATATTTTGTTTTTTAGGACTTTTAAGTCCGTTTTAGCTGGAACTATAAAGTAAGTAGGAAGCAACGACGTGCTGCGAGATTCCGTTAAAGTTATTCAATCAATCCGTTGTCGTGTTCTTGTGAAGTTGACCAGTGTTACATTGTGATAAACGGTGTTGCTGTTGGTTTGCATACTTAATTTATTTTAGAATTAATACGGTGTATATGTATAACGCTCATCACGTTACACTACAAGTGTGATTGTGACCGGTACATATTACGGTATGGTTAAATTTTAAATGGATTACGTTGAATGTGTAGGGTGTTACGCTGAATTTGTAGTAAGTTACGCTGTTTTATAGCTGTTGCCGCTCTTACTATCGCAGTATTATTGAGTTGTTATCAAGAAGATGTTAGATGCTGCTGCTCATCTCTTGTTTTTCTCTGTCGTCTCTTATGACACAGGATGATATGGGATTGCTGATTCTCTTACATCCCTATTACATGGCATGTTGCTATAATAAGTAAAAATAGCTAACTTAGTTTTCTTCATTTTAATATAGTTTTGTATGGTTTATTGCCATATAATCTTCATTCAGTTTTTATTATTTTATTTTGCTTATTTCATTTTAAAACATCTCATATCGTTTAGATTAAAAAGTTATGGAATATAACCTTATTTGTACTGAAATATTTTGTCAATCTTCTGGGATTGCGATGCCAATCCGCCTCACATACGCGACTATTAAGACGGATTCGAACGGACGGAGACGGAAAAACATGTCCAGCAGCGCAATTTTATGGGCTGACGAAGAAGTTTTAATAAAAAGTTTTTAAGACTCAGTACTCACCGGGAGCAACTCCAAAGAACCCGTTCTCTGGGTTAATAGCTCTGAGGACACCGTTCTTGTCAAACTTCATCCATGCAATGTCGTCTCCAACACACTCTATTTTGTAGCCTGGTAATGTGGGCGTCATCATGGCCAGGTTGGTCTTTCCACAAGCCGAAGGGAAAGCGGCCGCAATATAGCGCTTACGTCCTTTTGGATCTGTGATACCCAAGATCTATGGACAAAAAGAAACCTTATATTCGGGATTATACCATAGGAATTTACCTATTATATTTTCTTCTAACCAGTCCGTAAATAGTTTACGGCTGGAGGTATGAGACAAAAATTGAAGACTTCTAGTGCTGCGATTGCCTAACCTATAGGAAACGTGGCGAAGCCAAACCATCCCCAACGGAAGAGGCTTATGTCCAGATGTGAACTTTTACGCGCTGATAATGTAGAAAAAAAACATAGAACTTTCAATTGTTGTATACTTACCATATCTTATCATATCTACCGTGTAATGTCGGTGTAAGAATATCCACTACCCCATATTATCCCGTGGGTGTCCTAAGAAGAAACAAATAAGGAGATGGGCAGCAGTGTCTTCCTGAAAACGGCTAAAAATAAAAAAAATGCGGTTGCTAATCCACTTGGCAAGCGTTGCAACTACTATTACTATTACTACCCCCCCCCCCCCCCCCTCTATTCAGCAGTAGACTTTAATAGACTGTAATCGTCAATTCACCTGCCAAGCGTGACGATTCCTGTCTACAATGGGAGGGGCCCATGTCCAGTATATCCATATATATGGACTCTTACGAGGTAATTAATGAATAAAGAATATACTTACCAGCATATGCTCCGCGAGCCAACCTTCTTTACGGGCCAGCACTGAACCTAGACGCAGCGCGAAACATTTTTTCCCCAGTAAGCTGTTGCCACCGTAACCGCTTCCTAAAATTGCATTTTATTACGTCTTATTAAATGTACAATTCCTTTTCTGCAATATAAATATGTATATCTTGGGCACAATTTGGGTTCAACATATTTAGATCACCTAGTGGCGGAGTAAGAGAGTCCACTACCCTAAATCATCTCGTGGGTGTCGTAACAGGCGACAGAGTGCAACTGAAACAGAGATTGGCAGCAGCCTCTTCCTGATAACATCAGTTTATGTTTATTTTAACCAATGAATAATTTATAATTGATGATTTAAAAAACTTTTAATTACTAGTGTTATCTCCTATGAAGCAATCTATGAGGAAGGCCTAGTACTCCTATCAGCGGTGGACTTTGATAGGCTGCAATGTATGACAAATGAAGGTTACTAATATTTGTTTATTTATGTTACGCAATATCTTCGCCAGTTGTGAATTGTTTTTTATGATTTTTTTTTATTATACGCTTTATATATATATATATATATATATATATATATATATATATATATATATATATCTCAATGGATTAAATATATTCTAAATTTAAAAAAAAATCCAAAGTAAGTGTAGAAAAATAGACGAAGATGCAGAAGCTATTTTGTGAACATTGTTTTATGGTTTTTAGTTTCTTTTTCGTCGGTCGGTACGTAGTCGAATTTTACGGAAAGTTTAAAAAAATCGAATGATAATTCGCATATTATGATTTCCATACCGTACAGAATGTTACGCTATAATATGACCCACGACACATTTAAATAAGAAAGTTTATTAAAAAAAAATTGAATGTTAATAAGCATGTAATTCATTCATCTTCCATACTGTACAGAACGTTAGGCTATATGGCTCACGTCTAATTTTCAAAAAAAGTTTAATTTAAAAAAATCGAATGATAATTCGCATATTATGATTTATTGATCTTCTATACAGTACAGAACGTTAGGCTATATGTCCCACGTCTCATTTTCAATAAAAGTTTAATTGTAAAAAATCGAACACTGTACAGAATGTTAGGCTATACGTCCTACGTCTAACTCTCAAAAAAAGTTTAATATATATATAAAAAAAAAAGAATGTTAAATCGCATATTATGATTCATTCATCTTCCATACTGTACAGAACGTTACACTATGTCTCACGTCTCATTGTCAAATAAAGTTTAATTAAAAAAAAAATCGGACATTTATTCGTACTTATATGATTCACCCATCTTCCATAATGTACAAAACTGTTACGAAAACATTTTTAAATTGACCGACATGGATTTCGTTTTTAACCCCCGACGAAAAAGACGGGTAATATACGTTTTATGTTTAACGTGTGTATCTGTGTGGCTGTCTGTGGCCTCGTAGCTCCCGAACGAATGAACCGATTTAAATTTAGTTTTTTTTTTGTTTGAAATGCGATTTGATCGAAAGTGTTCTTAGCTATGATTTAAGAAAATTTTTTCATCCGTTTGCTGACCATTGGCTTTTTTAAAATTTCTAATTTATTATAGTCTTGTTATAGTTTTATGTTATATAAAATGTACAACGTTTCTAAACGACAAAAATGTATATCGCGGGAGAAATAACTCACCATAACTGACGATCTCATTATCACTAGGCTTGTGTAAGATAATTGTTCTGGGAGGATCGCACGGCCAGCCTGGAATTCCTCCCGACTTGCCAACAGAATGTAAACAGCGGACAAACTGTTCGTCTTTGCGTAGCAGGTCCAAAACTGGTGTACCTGTGAAGTCGACAATGGGGCTTGCGTTGAGTGCATTGTTAACTGTTTTTATTTTCGAAGTTTGATAACAGTTGGATCTCATAATTATAGAATCAAATGTTGATTTGGTAAATTGAAATTCATTAAAATGAAGATATGAAAACTAATTACTGTCACGCGAATTAATTAACTTTCACTTTCCCTCCAAACTTCATAGTTATCGTTATAAAAATTATTCGAAGTTCTCATCACAAAATCTCCACGCAAAATCGACTTCTATGTCAAATTTTAACCAACCGTCAAAGTCCAAGTTTGAAGGATAAACATTCAGACAAACCCACTTTCATATTCATAACTAAGCTTAGTCATAGATTAAATAAAGTAGATATTAACTAAACTTATAAATGTTAATAAGCAATCGTTCTTACCCATTCTAGTCATGACGCGCATTGAGTACACCACGTAAGGAGAGTCTGTCACTTCGACTCCAATCTTGGATAATGGAGAGCCCACTGGTCCCATTGAGAATGGAATTACATACATAGTGCGACCTTAAAAAAATAAAATATTTTTAATACAATCAGCTTATGAAAATATTTATACATGTGAAAGGCTAAGAAAAATGCCTCGAAAAATTTGTAAATAAACCACAGACTAATCATTGCTATGTATTATATCACGTGCTATTGCAAACACCTATTAGCACTATGATGAAGAGTTCGGCAAAATTTGGCTGTTTGAATACTAGTAGTGTATAAAGAAGGCTTTGGTTTGAAATAAATAATTAACTAAACACATTGTCCAATTCTAGAGATTTATGTGTCAATCAATGTAAATTCTATCAATATATTATTGTGTTCATTAACTAGAAAAAGTTACGTTGTATATCATCATCATCATCTTCATCATCATCATTGCAGCCCTTCACAAGTCCACTGCAGTGCAGAACATAAGCCTCCCCCAAGGAATGCCACAAAGCACGGTCCTGAGCCACCTGCATCCATCGACTTCCTGCATGTATTACCAGGTCGTCACAGAAAAATATTTTCATCTCAGGTAGCGATAAACTCGTTTTTAGCACTACTTCTTTTTTCTCGACTTCAATAAAGAGGAGGTCTTCTATTCGACTATGTTTTTTTTTATGTGTTACCTTATAACTTTTTTCTAGGTGAACCGATTTTGATGATTCTTTTTTCATTTGAAAGCTGTTGCTTCTCATGTGGTTTCATATAAATTTTATCAAGGTATAACCACAAAACTTTTGTTTTTGAGTTATCGTTCATAATTTATATTAAAGTCGGTTGTAAAAAAATTTGAATTTTACCACTTGTCTATTGGTCTAGTTCACATGCATAGGTAAGTCAGAAAAGGAACACCCTCTTTCTGGGACAGTCAGGTAAAAGAAGAGCTATTGAGCTCTATTTGATTTTTAAAAGGATAACAAATGTAATTTATATTGTCTTAATACACAAAGCGTTATACGATGTTTATAAAAACACAAAAGCTACTGTTAAATTAATACATTCCGACGAGTGATTATATAAGGAGAAAATAACTAGGATTCTTTGCATTTGTAATTTAAAAGGCGACTTGCATTTCAGTTATGTATGCTTACTCTCTTAAAAGGTATAATATATATTAGTAGTTTGCAGTACATAACATGGAATAATATATTATGTACTACTATACTGCTACTATATATAATACCGGAATTATTAATGTAAACGATATTAATTGAGAACCTTTGTCACTTTTAAATATTTAGCACCTTACCTCGCATACAACCAGGGAATCTCTCAGAGATAGCCTTCTCGTAATCCATTGGCGTGATGTAATTTCCTAGAGCAGATTTCTGACCGGCTCTGGCTGCTGGTACCACATCGCGCTCTTTTTCGGAACAGATAAATGTTCGTGATTCCACACGAGCCACATCAGCTGGATCGGTGCGAGCTAACCAGCTGCAAATAAATGGTTGTGTAACGCGCTACGACCACAGAATAAATAATAGTACAACGTACTACGACTACAAATGACGAGGAAAACTCTTACGAAGAACATTCAATATAATATATTATATTGAATAATATATTATTATATATAGTGGCTCTTTTTTCTTTCCTTTGACTAAGTGTTTAAAGTGTTAAAGTTTAAAAAATGATGTGTATGTGCTTTCCTAGGCCTAGCTCGGACGCACAGCTCCGTGGCGCAATGGCTTAGCAATGAAGTGCTGTGCTAAGAGCAGCGGGTTCGAATCCCGCACGGAGCAACTCTTTGTATGGTCTACAAATAATTGTTCTGGGTGTGGATGTTTGTCCTTGTGAAATTTATGTATGTAAACTGCCCCCACGATACAGAAGAAAATCCTAGTAGGAGGTAACGTTTTTTTTTTAATAAAAAAGCCCGTAATGGTGTCCTTATTGTATAGAAAAGGTTAATTATTAGTTTATTAGTGGAAAATAATTCCTCTTGTAAAATATCTTTCACTCACACATTGATGTGTGCCCTTGAAGAAGATAAAAACACTCCATCGGTTTGTGGAATATATCTAGTTGTCTATTCACATTTTGCAGTCCCTTAAATTCTAATGACCAAGACTCAGGCGTTGTGGACTTTATCCAAAATGCGCTTCTGGTTAGTTAAAAAAAAAAACTGAAAAAACAACACTCACCAATTGTCGTACTTGGGCAGACGGCGAAGCGTGCCTTGCTGCTGCATGAGCTGTAGCAAGGCAGTCGCCTCCGCTTCGGATCCATCGCAGATATGCACGTGTTCCGGTTCGCATAGAGCCGCGCTTCGTTCTACGAACGCTCGAACCTATGAGGTAGAGGTATAATGGTAAGTTTCTTAGTGTTAAATGTTAGTTTCACCATTACAGTCCATTGCTGAACACCTGTGTCACTTACATTCATCGACTTCCCGCATGTCTTTCTAGGTTTACACGTGGTAGAGCCATGCAGCAGCTATATTAGTAGTATAGTTGTAGCATGAATGGGTGGGCTCGACCGGGGAAAGACCGTGCTCTCACAGAATACCAGCGTAAAATAGCAACTTAACGCTGCTTTGTTTCATATGGCGAGTGTAGAGAACCGGATACCCTTTTTACTGGAAATGAGGCATTCCATCTTAGTCCTCACGGGTGACAACGCATCTGCATTTTGATTTGTAATAGAGGATAGATGTAGATGTCTATGGGCCGCAGCAACCACTTAACATCAGGTGGATTGAGTGCTCGTTTGTCATCCTTATCCTATAAAAAAAAGGTCGACGCTACATACAGCTATATGGCCAGCCCATTGCTACTTCAGCTTGAATTTATTGAATAATAGAATTCGTAATGTTAATTTCATCAAATCTATTAAATTGGTACTAAAATACCCATTAAAGGCATTGATATACTAAAAAAATTGTATATCAATTATTAAAAGGCATTGATATATAATGTACTTACTAAACGGGTAGATTAGTTTAGCTGAAGTGCGATTGGCGATTATTTTAAGAGTTTGATCGAAACAACTATTTTCTTAATAATTCATAATTTATGTCAAAGGCCTCTCTAAATCAAAGTATATAACGGTGTATTATCACTTCACACAAATCGTGTGTTATCCAAGACGAGATCGAGATATAGCAACCAATTTTCTTTATCAACCATTTGAATCCATAATGCAATGTACTGCAAGTAGTAGATTGGATAGACTTTTAAGTACACTTTTCTCGATTTGTTCTCTTTCCACATTCCCATTCATCACGTTGGACAGGTGAGTTGATGAGTGCAATTAATCCATCAATTAAGCAATTTGTTTGCAAAACAATGAGAGTATTGTCTATTATAAAAAATAATTTAAATTTTTTAATAAATTTTTAGTCGCAAATAATTGCAAGTATTGAGCAATATTTTGACCTATTTAAAACAATGTTAATTATTACCAAACAACATTCAGTTCCGTTATTTCACGGTCGTGGCGTGGAACTAAATAGACGCACACTGTGGCCCGATCTACTGACTGCGATAAGGTGCAAGCCAGTTGTGTAATGTATCTATGAGGAGCAAATGCCTGAACTTTAGACGTTAGGTTACTAGTTGACCGGGTAAATGGTAAAAGACAACTGTTGCATCAATTTAACTAAAATAATTCCGTATGTCAATATAATTTAGATTGTTTGCCTTTAAAGTGATATTCGATATTTATTTTTGTTTTTACATTAGTTAAACTGATGCTAGTTGCAATAAAATATAATTATTTAATACTTATTTTCTTACGGTAACTGCACGTATTTTGCATATACCTACGCGACATTTTCGTCAATTTTGAACCGGTTTTAATGATTCTTTTTTCAACCGGCTTCTAAAAAGGAGGAGTGTTACCTCAGAACTTTTTTCTAGGTGAACCGATTTTTCTAGGTGAACCGATTTTGATGATTCTTCTCAAGTGGTTCGATATAAATTTGATCTAAGCAGTAATTTTTGAGTTCTCCCTAATAATGCGTATTTAATTGACTTAGACTACATTGATGATGTTCTTTCTCATTTTATTTATATTGAAGTCGTTTGTACAATTTTTTTTTATTTTACCGCTTGTATTAAATATGAATTTCAAGGATGTTGTTTTTAGATTATTGAAAATTCTTTGAGACTTTTTTTTACAGAAAACGCGGCATTCCATTTTAGTCCTCAGGGGTGACAACGCATCTGCATTTTGATTCTCAATCGAGAATAGATGTCTATGGGCTGCAACATCTAGGTAGACTGTGTGCTCGTTTTTCAACCTTAATTTACAAAAAAAAAATTCAATGTAACTATTAAAACGACATTCTAGACGTTACCTTGAGCTTGTGATATAACTCAGTCCACTCAAAATAATTAAATTTTTTAAATTTGTAATAGGTAACTAAAAACTAAAAAAAAATCACAATAATATTTTCTATACTCGGGGCTTAAATTCTTCTATAGGACATGTCTAGTGGTCGACTTCAGAAATCATTTCATTGTTAGTTTAATTTTTTAATAATTTCAGTGGCAGAATTGGTATTGTTGTTATTTCTGGGTTTTGTATTTCAGAATCAAATTTGAAGAAATTATTACAGTTGCACAATCACTCTTTAATATTGAATTACCATTTTTCGTAACTTTTTTCTGATGGTTACGGCAAATCCTACAGCCAAGGAAATGCTTATATCTATTCTACACAAATAAATAAAATTGAATGGTCGGTTTGTAATGTCAAAATAACAGTTTTTTATTAAATGCATATGAAAGTATATACGTACTTGTAACAAAAACACAATTTTAAAAATGTTTGTCTGTCTGTCTGCTTGTTCTGGCTAATCTCCGAAACGACTGGACCGATATTGACGGGACTTTTACTGGCAGATAGCTAATGTTATTAGGAGTAACTTATTTCATTTTAGAAAAATAATTAAGAATCCGCGCATAAAAATTAAAACTCATAAAATCCAATCATCATAAATTCCACGCGGGCGAAGTCGCGGGGACCAGCTAGTTAAACTAACAAAGGCTGAGGCTTATATATCTTTATATATAAAAATTATGTATCACAATGTTTGTCCGCGATGAACTCCTAAACTACTGAACTGATTTCAATGAAATGTTTCACAATGTGTGCAGTTTGGTCCAACTTGAGAGATAGGATAGTTTCTATGCCGATAAGGGACCCTCAATTTTTTTAATTGTGAATGTAATGATTTTTTTTAGGACACATGGTCGTCGGAAAGGAAGAACAACGTCTGCCTGGTCAGCTAGTATGTGTATATATATATATATATATATATATATATATATATATATATATATATATATATATATATTATAAATAGCTGGTTAGTTATACTATTGTTAAGGCACGGTATGATATTCAAAATGTTACTAGTTCATATAAAATATACCTTTGGAGTAAGTGCGGCCAGCTGAGGACTAGCCTTGATGGTACCCCGGAGTGCGGTCTGGTGGGCGGCACGGCTGCACCCTAGCGCCACTTGCGCGCACCTGTGAACAAAGACATTGTTGACAAACATAACTTAGAGAGTGACAAACGTCTGCGATCCCCATATGACGGTAAATGGCTATTACAATATGTGGATAACTGTAACAATCCAAACTGTAACTACTTCGAACAAAGAATGCAATGCTTGCATATACCCATGTGTAAAAGATTATTTTTCTTTAATTACATTGGCTCTCTAAATTGTTTGAAAAGAATCTAGAGGCGATTCCGCTGCTACTGGCTCTAAGTTGCTGAAATAGGTAATAGGTTTATAGGATCTTTCTACATAGACTCCAATAATAAAGCGCTCTACCGCCATGTAGGTTACAACTTTTTTACCTATTCCAAAGAGGGATTGTCATGTTCTCGAATAGTATGTATTTTACGTGATAGAGTCACGCTACAGCTATGCTAGCTAGTTAGATATAACCGTTAAAATAAATAAGTACTTACTGAGCAACTTTCGTAACGTAGACTTCAGGAATGGAGTTTAGGTGCAACATTTTTATTTTTAATATAAAATAGGTAAGTTAATATACTTAATTAAGTAAAGATTTAATAACTTAAAAGCGTAAAATTAATATATTAAAATTAAAGAAAAAACTAAATTTTATCGAAATTACTGAAGCTAAATAAGAACAATAGCCATCTATAATATTTAATTATAGTAAATCTATCACCCATTTAATAACTGAACGTTACTATAAGCGTTTTGAAATGGCAATGTTATTAGATTATTTGCACGCGCGTTATATATAACGGAGGAGTGCGCGATTAACGAACGCTGATTGGTCTAAAACGGAGGCGTGACAATTACGTGTCAAATTTGCGCGTTCTCTGTTTAAGGCGGCAATGTGTATGAAAATAATTAATAGAATAAATAGACAATGATCAATGTGTTATTTGTTGTATTTTTATAAAATAAGGTAGGTACATATTTTTAAATATATTAAAAGTAAGTTTGTTTTCCACGCTTTGGTTTGCTGATTGAACAAATTGAATCGGTGAAATTTTGTGCGTATATTTCATCACAACATTTACAAAGCTCGGTGTAGTATTGCATCATCTGATTGAATTCTATTCTGGCATACAAAGGTCCTTACGAGGCGTGTAGTCGTGTAGTTCTAGAACCTATGCGAAATTGATTACAGAAAATTGGTACTTATTTGTTTTCATCTTATGACTTATGACCTTTTATTAAGAATTGAATTGAATGTGTTTAAAAATAGTTGGCAACGCATGAAGTGTATAAAAGTTACGATTTATTAAACTAAACTAGTTTTTTATGCTCAATTTATTTTCATTAATTATATGCAGAAAACGTGTTTATATATGTACAAATAGATTTAACGTTTTCTGGGATTGATAGATATGTACACGCGGAGGTAATTAAAAGCGTATTAAAAAAGAATGAGGTCTCGGCTCGATATATCTTTGTCTTATTTTTCATCAACCCATAAACTCCTAGATATGGATTATATGTAGTAGAGCCATGCTGAAGACATATTAGTTGTATAAATAGGGCCGGCACGTCCGGGAGAGGAACGCTCTCACAGAATACCAGCAGTTTAATTCTACTGTCTGTGTCTTGTATGGTGAGTATCCAGAGACCCATTTTAGTGGAAACGAGCCAATCCATCGTAATCCTCAGGGTTGACAACGCATATGCATTTTGATACTTAGTCGAAGATGGAGTAGATTTCTATAAAAATTCTGCCGTTGGAAGGCTTTGCTTTCATCATCGCGCTTGGCCCGTGATGACAAGTCGCGGACAAGATTTCTATAAAAACTTTACTACACACGGTAGCTTAACTTTACATACCGATAGTCTCAACAGCAGTTTTTAAATTATTTAAGTATAAATTAATAAATCTAGAAAGGTTGTAATGGGAGATAATTAAGGTACTTACATTACATTACATACATTAATACAGTTTGGGGACTCCCATTCTCATTCATAAAACCCCAGGACAACAACAGCAACAACATTGATAACAGGAAAATTGCGCATCCCTACAAGATGTTTATTGTGGAGGAACGAAGTCTCAACAAAGTCTCTCAAAGGTCACGAACCCGGCAGATCTCACACCTTATCTGTCTCGAAATTAATTATTTAGATTCATACAAACATCCTTAATATGAGTACAAATATTTTTGTAAGCCTAAAACCATGGTTGATAAGAAAAATAAAAAGCTTGCATAAATATACACAAATTAATAAAATTGAGTCTCTGCCTGTTAACTAGCTACTTATTTATTTATCTACTATGCTGTAATAGAATTAGTAGCATGCGACGTGAATAACCATTTTTAAAAATTTTGCTTATCTGTATGTCTGACTGTCCGGGCTAAATGGAAATGCTGAATCGATTGTGATGTAACTTCGCGAAGGTATAGAGTGCAAAGTCAGGAGTTGTCTAGGCTTTCCTATCCGAAAAATATAGAGGATATTCTTTGGTAAATCGAAAAGTGTTAAATATATCTATAACTGATATACACGGCCACGGGAGGGACTAAGGTAAATGACCTCTGCACTCACCAACTGTATCTCTTCTGTATATCTTAACAGGACAGTAATGAACATTACATATTAAACTCCCACAGGATAGGTATAACCCCATGTCCCCCTTTGTCACACTAACTATTTGTACAAATCTTTTACTTCCCGTGCGGAAAGATTATGGAACGAGTTACCGAGCAGTGTACGCGCAGCCACGAGCAAGGCATCGTTCAAACACAGAGTAAAACTCATGTGGTTCAAACTTCAAACGCTTGCTCTGGAACCATTTTATGACATTGCAGGAGTAGTTTGTGGTTTTCCATATTTTTTCATATCCTTCAAATTCCAACTTTTCCTTTTCCTGTTTTTATTTTATATATTTTATAGGTATTTGAATTAGAAACTGCTATATTTAATTATGTATGTGCATGTATATATATATATATATATATATATATATATATATATATATATATATATATATATATATATATATGTTTAGATAATATATGTATATATTTATATATATTGTGATAGTCTTATAAAAAACCAAGGAAATAAAAACAAAGAAAAACATAACGATTAACGATAGAGTATAGAACGACTACGTTATAAATACATGTAAGGTAATCTTCCACCGATGACGATTCATTTTGATTTGAATAACAAGTTTCACGTGTAAAGCATTTAATCCCTTTCTTGTTTCTTCGTCAGCAACTCACCTGCGTCGCTTTAAAGGTTACGGGTGTGGCAAAAATGCCTGTTCATATGTTC
The DNA here is from genome assembly GCA_963668995.1 of Parnassius mnemosyne. NCBI lineage: Eukaryota > Metazoa > Arthropoda > Insecta > Lepidoptera > Papilionidae > Parnassius > Parnassius mnemosyne. The sequence continues at coordinate 17,745,637 of CAVLGL010000086.1, read as the reverse complement.
AGCGTGATACAATCGTCAGCGATTGTATTTTGTCGAATGCAAATGCTTAGTGAGGATGGTGGAATAGATTATTCATTATTATAAAATTTTACAAAGAAATTAAAAAAGTTCATTCTGTGTGTCATCTCTTATTGAAAAATATTATTGTGAACTTTGTACTAATTTTTTTTCCGTTGGATTTTTGCTGGTTCTTTTTAGGCTAGTGAGATTCCTAATCCAGTATTACGTAGTCCAATTTTTTGAACCACAGTGTTCAATAAAAACTTGCTTTCAATAAGTATTTTGTAATAATCTGTATTTAATTCATTCCATGTTGTAGCTATATTAATTGTATAGTTGTAGCACAGAATAAATAATAGGCCGTAGCGCGAATGGGTCGGCTCGACCGGGGAAGGACCACGCTCTCACAGAATACCAGCATAAAATAGCAGTTTAATGCTGCTGTGTTTCGTATGGTGAGTGTAGAGAACCGGAGACCCTTTTTACTGGAAAAGAGGCATTCCATCTTAGTTCTCACCTCTGACTACGAATCTACATTTTGATTCGCAAACGAGGATAGATGTAGATGTCTATGGGCCATAGCAACCACTTACCATCAGGTGGACTTTGTGCTCGCTTTTTATTCTATAAAAAAAAAACTATTCTGTCTTACGTCACATTTTTTTTATAAAATGGTAGTGAAAAGCGAGCTAGCAGTTCACCTGATGTTAAGTAGATACTACAGTCCAGAGCTCTCGGTAGCGAGTAATTGCGTTCTGAGGTCTATAGACTTGACCATGTCATATCAGTTATAGTCATACGTTATTGAATATACGGTGTTTTTCCGTTCCTTTTATACGTTCGTGAAGTTACATCACAATCGATTTAGCCATTCTGTTAGCTCAGACAGTAAGAAATACAGACAATCAGGCAGATTAAAAACAAATATAAAATGGTTATGCCTTAATAGCATGCTAATAATTCTCTGTGCTTAGTAAGTAAAAGATCGTTCTTTCGATAATACAGACACTTTAATTTTATTTATATGTATAGAATTATGTAAACTTTTTATTTTCATTATCGACCGTGGTTTTAGGTTTACAAAAATGTTTGTACTCATATTAAGGATGTTTGTATGAACCTAAATAATTAATTCCGAGACAGATAAGTCATAGAATCTGCCGGGTTCGTGACCCAGTGCAGACCAAAGTCTGCACAAACAAATACACAATAAACAATTTGTATTCCTAATGTTTTCACTATCAATGTTGTTATGTTGTCCGGGGGTTTTTGTATATTTAACAGGCATGGGAGTCATGTCCATTTTTATAGAATAAGAGTGGAAAAAGAGCTCACGTTTATTCTCGATTAAGATTCAAAATACAGATACATTGTCACCCCTGAGGACTCAGATGGCATGCCTAGTTTTCAATAAAGTGGGTCTCCGGTTCTCTACACTCAGCATACGTAACACAGCAGCATTAAGCTGCTATTTTATGCTGGTATTCTGTGAAAGCGTTGTCCTTCCCCGATCGAGCCGACCTATCCATGCTACAATTATATATCTGCAACATGGCTTTATCGACGTAGAATCCATGTCTAGCAGTTTATGGGTTAATGAAAAATAAGAAAAAGGTATCGAGGAAAGACATCATACTTTTTAACTATTATGCCAGTGTCTGACTAGTATCTCACTTGTATGTGGTGATGTAAGGTGCACTCATTTATCTCGAAAAAAACCTATTAAATCCTGTCTTGAAGACACGATGTAATCGAATGGGAAGACGGATGCTGGCCATTTTTCCACTCTCTTCGTGAATACATTACGAAAAACGAAGCAGACCGTTTAGATTGAATGCGTGGAATATCAACAACAAAGAGATGGAGACGCGCGAGTGTCTGGTTGTCCGATGGTGGAAAGGGGAGGTTGGAATTAAATCATGTAATTGCTTCGCACACTCATTCGAAATGTATCCTATAGACGAGGTCACCAACGAGTCTCTTAGCGGCGCCTTTCCACTGAGTTCAATTCAACATTGCTAGGTGGCATTTTGCAGCGCCAGCTATTTGACTACAGAACTCAACGCTTTTGGACCATGCATATAGAGTAAGTAGTTGTCTCGGTTACACCTTTGCAAGGGTACCTTATTGACTTGCGGCTGCTTGGGCCTTGAACTCAATGAATTGCCCAAATTTGAGATTCAAATGCGTACCAACCCCTAACAACTAAAAGCGGTTGGTGTATTTAAAATATATAGCCCGGAAAGTATAAGTCAAGGCTCAGGGTGAGCGGGCTCTGTTTTGCAGTGACTAAAATGAAGTTTCCAAGGGTCTTGTTGAAATTAACTAAATGCCAAGCCAGAACTGCGATCATAAGGCGGCTACTTAATAGAATACCAGCGTCAGCTATAAAAAAAGGAAGATAATGCATGCAACCCTTGTTCCATATGGTGAGAAATGAGATCCGGAGAGCCTTTTACAGCAACTAAGTATTCGATTTTATGGCCAGTTTGCTTGAGGAGACTTCATTAGTAGCACTTGTATCTAAAAAGCGACTGGAAATTGGCCTTTCTAAGACTATACATACTGCTTGCATTACAGTACAGTATATAAGTAATTACGTTTAACAGGAAAACTTAATATATTTTCAAAAGGTAACATTTTAATAGGGCTTTAATAGTATCCTAGTTTGTCTAATAAAGGAGAGATAAAAGCTCACAAACTTTGTTGGCTAGGTCATCTCGAAAGAATAGGAGCGAATCGGGCGGTGAAGCGAGCGTATTTGGGAGTGCTGGATGACTGAAAGCCAGTTGGCCAGCCCAGGTAACGCAGGAAAGTTGAAGTAGTAAATGACCTGCGTGAACTTGAGATCTGAGACTGGCAGGAGTCAGCGCAGGACTGATCTAAGTTGGGTCTATATTGTCAGAGGTCTCATTTTGGGTCATTGCATCACATTGAGCTATAAATAAGTGTTATATTTACACTGTAAAAAGTCCGGAGATAATTCAGAATGAAACTCATCGTGCTGCCAACTGGAGAAGGTAGAACAAAGTCTGCTAGTTTAGATAATAAAAACCATAAACATTTTTCAAATTTGTATTATAGAGTTGTTAACATTCCATCGCCTACTCTGTTTTTACGAATGGAGAGGGAAAACAATATATTCACAGTCAGAGATACACACCGAGGTCAATACATAAAAAACAAATATCTAGAACTTCGCGTAAGAACGAATGATGTCAAAGGCCGTTTTATAAACTGTAAATATAGAGATATGCGCGTATTGCGCGCGATAACTCGTTATGATGAAACATGGGGGTGTGGCCGTGCCTCCGTCGCTTGAACTTTGCCCCACCAGCTGATATACGTACTTACTCGAGCTACGATTTCACTGTGCGAATTTATTGGAGTCATGGTGAATCTATGTTGTTTGTTATATGTTATAGAACGTTTATTTTGTTATATTTATGTATTGTTTTTACGTGGTAGAGCCACGCTGCAGATATATAGTGGTTGTAGCACGAATGGGTCGGCTCTACCGAGTTAGGACCACGCTGTCACAGAATACCAGCGTAAAATAGCAGATTAATGCTGCCGTGTTGCGCATGGTAAGTGTAGAGAACCGGAGACTCTTTTTAGTGGAAACGAGACATTCCATTTCAGTCCTCAGGTGTGACAACTGATCTGCATTTGGATTCTTCATTCGGGATAAATGTAGATGTCTATGGGCTACAGCATCCACTTTTTGTCAACCTTATTCTATTTAAAAAAAAACCCATAGTAGATAACTTTTTTAATAGGTAGTAGTTTGCAAGTTGATAGGACTATCTTTCTGCGTAGATGTCCCTTTGGGTAGGTTATCTTCTGAAGGGCGTATAGATATAGAGAGCCATTAAATTGTCAAAAAAGTTCATTTTCTTTCTTTCTTTCTATTATAATTACATGCAGTGAGGTATTCCAGTTCAGACCTCAAAACGTGACAGACAACACATCAGTAGTCTTCTTTGTTTGAAGTTGGTTGTTGGAGTGTTCGTTCGTTTGCCACTTTAGTTTTTGGTTGTACATTAGAAGACTCAATTTTACTCTGGTCACATACTTTGTTTACGTCAAAATCAACGCGGAATGTTACGTGATTATAAAGTACTATACGTTTTAACATGGTGGTTCTTGGCCTTCTTAATTTATTTCCATTCGATATTAAAAATATTAACTACAACTTTATTAAAAGGATAACTTAATCCCTTATTTATATATCATACCTACATATATTATTTTATATTGTTGCAAAGATATTGGATCATACTCAGATATGAAATCAGAAAGAAGATGAATCTTGCAAATTAATAATTCTAGATAATATATAATAATAGATAATAGATCTAGAATATGGCCCATTTCATACACTAATATGGATATCATATAATTCTTCTTAGTTTTTGAAGTCGTTTTTTACTTTTTATTAAATACTAATTTAACTTTTTAACCTTTTGGATGGACCTATTAATTTATCAAACTCAAGATTAGAGAACTACAGTATCGTCTAAAAAGTTCCATTATTTTTTTTCCATTATAAGTGTGGAACTTTTTCATTTTAATGTGGTACTATTTAAATTGGGACATTTAATATTCATTTACGAATAAATGCTCGTTTAATGAAAGCCATCCGACGAAAAGACGTCATTGGACGGACGGACGTCATCGCAAAATAATATTATGTTTAAACGTAACTGTCAATCGGATCTTACGATATTGTTTAAGATTCTACAAAAATAGCTGATGGGCCCGACGGACGTTGTTCTACTCTTTCCGGTAGGTGGCGCGATAAATTTCACTCTGAATTCAATTCGGACTTTTTAGGCCGGCCACATATGTACATACGGATTTCCGTTTCGGGATTCTGTTTCGGAATTCTGAACGGGTCGGCCACACATACGGAATCCGGTTTTGCCCGCAAAATTTCGAAAGAAAACTACCGTACGTGTGTGGCGGGCCATATATTTTATTTGAACTTGCTGCGTTCGGAATCTTGAATCGGAATATCAATCAATAATAATTTTAAGTGCTGATATACGTGGTAAATCAGCACTTGAAATTACAATTAACAATTTTATTGGTGCCGGCGGGGATCGAATCCGGGTTGCTCGAGTACTTTGAAGCTTACAGCGAGCGCTAACCATCTGAGCTACCACGCCTCAGTCCATATAAAATCTATGACCCGTGGCCATATACATACGGTATTCCGTTTCGGGATTCCGTTTTGGAATTTCGAACGGGACAGCCACACTCATACGGAATCTTGTTGTGCCCGCAAAATTTCGAACGGAAAACTACCGCACGTGTGTGACGGGTCATAGATTTACATGGATTTGCTGCGTTCGGTTTCCCATATCGGAATTCCGAAACGGAATCCGGAAACGGAATTCTGTATGTATGTGGCTGGCCTTACCGCGTTTATTCATATCTAATATACAAAAAAAGATTTTTGTTTGTTCGTATTTCATGCGCTGCCATACCGTTCATCAAATTACGCTTAAATTTTGTCAACTTATTGCCTACACTTGCGTGAAGGTTATCGGTATAGTATAATTAACTTAGAGTAGGTGGCGCGCGTATCGCACCGACAATTTCAATGAATATTATCATTCCTAATTAAGCAATATAACTTTTCCAAATTTAAAACGATATTTTCACTATTATTTATTCTGCGGCAGCAAGGCGCAGGGTACCAGCTTAATAATATTAAAAAAGTGTGTGTGTCAGCTCCGACGCACGACTGGAATTTACTCCTTACGATTATAAAATATATAGATAAGTGAATAAGGATAAATGAAATCATTTCTTATAATTTATTATATAATTTATAAACAGTAGTACAGCCGAGTGTACACTGTGCTGGGTGCTGCACAAGTTGCGCACGACATTACGTAGTCATGGAAACATCAATACATAACGTAACGCATGACGTAACGTTTGATTTTACTCCCCCTAAATTTTCATACCACTGGCGACTTATATGTGAAAATCGATTCTTAAGGAGTAAACTCCAATAAACTTCAGAAATTCGAAAGAATGAGACCAATTTTAATATTGTAGCAAAAATACGATATAATTTTAGCTTATCAAACGTAAGGGAGTTTGTTTGAGATAATAGAATATATAAATTATGATAAAATTGCAACATGCATATTTAAATTTCTTCCACTGCTCAATCTGTACCTCTCGCAAAGTAGAAAGGATACAAACAAGTATACCCTAATCGTAAAGTTTAAGGCAAAATAAGATGTAACAGCATGAGACGACTTGCATCTTTGCGTCTGTCTTGCATTCGTTATACCGGAGGAGGTATATTGGAAGGAGAATATTCACAGGAAAAGATTGCATGATGCATTGTTTTATACTTACACAAAGTTTATTAATGAATTTAAAATATATATGTAATATCATCATCACATCATTATCTAGAACATGGGGATCATCTCGACATAAAGTTAAAGTTACAGACTTTAAACGTCCCACTGCTGAGCACAGGCCTCCTCTCACTTCTGAGAGGGTTTTAGGACAAGGAAATGTCCGCTGCGCTGCCCTAACGCGTGTTGGCGAACTTCACGTGTCTTCGAAATATTTTTTATTTCTTATTTCTTTGACATGCACGTTTCCTCACGATGTTTTCCTTCGTCACCGAGCACGTGGTAAATCAGCACTTAAAATTGCAATTAACAATTTCATTGGTGCCGGCGGGGATCATACCCAGGTTGCTCGTGTACTGTGAAATTTACAGCGAGCGCTTAGCCCATGACCTACCACGAATCTCTTATGTTACACAGATCTTTTATACTTACACAAAGACTATAAATAAATTTTAAATATATACTTACCATCGGGTGGATTATGTGCTCTTTTGTATATATAGGTAATATCATAATTATCAAATCATTAGTTAGAACACAGGGATCATTTCGGCATAGTCCACTTTATAGTAAGGCCGATTTGTTGTGTTTATCGTGTTTGATAGGCTCTGGGTATTTTACATATTACATGGCTGAGGCCATAAGATTTGACTTATATAACTAAGACTAAACTTGTTTTGCAGGAACAGAAACGAAACAACTAGACTAATGAGTATGGATAAAACTTGTTCTGTAGAAACAGAATCGAAATATCTATCGTTTGGTTACGGCTCAACTTATTGTTCGTGATATTTTTTTTAATACAATAAGCAACGCATTGGGAGGGTGCGGCGGCGCGTCGGACATTCCCTTATCCTAAAACACTCTCAGAAACGAGAAGAGGCTTGTGCCCAGCAGTGGGACGTATAATAGGCTGTAACTTTAAGTTTAACAATAAGCAATACGAAATTGTTTAAAATATTTTTTCTGTTTAAACCAATTTTTTCTTCCGTACCTACGTAATAAGGCTTACAAGCCTCATCCTCGTATTCATAACTTTAAATAACGAAATTACTATGTAATATTTTTAGATACAATTTTATTTTTAGATATATTAATATATAACAGATAGTTATTTATTTACCATTATAGCTATTCGAAACTCCACCGCTACACATAGGCCTGCCGCATAGATTACCTCATGGGGGAATATTTGCCATAGTTGCCATACTTGCCAAGCGGGTTTGTTAATTTTATTCAGTTTTTACCAGGAAGGTGCAGCTGTCCATCTTTTGGTTCTGTTTTCCTCTGACACCTCGTACGACACTCACAGGACTTTTTTTATAGGATAAGGGTGACAAATAAGCACACAGTCCACCTGATGGTAAATGGCTGCTGTGGCCCATAGACATCTACATCTATCCTCGATTACGAATCAAAATGCAGATGCGTTGTCAACCGTGAGGACTAAGATGGAATACCTCGTTTCCAGTAAAAAGGTTGTAAAAAGGGTCTCCGGTTCTCTACACTCACCATACGAAACACAACAACATTAAGCTTCCCCGGTCGAGCCGACCCATTCGTGCTGCAGCCATACCAGTAATATATTAGCTGCAGCATGGCTCTACCACGTAGGTATATAATACGGGATAGTGGGGTAGTGGGAATTCTTACACCGTCACTACAGGGTTAATTATTTATTTACACGTACCTAATATTTCAATCACCACTTGACCTAATACCACAGAATAAATAATAGTACTACGTACTAATACTTTATTCTGTGCTAATGCTTAAATTACAGTTAACAGTTTGCTGATTCTGAAACGAAGGAGTCGAATTTCCTAAAGTTAACTATTGCATATATGTATAAATATAAAAGTAAAATTTGATATAAAAATCACTTACTTTTTCGATATTCTTGAAATTATGAACACCATCGTGTGGGAACACACACTGCTTTAAATTCTGAAACAAAAAGAAACGCTTATAATGAAAAATAATAGTGTAAAAAAGTTACACAATCTTAAAACAATGATAAGATATGATATAATGTTTTCGTTGTTGTTTGTATTTATTCATGGATGTTGTTTTATATTATGTAACAGTGGAAAAATTCACAAGTATTATCTAGGACATAGCTGTTTATAAATCATACTTTGTAGATCTATGCTGCAGCTATATTAGAAGTATAGTGTAGCACGGATGGGTCGGCTCTCACAGAATACCTACCAGCGTAAAATAGCAGCTTAACGCTGTTGTGTTTCGTATGGTGAGTGTAGAGAACCAGACACCCTTTTTACTGGATACGAGGCATTCCATCTTAGTCCTCACGGTTGACAATGCATCCGCGTTTCGATTCGTAATCGATGATAGATGTATATACCTATGGGCCGCAGAATTCACTTATCATCAGTTGGACTGTGTGCTCGTTTGTCCCCTTATCCTATATTAAAAAAAAACACTTAAATTTCTGAGAACGAGCTTGTTTAAGATCAATCATAAACAGTAAATATTTAGTTTTAAAAAATCTTTTTCTGGGGTTTGTTCAGTTAGTTCTGTTATTGATTTTACAATAGAACAACTTCCAATTACAGGATTATATGTTATTATATATATGTTTATTCCTGTGACTGTTTGATTTAAATTGCAACAATGGTATTAAAATTGTGTTTGAAATGCGATGAATTTGCTTGTGAAAATTTCCACTATTTGATTTTTTAATGTTTTTCGTTGTACGGTCGCCGATCACTGCATTTGCCAGTAAGAGGCTGTCACTCGAATACCTTTCTTAATAATCGGTGGTTGGTTTTTCGACTTACATGGATGGCTGATACTCAAACACACATACTCGTAATTATAGGTCATGGTCAAGGTCAAGGGTAAAGTGTTATAACATTTTAGATTTATAACTGTAGTTTCGAAAGCTTTGACCAAGACGAGTAAATGAATTGCAACACGTAAGGTGACGCACCACAAAGATAGGAATTGAATTACAAATGACCAACTGCTCAAATAATAAGAAGATACAAAATAACATTTAGGTGAACTTCTTGTTTATTATTGCACAAACAAACCAAATAATAATTTACAATTTAATGTCTTGACTAAAGATGTTCCCTTTCAAGGTAGGTATTCTATATTACCTACTAGGTATATTCGGTAAATATTTGTTGTTACATGTTTGTTAATAAACACGTATTATAATTATCGTTGCCATTGGATGATTGTCATATCAGTAAAGATATCGGCTTATATTTAGATAATTCATTAAATTTTAAATGTAGGTGACGTGATTTTAAATAAATGTTATCTTATTTAGTAGGCAGGTAACACCTATCGTATTATAAAAAAAAAAAACATATGTTTTTGTGTATCAGATTGCTTTATTTTCAATCCATTCAATATTGTGCGGGTGTCGTAAGTGACGACAGAAGGAAACAATCCTGAAGATGAACTGCTTCCTAATATCAACTAGAAAACTAAAAACTATGGTTGCCAATCCGTTTGCCAAGCGTGACGTTATGTTGACTTTGTGTGACTTTAATACTCTGTACTCTGTAAATGGCATCTAAATGTTCCGTCCATTTATCGTTAAGAATCTCCTTTTGTCACATTAGAGAATCCGATCAAAAAAACACCTCAATTCGCGTAGAGATTTATCAACTAAATAAAACTCAACTGTACCCCGTGCTTTGTTTCGCAGTTAATTCGTGGTGGTATCCATTTTTTATTTATTGTAGATTTGCTGGTATGATTCCAAAGCAACGAACAATTCCAAACGTATGAGAAGAAAAGAACGAAAATTTTCGAAATGAAACGGTTTCCAATTTCACTCGTATTTCGTCGTTATTGCCTAAACGACTGATCATTCCCCGCATATTCTGCAGATCAAAATTTCATTATGAAAGCGACTAAACTGACGCCGAACTTCATAGTCACCAATTGTTGATTGTCGTTGATATCTAAACGTGCTAAAACGGACACAATAAAAAAAAATTTTCTGCTCACCAGATGTCGCTAGTTGACACTGAGGTAAAAGTTTTTTGTTACACAGTGTAATTTAATTGAGAAGTTGGTTTTTAATAAAAGTTTATCAGTTTCTAGAGTATTATATTAATACACAAAACAATGCGTCGGTGGTTTGCTCTTTAATTTTTTTGCACATTTTAACTTTTTTTTTAATTTATTTACTTTTATGAATATCTGTGGTTTGGTTTATTTATTTTTAATCTAATAAATATAAAATATAGCTAATAGTGCAGAAAGAAACAATAACCTTTACATTTTACGAACAAATTAACTTGCCCGCTATGACATCATTCACTTTCTAGTGGCGCCGACCTGGTGCCAGAAAAAGTCGCCCTCATTGTCCATTTGTAGATATTTACTAATACACCAAACACAACTCGTTTTTTTTTTATAGAATAAGGGTGACAAACGAGCACACGGTCCACCTGATGGTAAATGGTTGCTGTGGCCCATAGACATCTACATCTATATTCGTTTACGAATTAAAATGCAGATGCGTAGTCAGCCGTGAGGACTAAGATCGAATGATGGACTAAGACGAAACTCTTTTCCAGTAAAATAGGTCTACGTTTCTTTACGAAACACAGCAGCATTAAGCTGCTATTTTACGCTGGTATTCTGTGAGAGCGTGGTTCTCCCCCGGTCGAGCCGACCCATTCGTGCTACAACTATACTATTAATATAGCTGCAGCATGGCTCTACCACGTAAAAAATCGTACCTATCTTACACTACTTTGAAATATACTATAATTCGATAGAGGTCAAGATCCCTTCATAATTTTGAAATAGAATACATGGCTTTAATATATATATATATATATATATATATATATATATATATATATATATATATATATATATATAGTATATAGCAGCCAAATAGCATAATTGGCCATTCAATTAACAGCCTAGCCTTTTTACTAAACGGCGCCGTTCAACTAGCGGCCTGAATCATATTCAGCTGATGTGTCTAATACAACATTGTACATCTTGTAATATCAGCGACCCTCGTTGAATAATTTAATAGGGTGACCACATGCCATGTAATGGCTAGGCTGTTAATTGACCCCCCGAACGGGTTGCCGTCTTATCCTCGCGGCGGGCTTAGTAGCCGTGGCTTGGTCACCCGCGGTGAACAAAGAGGAATCCACCTGGCTGGCCCAAGGTGTAGGGCCAGCCCGAGGTGGCCACTCCGAGTGGGCTTGGCGAGTTCACTTCAGATGTGTGTTGGTGGGTCACTCGCCCTCTCTACCGCGACTCTGGCGGGGCCGCATCGTTGTTGCGGTGGTAGTGGGGCCGTGCGGAGAGAGGAGTCGGCATTGTTTTCCCTACTCTCCAAGGCCGACACTTGGTTGGCGACGGAGTCAGAGACCAGATCTGGCGCTAGGGTCATATACATCGCATATACATATCTATCGTGTTTCCCATACTATTCGAGTGGGTGTTACTAAGGATACTAATACAACAGTCAAATGCGTGCGGCGTTCCAAAGTTGGCTCAAAAGTCTAAACGGCAATTTCATGTTATTTCTATTCACTTGTAAAACCCATACATTATATTTGCTCTGATATCTTCAAAAATATGTGTGATGTGCTATTATCGACCAAGAGGGTAGGGTCACATAATTTCCTGCTAAAGTTTTGTTTTTATTTAATAGTGACACTGACTACAAGATTATCAGCAACTGGAATTATATAAAACATATCAGAGCAGTACGATAAATTAGCGTAGGGTAGAGTATTCAAAGATATTTTTTTATTTTATTTGTGTGATATCACAAAATCACAACAGTATTATGTCGTCAAAACAATCTTGTAACTTACAAATGCTTGTATGATGTTGTCAATTATTCTAAATATAGATATTAATATCATGACATTTGAAGATAAAGGAAGTCAACATCGATATCTAACAATATTTGATATATTAGATGTCCACATGGCTTAAACTGAAAACAAAAAACATGATATGTGAACATTGTATGTGGTATTCTTATCCTATAAAACAGATATTAATAGAGATAAAGGACATTCAAAATTTATGTATTTATATTTGTGCTTTGTATGTATGATCACGTTTCCGAGATTAAGTAGCTCAATACTCGAATTCTCAGTACTTGCTACAGTGTGCTGGATCACCAGCTGTGTATTCCGCACTACTTGTGATTGGAAGAAATCGTTTTCAATCTTTTACTTATCTTTAATATGTATTGTTCTACTTTATATTATTCTATTTGCTATATATGTTTTATATTATTACCATCATCATCATCATCATCATTATAGCTCTTCACAAGTCCATTGCTGAATAGGCCTCACTCTAGACATGTCACAAAATAAAGTACTGACCCAACTACATCTATGGTCGTTCTGCAGGTTTTCGTCCACTGGTACGTGAGGCACTGAAAGTACTGCGTAAGTCATAATTAAAAATTATCGATGCGATGTGGTCTTTCCAGAGGGCATAATCATACTAGTAGTAATTAAATGAAAGTAAGTACTACTAGTATAATGGTGGTAGGTGTAACTAAAGCACACTGACTGTCGCATTTTTCAAAGCTCATCCTCAGAAATCGCACTTTTTCTGCGCAACCACGATGTCGACGTTATGCTAGTGCAAGAGATTTTCTGAAAGCCTAGCACACGCGATGCTATCGCAAATTATACCTTAGTTAGAATTAGAAATGAAAGGGCGGAACCTTGTTCTAATATAAAAGGTCCTTACTAAGAAGTGTCAATTTGTAAGATAGTTTTTATTGGCCATCCGCCGCTTACTGTATCAGCGTATCTACCGCCGCTAAAACAAACACTAGAGTCAGATATCTCAGATTTATTATATCTAGATCATAGTGTTATAAAATCTGGAGACTTAAACAAGCATTCCTCCTAATTAGGCGAAAAACGCTACCCTAAAAGGTTACGACCGCTAAAGAATGATAGAAAATAAATTCAGGCTACGCAGCCTCCAAAAGGAAGCGAAACAGTGAATAGTCGATTTCAGAAAAGATAAGCAGGACAACCTGCCCGAGGGAATATAGTCATCTCGTCTATCAGGTGGCCCAAGCTCTGAGAGCAGAGCAATCCGCACCCATGCCGCCTGGCAACTGCAATCTCGACTTCGACGATTCTGAAAAGGCCGAATGCCTCGCGAATAGATTAGACAGCCAATGCACTCCCTCTAGCGAACTAATGCACTAACTCTAAGACTAAACTTCTACAGGTAGAAGCGGAGGTCGAGCGTTAGTCTGCACTACCACCAGCTTGCAACCCTTTAGATCCTGTGACTGTTGACGAAGTCACAGAAGTCATCAAAAGCATCTTATCTGGCTTCGAGATCATTAGTAACAGGGTGCTCAAATCACTTTCTGCATCTGTAGTTTGCCTACAAGTATATATGTTAAAGCCCTTCTCTCTACCGAACGCCTGGAAAGAGGCCGACGTCATAGGAACCCCGAAAACAGGGCAACCATGCACCAGCTACCGACCTTGGGAAAATTTTCGAGCCAATCATATTGCGTCGCCTCCGAGTTAACGTCTTTGCCAAAAAGCATGTTCAAACTTTTTTCAGCTTAGTTACATTCATCTTCAAACCCGAATACTCGTGCACGAATAAAATTCATCGCCTAACACCGGTTCCCTTTCCATCGACGTCGCAAAAGGATTAGACATAGTCTGACACGGCGGCTTGCTTTACAAGCGTTATAAGCTTAACTTGCCTGATAGGTTCACTCACATCTTCAGAGCCTACCTTGCCAATTGCTCTTTTCGGAACCCGCTCTTTGAAGTGCCTCTTTAAGGTCAGGGTCCCACAGGGCTCCGTCCTCTCCCCACTACTTTTTATACTACACGAGTGACATCTCGAAGGACCCATTCGTTAATACTGGTCTCTTCGCCGATGACATGGCACTTTTCGTCACAGAATACAATAAGAAATTTTCACAAGATGCTCCAAAGAACTGCCGATCGTTTAGGCGAATGGTTTCACTTATGGAGAATCGAAGTGAATCCCGATAAAAGTGTAGCAATATACTTTCAAAGGAATTTTTAAACTTAGGAACGTAAATGCGAAAAGATCGTTAGGCACTATCACCTAATACGGCCGCCCCATCTCCTGAAAATTGACGGCTAAGTACCTATTTAACATTTGAATTTGACCACAGTACACGTTCGTAAAACACATTCGCAACGTCCGCCACCGAGCCCAATTTGTTGCTAGCTGCCTCCATTCGATATATTTCGCTCTATTTTTATAGACCCTTTATAACAAAACATCATTTAATTAAAATATATACAAATTCTACTGAAGCTATAAACAAATTTAAGCCTTAAAGCTTACGAAATAATAATTTGAATGGTATCAAACTAAACTAGAGGACAGAGTTCGGGTCGAGCCCACGTTTAAAGTGAGAGCGGCTATCTTATCTGAAGGTCTTTTGGAGCATCTGCTGACACTCGAAGAAATTACATCATGCTTGGCTGTGTGTTTAACAATTGACGAAAACAATCACATATTTTTCTTTTATCGAAAAAAATTAAACAAACATAAAGCATAAACAAATAATACATCTTAGGTACATATTATAAACTATAATATTCTTATTTCTTTTTAAATATAAATATTGCATATACTTGACGACTCGGGTCGGTAGACCATTGTCTTAGCTTATGGTTGAAGCGCTACGGGTCGCGGGATCAAAGTTTCGAGTCTGGATGTTTGTTCATGTGCAATTTATATAAACTTTATTAAGGTATGTAAGTTATTTAGGTAAAGTTCTTATTTTCAAAGAAAGAAAAATGATATTATGTTACGTAAATAAAAAAGTATTAAGTGGATCCTCTAAGAAGATACGGCCACGTAGTAGAAGACTCTACTAGCCTATTTTTTTTTTATAGAATAAGGGTAACAAACGAGCACACAGTCCACCTGATGGAAAGTGGTTGCTGTGAACCATAGACATCTACATTTATCCTCAATAAAAAATCAAAATGCAGATGCGTTGTCACCCCTGAGGGCTAAGATGGAATGCCTCGTCTCCAGTAAAAGCGGTCTCCGGTTCTCTACACTCACCATACAAAATACAGCAACATTAAGCTACTATATTACGCTGGTATTCTGTGAGAGCGTGGTCCTTCCCAGGTAGTGAGCCGATCCATTCGTGCTACAACTATACTACTGATATAGCTGCAGCATGACTCTACTAATCTACCAGTGAAAATAAGTAATAATCATACGAATTTCACTTACGGCGGCCAGTCACAACGAGATTAGCCATTTGCACAGGGCAAGATCATAGTGCACGAGTGTATGCGCAATCACAGGTGCTCACTATTACCTCACTCTTATAGACCGATAGACCGATGGTCTGATTAGATGACATTCACGGTGAGAATCAATTGATAAAAATCAAATCACGAGACACTACCGGAGAGAAATCGGGGGAAGAGCCAACGACTTTACGTGCTTTCCGAGGCATGGAGTTAAAAATCCATCGACTTCCTTATTCTGTTAGCAGTCCAAAAAATTTAAAGGGATATCCCAAATTGGCCCAAGCCGGAATTCGAACAGGAACCACATGATCAACCGTCACGCTTACGAGTTACGCCACTAGACGAACGGGGGTTTCGTGTTAGTAAAGCTGGAATTGAAGAGCTTTTGAGGGATTTTAATTACCGGTTATCCCACCCGTTTTCAGAGGCTTCGCTGTAATTCCATTCTCGCCCAGGGTCTTGCCATACTCACAGTGATCTGATATTAATTTCAACTTCGTCGGATGGTAACTTAAGGTCCTTTATATTTTTTTTAAAGTTTTAAACACGTAATATATCATTTGCATTACATTGCATATTTCCATGATTTCTAAACAGGTCACCATAATAAACAGCTACAAAAAGATAAAAAATCGGACGCTGGCGGCCCGTGTTACTTAATGGATAATAATTTAAAATAAAAAAAATTGTACTGCAGACTTCAATATAAGTTATTAAGAATAACTCAAAAACTATTGGTCTGACCTTGATGAATTCATATGGGACCACACGAGAAGTACCAGCTTTCAAATAAAAAAAGAATCATCGAAATCGGTTCACCCAGTAAAAAGTTATGAGGTAACACACATACAAAAAATCAAAAAAAAAACCAGTCGAATTGAGTACCGTCTTCTTTTTGGAGGTCTAAAAACATCTGTGTTGTTTAGTATGAATAATATATATAGATATATGACGAAATCTAAATAGATCAGGGTCTCATCGTTACCTATTATTTCAAAATGATGAATATGAACGCTATGACAGCACATGTTATCAACAATAATAAATATGACAGCGACAACTATTAATATTAAAGTCGGCTAAGTGCAAGTAATACTATACTTATATCTCGACTAATATCATTCATAGAATGTGTGTTTGTTGGTTTGTCCTTCTTTCACATAACAACGGGGCAACGGATCGACATTATTTCTGCAAACAGATAGTTTATCGGCCGGAGAGTGACATGTGACACTTTCCATCCTGGAAAAATACACGGTTCCTGTGGGATGAAATTGCAGCATAATTCTGTAACTACATATTTATGCTTCTTTGGTCTTGAAATAATAAATTGGCGCTGACTTTTTGAAATAATGTCGCTTTCCATCTACTACGCGGGCGAAGCTGCGGGCAAAAGCTAATTATTAATAACTGATATTAAAAATTGAAAATAAACGATTATTTTATCAGAAAAATGTTTGGTATAGTAAATGGACCAATACTTCAAATGTTTAATCATTCACGAACATCAATCACATATTACCTATAATATGTTATGTTTGTGATATTTTTTGAAACTGTTTCATTGAAACTTTTAACAGTGGTAGAGCCACGCGGCAGCTTTTGCTCTCGCACGGATGGGCCAGCTCGAACCGGGGTGGTACCACGACCTCACAGAAAACCAGCGTGAAGTAGCGATTTACCTCTGCATTTCGCTTGGTGAGTGCAAGTCGCCCTTTTTACTGGAAATGAGGCATTCCATCTTAGTCCTCACGCATCTACATTTTGATTTGTAATAGAGGATAGATGTAGATGTCTATGGGCCGCAGCAACCACTTACCATCAGGTGGACTGTGTGCTTGTTTATCACCCTTATCCTATAAAAAAAAATTGAAACGCTCTAAAATAAAGCAATGAAATACTCTCAACTCAATATTATGGCAGAAGCAGATAAACCTGAGAGATACAGAGACCTGAGAGAACAAATAAAACCTTCAAAAATGATTGTTTTGGTAACAGTATCATTTATTCTACACGTCATTATGAGATAACTGTCCGTATATATAAATATACTTGGTGGAATTTACCAGTCTAGATTTCTTTAAACTGTGATAGAAACTTGGATAAATGTGTGAGTGTGATACTTTGTCCAAGGATAGAAATTAATACAGAAGAGGAGTTGCGGTGTCAGAAATGCAAGAAAATTGCTTTAGAAAAAGTAGGTCTGTGTCAGAAATATTGTCAGTAGTTTAGATATTAATAATTTAAATTGAAAATTTTAAACCTCCAAAACAAAAAGAGATCGTCATACGGCTAAAAAGATTTTCTTGCATCATAGTTAAGAACACTCGCGATCAAGTCACGTTTCAAACAAAAAAAAATCGATGTAGATGTAGTTGTTTTTTTAGGTTCGTCCTTTTGGGAGCCACGATGCCACAGACAGACACATTGATAGACAGATACACATGTAACACCCCTCTGTTTGTGTCGGGAGTTAATTAAGACATATGAATGTCATAACGTAACAACAGGAGCTGTATTCTTAGCGAAATAATGGAAGAACGTTGTTGAACTTAGACATATTACTTGACGTATGCTCAAATGCTACTCATTTTTAAGATGTAGTTAAGTGTCGTGGTGTCACAGTCACTTTGACTTTAAGTTTATTTATTTATTTCTGAAACTATCATTACAGGATTACCTAATGAGGTGTTGTAGCTGTCTAACTGATTTAATTTTTGTAACAAATTACAGACAATGCTGTCTTTGTGAATTCACTCAGAGTACAACAGAACAGGTCCGTCTCACTAGCTATTAAGTTGAGCGCATTGAGTGCGCGCGTCAGAGGCGCCTTACTCAGAAGGTTGATCCGACCGCGCGGCTCTACCAACAGTCGCGGCTGCCATCGGCGCCACACACACCTCTCAGGAATACAAAGGTTTAATTACCCTAAAATTTCAGCGTTATGCAATTCGAGTATTTTAAAAATATACAAGGTGAGCGCAAGTTCCCTTCTAACTCTTAGTTCTTTATATCCTACCATACCAAAGATAAACAAAGTTGGATTAATTAGAGGATAAAATGGGTATACACCATAATACTTACACCATAAAGTGATAGAGACAGCTCGAGACTTAACGGCATCTTAATATTCTGAAGCGTTCGAGTATTTGACCAATATAAACTCAGATATATTTGCTTCTTAACAAGATTGTAAAATTCCACACCTGGGCATGGAACTTCCCAGTTATAGGGCGAATAAACTTCAGAAGTGATAATGCATCTGCATTTTGATTCTAAATCGAGTAGTTTTGTGTAGTTCGCGAACAATGAACGATTAGGAAATGTATCTTAGTACTGTACTAGAAGAAACGTTTCCGAACGCTGATTTTTAATCTATCTAATAGATCTTTCCGCATACCTACACTCGCAAGACACACGACGCCGAACCGTGAGTACGAGAGCGAGTGAGCGAGAGAGTCGGTGAGTATGTCATTCGGACTATAGAGAGACAGTCCTAAGCCTGTTCAAGTATAGAGGAAAATCAAATATGTAAAAGTTTAAGATATTAATAATTGTTATCAAGCAACATTACGACTCGAGCAGATATCGACCGACTGAGACTGACTGAGATATTCCTTGCAGATAAATACAGTTTAAACTGGTTAGTGGTACTGATGACCGAATAAAACTAATAGTACGTGGTAGAACCATGCTGCAGCTATATTAGTAGTATAGTTTGCACGAATGGGTCGGCTCGACCGGATAAAGACCACGCTCTCAGGGTATACCAGCGTAAAATAGCAGCTTAACACTGCTGTGTTTCGTATGGTGAGTGTAGAGAACCGAAGACCCTTTTGACTGGAAAAGAAGCATTCCATCTTAGTCCTCACGAGTTACAACGCATCTGCTATTGATTCTTTATTGAGGATAGATGTAGATGTCTATGGGTCACAGCAACCACTTACCATCAGGTGGACTGTGTGCTCGTTTGTCACCCTATACTATTAAAAAACCGGCAAAGTGCGAGTCGGACTCGCGCACCGAGGGTTCCGAACAAATCTGTAGGTATATAAGTTTAAAATTATTAAAAATATTTTTATTATATGATGTAACTAAAAATGTATGCTTTTCGCAATTTTTCCTTTATCTGTGCTATAAAACGTTGCTTCGTACCAAATTTCAAGATTCTGAGTTCATGGGAAGTACCCTGTAGGTTTTGATTCCCTTGCGAATGTCGAAAATTTACGGCATAAACGGTTGTATCTTTTGATTGCGTTGGATTAGAAGTTTGAAGTTTTTCACAGCTCTAAGGGACAATAGACTTGAGTATTTGATATGAATTTTTGATTGAGATTGATACCTCCACGCGTTCCTGAGAAAAAGGGTATTGACAGACAGACAGACGGACAACAAAGTGATCCTATAAGGGTTCCGTTTTTTCCTTTTGAGGTACGGAACCCTAAAAAAACGAACTGCTTCACTGTCCGAAATGAGCGATCTTTAAAATCACCGAGCAGGCACAAGACTAAAATCGAGGATATATAGTGTTTATGAAACAGCTTTTACCGACCAACAGTTATGTGTTTGTTTGTTACCACATAACGCATAATCGCTACGCTCCGGCGGCGGTTCAACTATCTCAGCACTAGACGTCACGCACCTTTGACTCTGCTCCTCGTCATGGGTCTGGTTATTTTATATTTTGACGTAAACACGATGCTTATACCGCTACTTGACGGCAGCTGTAAGATCTTTGGACATTTTCATTCCATAATCGCTTTTTATGACACTCGTAGATCAAAATCAGAATTATTTATTTTGTGGATTATAGTTATTCCATAGATATCAGCTACATATATATCTAATAAAATTTAACTTTGTCTTGCCCTGTGGGCCGCATACGAAGTCATCATCATCATCATAATCATTACTGTATAAGTCCACTGCGGAACATAGGCCACCTGCAACATTCGACTTCCTGCATATCTTATCAGGTCGTCACTCCATCTAATGGCGGGGGGGGGGGGGGGCAAATCTAGGACTAATAGTCCGATTAGGTAAGTCCAACTTCGGGTCAGAGGTCAATCGACGCATTAGGCTGTGCAGCGTTCTTGTTACGACATATCTTGTCGTCAGGTATCAAAACTTAAAAACAAGATTATACAACCAGTGCGTGTTGCCTGTGATTACATATGGATCTGAAACGTGGTCGTTCGCTGATGGCCGTATGAGGACGCTCAAGGAGTTATGGGTATGGTGACAGACACGGTTTCATAGCTCATATATGACGATACGGGGTGATGGCGAAAGAGAATCCTTCGCCGCCACTACAAGCTCTCTATCATGAATGTAGACCTTTTCACGTTTATCGTGAATAGAACTGCATTTAAGAAATTTTGGAAACTACTCTAATGTAAAAATATTATCAGCATATAGTCTAACAAGGCTCGTTTGGCTGTGCATGAGGGGGTGTTGGTTCCGACACTCATGTACGGAAGTAAAAGTTGGGTATGGCAGAAGAACTATGAAAGCAGAATAAATTCAGTTGAGATGAGAGCGTTAAGAAGTACGATAGGAGTTAAACTGAGTGACAGGATAAGAAATAGTGAGATAAGGAAACGTTGTGGTCTGAAAGAAGATGTAGTGACAAAAATTGAGAAAGGTATGCTGAGATGGTTTGGCCATGTCGAGAGAATGAATGAAGAACGACTGACGAAAAAATGTATAAGGCGAGTATGAATGAAAGTGTTGGAAGGGGTAGACCTAGGCGGAGGTTTCTAGACCAAATCAGGGACGTCTTGAAAAAAGGCCAGGTCAAGAGTACCCTAAACCGAAGAGCATGTATGAAGGGAATAATGAAAGTGGAAAGAAGTGGTCTCTGCCTACCCCTATGGGAAAGAGGCGTGATTATATGTATGTATAATTTTTTTAGAATAGGGTGACAAACACAATCCACCTGATTGAACGTGGATGCTGTTGCCATAGACAACTACATCTATCCTCAATTAAGAATCAAAATGCAGATGCGTTGTCATCCCTGAGGATTAAGATGAAATGTCTCGTTTCCAGTAAAAACGGTCTCCGGTTCTCTACACTCACCATACGAAACACAACAATATTAAACTGCTATTGGATGGTGCCAATTAATATTCAATGGGGCTAATGATATGAATCAAATATTACAATTAAATATTATGCCGTAAATTAATATAAGACCATGAAATTCAACATTATTTTGTCGAAACTAAATAAATTATAGCTATGAATAAATCAGAGAATAAAATATAAATAACGCAATATAAAAAAAAACTTGCGTGAGTGTCGTGGAACACTCGGTTGGAACGAAGTTCCTTATTATTGATAAGCGTATTATATTATCGATTAACAAATACAAATAAATGTATTACTAGCATCTATTAAAATGAAGCGTCATTTAAAATAAAATACACTATGACACAAGGGGTAGTGACGAAAAAATCTTATACTTTTTGTCACCTAGCTCCCATCCGCCAAACCCGTACCGTCCGATAAGGAACTTCTTTCCAAAAAGTGATAAGTGTTGCTAGACGTATAGATATCAGTGCGATTCTGAAAACTCACTTAGGTGTTCCTGTGACTACTGGACGTCATGTACGTCACTGAGAATTTAAAAAATAAATCCGGTGACAAACAGACATAAGAGACATCGAGGTGACGCTGCAAGTGATCCAATTATGCTAATTTTGGCACGTAGAAGTATTAATCATGTTCTGAAAATGAGGACCACGCGAGCGAAGCAGTGAGAAAAAGCTAGTATAATATTTAAACAAAAAATCACTTTTGATTTGTCATAATATTAGAAGGTGTAGGATTTATAAGTTTATAATAACAATTAAAGTCCACGTGAACAAGCACGATCCAACTTACGTCAAATAACACTGTTTCGATGCACTTGTTGATTTCTTTGCACAGTTGAAAGAAAGATTTTCTTTTATCAGTAAAGCAAACAATTAAACAACCGTTTAAAAAGTCACACCGGTTTAACTGGGTCGGTAAAAAGTCGACTAAACAAGTTATCTGTGGAAAACTATGAGATACGATGGTCTTAACTTTTGGAAATTTTATTGAAACATCAAGATTTTATTATAATTATATTCACGTGTGTCTGTCTATTCACCTATGAAATATTGTCATTGCGAAGTTATCTTAACGCATTAGAATGGGATTGAAAACCACTTTCGCAAACAAGTAAATTGTTATAAAAAACAAAGATTCTGACTGTAGACAATTAAGCAATATATTTTATAGATATACAAATTACCTTTGTTGTATTATCATACACGATTGATTTTCTCCTCTCGGTAGGACAGGGTCATTTTTGAAAGAGTAGCTAAATTTTATATTTAAGTTCAACTAAATAAATAATGATATACCGTAATTGCAGTTTTTAAAAATACGAGTAAATAAGGCTTCTACTTTTATTTGAAATTATCCCAAATTGAATGTGATTTATGGGCAACAACTACGCGTACGCGCGCTCCTCTGTGTGCGATTCAATTCAGAACGTTTTTGCCGACCGTGCTATCCTTACGCATGTGAGCGTGCGTAGTAAGATAGTAGACATTAGATATTTATGAATGACAATCAGTTAAAATAATGCATTACCACGCATTTTGAATTTAAAAGATAAAAAGGACAGAATGTTTGAGAATTTTTTTTAACTAACTTATCTTCACTGTTTACTTATATTATTTATTCTGAACCTTCTCTGCAAATTTAGCCGGTTATTGCAAAATAACCCTGTATAGTGTTTTCGTATAGTAACGACATAAATGAGCAACCTGAATTCATTAACTTTTTTTTAGTAAGCGCTTCGTCTGCTCCAACTCCGTGGCGGTGTAAGAATATCCACTACCCCATATCATCCCGTGGGTGTCGTAGGAAACGCCATAGGGAAACTGTAACAGGAGATGGGTAGCAGCATATTACTGATAACAACTGAAAATGATAAAACTGCAGTTGCAATAACCCGTCTGCTAAGTGTGGCAACTGTGGCAAATATCCCCCTCAACTTGCCTCATAGGGGGCAACAGCCTGTAATTATATTGACCAAGGAGCACACAGTACACCTGATTATAAGTGGTTGCTGTGGCCCATAAACATCTACATCTATCCTCGTTAGCGAATCAAAATGCAGATGCGTTGTCGCCCGTGATGACTAACGGAGTGTCTCATTTCCGGTAAAACGGGTCTCCCGTTATCTACACTCACCATATGAAACACAGCAGCGTTAAGCTGCTATTTTACGCTGGTATCCATCACTATACCCTTCAGACGAAACCTGACACTAATTATAAAATACATCTATACAAATAAATAAAATTGAAGTGTCTGTTTGTAATGTTAAAATAACAGCTTTTTACTAAATACATATGAAAGGTTTATACAGTACTAATAACAAAAAAAAATTTAACATTTTTGTCTCTCTGTCTGTCTGTTTGTTCCGGCTAATATCCGAAATGGCTGAATCGATTTTGACGCGATTTTCACTGGCAGATAGCTGATGTTATAGGATACTTTTATTTTAGAAAAATAATCAGGGTTCCGCGCAAAAAAATGGAAACCCTTGAAATCGTAGTAAATTCTACGTGGGCAAAGTCGCGAGGAACAGCTAGTTTTGTAATAAAACGGAATGTTTACAATTTTAATATAAACATATTCCGTACCAATTGAATCGTAATAGAGAATAACAATTTACGAATAATTATTCGATGAAGACAACTGTTAATTAGGTACTAATTAAAATTCATTAAATTTTGTTTTAGAAGATCGAACAAATATTTACATCGAATGTTAATCTAAAAATGAACTATGAAGTGAAGTTTTTGTGTATTATATATTATAAACTGTTTGGCCAGGCAGACTGTTCTGCCCTTTCCGATGACCCATTGTCGTTTAAAAAATCTTTAAATTCGCAATTAAAAATATTGAGGTCATCGGGATAAAACTATGCTATCTCTGAAGTTGGAGCAAGCAATACATAGTTACAAAAATAATTAAAGTCGGTTCAATGGTTTCGGAGTTCATCGCGGACAAACAATGTGACACGTAATATTTATATATAAAGATAGGAACTAGCTAATGAAGGTTTATTTAGACTCTAGATGATTGTCTGTAAAATAAACGAAAAAAACTTGATGCAGCTTCTTCTCACTTATCCATGCACACCAGCAGATCAGTCAGCAAGACTGCTGGTGTACATGGGGCCTCGCGGTTGCGTAAAATGCGTATGGTCAAAGACCCAGACCCGCATTAATTATTTGTGGGCCTCTATTATTCATTCTGTGGCCATACCGCCATACAAAAACTTGTGCCGTGTGGGAATCCAAAGTGCGTCCCGCAGCGTTATTACATAAATTAAAAGCAAAATATTAATCCAGATTTGTTGTGATGAATCTAGGTTTATTTAATGGCTATCAGAAAAAAAATAATGTAACTATATAATATTTTTTTTTAGAAATATTCAATGAACTTATTTTTATTTGTAGTTAGATACGATTGTTATCAATGGCATTAATTTTCCATTTGTGTTCAACGGTAGAGTTCACTCACACAGGTCACAAGGGCATCGTGGATAAGCAAGAATTTAAGAGAAATGTCAATAAATCTGGTGGCATTTAACGGATGGTTTCCGCTTTACCAAGACCGGTAGGACTTCAAGCAAGGAGCTTGTCCAATGCAAATTATTGTAGGTACTCTCTATTTGTCCGAGACGGCTTTACAACTTGTAAATGCCAATGCCATCTACCGTTTCGGACAAGGAGCTTCGTATAATTTTGTTCGAACTTCACACACACGTCTAAAAATATAGCAATACAATGGCAACAGCATTACACGCATAAATAAAAGGGAACATGATATGAAAGCAGGGTTTTTTTTTTTTTATTGGAGAGAAGAATGAAAATTGTAATCCTTAAATAATTTTAGAGCTCTGAAGTTTTGAAACAGAGAAATCCAACACTTATTTCAAATTCAAAAATTAAAATTTTTAAATTAAATAAGAACGATCGTAAATTGTAAAACCTGCTAAAATACACTAAGGAATGATTTACGTTTTTAAGTTTAAAATTAATGTATATTTAAATAATATTACCTTAAAAACTTAAAAGTAATATTTATAGTAAATACGGAAATAGATCGTGCCGTATAGTGGCGGCGTGAGATAATCTACAACCCGTGCATCCTGTGGGTGTCATAAGAGACGAACAGATGTTCCTGATAGCAACTTAAAAATAAAAATATGCTGCGCATGCCAACCCAATTGGTGGAGCTATACAGCTGTGGACTTTGATAGGATGTTATAATAATTCCGAATAGTTATCTATGTTATTGGCATTCTATACTTCCTCATTTTTATACTAGTTTAATGAGCTGTTACTGTAATAAAAAACAACTTACCTTATACTGTCGATCGGCCAATCAACTCGGTCTGGTGGGCACGACTAGCGGAATCGCCTACTATACACGCTCCGCGTAATAAATGTTCCCGCGCAGTAACAGCTAGACAATATAACCAACGTGCTGTGTAGTTTAGTGCCACTTGTACACTGAATGTTATTTTCCACACGAGATATTCGAATATCAACGTCGCTATCTAGAGCGATCGAAATCGTAATGTTGAACTGAAAGGCGGAGATTGCTGTAGCAATTTCACCAATGTCTTCCTTCTTTGTTAAACGACTTGCTCTTTAACAAGTTATAAATAGCGAACCGTGTTTCAAAACACCCGCGCTTGCGGATTACAACAACGTTCAAGTGGACGCTGTTATGCAAAAATAACCCAAGTGACAAATAATTACTTTAATTTATAGAATCAGGCGTCACTTTGAAGAAATCCGTTATATTAGAGATGTTAAAAATCAATTACTTAATACCCGCGTAAAATGCGCGGATTTTAACAGATATTGGCTAATTGTTTTTAATATATTTACATTACTTACTTTATTTGTTAATGTGAACTTTAATGTTACGCGATATCTTCGTCAATTGTAAACCGACAATTCTTTTTAATCAAATAGACTATATTTCAGAGATATAGTCTATCATATAAATTTGAAGAAAAAATTTACTTAAAAATCCACATAAGGGTGCCAAAATAGGGGATGACGTTTTAATGGAACTATTAAGACGGCATTGAGATTGTGATGTTCCTTGGTCCAAAAGGGTAAAAAATCAACTTTCAATAAAAAGTAATACGCCGATTTCAAACAAATAAAAATAAATCAACTTTTAATAAACGGTAAAAGCTGACTTAAAAGTTTAAAACGATTTTTTTTTATAGGATAAGGGTGACAAACGAGCACACAGTCCACCTGATGGTAAGTGGTTGCTGCGGCCCATAGACATCTACATCTATCCTCTATTACAAATCAAAATGCAGATGCGTTGTCACTCGTGAGGACTAAGATGGAATGCCTCATTTCCAGTAAAAAGGTCCTCCGGCCACCTGCACTCACCAAGCGAAACGCAGAGGTAAACCTCTACTTCACGCTGGTATTCTGTGAGGTCGTGGTACCATCCCGGTTCGAGCCGGCCCATCCGTGAGACAGCAAAAGCCGCCACGTGGCTCTACCACTGTTAAATTAATAACATAATTTCACATTGTGAAGACGCGAGGGTTTATAAATTCTACTATAAAATATGTCTTCGGTCTTCGCACCGACTTCTGAGGACTTCAGAGAGTATTTAATTATTTTAATCGTTTTAAGTCGGCTTTTACCGTTTATTAAAATTCGATTTATTTCTATTTAAAACTAGCTGATACCCGCGATTTCGTACGCGTTGCCTAATATATTAACAAAGTTTTCGCATGTGCGAAAGTAAAACCATCAAAAAGATCGCAGCAAAAATATAACTTCTTTGCTTACAAAATTTCTTTGTAAACAATGTTATTCATTGCTCCGTTTGTAGCTAAAATATATAAATTATCTGGGTTAGTAACACGAGAGCAAGCGACGTACAACTGTTGACCATGTGAAAAACCCCGTATAAAAATCATTGTTTCTTAAAACTTTAATAAATTTATATTAAAATAGCTGTCCCCCGCGACTTCGCCCGCGTGGAATTTACTACGATTTCTTGGGTTTTAAATGTTTTGCGCGGAACCCTAATTATTTTTCTAAAATATAACTATCCTAAGTTACTCCTTACAACATCAGCTACATATCTGCCCGTGAAAGTCCCGTCGAATTCGGTCCACCCATTTTGAATATTAGCCGGAACAAACAGACAGACAAAGAAACAAAAACTTTAAAAATTGTTTTTAGTTATTAGTACCTTAAATACTTTCATATACATTTAGTAAAAGGCTTTTATTTTAACATTACAAGCAGACACTTCAATTTTATTTTTGTTTAGATGAAGATATCGCAATATTTTTTTAGATAAGGGCCAAGTGTCTAACAAATAAAACTTAAAAAACCTAATTGAAATCTATCCAGTAGTTTTCCGTAATGCGCCGTCAACTGCAAACTTCTATAATTTTATTTATATCGAAGAATTGCGTATTTCTCTTATGATATTAATTTAACAGATATATAATAGTACAATTTATATATGAAAGTCTGAACCTCAAAGATACTATACATCTACTCATTTTAAACCAGAGGTTTTGATGAATCCTTTTCGAGTGGTACGTCCAAAGTAATCGCGCGACGACGCTTGAAAGGTTTCTATGACTTTATTATTGATATTGACCTGTGAGATTGCTTTTGTATATATTCACGTATTGAACTTGGGCAATGTATTAGTGACGAGTATCAATGTATTTAATAAACTATGTTATTTATTGAACATTTATTACAGATATCCAGTACAAACAGTGAAAATGAATGCAGTATCCATCCGTTCAACAATTTTTAAAAGTCTTATTTTGTTCAGTAAGGATAATGGATTCAGTTGTCTGATGGCTCAAGTTGCCGTAAATCTCCCAAGGGCTGCACAATATGACGCATCAACATATTGTGAAGCAGTATACTATGAAGGATAATTATAATATATTCTAACTTCAGGCTCAGATGGGCTAGATCCCAGAGCCGTAAAGCAAGTTATAAAAAAAAGGATAATGGATAATAATAGATAAGGATAAAAATATAGGAAGGTTTTACACAATTATTTTTACACATCTCCATTTAATAACTAATAAAAAATTTAATATAAAGTAAACAATATTTATATCTCTTTGCTATTAACGAACAGTGGTAGTTCAGAGGCTAAGCGCTCGCTGTAAATTTCACAGTATAGAATTAAATAGAATAGAATAATTTTTATTCAATATAGATTATTACATAATACTTATTTAAAGTAATTTTCTATTTACCAGTGGTTCGGAAAATACCTCTGTCCTGGGAAGAACCAGCAAGAAGCTCAGCGGGACTTTTTTTTAAACATATTTAAAAAAAAAGATACACAAAGAAACATACACTTTATAATAATTTTGTTTGTACAGTACGTACCAAGGCAGGTAAGGCAGCCACGTGGACACTTCCTTGCCCCATAGCGAAGAAAGGTTCTCGAATGAATTCTGTGATCTAAGTGCTCTAAAATAGACTAACACTATTTGGTTTTTACAGCTTCATCTGATACATGGTCAACCTGTAGCCTGTATAAGGCTAGTGGTAGCCTTTTTTATAGAATAAGGGTGACAAACGAGCACACAGTCCACCTGATGGTAAGTGGTTGCTGTGGCCCATAGACATCTACATCTATCTTCGTTTGCGAATTAAAATGCGGATGCGTTGTCACCCGTGAGGACTATGTGATAGAATGCCCCTTTTTCAGTAAAAAGTGTACCTGTGTATCTGTGTGTCTATCTGTGGCATCGGAGCTCCCAAACGGATGAACTAATTTAGATTTCGTTTTTTTTTTTGTTTAAGGTGATTTGATCGATAGTGTCTAAGCTATGATACAAGAAAATCTTTTCATCCGTAATTTTTTTTTTGTTTCAGGGTTTTTTTTATGTTTCAATTTAAGTTATTGATGAATATCTCTTAAACTTTATAAGATATAAAAAAAGTTTTCAACGAAATCTTTCTGGTTTGCAATTTTACAGAAAAACGGTCCTTACACGTTATCTTCTATCTCAAAGTTTTAACGCAAAATTGATCTTTGACTTTTTTTCTCACTTCAAAACCATTTTAGAACATAAATACCTATGGATAATATTGACAAACTGTTTTAAATTGAAATTAATTGATTATCAATTTTTATTTAAACATTTTTCCCTATCGACATAGTTTTCAGTAATGTAGAAAAAAAATACTACGTGATTTAAAGATAGTTGAACTGGGTACTTGCCCAAAGATCACTATTTCTGATGTGAAGGATTTTTTTTGTTTAATGAAATACTTTTCTTGTGATTTAGCGCATTTAATTATTTCTTGATCTTTTAATTTTTTAAATACAGTGTGTAAACGTCTAGACCACTTCAGTTCAAAATCGTTTACAATAAAACGGGACAATTGGCGTCCCGCATACATCTTTTTCAGGACGGACGCATCCCTGATACGGGACGTCCCGGCTCTCGCAGGACGGTTGGCAAACCTAGTGGTAAGTGACATAAATCTTTTATTTTCAAATAGCGTAATATCAAAACACTATTGCCCAGTATGCCACGCGCTCGTAAACTTTGTTATCTGTACGTTGACGTCAATTGTTGATGAATAATGAAAACAAAACAAAATATTTTCATGTTTTACATTCGATGGTCTTGCGTCATCAATCTGCTTTTTTTATATAGGATGACTGACAAATGAGCACGCAGTCCACCTGATGGTAAGTGGTTGCTGTGGCCCATAGACATCTACATCTATCCTCGTTTGCGAATCAAAATGCAGATGCGTTGTCACTCGTGAGGACTAAGATGGTATGCCTCTTATCCAGTAAAAAGGGTCTCTGTTTCTCTACACTCACCATACGAAACACAGCAGTGTTAAGCTGCTATTTTACGCTGGTATTCTGTGACGTGGTCCTTCCCCGGTCGAGCCGACCCATTCGTGCTACAACTATACTACTAATATAGCTGCAGCATGGCTCTACCACGTATAAAATTACTTAGTGACTAACTGCTTAGTAATTAAACGATAAAAATTAGATGTTATTAACAAAAATTTAATAGATTTTAATAATGTTCCACATTTTCAGTTTTCCACAACTATAACGCCGACCTGTTCATAAACTTATGTGATTTTTACCGTCAGGAAGTTAGGATGCAAAACAAAAGTGTATCAAAGAATTAATGCCCCAGCTTCAGAAGCTATTAAATTAAGTGGAAATTATTTTAATTTCTGTGGATTAGATTTTTACTTTAATTCACCTTTTTACTCTTGGGTGAACAAAAGTTTTGAGTTTTTAATTATATAAGAATCGTTAAAATAGATTAACAATATTGGCTAAAATATCTCGTAACATACACATGATAAAAATACAGTCGAATTAAGAACCACCTCCTTATTTAAGTCTGCAAAAAAGTTATACTTTCATTTTACTAATTAAAATAGGATAATATATTTTATTATATAATAATAAATTTTCAAAAAAATAAATAAAATTTGATTATATTATATAATAATATAAAATAAAATACCTAGTTGTGACGTCATTACAAAACAATATCGGCAATTAGTCTGTAATGTATATTTAAGTAATGTTATTCCAACTAGTAGGTACTTATATTTTTTCAAAATTAGGCTTAAAATAACAGAAGAGTTGGAAATAGCTACATTCCAGATAAATTCATAAATAACCGAATACAATGGCGAGCATGGGCAAAGGACAGTAGCGACATCTGTCGGCTCCCACGGCTATTGTACTCGTCCAATACCCGCGCACCTATCAAAGGGCTAACCGATCAAAGAAATTTATGTTTGAAACCATGTTATAAAACTACTGTGACTAACTTGTTTCTTTTGATTATGGGAATTTTCTAAAATATTGTTTTTGTTAATATGTTAATTTATAGTTTAAGTCCGGCCACAATTCCGTTTCGGGATTCCGTTTTGGAATTCCGAACGGGTCGGCCACACTGCCACACACTTACGGAATCCCATTTTGCCCGCAAAGTGTCGAACGGAGAACTAGTGCTGTACGTGCGTGACGGGTCATAGATTTTATATGAAATTGCTGCGTTCGGAATCTCAAATCGGAATATCGAAACGGAATCCCGAAACGGAATTCCGTATGTATGTGGCGGGCCATATTGGGATCGCATAGAATCATAGATGTTTTCATTTTTATCTACTTAACTTCTTAATTATGTATTGAAGAATAATCATATATTATTTTTAAATATTTATGCATTTATTCCGCATTCAATTAGCATTGTGCTCAACAATATTATAAAAAAATCAAACAAAACTGTAGAATTGCAAAATTTACCGTACCTTTTAAATGGGTTTTCTGTGCGTTTGTTAACTACTGAACTGATTTCAATGAAATTTTGCACACTGTGAACAGTTTGGTCCAACTTGAGAGATGGATAGTTTTTATCCCGATAAGTGACCCTTAACAATTTTTATTAGGAATTTAAGGATTTTTCATTGGAGGAAGGTCATCTCAGGAACGGGCAGAACGACGTCTGCCTGGTCAGCTAGTATATAAGTATATAAATCAATGCCGTTTCTCGATTGGTCGGTATGACAGCTATTCAACATATGCTCTGAATGACGAACCAATGTCAAATTATACAAAAAAGTGTACGGTTTAAGACTAATGTGTTAGGTCCCTATGTCACTGCACTATATATCGCACTCTAACTCATTAAGAAGGGAAGGCAACAATGAGCGCATCCACGACTTTTTCGGCCACCAGGATGGCGCCACTTAACCATGAGGTCAAATATTTGACAAATTTCATAGTGGGGGGATATAATTTGTTAGGAAAGTGTACAGATCAATGTTTTCTTCTGAAATATTAGTTATATTTTATATTAATTAGATCAAAATGGATATAAACCAAATTACGGATATTCCAAAAGTAAAAGAAATAAAAAAAGCTTGAAATGTGTAAAAAATTAAAGCATACAGCACTGAGGGATTGTTTTGTGTAATAATATAATACTCTAGAAACTGATAAACGTTTAATTAAAACTAACTTTTCAATTAAATGACATTTTGTAACAAAAAACTTCATCTCAGTCGTAACTAGCGACATCTGGTGAGTGTAAGATTATTAGCTCTCACCATAGACTTAGAAGCCCTCACTACTATGGACCAACATATGGTAAAAGATAGTTGTATATTTTAACCGACCTCAAAAAAGAAGAAGGTAGGTACTATGTCCGTGGTTTTTTTGTATACATATATTAATCGATTTCCCGGAAACTGCTAAAACATTGAATTATTCCTTTTTTTATTGAAAGTTTTTTATACCTCATGGTTGGTGTAATTTGAAGAAAAAATTCCACCTCCAAGGATGGACAAATAGGGGATGGATTTTCATAATTAAGACGACATAGTTATTGTTACCTTGAAAACAAAACTTTGAACAACAACACTATAATATTCCACCATAGGGTTAACATCATTGAGTTATATATACTACGTACTAGAGAAGCTATTCCGAACATTGACTATGTTCAACTGAACTGTACTGCACTCCGTACAAACTAAATATTGCGTAAATTGAAGATTTGTGAATTCCATAAAATAATTATTATTACATTTTATTTAGAAATATGTTTGTTTAGATTAAATTAAGATATATTAAATTCTTATATTTATTTTATTTTATTTTTTTATTATTAATATCTTACTTTAAGTATATTAAATTAAAGTCTTCGCGCATGCTCGACTACTACTCCCGCGCATGCGCGAAGACATAGAGTAGGACACAATTTTTGTTTGAAATGAACGTAGTACATATAACACAGTGGTTATCATAATTGCTTCTAAAGACGGTGCTGAGACAGTGTGTATCGAATAAACTATTATGTATGTAGAAATTATTATTTTTTTAGTTTTTGAAGTCTTTTTTAATGCAAATTGTTGAGCAGTTTCCGAGAAACCAATCACATAATATACGAGTACATAAATATACATATATACAAGCATTGCTCGCTTAAAGTATAGGATATCGGTATTATTATTACAACTATTGTTATAAATATAAAGTGTCGCAGGGCATGTATGAATAATGTCGACAAATTAATGGAAGGGGAAGGGTATTTACATGGGTAAGACTTTGATAAGGCGGACTTCGTGTACTATAATATTCTAAAACTCTATTTGCGACTCTGATACTCTTAGACTGATTAGTAAACCTGTATATAATATGATTTAAAAAAAAAACGCGTGTCTTTAATCCTGCTAAAACGCGATTCATATAATAAAGAAAATATCCGAGGAAAGCTAAACACATGGACAGTGTAGTTGAACGCTACATTTTCATATTGAGCACACATCATGGAACTTTCTTTTCTCAAGATAATCTTTCTTTAAATAGAAGAGTGTATTGGCATTAAATATAGATACAATTAGGTATATTATTTATGTTCATAAACTCATAATATGAAAATGTGTAGCATAGACAGTGCAAAATATAAAAAGTTCTGAATTAATTAATCAAGTTTCACCTAGGTAACTACTAGCTACATTTTAGAATAAATAAATAAATTATTATTTCATCATTACAGCCCTTCACAAGTCCACTGCTGAACATAGGCCTCCCCCAAAGAATGCCACAAAGCACGGTCCTGAGCCACCTGCATCCATCGACTTCCTGCATATCTTACCAGGTCGTCACTCCATCTAGTGGGGGGACGCCTTACACTTCGCCTGCCGATACGAGGCTGCCACTCGAGAACCTTTCTTCCCCATCGGTTGTCGGTTCTTCGAGCTATATGGCCGGCCCATTGCCACTTCAGCTTACTAATCCGTTGGGCTATGTCGGTCACTCTAGTTCTACTGCGGATATCCTCATTTCTGAGTTTATCACGCAGAGAAACTCCGAGCATAGCCCTCTCCATAGCTCGCTGAGCGACCTTGAGCTTCCTCATCCGGCCAGCAGTGAAGGACCACGTCTCAGTTCCGTATGTCATCACTGGCAACACGCACTGGGTGTACAGTCTCGTTTTCAAGTTTTGAGGTATACCTGACGAGAAGATGTGCCGTAATTTCCCGAACGCTGCCCAACCGAGTTGAATCCGTCGATTGACCTCTCGGTCGAAGTTGGACTTACCTAGTCGGACTATTTGTCCCAGGTAAACATACTCGTCAACAACTTCGAGCCCAGTGTTCCCAACAACTACCGGCATAGGTGTGATATAAATTATTAAATTATTATTATTTAGAGCCAGGCTCCACCTATATTATGTTCTTAGCTCCAATGGGTCGCTTTTTGGAATAAAACCGGCAAATTGCGAGTAGGACTCGCGCATGAAGGGTTTCGTACCATCGTACAAGATTTAATACTACGTATGCAAAAAAATACGTTTCTAGTAAGGGAGCCCCCTTTAATTTTTATAGCGGCTACAGAAATACACATTCTGTGAAACCTACTACGGATCACAAGATACAGCCCGCTGACAGACCGACGGACGGACAGCGGAGGCTTTGTTATAGGGTCCCGTTGGTTAACCTTCGGGAACGGAACCCTAAAAAGTGTTACAAATCTAATAATAATTTTAAATGTCGGAATTTCTTTATCGCTTAATTGTATAATAATATTCAGAAAATATCGATAGATATCATTAACCTGTGCAAATTTGAATTTTGTAAATTAAAAATTTGTGGGTGCCATTGACAATATATCTTTGATGACGAAGTTTTTATAGAGCATGGAGAATGGAAGTATGGAGTTCTATAAAAATATAGGTAAACAACTTTAAAAAAATAATCAAAATAATACGGAAAATTATGGATAAAAGAAAATTCTAAGTTACCAATCCAAAGGTAAAATTTTGGATTATTTCTAATTATCACAGGCAAGTTCAAAAAGAACTGCTTTTAACAAAGGCTTATGAGATATCGTATATTTATTATTACATCTATATGTATGTACCTATGTTTGGATGTAATGGAATTTCATAATTCAGTTTTAAAGGCCCCGAGGCGCAGTGGCTTAGCATTGAGCTGCGGCGCTTGGGGCCGCGGGTTCGAATCCCGCACGTATACGTGGTAGAGCCATGCTGCAGCTATATTTCTGGTATAGTTGTAACACGAATGGGTAAGCTCGACCGGGGAAGGACCACGATCTCACAGAATACCAGTGTAAAATAGCAGCTTAACGCTGCTGTGTTTCGTATGGTGAGTGTAGAGAACCGGAGACCCTTTTTATTTAAAACGAGGCATTCCATCTTAGTCCTCACGGGTGACAACGCATCTGCATTTTGATTCGTAATCGAGAATAAATGTAGTTGTCTATGGGCCACAGCAACCACTTACCATCAGGTGGACAGTGTGCTCCTTTGTCACTCTAAAAACAGGTATTTGTATGTGGCCTACAAATAATTATCCCTAGTGTGGGTAACGTTTAAAAAAAGAAAAAAAGAAAAGAAAGAAAGTCTTTACCGATTTTCAAACGTCTGAATAATCTGAAATTTTGCAGACGTATTAGGAACCGATGACAATACAATTATTTCATGACAATGACCTAGTAGTTCTCATTGGAATCATTGCAGCTCATAATCAATGGTGTCTAAGTTT
Source organism: Parnassius mnemosyne (assembly GCA_963668995.1). Taxonomy (NCBI): domain Eukaryota; kingdom Metazoa; phylum Arthropoda; class Insecta; order Lepidoptera; family Papilionidae; genus Parnassius; species Parnassius mnemosyne. Next base: position 17,709,313 of record CAVLGL010000086.1, on the reverse strand, counting down.
ATATAAACTCTAAGCATCTTACAAACCCTTTCTAGATTTTCATAAGTTTCTCCTAGACCTAGAATATGTCGATCAAATTTCGATAAGTAGTCAAAGTCAATGAGTGTATATAGATTAACTTTCGTGATAAGTAATATGGTTTTAAATAAAAAAAAAACATATTTTGAAAGTTGGTAGATTCGCGTTGAAAATATAAATTATATTGCGTTGCATTTCTAGTAGTATAGTATTATATTCTATACTACTCGAAATTTACAGAAAATTTCACGGCCAATTCATTTTCTTCTTTTACGTAGAGCGATACCTATAAATCCACGCCTCCTTCCCGCCAAATCCTTTAAAACTGCGCAGGACAAAAATAAAAGACGAATCATATAAAAAGAAACACACGCAACATACTTGCAAATACGAATTTGAAACTGCAATGTTCACGTGGAAGTGAGGTGACGGTGTGGTGTTCTAAACTAAGAATTGTTTTAGTTTGGATGTGTGAAAAACATATAGTACAATAGACATTTTCATAATGAGCAACTTTCCTTGCAGGCAAGAATTTTTTTTTATAAAATTGAAGTGACAAATAAACATACAATCTACTTTATGGTTTGGCTACTGCCCATGGACACATGCAGCCAAATTCAAACAAAGAAGTCATCTCAGAGGACTAAGATGGATTGCCTTACAGCTTGTAATTATACTGACTCTATACCCTATAGACCGAAACATGGTAGTGCAAGCACAGTGCAAGAAATAGGTAAGAGAGTACCTACCTATATAGACTGACTCCTAGGCAAAAATATGAGGTCCTTTTATAGAATAGGGGTGACAAACGAGCATACAGCCCACCTGATGGTAAGTGAATACTGTAGCCCATAGACATCTGCATTTAATTTCGATTACGAATCAAAATGCAGATGCGTTGTCACCCGTGAGGACTAAGATGGAATGTCTCGTTTCCAGCAAAAAGGGTCTCCGGTTCTCTACACGTACTATAAGAAACACAGCAGCATTAAGTTACTATATTACGCTGGTGTTCTGTGAGAGCGTAGTTCTACCCCGGTCGAGACGAACCATTCGTGCTACAACCATAATATTATAGCTGCAGCGTGGTTCGACCACGTAGAAAGTTCAATCACCTGGTAAATTTTATTTTAATTTTATTAGCTTGTGCTTAAAACTAATCTTGATCATCAAATGAAGTGTCAGTTTTAATTAAATTATAAAATACTTGAAAATATAATATTTTTTTATACGTGGTAGAGCCATGCTGCAGCTATTAGTATGGTTATATCACGAATGGGTTATAGTTGTAGCACGAATGGGTCGGCTCGACCGGGGAAGGACCACGCTCTCACTGAATACCAGTGTAAAATGGCAGCTTGACACTCTTGTGTTTCTTCAGGTGGACTGCGTGCTCGTTTGTCACACTATCCTATAAAAAATGTAACTAATAATTTTAAGCTACATAATTAGCAACTTAACTGCCCAAACTCACTCTCTGTTCTACCCAAGATTAGCTGGTAGAGAATGCCATATAGCATTAAGCTCGCCTTTTGTACAAATATTTAGTGCAATAAAGAATAAATAAATAAATAATTATTAATAATATGTTTATTAATAATTTTCAAATCGGATATCATAATCACAGCACATGCGGTGCCAATTAAGCGTATTTTGTTTTCTTTATGTATTAAGCAAATAATAATAGGGTTTGACGGGCATGTGGCTTAATGGTCAAAGTATCTGCTTACTACGCCGCGGGTCCTGGGTTTGAACCCCAGCCGGAGTAATTTTGTGGATCAGGTTGAGAAGTGGTTACTTCCGTCTCTTATTAAAATCAAAAATATTTTAATTAGTTAAGACTTGATACAAGCTCCTATAAACGACTAAATTTATAATAAATTCCAGAAGTAGAGACCTCTACAAAAGAAACCGGCGTAACCTCTGAGGTGATTATTTTGTGTTTTAGAAAAAAAATTGTGTTTTTTACGTGGTAGAGCCATGCTGCAGCTATATTAGTAGTATAGTTGTAGCACGAATGGGTCGGCTCCACCGGGGAAGGACCACGCTCTTACAGAATACCAGCGTAAAATAGCAGCTTAACGCTGCTGTGTTTCGTATGGTGAGTGTAGAGAACCGGAGACCCTTTTTACTGGAAAAGAGGCATTCCATCTTAGTCCTCAAGGGTGACAACGCATCTGCATTTTGATTTGCAAACGAGAATAGATGTAGATGTCTATGGGCCACAGAAACCACTTACCATCAGGTGGACTCTGTGCTCGTTTGTCACCCTTGTCCTATAAAAGAGTGGTACATAATTGCAGCCTATCCACGGCTGAACATAGGCCTCACATATGGCATATTGTCATGCCTCAAATATTCCCCATGTTTGCAATAGTTTTTAATTATTTTGAGTTTTTATCAGAATGATGTTGCTACCTATCTCCTTTTATATAAACATTTTAAAGCAAATGATTTATTTAATTTGCTGGTTTTCAACTACAAGAGCGGCATAAAATAATAAAAGTTTCATTTTATAGCAAACAAATATTACAATCCTTATTTTTAGACTTGTAGAGTCTAAATTTTAGTGTATTAAATCAAAAGAATATATTTTCTTTTGACGAAAACTGCTTTGTAATAGCGATGCCTACTGCAGTCAATCAATTTTTGTTCAATAAAATGATTTTACCTATACAATGAATTCGTTATGTAAAATAATTTTATCGAACAAGGAAACAAAAATTGATTGAAAATTGATCTCAAGGTGGTCCGTAAAATAGATTAATTTAATTTAAATCGGTAACACATAAAATCGTTGAATGTTTCTTATGCTATTACGAGATTTATTCTGTGGGATTGTTAAGAATGCTTTGGATATGACAATTTTATTTAGTATACCTAATTTATTTTATTGATAATAAATTTGTAATTTGTAATTCTTTATTTTAACATTTTAAAGTTTTTTTTTTATATGATAAGGGTGACAAACGAGCACACAGTCCACCTGATGGTAAGTGGTTGCTGCGGCCCATAGACATCTACATCTATCCTCTGTTACAAATCAAAATGTAGATGCGTTGTCACCCGTGAGGACTAAGATGGAATGCCTCATTTCCAGTAAAAAGGGCCTCCGGCCACCTGCACTCACTAAGCAAAACGCAGAGGTAAACCTCTACTTCACGCTGGTTTTCTGTGAGGTCGTGGTACCACCCCGGTTCGAGCCGGCCCATCCGTGCGACAGCAAAAGCTGCCGCGTGGCTCTACCACTGTTAAAAAAAGTTATATTAGACATATTTAAAGCACCGCTCACAGAGGAGGCCGAGATAATAGGAAACACTTAAGGTGCATGGTTGAGCAAAATGAAGCGCTATTCGTTATTTGTGCGGTTTTTAGTATCTAACTACTTGTTTTTAAAAAGATATATCAACTAATAAAAAACACATTAAATTTCTACATAATCTTGATTCCATAATAGTCATATCCGATTTTTTAAAAGGAGTGAATAATCTCCTTACGAAACGATACCACATAAATGTGAAATAATTATTGATGATATGCGTCTCCTCGTAAAGTAAGCATTATTTTATTTTGCAATTGATACTAATGAATAGGCAATTTTTTTCGATTTAATTTTAAATTTTGAATTTTATCGTTCAAAATCTTCATTAATAATGAAGATTTTGAACGATAAAATTTTTTTAAAAGACCAAAATTTGATTTTATTAAGAAATTATTTTAAAAACTGAGCTTATACACTGCCCACGGGCCACGGGGTAGCGGGAGTCAGTAAGCGCTAAGCACTTGAAGGTGAAACCTGTGTCTTTAGTTACTAAACTGGCTGTTCCCCGCGGTATCACCCGCGTATATCACGCTCTGAGCCGCGCGACATGACACCTTGCTTATTCTCGTTCGGTTCTCATCGGGTGAATAGGCGTCGTTCGCGCGCCACATCGAGGGTTGAATTATTTTAATTTTTCATTATCTCTTAGACTATGCGTCCTAAGGATTAATATGTCAATCCTAATAACAACGCTCATAAATCACTTTAAAATTTTCAATTTTTTTTTGTCGCAAAATACCTTATTGTGGCTTTTGTATAAGAAATAGACATATGGTATCGCGGACTTTTTTTTAGATGGAATAAAGATCTATATTTTTGTAGAACATTATATTTACGTATCACTAACCACAGCGCACGTGGATAAATCATTTCGAGAGCGCTTTTTCTTCTGAATTGCTTAACAAAATCTATATTTAAGGCTAGCTGAGAGGTACAGCTTAATGCTAGATAGCCTATACTATTCCACAAGCATCTAGTTATAATATATAAAGAGAATTTTTCAAATCGGACTGGTAGTTCCAGAGATTAGCGTGAACAAAGAAAAAACCTCTTCCGCTTTTTTATATTACTCAGTATAGATTGTATCTCATTCTATCCTATAGATTTATACTTATTTGTCTCTTTTTAGTGCGTCATTTGTTTCAAATCACAATGCGCTAAAGAAGTTTTCATTTCAATAAACTTTTATAGGCGTCGTGAGGGCCAGCATCTGGGTCCATCATCAGATCAGCTCCATGGTATCATGTTATTGTATTGTCATTGAAGTTCCATAAGTCAAATTTCAGCTCAATCGAATGTCAGCAAGTGCTTCGAAAATTGATAACAAATTTCGAACCGGAAAGACACACGAACAAAGCAAATTAAACCTTGTAAAAATTGAACAGTAACACCCTTTTCTCATTCCTTATGTTCTAAAAGGATTTTAGGGCAAACAACTTTATAGTTATTTTGTTATAAGATTACAACTTCGGTTACATTTGTATTTTATATATATGTTACTGTAAAAGCCCGTATTTGGGTAAATCTTAGAATTTTCTTTTAAATCTTAGGATTTACCAACATGAGCTGGTATTTACCAGCTCATGTTGGTAAATACCAGCTCATGTCGTCGTTTAAGGGTACTCTTAATTTAGCCTATCTTCATATCGGTTGATAAACGTCTAATACGTCCCTTGCTGACTCTGCACTCTCTGCGAGCTATTCTACAGTGGAACTGAAATATTCATGCTATAAAGCACTTCAACGCGGCACTAGCACAGAAAAAAAAAAGTGGATGCACATGCTTTAATATATGCCTAACAGGCTGCAAGCTTTGATAGGAACAAAAATAAGTCTGTATACAGTACAGGCCCTATGATAATAACAACATAACCAGATGGTTGAACTCCTACTAAGTGCATCATTAATACGTCTTCTTTACCAAGGAGTCCGTCTAGGTAAGTACCGCCCTCTTACCCATTTATGCTACCAAATAGTGCACTTACGCTGTGCACGCATAGTATCTACACCTGCCTGAATGCAGTCAGCTTAATTATAGGCAGTGAGGCATAGATTAGATTAGAATTAATAAGATAAAAAATAATAAGATTAGATTTAGTAAGGTTTGGTATAAAATGTGATGATATTTCGGGCTTTTACCAATGACTATTAGTAAATGTTGGTTTTGGAAATAAAAAATATAATATAAGTAGAAAGTATTTATCATTTCGAATCATGTTACCGACTAAATTTTAAAATATTTTTATGATGAGTTTTTAACGTATAATACAGAAAAATATATTTGTTTTATTCTCACAAACATAATACCAACGTTGGCTAAGCCTACTATTCATTAACTTTTCTTATTAGATTATTGTCAGAACAAATTCAATAGTAACAAGAACTTCCTGTAATTATCTCGTGATTTCTTTCTCGGAATCAATATCGAATTTTCTAGTGACATTATCATCAGTTGTTACATTAGAAACATCGTTTTTTTTAGCCTTCACCTTCTCCGTAACAATCTCTTCTTGTATTTTATTCTTGACAGCGTTATTGGACAATACCTTTTGTGACTATTTCTCTACATTAATATCTTCTTTGTCATGTTCAATTATATTTTCGGCGGTAATATATTGTACCGCATTTATCTGCGAATGCAACAAATTCTCCAAATCCTCTTCAGATCTTATAACTCCAATCATATCTTTAAGGATCGCTGAAGTTGCGATACCCATTTTCATTGGAAAACCAAATATTACGAGGTTCTTTTGATTCTCTCATGATATGCTCTATTATTCGTTGCCTGGGTGAATGTTAAGCCCTCTGAACATTTCCTTTAATTTCTCTAAACACTACGCATTTATCCCTATCGCGATAAAAGTTATTACCTTTCTTACTTGTCACGAGTACGTTCAGTATCCCATAAAATCTTTGTTTCACAGTCATTTTGTGTCATAAATACTTCTAGATAACAAAAATGTACGTACTAATCGACCGATTGCGACGAGCTGAGAGAGAGGGTACACTGCACACCGCGAGCACGATAATGCACCAAACACTTTTAAATATGACTATTTATCAACATTTTACGTGTCTTTGAGGTAAAACCTAAGATTTACTAAGTTTATGGTCGTAAAAGTCGGAAATTAATGATTACGAGAGAACAGCTCGGACTTTTACTGTTAAGACATGCTAAATCCTAGGTTTTACTGGAAAATCTTAGGATTTACCGTAGTTCGAGCTTTTACAGTAACATATATACTAGCTGGCCAGGCAGACGTTGTTCTACCCTCTCCAACGAACCCGTGTCCTATAAAAATTCTTAAATTCGTAATAAAAAATATTTAGGGTCACTTATAGGGATAAAAACTATCCTATCTTTCAAGTTGGACCAAACTGCACACAGTGTGCAAAATTTCACTGAAATCAGTTCAGTAGTTTAAGAGTTCATCGCGGACAAACAATGTGACACGTAATTTTTATATATGAAGATTTAATATATGTTAATTTTTATATATGTTCCAAACGAGCACACAGCCCACCTGATGGTAAGTGGATGCTGAGATCCATAGAGATCTTCATCTATTCTGGATTAAGAATCAAAATGCAGATGCGTTGTCACCCCTGAGGACTAAGATCATATTGTCAACAATCACGAAAAAAAAATTGTGCTATTTTGTCTTGGTATTCTGTGAGCCGTAATATAGCTGCAGAACGGCTTTATCACGTATTATGCGTAAATATATTATACTTCAATGTCCTAATACTTATTTTGACATTTACCGTATGATCCTTTTCTTCAAAAAGGCGCCGGTAGTAAATTCGACTGTATGTTTTTTTTATGTGTTACCTCATAACTTTTTACTAGGTGAAACGATTTCGATGATTCTTTTTTTATTTGAAAGCTGGTACTTCACATGTGGTCTCATATGAATTTCAGACCAATAGTTTTTGAGTTATTTTTAATAATTTATATTGAAGTCGGCTATACAAAATTTTTAATTATTGTGGAACTACATTCGATTATCAGCAAGATTTACACAGATTATTGTTTTAAACAAATATTAATGGTTATGTTACGAATGTAGAGGCGTGCAACTGATGGGCGTGTGCGTACTGGTGGTGGCGCTGGTGTCGGCCCAGCTGACGTTCAGCCGCGACTGGGCCGGCGGCAAGCGGGCCTCGCCAGTCGCCTTCGACTGCAACCAGTTCGCGCAGATATGTCGCCAGTTCATTGTAAGTAATTTTGACCACACCATTTTGTAACGTGATAGGGCTACGCCACGTCTTATTATTGCTGTAGTACGAATGGTTCGGTTCGAAAAAGCACCAAGCTATCTTATAAGACCGTCAAATGTCATCATAATTTTTTTTTTTCATTTATTTAAAGAACCACAAACAGATTCACAATTAAATATATATAAAATATCAAAACAAAGAAACGTAATTATCATTATGAATCCAACAGCGCTGGTCTCATTATACATATAATCTAGTGTTAAAGTGGAGCTCATCTTACATTATAACAAGTGTTAGTTAACTAGTTAAGAAATCATAAAGTAACTAATAAACATTATTAATAGGTACATGTGTGTATATGTGTTATGTGTGTGTGTGTGTGTGTGTGTGTGTGTGTGTGTGTGTGTGTGTGTGTGTGTGTGTGTGCATGCGTGTGCGTGCGTGTGTGTGCGTGCGTGCGTGCGTGTGTGTGTGTGCATGTGCGCGTGTGCGTGTGCGCGCGCGCGCCTGTGTGTGTATATGTGTGTGGTTGTGTATGTGTGTAAGAGTGGAGGTAGGTGTGTAGGGACGTGTTTGGCTGGTACATGAATCTACAACCAGGTATGCAATATACAGGAAGAAAATAAAATCATTTTTTATGTGTTACTAAGCCAAGCCTATCAATGACTGATTTCTTGAAAGATGTATGTCGTAATGCAATAATATCGATATCATTGAAAATATTATTGTATGTTTTGGCCATACGGTGAAGTGGAGAACGAATTCCCGCATTTGTTCGGCAGGATAAGGTTGCAAACAATCTATGCGGACGTGTAGACCTCATTAATGATCGAGGAGGTACGCTATAACAAAGTTTGTTTGATATTTCTATAGAGTCATATCTATTATGAGTAAGATCATGTAATAACATTACTTCAAGTTGTGTGCGTCTAGATTTAAGATCAATTAAATTGTATGTCTTTAGTAACAAATTATACGACAATCGTTTGCGGTGGAATTTAAAATGTATGTATCGAAGATATTTCTTTTGTATCTTTTCAAGCATATAATTGTATTTTTCATAAAGTGGATTCCATATTGATACAGCGTATGATAATGCTGTCATGTTTATTTCTAAATACACATGTGTGCCATGGGGCCTGAGTAAGTGAATCCATCCTCCTAATTTCATCTCATGGGTATCAAAAGAGACGACGCGACGATTGGAAACGTGAAAAATAAATGGCTTCCAACAGGTAGCGGTACAATTAACCTGTTAATGGCGGTCGTAGTAACCTAGACCCAGATAAATGAGTGGAAACAACGTCAGAAGTGCGCGACGAGACCAGAGAGGGGAGGGGGGAGGGGTCCCACTGTCCAACAGTGGATTTTACAATTTATTATTTGGAAGAATTCAACGCGTTGTATAATCAATGTTGAACCTGAGACACGGAAATTAGAATAATCTTTTCCGCTAAAAATATTGTACAATACTTATACTTATCTTCACGCACAATCCCTGACGGGGTAGCCAGAGAGAACAGATCGCCAAGTGTCACGATCCTTACAAACCTCTTTCGCTTCTTTCAGATTCATTATCTTCTTCATGCATGCACGTCTAGGTATCCGATTACTTTTGACCCTACCCTCTTCGAGCAATTTGCTCACATGGTCTTCGAAAGTTAGTCTCGGTTTACCTCGACACCCTTTAATATTAACTTTCGCGCTATATATTTTCTTCACCATTCGGTCTTCACTCATTCGCTCAACGTGCCCAAACCACCGAAGCACGCCCTTATCAATTTTTGTGATAAGGTCATCTTTCAAACCTGCCATATTGCGAATCTCTTCGTTTCGCTTTCGGTCGGCCATGGTAACGCCGCACATTTTACGAAGAGATCGCATCTCCACTGCATTCAACTTACTTTTATGCTTCTTCTGGCATACCCAGGTTTCGCTGCCATATTACAAAGTCGGTACCAACACTGCGTTATGTATTGCAAGGCGTGCACTCTTCGCTACGCCTTGCCTTTTGACTAACGCAGTCAGGGCACCATTGACTTTGTTCCCGGCAGCGACACGCCTGTCCACATCTAAATCACATCTTCCATCCCGGCTAAAAGCACTCCCCAAGTATACAATTTCATTTACCTGTTCTAGACATTCCTGATTTACCCATATTTCACACTTCGTTCTCTCTTCGTCCCTTTCAAATACCAGAACCTTAGTTTTATTAGCATTCAAACGGAGACCTTTAATTTCACATTCCTCTTTCATACACGTGACTAATGCCTGCAGTTCTGCCTCTGATGGTGCAATAAGCACTGCATCATATTGTACAATAAAGTCATTTTTTTTTCTGTTGTTCATAATGGCTTCCTTTTGGTTAATTTGGCTCTGTAATTCTAATTTTTTTAACCATTCAATGGAAATGATAAATATTTAATATACCTACTAGTTATAGTCTACTATACCTACCTAGTAGTAGTCCCCGGGGAGTAGACGGGTAAGAATACTCACTACCCCATGGGTGTCGTAAATGGCGACAGAAGGAAACAGGCAGAGGATGGGCAGCAGCATCTTTCTGATAACAACAAAACAACAATAAAAAACTGCGGTTGCCAACCCGCTCACCAAGCGTGGCAACTATGGCAATATACCCCCCATGAAAGTAACGAAGAGACGGCCCCCAGTCCCCGGCGGCCCCGCTATTCCTGGCTACGGTGGCGATGGCATGGTAACGGCGGGGCAGGGGGTGCTAAGAATCTCCGGTGGAGGTTCGGTTCCCACCTACGACGATTTGACCTGGCAACTTATAACGCACGCACCCTGAGGACTGACAAGAAGATCCTGGAGCTGGAAGAAGAGATAGACAAGTTGCGCTGGAATGTCATAGCATTATCTGAAGTCCGAAGAGAGGGGGAGGACACGGTAATCCTCGAATCCGGCAATTTGTTCTATCATTGGGAGGGCGACCATCTGTCCCAAGGAGGTGTCGGATTTATCGTCCACAACTCTCTCCTTAACAACGTTGTAAAGATTGGGAGTGTGTCGACGAGGGTTGCGTACCTTATACTCAGAATCACCAAACGGTATTCGCTGAAGGTCATACAGGTTTACGCACCAACCTCGGCACACCCCAATGAGGAGGTGGAGGAAATGTATAAGGATATCTCTAGAGCCATGCATTCCTCCAAAACCCACTATACGGTGTTAATGGGAGACTTCAACGCGAAACTAGGCACAAGAGAAAACGGTGAGTTGAAAGTAGAGAGTTTCGGAATAGGGAAACGGAACCCAAGGGGCCGGCAGCTGGCCGACTTCATGGAGAAAGAGGGACTCTTTATGATGAACTCTTTCTTCCAGAAGCGGCCCCACAGGAAGTGGTCCTGGTCGAGCTCCGACGGTTCGACAAAAATGAGATTGACTTCATTATGACGACCAGACGACAACTGTTCAGTGATGTCTCAGTGATCGCGAAGGTGAAAACCGGCAGCGATCACCGAATGGTGAAAAGCACACTGAACCTAAACGTTAAGTTGGAGAGGTCTCGTCTAATGAAGTCAACGCTCCGTCCCCCTCGTGCTCTAATCCAAAGTCCCGAAACCTTTCAGCTCGAGCTACAAAACCGTTTTCAGTGCCTAGAAGATTGCAATGCAGTGGACGATGATCTTTGTTTTGTCCATGTTCATCTTAAGACCTATCCGTTCGGAAACACTATTGAGGTCATTGAGCATAGTGCTTAGGTCCTCCAGCAATTCTGCCATAAGGACTATATCGTCGGCAAATCGAAGGTGAGTGATGTACTGGCCATTGATGTTAATACCGTATCCTTTCCAGTCCTGAAGCTTGAAAACGTCTTCCAATGCAGCGGTGAAGAGTTTCGGGGATATCACGTCACCCTGTCTTACACCTCTCTGCAATTCGATAAGTTTCGTACTCTGGTTCTGTACTCGGATAGCCATCGTAGCCCTACTGTACAAACACTTCAGCACTTCGATATGCTGACAGTCCACTTGGTACCGCTGGAGGGACTGCAGCACCGCCCGAATTTTGACGGAATCAAAAGCTTTCTCATAGTTCATATACGCAAGACTAAAGTGGCAGATTATACTCTTCGGTCTTCTGTACAATTTGTCGAAGGGTATGTATGTGGCCTATGGTGCTAAAGCCTTTTCGGAAACCGGCTTGTTCGGGAGACTGGAAGTCGTCGAGGCTGCATGCGACGATTGGTAACGACTCTTGAAAACAGCACGGCGCTTCTGAAAGACTTTCTGAAGTACCGCTTTTCCACCCGCTTTCAGAAGCTCCTCTGTAATTCCATCCTCTGCTGGGTACTTGCCGTTTTTAAGGTCCTGGAGAGCCATTCTAATCTCACTTTACTGGAAATGAGGCATTCCATCTTAGTACTCACGGGTGACAACGTATCTACATTTTGATTTGTAATAGAGGATAGATGTAGATGTCTATGGGTCGCAGCAACCACTTACCATCAGGTGGACTGTGTGTTCGTTTGTCACCCTTATCCTATAAAAAAAAAGAAAACTCAGACTGACGTCCGGGATACCATCGGAATAGTGTCGAATAAGACTTGCTCTTGGATCGTTACTCACACTTGCGTGTGCTTCCAACGATGACGTGTACAGCTGCCCATAGAACCTCGCAATCTCACTCAAAATCTCAGGTGTCTCGGAAACGATGCTGCAACTTCGACAGGTGGCACTTTCTGGTAATCCCTGGCAAAGACTTTGGAGCCCTGGTTCCGCTCGATCGCTTCTTCAATACGTTCAATAGTTGCGTAAGTCCCGCCGCATGCATTTGGAGATGTCTGTTCAGTTGCCTGTATGCTGTCAAATCTACTGAAGACTACAGCTTGATTTTCCGTCTAACAGCCATGAGATTATGAGTGTGATTGGAGAGTTTTTGTGTTCTTCTGCGGCGGGTCTTGCAAAAACTTTTCCAAACAGTTTCCACGAGTTTGTCATTTATATTTCGTATAACGAGAACCACAGGTTCTAGTCATACGGAATGGTAAGCTTGACCAAAAATATCCTTGACTATGCCCGGTCTATCAGCACAATATCAGGCTTATGCAAGAATCGACCTGTCTGTGATGATGGCCCTGTCCCAGTAGAGTCTGGCGCAGTCATTTTCGAGCACGGCTCCCGGCAAGCACTTGTATTAAGGCAATTTTCAATCAACGAGACCATATTTCAGAGCGAGCTTCTGGTGTAGAATCCCGGCTACTAGGTTGTGTCTGCGCAAATACTCAGAGTTAGAAAGCGCCGAACAATCGGCGATGACATGCCTAAGTGACTCACCTGGATGGCGATAAGCTCGACAGATGTCGATGGTGCCATTCCCTTAGGATGTATCTGCGATAGTTGTTGGTCTTAATTACTTGATCTTGTATCACACAGACAATACCCTCGGTTTCTCCAAAGAGGTCACCGAACGCATCCAGTGGAGATAGGTAACTGTATCTACAAGACTCGTGTATCATCATTATTATTATATAGTAATAGGCGAGCAGCTTATAGCTGATATGCCTATATCTGTGTTGGTGTTTTATAATAGTCCAAATCCACACCAAGAATACACTAAATTATCTTTGATTGTCGTTGCACCATTTGTCCAGTTTGTTTTTAAAACTAACCTCAGAGGGAGCATCAACCACGCCTTGAGGCAACTTGTTCATTATATTTAGGATTCTGTTGTTTAGTGTGTGACGTCCTACTTTAATGTATGTGCGGGTATGAACCAATCTTATATAGTTAGGATGTCTAGCTCGTAATGTATATATTGTTTTATAATATTAATTATTTGTCCTCTTAATTTTAACATTCGTTGTATTACTTTTATTTAATAAAAGTTTGATTTTCTCAGATAAGGTGTTTGCAAAACTATGATTTACAAAAAATTAACAGTCATATTACAAAAGACTCAGATTGGAACTATAATCACGAAAGAAGTCCCGTGGAAATTGCGATCCTTAAATTAATTACATACTTCTACTAACTTAAATGTAAGTTATTGAATTTCACAGCAAATGTCAAATTTTGCGAAGAATTTCACAGCAAATGTCAAATTTTGTGAAGAATGTAAGGCAGGTGGGCGCAGCCAATGAGTATAATATAAGCACGACGTTTTAGGCACAACGCCTCAGTTTTTTTTTTTGTGAAATAGACCCTTCTTTAAACTCGAGGCTATCAACAAACCACGTTGGAGCAACTCTCCGCTATATATATATATATATATATATATACAACGTGTCCCAAAATTCAACGATAAGCCAACACCGGAGGATAGACCTGCCCCGGACTAATCGGGTAAAAAAAGAAAAAAAAATATATCCCAATTATATTTTAAGTTATATAAAAAAAATGAAATTCTTCAGAAATTGAGACCGTTTATGATATTTTTCACTACCATGACCACAATTTTTTAAATATTTTTTTCTTTTTTTTTTATAGGCAACCTGAATAGTACTGCTATCTACCACAATTCTTAAAAACTCCAGAATAACTCTTGTTTTATCACGAAAATTAATGAAACTTATTTTATTCCCTAAATTTTTTGAAGACTTTTACTTTTAACCAAATTTAACTTATCGTGGTGTAAAAAAAAAGTATGAACACTAGTATGGCAAGTTTTTTTAAAAATTGACGCAACTAACCAATATTCCAAAATGGTATAATACTCTAGGAAAACAAGTTATAAAAAAATATGGGCCTATTATTTCTTAACAGGGGCCAAATTCCTTAAATTGTAATTGTCAGTAATCACTTTTACTACATGCCCAAAATGGGTTCCTGTTACAATTTCTAGGAATTCGAATGGGGCATTAATACCTTAGATGTTAGAGAGAGATAGATAGATAGAGATATTTACGTTAAAAAGAGACAACAACAGGGCAGGTAGAGAAGCTGTTATTATTCTCAGCAAGTCGGTTCAGTACGCTCTGCTCCTTTGTTTACTGCGCACCGTACCCAATTCAACTTACGTGGCCCTCGTACATACTATCGACTTTTGGCTTGGCTTTTTGGACTGGAATCGACCTGCAAACTTAACTGACCTGGCATTATTTGGACTGGAAGTGATCTGCAAACTGAACTGACCTGGCATTATCTTGGACTACGATTGTGTGTTTTGTGATTTAGAGTTCTGGCGCATTTTGGACTGTTTGGCGTTTAACATGCCGCAACCGTACACACCACAGGAATACGCTAATATGCATTTAATCTATGGAGAATGCCGATGTAATGCTAACGCTGCTAGCAGACTGTATCCAGAAAGAAGGTACTAATGCTCAAAGATATCCTGATTATCGAGTGTTTATTAATGTGCATCAAGCGTTTTCGGAGGGTCGTCTGCCATCCAATAGGAGCAGCGCTGGAAGACCTAGATTGGATCGTGATGAAGAAGTTCTCAAGGAGATAGAAAATGACTCGACTACTTCGGTACGTGCCATAGAAGAAGCTACAGGAATCCCGAAAAGTTCTGCACATCGAATATTAAAACGTCACAAGCTTCACCCATATCACTACAGGCGTGTGCAGACGTTATTACCGCGGGACTATCCGCTACGGGTCACATTTTGCCGTGTAATGCTGCAAAGGCACAGTGAAGATCCCCACTTCCTAGACAAAATTCTATGGTCGGATGAAACAACGTGCAAGAAAGATGGGTATTTAAATCTTCACAATCTACATAGTTGGAGTAATGAAAATCCACACTTGATGAGACAAGACAAATCCCAATATCAATTCAAGGTTAACCTATGGACCGGCATATTAAATGGAAAAGTAATTGGGCCCTTTGAGTTACAAGGAAACTTAGATGGCAATAGTTATTTAAACTTTTTACAAAATGACTTGCAAGAATTGTTAAACGACGTGCCCTTAAGTGATCTTCAAAACATGTGGTTCCAAAATGATGGTTGCCCAGCACATTATGCCCGTCCTGTGCGAGAATATTTAAATCAAGAGTATCCAGGGCGTTGGATCGGGCGACTTGGTCCTATCTTATGGCCACCCCGTTCACCCGATTTGAACCCCCTGGACTTCTTCTATTGGGGTTGTCTTAAAAACAGGGTCTACTCAAAACCCATTGTGACATTGGACGAGCTTCGTCGAAATATCACTCAGGCTGCTGATTACATTAATAGCAGAAGATATGCAAGACAAATAAAACGATCATTTTTAAGGCGATGTCGTGCATGTATTAATGCTGGTGGCAAACAGTTCGAACATTTGCTATAATATTAATAACTTAATAAATTACACGTGAA
Organism: Parnassius mnemosyne; assembly: GCA_963668995.1. NCBI lineage: Eukaryota > Metazoa > Arthropoda > Insecta > Lepidoptera > Papilionidae > Parnassius > Parnassius mnemosyne. Next base: position 17,693,483 of record CAVLGL010000086.1, on the reverse strand, counting down.
ACTGTTTGTACCATTTGTTTTGAAATATTAAACATTTTTCAAGAAATAATACTTTTATTACACCCGACCGTCATTTGGCCCCTGTTAAGAAATAATAGGCCCATATTTTTTTATAACTTGTTTTCCTAGAGTATTATACCATTTTGGAATATTGGTTAGTTGCGTCAATTTTTAAAAAAACTTGCCATACTAGTGTTCATACTTTTTTTTTACACCACGATAAGTTAAATTTGGTTAAAAGTAAAAGTCTTCAAAAAATTTAGGGAATAAAATAAGTTTCATTAATTTTCGTGATAAAACAAGAGTTATTCTGGAGTTTTTAAGAATTGTGGTAGATAGCAGTACTATTCAGGTTGCCTATAAAAAAAAAAGAAAAAAATATTTAAAAAATTGTGGTCATGGTAGTGAAAAATATCATAAACGGTCTCAATTTCTGAAGAATTTCATTTTTTTTATATAACTTAAAATATAATTGGGATATATTTTTTTTTCTTTTTTTACCCGATTAGTCCGGGGCAGGTCTATCCTCCGGTGTTGGCTTATCGTTGAATTTTGGGACACGTTGTATATATATATATATATATATATATATATATATATATATATATATATATATATATATATATGATAATGATACATTTTTGTATTCGTTTTTCACAGCACGATTTAAAACAGTCTTTGCGGAAGGAAAAGCTGAGCAAGCATCGGAAGGCGGACAGAGAGGACTTGTCACTGGATTATGATGACGATAAGAAGTGAATCTGGATCTTGAAAATCTTTAAGTTGGTTGAAGCACTTTTAGAACTGCCAGATAATTATGTATATCATTGTATACGCATTATTAATTTTGATAAGAGCTCTAGTAGTTCATAATACCGATTTTATAAATCAATTCAGCAAAGTATTAATAACAAAGTGGCGTTTTACCAATTGTGTACATATAAGAAGTATAAATATTGTAAAATTTAAAAGTTAAACTCAAAATATTCTTTAGTGGCAACACTTGCGTCGATGAAATATATACTAATGGCCTAAAGGTCTAGATGCCAGGCCATAAACCCAAAAAAAAAATATATACTAAGTATTGTGTTTTGTATGGTGATTCCATCTCAGTCCTTAGGTGTAACAAAATTAACTAACGATTAGGTGGACAGTGTGCTCGTGTCACCTTTCTATAAAATAAAAATAAGAATTGTCTCAAAATGTCGAAATCATATTATAAAAAGACTTTAAAAGACTTGATGTAGTAAACTCTGATCAACAAAAGTAAAGACGAAGCGCTGCGTACATTGCAAATGACGCAAAAACCAAGACAAGAGCATTTGTTTTGCGTACTTAAAATATGCGCAGCGCTTCTTGACTTGCAACTTTGTTAATATGACATAGTTAATAATTACATAATAAAGAAGTGAAACAAAACAACTTCATAAAGCTGATACAAACTTTATTGTACGTATTTGATTTTATATACATAACTTATATTATAACATAAAAACAAATTATTTATTGCAATGATAATATGAATATTATCATTATAATCATGTATTCTCATTATTCGTATTGACGACATTAAAATTAAAATACATTAGTGCCCAAATACTCAAACGCTGCTCAATTTTAAGGTGCCGTCAAGTATCGTACTGTCTATGGAGTGTAGAGAAAAGGAGGACCATCTCTATATATGAAAAGTGTCCCTAAAAACGTGTCCAATAAGGGTGGCGCTGTACTAGCATAGGATAAATTAAAAAAAAAACGCCAAAAGTAATTAGAATAAGTAAAAGTAATACCAATCCGCTTGGTTTTGTACTACGTAAATAGTTGAGATTTTGTATACTGGCATTTTACTAACTACTCTAATCATGAATTTTTTAAAATATTTGAATTCAGCTGACTTCACTCCGTTCACATCAGCTATCTTCATATCGTAGTTTTTCAGACGCCAGCGCTATTGTGGTAGGTTTTGGAACCTCTATTTTCAGTAAATAGTAGGACACTTTTTCAACTTTCGCCCCTTATAAGATGGTTCTCCTTGTACTCTACACTCCATAGTACTGTTTCTATCAAAGTCAAAGTGACAAAGACACCACGAGACTTAACGACATCATAAAATTGAGTAGCGTTGGAGTATTTGGCCATAGGTGAATTAATTAAGACTAATAATAGGTACTTGACTGCGTAATCTTAATTATAATTAGATTATTATAATAAGATACATATAAATTTCGAACTCTCTAATCAATCATTAGACAGTTGGTGAAAATTAATAAAACATAATAACTATCGAAGGATAACTTACATTATTGAAATCCAAAATTAAATTTACGATACACAAACAAGTGTTAAAAATATATTTCATATCTTTAAAACTGTACATAATTTTTTTGCATTAATTAAATACATACATATTTTATCATTTAAAAACCCATACGTTTAATTTATAATGATTAAAAAGAACTTGCGACGTTGCAGTGAAATTGTTAATTTTGAATATCCTTAAATTTTCAGTAAGCCAATTATTATAAGTAACAGATTTCTCTATAGTATTTTAGTAAACCTTACATACCATACATAAGATACTTTACTTGGTAAAAACTAGGACCAACAAAGAAAGATAGAACACTACGTACCTTTCAAGTGACGGAAAAAATAACCGAAAACCTGTGCTCAACTTATTGCAAGAACACGCACTCACAAAGATATGTATCTACTACATTGAGTTATATGTACTACGTACTAGAGAAGCCATTCCGAACATTGACTATGTTCAACTGAACTGTACTGCAAGCCGTACAAACTAAATATTGCGTAAATTGAAGATTTGTGAATTCCATAAAATAATTATTATAACATTTTATTTAGAAATATGTTTGTTTAGATTAAATTAGATATTTTATATTAAATTCTTATATTTATTTTATATTAATATCTTATTTTATATAAAATTAAAGACTTCGGGCGCATGCGCGAAGACATAGAGTAGGACACAATTTTTGGTTGGAATGGCTTCTCTAGTACGTAGTACATATAGCACAATGATCTACTATCATTTGTAAACCAACAACATAAATATGTCCATATGTGTGCGTCCAGCGATGGATTTATAGCAGCACACTTTTAAGGGCTGATGAAAGAAAGAATGAAGAAGAGAAGTAAGATGTGTGCGTGACTCTTCATGATGATCAAGAGGTTGAGCATGGTTTCGGCGTCACTTGAAATGGACGTAGAGTTCTGTCTTTCCTTCTTTATTGGCCCGAAGGTAAAAAAAAAAAAACGTTTACATTACACTCATATATACAATATATATATGAAGCATGTGAACCGCATGCTGTTACTGCATACTATAAAAGGCATAGTTCTGTGGATAATTCTTTTGTATGTTACAATACTGGAGTATATTATAGAGCATACAAAACTTGGAAGTTCTAAATGATGACATGACAAGATGATAAAATGATTCATCTAGCAGATTTAAGGTTGTAAGCTTCTCATTTGAAAAAAATATTTTCAAATTTGTCGTAAAAGTAGAGTGAAACCTATTTCAGCGCAAAAGCATATGAATCTAATTGTTTAATCATCGTCCGTACCCATGCACCTCACATATTCTAACGCCTTATTGAGACACGCGAGCCATTCATCTCTATCCTTGGGCGTGTCTGCAGCTAAAAGATGTCTCCGCACAATCTGTCCGTCCGGTCGTTGCACGTAAATGAGCGAGCCCGTGTCCGGGGACGCTAAGCCGGCGGGCACGGAAGTTTCTAGAAGGAGGGTGTTCGGTCTTGCACAGAGATCTCTGGGCGCCTTCACAACTCTATCCGACACCACTGTAGAGAGGTCGATGTCGCCGATTGGCATCTGAAACGAAATGCTTTATGATGAGCATTATCACCATCATCAACATTACATCCTGTTAAAGTCCACAGCTGAACATAGGCAAGCCCCCATAGATTGCCTCAATAGGTTGATAATGTACATAGTTGCCACACTTGTCAGGATGGTTTGCGAACGCTGTTTTCTTTTAAATATCATGAGCCGTTATCAGGACGATGCTGCTGGCCATCTCTTGTTTCAATTCCGTCTGTTGCTTCTTACGACACCAACTGCATGATATGGGGTGGTGGACTCTTTTACACAGTGTCACTACAGTAATGCGAATATTTAGAAGCTATCTACAAAGCGGAAACATATTATATAGTGCCACAAGTAAACGTTAAAACGATTTTTCTAACCTAAACGAAGCCAATGTAAGGCTAATGCGATAGTATTAGAGGTCGGCTAGGAGATATTGCCAGAGTCAGCCACAATCACAATATAGTTAAACTCAAAAAATTGTGTGTAGTAAGTGTTTGTAACCTTTATACGAGTAAATTCCATGATTATTAATAATTATTAATTAATTTTTATTGTTGGTATTTATTCATTATTACTGATATATTTTGAATTTTTCCACATATTAATAATAATTGGTATTCAACTATCTATATTATATCTAAAAATAGAGGTTTAATGTCTAAAAATTATATGTGTAGGTGTAACATATATTATACTCTCAGTCGCTGTCTTTATTAATGCGGAAATTGCTTGAATGGACTATAGGTAGACCAGTTTACTAATTTCGCGATCTGTGTTACTGTCAAGTTTTACTTAAAAAATTGACAAGTTTTTATACAAACATTAATTTTGGTTGGGATACCAACTCAGTATCAACGAAGTAGTGTTTATGTAATTTGATCATAAGATATCAAAAGTCCACTGCTAAACATAGGCTTCCCCATAGATTTCTCATATGGAGGATATTTGCCACAGGTGCCATATTTGGCAGGCGGGATGGTCATCGCGGTTTTTTTTATTTTTTAGTTGTTAAAGGAAAAATGCTCCTGCCCATCTTCTGGTTTGTTACTTTCTGTAGTGTGTTGCGATATTTTGGTCGTGCATATACTTACATCGCACCAATATACGGTATATAGTAATTAAATCATATTGGGGTTTTCCGTCAAGAAATTAAGAAGAAACAAGTCCGATTGCCGTCCCATTGGACTACGAGTGTGAGAAAATAGACTGAATATGTACTTGATACACTTGTACACTACATTGAGACTAATGGAGTAATGGACTCGTACGTAAAGAATATTTTTAGACCGTCAATACACGGTTATAGACTCTTTCTACTTTATAAAATACTCCTTTACAATATGTTGATGTGTTGTTGCGAAGTTTTTGGAAACTTGAGTCGATGGCGATGGAGAGTTCCTCACCTTCTTGTTGGCATCGTCCGGGTACTTCCAGTACTGCAGGCGAGGGGTGGTGAGGCGGAACCAGCGGCGGTGCCAGGCGCCGAGCCCCGACACGTCGTCGAAGGCCGTGAGGAAGGCGCAGTGCGGCGCGGGCGGCGACACGCGCAGCTTGGCGCGGATGTCTACGTTCAGCGAGCCCTCCAGCGGACTGCCGCAAGGCACCTGCCGACAAACCATTTTGACGTGAATACCTCCCTAAATTTTGCTTCCATATTGGGAGGCAACTCAGAAAACTGATGATAACAAAATCGAGGGATACAGTTTGGTGTTGCAGTTACATATATCTATCATCTACGTCCAAAATTTTAATATACCACTCGATAGCTAAAGGATCAAAGAATTCGTTGCGTTGAGTTGAGTAAGGACTGTGACACATTTATACGTGGTAGAGCCATGCTGCGGTTATATTAGTAGTATAGTTGTAGCACGAATGGGTCGGCTCGACCAGGGAAGGACCACGCTCTCACAGAATACCAGCGTAAAATAGCAGCTTAACGCTGCTGTGTTTCGTGTGGTGAGTGTAGAGAACCGGAGACCCTTTTTACTGGAAAAGAGGCATTCCATCTTAGTCTTCACGGTTGACAACGCATCTGCATTTTGATTCGTAATCGAACATAGATGTAGATATTTATGGGCCACAGTAACCACTTACCATCAGGTGGACTGTGTGCTCGTTTGTCACCCTTATCCTATAAAAAAAAGCATCGCACGCAGCGAAGCGGGCGCCGCCATTTTGAGGTTACGTACGTACACGTATTCACGTAAAACTCACGGCAGTGCCCACAACATAGCCTCACTCCGTTTTTTTTTATAGAAAAAAGGTTACAAACAAATACACAGTCCACCTGATAGTAAGTAGATTCTTGGTAGAGCCATGCTGCAGCTATCTTACAGTTGTAGCACGAATGGCTCGACCAGGGGAGGACCACGCTCTCACAGAATGCCAGCGTAAAATAACAACTTAATGCTGCTGTTTCGTATCATGAGTGTAAAGAACCGGAGACCCTTTTTACTGAATACAAGGTATTCCATCTTAGTCCTCAGGGGGTGACAACGCATCTGCATTTTTATTCTTAATCGAGGAATGTCTGTGGGCTAGAACATCCACTTATCATCACGTGAACTGTGCGCTCGCTTGTCACCCTAAGTGAATTTTATGATGCATACACATCTACATATATCCTCTGTTAAAAATTAAAATGCAGATGCATTGTCACCTCTGAGGACTAACGACTAACGACGGCCCTGACAGCTCCGTAGCACAGTGGCTTAGCAATGAGTTGCATCACTAAGGGTCGCGGGTTCTAATCCTGCACAGAACTAGTATTTGTATGGTTTACAAATAATTATTCTGGGTCTGGATGTTTGTCCTTGTGAAATTTATGTATGTAAACGATACGATACAGGAGAAGGTGTGTGATATGTGAATGTAAAGTTGAAAAAATGAAAACAAAGATAGAATGCCTCGTTTCCAGTAAAAAGGTTCTCTCCGGTTATCTACAATCACCATAGGAAACACTATAATAACAGCATTGAGCTACTATTTTACGCTGGTATTCTGTGAGTGCTTGATCCTTCTCAGGCCGAACCGACCCATTCATGCCGTTGCTCTACCACGTAAACGTGTAGAAATTTATGACAAAATTGTACAATGCAATCAAGATATTGACGGCTCCGTGGCTTAGCAATAAGTTGCAGTGCTAAGGGCCGTTTTGGTCCCTCACGGAACAAGTATTTGTATGGCCTACAAACAATTGTTCCAGGTATGTATATTTATCCTTGTGAAATTCACGTAAGAATATGAACCCACAACACAGGAGAAAATTCTAGTATAAAAGCATCATCATTAAAATAGAACAAGGGGTAAAATTAAAAATTTTGGGCAACCGAATTCAATATAAATAAAATGATAACATTATTAATGCAGTCGAAGTCAATTAAATACGCATTATTAAGGATGACTCCAAAACTACTGGTCAGATCTTGATCAAATTTATTATATGCGACCACATGAGCTTTCAAATAAAAAAAAGATCATCAAAATCGGTTCACCTAGAAAAAAGTTCTGAGGTAACACATAAAAAATAAAGTCAAATTGAGTACCTTCTCCTTTTTTGAAGTCGGTTAAAATAAAGATATGAAACAGAAACAGTAACGTTTTTATTCAATACAGATTATAAGTAATACTTATTGAAAGTCACTTTTGTTTAATTACCACTGGTACGAAAAAACTGTCTTGGGAAGAACCAGCAAGAAACCCAGCGGGACTTTTTTCTTTTAAATAACAGCTTACAATCATGTAATCACAATTAACCACACAAAACAAATTAGAAATAGCTTGGTAGCGATCACCTCATTCTCAGGGGTTATTATCATCCAAAAATTCCTTAATATTATAATAGTTAGTTAGTTTTTGAACTTTGAGCAGGTCAAATTTTGTATATTTTTTGGGATTTTGTTGTAAAAGCGTATACATCGCCCCAAGAATGAATTACTGACTCGGTGGAGTCGAGTAACCGGTAGGTACTACTAGCTTGTGTCTATTCCTAGTATTTACAGAATGAATATCACTTATTTTTGTAACTGACTTTATTTTTGTGTACGTACATTACATTTTCATAAATGTATTGAGAAGCCAATATTAATTTCCTTAAATTCTGTCGAAGCGACTCTTTATGTTTTAAATCATAGATTGGTCTTATGACCGTCTTCTATAAAACAAATATAATTTCACGTCGCGAAACGCCATAGCAAAATACCATACGACATAATGCTATGGAATTAGCTAAAGTAAACAAGTCTAGCTGTTTCCACACTGGTAAGATTTCTAATCTTTTTTACATCATATGCTGCAGAACTAAGTCTGCTTGCTAATTTTGATATATGGGGGCTCCATTGAAGCTTCGCGTTTAGATTTATTCCAAGAAAAATGGTTCAGACAAGACTCAGTTCCTCTCCATTTTAAAATTACATTAGGATTTAATTGTTTGACATTTGGAGTTATGAATTTCATACATTTCGTTTTAATGCCGTTTAAATGCAAGTTATTAACATTAAACCAATTTAATAATTTAGAAATAGCATTATTTACTTCGTTATATTTTAATAATTGTCTAATGTGAATAGGGTATTACTTGAAAAGTACTCTTACTCGTAACAACGAAAATTTATTACATGCTTTATAGTCGCTTGACGTGTATGTATTGTATGTCATGTAATAGCATTTTATAATTCCGTTAAGCCACGATGTAGCTACGTTATGGTTGTAGCACGAATGGGTCCGGTGGAAGAGCACTGGTCACGAGTGGGGGCGGGAATCGAAATGGAGTAGCTTGTATATACAATGAAATTTAAGGCAAGCGCTCGACCCCTAACCTTTTACCACAGTCGAATAGTACCTAAATACTAATAATAAGCAAACAAGAGATGGTAAAAAGGAAGAGAGAACAAATTATTCGTGGAAAAACTTATATTCATCATCAAGAACAATTTTATAATAATCATTGTAATTCCATCAATACTGGAAGTAGATATATTATTTGATATGCATAGTTAAAAATCTCACCTTATTTAACGTGAAGGATTTCCTGGACGCCTGTTGCAACGCGAATATGCAATACCCATGCAACTGGAACTGCGGACTTCTGACGGAGTGAGGTCCGGCCGGACTCTGGACGCGCGGGGCCTTCAGTTCTGATACCTTTGACTTTGGAGTCAGGAGTTTTGAGTTTGACTGAAAATTTAATTCTGATTTATAACTTTACAATAATATTAGACATTTTATAATAATAAACTGTTGTTGTATAGTGCCTGAAAAAGGTATGTGTTTAAATAGTACATATCACCTATTTCTGAACTATCAAATGCCAATCTTCCCTACGCATTCCAGAATGACTTTTTCTTTCATTGACATTACAGTTTAGGCACAGAATACATAATGGTGCAGGTAGTTCAGGTCTAGGGATCTAACTTGACTTCACACAAATACTCTCGTAATTAATTATTATGTTTACTTTATTTTGATATATTATTATATTTTATTTTGATTGTTTCTTTTTTTCAGCAAAATTCAATTCCGAAACTATAAATATGGTTTTCACTGGTTATATTCTTTCATCTTGTACATCGTTGTTATCTTATTTATATATCCTCGTTTGCGTTGTACCAGTAAAGCATGATGATGATAGATGAGATGCAAAAAGTTGATGGATACAGGTGACTCATGACCGTGCTTTGTGTGTGAAGCCTATGTTCAGCAGTGGACTTGTGAAGGGCTGAAATGATGATGATGATGTTGACATTCCTTGTTTATGGAGTGTTTGATAAAAAGAGAAATTATATGTTACACACTCCACTGGGAGTACAATATTTTCAATTATATTTAAAATAATTCGTATGTCTTCATCCTCATCCACAAATTCCGTACGAAATACAAAACAGGTAGTGAACCAGGGTTGCAAACCATAGTACGAAGGGTCGTGGTCGGGCAAGAATCAATATTTAAATCTTACCTTCTTATTTGAGATGTGATATTTGACTTCATGGGGTAGAATTTCCTTTGACGCTTGCAATAGATAGATTTCAACAGTGACCTGAAAATAGAAAAATTATTATTCTACTAGATATACTCGTAGTTTTGACATTTTGTGATTTAATGTATGTCACAATTATACTATAGTAGCACTATTAAAAATGTTTTATTATAAACAAAAATGGACTCTCCCAGCATGGGCTAGCACAGAACATCAGCGTGAAAAAGCATAGTGCTGAACCGAAGACCCTTTTATGACAAAGAGGCTTTACATCGTAGTTTAGTTGCATTTTTTAATTTTAATAGATTTTTCTATAATTATACTTCAATAAAACACATTCTGTGATATTGTGGTCCTTCTCCAGTAGAGTCGACTCACTTGTGCTGCAGTAATAAAAAAAGCTGCAGCGTGGCTCTACCACATGTTAATACTTAGTTCTTGTCCACGCCTTCGTTTACGAAAGATTCGTATAGCTAATTTAGACGTGAAAACCTAAAGCGCTCTATGACCGAAGTTTGTATTTGTCTAATAGAAATCTTACCTTGAAATCACTGGCGAGTCCATCCATTCGTATCTCGTCGGGGAAATGTAAAATGCTGCTGGTGGGCTGGGTTAGCTGCATGCTTGTGGCCAAAACACGGTCGCGACACTTCAGTAAGCACACAGCATGGTGACCAGTGGCACCATCTATAAAATTCACATTTTATATATTTCTTTTATGAGAAAATAATTCCTTACTCATATGACATCTTACTTTTAAATATTTAGAATACAAATATTTTTATTTATTATATTATACTTGGCGTTTATTTATATATATATATATATAGGGTATTTTTGGAACGCTCCCGAAAACGAAGACAGACGACAGTACCAACTATACCTTTGATGATGGGTGGAATATAAAATCAATCCTGATGAAAGAAAAATCATCTTTTCACAACGTTTTATTAGCTTTATTCATTCTCTATCATGTTAGTACAGCTAAATGAAACGATAATTTCATAAAAAAATCATAAAAATACTGAAACATAAAACTAGCAGTGGAATTACTGAATTACAATCAGCTGACTAAGAGGTCAATGTACGCGCGAACGCGATTTCGCGCGGCCCGCAGCTAGCGGGCCATACCACAATACCTAATAATTTGCAACACTTGTCCAAATACCTAACTTATCTACTTAATTTTTTTTTGCACTTTATTGCACTTAAGATGTACAATTGGCGGACTTAATGCGTTTAGGTATTCTCTACCAGTCAACCACGAGCTAAGCAGAGAAACTTAAGTAGGTGCCATATAAACTTGAGAATATATACGTGAATGTAAATATAAAAATATACATACTATACTTGTAAATACTTACTTTACTTTAATCTACTATTTTGCCACTGTGCTTGTCTCCACGTAGCCACTTTAATCCGAATTTACAGGTTAAATAACCCAAATAACTGGTTCGATTCCCCGCTAATGAAAAAACACTTAAATGAAATGTAACCAAGGTTAGAGTTGTGCGTTTTTATTCATCGTGTAGGTATGTTTATTATTCTGATGTATTCAGTTATGTACCTATTCAGATTAGTTCAGTACTAAGCTATTTAAAAAGATTATTTATGAAACAGCTTAACGCTCTAAATCCTCCGTGGTTTTATGAGATGCGGCTCAAATTGTACTCCATTCATTTCAAAGCAGATTTGGGCTTGGTGTTGCGTCTCCTCATGCAGGCGGGGCATCATCATGTGGTCTTCGACACAGTCCGTACGTAGTTTGTCGAAAACATCCACGATCCTTTGCCGCATTTCGTCAGCACTATCACACTCACGATTAACACCCTTTCTTTGAAATACCCGCACAGAAAGAAGTCCAACGGGGTCAGATCTGGTGAGCGAGGTGGCCAAGCGTGTGGTCCTAGTTCGCCAAATCCAGCGATCATCAAATAGCTCATTGAGGCGCTCACGGGCGAACCTCACGACATGTGGAGGGGCATCATCATGCTGGAACCATGTGCGGCAATATTCAGCCAACGATAGGTCGTCTAAAATGTCAGCCAACTGTTTATTTATGAAGTTCAGGTATCGCTGTCCGTTAAGTCGCTGTGGCAGAAACACTGGTCCTAGTATGCGATTCTTAAATAAACCTGCCCATAAGTTAACCGATCATCGGGTTTGGTGCCCAGTTTGTCGAACAGCGTGCGGGTTAACCTCGGAATACACGTGTGTATTTCTTCGGTTCCACAGGCCGTTTCTGGTAAATGTCAACTTGTCCGTCTAGATGACGTGCTCAATGAAACCAGGCACACGTTGTTGTTGGTATAATAAACAACGGCAGAAAATTCGCCGGCGGTCGTGATCGCCGGTAACTAACGCTTGCACCTTGTACACTTTGTATGGGCCCGTTCGGTTACGCTTTAACACTTTGTGAACTGTTCAGTATGACACACTTGTTCCATCCCGACGCCTTAACAATTTAGCGATACTTCGTGTACCTAGGTTTGCATACCGGCGAACGACATCTAAAATGCGCTTCTCTGAGTGAACAGCCACTTGACATCCATCTCCTGCCGCTACCAGAGCTATGGGCCGATTTTCCAACACTCGCTGAAATGCTGCTGTTATCAGACGAGAGTCAGCTGGATGTCGAGCGGTCGGGAATTTCTCTCGGTAAATTCGTAATGCACGCGATGCATACCCGCGAGCTTCTCCAAGGCACATTAACATGTTGCCGTATTCACGAGCACTATAAACATACGCGTTAGGCATTATAAAAACAAAACAAGAAACTTAAACCGTAACAACAAGAATAATATCATTAAGTAATAACTAACAGGAATAATTTAATAAACAAAACAATTGTAGTGTCTCTCGTGATGGTCAAGACGGCACTGTCTCAAAAACTAAAATTATTAATCTATTCCGCCAAAACTAATGCGCATATAAGGCAAAGTCCTTAAAACGCTGGAACTTTCCACACACCGTTAAAGCGTTATGTATGTTAAGACATCGCCAACGTTTATTTATTTATACGACTAGTCTTCATATGGAATTTATAGGTTATGGTTGTCATCTTTAATACAATTACACAATCAATTGTACCCTGACGCAACAAGCAGTTCTTTGCTACAAAAATTATTGACATTAATAAACGTACGTAATTGGGTACTCAGTACTCACACAATTATAAACACTATTTCATCGTTATCTTTGATTCTGTATAAGAAAATAGAAATGAAATGGTACTGAATAATTTAATAGTTAAAATCAATTGCAATTATGATCGACAGTTGATTAATCTATCAGAATTAATGTAAAAAATAATACTTTTACTTTATTTTAATTGACTTTCCGTATTTAATCTGGATAATCAATCAATACTTTGAATTTTAAAAAGAAATACGTAAATTATTAAAAATGACTTGCAAGTTTTATAGTGATTGCCGCCTCTAATTATTATGTCGCCGGCAAACTAAATTTCAGTGCAACTTGGCAGCGTTGGCAATGCAATGCAGTGGAGGGAGTGTCTGCGCATGGGTAAAGTCGCGTTCTAAAGTACTACGGCTAAGTAAGGCTATTGTTTTATAATATTATAGTAATTAATTGTTTTACTGTAGAATCATAATAGGTGTTTTACTACCTACTTAGAACTTTGGAAGAGGTTGGAATTAAAAATGGATAATGTTTACTTGAGCATTATTTGTTATTTCTATCGTAAAATATAAAGTAGTTTGTAACAAGAAAACTTAAGCTAAGGGTGACACGCCGTCCACTATGTCGCCTTGGGTCACATGGAAGCCAGATGTCGATGGTGTGTTGGTGTTACTGGATGCTACTTCATCATCACTTTCATCATCGCTTCCGTCATCAGGTCGATCACATGGTAATTATTTCGGTATTTTTCCTCAACACTTTTAACTGCACAATTTTCCCCATTCACCTTCTCCTATCATATTTACCTTTTCGTTCACTAGTTCAGTCATAAAACAATAGATATAAATAATTTTTCTTTCCTTCCTTTTCAAAACCATCGTCACGAGTCGAAAAGTAAGCTGTGTATGCGACTGTATTTTGGGAGCAAACAAAGCGCGGGAACCAATAGCACGCAGGCACAGTGATACTGGCGGATTGTTCCCCCGTCGCGCCCCCTTCGTACCGATCAGTGATAAATCGCTCAGTGCCCAGGTTCAAGGCCAGCGTTCTTTTTACGGGACCGCACCCATAACAGTTCGGCGTTCGCGCGTACATTGACCTCTAGTCAGCTGATATCAATTCCGTAATTCCACTGCTGGTTTTATGTTTCATTATTTTTATGATTTTTTTATGAAATTATCGTTTGATTTAACTGTACTAACATGATAGAGAATGAATAAAGCTAATAAAACGTTGTGAAAAGATGATTTTTCTTTCATCAGGACCGATTTTATATTCCACCCATCATCAAAGGTATAGTTGATACTGTCGTCTGTTTTCGTTTTCGGGAGCATTCCAAAAATACTATAAAACAATATATATATATATATATACATACCTAACCCTTGGCTAGAAATGCAATAATAAATATTAATAAATATTTCTCTTCAATCAGATATAATTTCCAAAATTTCATAATTTTGGAATTGAACTTGAAAAAATTATAGCATTGTATCCATCCATTCCATTACAGCCTATAAAGTCCACTGCTGAACATAGGCCTCGCCCTTAGATTGTCTCATAGGGGAGATTTCGCTATAGTTGCCACGCTTGGCAAACGGGTTGGCAACCTCAGTTTTTTTTGTATAATTTTGAGTTGTTATCAGGAATATGTTGCTGCCTATTTCCTGGTTTGATTTTCTCTGTCGTCTCTTACGACACCCACGAGATGATATGGGGTAGTGGATATTCTTACACCGCCACTAAACGGGATTGCACAAACTTCAGCATTGTATAATGGAATGTTAAGTGCGTAAAATAAAACAAAATGCGGTTATTACTTAAAATTATAGAAATTGAAATAAAAATAAATATTTATTGAATGAACTTAAGTTATATTTTTTGCATTTCCTACAGGAACACTTGAAGTTGATGTTCAATGCGAGGCAAAATGGTAATTTCGGCAGTCCTGTTGTTCGCATCGTGCGTACATAGCAGTGTTTTACAAATTAGGGGATTCTCTTTTAATTTAGATTAATTAAGGAGAGAAAAGGGGAAGCTAGAGAGGAGAAATCGAGGTTAGGTAATGACTTAGTGTGAACATTTTAAAATTATTAAAACTAGCAAAATTATACTGAATCATTTTTAGAATATAAAAGGGCTAATAAGGGAATAAAAAGTAATGTAACCCTTAAAGTATACACGCTAGCTAATTTTGCTATTAATTCATGTGTCATACATACCCGCGTTAAGTTGCCGCACGTAGTCGCGACGTAAGGGTACATTGAGCGCGTGCAGGTGTAGCGAGGCGGGGCCGGCGGCGGCGGCCGGGCCCGCGCCCTCCACCTGCAGCCGCTGCACCTCGTGCACGCACGCCTGCCGCCTGTGGCCTGCAACAACACACACACAAATGTTAGCATATAGTTCTGGCGGGAACTTGACCGGCGGCGCATTGCTGCTCTTGTGTTATTATTAACCTTTTTTTTTAAATATAATATGGATAACAAACGAGCACACAAGTCCACCTGATGGTAAATGGATGCTGTGGCCATATGAGTATAGACATCTAGATCTATCTTCAATTAAACGTTTTCACACTTGAGGACTAAAATAGAATGCCTCATGTCCAGCAACAAGGGTCTCCGGTTCTCTACACTCTACATACGAAACACAGCAGCATTAAACTGCTATTTTACGCTGGTATTTTGTGGGACCAGGGGCGTAGCTACCGCCGTATCAGCCGGGCTACAGAGGCCCCGAACGTATCTAAGCAAAACTTCTAAGGACTTCTATGGAACAAGATGTTGGTTTGAATTGGTTGGCTAGCTTAGTTCCTAGGAGTATTTATTGTAAGTAATAACTTATAATCAATACTTAATTATTTTAATTCAATGCGAGAGTTTTTGTTCCTTTTGTGAAAAATCTTTACCCTTCATTTGGGCCCCCAGACAAATTTTGATACAGGGCACCCTCTAAGGCACGCTACTCCACTGTGTGGGACAGTGCTCCTTTCCCAACCCATTCGTGCTACAAGCATATTATAGCTGCAGCGTTACTGCACCACATAAAAACGTGCTATACAACGTACTATTTTTGTATTAGTGGTTAAATAATGGTTTGTAGTAGATTTGATTTGATTAGTTTTGTGTACTAAGTCTGTCTGCGCATGTGAATTATTAATAAAAACGGTGTAACCAAGTGCTTTGACGGTAATATAAATTTCAGTTTTTTTTTTGTGCGAGATATTAAGATCATCGACTGTGCTCTGCGTTAAGCTGTCGTTAAAATCTCCCAAGAACTTCACAAATGTGACGTATTAACATATAATGAAGAAATATTTAAACAAATTATTATAAAAACATTATTTTTTAAATTACTTGACACTGGCAAAAGTACAACCGTACGAGTCCATTACCAAAGAAAAAAGTTTCTTGGGTACTACTTTCAAAATAATATCCTGCAGACCTATTAAGCTGATTTAAATTTCAAGGTCAAGTCATGCACAATGCAATAGAGCGTAACACGTCAACTTCTTTCCCCATTGCCACAGAAGAGTTGTAGTTTTAACGAATGAATATAATTATAATATAAAATTAAATATTTTTTCGCCAAAATGTATCGTGCAGATGCCTTAGCAAATTGAAAACTTTGATAATTTTATGATAAAATATTAACTAAATGTATATGAGACCAACTTTGAGGGACCCCACTTTCTAATATAAAAATAATCATAAACATCGAACAAATTATAAAGAATTATCGCACAACATACAAAAAAAAAATATCCGACGAATTGAGAGCCTCTTGTTTTTTTAAGTCGTTTGAAAATATGAACAATTTTTCTAATAACTTTATAAATATCGATGTCGTTTAATATAAATGTTAACGTTATAAAAAACAGAAATACCAAAACCACTTTGCGGTAGTTATATCCTTTGATTGTTTATTATTATTATTTTTATTACTACATTAAGTGTTAATTACAGTGAAGAGAAAGAAAGAGGAACTTAAAGCATTTTTTTGAATTGACGTAGATTTCACAAACATTCAAAACCTCTAAACGTCTCTTAATTTTCATTGTACACTAGCTGGTATACCCGGCGCGTTGCTGCCGCAGAAGAAATAATTGTGGAAATATCGTTTTAAATTTGCAAGATTTATATTGTTTAACTAGCTGTTCCCCGCGACTTCACTCGCGTGTTAGTTTTTATTTTTTTGCGCGGAACCCTAATTCCTTTTTTTAATAAAAGTAGCCTAAGTAACTCCTTATGACATCAGCTATCTGCCAGTGAAAGTCCCGTCAAAATCGGTCCAGCCGTGTCGGAGATTAGCCGGAACAAACTGGCAGACAGACAGACAGACAAAAATTTTAAAAATTGTGTTTTTGTTATAAGCATCGTATTTTGTTTCATATGCATTTAGTGAAAAGTTGTTATTTTGACATTACAAACAGACACTTCAATTTTATTTATTTGTATAGATTAGGAATGATAATACATACATTCATTAAAATAATAAGTTAATTGTACTATGCCTATAACCTTCGCGCAAGTGCAAGCAATAAATTGAGAAAGTTTTATCGCAATCTGATGAACGATATGGCAGATATGGCAGCGCATAAAATACGAACAAATTGAAATGAATGTTTATATATTTTTACTTACTCGCTAAAAGCAATAGCCTCTCGCCTTCAGCTTGTTCCGTGGAGCCGCTAAATTCTATTGTAGCGGCGCAAAGATTCAATGCTTGACTGGCCTGAAACAAAAACGGAAAGTAAAACTGTCGTAAAATTCAAGAAACTAAAAGGTTTGAGTGCGTGAAAAGAATTTGCCGAAACTCGCCAACATACATTGGGCCACCGCAAAACTCTTGTTAGCTTTAAAACCTTCTCAGAAATGAGAGATCAGTGGTCAAGCAATGTGTCATTATTCATAGAATGTTACTTTAAAGTTGTTTTTGAGGGTCGATAACAATCCTTCTATAGTGTTGTTAAGATTTATATGCAATCATAAAATAAGAATTAACATCGGCTGTAGTTGCCGAAATCAACTAGCACCTCATATGCAGCATAATTAACGACAGCCTATAATAAGTGAGCAAAGACACAGATAGTCTCATAAGTTTTGCCATATTTGCCACCTTAGGGATGGCAAACGCAGTTTTTTATAATTTTGAGCTGTTATGAGAAAAATTCTGCTACCCATCCCCTATTTCTATCCCCTTTGCCTCTTACGACACATATCGGATATGGGACAAAAATACAAAGGAATATTATTAAAAATACTGTTTTTTTTTTAAAATAGAATAAGGGTAACAAACGAGCACACAGTCCACCTGATGGTAAGTGGACGCTGTGACCCATAGACATCTACATCTATCCTTGTTTGCGAATCAAAATGCAGATGCGTTGTCACCCGTGAGGACTAAGATGGAATGCCTCTTTTCCAGTAAAAAGGGTCTCCGGTTCTCTACACTCATCATACGAAACACAACAGCATTAAACTGCTTTTTTACACTGGTATTCTGTGAGAGCGTGGTCCTTTTCCGGTCGAGCCGACTTATTCGTGCTATAACAGTAATATAGCTGCAACATGGCTCTAACTCGTATAAGTATCACCTACCTGTGATATGATTGTCTGTTGCTTGGCGATTTCGTTCTGCAATTCCTTGATGCGTTCGCGCACTGTGGTGACGTTGACGACGGGCTGGTCCGGAGTTGGCGGTATCTCGCGATCCGGTGACGTGTGTCGTATCACTCGGAGCGGAGTCGACGGGGTTGTTGACTGTCGGTTGATATGAAGGTTGAGTTACGCTGTCGTCGCACAAGCGAAGCGGTTGCGACGAATGGTAATGTCATTAAAGGCGGCAACAATGATACAAATATTTACTTTTTTTAAAAGAATATTAACAATATTAATATTATTCCAATTATTATCTTCAAAAAATATTATTAAAAAAATATTATTAAAATTACGCGTTGTTTACTCCTTAAATATTTTAGTAGTAGTTGTTTATGACAGTAACTGAATTAGTTCCAAACCACGAAAATAAAAGCTCACTTTTCTGCCGATTTCAAAAAGGAGTACTCAATTCGACTGTATGTTTTTTTATGTGTGTTACCTCATAACTTTTTACTGGGTGAACCGATTTCGATGATTCTCTTTTTATTTGAAAGCTGATACTTCTCGTGTAGTCCCATATGAATTTGATCGAGGTCAAACCAATAGTTTTTGAGATCTCGTGCTGTCTCTATCGCTTAAAGTCAAAGTGAAAGTGACACCACGAGACTTACTAAAATTGAGTAGGGTTTGAGAATTTGACAATTAGTCACCGGTCTAGGTATTTTGCGTCTGACGTAATCAAGGTATTTATACAGTTCCGTTATCTACCGGAAGACATGACATCTCCATCGAATTTTAGTCGCCCTCTTCTTCTCCATCAGCCCGTAAACATCCACGGCTGGATATGGTTTATGCAATTACATTAGCCATGGTCTTACTTCCTCAATTCTCCTCAACCTGCACATGACCAAGCTCATCGAGGAGCTTAGTACCACTCACCTTGGGTGCTCGGTGCATGGGATTTCTATTAGTAATATTGGTTTCGTTGAGACATGTTGCTTCTGAGCCCTTCGGATAACCCTCTTCCATTGTAGGGTTTTACCTTAATAGTTACGCTAGACAGACGGATTTGACGACCGCAGTACCAGACGACTTGCACCCTTGACGCTGCATATGTTTATATATATTCTGAATAAATTCCTCTGAGCAATATTTTTAAACAAAATTGTAAACATCTCTTTAAAAATAATGGTAATATATGAAAACATAGAAATATGTAAAATAGCAATATGTGTGTCATAACTGTTCAGTAATTACAACTAGTGGGTTGCGGGAAGTAAAGACTTTGTAAGAACCTCCAAAGGAAACGGAGTTATAGCCGAAATAAGAATTTTTAATTTTTTGGTTACTTTCCCCTAGGAGTGTAATGAGAACTTTTTGCCCCTATTCAACCATGACTCCCATGACATCCTCTACATGATAGGCTATTCAAACTGACTATGCCTAAAATACGAGCCACCCGCAATGTTTTGGTTTTTGACCATTTTGACCCCCATGAGATCCTCTACATGATAGGCTATTCAAACTGACTATGCCTAAAGTACGAGCCACCGCCAATGTTTTGGTTTTTGGCCATTTTGACCCCCTAGGAGTGTAATGAGATTTTTTGCCCTTATTCAACCATGACCCCCATGACATCCTCTACATGATAGGCTATTCAAACTGACTAGGCCTAAAGTTCGATCCACCCCTCAACTCATTTCTAGTCTTTACTTCCAATTAAATATGTGTCTATCATTCATTACTGATGACCCAATCATTCAAGTATTGATTCGTCTTACGATTCGGGTCATTCGAATCGATCATTTCGAGTTTCAGTACTCTGTGATCTGTGAGACCCGCTCGGTAATGTCGGTCGTTGGACATTACTATAATCTTTGGTTGCAGATCCTGTCAATCGTTTGGTCCGGAACGTTAAAAATGTAATTGCAATCATCAATACTTTGATGCTACCAGTCAAATGAACTAATCATTCACGATTGACACATGCCTTTTTACAATATTAATATAACAATGCCGTGTTGTTGCGGCAGTATTTACATCTCAAACATACATTTAAAATTTTTCTTTTATGTGACACCGACATAGCCGCCATTATTTTTTCTTTAAAAAAATAGTTTCTAAGTATTCCTTATTTGAATACTATTTGTAAATTTCATTTTAAACATTAAAACAATACTGTACAAAGGAAAATCATAATATATTTTTAAAACACTATTTGAAAACACACAAACACAGACATTCATTGGATATCTTCACCCAGGAATTACTTACGGCATTTTGCATTCTTCTGTAGAAACTGACGCTGTGCACTAGTTCCGAGCCGCGGTCGTTCCTGGCCGGTGTAGTAGCTGGAGGCATTTTGACTGGCGACTTGAATTTCGCCTTTTCTTCGTATACGAAGCTCGATGAAG
This sequence comes from Parnassius mnemosyne, assembly GCA_963668995.1. Lineage (NCBI taxonomy): Eukaryota > Metazoa > Arthropoda > Insecta > Lepidoptera > Papilionidae > Parnassius > Parnassius mnemosyne. The sequence goes on along the minus strand of CAVLGL010000086.1, from coordinate 17,672,505 downwards.
ACAGACCCTGCTGTTATAGATACATTTGTAATAAAAATTTGGAAAGCATGAAGTAGCAACAGTCACACAGTAACATCTTATAATAATTGGCTTTAAATAATCAAGATTTAAGCAAAATAATAAATAACGATGTTGAAACAAAAAGTTTTTCATTACATAACAATGTCCTCCAGACCGAATTTTAGTCACGACGGCCTGTATTAATGAGGAATAGCCAGACATCTATTAAGAACAGGATTGAAGTGTTTAAATATATGCGAAAGCACAGGATGCACACTTCCGATTCCCTCACTCTAATAGTCTGATGAGAGATCAGACACAGGACCTAGGAAAGCTATTGAGCTTTACGTGATTTCTGGGGCGCGGGGATGGAACACCGCCATACTCCGGCCTGGGTCATACTCATACGGTAATATATCAAGCGTTAGCATAGTATAAATTCAATTGTATTTATTCGTCTTTTCCATAATGTTTTAGTTACAGGAATAATATAGTGAACTCACAGCGGACTCTAGTCTCGTGTTCTTTATAATCGTTTACTATTCACCAAGGTCTGAAACTCAGTAGCATATTCTGGACAGACTTGACAAACAATCTATAGAAGTTTAATTACCAACAAACATTGCTGATGTAGTTTTTAACCGCAATAACATATTCAATTGTTCATCAGCAGCGTGTGTAGTGTGTTCGTATAATTTTATGACGGAACATCATTTTTATAAGGACCCAAAAGCATCGGCTGTTCAGTGTAGTGTTATCACACGTCCATCATTTCCGTGTATTTATAATTTTTATTCATTTAAAATACTCTTTGTCCGTCTATATTTAACAAAATAAAATATACATGCATAGATGACTGATATATCAAAAATAACTATGAATTGTGTTGCAATTTATTATTAACTACTACAATAGGTTTGCACATATTAATGTTTCAACGTGGTAGAGCCATGCTGCAGCTATATTAGTAGTATACTTGTAGCACGAATTGGTCGCCTCGACCGGGGAAAGACCACGCTCTCACAGAATACCAACCAGTGTAAAATAGCAGCTTAATGCTGCTGTGTTTCGTATGGTGAGTGTAGAGAACCGGAGACCCTTTTTACTGGAAAAGAGGCATTCCATCTTAGTCCACACGGGTGACAACGCATCTGCATTTTGATTCGCATACGAGGATAGATTTAGATGTCTATGGGCCAAAGCAACCACTTGCCATCAGGTGGACTGTGTGCTTGTTTGTCACCCTATCCTATAAAAAAAAGCCTATAAACTAGTCCTCTCATAATATCTAAGATGGTTATAGAACAGTCGCGCTGCTTACTGAAGCATCAAAAAGCACGTAAAGTCGTTAGTCCAGCGTCTGATCTCTCTTCGAACGTGTCAGATTGCCGTCCCATCGTACTATGAGAGTGAGGGAATAAAATGTGTGATTCAAGTGCAACTGTGCTTGCGCATACAGTCGGGTACTATAATCCTGTCTTGCGCGTATGGCATTCGGTCGTCGTGACTGAAATTCGATCTGGAGGACTTTACTACTTCCTTTCATTCTTAATAGTATAATACCAATTCGATCTGGAGGACTTGGAGGACTACTTACTACTTACTTCTTAATGTTATAATACCTTTTTACACGTTGATTGACAATCATTGAACATTTTCCGAGATTCTGTTCTAAAAGCGTATATAATACCCTATTAATAAACTACTAATTCTGTGGAATTGAGTAACGGTAACTGACATGGCAAGCTGTGTTTGTTCTTAGTATTTAGATGACATATCCAGTTAGAGGTTAAAATCCTTAGGTAACTTTTATTCATAGAAATTCCTATATAGCGCCAACGAATAAACATATATATTTACAACTAACTGTTCCCCGCAACTTCGCCCGTGTGTGATTTAGGGTTTTATTTATGTTGCGCGGAACGCTAATTCCTTTTCTAAAATATAAGTAGCCTAAGTTACTCCTTATAACATCAGCTATCTGTCAGTGAAAGTCCCGTCGAAATAGGTCTAGCCGTTTCGGAGATTAGTCGGAACAAACAGACAGACGGACAGACAGACAAATATTTTAAAAATTGTGTTTTTCTTATAAGTACCGTATATACTTTCATATGCATTTAGTAAAAAGCTGGTATTTTGACATTACAAACAGACACTTCAATCTTATTTATTTGTACAGATTTAATTCTACCTTGTTCACTTTAGGCGGCGTGGGACCCTCGCTGTCTTCAAGTGCTTCATCCAGGAGATCATCGAGTTCACTGTCACATGCACTATGAGAACTGTCCGAATCGCTTTCGCGTACTGCCTTTTTATAACTCGTGTTGTTTTTCTTCACCACCTATGTAAAGGAATAAGCTCAAACGGTGTTTACATTCGCCTCAATTTTTACCATGCACGACAATAGAGGTATGACGTTAACAAACAAAAATCAATAGTAAATAATAATAATAATTAAGTAATAAATACTTACATTCATCACCTCTCGACCGAACGACGTTTCAGCCCAATTATCAGATTTATTCAAAACATTTTCGTTGGTATGGTTCTCTACACTGAAATGAGAAAGGTGTTTTAAGTTATTATAAAGTGCACGTAGGGGTAAAACATGTGCTTCTCATTCTCTATACTTTGCTGTGAACTATTCAGTGGTACCTTCTCAGTGTGCGAATAACATGATACCTTTTAAAATGAAATTTATTATTTGAAATTTAACGATTTAATATGTAGCCGTCTATATAAATCACAAAACTGGGTACAAACTGTTCATTCTAAACTAAATTTATATTAATTTCTAAATTGGTTTTAAGAGCCGGGAAGAGCTCTGCTCTAATGCTTGCTAGAGGACTATCATGTATTTGAATAATTATTTTTTTTATAGAAGACGGGGCGAACGAACGTGCATGCGGCTCACTTGGTCACACAAGGGTCGACCGCCGCCCATGAACAACTGCAACACTACAGCAATTGCAGGTGTGCATTACCGCTTTTGAAAAAAAAAATTAGAAAGCTCGTTTCTTGAAGGTCTAAGTCGTATCGGTCCGGAAAAATCGCCGGTGGTAAAAGATTCAACAAAGATGCCCCGCACGACATCTTTGAACTAACTCCTAATAAATCACACAGTGGTGGACCGATAAGCATCCAAATGGCGTGGATGGTATCGTAAGTTTAGTCGCGATATGCATTGGTGGAATCCGGCGGCTGGAATTAATCCAAAAAATTCCTCTGAGCAAAATCTCATCTCAAGGGTCATCAGAAGATTCGGGCCGCTCTGCGCTGGATGCAGTCAAGTGGAAGGAGCTGGTACTGGGGTACCTCGGGCAAGATATGAGAACAGTATTCCCAGTAGGAGGCTGAAACTGCGCATTGTAAAGTTGCAAGCGGTGTGTCAGTATGAAATACTGTCCCACTATGCTGCACACACCAAGCTTTTTAGAGGCCAATTTAGCTTTGCCTTCCAAGTGATCGCGGCCTTCGCTATATCCAAACTAACGGCCAAGGACTCTCCCCTTATACCCTACTGCCTCCGCCCATTTAAATATATTTTCGAATATATAACCATTTTTTCGTACCGGCGGATGAAGTGTAGGGCGTCAGCCCACTAGATGGAGTGACGAGCTGGTAAGATATGCAGAAAGTGGATGGTTTGAGGAGGCTCAGGACCGTGCTTTCTGGCATTCCTTGGGGGAGGCCTAAGTTCAGCAGTGGACTTGTGAAGGGCTGTAATGATGTAATGATGAGTGCTTTCTTACTTATTTACATCGTCATCTTTGCCCCTTCACGTCCATCGCTGAACAAAAGCCCCCATCTTCTTTTACCAGGTCGTAACTCCATCATACCGATTATATAAAGAATTTTAAAATATTGTCTCATATTTAGGTAACAACTATTCTCTATACGTCATTTGAACTATCTATAAATCACCTAGTTTGCTCAAAATAAAAGGTGCCCAGCAATGAAAGAAACATAGGCCAATGACGCTATTTAGTTCATACAACCGATGCAATTAATCGAAACTCAAATATATATATATAAAACTAACACCTGATAATTTTGGTAACTGACTTTTGTATCTGGACAACGAATCCAATCAAGGACTAAATAAATTGACAAAAACCTTTGTTAAAAAACTATTAAACCTAGAGCTTGACTACTATCCCACCTGATGCTAAGCTGTGATGCAGTCGAATAACGTAAACCGTTCTGACTTATCTAAGAAAAGTCTATTTTTCTCTTGCTTTAAAAACACCTAACTGGGAAAGCGATAAACAGATAGTGTAGATGCGAATGAAGCCATAATATCATTTTCACTATTACTTACACATTACTAAAATGCGATGTCTATGAGCCGTCATCATTAGTCTACGATACCATAACGACATTTCATTGCTGGTAAGATGCTTGTCTTTACTCTAATGGAATAACTGAGTATCACCAAATTGAATTATTGGTGACCTTGGAATACTAATTAATAATTATAAGCTGACACCAGCCCCGGGTTAAGTATGAAATCAGGACACGAATCCCCGTAACAACGGTGTTGCGAGGCAATGGAAACGTCGGGAATAAAGTTAAATTAAAGCTAAAGGAATGAAAAATACGACAATTTAGTTATATTTAATATGTAGGATTTTTTATAAATTTGAAATGATAAACGAACTTACAACCCACTAGATGGCAAGTAGCTACTGTCATTTCATGGACACGTGCAAACAACTTCGAACAAGGATGGCTACAGGTGTCACCTACTAACACGTATCTAATGCCGTACAGTCTGTAACTCTATAGCCTTTAGACCAGAACACGGCAGTACAGGCACTGCGATTTGACGGCAAAAAGTGGGACGTCAAGCGATTATGGCTTATTCTCCATATAACCTCAGAATAAAATAATATAACTAAAGAGGGTGTCACGTCAGTGAATTTTAAGGGTACGTGAGAAGTTTAGAAATGGTTATGTTATTGGTAAAAGTTATAGGATTTTGCAATTTTACTTCTGATATTAAGCCAAAAAGACAAATCGTTGGTTTAAGTGACTGAGTATTTTGAGCTTGTGCCCTAGCTGCTTGATAGTGTGGCATAAGCGTAGATTAGTTAAAGTAAGTGCTTCTGTGTTTGCGTGTAAATTTCGTTATCATCATCAGCCTCTACTATATGGGCCTTTCTCACTGTAGGGAGAATTCGCCTTAATCGTCACGTCTGACCGGCGGAATGACGTTCATAGTATCAATTGCTGGGTCTCCTTTACTGGCTGGTGGGGATCCTTCTCTGACTAGAAGTCAAGTACTTACCACCCTCCTACATATTTATGTCGCCAAATAGCAGTAACTGCACTATAACTGAGTTATGGCCTAAAAGGTAACGACAGCCAGTATAATTATAGGCTATCAGGCATTCCATCTTAATCCTTAGAGGCGATAACGCATCTGCAGTCTTCTTTGTTTTAAGTTGACAGTAGCTGGTACAATGGACTAGAGTAGCCACATACCACCAGCAGAGCTAGCATGGGCAGGAGACAATTTTATCTGCGGGGAAAGGAGAAAATGTTTATCCCCTCGCTTTTATCCGCCTTTCGAGCATGGACACAACGGTGAATATAATATACACAGTAGATAAAATGGAAGATAGACTTAGATAGATTTTTGGTATGAATATATACTTAAACCCACATCCAATGAACTAGGGTAAAATTGTCCTTTTCAAATGTCAAAAAAGCATAAATTTTTTTATCTTTCCTTTGGCTCCATGCTACGGACGGGGGATATATGTATGTATACTCGTTATGTCAGACAGGGATATACTTCTCCCCGTTGCCGTGCTTTGGCATAAGGACAAGATAATTTTATCTCTTGTCAGTGGATATAATCGGGAGCTAAATTTTTTGTCCCCAGCCCATGCTAGCCGTGCTGGTGGACTGTAAGATCGTTTATCACTTTGGCTTTATAAAAAAGGACGTTCCACACCTTCAAAACTAAATACAAGATCTTCGCCAAAAAGCCACAAAAGTTTTTTTTAATATATAGAAGGATACATTCTTCATACATTACACATGCCCAAAAACCCTTTCAGAAATGAGAAGAGGCCTGTGTCCAGCGGTGGGGTGTATATAGGATGTAAATTTACTTTAGTTTCGTCACTCCTGAGGACTAAGTTGGAACTTCACTACCAATACTACCCGTAGACCAGTAGATGGCAAGTGATTTAAGTAATCATTTCTTAATTTTCACGAATTATCATCATCATTACATCCCATCACAAGTTCACGGCTGAACATAAGCCTCCGCCAAGGAATAACACAAAGTATGGGTGAGCAATCTGCATTCATACACTTCCTGTCTCTTACCATTTCCGCGAATACTTGAATATATTTTACATAGTGCGTTATATGTAATTCAATTTATTCTCGACATGTCGAGTGCTTTGCAGCACCCATCAGCACCATCGGTGCTTTGCAGTCACGCAAAGTAAGGTGTTTGAAGTCCTGATGATAAGTTAATTCAGGCTACCTTCAGCTCTTATTTCCTTAATATCTTTCAATTATTTTTACTAATGTGAAACAAAATTATATGAGCAAGACAACGCGACGGCACCGTTCTTGCTTATGCGCAGCGTTGTTAGCACAACGCACCATGTAAACCCACTTTTAGAAATAATTAACTATTTAAGTGTTATTAAGCTACCTACTGCACAGTTATTTCCAAGTGTCCATGTCTTTGTGAATTGAATAATTACATTTTTGCCTAAGTGTTCTGAAATCTGTTCCTGTCCTCCTTCCCTGGTCTAAGAATAATGTCCATCCCCTCAGGGATTACAGAGATGGTGCTACGTATGTAATTGCAAGCATAAACAAAGTCAAGCATAATAATACTTTCTATGCCATAGCAGTGACTATTTATCGTCAACAAGGCAAAGTAAAAGGTATTAGAGGGAGCAAAACGTCTGAGCATTTTTAACAGATACCAATTTTATGCGAACTCCATACTACTTCAATTAGCGACATAATTATAAGGGTGAAAAAAAATGTTGATATATATTATACAGGGTTATTTTTCAGTGGCTAAATTTTAAAATTTAGTTTAAATAAATACCTAAATAATGAATTATTGCAGTATTTGAAAATACGAGCAAATAAAGCTTCTACTTTTATTTGAAATTATCCCAAATTGAACGGTATTTATGGGCAACAACTACGCGTACGGGCGCTCCTCTGTGTGCGATTTAATTCACAACGTTTTTGCTGACCTTGCGACCCTTACGAATGTGTGCGTACGTAGTAAAATAGATATTTATGAAAGACAATCAGTTAAAATAATGCATTTCCACGCATTTTGAATTTAAAAGATCAAAAGGACAGAATGTTTTGAGATTTTTTTTAATTCATTTTTCTTCGCCATTTGCCTATATTACTTATTCTGAAGCTTCTCTGCAAATTTGACCGGTTATTGCAAAATACAATAACCGCTTGTTCTTGTTATACATGAAATCGGTATTGTTTTAGTAGTCGTTCTACAGCGCCTCAGGTATGTTCGCTGAGAGTTGTATTGAAGACTTCGCCGCGATAGTTAGGAGACGGTGTGCCTCCGCGTTGACCCGTTTGCGGGACAGCACCAACAGTATCCTTGGGGTATTCGTTGATCGGTGGGACTTGCCACTTCTACAAGCGTGGGTGCGGGTTCACACAGCAGCATAACAGTGTATATTATGATGTTGTGTTAATTCATCCCACGGTGGTTTTAATTTTACTTTTGTTTTTTTAGTGTTTGTAATTTTTTACTAACCCTATCTATAAGTTAATTTGTTACTAAACACTTTGTGCTCTGCCTGAAATAATTGAATAAATTAAAAAAATACATTACGAGAAAATCCTAAAAAAAACGGTTTTCAATTCGACTATATGATGTTTGTAATGTATTTTACGATATAATTTCGTGAAAAAATCATTAAGTCAGTACATAATAATTACCGAATTTCGGCTACGACTGCCAGTCTCAGTGGATACTGGCCATCTTTGCGCAAGACAGAAACATAATGCAATTAGCGTGTGGAATAAGCACAGATGCAGAACGGCAATCCAATACGACCGGAGAGAGTTTAGGCTCAGGATCAAGGGCTTTAGGCTTTAAGTGCTTTTAGAGGCTTGGCAGTGAAACACCGCCGACTTCCGTTCCCAGGGCTGCTACTGACAATTTCTTGACAGAAGCACCCAATAACTGATTTTGGCCCGACCAGGGATTCGAATCAGAGACCACATGAACCGCAGTCGTGGTTACAATCGCTAGACCAACGAGGCAGTCGGTATTCAAAAAATGACCTTCTCTTGAGTGGAACTAGAGAAACATGAAGACTGACATTTTATCATTAAACAAAGATATTCTAAAATATGTATTTGATTCTTTGTTGTAGTGAAATTGTACAGGATTGAAATGTATGGAATATTCACATAGGACACACATTTAATATTTGTGTTTTATTTTAATATTTAAAAAAACAGCAAAGGGGTTGCTTAATGAATTTGTAGTATTCACTGCCAGTCCACGCAAGACTCGGAAAGGAGTGTAGGAACCATCTGCTATCAAAATAGACTTTATCTGCATAGTCAAACTAAAGTTAAAAGTTATATTTTCCGAATCATCTAAACTTATTTTTTTATATTGAAATATAACTGTTCTCTTTTGAAGCGTTGTCTTCGAATAATTGTTAGTTAAAATCAAAAACAAATCAAAAGTATTTTTGCTATCGCACACTGAGAATTCCTGAAAAGTCACAACAAAAGTAAGGGAATGAAATGCAAATTCGTAGTATTCAACATTTTATTTTATTTTTACAAAAAAATCAGATAGAAAAGTTTCTATTATCACAGACAAATTAACTTAAAATTTAATAAAGGCAACCTGAAAGAGAAACATTGTTATTATGCTGAAACTTTTTTAATCGGAAAGGTATTTGTGAACTGTGGAAGTACCATATTATAAAAACTGCATAGTCGACTGCATAAGGCACTTGTCCTACCGCCAATTATGAACAAGAAACAAGTAGAGCTAGAAATTAGATAAGAGTTGGCGAGTAGCGAGAAGCGAGTATGTAGTTCCGATAGTTTTGTCGCTGGGCTATACACAAGTATACTCAGATCCGCATTATAGAGTAAAATGACCACTGGTTGGTCGGTCTCTCGGCGTGAGTTCTTACCGCAAAGCAAGCATTATCTGTTCGAGTTTTATCTTTTTTAGCTATTGTCGCTGGGACAAACTAGCGGAGAGAGAGAGAGAGAGAGAGAGAGTTTTCGCTAGCAGTGTGAACAGCCAGCGATCAACTATTAATATATTATTTATATCTTTTATTGACACGTGATCTATATCCATTGTTCGTTTCTTGAACGAGAAAATAGTCGATACCTAATCGCTTCCTCGTCGGCGGTGCGACAAGTGCCTAACCAGTGTATATAGCTCAAAATAACCGAGAATAATCAATCATCAGTCTTTATCCTTCTTATTAAAGTGCACGGCTTTTATACACTTTAAATGCAATGGATGTTTACAAATATTTTTCAGATTAATTATTTTTTTACTAATTTAGGGACAATGAAAATATTTGCTTACGAAAAACTAAGCGTGTTCACATTTATACCAAAGTCCGGTATATCTCTGAAGTTGGCCTTTAAAACTAATTCAATACCACACTTAACGAACAACTTATTATTAAAATAGGTTAACAATTATTTACGTAGATTATGAGCTGTAACAAATTGGTCTTTAAGTGTGATTAAAGAACAGTTTGCAGTTAAGCTGCCCGGCGAAACTATGGCATTGTGTGAACACACTTAAACTGTATATATTATAACATGTAATTTAAAATTATAATAGTATATTGTACTTTAAATAAAATTAAAATTTCTGGGTTATTTTTTGAAATAATTGCTATCGCTGCGTTTTATAAGTACATAATATTATTAAATATTTTTTGTCAGGATATAGAACCTTTTAGTAAGTAGTTTGGTTAAGTATCGTTATATTATGTAAAAGGGCCGTGAATTAGTAGTTCTACTGGTATATATATATTATATTTTTATTTATATTAGTTTAATAATAAAGCTATTGCATTAATATCTTTGAAGGAAAATACTTATTATTGTCTAATGTAGTTAAGTCTACGGTGAGTCTATGGACAGAGTTCAGGTCCAGAAGAAAAAAACATTGTAAAGGAATCTGATTATAAGCAGTGAAAGATACAGATAACATACAGATAAAGATACAATAAACTACTCTTTAAGTTTTTATCCAAATGCAAAAAAAATACAACAGTACGATCACATAACATTTTAGCTGAATTATGTCACATTTTTAGACAAACTGTATCTTATGATTTGAAAGAGGCAAAATGGAAAGTGTTTTATTTATAATAGACCTGTGCGGTTTACCATTTTGCCATTGCCACAGATGGTATATATAGCAAGGACAGATATGTTGTGTAATCATTACTCACGTGCTAAAAATGCAGAACCATGACTCATAATATGCCATAAAGTATTTGTGTTATCAAGATTTATGTATATGGCCATTTAGGCCAAGAATCAAATCGTCTACTAGAGTATCGGCAAAGGAACTTAAGCTTAGTCATTATTAAGCCACGACTACTGGAGCCTATTCTATACTATTTATAACGTAATCACTACACCTAATCTACCAATAGGCAACATTACAGTCTTATTTAAGTATAAATTGATATTTTTTTTTACGATTACACCGTGAATGGTTTTAAGGCTTAGGGATCTGAAAGCTTAAAATAATCCTTATTTTATTAAGTATGGAGTTTAATTCCTACTAGTTTCTGATTAATGTTTAATACACTTATCATGTTCAGATAATATACGATTGTGTGATACGATCTATGTTATTTCCGAATCGCCATTTTTATGAACAAAATAATTGCAGTTGTTACTTTCGAAAACAAAGGTGACAATCGTTTTTGGGCCCACTAGAAACTTTAACGTAACTTAATTTTATTACACATATAAAGAAGACCAATTTTTTATAGTAAACGGCCTAAAGATTTCATAAATATGTAACCGGGTTCATAAATTCTGAAAAATAAAAAAGTTCTTTTGATTTTCGTTAATTAGCCAATGTAATATGAGAAAAAAATGCGTATAAAGAAGAACCAACTACTAAAATTTTTTCCATCAACCTCAAAGTACCTATGAAAGCTGAATAGCGTTTGTTTTTAGGTTATTGTGATATTCATATTTTAATTGTTAATTTCTCAGTATTCCAGTTAGATACGGTAAAACTAATATTAATATTGTAATTTATTGCTTATAAGGAATAAATCGACATGTGTTTCATTAAGTTACGCCTGGTTACAGTGGCGGACCCATTCTTAATACAAAAGTCTCCTTTGTTGAGTTTAGTATATAGGGTTGACATTAGAAGTAAAGATATTACATTTTGATATGTGAGTAATAAGCGATTTTGCTTTTATGATAAAGTACCCTTTATGATAAAGTATCACCATACTGACCCGACCTGACGTTTCATACATTTTACTTTGGCGTTCAATAGTTGTGGCCGTGGAGAATACGCTTGCGGTTTTTCGTTGAAAATAGGTAGGAAGAAATTTAAACAATTTAATGTAATTTTTAATTGAATTAATCGTCATCATCAGCGTCATTACTGCCCACCACAAGTCCACAACTGAACATAGACCCCCCCCCCCCCCCCCCAAAATGCCTAAATTGAGTGAGTAAATAGGTTAAATTTGCATTCATATGACCGTGTAGGAATATCCACTACCCCATATCATCCCGTGTTTGTCGTAAGAGGGAAAGAAATCAGGAGATGGGCAGCAACGTTTTCTTAATAACGATTAAAAATAAAACCGCTTTTCCAAGCGTGGTAACTATGGCGGATATTTGCTATATGAAGCAATCAATCAAAAATGGGGGGGGGGGGGGGGGGTTTGGGCTCTGTTCAGCAGTGGATTTTAATAGGCTGTAATGGTAACGGTAACGACATTCATTTAACTTGGCAATAAACGGCAAACAGCGAACACCAAACTACAACACGAACATGTGGATAGTTGTTTGCCTGTTTTTGTTTGTGATTGCCAGTGATCGGCATCGGTGTCGGTTTTTGTGCACAAATCAAAGAGTGTTCGACAAACGTATTTGCGATGTAACCAAACGTTTGTTAGCAATTAATAATATGCGCGAGCTTGCGGGTGGCGGACGGAATTACTAATGGTTATTATTATTATTATTATATTCTACTCTGTGCCATTGCGTATTTAGCTATTGGTGTATTTTATGTTCTTTTTTGTTGATTCGATTTTGCGTTTTTTTAAATTAAAATAAGTGAACTTCGTCGTCCGATACTAGCACGTTCGCCAAGCATGTGGTTGCCGTGTTTGTGTTGGGTGATTGTGCTCGTTGTTTGGCACGTGTTTGGCGATTCTTGCTGTTTGTGGCAAACACCAAGCATGTGGAGACGCCTTAATAAACGACGTATGTAATTACCTATCATACCTACTTATAATATAATCGTGGTACTTGGAAGGCATATATAATGAGCAGTCAAAATAAGCAACAAAAAATATACAATATTTGATGAGTGTACGCGATAGCACACCTGTATACCGCCAAGCCTACGTCAATTACGTATTCCAATCGTATTTTATGACACAGGCTATTTGCATGTTGGTCTCGTAATGTATCGGATGATTTGGATTTCGCAAAATTGAATTGTTCAGTTAGTATTAATAAATAGAAATTCTTCCTATTTAGTAATTTTTATTTATCTCGTAAGTTGTTTTAAAAATGTATTAAGTGACGTTGCATTGGAAGTGGCCGACTTATTAAATAATAGTATGGATACTTCTTACTTTTAAAATACTAAAATAATTGCTCACAATATTTTTTATTCGAAAACGGTCATTGCAAATAAGTATTGGGAAGAAATGTTGCGTTAATCTCTCTCGAAAAAATAATTCAGTTGTCACGTCTTTAAACAATTTTTTTTTAGTTTTCAATTATATTATATAAATTATTATTGTCCAGCGATTGCAATAGTTTTTTTTAACCAGAAAGTAACTTTACTATTCCTTACTTTTAGCGTAACATAACGCCGATAGAAAACTATTAACTACTAAACGAAATTTGTTTTTAAAATTATAATTCAGATTTCTTTCATTTTATAGTTTTCTATATGCATTAATGATTATATAATAATAATTATTATTATTATTATTATAACGATTGCTTGGCTAACCTCGCTGCGAATAGAATAGATAGAATACAGCTCTAGGAACTTTGTTTATTTTTAACCTTCGTTGTAATTTGTAACATACTTTATTATTGTATAGTTTTAGTATTGACATCGTTTAGATAGTGGCTAAGACAATACTGCGCTTATTGTATTATATATATACTACAAACAATATATATACTATACTACAAAAATCATATATTTTGCAAACTGTGTGCAGTTTGGTCCAACTTGAGAGATAGGCTAGTTTTTATTCCGATAAGTGACTCTCAATATTTTTTAATACGAATTTAAGGATTTTTTATGAGACTATTTTATTTTTTATAGGAAACGGTCGTCGGAGTGGGCAGAACAACGTCTACCTGGCCAGTATCTCTTTATGTATGTATAATGGGTACAAACATATCTATCTACATATATCTGATGCTATGTAGGTTTCTTAAAATAAAACCCCTTTGTTAGGTAAAAGACTAAATTATTCCGAAGTAACATGAGCAATATGACGATGAAACTCGAGGCGGGAACATTCCGACCGCTTTCGAATGACGTGTAAGATTACGAATTATTGTGAAATTTCGCAAAGGTTCTTTGTGAAACACTTTGGATTATTAGTAAGATTTGTTTTAAAATTAGAGTTTCGTGAAAGTCTGCATTGTTTATTAATTTAATTGAACCTGAGCAGTGTTACTGAAAAAAAAAACCAATATAAACAAAATCCTCTGTGACAATTTAAAATTTAAGCATATCTGGTGTGTAACTTAGTTGTGATAAGCTCCAAATATTTTACGTCTTTTGTATAAGTCCATAATAAAACATGCTTCACTTATAGAACGAACCTCATTTCTAAACGGTTGAAGATTTGAATAAAATGTCATTTCATAAACAAAATTATTTCTTTATGTCGAAGAAATAAATATACTGCATTTAATTTCAATAAAGGGTTTTGTGAAATAACATAGACCATATGAATATGGTCAGCCTAATAAATATCAACAAATGATCAAATGCATTAGCTTCAATCATATTTAGAAATTTAAATATTATTATAATTATTGCCACGCGAACCACGTATTTTTATTTTTAAGTCCCAGTATAATTCTAATTGTAAAACCAAGACACATGTGGACTTAAGAACCGGTCGATCCACTCGCATCGGCCTTACTTATTTGCGTAAGAAACTTCGAGATAAAATATTTACAAATATCGTATATACAACGCATGTAGAAAAAGATCAGTCCGATTATATTAGGCACTCAAGACTAAAGTTGTCTGTATCTAATTATATACGAAGTATTTTGTGACTTCTACCAAAAATTACCATATACCATATGTATCTAATAAAATCATACGACATGGAGAAATAACGATATTAATATTAATTTGAAGAAAAACTTGGATATGCATACGTCCGTACTGGTTTACATAATCATTTCTAATATTTAAGCGAACACTACACATTGAAATAAAACTAGTTTTTTCGGATTTTATCGTGTATAATAACTTATTTTATATTCCTGACGTTTTAAGATACTATAAGTTCATACTGCGTAGATCGGAACAAAAATAATAATTTTTATCTGGAGGTTATATTTTGTGAAAATATAGCTGTTTTCTACTTTAGTTGCAAGAGCCATTTCTAGTTTCTAATTCTTTCATATTTCTTTCTCTGTACTAATTAAAAAAAAATATGTAAAACAACGTCTCTTATCATGAAACAATGCTGTGCATACTTTTAATTTAAATGCATATTATATATAATGTATTTTTCAAAAATCGTGATATAAGTTCCTTTTATGTATTTAGTTGGTGGTAAGCCTTATAAAGAAAATAAAAAATAAAAGTAGCATCAGAACACCGCAGTTCCCCCGTGACCATGGGCGCTGTAAAGTACTCGAATCGTCGGGAATACAAAATAAGTTAATATACACGATAAAATCCGTAAAAACTAGTTTTATTTAAATCTGAATCTAAGTTTACTATATCTCTATCAACTCTGACCAAACATGTACACGTATGTTCTAATAAAATCTAGGATTGATAGGAGCCGGCATTGCACCCGCATCTAGAGCAAATAGTATATTATGTAACATGTCAATGTCAACTAGTAGTTGTGCTCTACAAAGCGCAACAGCTGAAAGCTACCTTGCTTAAGTCAATTTCCAACCGATTGGAGCAAAGATTTTTTTATAATTCTTGTCCAGATTCAAATAAATATTTTACAATCGAGTGTAAATAATCTAAAAGTTGAAATAGTATAGACCTTTTTCTCATTAGTGTACCTAATTTTATATATTAAATAAATAGTATTTATGGCTAGAAACGCCATCTGTGCGTTTATTTTCTTAATTTGCTATTATCAATTTTATTTATCATTTAAATAAAATATATTAAGAAATACATCAAAGTGTTGTCCGTCATTCTAAATTTAATAATTCACAGATGGCAGTCCGATTGTAACTTAATCCCAACGTTATCGAAGATATCAGTACCAGACGTTTGGTTAAACATTGGCAAGCGTAAAAGGACCAATTCGAAACATTTGATCGAACAAAACCACAATGTTCAAATACAAAGGAAGAAAAATACGCATTCTAAGGCGTAGTGTCCACACCTTGAGCCACCACAGTCAGAATACTCCTCTTGGGAATTGGAATGGTCGGTCTCAATATCTGACAAATGTGGGTAGATAGTAGCTTGCGGAAGTACAGATCCGTTTGTTTCTTTGCTATTGTTTACTTTTATCCTCTTCACATCATCCAGTACTGAAAGAACAACTTGTGAATCTTGAGAGCCTGTAAAATAAAAATTATTCTAAGAATGACAACATACATTTTATTAACTAATTAATAATTATATTTATTATTAATGTTTAAGTGATAGTATGGGCCTTTAAATATACATATATATACTATATTAGTACTGTAGACACAGAGAGACACATGCAATTTACATTTTTATTATCTTTATATAAAAAAATGATGTGTCACATTGTTTGTCCGCGATGAACTAAACTACTGAACTGATTTTAATGAAATTTTGCACACTGTTTTAACAGTGGTAGAGCCACGCGGCAGCTTTTGCTGTTGCACGGATGGGCCGGCTCGAACCGGGGTAGTACCACGACCTCACAGAAAACCAGCGTGAAGTAGAGGTTTACGTTTCGCTTGGTGAGTGCAGGTGGCCGGAGGCCCTTTTTACTGGAAATGAGGCATTCCATCTTAGTCTTCACGGGTGACAACGCATCTACATTTTGATTTGTAATAGAGGATAGATGTAAATGTCTATGGGTCGCAGCAACTTACCATCCACTTACCATCAGGTGGACTGTGTGCTCGTTTGTCACCCTTATCCTATAAAAAATAAAAAAATACACTGTGTGCAGTTTGGTCCAACTTGAGAGATAGGATAGTTTTTATCCTGATAAGTGACACTGAATATTTTTTTATTACGAATACAAGTATTTTTTATATGAAGGGCAGAACGACGTCTGCCTGGCCAGCTAGTAATATTTATAAAATCTTTCAAGGTTATTTTTTAAAGAGTGGTCAAATTGTAAACTTAAGTTCAAATATATAAACAATGATGTACCGTTATTGCAGTTTTTGAAAATACGAGTAAATAAGGCTTCTACTTTTATTTGAAACTATGGGCAACTCGCGCTCTTTGTGCGTTCAATTCACGTTTTTGCTGACCAATCGACCCTTACGAATGTGCGCGTGTGTAGTAAATTAGCAGACAATCAGTTAAAATAATGCATTGCCACGCATTTTGAATTTAAAAGATAAAAAAGACAGAATGTATGAGATTTTTTTTAATTAACTTTTCTTCACCATCTGCCTATATTGTATTAACTTATTCTGAAACTTCTCTGCAAGTTTTGGACGGTTATTGCAAAATAACTCTGTATAAGTATTACTTAGAAGTATACAATAGTTACTACGTTTGGCAGGTGGGTTGGCTACACAAAGTTGCATATTAATATATAATTTTGTAATGTGAAATCTTGTGGCTGGTAACCATAAATTTGAAATTAATTCTATAAATAAAACGACCGAAGGATTTTGCGGTTATCATTTTACGTCGCACGCTTCTTGTATTTTATTTTAAAGCTCTTATTAACAGTGACTGACCTATACTGCCAGGACTCGTTTAATAAAATAAATAACAAAATTGTGAAGTGAACGCAAATGTCAAGGATTTTTTGGACATGTTCTTTCAGACATACTCAATAATCGGCAAAGAAATTATTAAATCGATTCAACTTCATTACACAAATATAACTTGAAATAACATTTTTTTTTACGTTGAAATCAATGCATTAATAAACAAGCTCATTGGTTAAAACAGTAGTCAAAAAACCCGATTGTGTAAAAAAACGTTTACTGAAAAGAGAAAATTTTTACACCTTATGTCACTTCCACAACTAAGACGAATCTAACGACATTCCATAAGTTCAAATCGATCAAGCGGTTTACGCTACAGATCGTGCCAAAGAAATAGACATACATACATATGAACATATACTATATCCTCGAAAAAACAATTACCCTTCTTCTGGGATAGTAATGGTGTTACGACACCAATCGATCGATCGTCGATCGATGGCACTGATCGATGGATACATGTCGATAAAACGTTGATTGAACAACGAATAATCAAGCAACTCGATTGAAGTCGACTAATACATTCCACCATCGATCGACGATCGATCGATTGGACACTGGAGATGGTAACACTTTAATACTTATAATTGACTAATATAAGATTCTTAATAAATGTTTAATGTTGAAATCATTGGATTAATAAACCGGCCAATTGTGTAAAACTGTAATCCAAGAAAACCCGACACTGTAAAAAAGTTTACTTAAAAGGGAATCATTTTATTGAAAATAGAAATTTTTTTTACTCTATGTCACTTCCACGACTAGAATCTAACAACGGCCCATTATGTTAAAATCTATTGACCCGTAGGCTAAAGATTGCGCCAAAGGTATAGAGATAGACAAACATATATCCGTATATACATTCGAAAAACATTACCCTACTTCTGAGGCTGTCGGGTTAAAAGATAAAAAAAAACTCACTTCTCCGTTTTACGGGTTGTGAGGCAACAACTTTATCCTCCTTATCAGCGGGCGCTTCCGATTCCTTCTCATCGAAGGTAACTTTGGGCAAGTTGGATACAATTTCGGCTTTCTTGCTCGCTAGGGATAGGCTCGTCGTACTGCCCATTAAAGGGGCCTTCTCAGAGGGATCGTGCTCGCTCTGATCGTCATCGGAGTCATTGAGCTGTTGAGTGTCTTCTTGTTTAGGCTGAAAGAGAAGCAGATGGATATTAAAAATGGGTGACGTTTTATCGTTTGATTTCAGATCAAATCATATCATGGTTGTAGCACGAATGGGTCGGCTCGACCAGGGAAGGATCATGCTCCTACAAAATACCAGCGTAGCAGCACAATGTTGTTGCGTTTCGTATGGTGAATGTAGAGAACCGGGAGACACTTTTTACTGGAAACGAGGCATAACATCGTAGTCCTCTGGGTGGCAACGCATCTGCATTTTGATTCTTAATTGAGGATAGATGTAGATGTCTATGTCCACAGCATCCACTTACCATTAGATGACCTGTGAGCTCGTTTGTCGCCCTTATTATATGTTTTGCGTGAAAGCAAATGTTGCCTACTGATTTAAGTGTTAAGCAAAAATGTTAGAGTACAGGTATAGGGGCAATAATGATGTGAGGGTAGATTGGATTTTAGAAGCCATATTGCCTGTAATGGTTGGTTGGTGGATGTGGAAACCAGAAGGGCTAAGATGTGAATATCGAAAATTGGTTCGGAGTCAATTATATGATTCGGGTAAAACAAGAAATATTTTTAACGAGTTTTTTCAGTTTTAAAATCAATAATTTATTAGGTTAAGTACATACGGGCTATGATATTATTTTATAGGAGACAACCCACTAGGACTCTTCTTTACTTGTTGGGCGAAGGTTATAGACGCCTACAATTGCTATTTTCCTAGAAATGAACAGTGAGCTCGTTTTTAAACGGCGTTAAAATAATACAATCATTAAAAGCGAACGAAGTTTTAACTTGCAAGCTATGAGCTGTACTGTATGGATTGTTCAAGAAAGTTTTACATGATTTTAATATCGGCATCACTTGAACGTAGCGCTCCGTCTAATATCTTTCTATGTTTGGCTGAGTTAGATACGAAAAACTCCAGATCTTTGAATCGCCAATAAAAAATAAAAATATTGTGACTGTCAATGTTTACATATTATTCCGAGTGTTAAAAGATGCGACAGAGGGAACCAAGTGGTAAAATTAAAAATGTTGTACAACCGACTTCATCATCATCATCATCATCAATGTAGTCAAAGTCAATTAAATAAATAATAAAGATAACTCAAAAACTACTGGTCAGATCTTGAGCAAATATTATACAGGACCACATGAGAAGCACCAGCTTTTAAATAAAAAAGAGAATCATCAAAATCGGTTAACCTAGAAAAAAGTTCTGAGGTAACACAAATAAAAAAATACAGTCGAATCGAGAACGTTCCCCATGTTTGAAGTTGGTTGATAAAACAGGCGATGGGCAGCAGCATCTCTCTGATTATAACATAAAATACTGCGGTAACCGAACCGCCTACTAAGCGTGGCACCTCAGTAAAAAATAATAATACGAATAAGTGTTGCTTCTTACTAACAACTATACTATACTATACAAACTATTTTAATCAGTCACTATGTACATGTTTAAATGAGAAATAAACTTTTTAAGTTACACACCACTGAGATTTTTTAAGTAACTTAAATTGTTTCAACGTAAAAAAAATCTTTTAACACAGTGCTAAAGACATAGTGTATCGAAGAAATTCAAAAGTTTGTGGAAACAATTCATTTTTTTTTAATTTTTAACCCCCGACGAAAACAGAGGGGTGTTATTTTTGTAGTGTGTATCTGTGTGGCTTTCTGTCTGTGGCATCATAGCTCGTGAACGAATAAATTGATTTTGATTAAGTTTATTCGTTTAAAAGCTGTCTTAATCGAGAAATCTATTCGTTATTTTTTTTAAATCTGTTCAGCCGTTCGAAGATCACCAGTTCTTTTTGTTTCGGAGGTATTTTAAATGTTTTAATGTAAGTTATTGAAGTTGGTTTTTACTTGTATTTAAAATTTAATTTTTCATTCTATTGAGTGGAAATAGCAGTCCGCGTCGTTCAGTCGCCTAACTTCATCCCCTATTTTTAAATCCCCACAATTTAAATCGGTTTTGAGTCTAAACCGATTTAAATTGTTCTAAACTTTAGACGTTTGCTACAAAATAGTTGCATTTAAATAACAAACATACGCGTCGATTATAGAGAACCTACGCCTTTTTTGGAATTTATTACAAATTATAACATTTTAGATATCTTAGTCGTTTAATGTTTAAACGTTAAATACACGGAAGATATTTTCATGTTTATATTGTACACAATTGTGGTGAAATAGCACACATCTCACAAAATCCTAGTACGGCTATGATGAAGTCCGTGGGAAACAATTAGAAATGAGGTTGGAAGCTTGCGTAGGTCTGAAATTAACACATATTGTGTGCATATTTATCAATGTTAGACCGCGTTAGGTTAGATAACGACGTAATGCTAGTCATCCGAATGTGTAATTCGTACAAATGATGTTTAAAGGTTCTATTTTATCGCACATGTAATAAGTAGTTTCAGTAGCATAATAAGTTTACATTAATTGCTTCCAAAGTTTTAACAAATATCAAATTTTAAGAATTATGTTATATCAAATAAAATTTCCATATCTATATACGCATAATTTCCATACAAAACTAAAAAGAATACGCCGATAAATTTTTGGTCTGTAAGGTACGTTGGGGTAAGATCGGTGATGGGGCAAGACCGTAGGATTCAAATTCCCGGCGAATTATGCTATATTTTGAAAAGCTAACAATATGCTACACGACGCCATTTCATCCTGCCCCGACCCTCAGTTCGCGCCAGTCACTCCGACAACTGGGACCTGTGCTGTGCGGCATTTTATAAAACAATGTAATTTTTGTATTATTTTTGTCCATCCGATCTTTCCCTATCACTTTTATTTACGATTTTTAGCGAGAATATGGCTTCTTTTGTTATTATTTTGTGTGGATACTAATTTTTATGAAGTTATAGCTAAATAAAGCTGGTCTATACAGGGCTAAGATCGCTGTAGGCCGAGATCCGATGTTTCCCCTCGTGAGTGAAGATCGGATGAATATTATCCGATCTTTGCCTGTTACAAATATGGCAGTGGTTGTTAAACTTTCATTGGTCGTGTATATTTTTTCGTTGATTACTCAAGTGACTATGGGACTCAGTCTCGTTAGCAAGTCTGTATATTTAAAAGTAATAAAATAATACGATGGTTTTATTACTTTTAAGTACACATTAAAATACATTTTTTTTATAGGATAAGGGTGACAAAGGAGCGCACAGTCCACCTGATGTTAAGTGATTGCTGCCCATAGACATCTATATCTATCCTCTATTACAAATCAAAATATAATTTATAATAATTATTTAAAAAAATAATTTATAATAATAAATGCCGCTTTGTTAAAATATTTATATCTTCCTTAACTCCTGCATTATCCCAGGGCATTTCGCCAGTCCTTACTGTTATTTTTTTTCCCATATAAAATCAAATGCATCCGATCTTTCTCTTATATTGAGTAATTCCATCTTATGTCATAACAAAGTTTGAGAAACATAAAATTACAATTTCTTTATATCAGGGATAAGATCGGATGGCAAGAAACAAAAAAAGAGAAAATCGTTTGGAACATTTATGTTTCTAGTAATTTATAGATCATATTGAAATATGTTTTTAAGCGTTAAAGATAGGACAAATCTCTTTTATAAACTTTTTTCTCTAAGCAGTAGAAGTGGTTTTAAATTTAAGTCCGGTCTTACCCCTTAATGGCCAATTTTTCATTATGCATATAAAAAAGTATGTCTAGTTTTCGCACACCTTTAAAGCAGAAACCGTTGAGTTTACACAAGCAAAGGATTTTCAGAGCTAAACTACGTTTAACTATTAACGGTTTGCTCCATGTTCCATAAATCTGACGTATACGAATGTCGAGAAATTAAAGTTTTTGGCAGACTCTTCCAACTATTCGAAAATCCGTCCGGTATTACCCCAACGTACCTTATATACAGCAATTATTTTATACATACGTGTGAAAATTAAGTAGCTGCCACATATGTATAAATAGTAAGTTTACCTTTCACTATCGGATATGTTAATAAAAAAGTAAAATGAACGCAATGAAGTCGGGACGGGAATATCTCGGGTCAGGAGCTGTGTCTATTTATAAATGCATAGCTTAGTGTTAGCTCTGAACCTCAACATTTAAGCACTATTTCATGTAGTTATTAGAATTTTTTTGTAAATAGATGTTTTTATTTATTTATTGAGCTGTACTGTTACCAATAAATATTATTTGCTTCCTTTATTTGTAGTTATTTTTGTGAGCTTATGAGTGAGAGACAAAGCAACGAATGTTTTGTAGAAATGTATTTGGTAGACAGGTTAATTTTTTTTTATAGAATAAGGGTAACAAACGAGCACACAGTCCACCTGATGGTAAGTAGTTGCTGTGACCCATAGACATCTACATTTATCCTCAATAAAGAATCAAAATGCAGATGCGTCGTTACCCGTGAGGACTAAGATGGAATGCCTCTTTTCCAGTAAAAAGGGTCTCCGGTTCTCTACACTCACCATACGAAACACAGCAGTGTCAAGCTGCCATTTTACGCTGATATTCTGTGAGAGCGTGGTCCTTCCCCGTTCGAGCCGATCCATTCGTGCTACAACTATACTACTAATATAGCTGTACTGTTAGCAGCATGGCTCTACCACGTAAAAGACAATGCCCATCTGTGCCCCAGAAATGCCCAGATAAAGTATATTACAAGATTGCTCTAATAAATTAAAACTAGAATTATGTTTTTAATTTTAAATCATATGAAGCACTGGATAAAAAATAAGAAAAAATAAGACGTTTTGTTGACTTTGCAGTAGGTACGTATTATCGTTTCAATCATTAATTCATGCTTTATTTATTACGGTCTGGAATCACGTCTTTTGGCCTATGTAAAACTCAACATGATTAATATTAGTCATAAAAGCGATTACTAAATAATCGAATAATAGTATATTGCTTTACAACTAAACCAAATAAAAATATGATTTTATAATAAACGTCATCAGATGAAAAAAACATGGCCCAGTTAAGCATTTATTTTTGTTATCAAAAGTCAGAGACAGACTAGTTTTTACCAACGCCATTTATGGGACTATTTGTTTGTTCACCTATCCCTCATTGACAGTCTCTTAAATTATAAAATCTTAGGGTTTGTTTAGTTCGGGGCTTAATAATTGTCATGATAAATAAAATCTTCGAAAAAGGAATCGTTTTTTGTTGATCAATTGATCTAAGTAATCGATTCCAATATCGATTATTATTTTACATTTGAATCATCAACGAGTTGAATAAAGATCTAAATTATGTCTCCAAACACGCAAAAGTAAAAAAGTACTTTGTGGTAGTGTATAAGTATATCTAGGCTTCAAATAAACAAATATAATGAAAGCAAATACCTAATGAAGTAATGGCTCAAAAGACTTAGCTCCAAGTCAAAAACATTCCAAAAAACTAAAATGACTGTCACTCATTCTTTCACTGTATAAAAAACCAGTACGAAGTTATTATGTTTAATGTCCAATATCTTTTGAACCGGTGCTTTATATGACATTAAATCTAGATATCATATAAATACTGTTAAAAAGTTATCATATGACATAGAGCTGCAATTTGGGCATTGCATGGCATTACTGACTTTCAGCTCCATACTAATATGGGCATGGTCCTTTGGAAAGAAACCTGGCAATAAATAACTGCTAATACCAAAGCTACTATATAGACAGTGGCGTTAATTACATATAATTATGAATAAGAAAAAAAAGGATACCCTTTACTACACCAAATCACTTAAATAGCTTCAAAAGTCACCGGCGCGGCGTGGTTGATATTGGACGGGTAGAATATACTTTAACTTAAATAGAGATTTTAATACTTTAACGTGGTAAAGACGCGCTGTAGCTGTGTTATGGCTGCATAAAGAATACGTCTGGTTCGATCATGCTCTCACAGAATATCAGCTTAAATAAAAAAGCAGAACAACGGTGATGTGTTCAATATAGTGAGTGATGAGAACCGGAAACCCTTTTTACGATAACGAGACAACGCATCATCATCATCATCATTACAGCCCTTCACAAGTCCACTGCTGAACATAGGCCTCCCCCAAAGAATGCCACAAAGCACGGTCCTGAGCCACCTGCATCCATCGACTTCCTGCATATCTAACCAGGTCGTCACTCCATCTAGTGGGGGGACGCCCTACACTTCGCCTGCCGGTACGAGGCTGCCACTCGAGAACCTTTCTTCCCCATCGGTTGTCGGTTCTTCGAGCTATATGGCCGGCCCATTGCCACTTCAGCTTACTAATCCGTTGGGCTATGTCGGTCACTCTAGTTCTACTGCGGATATCCTCATTTCTGAGTTTATCACGCAGAGAAACTCCGAGCATAGCCCTCTCCATAGCTCGCTGAGCGACCTTGAGCTTCCTCATCTGGTCAGCAGTGAAGGACCACGTCTCAGTTCCGTATGTCATCACTGGCAACACGCACTGGGTGTACAGTCTCGTTTTCAAGTTTTGAGGTATACCTGACGAGAAGATGTGCCGTAATTTCCCGAACGCTGCCCAACCGAGTTGAATCCGTCGATTGACCTCTCGGTCGAAGTTGGACTTACCTA
Source organism: Parnassius mnemosyne (assembly GCA_963668995.1). Lineage (NCBI taxonomy): Eukaryota > Metazoa > Arthropoda > Insecta > Lepidoptera > Papilionidae > Parnassius > Parnassius mnemosyne. The sequence continues at coordinate 17,647,364 of CAVLGL010000086.1, read as the reverse complement.
GTCGGACTATTTGTCCCAGGTAAACATACTCGTCAACAACTTCGAGCTTAGTGTTCCCAACAACTACCGGCATAGGTGTGACATGGACATTAAACATGATCTTTGTTTTGTCCATGTTCATCTTAAGACCTATCCATTGGGAAACACTATTGAGGTCATTGAGCATAGTGCTTAGGTCCTCCAGCGATTCTGCCATAAGGACTATATCGTCGGCAAATCGAAGGTGAGTGATGTACTCGCCATTGATGTTTGATACCGTATCCTTTCCAGTCCAGAAGCTTGAAAACATCTTCCAATGCAGCGGTAAAGAGTTTCGGGATATGACGTCACCCGACACGAGACAACGCATCTGCATTTTATTTCTTAATCGAGGATAGCAGTAGATATAGGCGTTTATAGAGCAAAGGTACTTACCACCAGGTGGACTGTGTTTGTCATACTTACTTGTATATAAAAAGATAAGGACATCATTATCAGGTTTAAACACCGAACAATATTTTCTGCGTTGTGTATGTCGTGTAAATCACCTCACCTTATTATTAAATATATCTCTGAACTATGAATCAAGTTGGGTGTTGTTTTCTAGGACCTACCTCATTATAGGCACGAAAGTATGTGAATAGATACGTTAAAGATACGTGTGCAACGACACCCGAGAACTTCACAACTAGGTTCATAGCTATCTGAGAACGCGGTGTCCGTATCGAGGCAATGCAATTGCGGCTGTATATAGGGTTGCCAACTATAGTTGGAAGAAATATAATATTTTACGAACAATAGCGTTAAAATATACAGTACGTAACAACAAAATATGAAAATAAAATTGTCTCTACGAAAGATCAGATCAATCTCTCAGAATAAAAGCGTAAAATAGCAGCTTAACACTGCTGTGATTCGTATGGTGAGTGTAGAGAACCGGAGTCCTTTTTTATTGGAAAAGAGGCATCCCATCTTAGTCCTCACGGGTGATAACGGATCTGCATTTTGATTCTTTATTGAGGATAGATGTAGATGTCTATGGGTCACTTCAACCACTGGCCATCAGGTGGTACCTGGTCGTTATATGGGACCACATGAGGAGCATTAGCTTTCAAATAAAGAAAAACATAGTCGAGTACCTCCTTTTTGAAGTCGGTAGAAAACATAAAACATAATCTTACCTTATAATGGAATCTGTTTTGCAACATCTCCATCTCTTTCTCTCTTTCCTGTTTAAATTTATTAGTGATTGTCGTCTCGCTTATCGTCTGCTCTTTGTTAAATAAAGCCGCCAGTTTGCCTTTTATTCCACCACCAAAAGAACTCTGACTAACAGTATCCTCGTTGACGCTATCCTTTGAATTGGTTCTAGAATTGGTCGAAGAGAGATTCGTTCTAGAATTGCTCGAGGAGAGGTTCGTTCTAGAATTGCTTGAAGAGAGGTTCGTTCTAGAACCGGACGTATGCACTGGCGTGGTATCTGATAAGGCTTTATTGGTGTCTGATTTAGCGTTTTGGGCTGTCCGTGTTTTGTCAGCTGGAAATTAATAAATAATTAATAACAGGGTATGAATATTTTAAAAAACTAAACAAAAATATAATGGACAGATAAAAGTAAACTTCTTTATTTCTTTATGATTGGCTCCTATTCAATAATGTTTCAAAGTTTAACGTATTTAATAGTGCCAATGGTGTAACTGCGTATGGATGGATGGGTTGTGTGTACAAGGGGGTGTTTTTTATCAGTCATTCTCGTGGGAAGTTTTCTTTCCGAATAGAATAGGAGTTGTAAAGTTCATATAAACAACATATATCTGCCTATACTTGCAGCACTTAATTAGCACTCAATTCCTTGATATTAATATTTATCGTATATCTATTATCGTTACTGCGTTGCTAGCGATAAGTTTTGCCAGCAATGCGAATTTCAAAAGTTCGTTGCGGTGAAAATTTCTGTGCACCTAATTAGCACCTAAAAAGCCCCTAATTTTGGCTTTTCCTAAATGCAAATTCTTGACTTTGCGTAGCTGGCGAGACAGGGGTATGTTATTCCATATTGTTACAAGAATGTAATACACAAGTGCATTAAAAGTTTGATTATTATGAAAAACAAAATATGATTTTATGGCCAAGGGCTCTTATTTTATAGAATATATTTTTTATCTACTGATGTCTGGGGGTACGTGTAGGATGGTACCACCCTATTGCCTATATCGGCCACCAAGCAGCACACTGCTGTAATCCTTTTTTTTACTATTATTATAGGCCAGTGCTTGACCACTATACAGCCTGATGGTAAGGGATCGTATAGTTCTGATCGTGCGGATACGTATCACTCAATTTGTATTATGACCATGTACGGTTTAGATAAACTATCGTTCATCAATAATCGTTCATCGTTTTAATAAGAGATGATTGAAAGTATCATAATATATTGCTATTGACCAAAATAAAATAGATATTGCGTTATATGTACATGACTGAGAGAGAACATGGCTCTGATAATGATCATGCAATTTTGCGACGAACACAAGAGACGGACCGAATCGAAAACTAGGTACTTCGGATAAACTAATACCATTTTTCAAGCAGATGAACGACAGATTGATAGATACATAGCAAGGGAACTAGTTCATTTGCATCGTTCGTTCGCGAACTACCCATATCCAATGGCCTTATATAAATAAGCTAGGCTGCAGAAGCAACCATCAATTGAACAGTTAGCTCGATTGTCGCTGAATATTTGTACTTTGTTTTGACTACAAGTTGTACTTTATTTCTGGAACTCCATAAACGTCAATGAAAAAACAAACAAATTAACAGATGTAATGTAAGCTACAGTAAGTAGTAAAATTGACAGTTTGTTGACAGTTTGACAAATTTTGTGACACGAAGTTAAAGTACAGTTAGTACTAGACTGGGATTATAATGAACTTCACAATAGCAAACAGTTACTACAAAAACAGTGACCTAACGAAAACGCTTTACTGTAATTGAATGAGAAACTGTCCTCGCGGTCATGCCATGCTAGTTACGTTAAGTTAGCGAACCCGGCTTTCAATTTTTTTTTAAATATCATTTAACCACAAAAGTAAATATAAATTGCGCGACCACAAGTTTTTAAGTTCCGTTTTATTCATCATCATCATCATCATTACAGCCTTTCATAAGTCCACCGCTGAACATAGGCCTCCCCCAAGGAATGCCACAAAACACGGTCCTGAGCCACCTGCATCCATCAACTTCCTGAATGTCTTACCAGGTCGTCACTCGATCTCGTGGGGGGTCGCCCTACACTTCGCCTACCGGTACGAGGCTGCCACTCAACTACGTTTTATTATCATGAACTTATTATTTGTAGACAATAGGTACAACAAACATTTGTTCCAACAGGATTCTAACCCGCGGCTCATAGCGTTTAGATCAAACGCATAGCCACTGTGCTACGGAGCCGTCACTACTTACTTTTAATAAGAATATCACCGTTACCGATTGTATCATTCAGAGAAACTCCGAGCATAGCCCTGTCCTAAGTTTGCTGAGCGACCTTAAGTCTACGTTTACTTACGGCCAGTGTATCATAATTCTAGATATTAAAATAAACTTATGCATATTTCAAAAGTTTTATGGCATCACTACAGTAAAACAGACTGAGCATCGCTTAAACATCATCATTTTTGATAAACTTATATAGGTTCTAGAATTATTGTGATGGTTGCAGTGTAACTTTCATCGCATTCAAATCCTGTGCTGATATTGATCAAATGTTCCATCCGATATGAATAAATAAGAAAACTATACTTCAGTCTAAAACGTGCCATTTGCTTAAGCCGTAATCAGTTAAAAACTCTCGTGTCTGTGGCGAGTCTCTGGGAGATGAATATATTTGTGCTATTTTTTTTAGATTCTTTGGGTCAACAAGCGGTAGTAAGTCTTTTCTCTCTCGTTCTCCTTCCTGGATTTACCTGGATTTATGATTTGGTAAAGCAAGGAAAGAATCAAACCACTATCCGAAATAACTTTGGATAGCTCGGTAGCGCAGTGCAGTGGCTAAACGTTTGGAGCTGCGGGTTCGAATTCTGCAAAGAACAGGGGTGTGTATGGCCTTGAAATAATTTACCGGATTTGAATTTGATTGGTAGCATTTTTAATTTAAAAAAATCGTCCTAACATAAAGGCAGACAGTACCTAAACAAAGAACGCCAAGGAAACTAATTCAATCGTTTATAAAGAAACAAAAACACGTTTTATCACATTACGTCGCTGTATTCATAAATATTTATTGTGTAGTGATCTTAGTTGATCACAGTAAGATTGATATGTATGTGAATTATAGTGTCATACAACATCGCCATCTTTGCAGCATATACATATATAAACATAAAAAAGTAAAAAGCTGGGTTTTAACTGCTCTCGTTTCTTTAGAATGTTATGAAAAAGAGTATACGGTATACTCTTTTTCATAACATTCTAAAGTAAAATAGCTATAGTGTGAATTGCTGACAGCTTCCATATATATATAATAATATTAACGACTAGCTGATACATGTGACTTCGTCCGAGTTGCTTGATATATCAACAAAATTTTCGTGCAAAGGATGTGCAAAGGAAAAAGTATCAAAAATATCGCAAGCAAAAATATACTGTGCTTACAAAATTTCTTTGTGAACAATGTTATTCGTTGCATATAATGTTCACTGAACACGTAGTGGTTATAAAATCGTTGTTTCTTAGAACTTTAGTAACTTTATATTAAATGAATATATCGCAATATTTTTTTTTTTAAATAAAAACTTAGAAAACCTAACTGAAATCTATTCAGTAGTTTTTCCGTTATGCCCGCACAACTGCAAACCTGTATTATTTTATTTATTAACGATATGGGTACGTTCGTGGTAAAAGAACCGAATTTTTCACAAATTTTCAATTTCAAAGCACGAATAGTTCGGCTCTACCGGAGACGGATCAAACTCTACCAGAATACCAGCGTGAAACAGCGGAACAATGCAGCTGTGTTTCGTATTGTGAGTGTAGAGAACCGGAGACCCTTTTTAGAGGTAAAGTGGCATTCCATTTAAGTCCTTAGAGGTAATTTAACGATGCATTTTGATTCTTGATCGAGGATAGATGTAGATGTCTATGGGCCACATCATCCTTTTACCATCTGGTGGACTTGTTTGTCACGATTAATCTATAAAAAAATGGAAATTCTTTAACTAAATAACTGCGTAATAATGCTTTCGTGCAGCATCCCTTTTCTGAGCTACCACGACTGTCTCATGTAAAAACATGTATAAATAAACGAAAATTAACATTATATTTTCTGAGAATTGTTTTGAATCGAATCTCGGTTACCTATGTGTGCCTTATGTGTGATAAATTATCTTCAACAGCTACTACGCGGCATTATTATTAAGGTTTGTGTAATAGACAAAGCAAAGTAGTAATCGAAGCAAAAGGCAACTAATGATGTAAGGCGAAGGTCAAGCCATCACTTCTTCCATAATTTTCCATCTAAGTTCATTTATCATAGTTATGTGTAGCTCGCTGCTCTTTGAAGCTTGCCTAATACATACAAACTTTTTTTTAATAACGGCACAATTCATAATTCTATTTATTACTCGCTATTTCTATAAATATCTAAGTTATACCACATAATAATTAATAGTACAAGAAGTTACGTTATCGTGACTATCATTTTAAGGAGTATGAATTTAAAATGATTTATTGTAAAATTATATTAATAAACACGAACATAACAATATGATTAAGCTCTTGTGATGATTTTATTATTTAAAATCGTCATTTTAAATAATCCACAAGCCGCCCTTTTCACATAACAGTAACAAGTTCTTTCATTTGCTTTATAAACTAAGTAAGGAAAGCGTACCTAATTCTTCTGCCGCAAAACGTTACGGTGTTATTATGCAATCGTCAACCAATGTATAAGTGTATGCACTTTTTTATGATTACAGAAAACGCGTTATAGCACGTTGTTGTACGTGCCGAAATTTTGTTTTAACACATAACACATAATACGTAATTGCGCGGAACATATTATGAGACGTATTTTAAAATCATCGTGAGCCCATAATTTTAAAATATTTGTCTTCTCGCATGATTTCAAATGTAATCGTTTTAGTATTAGTTATGTACTGCAAGTTTGGGTTCAATTTATTTAGAAAAAAAATTTTTTTTTCTTTTATTTACACAACATGATAATAGAAAATGTGATAAAATTGTTGTAATATTAATGCATTAGAATTTAAATATAATTTAAAATTAATGATTACAAATTTAAATACCTTCTATATTTATTCTTCAAAAAAAAAACGTGCTGGTGAAAACACTATCGAAAGGTACTTATATCCCAATAATTAAAACAGTATCTTACAAGACACATCATCTCTTATTGAAGCGTTACCAGATAAAATTAGTTTAAATATCGATTATTGATTACCTATGAAAAATTTATTTAAATGAAGCCACTTATAAAACCACTCAATTGGACTTAATATAAAAAATAAATAGCACGTGTATCCACTTACTGGCACATAATAAAACTACTGATGGGTAACGATAAAAAAAATATTTTCATAAAAAAATCTTAAAAAAATAAATCTTAAGATCACCAGGTGACCGGTACGGCGAGTGCGCGCGCAACAGAATGGCGCCGCGGATGGCCAGCCGGGTCCACCTCTCTCGCGTTGTCAACTCACAAGTCACAACTAGTACCGGCGAATAGCTTCCGAATCAATCCCACGCCCGCGATTCAGAAGTCGACAACCGGTTCGATGCGCTTCAATTGACGTGCCTTTATGCCTTACATTAACGAACAGCTGTTAGTTTGTTTCGGATGAGCAATTGCAATTAATTTGTTATAATAGCATTAAAGTGACCTAAATATAAATGGTTGGATTTTGATCACAAAACAATTTTGGTATAGCCATGGCGTAAGCGAATTCAAATAAAAGAAAACAGCAAGAAAAGATGTTGCACAAAACGTTTTGGTTGGTGCAAAAAAAGTCGCAACTGTCGAATCTAAAATAGTCAATCAATCTTATATGGGCTTATGGAATCCAGTTTTTGAGCATTAACTTCTAGACCAATGTTAATATGATAAAAATAAGCTGATCCAAATTCTCGTGTATTATTTTATTTATTGGCGTGCGATGCCCACTCTAGGATGCAGAGTTATAAACCAAGAAATAGGTTTGCATTTAAATAATTTTATACAAAACTCTTTGCTATTACTATATATATATATATATATATATATATATATATATATATATATATATATATACTATACTTTTAATTGATTAATTTTATTTACGCATAACATGACCCTACCCTGGAAAATATCCTTAAATACGCCAATGGTATTATTACTACAGAGCCTTGGTATGTTTGGAATGAGACTTTCTACAAACATCTAGAAACAATTAAGAAAATTGCTGAGTCATAAAAAGATATTAGTCGATGAGCTAATACATATATTAGCTCAAAATCTCACGAGTATTTCAAATATCATAGGGAAAAGATTGAAGAAAAATTGACCGTAAGGCGTTGACCTTCGGATTATGTGAATTATGAAGTGGTTTAATGTATAAGGGATATGTTAACAGCAGACACATAATACATTGCAAGACTTTTTCATACAGAGATTATCTGGTCCTCAGCTGCTCGAGTTTATTCTTATGCACTGAATTTTACTAGAATGAGAATTATAAACTAACGGACAAAAATAGAGTATCAACTATCAAGAAGTGTATTAATTAATAAATAATGTCGTAGTTTAGGTGTTAAGCTTTCACACAAATTTTATTGTAAAGACAAACGCGGCTGCGTCTACTTTGATTCTTGTCGATTTCAATGGAATTGTATAATTGTAAGTAATCATTTACTCGTTTGCTCGGATGGGAAGAAAATTATTGCGAGAAATATGCATTAACGAGTAATTAAAAAATATTTCAAAGACGTTTGAAGTATGGTCTGGGTGAGCGCGGCGGACGTTTTCCTCACCTAAAACCCTATCAGAAATGACAGGAAGTCTGTGTCCAAGCAGTGCGTCCCGGTATGTAGGTTGTTGCTCAACGTTGCGTTACTTTACTTTTTTATTACTTAATAATAATAATAATATATATGTTGTAAATGAAGAATCTTAATTAATAATCATGTAAAGAATTTTCCGTTATTTTTGTAAGAGCTAAGTCATATACGATTATTCAAAAATGTAACTATTATAAAATAAAAAAGCCATAGGCAATTATTAGTGTAAACTGTTGCACTAGTCACTGCTATTTTCTATAATCGAATGTTTATATGACATATCGATTAATAATTTAAATACAATAGACAAAGACGTTCAACGGTGATTCGTGCCGATATTCAATTAACTAACTTGTAAGCGTTATATTTCATTAATTCGATAACAATTATGAAATTTACAAACAATAAGGTTCGCAGCGCGCATGACTTCGTGTCGTTTGAATAATTAAGCAACTAATACTGGTTTCGCTCGGATCCCAAATTTTTTATACAAATTTTTAAATCAAATAAAGCATACGCTCATAATGTTGTTAAAATCCATAGCAGGAATGAATTAATCTAGTAGTTTTAAGTTTTTAATAAGTAAAGGGGACGACAAACGTAACTTATCTTACTGTGAAATTGTGGTCCATAGTCATATTTATGAATTAACATCCGAGAAAAGTAGTAACCCTACGAGAATTAATCCGGTGAGATAAACTACTTACAAAATATTTTTCATAACATTAATAGCATTAAATTAGCTGACTGATTACTTTATCCCTCTACTCCTGACGACTGGGATGAAAAGCAAAAACATATGTAATTATATTAAATGCATGTACCGCCACTTGGCGCCAGAAATATTTAAGGTGGTTACTACTTATACGTACTTATGTGCAGATTGGAATTACACCACAAAGATACTCATATTTTCAAAAAAAAATAAATTAAATTGGTCGTTATCATCTTATCATTATTATTATAGCTAAGAAGATTGTCATAAAGTACGATCCCGAGCTATAGAGCCAGCAGAGCATATGTACAGTACCTACTCTATCATCATGTCTTCATTTCATCCACAGAGGGTTTGCTCAAGTTTGCGATTGCCAGTAAAAAGCCTGCCACTCGAAAACCTTTCTTACCCTATCGGTTGTCAGCTCTGCCAGCCATATGCTAGATGTGGATATTCTCGTAATGGATATTATTATGTAGAGAAACACTATAAGCGTTTCCATAACTCACTTCACGTATACGTTCATTCACTCATTCGATAGGTTTACCTAATTGATTAAGCAAGGTTGATGACAAGGCTTCCGATGGCTTTAGCCTCGATTAATGCATTTTTACGACATCACTTTAATGATGTTTTAATTTTGTATTTATGTGTTTTATCATAATTATATATGTTGCGTCTGTATGCACTATGTGTATATATATATATATATATATATATATATATATATATATATATATATATATATACGTACACTATATAAGTAATATGTTTCGCACCTGCCGAAAATTGTCTTTGGCACCCATGGTTGACTGGCAGAGAATGCCACATGGCATTAAGCTTTTTAAATAAAAAATAAATAACATAAAATTTTTCTTTTTTTTCTAAGACATCAGACGAGAGAGACGAGAAGTTAAAAGTTTAAGTTACAACCTATATGCGTCCCATTGCTGAGCAAAGGCCTCCTCTCATTTCTGAGAGGGTTGTGGTAAGAGTTAGAGGTAAACATTTTTTTTCTTATCTCTAGTACATGCAGGTTTCCTAACAATGTTTTTCTACACCTCCCAGTACGTGATAAATCAGCACATAAAATTGCAATTAACAATTTCATAATTGCCGGCGGGGATCGAAATTTACTTAAACATTAATTGATGTAGGTATTTATATTATAGATTGTTGCGAATTATAAATAAATCTTGAATCCACAGCTGGGTTTTCGAATGAGGGCATCCACGACTTTTCTGCCACCAGGGCGGCGCCACTAGAAAGTGAGGTATTTGACAGATTTCATAGCGGGAAAGTTAATTTGTTCGGAAAATGTAAAAGTCATTGTCTCTTTCTGTACTATTAGCTATATTTTATATTAATAAGATTAAAAATAAATAAACCAAACCACAGATATTCATAAAAGTAGAAAAATAAAAAAAAATAAAAAGTTAAAAGTGTGCAAAAAATTAAAGACCAAACAACTGACGAATTGTTTTGTGTATTAATTAATATAATACTCTAGAAACTGATAAACTTTTATTAAAAACCAACTTCTCAATTAAATTACATTGTGTAACTAAAAACTTTACCTCTGTGTTAACTAGCGACATCTGTTGAGCAGAAAATTATTAGCCCTTATTAGTACTCATGAAAAACGCCGAGTTCAAAGAGCTATAACATTATAATAATTTCCACATATAATAGCATCCGAAATCGTTGGTAAGAAAACCAATGCTAAGAACATTGCAACGATGAATCAAAGTACCGTACCAGACTACAGAAACTAAAACACGTGGAGACAATTTTATTATTTTTATTATAATAGGTCTTTCAAGTCGGATTTTACTTGAATAAAACTACTTTTACGGATTCTATCGCGTTTAATTAACTTATTTTTATTAATTCCCGACGTTTATATGTCTTATTAAACGCGATAGAATCCATAAAAGTAGTTTTATTCAATGTGTAGTGTTCGCGTAAATATAAGAAATCATTCGGATTTCACTTAATTATTTTTGAGCGTTTTGAGTAGACTAAGGAATATTATAGGCTCAAGACAACAACGAGAATGTAGTCCTTGGAGCTATTCACACCTTAGAGGTGAATTATGTTCTCAAAATTTAAATGGGACCTACCTTTAGGTATAGCCTATTTATTATTTAATAAATAAGAATCGGTTCACATGGCGAATATACATACAGTCGAATTGCGAACCACCTGTTTTTTATTTAAAATCGTCTAAAAATGACCAAGCCTTCATTAGAAGTATATCTTACGAAACATCTCACAAATCGTTCCAATATATAATTTATGTTCAGATAATGATACTATAGTGTCACGAGACCTGGATTTGACTTCCCAATGCAGGTAATTATTACTTGTATTGTATAGGAATAACAATGTACAGTGTACGTACGGAGACACATTATGTCGAACGTAACCTACGTGAAACAAATGACACGACAGTGTAAGTAAACCCTTTGTTGATGACAAAGAAATAGACATTCAGCCATAATGATTAACGGTGGGACTTAGCGAGTGAAATTTAAAAATTACAAAATTACAATTTATACGTAATGCTTTCTTTGCATTTGTTTTATTTTTATAAGATTAAAACTTCTGCTGTATTAGATTTTCATTATAATACATTTTGTTAATTTTAAAATTAATATTTTTACGCCATGAAGTGGCGGTGTAATACAACTCACTACCACATATGGTCGTGTCGTAAGAGGCGATAGAGTGAAACAAAACCAAAGATGGGAAGCAACATCTGTCTAATAACTAGAACTAGAAAATAAAAAAAAACTGCGGTTGCCAACCCACCTGCCAAACATCCCCCACCTCCAGCATATAATCCCTCATATGAGGTAATCAATGAGGAGGCCATGTGTTCAGCAGTGCAGTTTGATAATATACCGAATACGGCACGTAGGTATCCGTTTTTTCCTTGGGGTGTTACCTAACTTTCTCCTATGTCGTAGCGTCTAAAGAGGCTACCAGTTCACAACAGCAGTGATCGTTTGTATCGTTCCGTTATATAGCGAGACCTAGTTTCAGCACAGAATATCACCATTAGGTTTTGAAAGCGAGTTATGCGAGACCTATAAAACTTACAAAAGCTTATGTTGTACTCATGTTGTACTATAATATTTTTGTTCGTCAGCACACAATGAAAAACTGTTATTTCCATTTAAAAACCTTTGTTTACAACTTATGTTTTTGTACGTCGTAGAAACTAAATGAGACTTTACCCAGGATCTCTAGTTCTATGCACTCCACTATACGAAACACAGCAGCATTGAGCTGCTATTTTACGTTAGGATTCTGTGAGAGCGTGATACTTACCCGGTTTAGTTGATCTATTCGTGCTAAAACCATAATATAGCCGCTGCGTGGCTCTAAGACGTGAAAAAGCTTTTTATATAGCCTTGGTAGTTGAGAGGTTAAGCGCTAGCTGTAAATTTCTAAGGACGCGAGCAACCTGGGTTTGATCCCTGTCGGTACCAAAGAAACTATACTGTTCGGCGATGAAGGAAAACATCGTGAGGAAACATGTCAGAGAAATAAATAAATATTTGAAGACATGAAGTCCGCCAACACGCATTGAGGCCACGCACCGGAGGACACTACCTTGCCCTAAAACTGTCTTAGAAACGAGATAAGGCATGTGCCTGCCTAGCATTGGAACGTATTAAGGCTGTAACTTTACTTTTACTTTAGGCTGTACAGTGTACATACTTACATACTACTTATTATTACTTGAAGTAAATTATTTTTATATAATACGATAAACGTATATTGGTATTAAACTGATATTTTCTTTTCACAAGTTTGACAAACGAATACTCAGTCCACCTGATGGTTATTAGATGATAAGTCCATAGACATTATATTATATTTATTATTATAAAGAATCAAAATACCCTGTCATCCTAGAGGACTAAAATGGAATGATTCGTTACTAGTAAAAAGGGATATCTGGTTCTCATCCCTCACCATACAAAATAACAATGTGTTTACAGCAAGAAACAAGTTTTAATACCAAATTTACTTTACGATAGCCTCGGTTCGCGCGATTTTATAACATCAATGTGTGTCGTAAGTAAGAAGAGACTATGAGGAAAACTAGATAAATCTCATCGCCTCAGATAAAAACTTGAAAAACTATTTCGTATATTCTAGACATCTAGATATCAGCGTAAAATAACAGCCTTATACTGCTGTGTTTTGAATTATGAGTAAAGAGAACCTGAGACCCTTTTTACTATAAACGAGGCATTACATTTTAGTCTTTAATCGAGTATAGACGTAGATAACTATAAGCCATAGTATCTATATACCATTAGAGGTATTGCGCGCTAGGTGATACTTCGATCGCTAAACACTTTATAAGCGCGTCGATTAAGCAAATTATGTCTTCGATGAGATGCCCATATCCAGTAGTAGACTGTAATAAAGATGAAGATTTATTAACTTCACGAATTCTACAATTCGAGTCTCATACAATATGTATTGTAAGTACGTTAAGGAGTTAAGTAGTACGGTACTACGGTAATAATGATAGGGGAACGCCACCGCTGTGAAGGCATTTTCGTAGTACACTTACGTAACAAGAAGACCCAGCAACGATTGACAAATTGCTATTGTACGTGCACATATTCTATGTAATCATTTTTTCACTGTACTGTGTCAGTGTTGCTATAAGTTTTGAAGCATGAGTTAAGAGGATTGCGAAGCTGTAAATTTTCATACATAATCTAAAATTAATAACTTTGTTCAACCGACTTCAATATAAATTATTAAGAATAACTCAAAACCTAGTCAGACCTTGATTAAATTTATAAGCCCCTGCTATCAAATAAAAAAAAGAATCGAAATCGGTTCACTCAGAAAAACACATAATTGTTACACACGTTATGAGGTAACACGCAAAAAAAAACATACAGTCCAATTTAGTACTTCCTCCTTTTTGAAGTAGGTAGAAAAAGCGATAACGTTTTTCCCCCATAATCATCTCACAGAATACCAGCGTAAAATAACAGCTTAATGCTACTGTTTTGTACGGTGAGTGTAGAGAACCGGAGACCCTTTTTACTGGAAAAGAAGCTTTCAAACTTAGTCCTCAGGGCTGACGACGCATCTGCATTTTTATTCACAAACGAGGATAAATGTAGATGTCTATGGACTACAGAAACCACTTACCATCAAGTGGACTGTGTGCTAGTTTGTCACCCTTATTCTATAAAAAATATCAGTCTAATTTTCGACGTGTTGTAGATGTAATGAAAAACTAGGCCCGTACGTTTTTATTTTAAAGAATAATTGCGTACAATATAAGTTATTCGCATTTAAATATCTATATTTTTGGCTTAAAAACTTCCTCGAGCGTCTTTTTTTTATTAAACTAAACTGAATTACTAAAAAAGAAATAGACCTAGATCAAAGTATATTGAATCTAATGAGACCAAAATTGTTTAATTTCGTAAAGGTTTAGGGAGGTGAAAACGTTATCGCCCGAAACAATATTTCAAAAAGAAAATGTAGGTAACAGATAACATTTTTGAAAATACCCACTCGCGCCGCGTATCGTTACTTCACATTCCTCATAACAGCTTTTCCCTGACGAAGTTTGCGAGCTTGCGACGTCATAAGTTGTAACATTTTATGCACACGGCCAAGAACATTCTTATTTTTGTTTTAATATTTTTTAGATTATTCTTTTCTTTAAAATAAACGTTAAGATTTTCTCCTGTATCGTAGAGGCAATTTGCATACATAAATTGCACTAGGACAAATATTTAGTCGCGGAACAATTATTTGTAGGCCATTACAAACAGTTGTTCTGTGTGGGATTCGAATCCGCGGCCTTCAGCGCCACAACTCTGCCACAGCGATGTCAAATCCATTTCTATGATGTTAACGATGTCCTCTCGGAATTTCGACTTCCGATTTATGGAAAGTTATTCAAATTAAAGGGGATACTATGGCGTTAAAATTCTACCAGCTAACACAGAAGCGCTAACAATATAAAGAACAGAAGGAGTTCTTCGAAATCCATCATTTAGCATTTACCTAGAGATTGAATACTAAATCAATCTTTTTTGAATGCTAAATCAAACCTGAATAGACTATATAATACTGTCTATTATTCGTAACTTTTTTTTATAAAATAAGGGTGACAAACGAGCATAGAGTCCACCTGATGTTATATGAATGCTGTGGCCCATAAACATCTACATCTATCCTTGATAAAGAATCGAAATTCGGAATTCGGCCTGTTATCCGAAAGCAAAGGGTTACCACACCAATCGATCGATGGTAGAATAGATTAGTCGACGTCGATCCAGCTGCTTGATTATTCGAGAACCCACCGAAATGTCTGTAATCGCAATTGAGGGGACCACCATGATTAAAAGATTATCAATATCACTGTTACTCATTACAAAAGCATCCAAAAAACCACTATTTTAAATGTCGTCTAGATGAAATAAACGATCTCTGGACTTAAAAAACGGTCACGTCCAGTCTTCTGCGTTTGTGTCTGCGTTATAACAATACGAGCAAGAGCGTACTGGCCAACAATAACGCGTCTTCTTCTGAACACATTTTGAAAGAAACTAATGATGAGCCCACAAGCACAACGATTAATTGTCGAACGACGTCGATCGATGATCGATCAATGTTTTACCGACGCGTATCCGTCAATCAGCTAAAACTGACAAATCAATCGACGTCGATCAATGGCATCGATCGACGATCGATCGATTGGTGTGGTAACACCCAAATAATTAGCATTTTCGCACAAATGTTGTAATACGACTAATATACCGTTGTCTTTATATATTTAACTCTTTATGATCACCAGAAGAGATCAAAACTCTAGCATTAAAGTGATTTCTGCGCAAGAATTAAAAAACGATTAAGGTAAGTATGAAAGGTGTGAAACAGAATGTGTTTGGTGTGACCGTCGTTATAATCGTCACGTGGCTATTTTAAGAAATCCATTATCAAAGCTATTATAAAAACTAATTTTAAGATTTTAAGTAGTTGCATTTACAAGGACTAATGATAATCTTTATATACATATACAATTCCTTTGTGTTTGAGTATGTGACTGAACTTCTCCTTAACGGCTGGACCGATTTTGATGAAATTTTTCGTGTGTGTGTTTCTTCCCGTTAGATGTCGCTGTTGTCGAGATCCAAAAAACACCCGCCCGAAGCCGGGGCGGAATGCTAGTGAAGTAATAAACGTATTTAATTTTTTCATTTACATTTCAACTGTAAGCGGATCCCTAATAGGTTCGTCTAATATATAATTGTTAGAATGTATGTCAAGTTGTCTACGTTTTTACAGAACGCTCAACCTGGTAACACAGTTGTGTGTTTGAACAAAACACCACAATTACATGTGACAGTTTTCTACAGTTAACTATTGGGAGGCGGAATTACGAGGGTTGTCGATACTATAAAATTTTTTAAGTGCTTTAGTTCGTGTACCAGTGAAGTCCGCTAAAACGCACTGGAACAGCACAGAACTCCATATCTCTATCAAAACCTGTAACTTTAATACGCCGAATAATCCTGTAGAACTCACACCTACTTAAATATTTTATACAGTGAAAATCTAAAAAGAATCATCGCATTTCTTAAAAAGAAAACTAGTATTGCGTCTGGTCGAATATCGACCATTTAATTAGTGTAAACGGTTTTGTGTGTAAAAATCATGTGTGTATGTTCACTTTATTTTACTTGTCTTAACGCCAATATACACACATGATTTTTTTCTGCACTACTATGAATAAAATTATTTTGATTATAATAATAATAAATTCTTAATATAACGTACGATAATTGTCGGTGTTTTTTTTTGTACTCTCGTATAATTATAATTAACATAGACATTAACTGAAATTAGTAATGGTTTTAATATCTTATATAAAATTGCATTGTCTCAGTTCTAAAATCATTGCAAAAATGTCTACACATAGGATTTTTCCAACTAATGACATAACAAAAGGTGACAACCCTACGAAAGTAACACAAGTCAAATAAGGATGCGTAAATTAGTCAACTAAACGGCACGAATTTAAAGTGATAAGTTTTGTGAAGTTAAACAGCCGAATTTTATTTATTTGTGTGGTTTTGACACGTAAAAACCTATGTTTAATAGTGACAAAGTAAATTTATGCTTATATTATTTATCGACAAAATTACCGAAATAATGAAGATAGGACAAATAAAAGTATTCTTAAACGATAAGCTTGCATGCGTATATATATGTGGATGGGAAAGAAGCGATAGATGTGTCAGGATCATGAGACTTGGAAGTACGTGGTCGCTGCGTACCCCTCTGGGTGATTATATATGTCAGTGCTGTTATTGTTCCAAGTCAAATTCAAATTAATTTTAAATAAAACATTTTGTACAACCGACTTCAGTATAAATTATTAAGAATAACTCAAAAATTATTATAGTCAGACCTTGATCAAATTTATATTGGACCACATGAGAAGCACCAGCTTTCAGATAAATCATCGATATCTGTGTGAAAAAACGTTATGAGGTAACACACATAGAAAAAACAAAATATACAGTCGAATTGAGTACCTACTCTGACGTGTAAATCCAATACACTGTAACTCGAGTTACAGTGTTTTGCCTTAATAGCGCTCAATTGATTATTTAGAAGTAGTTACATATCCCTATATTAAAATTTTTACATTTTATAGTATGTAGAAGGAGATATGGGCACATACAAAACACTGTATTTTAGTTACATTTATAGTTTATTATGGCATAACACTGTGATTGAAGTTACAATGTTTTGGCTGAATAAGTTTACGTGAAATTAGTTAAAACTCAGAGATACAGTGTTTTGGATAACCAAACAAACTGGAGACGTCGCGCGCGTCGACATCGACATGTGTCTACACGTAGTAGGTGTACTATGCGCGGGGGGGGGGGGGTGGAGGGCGAGAGTGCAACGGTTAGTGGTCGTTAGTCATTGTTTTTGCTTGGACGCGCGGACGGTGTTTAAATCGACAGCGCGTACGTTGCGTTTTGTTTACGTTTGTTTTGATAAGTTTGTTTTACTGTGTAAGAACAATAATAATGAATGGACACCGTAATAGACTATTAGTAAAATTGTCACAAAGCAATATACAACATCACAACAACTCATTATGTATCACAATGGCTTCAGAGCTTAACAATGTGTTAGATGAAAAAGAGAATATCAACGGCAGTAATAAGGAACGTCCTGGTATCAATCCATCATACGATTGTGATAACATTGAAGTTGATTGTTCCACGTATATATTTAATTCACGTAATATAAGTCCCTTGATACCCCTTAGTGAATCTCAGATAAATAAACGTATTGTTGACAATCTCGGCGACGACGTCAACTACGCTGAGTTGTTACCAGTACCAGCTTCTAGTTCCATTCAAGAGTTATATGAGGAATTAAGTAGCCAAACCTGCCAAGAGAGTTCATCATTGCTAGAGGAAAATTCTAATAATGGACCAATAATTAATATGGACACGGTTTCCTCTGCTACTTCTAACGCAGAGTTCCCCGACATGTCAAGTGCTGTACTGCCATCTGAAACGCCAGAAAAATCTAATTCTCTACCTGCCAAAAGAAGTCGAGATCCTAAAGTTACTTTGGCAAATCAAAGAAAAAAGCATCCCATGAGACCTCCTTGCCGAAACTGCAAAAAAAATTGTTCCGTTAAAATCTCGGAAACGGACAGAGAGATCATTCACAATCAGTTCTGGAGTATGGATAGACAGAGACGACGGGATTTCTTGTCAAGGCAGGTGCACAAAATGCCCACGGCAAGTAAAACTGCTGGCCCGAAATCAAGGAGATACAATACATTAACGTGGTCTCTTAATGAGTTCAAAATTTGCAAAACATTTTTTTTAAATACCTTAGGATTTAGCAACGATGAAGCAGTCCAGGCTGTTCTAAAGCAAAACCACTTGATTCAAAATAAAAATCCGAAAATTAGTGCTGCTCCTGACCCTAGAGGTCATCACACACCTTATAATGCTTACCCTACGGAGTACGAAGACGAAATGAAAAATTTTATATTAAAATATAAACCTATGCCATCACACTATAACATAAATCATGCGCCAAACAGAAGATATCTTCCAGTAGGTGTGAATTTTACAGCAATTTACAAAGAATTTCAACTATACTGCAGCAGCTTACAGAAAAATTTAAAAGTTTGTAGTTGGGCACATTTTCACCATATGATAAAACATCTTAATCTTTCTACAGCAGAACCAGCACAAGATATTTGTACAAAATGTAGAAATCATGAGTTAAAACATAAAATATTACCTCTACCGTGTAATTGTAATGACTGTATAGACTTAGGCAAACATCTTGAAAACAAAAGAGATTCAAGAAGAGATTTGAAATCAATATCAGAAAGGTGTGAAAATTCTGAAGGGCGAGACATGCTTTATACTGTAGATATGCAAAAAGCTATTTGTATGCCTCTGTTGACTACAAAAGAATACTTTTTCTCAAGAAAACTTGTACTTTTCAACGAATCTTTTGTGCCCCCAGGAAAAAACAAACAAGCTATCTGTGCAGTTTGGCATGAGGGAGAAAGTGGTAGAAAAGCTCATAATATTGCTTCTACATACACTCATTTTCTCAGAAAATATTGCAGAGACCTAAAGTCTATAACATTTTTTTTAGATAACTGTAATGCGCAAAACAAAAACAAGATACTTTTGTCTGCTTTGATAAGAGTAATTAATGATAAAATGACAAATTTAGACAAAATTACTCTGGAATACTTTGAGCCAGGACACACTTTTATGGCCGCTGATACTGTACATGCTGCAATTACAAAGAAATTGAAATCTAAGGGTCAAGTCTACGATATAGATGATTTTATATTCAATATCAAAAGTTCACGAAAAAACATGCAAGTCGATTTATTAAGTCACAAACAAATGATCATATTCAGTAATGATTCCAAAGCAGCATTCCCCAAAGGGTATAATATACATAACCTGAAAGTCATAGAATTCAGAAGAAATGAATTAACAATATTTGTCAAGAATGATTATAACGCAGATTTTAATGAGATATCTTTTTTGAAAAAGAAAATAGAACTTGAATTGTCGAAAAAAATTAGAAAGGGTGTAACTGATCTTTTGGAAGGGATACCTAAACAGACTGAACCTAGAGGTATTAGCGAGACAAAAAAAAGAGAATTATTAGCACTGTGCAAATCAATGCCTCAAACAAGGACATTTTTTTATGAAAATCTTGTTGTCTCGGAATCACCCGATCTTGACGTACACATTGACACAGATTTAATATAGTAAGTAAACCTAAGACCTCAAAGTAATTCAAAGACTGATTATATCAATAAAACATGGATCTCATCATTAAATTGTTCCATATTTTATATGCGTTGTTAGTTTTATAATGACTTTATTAACTTTAAGTTTATTTTTGTTTGCTTCAGTTGTTTTAATTAAGATTTGATTCGAAGAGATAATGATGACAAAGATGAATGAGTTGACCTTTTATTAATTTCGTATTTTTGTTTTATTTCATTAAATATTTGCTTAATATTTTAATCTTTCGTGTTATTGTGACTTGATTGATATTTTTAAATTGTTTCATTGATTAATTTTAATTATAGTTATTTGATTTAAAAGGATTTCATTACTTGAGCATTAAATTTTTATTGTTTTTATTTTAATAATTTTTTTTTTTGTAAATTGAGTTTTATTGTCTTTGACCTAAACAAAATTGAACATGCAAAATACACAATGTTATTGCAAACTGTAGTTAGTATTGTTAATGTTCTTTCGGAAGCCTTATTATAGCCTGTTATTGTTAAAGTAATACACTGTATTTGAAAATACAGTATTTTTGTATGATCCATTAGCTGTGTTCTCATAAAACCAATACACTGTAACAAATTATACAGTGTTTTGCTCAAACAATCTGGAACATTTCTTTAAGTTTTATAGAGATAATACACGTTTACTTAGTTAATTCTAACTGTATGGATTGAATTGTTGTAAAATGTACATGGCTAGATAAAACGTAAAAATACCTTTAATTTAGTACCTATTATATAATATAATGTTATTATAATATTACTAAAACATACCAAAAACCAAAAAAAGTTTTAAAAGCCCTTTTCACGAAATGGGTATTTCCGAGATACAGTGTTTTGGATTCACACGTCAGTACTGCTTTTGGAAGTCGGTCGAAAATGGAACACTTATGAAACTAGCTCGGATTCTATTCTTCTGTTAATCGTTTAGTTTTCTGAGTGCACAGCTCATGTTCTTCGTTTACGTTTTTAAGCCGAATTTCAAAAGTCATAGATTGCCTCATAGGAGGGATATTATTTCGCATAATTGTCACGCTTGGCAGGCGGCTTGGCAACCGCAGTTTATTATTTCATTTTTGTTAAAAGACGTTTTCATTTTTGTTGTTGGTGTGTAGATATTCTTACAGTGCCACGAAACAGTGAATTATTAATAAAAAATAATGATTTTTTTTTTATTTAATAGAGTTCGATCAGAAAAAATAAATTCAATTCTGGTGGCACCGCTATTCTTGATCCCACTGTTTGCCAGACTATTTGATTCGTAGATCGATGATAGATGTAGGTGGGCCATCACATCCACTCATTCTCCACGAAATAGAAGGCTTGTGTTCAGAATTGGGGCTTAATAAGGCTGTAACTTAACTTTTTCTGTGTGAAATTTTCAAATCTAAGATATTTTTTTATAGAAATTGGGTGACAAACGAGCACACAGTCCACCTGATAAGTAAGTGGTTGCTGAGGCACATAGACATCTACATCTCTCCTCGTTTGCGAATCAAAATGCAGATAAGTTGTCAGCCTTGAGGACTAAGATGAAATGCCTCGTTTCCAGTAAAAAAGATCTCCGGTTCTCTACACTCACCATACGAAACACAGCGGCATTAATCTGCTATTTTAAGTTGGTATTCTGTGAGAGCATGGTCCTTCCACGGTCGAGCCGACCCATTCGTGCTACAACTATACTACTAATATAGCTGCAGCTTGGCTCTACCACGTAAGAAAGATAAAATGAAATGAAATTTCCACAAAGTAAATGCTATTTATGGAAAACAACCAACTTTAGCATTAAAAGGTTTCATTGTGCTGTTTTAGCGGTAAGAGGTTACTTTGGTAAATGAAGGGTTATAACAAGGTTCCCCGGTGTCAATATCGATTAACCTTTTTAAACGCTCAAGAGGTTAAATGAAATGTAAGAAGCTGTCAACTCCTTGGTGATTATTAAAAAAAAAAAGGTTTTGAACCCGGGTTGTTCGCGTGCTGTGAAATTCACAGCAAGCGCTAAAACCCCTGAAGCCTGAGCTACCAGGAACTACGAAGCATACTTTTAAGTATTATTTTATTTTACACATGCCAAATGCCTTCTTTTAATAGTCTAACAACAACTCTACTCTTTCGTTTCTAAATGGGGTTATGGAGCCGTTTGTTCGCCACGCTACTCCATATTTTATTATATTTTTATTCCTCAGAAATGCAGGTTTCCTCACGATGTTTTTCTTAACCGCCGAGTACGTGGTAAGTCTGCACTTACTTACTTACCTACTTATCTTCACGCACAATCCCTGACGGGGTAGCCAGAGAGAACAGATCGCCAAGTGTCACGATCCTTACATACCTCTTTCGCTTCTTTCAGATTCATTATCGTCTTCATACATGCACGTCTAGGTATCAGAGTACTCTTGACACTCCCCCCTTCGAGGAATTAAAATGCACTTAAAATCGAAATTAATAATATTATTTGTGCTGAAGGGAATCGAACCCGGGTTGTTCGCTTACTGTGAACATCACAGCTAGCTTAGCTCCTGGCCCCTAGCCATGGCCCCTGAAACCACTACGCTTACTTTTAAGTTTCATTATTTTGTTTTGCACAACCCAAATGCCCTGTTTTAAACGTCTAACAGATAACATCTGAAACTGACATTAGCTCATATTTTAAACCGTTTATATTTAGTCCCTTCCGGCTTTCAGTACTTTGCCGCTAAAACGTTCGTCCCTGATGTTATCATCATTTCAAAACCTGCGCTGTATTCACGTTGCAAACATTGTCCACGGTTATTAAACCTATTTATATTTATCTCTCTCTGCGCAAGCGGCTTTGCGATATTTTTTTAAATATGTAGGTTAATTACCAAATATAATTGGTTACTGGACACGTTTATTGTTATTCTAAATAAGTATTAAGCAATGTAGTCGTTATTATTTTCGCGTTTTAAATTATATTACGAGTATAGATATGATTAAGAAAAAAAGTGTCTAAAATCTCATTCAGGTCAACAATTTTCGAACGATCCATTTGTACTGATTCTATTACATCTCTAATTATGTAACATATCTTTTTCGCGCTTTATCTATAATATAAAAATTGAAGTACGAAGATGGTTCTTACGGAGAGAAAATTTTTATAAATTGCATGAAAAAGTCTAAAAACAACATTTTTCTATATCCCCATACAAAAGATTCGTAATAATACTTAAAAGTCAATTTGAACTTTAATACCACACCATAAAGTTTAAGTGTTAGTGGAGGGGTTCCGTGAAGGCAAAACAATTGAGTGACGTTAGTATCGTATAAATATTAATGTCAATATTTGTCAAGTGTTTTATAATTTTTATTTTTTGACATAATGTAATTGTTGGCTTATCAACTTTCTTTTTTCTTTTTTTATCTTACTAGCTGACCATCTGTCTCGAATAGCAGAATAAGTATTAAAAAAAATATAAAAAAACGACTGTTAGGCGGTACGAAGTTCGCCGGGTCAGCTTAATAAATTAGCTAAGAAGCTAAAAAGCTTATATTAAAAGTAAATGATTATTGAGAGGTTTTATATGGAACGCTTTTCTACCATCTTCAAACAGGAGGAGGTACTCAATTCGGCTGTATCGGAGGCTCACAACTTCTTTTTGGGTGAACCGATTTCGATGATTATAATATATAATAGTTTTCGAGCTATTCTTTACTAGCTGTTCCCCGCGACTTCGCCCGCGTGTAATTTAGGTTTTAATTATGTTGCGCGGAACCCTAATTACTTTTCTAAAATATAAGTAGCCTAAGTTACTCCTTATAACATCAGCTGTCTGTCAGTTAAAGTCCCGTCGAAATCGGTTCAGCCGTTTCGGATATTAGCCGGAACAAACAGACAGACAGACAGACAAAAAATTTAAAAATTGTGTTTTTGTTATACCTAAGTACCGCGTATGCATATACTTCCATACGCATTTAGTAAAAAGCTGGTATTTTGACGTTACAAACAGACACTTCAATTTTATTTATTTGTATAGATGTATAGATAATTTACATTGAAGTTGGATCTACAAAATTATTTGATTTAAATTATTTTTATTAATAAGGTTATTTCAGGGGTAGTCTCATATAAATTAAAAAAAAAATTCCATCCCTATTGGTAGAAAAATAGGGGATAAAGATTTTAATGTAATTATTAAGACAACATTCCAGTTGTATCCTACGAAGCCGGTTTGTACCTACTTTCTATTACAAGCTAAAACACATTTTATTCTGTAACAAAAGTATTTTATGTAGTTAGAAGGAAATATTTAGGCGATGTATGTTAAAAAGCCAGAGCTACTTTGTTTACTTACTTTTTCGTAATATAATTGACAACCAAACTAATAGACGAGTTAACACTTTACCTAACCATCCTGGAGACCACTCGAGGAGAGAAGGCTTGTCACTACTGATGACTAAGATTAATTTTTATATTTACGATGATCATCATCATTTTTTTCCGTTAAAATACGTTACCCCCACAACTAAGATTTCATTGTGCTGTTTCTCTTTTTTGTGATTTTCTTCTGAATCGTGGAGGCAGTTTACAAACATAATTTGCACGAGGACTACCATCCAGACCCGGAACAATTATTTGTAGGCCATACTTGTTCCATACGTCTCCCCTATACATTGGGGATATTTGCCATATTTACCACACGTGACAACAATTATCTTGTATTCAATTAAGTTCTTCTAGTTCAGTTTCCCTATGTCGCATCTTAGGACACCCACGGGTTGGCTTGTTGTAGTGCATTGGAATGATGGTGGCCCACTACACGGCTTTTTTTTTTATAGGAGAGGGGGCAAACGAGCATGCGGCTCACCTGATGGTAAGTGACTACCGCCGCCCATGAACAACTGCAACACCAGGGGAATCGCAGATGCGTTGCCGGCCTTTTAAAAAGGAGTACGCTCTTTTCTTGAAGGTCCCTAAGTCGTATCGGTCCGGAAAAATCGCTGATGGTAATCGATTCCACAAGGAGGTCGTGCGAGGAAGAAAACATCTTCTAAATCGCACAGTGGTGGACCGCCAATCATCCAGATGGTGTGGATGGTATCGGGAGTTCTGCCGCGATGTGCGTTCGTGAAATTTGGCGGCTGGGATTAATCCGAACAATTCCTCAGAGCACTCCCCATGGTAGATGCGAAAGAAAATGCAAAGGGATGCAACATCTCTTCGCAGTGCCAATGAATCGAGCCGATCGGAAAGGGCTCGGTCGTCGACAATTCGAGCCGCTCTGCGTTGGATGCGGTCAAGTGGAAGGAGCTGGCACTGGGGAGCCCCTGCCCAGAGATGGGAACAGTATTCCATGTGAGGCCGAACTTGCGCCTTGTAAAGTAGCAGGCGGTGTGCCGGCATGAAATACTGTCCCGCTCTGCTGAGCACGCCAAGCTTTTTAGAGGCCAATTTGGCCTTCCCTTCCAAGTGACCACGAAACTGCACGTCACTCGATATGTCGACTCCGAGGATACCGATACTGGCTGAAGCAAGAAGGGGAGTGCCTTGAAACTGAGGAGATACGACAAAGGGGTTCTTTTTAGCGGTAAACGCGCAAACTTGTGTCTTCTGAGGATTAAATTGGACTAGATTTAGTCGTCCCCAATCCGAGACTTTGTGCAGCAAAGACTCGACTTCAGACACAAGTTTGTTCCGGTACTCAGCGACGTTTTCCCGAGAAATATTGGCACGGCCGGTGTATAGAGCATCACCAGTGCTGTCATCCGCATAGCAATGAATGTTACCAGTTAGCAACATATCATTGATATGCAGAAGAAACAGCGTCGGTGATAGCACACAGCCTTGTGGAACACCAGCGTTAATAGGCTTGTAGTCAGAGCATGCACCGTCTACAACGACCTTGATGCTCCGATCTGCAAGGAAGCTGGTGATCCAATTCCACAATTTCTCGGGAAGCCCATAGGAAGGGAGCTTCGAAAGAAGCGCTTTGTGCCAAACCCGATCGAAGGCCTTCGCAATGTCCAGACTAACGGCCAACGCCTCCCCCTTGGACTTACTTGGAGTATATGATAAAATTATATTTTAACAATTTTATTAGTTTTATATATCTCACTGAGTACCGCGAACGGTCGATTCTACGGGAAAGCATGGTTGCTTTTGGTCGCATTGATCGGGATAAAATCTTTCTTCGAAATTTTTAAACGGAAGTTTTATCTGTTGTTTTCCGCTTACTTCAAAAAAAAGGAGGAGGTTCTCAATTCGGCTGTTTTTTTTGTGTGTTGCCTCAGAACTTTTTTCTAGGTAAACCGATTTTGAAGATTCTTTTTTTATTTGAAAACCGGTGCTTCTCAAGTGGTTCCATATAAATTTGATCAAGATATGACCAGTAGTTTTTGTGGTTTATCACCACATGAGAAGCACCAGTCAATATTCAGATAAAAAAATAATCATCGAAATCGGTTCATCGAGAAAAAAGTTAAGAGATAACAGAAACACACATAAAAACACATACTGTCGAATTGAGTACCTCCTCCCTTTTGAAGTCGGATGAATAAATATGAGTAATGTTTTCATACGCGTTACTAAATTAGTTGACAAAGCGGCTTTTGATGACAAATCCTTTTGTTATTACAAAGATAATAATGTTAACGTTAGTTTTTATACGAGTACATACAATTACAAGTAGGTACAAGTACAAACGAACACAGTTCAATAAACACTAACTGGATGCTGTGCACATCAGACACCTATATTTTCAATTAAGAATGAAACTGTAGAAGTATTAAGGACAAAGATTAAACGCCTTTCCGGGGAATAGCCTCGCATATACGCCAGCGTAAGATAGCAAGGATGTGTGTCCTTGTGCAATGTATGTTCGAGTACGTAAGCAGCCTCCACGATAGAGGAGAAAATCCTACGGTGGGGTTAGTTTTTTTTTTTTTAAATAGGAAGAACTTCGCCTCTTTATAATATTTGTAAAGGTTTCAAAATAATCTGAATTTTTTTCAGAAAATAAAGGTAGTTCTCTTTATTTATAAATAAATTATTTTTTGGTCCACTTGGCAGCGACCACAACATTCAAGTAGAACGATTTCCTCTGAAAGTGGATCTTGGCGTGTCTCGATTTCGCAATCATGCCCATTACTGCAACGTTACAGAACCGTTAAAAAAATTTGTTTTTAATAAAGAAAAGAAATACGGCCATATTTCAAATAACAACAGATTTACCTCGAACACGAAACAATTGCGCACATTATCAGGAATAAAACAAAGACTTTGCGCACCAATCATTATTCATTACGCTGAATTCGTATTTATGATTAGGTAGGTACTCAGTACATAAGGTCACTTATTACATCACATTATGTCCTCGATATTTTTTTTAATTCCTTAGTACTACTACGTACAATGGAATTTAAGACTAGAACTTATATGTGGTAGAGCCACGCTGAAGTTTTATTATGGTTGCAGTTATACTACGCTCTCACAGAATACCAGCTTACTCGTAAAATAGCAGCTTAATGCTGCTGTGTTTCATAGGTGAGTGTAGAGAACCGGATACCCTTCTTACTGGTAATGAGGCATTCCATCTTAGTCCTCAGGGGTGACAATGTATCTGCATTTTGATTATAAATTGAGCATCAATGTGGATGTCTATGGACCACAGCATCCACTTACCATCAGGTGGACTGTGTGCTAGTTTGTCACCCTATTCTATAAAAAATCCCCCCCCCCTCCCCATTATAGTATCTTATCAGATAATAAGATAGTAAAATTTGTATACTACTTTCATTTTAATTAACATGGAACTGCGTAAGATTCCACAACTCCCGTCTAGACAGTAGCAATAACGGACCACCACAACTACGTCACTGCGGCACAACTACGTCGGAGATTCGCATCACTAACAAGGAAGGTTCTTAGAACGTTGCGAAATCTAGACACGAAGAAAGCTAGTGGCCCAGTTTTTATTTTATATTTTCTAGCTAAAGTACTAAAGGGAGGTACTTAAGTTGTCACCTTATATCTCTCATATAGGAGCAGAGTTGTCACAACAGTTCCTACATATTTCTTCTACCGACTTCAAAAAGAAGGGGGTACACAATTCGACTGTATCTTTTTTATGTGTTACCTCATAACTTTGTTCTACGTGAACCGGATTTCGATGATTTTTTTTATTTTAAATCTGGTGCTTCTCGTGTTGTCCCATATAAATTTGATATAAGTCTGACCAATAGTTTTTGAGTTATCCTTCATAATATATATTGAAATCGATTGTATAAATTTTTTAATTTTTAATTATGTAATGGCGTAAAAAGAGCATAACGTGGGGCATATACACCTGCATCTATCCTCGTTAACTAATAATAAAGCAGATTCGTTGTCAGCACTGAAGATCAATGTATGTCTCGTTATCTATAAAAGATTCTTCTGTTCACTCGCTGCTGTTCCGTGAAAGCGTGGTCGCTCGGGTCGAGCCTAAACTGCAACCATAATACAGGTGTAGCATGGCTGTATCAATTAAAATCTTGCGCTGTTTATAACATCTATTCACACCTATACATATATGTGATTAGAAAAATGTTGCTTCATTACAATGTTGCCGCTCTAAGTTACATCGTGGCTAGACATCTTGGCCATTAGGTAAGTTGATACAGAGGCAAACAGCCGCATAGTTTTGTGGTTTTATACGTGTTAAGAAGGGCAGTTCTAGATCAGGAAATAGATAACATCGTTGCTATTGTAACCTTATACGGGCTAAGCGCAGCCTTCAAAGTATTATAAATATTTATTCTAGTCTGATTATTACATTACTTGCGAAACGCCCGACTGCGCTTGGATAGGATCTATTAATGTGGCGCTATTTACATTTAAGACTAACGATCCGCCCCGGCTTTGCACGGGTAATTTCAGGATCTCGACAACAGTGCCACCTATTGAGTCCAATTAAGTTTTAAACCATTTCAAACACACACACAAAAAATTTCTTCAAAATCAGTCGAGCCGTTTTTGACTTTTAGCGAGACTAACGGACATCAATTGATTTTTATATTTATAAAGAGAGAATTAAAGACAATTTCTTTTATCAATTTTTAGCTTTTTTTATCTAAAAGCTTTTCGGATAAAATACAGCCCAGATCTTTACTGGCATTGCTCTCTATTTGTTCGTAAAGCTTCATCACAATTAGTTCTACTATTTTGAAGTTAAGCAGGACAGACAGACAGACAAACAGTTACAATTTATAAAAATGTTTTTTTTTTATAGGATAGGGTGACAAACGAGCACACAGTCCACCTGATGGTAAGTGGTTGCTGTGGCCCATAGACATCTACATTTATCCTCGTTTGCGAATCAAAATGCAGATGCGTTGTCACCCGTGAGGATCAAGATGGAATGCCCCTTTTCTAGTAGTAATAAGGGTCTCCGGTTCTCTACACTCACCATACGAAACATAGCAGTGTTAAGCTGCTATTTTACGTTAGTATTCTGTGAGAGCGTGGCCCTTCTCCGGTCAAGCTAACCCATTCGTGCTACAAATATAGCTGCAGCATGGCTCTACCACGTAGAGAGTAGAGAGAGGTTATTTATGTCTTAAATGCATGCAAAACCGCTGAGCTTAATAGAAGCCACTTATTTTAATATTCCAGGCAGACAGAGAAGCAATTTAATTTATTTGTATCGATTCCGTTACTTGTTGTTTGCGAAGATATTAACACTGGATAGAACAACGAGTTGTAGCTATCTTCTTGAAGTAAAACTTCTTTAGGGACAACTTGAAGGTAAATTAAATCTTTTTTTTTTAGTAGCGTTCAGTAAATTATGATGGTAAGTGGATGTTGTGTCCCATAAACATCTTCATGTATCCTTGATTATAAATCTAAATGTAGATACGTTGTCACACATGTGGACTAAGAAATGCACTAAATTCACAAACGTAACACAAGATGAGCCGACCCATTTGTGCTGCAACTATAATGTAGCTGCAGCTTGTCTCCAGCACTGCGAATAGTCTTCAAAGGCGACAGCCACCTGAGTTTTGATTTTTAATCAAGGATAGATGTAGATGTCTATGGGTCGTCACCCAGAGTATAAAAACAATTAGAGCTGTACGATTTGAATTCGGGCAGTATTTTCGTGTGTACATGCTGGCACATTAATTTTGTCGGTCGCAGAGACGAAATAGAAAGAGAGAATTGAAGAAAAAGATGTTAAATTCCCTTACACTCAACATTACTGTACCCATTCTATTACGGCAAAAAAAGATCTCGTATGTTTCTAACATCTTTAATTATACGGACTTGAATCGTTTGGATGTATAAAACGCTAAGATATTTACTTTTTCTAAATATTAGGCTAACTAAACTTGAAACTCCGAAATACACTTCACTATTTCTGATCTGTTGTTATGGTTTTCGTTATGTATTTAGGTTATTGTTATGAGGCTACTGATAAGATAATATAGTTTGAGAGTTGAACGCGTCGTTTAAAAGTCGGTATTGAGAGTACGTTAGTATGTTCTACTTAAAAACAGTATCTATATCTAACCCGTGGAGATGTGGTTAGACAACCATAATATAATATATTGTACACGATTATTTTGCAATATACGCCCAAATTTGCAGAGAAGGTTCACAATGATATTGACATTTCAGAAGAAAAACATTTTAATGTTATCTAAAACACAATGCAGCTCAAAAAAGAAGCGACAAAACCATAGGATCTTAGGCAAAACCCACGAGCAGTTTATGGGAAACATATACACTGGCTTAAAAAACAGGAATTTTTCCGTGAATATGTTCCATCTATCCATCCATCCGTTCGTTACAATATGACCTATAAAAGTTTACTGCTGAACATAGGCCTCTCCTATAGATTGTTTTATAAGGAGGATTTCGACATTGTTGCCAAGCTTATCAATCAGTTAAATGTTGCGCCCATCCCCTGTTTCAGTTTCCCTCTATCGCCTCTTAAAACACCCACGGAACGATGTGGGGTAGTGCATTCATATCATCAACATCACTACACGGTGAATATGTTATTTTGAATATGTTATTACGCTGTGGATATGTTATTATACAAAAAAATAAAAATAAATATAAAATGTCTAAAAATCGATTGTCGATTCCGACAATGGAGGAAAATTCTGAACTTTATTACTTACTACGCAGTGAATGATAAAATATTGGTAGGTACTACTAAATGCGTATGAAGGCAAGAAAAATACAAATACGAATTTTAATATCTTCTAAAAACGTATATTAGTGAATTGTATCACTAATTGGGAATGATTTGCATCGAAAGCCCCGTTATAACTTTATACAAAATTAACGTCTAATTTAAAAAAAAACGTAACGGATTGGACCAAAGTGACCATACATCTAACGATTGGATCACATTATTCAGATGAACGACTATCGATATTAAGGCATTTAATCGATCATAAGGTTGCAAATCCATAAGCAAAATGATAATTAAGCAATAAAGACCTGGGAACTTTATATGTTACCATAGCAT
Organism: Parnassius mnemosyne; assembly: GCA_963668995.1. NCBI lineage: Eukaryota > Metazoa > Arthropoda > Insecta > Lepidoptera > Papilionidae > Parnassius > Parnassius mnemosyne. The sequence continues at coordinate 17,615,764 of CAVLGL010000086.1, read as the reverse complement.
GTGCTTTTTTCTGTTGACCTTTTCGACCGCAGACATTAAAATTTAGCGATAAAGCTTTTAATGTTATATTGATTTTACTCAATAATTTATTTGGCGATGACTTTTATTTGATTGTTCAACATTGTTCTGGGACATAATGTTCCCGTGTTTATGCGGGACTTTTATCCAAAAAGGATGTGCCAACTGTGTGAGTGTGACTTGCTTAGCAAATCGCAATAGGCGAATAATGGGATATTGGGTCTGTGAGTGTGTAGTGTAGACGATGGGCTAGCCACTTCTTTTTTTTTTTGCTAAACGTGATCCAACTGGCTCGACGTTCCTTGGATTCTGCTTACCCTCTCGGAGATTACAGGCGTAACTTATATGTATGTATAAATGTATTTTGGTATGAAAAAACATTTGAATTTGGAATTAATTTAATCTGCTGCCTTGTTTTGGTAATTAATATTATCTACATTTTTTCAAATCTTTTAACACTTAGAACAACAGTTTAAAGACCTTATAGTTTTATAGATTTTTTAGTCACTATAGATTATAAATAAAATTTAATGAGTCACTGGATCGGAGAATACCTCTGTCCTGGGAAGAACCAGCAAGATACCCCGATGGACTTATTAAAAAAAAAGAACTATTAACAATCCTGACTTCACAACACAATTAAGAATATACTTAAATCATATTAGAAATAGTTTGGTAAGTAGCTGACGATCAACCCTCATAAATTGAGATTGAGTAGCGATAATATTAAAGGGTCCAATAAGTATTTTTGTTTCCTTTATCTAATTCCATATTCAACAGCTAATTTGTTTTAAATATCAGTCTCGTATATAAGGAAAATGAATATTTTCCTTATTTCATAGTATTTCCATTCGCAACTATTGGCAAACTGACAATTGTTAAGATTAAACACCATTGGCACTAAATTACTAAAGTAGGTATAAATAGATAAGACTTACCTTTATTTTCCCCTTGCAATGTTTTGACGGAGGGTGCAAGACCGAAGGGTGCTTTCGGTACAATCGCGGAGCCCTTATTTTTTTCAAAAAGCGCCTTGCGTTCCCTTAACGACATCTCCGCAGGGTCTTTTTCTTTAGTTTTAGGGCTTCCCGCCTCGAACATGGCTGCTTTGGACAATACAGAGCTCCTGTCGACATTGCCGTTCAGTCTTGGCGCAATTTTTTTTACTACCGGCGATCCCTTTTCGGAAGCCGGCTTGTCATCGTCAGTTTTTGTTTGTATACAACATTCCGATGAGTCGTTTTGGTTTTCTTCCTGCGGAAGCACATTGTTTTCCTTGTCTTTATCACTGTCACTATTTTCGTCCGTTGGCAGCTTACGCGGGGGCGTAGGTGCCCGATATTTTTTGATGGAGGGTTTTTTTGTTACGGTCGCCGGGTTAGCCGGCGGTGTGCTGGCGACCATTGTCGCCATCTTGGGGGCTGCGGCGGCACTGGGGGTTGTCTGCGTGCACTTCGGTCCCTGTCGGTCGCGATCGGTGTTTTCCGGCGTTGTAAAATCATAAACTAGCCGCGATTGGCTAGCGGAGACTCGCCGGAATCCTTCGCCCTGCTACGATTGGACAACGGTGACGGACGGCGCGGGGTGAGCACGTGTTTTCATTTTGTGTATCGACGCGACACGGAGCGGTTTGACACGATCGTGTTCGATCGCAGCGCGTCACGAAAGTGGGTTAGCTGGCGCTAAAAGGGATCGTGGCGAAGTTGCATCATTGTTGTGGACTAGTCTTGCGCAAGGCAATCACGTATATATAATAAATTTTGTAACTAGGAAATGTAACTATTGGAAGAGTCTGCGATTGTAGTTTGCTTTATGGGATGGAGATGAATGAACTTTCAGTCGCTGTGTGAGCGGCGATGCGTTCGCGTGTCTGAGTGATGCTCGCAAGGGGTACGTGGCGCGCTGCTGGCGTCTTACAAACAACTGCCGATGCCGAACCGTGGTTCGCATCGCACCACACGTGCGGAGAACCGGCTCCGGCGTACGTAACTACGTAATTATATGTATTGTGATGTGCACACGTTGCGGACTGTCGTTGCGTTTCGCGATCATTAATGTGAGGAAGTATGCATTGGAAGAGATGGCAAAAACAATAATTTGTCTCGCTAATGATGTATTCCAAAGTACAGTTAACATCTACTAAAACATACGGTAAATGCGAAATGTATAATCCAAAAATATAACGTAAAATTTTTGGGTCATCACACGGTCTATGAATAATTTGTCAACTGCTACAAGCCGTTTTTATTTACATTATATTACGTAATACACATCCTGAACCTGAAAGTGTATAACAAACTTCCTAAGGGTTAGAGATACGGGTTACTACGCTGCCGGTGCTGGAACGTATCCCAGCCGGAGCCAATGTTTGGGTTATAATAACTTCACGACTACATTACACTAACAAAGCATCTTAGCTTACTCCCAAACTAATTGTACATGCGTTATAACAGGCACGGTTTAGGTACGTTACGACGAACGAGTGCCTCGTCGTTAGCAGTTATCTCAGTATAATATAAAAGTGGTGCCTATACCCTTTCACCAGTAAGTCGAAACTATTGATATTTAATGAATATTAGAATCAAAAATAAAGAAATATTAAATGTAAAAAAAAAAAAAAACACTAATAGGGAAGTAACAAAATTTTATTGATGTCGGTAAACAGAGAAATTATATTGTCGCTTTTAAAATTGTACTTGGTTACAATTAACAAACTAAATAGATACTTATAGATATCTATTCTGTAAATCTCTACATAGTATGAAACAAAGTCGCTTCCCGCCGTCTGTACGCTTAGATCTTTTAAATTACGCAACGGATTTTGATGCGATTTACATCAATAGACATAATGATTCAAGAGGAAGGTTTATATGTATAATGCATAATATATTGTCGAGATCCAAAAATCACCCGTGCGAAGCCGGGTGGATCGCTAGTTTACTACAGAGAAAGAGAGCTTATAGTCTCAAATTAATAGTCTGCGGTAATACCAGCTTGTTATCCCTAGCGTAAAATATCCGGTTCTCTGTCGTTTTGCAGCAGACTTACTTCTACTACGAAGATCGCCTATTCATCTGCCCAGATAAGCGAAGCGATTACGGCGAATCTATCTAGTGTCTAACAGTAGAATATTATTGGCGGATGTTTTTTTTTTTGGATAAGGGTAACAAACGACCACACAGTCTACCTGGTGGTAAGTGGTTGCTGTGTCCCATAGACATCTACATCTATTCTCAATTATGAATCAAATGCAGATGTGTTGTCACTCGTGAGGACTAAGATGGAATGCCTCGCTTCCTGTAAAAAAGGCCTCTAATTGTCTACACTAACCATACGAAACACAGCAGCGTTAAAATGCTATTTTATATTCTGAGGGAGCGTGGTCGTTCACCGGTCGGGCTGACCCATTCGTGATACAACTATACCAGTAATATAGCTGCAGCATGGCTCTTCCACGTACAAAAAATGATGATGATTTTAGTGTCATAGTAAATATAGATAAGACTAAATTATTATTACTAGGTAGTAGAACCATTTTCTGCCGAGGAATCTGGCTCGGTAAGTACCATCCTCTTAACTAATTCTGCCGCCAAAAAGCAGTGCACTTGCACTGCTATGTTCTGGTTTCAAGATGAAGGGTATAGAGCCAGTATTATTACAGGTTGTGAGGCATTCCATAGTTTTCGTTTGCGTTGTCCTCAGAGATGACAACGCGTCTATCTAACAAAGAAGGCTTTGTTTGAAGTTAGCTGCAGGTCTCTATGGACTGACAATTACTTAAATATGTGGACTGTAAGTTAGTTTCAGTTTATTAAAAAAGTATAATATATAGAAAGGCAAATGCTACGCAGAGGGCGACTGCGACGCAAACAAATGAGTAATTTATACGTTTAGTAACAAAAATTATGAAACAAAGAAAATATAAAAACATCAACATCTATCTCAATAGACATAATCTATTATTTTAGAAAAAGAATTAGGGTTCCGCGCAAAAAAAATTAAAACCCATGAAATCCAATCGTAATAAATTACGCGCGGGCGAAGTCGCGGGGAACAGCTAGTATGTTTATAAATATCTAAAAATGTGGGTGTTGACAGCAGTATTTTTATTTTGGTTGCCTTCGCTTCCCAAGCGTGGCGACTATGGTACAATCCATAGGTTGTTATGAATCAATTAATATAAAGTATTGGGATTCAAATAACTTGATTTGTTAAGAGAAATTATTTTCGATTTAACATGACGGTAAATTATGTCAACAATGGGAGACTATGTCTAAATAACCGAGCCGCTTTGTGCACATTTGTGAGTAATATAATAAAAAGAAAACCATTGCATACACTCTAAGCAGATATTACGTAAAATAAAAGTTCTATTCAAGAAAATAGAATAGTGTAAAATCTGTATAATCCTTCCAAATCAATATAATAATTGTTGAGTTCTAGTTCTGCTAATTAATTTCTACATTGAAACAATTATTAAAGGTTCAAATACACAAAATAACCTTTATTAGTAAAGATGTCAGAAAACCGAAGTATGCTAGCATGATATACATAGATCTGCAAATAGATTATCTCCCCTTCTATCTCGAGACCAGTGACCTGAAGTGAAATAAATACACTCAAGTATATTCAACACTTCCCTAACTGGGCTATGAGCTTTGGTGTCAACAAGAGACGGAAACAAACGCACCAACAGAGGGGGTACCAAGTGTCATACGCGAACGTTCCACTGTATAATGAGAACAATAAATATAATTAAAGACTTAACACACCCGGAATAAGAGACATTTTAGATTGTATTTTTAAGGACTTTGAAACAGCTGTAGTATTGAACCTTCAAAGGAAGAAAAAACAAATTCCCAATAGTTTTTTGGTTTACTTATTACTAACGAGCTTAAGCTTCCGTATATTGTCGGCCATTTAGATAGTGTATCGATAGTTTCATTAAATCGTAATTGGGTATTAGATTTAATATTACACTTGAACAAATTAACTCTATTATTTATAATTTTATCAATAGGTATATATATATATATATATCTATATATATATATCGATCATCGTCATTCACCAATTTATAAAGCTGTATATAGGCCCGAGTCCGATGAAACTGTAATAGCCGAACTTACAGCAATAATATCATCGAAAAGCGACAACCGACGTATCGGCGTAACAGTTAATACCTGTGAAACGTATCTATTCGATCCAATTTAAAATCGACAAAGAACAGACCGCTACGAAATAACCGTGTTAAGTAAGGAAGACCTTGTTCAATTGACTATTTATTATAGTGCATGTAAACAAGACAACTAATTACGCAACAACTGGGACGTAGAGCTGGCGTAGCTCTGCGTCACGGTTGCGTAGAATTCGGGGTGACGCGACGCAGTGATTACAAAGCATGATGTTTATTAAAAACAAAATGTGTGTCTATTGCAACTACGTAACTAATTGGGTGTATATTGTACTAACAATAGATATTCCTAAACACTTATACGCATAGAACTCTTAAATAAAGGATACTATTTTTAAATTTCAAAAGCTGTCGAAATAAACTTGAATGGAATGTTTACTCGCAGCGTAAGAGAATTTAGACCTATAGCAAGATTCATTCTTTCATTACAGCCTATCAAAGTCCTCTGCTAAATACAGGTCTCCCCGTAGAATGTCTCTTAAGGAGGATATTTTCCATAGTTGCCGCGCTTGATATGCGGGTTCGAAGCCGTAGTCTTTTTCCAGTTGTCATTAGGAAGACGTTGCTGCCGCATCTCCTGGTTTGTTTCTCTCTGTCGCCTCTTACGACACCCACGGCACGATATGAAGTAGTCTATATTCTTACACCGTCACTAAACTTTCAAGAGGCATTCCATCTTAACTCTCACGGGTGACAACGCATTTGCATTTTGATTCTTTATTGAGGATCGATGTGGATGTCTATGGGTCACAGCAACCACTTAACATCAGGTGGACTGTGTGCTCGTTTGTCACCCTATCCTATAAAAAAAATACGGTTATGGCCTCCGATAAATTTGTCAGAGACCAAAGCTGCGGCGTCACATTATGCGAGAAAATGATTTTAATATCTAAATGTTATGTATTTTCTTTGTTTTTTTTTTTTTACTTTTAATATTGCTGTCAATTAAATGATAAACTTTATTGATCGATATAATTCTATTACATTAATTATAAATTTACAAAACCAAAATATGCCCGTGGTCAATATCACGGTGGTGCAAATTGTTTAAAATGACTACAAAAAAAATCTAAATTAATTTATTTCGGATCACAAGGATCCATATTATGTGCATAAAAACATATTATTCATTTTATGTTAATTAAATATATAACAGTAAAAAATTCATAATTTCAAATAATAATAACATAAAAATACCTCATAAAGAATAAAATCATAATCACAACCTTTTAGCCTGCTCGTCTGACAATTTGGTATAAAATTTCTACGTGTGAAGTCTGCAGCCGCGAAGAAAGTATCGTAGGTTCGTAGGTGACCCTATTTTTATCATATTTAAAAATTTAAACCAAAATGAAAATAAATTATATGTATCATATAATTTAAAGAAACTAGAATCTCTGTATAGCGAGACTGGTTCTTTTAAATGCGACTAAATGCTTCGTCGACTTAGGAGCCGGGTTCAAACCGCTTTAGACTCTAGGTATTTTATATGCGAACAAGAATTCACGAACGGCAAAATATACTAAACGAAACACAGCAGTATTAAGCTGCTGTTTTACGCTGGTATAGAAAATAATTATGAAATATACATACTATACTACTAGGGGAAATATTTCTCATATCTGTCTGAACGATAATAACCCAGCCGCTTTGTACACACAGTAGCTTCATCTAGCCATTGAACGTTGTTATATATATTTATTAATACAATAGGAGGGTGACAAACGAGCACACAGTCCACCTGATGGTAAGTGGGTGCTGTGATCAATAGACATGAACTTTTATCCTCAATTAAGAATCAAAATGCAAATGCGTTGTTATCCAAGAGGACTACGATGGAATGCCCTAGTTCCAGTAAAAAGCATTTACCTAAGAAGTCTTTACGTCACGAGACGGCTACTCCGAAAACATTTTTCACCACGATTGAGGTGATCAACCATTTCAGTTTGCAAATGGGGAAACTTATGTCGGTGAGCTGGGTTGTTCGGCGGATCACTTCAATACAAACCTTATCCACTAGAGAAACGAATTTATTCGATAATATTCGAGAATAGTTTATAGCAGACTATCTAATACCATTATTTACATGAATATAGTCATTGCTTAGCAAGAAAAATTAATGTTAACTTGTATCCTTCCCAACTATACTTATTGCTGGCAACTTGTCGCTCAGTATATATATCTATTAAGCAATTCTCTCTACTTAAATTTTGGGCCCTTTGAAATTATGATAGACATTCCCCCATCTAAAAGTCAGTGACTCTGAATTTATACCAACTAATCTATCTAATAATACCTTCGACACGCCTACATAGTTAAACCTGGCATCAGTTAAGATAATAAATGTATAATTATTGTGTGAATACTAGTTTTTTTTTAATACAGTTTTTATCATATATACGTTGGCATACTTCAGCATTGATAAAGCCTAGATTTATATAATTATATTGTTACCATTTGTACTCATTAAACTTTGATTCCCTATTGATTTAAACCAACCGGTTTCGCCTTATTAAGATATTTCATTTGTTTAATTTTTCAAGTTTACCATTGTTGATGGACATTACTTATTTATAATTTACAGTCATTGACAGAACCTACAGTCTATTGAAATGATGGGTAACTGCTAGCAACTGCAGCTTATGGACATTTGCAACGATCTGCAAACATAGAAGGCTAGAGAAAGAGAGAATATCTCAAAGCCTGTAACTGAACTGGCTCTTTATAAGATCAAAAGTGCACGCACTGCTGCTTTGCGACAGGAATAGGTAAGAGAACATGCCAACTGTGTTAACTTAAAAAAAGAAACTGAGAAGCATAACTTGAAAGATCTGTCCATGTACACCACGCTTTATTTTACTGGTACTTCCACAGCCAGAGGCTTTTTCTAAACTAGTTTTTACCTCACGTTCAATTCATTTTTTACCATCGTGTTTTTACCACACGATAATAAAAGATGAATATCAATAAGTATTATTTATAATCTACTAGATGTGCCCGGAATGCCTCGCAATGCAATTTTTTTTAACTCGCGCGCGCCCTACCACTCAGCAATTTCATAGTAATCTGACGAATACAGGACAAATAAAAGAAACATCCATATTTTCTTCAAAAAGGAGCCGGTACTAAATTAGACTGTATGTTATTTTTAAGTGTGTTACCTCATAACTTTTTACTGGGTAAACCGATTTCGATGATTCTTTTTTTATTTGAAAGCTGGTGCTTCACATGTGGTCCCATATAAATTTGATCAAGGTCTGACCAATAGTTTTTAAGTTATTCTTAATAATTTATATTTCAGTCGGTTGTACAAAATTTTTAATTTTAAATTATTATAATATAATAATAGGCTGAATAATAATTTCTACCCTGAACGCACAGTTCGTGAAAATTGTGTTAGATATTTTCGAATGGATAGAATGCCATATGTCATTCGCCAGAGCCTCGTTTTTCTAACTGCATCCCGTTTATGAGGTGACGCTGGTATTTTGATTAAAGTCTACGACAATCTTAGTAAGACCACAGTAAAGTTACAGCAAAACGAATTTGTACAAGACACGACAAAAACCAAACAGAAAAAAGCAGCATTATTAATTCTCGATGGCATTCCTTTATGATTATCACAACACGATGATGATTATCACGAAATTAAAATTAACGTAACTGTTAAACCGTTAAAAGTGTTGCAAGGTAGGTCCGATATACTCATCGATCATACACAATCTAAATTATAGGTATACACATTACACAATCAGTGACAAAAATGTCCTTACCGAATGAGCCCTACACTTCGCCTACCGGTACGAGGCTGCCACTCGAGAACCTTTCTTCCCCATCGGTTGTCGGTTCTTCGAGCTATATGGCCGGCCCACTGCCACTTCAGCTTACTAATTCGTTGGGCTATGTCGGTTATTCTGGTTCTACTGCGGATATCCTCATTCCTAAGTTTATCACGCAGAGAAACTCCGAGCATAGCCCTCTCCATAGCTCGCTGAGCGACCTTGAGCTTCCTCATACGGCCAGCAGTGAAGGACCATGTCTCAGTTCCGTAAGTCATCACTGGCAACACGCACTGGTTGTACAATTTCGTTTTAAGGTTTTGAGGTATGTCTGACGAGAAGATGTGCCGTAATTTCCCGAACGCTGCCCAACCGAGTTGAATCCGTCGATTGACCTCTCGGTCGAAGTTGGACTTACCTAGTCGGACTATTTGTCCCAGGTAAACATACTCGTCAACAACTTCGAGCTTAGTGCTCCCAACAACTACCGGCATAGGTGTGACATGGACATTAAACATGATCTTTGTTTTGTCCATGTTCATCTTAAGACCTATCCGTTATGAAACACTATTGAGGTCATTGAGCATAGTGCTTAGGTCCTCCAGCGATTCTGCAATAAGGACTATATCGTCGGCAAATCGAAGGTGAGTGATGTACTCGCCATTGATGTTAATACCGTATCCTTTCCAGTCCAGAACCTTGAAAACGTCTTCCAATGCAGCGGTGAAGAGTTTCGGGGATATAACGTCACCCTGTCTTACACCTCTTTGCAATTGGATAGGTTTCGTACTCTGGTACACTGTTTGCCGATACGAATCTCACTCTAGAATCTTTCTTGTACATTATTCAGATTATTTTAATTGGATAAGGCTGACAAACGACCACACAGTCCACCTGATGGTAAGATGGTAAGAGCCATTCTTATCTCGCTCAGACTGACGTCCGGGATATCTTCGGAATAGTGTCGGATGAGACTCGCTCTTGGATCGTTACTCACACTTGCGTGTGGCTCCAACGATGACGTGTACAGCTGCCCATAGAACCTCTCAATCTCACTCAAAATCGCAAGTGTCCCGGAAACGATGCTGCCACACTCTGTCTTCAGCTTTGACAGTTGGCTCTTTCTGGCAGACAGATCTCTGGCAAAGACTTTGGAGCCTTGGTTCCGCTCGATCGCTTCTTCAATACGAGCTGTATTGAAGTTGCGTAAGTCCCGCCGCATGCATTTGGAGATCTGTCTGTTCAGATGCCTGTATGCTGTCAAGTCTGTTGAAGAATGTAGCTTCATCTCCCGTCTAACAGCCATGAGATTAAGAGTGTGATCGGAGAGTTTTTGTGTTCTTCTGCGGCGGGTCTTGCAGAACTTAGCTCCGACCGCATGGACAGTTTCCACGAGCTTGTCATTCATATCGTCCACTTCATTGCAGTCTTCTAGGCACTGAAAACGGTTTTGTAACTCGAGCTGAAAGGTTTCGGGACTTTGGATTAGAGCACGAGGGGGACGGAGCGTTGACTTCATTAGACGAGACCTCTCCAACTTAACGTTTAGGTTCAGTGTGCCTCTAACCATTCGGTGATCGCTACCAGTTTTCACCCTTGCGATCACGGAGACATCACTGAACAGTTGTCGTCTGGTCGTCATAATGAAGTCAATCTCATTTTTTGTCGAACCGTCGGGGCTCGACCAGGTCCACTTCCTGTGGGGCCGCTTCTGGAAGAAAGAGTTCATCATAAAGAGTCCCTCTTTCTCCATGAAGTCGGCCAGCTGCTGGCCCCTTGGGTTCCGTTGCCCTATTCCAAATTTCCCTACTTTCAGCTCACCGTTCTCTCTTGTGCCTAGTTTTGCATTGAAGTCTCCCATTAACACCGTATATTGGGTTTTGGAGGAATGCATGGCTCTAGAGATATCCTCATACATTTCCTCCACCTCCTGATCGGGGTGTGCCGAGGTTGGTGCGTAAACCTGTATGACCTTCAGCGAATACCGTTTGGTGATTCTGAGTATAAGGTACGCAACCCTCGTCGACACACTCCCGATCTTTACAACGTTGTTAACGAGAGACTTGTGGACGATAAATCCGACACCTCCTTGGGACAGATGGTCGCCCTCCCGGTGATAGAGCAAGTTGCCGGATTCGAGGATTACCGTGTCCTCCCCCTCTCTTCGGACTTCGGATAATCCTATAATATGCCAGCGCAACTTGTCTATCTCTTCTTCCAGCTCCACGATCTTCTCGTCAGTCCTCAGGGTGCGTGCGTTGTACGTTGCCAGGTCGAGTCGTCTAAGGTGGCAACCGAACCTCCACCGGAGATTCTTAGCACCCCCTGCCCCGCCGTTACCATGGTCGCCACCGTAGCCAGGAATAGCGGGGCCGCCGGGGACTGGGGGCCGTCTGTTTGTTGCTTTAGTCATTGGGGGGTAATTGCCATAGTTGCCACGCTTGGCGAGCGGGTTGGCAACCGCAGTTTTTTTATTATAATTTTTGGCTATAATCAGGAAGATGCTGCTGCCCATCTTCTGCCTGTTTCCCTTTGTCGCCTTTTACGACACCCACGGGAGGATATGGGGTAGTGGATATTCTTGACCGCCACTACACGGCTATGTTAATGCAAAATATTTAAATATTGTACTATTTAAATATTAGTATAATGATATAAACGCACTTATAATAAAAAAAAAATTAAAAATAACTTGAATCGTTTCCAGAAATCATTCTTTTTATTTATTTTTGTCGATAAATTATAAATAACTCATAAGAATAAAGGTTAAGAACAAACATAAATCGCTGTCTTTTTTTTCGGCATATTGTCAGCTCCAAAGCCAACACCTCTATGACAAAAAAGATAAGAGGTCCGCGAGTACCGGTAAAAGACGCATAAAAACTTGGTTCAACAAACTCCTACGCCCCTTTGTTCGAATAACATTGGATCGCTGTTACCGGTGTTTTATTGAGACGCTCGTTCAACTTGATCTGGATCCGCGTCGTCGTGACTAGATCTCGTGACGCTGTGATTATAGTGATGCAATCAAAGGCAGACTGCGTTTCTACAATCTTCCACACTAACAAATTGTATGACCCCAAACAAACACACTGCGATACACATATTCTTGTAAGACCCATCCGTTCATTCATTACAACCTATAAAACTCCCTGGACATAGCTCCCCCCCCCCCCCCCCCCCACTAGCCCTATTGATTGCCTCATAGGAGGGATTTTACCATAGTTGCAATACTTGTTGGCAATCGCAGCTTTTTATTATTTTAAGTTGTTATCAGGAAGATGCTGCTGCCCATTTTTCCCATATTTCCCTCTGTCTACTCTTCCGACAACCACAAGACGATATGGGATATGGGGTAGTGGATATTCTAACACCGCCACACGGTTGATAGTAAGTGGTAAAATTAAAAATGTTGTACGACCGATTTCAATATAAATAAAATAGGAACATTGTCAATTAAATACGCATTATTAAGGATAACTCAAAATCTACTGGTCAGAACTTGATCAAATTTATATGGGACCAAATAGAGAAGCACCGGCTTTCGAATCATCAAAATCAACACACATAAAAAAATAGTCGAATTGAGAACCTCCTTCTTTTTAACCGACTTCAAAAACTTAAGCTAGTTTGATTTTATATACCTTTTTTTTTAAACTTAATTTGACAAACTAACTTACAATCTAGCTGATATTAAAGTAGACTGTAAGTTCGTCTAACCTGTACTTTTTCAGTTATCCTAATTCCTAAGTAATTTATATTGAAGTCGGTTGAAAACAAGATCATTTTACTTATTTATAACGGAGTTAAAAAAAAACGAGAAGATCCTACATTCGACCTGTATGTTTTTTTTAATGTATGTTCATCGATTTCTCCGAAACGGCTGAATTTTGTATTTATAAGCCTTTTTCATTTATACTCTAAGGGTTGAACCGATTTCAATGATTCTTTTTTAATAGGTTTGGGCACCACATAAATTTACAGAAAATATTCCATTTCTAAGGGTGAAAAAATAGGGAATGAATATTTTAATGTAATTATTTAGACGACATTCTAGCTGTTACCTTTTGAAGTCGTTTATTTTAAACTTGAATTGTATAAAGACGCAACTTAACTATGAATGTACTTTTTGTCAAGTACTAATATTTACGCGAAAATATTTTATTCTTATATTCAGTTTTATGTATAATAATAATTATACTTAGGACTGATTTGACTTTTAAATAGATTGGATAATAATAATATATATAACTGAATTTTTATATAGATACTTCTGTTTACACTGTACTTATATTACTTACTAAGGCACCATATGTATTGTTTTACGTAAGTATATTAGCTATCTGTTTGTTATCCAGAAGTTGTTGCAGTGTTGGAATTATCAACATCCAGAATAAATGATTTACCTTCAAGCATTTAAAGGTGCGATAAATCATTGATATATTAAAAGAGGGCCCTTTTAATATATCAATGCGATAAATACGAGTACCTATATTAAGAATAAATTGTCTATATGGTAGAGCCACGCTGCAGTTTTTAAGGCTGCTCTAAATTCCAGCGTTAATCTTAATAGTACTGTTACGTTTTGTATGATGAGTAGCGCGGACCGTAGACCTTTTCTGTCGACTTCCAAAAAGGAGACGGTACTCAATTCGACTGTATGTTTTTTTATGTGTGTTACCTCATAACTTTTTACTAGGTGAACCGATTTCGATGATTCTTATTTATTTGAAAACTAGTACTTCTCGTGTGGTCCCATATGAATTTGATCAAGGTTAGACCAATAGTTTTTGAGTTATTCTTAATAACTTATGTTTAAGTCAGCTGTACAAAATTTTTAATTTTGAATTATTATTTACTGGTAAGGAGGCGTTCCAACTTAGTCACCTCGAGTGACATGTATCAACATTTTAAATCGATGACACGTCTAGGTGTCCATGGGTCGCAGCATCCACTCACCATCAAGTATACTACGTGCTCGTTTATAACACATACTTATATCAAAATATAATAGTTATTTTAATAGTTGTGAGTCTTGCAACTATCACAAATTGAAAAAATAAACATAAAACCTGCTAAAGTCTATATAAGTATCGTCTATAAGTTAACTGCACCGTCGAGCACTTGGTAAATCAGCACTGAAGCGGCAATTGATGATTTGAGAGGTACCGGCTGGGATCTGGGCACAGGTTCGATGAAATACGGCGGCGAGAAATTATTCCTTTTCCTACCACGGCCACTACTACCACGTCATAAGATAAAAATTTGACAGATTAGTTTTAGTTTGTTTAACTTTTTATTAAATACATCTTTAAAATGTAAGCTGTATTGTATTAAAAATTCTAAAAGTCCTGAGATTTCATGAGATTTGTAAAATCCAGCCGCAATCCTGAGAGTTGTCCAAAAATCCTGAGATATGGTAACCCTAGTCAGGATCGTGGCAAATGAAAGCCCGTAGTCTCTACCTACTCCTCCCTGGGTGACGGGCGTGAGTGTTTATGTATGTGTATATTATTATGTATGTGGTGATAATAAAATTGACTTTGTCTTAAATATGAACCTCGAAAGAGAATCCATCATACCACTTCTTCTGGTTATCGTAATGGTGCTTAAAGGTAATGCCAGACATCATGAGCTCCAATAGATGGCTGTATATAACACAAAGGTAAGAAGGTAACAAATTTCGCCGAAAACGCGTAATATTAATATAAGCATTCTTAAACTCATAAACCACGGTCGGATTCACGAACAAAAGCTCGTCGACGCTCGAGCTATAAAGCCGTTTTCAGATGTGCAGAAACAAAGGAAATGTAAGGTATTATTCCAGAACAGGGGAACGAGTTGAAACGCTCCGTCGTCGATTTAACGACACGGCCTTGAGGCACGAATTTTCGAATGCCATTTCTTTTGTCCCGGCCACCCAAAACGTTCGGGAACTAAATACGGTCTAAAATGCCACCATAAAAGTCTCAGAGTAAGTCGTAAACAGTTTTAAAGCGTTGCGGTAGAGCGTTTTTTTTTAAATGTTTTCTACGAAAATCTTGAAACTGTGCGTTGTTTTACTTAGGTGTTTTTCATTTAATATAAACATTTATCCGGAGAATAGAACTAACAACCGTATCAATGTCTAAACACAGTAGTAAAATTTATAAATTTACTAGCTGCCCAGGCAGACGTTGTTCTGCCCTTTCCAATGATTTTTCCTATAAAAAATCCTTAAATTCGCAATAAAAAAATATTGATGGTCATTTATCGGGATAAAAACTATCCCATTTCTCAAGTTGGACCAAACTGCCCACAGTGTGCAAGATATCATTGTAATCAGTTTAGTAGTTTAGGAGTTTATCGCGGACAAACAATGGGACACGTAATTTTTATATAAATTTATTACTAACGACCCAATGGTTGTTACAGTATGACTGTAACCACTAGATTAAATGAAGACCTGATGAAACAGGGAGGGATTTGATGGATGCCGGTGGCTCTGGACCGTTTCCTGGTCTGTTTCTCGACCGTCTTTGTGACAATAATATGTAGTTAGTAAATAAATAGAAAGGATAAGGGACTGATGATGATAACGACGTTTATAATAGGAATATCATTGAAAATGTTCATAGTTAATATGACTCGCGCATGAAGGGTTCCGTGCCATCGTAAAACACGTTTCTAGTAGCCTCAGTTAAATTTTAATTTATTTTTATTTTTATTATTTGTTGTTATAGCGGCAACAGAAATACATATTCTGTGAAAATTCCAACTGTCTACCTATTACGACAGACGGACAGACAGCGGGGGCTTAGTAATTGGGTCCCGATGGTTACCCTTTTGGTACGGAACCCTAAAAATGATGTTCCGAAACATCTGATAAGAAAAGAATAGAATTTCTTTAAATAGTCAATTACAGACCCAGATCAAATGTCTGATGACATTACCAAGCGAGGGTATTGGGAACAATAGCACATTCACTAGGGATGTTAGAACGATTTTTTGTTGACGTTTCGTTGATCGGATCAATGTTTTTTTTTTGTATAAAAGGTTCTTTTTTATAATATAATTTGTTTATAAACATAAACACTCACGCCTGTCACCCAGAGGGGTAGGCAGAGACTATGGACTTCCATTTGGCACGATCCTGACACACCTCTCGCTGCCTCCACATCCATATACCTACGCATACACGCTCGTCGGTTAAAGGTACTCTTGATTTGGCCCATTTTCAATATATCGCCAATTTGGTCAATAAACTTTCGCCTAGGCCGACCCTTTTCGACTCTGCCGTTCACCTCTGCAACATAAATTTGCTTTGTCACCACTCTTTCCTCATTCATTCTTTCTACATGAGCAAACCACCGAAGCATTCCTTTCTTAATCTTGGTCACAACATCATCTTGCAAACCACACTCTTCTCTTATCAAACAATTTCTCACTCTGTCATTTAGATTCATCCCTAACATACTCCTTAATGACCGCATTTCTACAGCATTTATTTAAAAAATCTTTTTTACGGATTTTATTATTTTATTTCAACTTACTATGTTTAATTCCATAATTATTTTATCAGATTCTGTTAAAGCCCTCTATAAGTTGCCGTTTTTTTTTAACAGCAAGATCTCCTCTATCGTAGAGGGGTTTGAGGATACCCCTGTCATTACATCAAATTTAATAGATCACAAATCCTCGCAAAAGAACACCGATTCCTATAAACATCCTTATTTCAAAAGTCTAAAACCCAAGCTCTTCTACAAGACTAAAATACTTTATACTCATTCTGTGTAGATCGGACCAAAAGTAATTAATTAAAAGTCGAAAAACAACGATAAACACTCTCCCCCCCCCCCCCCCCCCCCCCAACCCGTGACTGCTGCTCTTCAAGAATTGAGGATAAATGAAAAAATAAACGCGATTAGTTTTTATGTACCCAATGTGTAGGACCAAAAGTAATTAATTAAAAGTCGAAACACAACGATAAACACCCCCCAACCCGTGACTGCTGCTCTTCAAGAATTGAGGATAAATGAAAAAATAAACGCGATTAGTTTTTATGTACCCAATGTGTACTTACTGCGTAGTGTTAAAAAAAGCGCGAAGTGCGAGTCGGACTTGCGCATGAAGGGTTCCGTACCATCGTAAAACACGTTTCTAGTAGGGGAGCCCCCTTTAATTTTTAATTTATTTTTATTATTTGTTGTTATAGCGACAACAGAAATACACATTCTGTGAAAATTTCAGCTGTCTTTTTTTATAGGATAAGGGTGACAAACGAGCACACAGTCCACCTGATGGTAAGTGGTTGCTGTGGCCCATAGACATCTGCATCTATCCTCGATTACGAATCAAAATGCAGATGCGTTGTCACCCGTGAGGACTAAGATGGAATGCCTCTTTTCCAGTAAAAAGGGTCTCCGGTTCTCTACACTCACCATACGAAACACAGCAGCGTTAAGCTACTATTTTACGCTGGTATTATGTGAGAGCGTGGTCCTTCCCCGGTCGAGCCGACCCATTCGTGCTACAACTATACTAGTAATATAGCTAAAGCATGGCTCTACCACGTAAATACCTATTACGGATCATGAGATACAACTGGCTGACAGACAGGCGGACGGACGGACAGCGGAGGCTTAGTAATAAGGTCTCGTTGGTTACCCTTTGGGTACGGCACTCTACAAAATGAACGTAATGTAAAATGTATCCAAGAAAAGAAGTTAAATTTAAATTTTTGTTTATTTAAAAAATAAGTTTTAATTTAAGTCTGTGCTTAATTACTTTGTTTACAACTAAAACTCCAGTTATATAATTAACGGCTATAAATAACTTAAACAATTAGCTAACAAGACGGACTCATGGCATTAATAATGGATTCTTCCAATTCAAATGAAAGTACCTTACTATCTTACTAAAAATATTCTTGCATTGTGAATCCACCCTACTTGTAGAATAGGGTGACACTAATCCACTATGGCAATTGGACTAAAGTTAATACTCTTTAAGCGGATTAACCTTACATTTTATGTTCTACCTATTTTCTGCCGACTTCCAAAAAGGAGACGGTACTCAATTCGACTGTATGTTTTTTTTATGTGTGTTACCTCATAGCTTTTTACTGGGTGAACCGATTTCAATGATTCTTTTTTATATGAAAGCTGATAGCTCTCGTGTGGTCCCATATGAATTTGATCAAGGTCAGAGAAGTCCCTTATATTGAAGTCGGCTGTACAAAATTTTTAATTTTTATTTATAAATTATATTAATATCAAGTCACAAAATTCTATTATACATTACTTAACTAAGCAATACATAAAATATTTTCTAAAAATTGTACTACTGTAATGTAGCTTTGTGAATTTGGAACCAGAACTAAAAAAAATAAAAATTGATACATACAGGTTGTCCCAGAACTCAACGTTAAGCCGGAACGGGGTGACATGATTGATTGTAACCATCATGAGAAAAATCAGAAAAAACAATCTATCCCACGCAGTTTAGAAATTATGGGCATTTAAGAAAATCCTAGAAATTTGGTCAAACTGTAACCATTTTTCGGTGGTTAATTTTTATTATTTTTGTTCATTTAAACTTTGGAATCTTAACCCTAAATTACATTTCTAGAACCACAGTCAAAAATAATGACACAACTACCCCAAGTTTTCTAGAATTAAGACTATTTGTTAAACTATGAATTTCTTTGTTACCGGAAACTATTGCCACGTAATTGAACATAAAACAAAATATGGAGCCATAGTTGAAACTAGTCGAATAGGCTTCATTGATTTCAGGTCTAGTTGTTTAATGAACTAATTCCAAGTGAGAATGCTTCTTAACAATTTAAGATTTATGATAGAATAATTGTTTTATTACAATCATCTACAAACGATGCTGAATGCATTGATATCAAGATTTATCGAAAACTATTATATTTCATGAAAAATTACAACCTTTAGTGATTTTTTAGAAGATTTTTCAGGACTACAAACGAATGAAGGTTATTACAATCACCTGTGTTGTTTGTAGAATATGTATCAATTTTTATTATCTTTACTATTTTTTCATATTATAACTCTTTTTAGAATAAAAAATCTACAATAAAAATATTTTAGTATTACAATCATCTACAAACGATTCTTAACGCATTGGTAATCAAGATTTTTCGAAAATTATTAAATTTCATGAAAAATTATAACTTTTAGTAATGATCAGAAGATTTTTCAGGACTACAAACGAATGAAGGTTATTACAATCACCTGCGTTGTTTGTAGAATATGTATCAATTTTTATTATCTTTACTATTTTTTTCATATTATAACTCTTTTTAGAATAAAAAATCTACAATAAAAATATTTTAGTATTACAATCATCTACAAACGATTCTTAACGCATTGGTAATCAAGATTTTTCGAAAATTATTAAATTTCATGAAAAATTATAACTTTTAGTAATGATCAGAAGATTTTTCAGGACTACAAACGAATGAAGGTTATTACAATCACCTGCGTTGTTTGTAGAATATGTATCAATTTTTATTTTCTATTTTTTTAGTTCGGGTTCCATGTTCACAGAATTCTGTAAAGTTACTAAAATTCAATAAATTTTTAGTACCCAAACGCAATGCCCGTATGACATTCGGTACATTATTATAATTAGTTTTAAAAATAATTTCAAATAATTATCAATTATTAATCACATCAAGTTCGATTGAATAGATTAGCGGGCATATACGAGTGTATCTTTATATATATAAAAATTACATTGTTTGTCCGCGATGGACTCCCAAACTACTAAACTAATTGCAATGAAATTTTGTACACTGTGTGCAGTTTGGTCCAACTTGAGAGATAGGATAGTTTTTATCCCGATAAGTGACTATCAATATTTTTTTTATTACGAATTTAAGAATTTTTATAAGACACAGGGTCGTCGGAGAGGGCAAAACAACGTCTGCCCGGTCAGCTAATATATAATATAAAATAAGTTTGCCACTTGGCAAGTCAAGTAGGCTGTATTCCTGTAATTTTTAAGTAATTAAAGCGGTGGTGAGATTCAAAACAGTGATTATTATAAGTAAGGATATTTTTTTACTATTCCAACTCAGCGATTAACTACAATCCCACCTGATGGTATGTAGTGATGCAGCCGAAGACGGTGAGGCGCACTGACTTAACAAAAGCCTATTCAATCTTGCCTTGAAGACCATGCCCAGATTGTATCCGAATAGGGATACCCACAATGTAATGATTATTGGAGTAGCGTGTAATAATTAGTGGAATAGCTCCGAGCTACTTCAGTGCGTCGCGTCTTGGAGGACTTCATATAATCTCTAAAATATTATTAGTTCTATTTCATTTACTAATTGCATGGGTACCGCCGGGGTTCGAGCCCAGAAATCTGTAAACACTCTGCCACATTGTTAAAATATAAAAAAAGGTTACAGTTATTGCGAAAACAAGTTATATCTGCTAAAATTTAATGTCAACGATCTCTTTCACGACTTAAATCCAGTTTCATATATGTCGTAAAGGCAAAGTAAAACTGCGAACAAGATTAAAGCTTCGCAGATAAAAGATGACGGGCTACCAGCTGAATAAAAAATAGATAATGTTTTACACGCGTCGCGGTCGATTGATATAAATTATAACAATTAGGTAGATCTTTTCTGCTAAGTCGGTCTCGGTTACAGCTCTAGGCTTGCTAATCCTAGTGCAGTGATTTACGGGAAAAAATTTTGGTTTAAAAGTGAATGATGGCGAAAAATTTTATTAAAACTAGCGATCTACCCCGGCTTCGCACGAGTGATATCTGGATTCTACAACAGCGCCACCTACCGGGTTCAACTATGCCTATAACTAATAATATGTTGACAAGTTTTACCGCAATCTGATGAAAGGTATGGCAGCGCATAAAGTACGAACAAACAAACATTAATTTTTATATCTATACAAATAAATAAAATTGAAGTGTCTGTTTGTAATGTCGAAATAACAGCTTTTTACTATATGCATATGAAAGTATATACGGTACTTATAACAAGAACACGATTTTTAAAATTTTAGTCTTACTGTCTGTCTGTTTGTACCGGATAATCTCCGAAACGGCTGGATCAATTTTGACCGGACTTTCACTGGCAAATAGCTGATGTTATAAGAAGTAACTAGGCTACTTTTTTTAGGAGAAATAATTAGGGTTCCGCGCAAAAAAATAAAACCCATGAAATCCAATCGTAATAAATTACGCGCGGGCGAAGTCGCGGGGATCAGCTAGTATTAAATAAGCCTTATCTTTCATAATTTAAACAATTTTTTTTCACGATTTCCACCGATTCCGGACGCTTGTTACTAGTAACAGGCATTGTATCTTAGTCTTCAGGGATGACAACGGATTTACATATATATTCTCAATCGAGGATAGATGTTCTATGGTCTGTCAGGCCAAGTCTATGGGGTCACAGTATCCACTTACAATCAGGTCAACTGTGTGGTAGTTTGTCACCCTTATTCTATTAAAAAACGTCAGCGGTCTTGTGGCAATGTTAAATTTCCTCGTGAATGGCAACGAAGTTATATTCTGATGTTTTATTTCAATAATATTTATTATTTACACAAAAAATGAAGACCTAGAAAGAAATTCGTTGGCGCTTCAGGAACCTTAACCATGTCGTTAAGCTATTGCCCATATAGACATACATATCATATAGGTGTAGCACGGAATACATAGGTGTAGCTCGAAGCGGCTCTATGCGACATTGATGCCAATGCAAACGAGTTCTGCAAGGAAAATAACCAGTCGAAATCCGGTCCGGCCAGATCTTTCAATATTCATTGAAAAGGAGACGACTCTTCTTTAATGACAAGGAACACAAAAAATTAGAAAGTTGTTAATTCTTAAAGTTGAGTGTTACGATAACATTGTAATACTTCTAAAAGAAAACTAAATTACTTCTAGAGTTCTAACAGCCCTAAAAAGGATTCGTGGAGTAAGAAACGAAAATTATTAGTAACTACATCTGAATTACATTTTTTTATAGGATAGGGTAACTATCCTAAATCTAACCTCGTTTGCGAAGCAAAATGCAGATGCGTTGTCACCCATGAGGACTAGGATGGAATGCCTCATTTCCAGTGAAAAGGGTATCCGGTTCTCTATACTCACCATAGAAAACACAGCAGAGATAAGCAGCTATTTTACGCTGGTATTCTGTTAGAGTGTGGTCCTTCCCGGTCGAGCCGACCCATTCATGCTACAACTATACTACTAATATAGCTGCAGCATGGCTCTACCACGTATAGATTGCTTTGCTTTGCATTTGATTACTCCCTCTCCTTTCCACCAGGTGACAACCAGGCGGTCGGCGGATCTTCACCACTTTGTGGTCGATGTTCCACGCATGAGAACCAAACGGTTTGCTTCGTCTTTTGTAATGCGTATAGGCAAAGGACTGGAATAATTTGGCGGCTCCCATCTTTCCGTCCGAATACAATCTAGGCGTCTTCAAGGAAAAGAGTACTAAATCTACTAACTGTCTATCAATCTGTCAATATATCTATCTATATAAATAAATAAAATTGAAGTGTCTGTTTATAATGTAAAAATTACAGTGTTTTACTAAATGCATATGAAAGTAAATACGGTACTTATACCTAAAATACAATTTTTAAAATTTTTGTCTGTCTGTTTGTTCCGGGTAATCTCCGAAGCGGCTGGACCGATTTTGACGGGAACTTCACTGGCAGATAGCTGATTTCATAAGGAGTAACTTAGGCTACTTTTATTTTAGAAAAATGATTGCAGTTCCGCACAAAAACATAAAAACCCTAACACGCGACCGAAGTCGCGGGGAATAGCTAGTAATCTACTAAATCTGTTGTAGCGATTATGACAAGTCCTCACCATAATGGGAAAGGTCCACGTCCATCAATGGACTGTTACAAGCTAATGAGGAAGATAGGTACTTCAAAATGATCGTCGATTGAAGTTTTCAACTGGTAACATTAAAAGTAAGTTTTGTAAAGCCAAAACAAAGTAAAAACCGTGCATTTAATATGATTTTAATAATTATAACTACGAAACTCTTTAATATATATTATGTTTGACATTCCATACACGTATTATCAGGTAACACAAACAACATTGTACCGATCGATTATGCTAATGCAAGTAATAGATCACTAGTAAAAATCCGCTGAGTATTCGAAGCACGTGGAATCTAAAATTGTCGTCGCCCGTGCTACTACGCATTTTAACGCACAGGGCAATGAAAAGAGACACTTTAACTAAAACTTTTTTTTTATCCTACGCATTTTAACTCACAGGGCAATGAAAAGAGCCATTTTAACTAAAACTTTTTTTTTATCCTACGCATTTTAACTCACAGGGCAATGAAAAGAGCCACTTTAACTACAACTTTTTTTATCTTACCCATTTTAACGCACAGGGCAAT
Organism: Parnassius mnemosyne; assembly: GCA_963668995.1. Classification (NCBI taxonomy): domain Eukaryota; kingdom Metazoa; phylum Arthropoda; class Insecta; order Lepidoptera; family Papilionidae; genus Parnassius; species Parnassius mnemosyne. Next base: position 17,592,342 of record CAVLGL010000086.1, on the reverse strand, counting down.
GAAAAGAGACACTTTAACTAAAACTTTTTTTTTATCCTACGCATTTTAACTCACAGGGCAATGAAAAGAGCCACTTTAACTACAACTTTTTTATCCTACGCATTTTAACGCACAGGGCAATGAAAAGAGCCATTTTAACTACAACTTTTTTTTATCTTACGCATTTTAACGCACAGGGCAATGAAAAGAGACACTTTAACTACAACTTTTTTTTATCTTACGCATTTTAACGTACAGGGCAATGAAAAGAGACACTTTAACTACAACTTTTTTTATCCTACGCATTTTAACGCACAGGGCAATGAAAAGAGACACTTTAACTACAATTTTTTTTATCCTACGCATTTTAACGCACAGGGCAATGAAAAGAGACACTTTAACTACAACTTTTTTATCCTACGCATTTTAACGTACAGGGCAATGAAAAGAGACACTTTAACTACAACTTTTTTTATCCTACGCATTTTAACGCACAGGGCAATGAAAAGAGCCATTTTAACTACAACTTTTTTTTATCTTACGCATTTTAACGCACAGGGCAATGAAAAGAGACACTTTAACTACAACTTTTTTTTATCTTACGCATTTTAACGTACAGGGCAATGAAAAGAGACACTTTAACTACAACTTTTTTTATCCTACGCATTTTAACGCACAGGGCAATGAAAAGAGACACTTTAACTACAACTTTTTTTATCCTACGCATTTTAACGCACAGGGCAATGAAAAGAGACACTTTAACTACAACTTTTTTATCCTACGCATTTTAACGTACAGGGCAATGAAAAGAGACACTTTAACTACAACTTTTTTTATCCTACGCATTTTAACGCACAGGGCAATGAAAAGAGACACTTTAACTACAACTTTTTTTTATAGACGTCAGAATAGACAGTCGATTAGAATGTTTTAAAACTTTCTAATAATTTTTACTGATATTTTTATAGAAAGAGAATACTTTTGCAGTGGTCCCTTACAGTGGTCCCAACCAAATTTCGACCTGATACGAACACACAATCGTTTTTTTTTATATTTATAGGTACTTTATTGGTAACAAGGTATTCCTCAAGGCGTCTTAGTTCTCAGGGCTAACAATGCGGCTGCATTTTGATTCTGAATTGAGGACTAGATGTAGATATCTCTGCGCCACAGCATCCACTTACCATCAAGTGTACTGTGTGCTAGCGTGTCCCCCTTATTCTATAAAATTAAAATATATGGAAGAAGAAGAGGCAAACGAGCATACGGCTCACCTGGTGGTAGGTCGGTTAATATATTTAGGTATATTTTGCCAGTTTATCCTTTGAAGCTAAGTGTTGAGATAGTTTGGTCTCTACTTTTTCGATCGTCCTCGACGCCTTTATATACAATACATGTTTTTGATTATTTCTATTACATTTAATACAAGCTAAGCAATACACACGAGTACTTGTCATGTGCTATTGAATTCACAAAAATCTTTGGGAAATTATTAGCAAGATAAGAATTAGAAATGAGTGTTTTTCTATTCTATGAATAGAGACTAACTTTTGACCAGGATCGTGTCTGATAAAAAAAGAAATTTGAAGCGCTCATGGAAGTAGCTCATAGAAATGTAGTAGATATGAAAGATCTCTTAAATAAATTTAATTATTATACTAATTTAGAAACTTAGCTCGTAGTTTAGTAGCGACTTTTTAACAATTCAACAGTATTGTTACGTTGTAATAATAGGTATATCCTTTAATTCGAGTATTACGAGTAGATAATATTTATCGTCAAATAGATACAATGGTGTAGTAAACAAATATGACATCACTAACCTACTGTCTGACGTTAGTCTGTGACAATGTTCAATTAGGTTACAATACGTATTTAGAAATATGCTTTGCCAAGTGAGGTATCAGTTTGACAGGGCGTCGCAAGTGCGATTTATATTAGCATGTCTAAATAGATTAAAATTATCGATTAAAAACATTGTCAAATTCACAAGGTCCATGGATTATCCTCCAAACTGAAATTATGATTATTTAAAATATAGCCGTAACAGCTCCACGGCTAAACGCTCGGAGTAAATTTCACCGTAGGCAAGCAACCCGCGTTTGATTCCCCAATAAAATTGTGTATTGTAATTTTATATGCTAATTTACCACGTACTCGACGGTGAAAGAAAACACCGTGAGGAAACTTGTATAACTAAAGACTAAAAAAATTCAAGAACATTTATACCACAACATAAAAAGAGACAAATTATTTTATTACACCATTGTGTATTGTGCAACAAAATACATACAACCATAGCTTTTGTACCAAGAACTGGATTGAACCATCGATTATTCCAATTAATTCCAATGAATTGGCGCTAACTACCATATCACGTCATGTCTATACCGAGATTCACGCGCCTGAGACAATGTTTCCCGGGATATTAGAATTTCTATTATTTACAAGACAGTTATTTCGCCGTCTGTTGATTGCCACACACTTTGAACATCCCTAGGTTTTTTTCTAGCAAATTATTGAATCTATTTTATAATCGTAAAAACAAGACGAAGCGGAATTGATAGATACATCACGGCTAAAAGTGAAACACTTACAGTAACCCAAGTTTAACCTACCGCAATAGGTTGCATCTAGTTGTAACCGGTTAAACCTAAGTGTAAGAGGAAGTCCGTTATTCGAGTGTATGTATATTTTTTGTATGTAACGCCATATATTCGTCTTTCTTAGAAAATAGATTAGTTTAGTTTTTGGCACGAAGTTCCTTATCAGACGGTACGGGTTTCTCGGATGGGAGCTAAGCGACAAAAAGTGTAAGATTTTCTCGTCACTACCCCTTGTGTTAGTGTATTTTATTTTAAATGACGCTTCATTTTAATAGACGCTTGTAATACATTTATTTGTATTTGTTAATCAATAATATAATACGTTTATCAATAATAAGGAACTTCGTTCCAACCGAGTGTTCCACGTCACTCATGCATGTTTTTTTTTCTTCATTTGGAATATCACAAGCTCAAGGTGAAAAACTTAAATAACGTCTAAATAGTTACAAATACAATAATAATTAAAACATACTCAATTTGTGCATGCATATGGGTCAAATTTTTACTCCCAAATTTATATGGGATCGTTCTTAAAGTATAACATAAAAAAGGAATCATTAAAACCGGTTCACAATTGACACATGACATAAATGCAAAAAAAACTCACTCAAAATGAGAGCCACCTTTTTTAAACCGGCTAATAGTAAAAGATAACTTCAAAGTAAGTTCTTTGTAAGATTTTTTTTGTTTTTATGGAAAGTTTAATTTATAAAAAAGAAAAGTTACAGGCTTAATACGTCCCAATGCTATGCAGATGCCTACTCGCATTTCTGAGAATGTTTAGAAGCAAACAGTCCGCCACGCTGTTCCAGTGCATATTTGCTTACTTTACACGCTTTCATCGTCATCATCTAAAGTCCGTTACTGAACATGGCCTTTTTTTATAGGAGGAGGGCAAAAGAGCATGCGGTTCGCCTGATGGTAAGTGACTACCGCCGCCCATGAACAACCGCACCACCAGGGGAATTGCAGATGCGTTCCTGGCCTTTTAAAAAGGAGTAGGCTCTTATCTTGAAGGTATTTTTTCTTTCTTCCTCATAGATTGCGTCATAGAGCGGATATTTGCCATAGTTGCCACACTTGGCAGGTTGATTGACGCAATTTTTCTTATTTTTAGCTGGAAGCTGCTGCTGGAGTTTCAGTTTCCTTCTGTCGCCTACACCCACGGGATGATATGGGTTAGTGGAATCTCTTGCGCCGCGACTACACTAACACTACGTCATATATATTTAATTCCTCGCATATTATGCAGGTTTTACGATGTTTTCTTTCACCGCCTAGCACGTGCTAATAGCCGAGGTAGCTCAGGGTCTATAATCCCACCGTAAATTTCATAGTATGCTATCAACCGAGCGCGATCTCCGTCGGCACCAATGAAATTATTAATTGCGACTTAATTTCCTGACAATAACTACCTACACTAATTGTCTAAGGCCCCTATTAATAATCGTTCCTCAACGACGAACTCAAGTGCATAATCATTTGATACGCCTTTATTACGATATCAGCATCTCAAGATCGTTGCTAATTAATAAACACATAAAAACAGTATTTCAATACGCTGTTCTTAGGAATACTGTTCTGTGACTTGCACTCAAGTACACACACTTGAGAGTCGAGTTTCGTTTATCAATCAGTGTGGCACTCAGCTGATATCGTAAATCTAAACCGCATCTTGAGATATATTTATTAATAAGATCATAACCTCAAGATTTTACTTAAGTGCGTGTACTTGAGCTGAGTAACGTTTATTAATCCGGGCCTAAGAACCCAACCCTTTAATAATTAACGTATATTTTCCTTCATCATCATTAACACGCGACAGTACTACTGCTAACCTTGAACAATACTACATTTATCTTAGGCTTCATGTTTCCCGTGCTGACTATAACACTTGCGCAGATCGGCGCTCCGTCTAGCAGGGGGCATCCCTTATTACGTTTCGCTAAGCACAACCTCTATGATACTCAATTGTAGGTATAACTTGTCCCAGATGCGCGCGGGTACAAATCAAGCTAACACTACACTAGATGTTATCTTTTAACGACTTGAACATGTCTACTTCCACAAGGATTTTTTTTAAATAATGGTGAAGACCGCACTAAAATTCATAAGTTTTGACTAGGTGGTAGGCCTACTTTACAGCGTCTGAGTCCGAATACACAGACGCAGATAGTCATTCATAGTTATTTATTGCATTTTCATGCATGAACATAGTGTGGTTTCAGAATTATTGGTACCTACCTACAATACTCCTATCATGATACTGCTTTGAGCAAAGAAAAAAGCAACATGAATTTAATTGAAAATATACAGTTACAATGAAAATTATTTAACATTGTTACGCATAAGATTTGAGCGCGTACCAGACGTTCAACGATAAGTGACTTTGTTTTATGTTATTTGGTCAGTGCAAGTGGCACACCTTTAAATAAATAATATTAATATGTAAAAAGTTTGGTGTTTAAAACATAACTTTTTCTTTTTGTTCGACTTAAAAATGTACACGATGTTACCTTGTATGTATGTGTAGTTTAAATTTAAATGTTTCAAATGAAACCATTGAAAAGATGCAACCTCGCCACGATATAAAACCGGTCCGTGTCGAAACAATTTCTTTAATATAACTTATATATATTTTTCCCCACCACCATTATACCAATCATAGTAAGGTGAGTTAGTCACAAGAATAAATAAAAATTAAAGTGTTAATTATAAAAACAAAATAAACAACAAAATAACGATAAAAAAACTTACCTTACAAATTCTTTCAATAATAAAAAAAAATGTTAAAGATAGATCAAAGGACGAGCTATTGCTGTTGATGTATTCTATATGTACACACATTCAAAAGGAGTTGAACTTTAAATATTAAGAAATAAGGTATAAAATTTAACAACTGAATGATGCAGATCAATAACTTGATATCATCAAGTCATATTTAAGGTTTTTAAAATATTACTCAATCAGAATTCAAATATCCTGAAATATAAAATATATTAGACTTATAAATCTAAGACTCACCAATTCAGCAACGATTTTCTTCTCGAGGCGCTGGCACTCGTTCACCGGTTTCGTGAAGATGCGAGGGGTGTAAGGTTTTGCAGTCTGAAAATAAAACATTAGTTGAAGTTTATATAGATTGAGTAAGTATTAGACATAAACATTCACGCCTGTCACCCAGAGGGGTAGACAGAGATTATGGACTTCCATTTGGCACGATCCTGACACCCCTCTCTCGCTTCCTCCACATCCATATACCTACGCATACACGCTCGTCGGTTAAAGGTACTCTTGATTTGGCCCATTTTTAATATATCGCCAATTTGGTCGATAAACTTTCGCCTAGGGCGACCCTTCCCGACTATGCCGTTCACTTCTGCAACATAAATTTGCTTTGTCACTCTTTCCTCATTCATTCTTTCTACGTGGCCAAACCACCGAAGCATTCCTTTCTTAATCCTGGTCACAACATCATCTTGCAAACCACACACTTCTCTTATTAAACAATTTCTCACTCTGTCATTCAGATTCATCCCTAACATACTCCTTAATGACCGCATTTCTACAGCATTTATTCTACTCTCGTGCTTCTTCTGCCACACCCAACTTTTACTACCATACATTAAAGTAGGTACTAACACAGCATTGTGAATTGCCATACGTGCCTTTTTGGACACATTTTGACTTTTCACAATAGAGTGCAGAGCCCCATTAACTCTATTTCCTGAGCAAAGTCTCGGATTGGCGGCGACTAAATCTAGTCCAGTTTAATCCTCAGAAGACACAAGTTTGCGCGTTTACCGCTAAAAAGAACCCCTTTGTCGTATCTCCTCAGTTTCAAGGCACTCCCCTTCTTGCCTCAGCCAGTATCGGTATCCTCGAAGTCGACATATCGAGTGACGTGCAGTTTCGTGGTCACAGTGGAAGGGAAGGCCAAATTGGCCTCTAAAAAGCTTGGCGTGCTCAGCAGGGCGGGACAGTATTTCATGCCGGCACACCGCCTGCAACTTTACAAGGCGCAAGTTCGGCCTCACATGGAATACTGTTCCCATCTCTGGGCAGGGGCTCCCCAGTGCCAGCTCCTTCCACTTGACCGCATCCAACGCAGAGCTGCTCGAATCGTCGACGACCGAGCCCTTTCCGATCGGCTCGATTCATTGGCACTGCGAAGAGATGTTGCATCCCTTTGCATTTTCTTTCGCATCTACCATGGGGAGTGCTCTGAGGAATTGTTCGGATTAATCCCAGCCGCCAAATTTCACGAACGCACATCGCGGCAGAACTCCCGATACCATCCACACCATCTGGATGATTGGCGGTCCACCACTGTGCGATTTAGAAGATGTTTTCTTCCTCGCACGACCTCCTTGTGGAATCGATTACCATCAGCGATTTTTCCGGACCGATACGACTTAGGGACCTTCAAGAAAAGAGCGTACTCCTTTTTAAAAGGCCGGCAATGCATCTGCGATTCCCCTGGTGTTGCAGTTGTTCATGGGCGGCGGTAGTCACTTACCATCAGGTGAGCCGAATGCTCGTTTGCCCCCTCTCCTATAAAAAAAAAAATTCACTCGTCGTTCTATATCCTTATCATATCTACCATCCCTGCTAAAAAAGTATTATTACATTTAAATAATTTTATCGCATCGCAAATTAAAATTAATAATATATCGTTGCGGTAAAACTGCCGACAAACCACTAATATCAAGCCGCCTTGGCAGTGGGGGATTATCCCTAAGGCAAACTAGGCACGTGACTAGCGGCGCGCGGAAGTTTTTAAACGAAAAAACAATTCGTCTATTTGATTACTTCTACATCGCCCTTGCTCTCTCATCATATTTTTCATTCACGACCATCAGTTAAGGGTACTCATGTCCTAATTATTTTGTAACTAATAAACTCAATTATAAATTACTAGCTTTTTGCCCCGCGGTGTTACCCGCGTCAACGTTATAGGATCCAGACAGTCACGACCAACACCTATTTTGAAATTGCATAATACGGAGAGCTCAAGCTTAAAATTTTTCATATTTCGTAATGATAATGATCGCAGATTTTAAATTAGACTAAGGCTTTTCGAATAGTGAAGACAACTCTAACATGCTGCCTCTTCGTACTTGCTCCCGTACATTCAGCCTCCTTCTTCATTCAATGAGTTACAGCTGTACGCTTGTGGAACACCTTCCCTCTGCATACTTGTTGTGCTCAATCTTGTTTTTTTCTTTCAAAAATCTGCTCAAAGTTTATTACTTGGAACACTTGTAATTGCCGTCATACTTGATGTCATCATGTGTTTTTATCGTTATTATTATTTCAATATATATATATATATATATATGGAATATTCGAAAATCATTAAATACGTATTACTAAGTTTGTAATAAAAAGTTTCTATAAAGCTTATAATGGTGTTGTTAAAGATATAATTTAAACATGGCAGCATTTCAACCATATTTCATCTTTAATTATATCTCACTTAAGGATAGAATTGTCAAAAATGAAAATTTGTATTTAGGCTAACACATGTTAGCCTAAATACAAATTTATGTCGATCCACATTCTAAGGGATCCAGAGGCTTTTGTAAAGTTCGAAAATATGTATTATCTATAACTACCCTAATTTCGTTTTGAGTATATCTTCAGCGACATGCAAGTAAGAAAGCAATTTTTTCTCCCAACGCAATTATGCCCCCTTATTAACACTTTATGATTAGGTTTTCGTATTCGTAACCATGCGATACGATACGCATAAAAATGCGTATTTCATTACATATTTTAATACAAAAATAATTGTATTAATTTTGAAGTTACAAAAATCATTTTATAATTTTTCATCATACAAATATGAAATCGCCCCGTAAATGTTGTACCAACTGTAACACCTTATTGGATCCTCTGATGGTTTAAATTTTTCAAAATCCTATCTTAGTTCTTAGTCTATGTTCCATAGTCAGTAATTAAAGGAAGCTATATTGTTACAATTTCATGTTTCTTCGTCCAGCGGTTTGAACTGTGCATCATAATAATATTTTTCATATACAGCTTGCAAACTCGTTTTAAAACAGTTTAGATTTTGAAAAACACGGCAGAGGCGTAATTCCAGAAAATTACTTGTTCTTTTTCCCATATTAAATGACCTATTTTCGCCTTCTTATCTTAAGAGTAAATTTCAATATCTCTCCTCATCTCATGATAGGGGATAGTTCTTCTTCTAACAACATTATATGTATTCCAGTTCACTTCACCGAGTTCTATGGTAACTCCTTTACAGTTCAGGCTACACGCCTTTGGAACTCCTTGCCCTATGACATCAGAAAAGCTCCCAATAAGTTTGTGTTAAAACATTGGTGCTTAATCATCTATTAAAGACAACGCTTCTTACATGAATCATCCATGACCTTTATATTGTTAGACATATATTATACTCATAGTTATTTATATGTACTATATAGTATATACTATATAGACATGCAGGAAGTCGATGGATGCAGGTGGCTCAGGACCGTGCTTTGTGGCATTCTTTGGGGGAGGCCTATGTTCAGCAGTGGACTTGTGAAGGGCTGTAATGATGAGAATGATGATGATGATGATATATATATATGTTTAGGTATGTATGTATAATATTAGTAAAATGTATATATAACGTAGTTAATTATCAGTTTTATTTTGTTTTTATTCCATATTGCTACACCTATGTCAAATTTTAAATTCATAAATAGAAATTAAAAATGTGAATCTTATTATTTTTGATTTCAGAGTATATGTACCGATTTTCAAATTAATACAATTATTAAATAATTGTTCTCCATACAATGTCAATACCCTCTGACTCCCCACTCGTAAGAGTTTGTTTTGTAAAGTCGCTAAAATTCGAATTCATTTATTTTCTTTACAGAGTACCTTAAGTTTCGTGTCAATTGTCCCGTAAAACAAAATGCTTTATACAAACTAACATCCTATTCATCCTCTTAGGGATTGGATTTTCCAAAATCCTTTCTTAATGGATACCTATTTTATAAAAGGCAGCTACTGTCTAAATGTCAGATTTCTACGTCTAGCGGTTTTGGCTGTGCATTGATATTTGCAAAATTAGATGTTGTAATTTATAATATATGACCGCTAGAGAGGCGCCAATGAGGTCCTAACCACTGCATCTTGGGTTGATATAAGTGATTTTACGACAGTGCTTAATATGAGTTCTAGATTATAAGTTCCAACCAAAAAACCAAAGATGCTAAAGCTCACTGACTTGGCTTCACAAAAGCATATTCACTCTTGCCTTGAAGACACTCACATTGTAATTGGATGGGAAGAAATATGCTGGCAAATTATTCCTCTTTCCTCTTGCCATCTTCAAGACATTTACATTATAATTGGATAGAAAATCAGGTAATTATTCCAAGTAATGCTGTACGTTTTCCAAAAGAAGAAGCAAACCATTTGGTTCAAATGTGTAGTATGTCGACAAAAAAGGTTGGGAAACTGGCAGTGATGTGTCTGTTGGTTGAAGGAAGCGGGAGGAATTATATCATGGATCACAAAAATTCCTGCATACACTCTCCTAAATTTATCCTGTAGAACACCAAAAGACAGACTAAGATAGACTTTAACCAAAATGAGGTCACAACTAAGTCTCTTATCATGCTTTTCCATTAAGATGAAATTATTAGGAGGCTCCCGTCATGGGGGGGGGGGTATATTGCCATAGTTGCCACGCTTGGCGAGCGGGTGGGCAACCGCAGTTTTTTCTTTATTGTAATTTGCTGTTATCAGAAATATGCTGCTGCCCATCTTCTATCTCAGTTTCCCTCTGTCGCCTCTTACGAAACCCACAGGAAGATATGTGGTAGTGGGTATTCTTACCCTACATGAGGAACCAGTGTGTATTGCCAGTCATGACCTATGGATCTGAGATGTGGTAGCTTCACTGCTGGCCGTATGAGGAAGCTCTAGGTCGATCAGCGAGCTATGGTGAGGGCTATGCTCGGAGTTTCTCTGCGTGATAAAACGAGGATATCCACAGTAGAACCAGAGTAACCGACATAGCTCAACGGATTAGTAAGCTGAAGTGGCTATGGGCCAGCCATGTAGCTCGAAGAATCGACAACCGATGAGGAAGAAAGGTTCTCGAGTGGCAGCCTCGTATCGACAGGCGAAGTGTAAGGCATTCCCCTACTAGATGGAGTGACGACCTGGTAAGATATGCAGTCAATGGATGCAAGTGGCTCAGGACCATGCTTTGTGGCATTCATTAGGGGAAGGCCTATGTTCAGCAGTGGACTTATGATGGGCTGTTATGATGATTAGGAGGCATATTGAATTTTGTTTTAAAACTCCGAGGTAAGATGGACAGCTGAAAAAACAGGCTAACAGTTACATTGAAGAATCATTATTTTCTACAACTAAAAATTAATATTTATGGTTATATTTTATAGTTAGATACCCGATTTGAAGTAGCAGTAGATTGCAATGCTTTATTTATGTCGTTGATAGAGTGTATGGACACATCCAGAGTGGAGGACTCGAGCTTTTCATCTTTGGGTTTTCGTTGCTGCGGTTGATTTTTCTTAGGTTCTTGGTTCTGAAAATGATGAATGGAAGTAAGAAAGCAGCCTTTTCACAACCACCTTTTCTATGTAAGCCATGGTCAATTCTAAACTTAATTTTAATACATATATCAGAAGTTGTTAACTGTGCAGGATATATGTTTCTCAAGTATATCATGTCCAATGTTAAGTTTGTGATAAAATCAAAGTTAAACCAGGAAATCACCGTCAATTTGTAGATAAACAGTAGTTTATCATTATATTTAAACTAGTTTTCAATAAAGAAGACTGTTTTTATAAAGAACTCTCAGGAAAATATGCGAACAGAAATATAAAGTATTGACATCAATTGTTAAATTTCGCGGAAGCTGTGTCGATAGCACGGAGCAGATACAAAGAAGAGACGGCCTAAGCAACCGTGCACTGTGATTCTAACTACGTTCTGACGTCATCACAGTGGGCGTGGCTTTAGTTAGTATACTGTCAACGTTCGTCCTGTGCGCTTATGTGTTGAAAATCGAAAAATCGGTGTATTTTCGTAGTATTAAGAAGAAAAGGATGAAGTGTTGTGTTTTATCGTGTAAAAACTACTAAGATGTCTATTTTGTAAATGTGATGCCATCCTTAGCATCAGAGTGTTAAAATATTTCTAGAAAAATCACTGCGTCGGCTTTCAAATATAATTAAATATATTCGACACTATATGGTGACACTTTGTATCATGGGAACTAAAAATATAAAAGTACGTAGAGCTCAGTATTGGTAAAATAACTATACAAAGGTGCTGAAATTAGTTTTGCATTCAGCCCTAAAGAATTTATAATCGCTAAAATATTATTTTAATAGTTTTTATAATTATTTTGTGAACAAGCCGCCATCTATCGTCAAGGTAGCTAAACTAATTGCAAAATCGATATGGAACGATGCCAGTAATTTTACTATTTATCGGTAGATGGAAAATGGTTAAGTGGGCGGGGCTTAACACCCCCTCACCCCGCAAATTGTCACGCGTTGTTACATAGTGAAATCTAATTACAATACCTCCTCTTTGTATTTGCTCCGTGGCCGGTAGTTATCAATAAACTAAGTTTTGTAATAGCTAGGATTCGAAATCAAAACTCGCGAGTTTATCTATTCAATACAACCCATTAAGAAAGAGTCTACGGCTAAACTTAGGGCTCCTCATAGATTGCCTTTAAGAGGTAATATTTGCGATAATTTAAGTAGGCAGGTATATTGAGGTGCTGCCCTGTTTCAGTTTGCCTCTGTCGCTAGCTTACACGGCACCCACGATTCAGTAGATAGGTATTCTGATCACTATTGCGGTCGCGTTTAAGGTGTTCTAAAATATATTTTGTCCTCATGGGTCATCTTGGACATGCGTTTTTGCCATTGTAAGGAAGATTTGCCATCATTGCCACGCTTGACGTGCAGTCTAGCGATTGCGGTATCAGAAGGCTCGCCCCTATGACGACGCTGGTATTATTGACATATAAAATTATTATACCACCTATATATGAGGTTATGAAAATAAATCTTCATATAATTTTCCACAGTCGACTCTTACGATTTCCATGGGTTGCGGGCCTGGGATTTTCTAAAGTCGTCACTTTTTATTTATCTATATATCTTATATTTTATTTATCCTGTATTATCGATTTATTATTTAGTGAGTACCATTAGCCCTTTAAATTTAAAAAAAGAACTACGCTATTCTTTCTTTCGTTGCGCGGGTGTTGCCAAAGGCGACTATGGGATATGCTAAAAAGTTCCTATGGTTATCAATAGATGGCGGTATGGCAATCTCGTTTACGGTACATGAAAAATACCCAGATTACCGACGGAAAGCAGTGTCAAAGGAACGAAACTGCGATCGTCAATTCGCCTTTCAAGCGTTATGTTTAACTCCCTACAAAAAGTTGCCATTTTTTTATTGTTTTCACCTGAAATTGGATAGTAAGAGACTATATTGATACATTTGTATGACCTAAATAATAAATAAGTAATTACTAACAAAGTTATGATGCGATAGATCATCCTCCCAATTATTGATCTGGTCTGCCAAAGCTGCAAGTCTTCCGAATTTCTTCTTGCCATCGTGCGTCGGCTTCGTCTCTTTCGTTGGTTCTGATGCTGATGGCGGAGTGGCGGAGTTGAATTCCAATTCTGTGCGATGTATTGGCGATGATAGATTAGGTTCATCTGAAAAATAACCACAAATTTTTAAATGTTGTCATGTGGTAGCGTAAAAGAATCTACCACCCCATCTCGTCCCGTGAGTGTGACTACGGGGAATGCCAGAAATTTTTTATTCTTTCCGATAGATGGCGGAGCGCTATACTTGCTCGTGTACACAAGACGTAAAATACGCTGACCGACAACGGGCAGAAACGTCAAAGATGCGAAACATCTGGTACTGTCAATTCGCCCGCCAAGCGTGATGATTAAGGCAAATCCCCTCGTCAACGGGAGAGGCTCATGTCCAGCAGTGGACTCTTAAGGGCTAAAGATTTTAAATTAAGAATGTTAAAATTAAAAATCTAGTACTAAATTTGTACATACTGACTGCATTGGTTATATTTTCTTAACAGCGCATTCAAATATAATCAAAAAAGGAACTCATAAAAGCATGTGATGAATATTTTAATTCGAAAAAAAAAAGAATGTGATATGTCGACGCTCACCTACATACAAATTAATAACATTTGATTTGAGCCCATTCCTTATTTTAATAATTAACGTATTTTTTTATAATGTAACAACAAAGGAAATTGTTATCAATGCGAGATAAAAACATTACTCATACAATACGTGAGAGTGCATTACATGAATGCACAATTTGGTCTCATTTCTTCTGCACGGAAAAACTCAATGCCATGCCTTATTTAAACTATATTTGCACAAGATTTTGTACAAAAGACCTACTCAACTTTTTAAGGTGTTCTTTTGGCTTAAATTGACAAAGAGTGTGTTATCAGAGAAGTATTAATGGTAATAAAATGTATTTTTTGGTTTTGGAGAGTGGTGGTTGTGGCGAAGCAAATTTAGATTTAGAGATAAACGAGCACACAGTCCACCTGATGGTATGTGGTTGCTGTGACCCATAGACATCCACATTTATCCTCAATGAAGAATCAAAAAGCAGATGCGTCGTCACCCGTGAGGACTAAGATCGAATGCCTCTTTTCCATAAAAAGATTCATCACCTCAACTTGACCCATAGGCGTCATAAGCGTAGACTATAGGGAAAGCCAGGTCTGACTTCCGATAGTTGGGAGTTGACCACCAATGTCCACATACACATGCCAGGTGCAAAATATAGATCGTCAGAAGCATGGCAAATGGGGAAAAGAATGTTCAGCAGTGGACAATTTACCTTCCAAATAATAAACAGATTTGATAATTGACAGAACCAGGCATTACTTTGCGGAAATCCATTATAATGGGGTTGTTATAAACTAATTTGCTTAATTCCGCGTCGAGAAAGAAAATGATGTTGGGAGGGTGGTAGGTCCCCTTAAAAACTGGCAGGAAACATTATTTTCTTTCTTTACGCCATTAAACAGATTTGATTTGATTTAAGTCTTTAATACTTTATTTACTTTATTTGTTGTCAAAAAAGTAACGAGTGATTCGTATATTTATGTTCCAATTCTAAAATAAGTAAAGGAATAAATTCATTATATTATCAACAAAACTGAAAGTCAAAAGTTTGAGTGATTTGAAAATTTACATTAGAATGGCGTAACATACAATGATTTTTTAAATGAATACCATTTATCTAACATATAAAAAATAATATTTGTTTGTTCGTATTTTATTCGCGGCCATACCGTTCATCAGATTGCGCTAAAACTTTGTAAACTTAATGCACTTGCGCGTAGGTTAAAGGCATAGTATAATTAAGTTACAGTAAGTAGATGGCGCTCGTATCGTACCGACAAATTTATTTGTAAGTCATATATTATTCAATTTCAATGAATTTATTATCGTTCCAAATTAAAAATATAACAATCCCAAGTTTAAAATGATATCTCCACAATTACTGCTTCTGCGACAGCAACGTGCCAGGTACCAGCTTGTGATTATTAAAAATATAAGACTACAACTATAAATTTCGTTAAATCGAGAGTTCTTCAAAACCCAATTAAAATTGTATGTGAGATTTTTTATTATGATGAGAGCCACGCTGCAGGTATATTGTGGTTGTAGGACGAATGGGTTGCTCAACCGGGGCTCAAATGCTGCTGTGTTTCGTATGGTGAGTGTAGAGAACCGGTGACCCTTTTTACTGGAAAAGAGGCATTCCATCTTAGTCCTCAAGGCTGACAACACATCTGCATTTAGATTCTTAATTGAGAATAAATTTAGATGTCTATGGGCCACAGCATACACTTAGCATCAGGTGGACTGTGTGCTCGTTTGTCACCCTTATTCTATAACAAAATATATACAAAAATTATGATCTAATTTACTCACCAGAATACAGGTTTCCTAGTCTGTCCAGTCTGGATTTTATATTATGGCGTAATGCTGGACGTTCATTCTTAGCGTCAGCCGTGTGACATTCTTCTTTCTCCACGATTGCGCGAGAGGTGTCGTCTGAAAAAAAATATCAAAATCCTTAATTCCTTAGGTCTTACTTTTTAGGTAGAGCTAAGCTATAGCCTGCAGCATGGATGGCTCAATGAGGGACAGAACACACTCTCACAGATTACCCTTATTACGAAACAGCATAATGACATTGTGTTTGTGTAAAACTTTTATTAAAAAAAAAAACTTCGCAGTGTAGTTGCGACGAAAATTTAATATTATTGAATTTCGTTCTGTCGGTGTAGTAATGGTGTTACCACACCGATCGATGGTGGAATGGATTAGTCGACGTCGATCAGCTAAAGCTACCACAGCAATCGATTGACATCGATCAACACCATCGAACAACGATCGATGGTGGAATGAATTAGTCGACGTCGATCGATAATTCCTACCACACCGATCGATCGATGGTAGAATGGATTTTTGACGTCGAACGAGCTGCTTGATTATTCGAGAACCCGCCATGCTCCACCGACCGCATTTTGAAAGATACTAATGATGAGCCCACAACCACATCGACTGATTGACGTCGAACGATGATTGAGCTAAGTTTTCGACCTGTATCCGTTGAACAGCTAAAGCTACCACACTAATCGATCGATGTCGATCAATGGCATCGATCGATGATCGATCGATTGTTGTGGTAACACCCTTATTAGGCAAAAGCTTGAAATCATACACTAAAAACCATATTATTATATATTACACAAAAGGTAGAATACACGCTATAGAGTAGTTAGTGTACCAGGTACGAGACGTATAGCACCGCCAATCCCCGTGGCGATATTTCTAGAGCAGTGGCTGTACAGCGGTTAACCAACTTGGATTTCTACAATTCTAAATGCTAATAGAAAATGTTCTCCAGACCGAATTTCGGTTACGGCGGCCAGTCTCAACGGGAATAAACCACCCGTGCAGGACTATAATTCAAGAGTGTGTGCGCAAACAAATTTGCACTTTTTATTCCCTCACTTACATGGAACAGCAATCCATCAAGAGCGGAGACAGATCAGGCGTAGGACATGCAGGCATGGGGGTGAAACACCGCCAATTACCTGCCTACGGCCTGCAATTGAAATTTTCTTGACAGAAAATACGTGGTAGAGCCATGCTGCAGCTATATTAGTTGTATAGTTGTAGCACAAATGGGTCGGCTCGACCGGGGAAGGACCACGCTCTCACAGAATACCAGCGTAAAATAGCAGTTTAACACTGCAGTGTTTCGTATGGTAAGTGTAGAGAACCGGAGACCGTTTTTACTGGAAAAGAGGCATCCCATCTTAATCCTCACGGGTGAGAACGCATCTGCATTTTGATTCGCAAACGAGGATAAATGTAGATGTCTATGAGCCATCCGACCATCAGGTGGACCGTGTACTCGTGTGTCACACTATCTATAAAGAAAAGAAAAACCCAATAAGTGATTTTATCCCGACACTGGATTGATGACAAGCAGTTGCGCTACATTACATTGTATATACGGCCTACATGTAATTGTTCCGGGCCTAGATGTTTGTCCTTGTGCATTTTATGCGTGTTAACTGCCTCCATGATACAGAAGAAAATCTTAGAGTGGGGGTAACATTTTTAAATGATAAAAAAACCGTTGGATCCTTCTGCAAACAGTGCTATAAGAGTGGAAATTTTCAGCACTTTCGTTCGAATTCGTATTCCTAATCAACAGAGATACATTGTTACGTAGAGGCTGTATTTTTAAAATTTATTTAGTAAGTATATAATACATAATAATACCATTTTATTAAGCTAAAGTGAAAATAGGCCAGCATAATTGTGGTTGGCTCGAAACAGACAATCAAAAGGGAAGAAAGGTTTTCGAGTGACAGCATCAAGCTAAATGTGGGGCGGTCTCCCATAAGATGGATTACCGACCTGATAAGAGATGCAAGAAGTCAAGGAAGGAGAAGTAAGTATATGGCTAGCGCCCGTGCTATGTGTAATTCGATAGGTAATGCCTATGTTCAGCAGTGGAGAAGTCTTTAGTGGTAGTTCTACAGGTGTTTAACTGTGGCATGCCAGGAGCTAACTAGTGGACTGACATTATAAGGGAGTTTTTTTCAAAAATTTAGTGAATTGCGGTTACATTTCGGTGACAACCGAGAGCGCATTATTAATGTAATGTACTCTACTCTACTGTACTCTACCAGTACTTTGAATCTAGAAAGTATTGATTATGTTATTATGCTCTTAGTTTGACTCCTTTTTTCTCGAACGCATACTGTCATCGCGAAGGTACAGGATAGGTTTTTTTTTAATAGAATAAGGGTAACAAACAAGCAACACAGTCCACCTGATGGTACGTGGATGCTGTGGCCCATAGACATCTATATTTATCTTCAATCAAGAAATAAAATGCAGATGCGTTGTCACACCCTGAGGACTGAGATAGAATGCCTCGCATCCAGTAAAAAGGGTCTCCGGTTCCCAACACTCTAAATAATAATGTAATAAAAATCCATGAAAGTGGTTTTATTCAATGTGTAGTGTTCGCGTAAATATAAGAAATCATTATAAATTATTATTTTTTACTAGCTGATACCCGTGACTTCGTCCACGCTGCTTACACACATCACTGAACACAGTGCTTACAAAAATATAAAAATAGTTGTTTCTTAAAACTTTAATAACTTTATATTAAATGAAGATATCGCAATTACTTTTTTTTTTTTAGATAAGGGCAAGTGTCTAAGAAATAAAACTTAGTTAAATCTATCCAGTAGTTTTTCCGTTATGTGCACACAACTACAAACTTCTATAATTTTATTTATATAGATTAAATAGGCTTTTTTATCTATATAAATAAAATGATAGAGGTATAACAGACTGGAATTTGAAGAAAAATAGAGAATGAAGTTTTTATTGCAACTATTAGACGACATTTTAATGTTATACTGTTTAGTACAAAAGAATTTAACTTTTAACTAAAAATTAAAACCGGACCTCGAAACTAAAAGAACCAAATGATTTATACATAATAACTTTTAATTCTTCGATACACTATGTCTTATCATCGGACTCAAAAGTTATTTTTTAATAACAAGCTATGTTTTAACTTTTTAATTTTACATAATTTACAGAGAATGTAAGTTTGTAACAGTAAAAAAATAACACCTCAGTGCATATTATGTGACGTATATTAATCATGTATTAATCTTATTATATGGTACAGAAGGAATTTATAATTAAGTTTAAGGCCAATTAAGTTTACCTGTGGTTACCGTCATGCTGGAATGGTTGTGGAAACTTGAAATAAGTTATAACATTCAACACTGATAAAACTGTGTACACCAATCACTAAAACCCAAGGAATACTAAAAGGTGTAAAATTTGAAGCAATGAACATTTAAACAAACTTACCAAGAGTAAACATTGTTTGCTAATGCTTCCCTGGAATATTAATCTCAAAAATGAATGACTAATGTGCAGAATGAAGATTTGTGTACAGGAAAACAATAGTGTTTATTCTATGGCAAATCATTTACATTGATGTTAATGACCTTTTCTCATCTTAATTATCTTTAATTTAAACTTTAAACTGATCAATTAAAAATATTTTAGGTTTTTATTTGATGTTAGAAATAACTTATTTTGTTTATGGCCAAATTGTTATTCTATATGCACTAATAATAAATTTCATAACACCCATGAAAACAATAGCCCTCTGCAGTATTAATATTATCAATTGTAGTGCACGAGAAATTTCTAGTGTGGTAAACCAATTAGAAATAATAAAAGCAACAGAGATAGTTAACAATCGAGCCATTATATTCTTAATGTAATATAAGCAGAATTTATATTTATATTTATATTTTCAGCATTTCTAACTTTTTTAGGATAATGTTAGAATTATTTAAAAATAAATTTATATCGTATAATATATAGATTGTGATATTCTGAACATTATGTAAATATGTAATATCAATATATCACATGTATGTAAACTATTTTATGCATAATCCAGCAGCAAATCGTGCTAAAATGCACAATGCTACTGTTATAGCAAAAACTTCCACCTCTAAACATATGACTTCTCCCAATACTCGTCATGCTTGACGGGCTGGTTGGCAACCACTTTTTTATTTTTATGTTATTACTTGGAAACACTCCTGCTCATCTCCTGGTTTGTTTTCCTCTATCGCCTCTTACGAAACCCGTGGGAAGATATGGGGTAGTGAATATTCTTACACAACTACTACATAGAAAAAAAAAGTAAAGTTGCAGCCTATTTACGTCTCACAGCTGGGCACAGGCCTCCTCTCATTTCTGAGAGGATTTTAGAGCCAGGAAATGTCCGCCGTGCTGCCCCAATGAGTGTTACCGAACTTCACGTGTCTTCGAAATATTTTTTTCTTATTTCTCAGACATGCAGGTTTCCTCACGATGTTTTCCTTCACCGCCGAGCACATGGTAAATCAGCGCTTAAAATTGCAATTAACAATTTCATTGGTGCCGGCGGGGACTACTATATAGAAATAACAAACAATTAGTTAATTCATTCCTATGCAAAGTCCTGGGCTTGATTTCTCTCAGGTCTAATCCTGTCTTGCACAGATGGCTTGTTTCTGTTGATGGCTCCAGGTTGCTCAAAAATGTTTAAATTAATAATATATTGATTAAAATAATTTTTGGAAGAAGTCACATGTCAATTATTTTTTATCTTTTTTTGTTTCTTTTATCTTCACGCACAATCCCTGACGGGGTAGCCAGAGAGAACAGATCGCCAAGTGTCACGATCCTTACATATCTCTTTCGCTTCTTTCAGATTCATTATCTTCTTCATACATGCACGTCTAGGTATCCGAGTACTCTTGACCCTACCCTCTTCGAGCAATTTGCTCACATGGTCTTCGAAAGTTAGTCTCGGTCTACCTCGACACCTTTTAATATTAACTTTCGCGCTATATATTTTCTTCACCATTCGGTCTTCACTCATTCGCTCAACGTGCCCAAACCACCGAAGCACGCCCTTATCAATTTTTGTGATAAGGTCATCTTTCAAACCTGCCATATTGCGAATCTCTTCGTTTCGCTTTCGGTCGGCCATAGTAACACCGCACATTTTACGAAGAGATCGCATCTCCACTGCATTCAACTTACTTTTATGCTTCTTCTGGCATACCCAGGTTTCGCTGCCATATAACAAAGTCGGTACCAGCACTGCGTTATGTATTGCAAGGCGTGCACTCTTCGCTACGCCTTGCCTTTTGACTAACGCAGTCAGGGCACCATTGACTTTGTTCCCGGCAGCGACACGCCTGTCCACATCTAAATCACATCTTCCATCCCGGCTAAAAGCACTCCCCAAGTATACAATTTCATTTACCTGTTCTAGACATTCCTGATTTACCCATATTTCACACTTCGTTCTCTCTTCGTCCCTTTCAAATACCAGAACCTTAGTTTTATTAGCATTCAAACGGAGACCTTTAATTTCACATTCCTCTTTCATACACGTGACTAATGCCTGCAGTTCTGCCTCTGATGGTGCAATAAGCACTGCATCATCAGCATACAGCAGACAATTTACTTTTATGTCACCCAATTTCACACCCAAACAGCTATCTTTCAGCTTTTGTAAACAGCTGTCGAGATACAGTATGAACAGCCAGGAAGACATGACACAACCCTGTTTTACGCCCGTTTGGACGCTAAACATGGGTGACAGGTCATGCCCTACCCGCACACAGGCTTTACAGTCACAGTAAAGAGACTGCACAGCCCTTAGCAATCGGCCATCCACACCATACCCCGGCAACAGTTCCCACATTTTCTTCCTTACAACCTTATCAAATGCTTTCTCAAGATCCACAAAAGCACAGAAAATCTTCTGGTTAACAGCCAGAAGCTTTTCCGTGATCATACGGAGAGAAAACATTTGATCCGTGCATCCTCTTCCAGGTCTAAATCCGCATTGTGCCTCCCATAGAAATCTTTCCGATTTCTCTTGCATTCTACGTGTCAAAACCTTCGAGTAAACTTTACTTGCTAAACTGGTCAAGCTGATCGCCCGATAGCACCCGCAATCAAAATGTGAACCTTTACCTTTATATAAAGGCACAATGACTGCGGATCGCCAATCATCCGGGACATCCCCCGTCCGCCAGCACAAATTGCACAGCAGATGAAAGCTGTCCCAGACGCGAGGCCCACCATACTTGACCATTTCAGCAGTAACTCTGTCTAGTCCCGCAGCCTTACCACATTTCAAACTTCGAATCGCACGTTCAATCTCTTTCATACTGATGACCTCAGTGTCATCGAGGTCCGGGTCTGGCGTGCCAGTCACGGCGTCATCCCCGGATCCCTCACTAAGATCATCACACGCATACATTTCTCTATAAAATTCGCTCCATCGCTGCATGACGTCCGATTTTTCTGAGAGGACGTCATTAGTTCTCGAAAGCACTTTGTTCATTCTTAAGGCCGTCGCACCACTTCGGGTCCTTCCAACCTCTTTCCAGAAGAGTTTGGAGTTCTCCTTAAAGTTGTGCGACAACCTTTCATCCGCTTCCATTCTACACCTTTCACGCACTTCCTCAATCAATGCTTTCGTGTGAACTTTCTGCAGCTTATATCTTTCTTTCATCTTCTCTCTCATATCCTTATCATTACTAGAGGCCAAGTAGTCTAACCATGCTTTCTTCTTCTTCTTTACAGCTTCTTTCACTTCATCATTCCACCATGCATCTCTTCTTTTACTACTGCCTCTTTTTATTGTTCCACACACTTCTTCCGCTGCACTTACCATTCCATCCCTAAGGTTCTGCCATGTTCTTTCTACACATTCGTTTCTGCCATCGATGGTGTCAAGCTTTTCGGCTACCCTCGCATGATATTTGTCCCTAGTATCCGCTTCCTGAAGCTTCCAGCTTCGGATGCGACAGACCGACTGTGGTTCTGTCACTGTCGTCCGGTAGCGCCAACCCGCGAACAGACCCCTAAATCTAGTAATCACTAGATAGTGATCCGTTCCCAGGTCAGCACCCCTGAACACTCGCGTATCCATAACCTGTTTTCGCAGTCGGTCATCCACCAGGAACAAATCGATCATACTTCTCTCATTCTTTCTTTCTCTAGTATACATATGGATTTTCTTGTGATTAAACATAGTGTTTGTCACAAGAAGACCCTTTTCCTTGCATACCGCCAGTATAAGCTTGCCAGCATCATTAACCCTTTTATCGCCAAACTTTCCAAGTACCGACTCGTACCCTGGTCGAGCGGTACCAACCCATCCATTCAAATCACCACATACAACAATCCTTTCGTTTCCTCTAGCCAAATCTAGAACTTCTCTTACATTCTCCCAAAACTCCTCCAGCTCAGCCCTGGACGACGAAGCCACCGGCGCATAAACAGCCAAAAGGAATAACTTCGTCAGTCCCAATTTAAAGCGAACCCAGAGAAGTCTTGAGTTCACAAACTTATATTCAGTCAAAACATCGACCAACCGAGAAGACAGCAGCACCCCCACTCCCTGGCAGGCGTTCTCGCTCTCCGGGACTCCGGACCATAGAGCTAACGCCCCGCCAGGGAGCTCTTCAGTACCACTGCCCTTCCGTTTGGTCTCCGACATACACACGACATCTAATTCTCTTTCTTTCATTATTTCGATCAACTCATTCGTCTTATCTCTCATGCCTCCTCTAACATTCCACGTGCCAACTCTGCACTCCGTCCTCCACCTTCCGCCGTGTCGGGCTGTGCGTGACGGGTGGCGGTCCCCATCGCCGCTTTGCGCGCTGCATTCCACACCAACGGGGACGAGCTGGTGTGCGTCGCCTTGGGGGGACGCCCTAACCCTCGTTGAGATGGGTGCGCAGCTGAGTAGAATTGCAGCCCTGAAAAGGGCTGGCAGGGGTCGCGACGAGCACGCTTCTACAATGACCCCCATTATTTTTTATCACAAGTTGAAATTCCTTTTTTTTATATTATTGGGTTACAAGCAAGCACACAGTCCAGCTGATGGTTAGTGGCTGTTGTGGCCCATAGACATCTACATCTATCCCCATTTGCGAATCAAAATGCAGATGCGTTATCACTCTTGAGGACTAAGATGGAATGCCTTTTTTCCAGTAAATAGGGTCTTTGGTTCTCTACACTCGCCATACGAAACACAGCTGTGTTAAGCTGCTATTTTACGCTGGTATTCTGTGAGAGCGTGGTCCTCTCACGAGCCGACCCATTCGTGCTACAACTATACTGCTAATATAGCTGCAGCATGGCTCTACCACATATAATGATGATTGTAATGATTTTTTATAACTTTGTAAGTTCACTCTCTCCACAAAATGACACTGCTCAACATCAATATGTTTTCCCAAAAATGCTATGATTGAATGAAGTGCTTAAAATATAATGGTAAATACTTTGAAAAGCAGTAAACATATTAATCTAATTATAAATTAGTTTATTTATGAGTTTTGCAAATCATTTAGTGTTCACATATTTGGTGGCAGAAGTAAGTAATAGGGTGGTATCTACACAAATAGTATAGAGAATGTATGAATCTAAATAAATAATTATATAGGTAGTAGTAGTAGTAGTAGTTTTAACAAAAATATAATATTGGTTTAATAATAAATTAAAAAATTAATTACAAGATCCCAAGTAAGTCGCTTTCTCTATTGGAATTAGGATGCTTTGTAATTTCAATAGCTTCACGTTTCATCCTTGGTAGGAATTGATATTCCTTTGTGAGGATTTGTGGTCTATCAAATCTGATGTAATGTTGGCGACCATCTAGAATATGATTACAACAATTGAACAATTGAAATGCGCAGAATCAAAAATAAGTAAATGAAACGTGATAAAATCCATAAAAATAGTTTTATCCAATGTGTAGTGTTCTTATAAATATATGAAATCTTAATCTTCAACCATTTTGAAAATGAGGTTCCTTGACTAAAGAAACACAGATCGAAATTCTGCTAATATCCTCTTTTTAATTTTTTTTTAAGTTAATAATATTATAAAACAAAGTTTAGCATATTCTACGACATCTTAAGAAAAAAAAAACATTTATATTTAGAGTTCATCAGTGCATAGCAAGCTCGAGTAGACCAGCTTCCACATCAGCACTTGAACACAAGTATGACAAATGGGGTATCCATTGCCCTTTTAATATAAAGTTTTTGATCTCCTCAATCATATTAAGGGGAAGTTGAAAATATGATAGTTACAAGAACTAAATGAAACAATACAACACTACTAAAGAAAGTTATGGCAATGTTTAAAGTTGATTTAATTGCCTCATTCATATCAGCCCATAAAACAGTCCAATGCTAGATAAAAGCTTCATCCATATTGGGAAAGACTTGCAAATTAGGCAAATACAGTACCAGACATGTTGCACTTTTCCCTTTGCTGCTCTAGGTGATTTTATATCTGGTACATAATATAAGATAGTTTATATCGAAGACCACAAAGTCTTACAGACCTTTCTCTAAGTTGCTTCTTATGACATACATAGGCAGGGGTGGTTTTTCTGTTATCAAATACCTAAAATATTACTTGTAAAGATCTACAGGTATTTTAGAAAACTTTGTTGGTACATCGTTAGAAACATTCAACGAAATTGATAGAGTTAAGTTAACATGTAAAAAAGTGCTCATAAAAATGTTTGCCAGTTATATTGACAAAATGCAGTGTAGAGACAAGGAGTAATTCACAACATAACCCAGACTAATAAATTATAAAATACACTAAAATAATTGTTGATTGAGTTATAAATTGAAGTAACCTTTACTTAATATCTATTATAATATTGGTAACTTAATAGATAGCCAATACCATCAGGAAGCTGATTACTGCTGGTTTAAGGCCTCTCATAACACACCACACAGTTACACAGATAGACTGCCTGTTCTTTCCCAGGTCAGGCAAAAATTAGTTATGAGTAGCCTAGAATCAGGCATTTGACAGTGTTTCAGCCCTATCGGTCATGTCAGATTACCATTGCATTGGACTAAAAGAGTGAGAAAATAGAGTGGGCCCATGCTTGCACACATAAGCATGCACTATAATCCTGTCCTGGATAGATAGCTTACTTCCAATGAAGGACATTATTATTACACAGATAAATAATTATACATCATCATTATTATATCCCTTTACATATCCACTGATGAACATAGGGCTCCCAAAGCGAATGTCATAAAGCAGAGTCCCAGACTACCTGCATTGAGTCCTATCACCTAATAATGTTTTCATCTACTTGAATGTCTTATCAGGTCATCACTACCATAGCAGGCAGCCACCCTACACTTTGCTTACGGGTACGAGTTACCATGTGAGACCTTTCTTAATCATTGGTTGTTATCATAAAATGTTTGTTCAAATTAAATAAAATTATCATCTTACCTTCAATTTCTTTAATAGTCACACTACTGCCTTTTTCCATGTTTGGATCATAGACTATACTGATAGGAATCTCCCTTTCCTCCACTTGCACTTCTATTTGTATATCATTTCTGTGTGAAATGTTAATCTCCACAGATACATCAGAGTTGCGTCTGTTTAAGCTTCCCCTGTTAGGGCTTTTGAACTCCTTTTTCGTTACCACTACATCGTTACGCTTCTGTGGCGAAGCAACTACAAGATCAGTCTTTTGTATACTTTTTCTCTGTAAATCATTTTTTAACGAATCTCTGGCTGATTTTTTTGGTGATAGCACAGAATCCCTTGAAGGTTTAATAGGCGATTTACTTGGGGAAGATTGAGGCTTAACGATTCCAACGTTCTCAGCTAAAGGCTTCCGTTTTGGCACAGCCTGTCCAGAATTTGCCAGTTTTTGGTCAATTTTCTCCTGTCTTGCCCGCGCCCTTTCTAACATACGCTAAAAGCAAATTTCAGTTATAAAGACAACGAATAAATCTCCAAGTGAAAATTTATTAACTATGTATCAAAGGTCGTTATTCAAATACAAGAACCTACCTGAGTAAAAGGATCCATATTTACAAAATCGAACTAAACAATAACCCTCAAGTCACACTGCTGACATAACGTTATTATCTCTCTCTTTAACTTTCTATTTTAATTTCAAGCACTTTAAAAAGTTAATTTTGAGTAAAATCTTCACTCACAAATTGTTTACACTCCTCAACGGTTGCACCTTTGACATTTCACAACAAACCGAAAATTTTAAATATTTGGTGATTCCTACTTTACAGAGGGCGCTTTAAAATAATGTCTATGGTATCGTTTCGTTCATCTATAATATTGTTGCGCGCCACTATTAATGTCTTGTACATGGCAAAACTAGTTACACTAGCGCCCCCTAGTGTCGAGTAAATGAAAGTGTTGCGCGCCCTCTAGTGTCGAGTAGCAGAACTAGGAGAGTCGAGATCCTTCCAGAAATTTCGGGACCGATATGTACTCGAACATTCTAGATGTCGCTACAGTAGAAGGTTCTGGAAACTATCTGAGGCCCTATATAAGGCCGGTATAGACCATGACCGGGGCAGTATTGAATTGGCGATACAAGAGAATACTTCGAAGCGAAATAACGGCGAACTGTGTTTTATTATTAGTGTGTTTTTAGATTGTAATTAGTATCCGTAATTAAAGTGTCAATTTTGGTAATTTAATCGGCAGTTTTTAATTGTCTCGAACCCCAAGTTCGTAACAATTGGTGTCAGAAGTGGGATCAAATATGCCGATTTTACCTAAAGACGACACGGAGGGTATCCGTACCCGAAGTCAACGCCAACAGGAGACGGACCAGAGACGATTTGGTAATGCAACGCCGCAAACGTCGGAGGGCCAGTTGCTAACCACGGAGGCTGGCCCGTCAGCAGCTCCTGCATCTGCAGCACCTGATTTAGGTGCTCTGATGATGATGCTGCAGGATCAGGCTCGCCGACAGGAGGAACAGGCCCGCCGACAGGAGGAACAGGCCCGCCGACAGGAGGAACAGACCCGTCGCCTGGAAGAGCAGCTGCAGCGCGGTATGGAAGAACAGATGCTCCTCAGGAAGGACCTTCACGCTACCTTCGGGAAAGAGATAAAGGAGGTGAAGGATAGGGTTGCTCAACATGACAACCGCCTGTCGGAAGCTGAAACCCGAATCGACCAAGTGAACAATCGGGTTGACAACGTGATGGCTGATGTGAAGAAAACGCTGGACGACCTCAAACTTGGGGATGGAATCACAGCTCCCGTGGTAGCTACAACACCTTCGCTACGTGGATTCAAAGTGCCGCCGTTCGACGGGAGTTCTTCCTGGTCGGCCTACAAAATCCAGTTCGAGGCTGTCATGAAAGCGAACGGCTGGAATAAAAGTCAGGCCATGACTGCTCTCACCCTAGGCCTACGCGACCAGGCCTTAACTGTTTTGGAAGCGCTCGGTAAGGAAGTGACTTACGAGCAGCTCCTTGAGGCATTGGAGGCGAGATATGGCGATGCTCACCTGGAACACGTCTTTCGTGCGCAGCTCAAAGATCGCGTGCAACGCAGTAACGAAAACCTGCAGCAGTGGGCCCTTGAGGTGGAGAAGCTGGTTCGAAAAGCGTACCAGTCTGTACCTGTGCTCATTGTAGGGAACCTGGTGCAGACTTTCATCGACGGCATCCGCGACCTTGAAGTCAGAGCTGCTGTGAGGCTCGGGCACCACGAGACGCTTAAGGACGCCTTGACCCATGCACTGGAGGTGGAAGCCGTGCGGCAGGATCATCGTTCCCACCGCGTCAGGGAGGTTGCAGCAGCTACAGTTCAGGACCGCAATAAGGGCTACAACCCTAGGTGCTACGGCTGTGGGGAAAGGGGTCATCTTCGATCCAGCTGCCCTAAACGAACTGTAGAAAGGGAAGGTGATCGATCTCGAGAGGGTAGTGCGGATAATAGCACCGCCCAGCAGCAGCAGGGAAACGAGTAAAAGCCAGGACTGCGGGGCGGGTGCTGGCTGATGTTAAAAGAGCCCCAAGGATTTCGATCTCACAAACCCATGATGGGAACAGCCTAATCATCAAGGGCGAAGTCAACGGAACGCCGTGTAAACTGACCATAGACACTGGAGCCTCTCGCACGGTTGTCAGTTCCCAACTTATAAGTCGGTTCCTTGGGGACTCCGCATACAACCGAGAACGCATTAATTTGGTGACAGCCACCGGTCAGCGCATACCCGTCCGTGGAGAGAAGGAGATGGAGTTGAAGCTAGGCAACATGATCTACCTGCATAATGTCATCGTGGCTGATATAATGGACGACTGCATCCTGGGCCTAGACTTTATGAGGAAGAATTGTTGTGAGATCGACGTTAAGCAAGGTGTTTTGAAATGTGGACAAGAAGAACTTTTCGTGGAAGGGGCGTTACCAGGGAATGTGTACAGCCTTAAGAAGATTGTTCTTCCGCCGAGATCGGAAACGATTGTGCCGGTTAGTCTTCCTCGGAGTCCTGGGCAAGCTCATCGTTGTGTACTCGTGGAAAGGGTAGACAATGACCTTCCATGGAAAGTGGCTCGAACCTTGGTCAGAACCACCGACATTTCAGGAGTACGTGTGTTGAACCTTTGTGATCAGGAACAGATTATAGAAAAAGGCACATTGGTTGGTACTAGTGAGGAAGTGGATTGGTTGCGTCGATGCGAATATCTATCGACCGGGACCACCAGCAAGGATGGACAAACGATAGTGACCACACTTTTAGAAGACTGTCGCAGCGTTCTTTCCCCGAATGAAATGGTCAAGGCGAAGAAGTTGTTACTCAAGTACGCCAATGTTTTCTCGTCAAACGAAGCTGACATAGGAAAGACTGGCTTAGTTCAACACAAAATAAACACAGGACAAGAATTGCCTATTCGTCAGCGGCCAAGAAGATTGCCTGTAGCACGTGAAAAGGAAGTGGAAACCATGATTGAGGGAATGGTGAAGGATGGTGTTATTGAACCTTCATCTAGTCCATGGTGTTCACCTGTGGTGCTGGTAAAGAAGAAGGACGGCAGCATGCGGTTTTGTGTTGACTATCGCCGCCTGAACGACGTTACAAAGAAGGACAGCTATCCCTTGCCAAGAATTGATGACACGCTGGACATGCTTACAGGCGTAAAGTGGTTTAGTACGCTAGATCTGAAAAGTGGCTACTGGCAGGTTGAAATTGACCCTAAGGACAAGGAGAAAACTGCATTCTCCACAGGAAAGGGTCTGTGGCAATTCAAAGTCATGCCGTTTGGATTGTGCAATGCTCCAGCAACATTTGAAAGGTTGATGGAGCTTGTACTTACCGGGCTAATTGGAGATGCTTGTCTGGTCTATTTGGATGACATCATCATCGTAGGCCGTACGTTTGAGGAACACCTTCAAAACCTGGAACGCGTGCTCATGAAGATCCAGAGTGCCAACCTCAAGTTGAGTCCAAAGAAGTGCTCACTATTCAAACGGCAAGTTTGTTTTTTGGGGTATGTAGTGTCGGAAGAAGGTATCCGCACGGATCCAGAGAAAATTGCTGCTGTCAAGGAGTGGCCGGTCCCAAAAGACAAGACACAGGTTAGAGCATTTTTGGGTTTGTGCTCTTATTATCGGCGATTTGTGAAGAACTTTGCAGATATAGCCAAACCTCTGCACAAGCTAACCGAGGAGAAGCGACATTTCTGCTGGGATGAAAGTTGCGATATTGCATTCCAGGAGCTCAAGAACCGTCTGTGCAAAACCTGGCCTTTTGGGGTACCCTGATGCGGGCAAGGAATTCATAGTTGACACAGACGCAAGTGATATAGGACTTGGCGGTGTGTTGTCTCAACGGAATGGTGATCAAGAGATTGTGATAGCGTACTTCAGCAAGTCGTTGTCAAAGCCGGAAAGGAACTATTGTGTCACAAGACGGGAATTGCTTGCTGTGGTAAAGTCCTTGCAGCATTTTAGCAAATATCTCCTGGGGCGGAAATTCTAATTACGAACTGACCATGCTGCACTGAAATGGCTATTGCAGTTCAAAAATCCTGAAGGACAAGTTGCGAGATGGATTGAACTACTACAGGAATACGATTTTGTGATCGAACATCGCAGCGGGAAATCTCATGGCAATGCAGATGCATTATCAAGAAGACCTTGCCCTGAAGATTGCAAGCATTGTACTAGACAAGAGGGTAAAGAAGTGGTATCTGCGAGGATATTCAGGACAGACCAGCTCAGCAATGAATGGAAGGACAGCCTACAACATGCACAGCAGGAAGATTCGGACATTAAGCCGATTCTGGAATGGATGAAGGCCAGTGCTCCTAAGCCCAAGTGGAGCGACGTCTCAGCAATGAGTTCGACCACGAAAAGCTATTGGGCCCAATGGGACAGCTTGCTGATTCAGGATGGAGTCCTGTGCCGTACATGGGAAAATGGTCGGGGAGACAGGTGTCATTTGCAAATGGTTGTCCCTAAGGCTAAAGTACCGGATGTCCTACAGCTGTACCATAGTGGTTGTTCAGGAGGCCACCTGGGAGTTAAGCGAACTCTCCTGAAGATCCGAGAACGGTTTTACTGGGTCCACTGTCGTGACGATGTCGAGGACTGGTGCCGCAAATGTACAAGTTGTGCGGCTGTAAAGGGACCTCAGATTCGTAGTAGAGGCGCATTGAAATTGTACAATGTTGGTGCACCATGGGAGAGGATAACCATTGACGTTGCGGAGCCGTTTCCAGAAACTGAAAGTGGTATCAAGTATTTCATGGTAGTGATGGATTACTTCACTAAGTGGCCAGAAGTCTTCGCCATTCCAAATCAAGAAGCTTCAACCGTTGCAGATAAACTAGTTCATGAAGTCTTCTGTCGTTTTGGAGTACCTTTAGAGATTCACAGCGATCAAGGAAGGAATTTTGAGTCTCAAATATTCCAGGAAACATGCCGAGTTATGGGTACTCAGAAAACACGAACAACTTCTTACCACCCACAATCTGATGGAATGGTAGAAAGATTTAATCAGACATTGGAGAGGTACCTAGCAAAACTTGTGGAAAAACGGCAACGAGACTGGGACAGGCACATACAACCGTTTTTGTTGTCATATCGAAGCGCTGTTCACGAAAGTACATCAGTGACACCAGCTTTCGCAAACTTTGGGAGAGAATTGCGGCTGCCTGCAGACCTGATCACCGGAATACCACCTGATGCCCCACGCAGTATAACCGATTATGCAAATGACTTGCGGAACAAAATGAATGACATTTATGAGCACGTCAGACAGACGGGCCAGCAAACGTCTGAGAAGATGAAAACACGGTATGACCGCAAAATGAACAACAAGGGGTTTGATGAAGGTTCACTAGTGTGGTTACACAATCCAGTTGGCAGCAAAGGGAAATCTCCTAAGCTTCAAGCTAAATGGGACGGACCGTACCGGATTGTGACAAGGATCAATGATGTAACCTACCGCATACAGAAAGGTGCCAGAGGTACTCTTAAGATTGTCCATGTGGATCGACTGGCGCGTTATTATGGGGCCAATAATGCTCGGGACGAGCATGTCTTAGGAGGGGGCAGTGTTGCGCGCCACTATTAATGTCTTGTACATGGCAACACTAGTTACACTAGCGCCCCCTAGTGTCGAGTAAATGAAAGTGTTGCGCGCCACTATTAATGTCTTGTACATGGCAACACTAGTTACACTAGCGCCCTCTAGTGTCGAGTAGCAGAACTAGGAGAGTCGAGATCCTTCCAGAAATTTCGGGACCGATATGTACTCGAACATTCTAGATGTCGCTACAGTAGAAGGTTCTGGAAACAATCTGAGGCCCTATATAAGGCCGGTATAGACCATGACCGGGGCAGTATTGAATTGGCGATACAAGAGAATACTTCGAAGCGAAATAACGGCGAACTGTGTTTTATTATTAGTGTGTTTTTAGATTGTAATTAGTATCCGTAATTAAAGTGTCAATTTTGGTAATTTAATCGGCAGTTTTTAATTGTCTCGAACCCCAAGTTCGTAACAATATAAAAATGAATCGCTGAATGTGTTGCTAAGCGCAAATCTCGAGAGCAGCTGAACCGATTTCGCTAATTCTTTTTTTATAATATTCCTTGAAGTACGAAGATAGTTCTTACGGAGATAAAAATTTAAAAAATTGCCTGAAAAAGTCTAAAACCAACACTTTTCTATATTCCCATACAAAAGATTCGTAATAATACTTCAAAGTTTTTTAGAGAACTTTAATACCATAACATAAAGTTTTAGTGTTAGTAGTTCCGGGAAGGCAAAACAGTTGAGTGACGTTAGTATCGTATAAATATTAATGTCGATATTTGTCAATAATTGTACACACTGGCAGATGGCTGATGTTATGAGGAGTAACTTGGGCTGCTTTTATTTTAGGGTTCCGCGAAAAGTAACTCCACGCGGGCGAAGTCGCGGGAAACAGCTAGTTAATTATAAAAGTCAAAGATATTATAAGTTATAAAAGGGAGCAAGTGCGCTAGCACTACTTATTAGTTTGTGGGACAAGATATACTCCCCGTTTGGAACCACAAACAAATAATTGGTAAAAGGTAAATCTCAAGTTATTTTGTTCGCATATTATGTGCCTTGAGAACTTGCGATACTGTTGCCATCTGTCTGCTGGCTTAAGCTGGGTTTTGGCGGGAGCTTGAACGGTGAAGGAACGTTGCTGTTGTTTAAATAAAGGTTTGAAGTTGATTTGAATATGTAAAAGTGCTGCGATTTTGTGTATTAAGTATCTGCGTATGTGAACTATTAGTGGAAACGGTAAAACCACTTGTTTCACCTCTCGAATAGGGATTCCGCACATAGATCTTGGCGTTGGGGCAGTTGCGAGTGTTTTTGTAGCGCTTAATACTCCTTTTCCTCGTGTATTCTGAGTCCAATAATTCTTGCTTCCTCTTCTAAGATCCCAGTGGCTTCTGCAATATCTTCATAGCTTTACCTTAATAGGGCAAGAATTTTAAGCATACTATATCACCCCTATGAATTCGATTTACCTCTAGTGCCCAATATAAAACAAGCACCTTTCTTAGAACATACTCCTGCACCAAATTAAATGGCTTGGATGACAGGGCGTTGACTTGTTTTAGTCCGTTAATAACCGCAAAGTCATCTCTGAACTCTCCGCCTAACCTTACCATCCATGTTACCTACTCTTGCAGGTAGCCACTTCTATTATACAGAGCGTATCTACCAATAATATCATATACCTTCATAAAGTCTACTAAAACCGCTCGGATACTTTGTGCGTACTCCCACATTTTTCCTGTTTAAAAATTTAATTCAACTGTAACAGATAATATTTAGTATTCGACATCAATTATTTTCTCACGCTGTTTTTACTGTATTAAAGAAGTAGTGTAATAAAAACAGTGTGAAAAATTTACTTAATTTAATATCGAAAAAAATGCATAAATCTAATCAACTTAATTAACAGAAGAACAATTCACGTTATTTCGCTTTTACACTTTAAGCCTTTTTATCAGCGCATTAATTACGCTTTTGCAGTTTGGATTGAGATTGAGATATACAGAACACTATTACTCCTAGCTGTGACTGTGAGGCCACTGACAGGTTATAAGACGTGGTAGTGTTCCTAGATAGTTTGTGGCTGTCTTCGATCAACGATATTGTTGATCGAAGGTGGCTGTGGGGAATTTTGTCTTTTTTCTAAGGAGTAGCAACGTATTTGAAAATATATGTTTGAAGTTAATTGTATGTGTTCATAGTATGTTCATAGACTAAACACTTATAAACTAACAATGAGGACATACACGAGTTTGCATTGAGGTGGCATATTTGACAGATTTCATAGCGAGGAAGTTAATTTAATAGAAAACTGCAAATGTTTATGTTTCTATCTGTAATATTAGTTCTATTTTATATTAATTATGTTATAAATGAGCTCAGATGGTTAGCGCTCGCTGTAAGCTTCACAGTACTCGAGCAACGGGTTCGATCCCCGCCGGTATCAATGAAATTGTTAATTGCAATTTTAAGTGCTGATTTACCACGTGCTCGGCGGTGAAGGAAAACATCGTGAGGAAACCTGCATGTCTGAGAAATATAAAAAAAAATATTTTGGAGATATTACCTTGCCCTAAAACCCTTTCAGAAATGAGGGGAGGCTTGTGCCCAGCAGTGCGACGTAAATAGGCTGCAATTTTATGTTATACTAGCTGTGCCCGCGGCGTAGCTCGCGTAAATAGGTTTTACTTAAAGAATTTGACGTTTAGGTAAGAGAATATTAAAAGATTTATATCATTACTGTATGAATAAGTGGCACCAAAATAAATCGTTATGCTCAAAGTTCTGAGTCGTTTGTGATAGAACTTCTGTGTAAACGACGTTAGAAGTAGACAGCCGGGGCGTACAGAAAAATGTTACGGGAGCTACTAACGCGGGAAAAAGCAACATAGCGTTGGCCATGTGCAAAACAGTCAGTACTGAGGTCCACTCCTGCAACGCGTGAAGTTTGACCTTGCGCTTTATTTACGGTCATCGGTCATCGCATAACACACGCTGACTGGGAATGGGAAGTGGGAACAGAACACGCTTAGAACTGAAAGGAAAGTTATTTGATATAAGGTGGATTCTTGGTATAAAACAACATCATGACATATTGTTTTTGTTGCAATTTTGCTACATTTAGCTTGGGCGTACGTATCTTTTTTCTGATATCTGTTTTTGATGATGTTTGTGCTGTTAGCTTACACCCTACACGGCTCTTTCAGCTTGAATGGACTCGTTAACGTACAACGCCATCTATTACGTTCTTCGTGGAAGACATCCTTTTTTAATTTAAGGAAAACATATTTTTTGTTTACTGTGTTTAAAGTATAAATATATTATAATAAAACGATTTTTTATAAAAAGGAATCATTTTATTACTATTTCTGAGGTTTTATGGCGCCTTTAAACAAATCAAACCTACATTTCAAAATAATAATCAAAACTTTCGATAGAATTAACCAATTTTAATAAAACAAAGATTAAATGAACTGGAAGATACGCTTTATGATTTTCTAAACAATTTCTTTGAAAAAAAGATGTTTACTTAAGACGTGATGCGTTCATAAACAAACAGACAGACAGACAATTCTAAAAATTATAAAAATGTACTTATTTAATGAGTTTCAGTCTCCATAATGATTTTAGTCACAAATTAATATACTATACAATGTACAGAATCAGACACAGCATGTGATTACCGCATGTATAGAGATATAAGGATAGATGGCGCTGTTAAAATCAATTCTAAAAATAAAAGAGATTAATTGACGCGATTGATACAATAAAAAAACTTAAAAGAACTTATAAATCAGGCCTACATCGTAAGCAAGAAAGAAAGTTTGATCCTCGCCGAAACCAACGAAATTGTTAATAGCTCTTTTAAAATTTGATTTAC
Organism: Parnassius mnemosyne; assembly: GCA_963668995.1. Lineage (NCBI taxonomy): Eukaryota > Metazoa > Arthropoda > Insecta > Lepidoptera > Papilionidae > Parnassius > Parnassius mnemosyne. Next base: position 17,556,264 of record CAVLGL010000086.1, on the reverse strand, counting down.
CATGTAAAGTACTCGGCGGTAAAGAATAAATGACATTGTCAATACACAGTAGGGCAGCGAGTAAAGATTAACAGCAAATATGAAAAGTCATTTACAGAAAAAAAACCACAACCTGCCTTCTTGCATGACATTTGTGCAACACCACCATCTATCGATGAAATGGGTTAACTATTGTACTTTAGATTTAGATAATAAGGTTAATATATTTTTTAATATATTTATTACGTTCTTTATACAATACTTTTGTTTACTGCGTTTTAGATATAATTTCATCATTATAGAACATTATTTTACATCATTTAATTATGTTATGATTTATAATATGATATTAGTTTAAAATGTACTTGATGACTCAACAAACGCCACCATTAAACAAATTCGTACCTATACTTCGTAGCCATACTTCAGAATATTTATCATAACTTTTGATGGAATGAACCGATTTTAATGAAATAAAGACTAAATGTAACCCGAAGGTACACTTTAGAATTTCCTTAACTATTCTTATGATATAAATTAGTACTTTAAACGTGATACGTTAACAAACAAACAGACAGACAGACAGACAGACAGACAGACAGAAAATTCTAAAAATGGTAGAAATGTATTTAATTACTTATTTTTAGTACCCCTCAATCACTTTTATTACAAAAATATAAAATGTACAGACATCTGTTATTTACAGTTTTATTATATGTATAGATAAATTAATAAATCAAAATGCGGATATTCCTGAGGCTAGAAAAATTAAAAACGAGTTTAAAATGTGCATAAAGTTAAAGAGCAAACCACTGACGCATTGTTTCGTGTATTAATTTAATATTCTAGAAACTGATAAACTTTTATTTAAAACTAAATTCTCAATTAAATGACACAGTAACAAAAAACTACCTCAGTCCCAACTACCGGCATCTGGTGAGCCTCAGCCCTCATTAAACTGATAATTTTTATATTGATTACAGTAGACACATAAAAACCGTAAATTAAACTGATGGTTATTATATTGTTTATAGGCACATTAATATTGCTGAAATTTGGACGGTGAATTAGTGACCTAGAGGCCATAGCTCCGGGCGGCTGATTTTAGGGGGTGACATATGTGGGATAAAAGTCAGCTTTCATCTTATGTTTTACTGATGCCAGTATAAATCTCAAAATTAGAGAGCTGTTACTGGTAAAACCTACCTGATGAAAAGATTACACATTACTTTGGTACAGCATTACAAGTCCCTAATACATAGAGGTAATCGGCAAACATTGCATTTGCCAAGAATAATGATAAGTCTATAAAAATGTTATTTTTATATAATTTAGAAATACTATAGAATATAATTAATAGAATCAGGCGTTACTTTGCGGAAATCCATTATATAAAAGATTTTAGAAAAATTTACTTCGCAAATATCCACGTTATAAAATAAAATGATGTGTCTTACCTAGTATGAAGAGCACCTCCTGCCCTCCCTCAATCGCGTGCACTATCCCCGTCACCACTAATCTCAGCACCGCTACAACCAATACCACTACACTAGGCAAGACACACCACTGACGATAATACGACACGTGTTTCGCCTCTACACGAGGCATCCTCAGGTGATATAGACTCTACGGTGGCTAACCGCTAAGTGAGCGGCGAGCCAAAACAAGTGCCTTTTATATAGACCGATGACGCAACCGCTCTCTACTTAAGGAGCGAGCGACTGTGTCACGCGATAAAACATGCGACCAATCACCGCCGGACTTACGTAGCCGTTTGTAAAATTAAAAACAAACCGCCGCGCAACGCCCACTCTCCAACCACGCAACCAATCGCCGATCACCGTGAGGGTGACAAACGACCATATTGCGAGGCTCTCTATTATTAGAGAGCAGGCTTAAAGATATTTAAGAGAGGTGAGTTAGTAACATTTGTTTGTTCATTCAGCAATGCAACGGTACTATTATTACTTTTTAATATCTCTAACTGTTCCAGCACACACAGCCGCAGCCCTTTATTACACGTATGTAAGACTTTAAAGGAGTGGTCGTTGGCTAGGTTGTGTCCAGTGTCCAAAAGATGTTTGGCAAAATGGGATTTATCGGGATTGCAATTCCTGTACGCGGCTAAATGCTCTTTATAACGTGTCTCGAAATTGCGACCAGTCTTTCAGTCAAATCTTTTATAATACTATAGAAGACTTACCGATTACATAAGCTATATAAAAATGGGCACGTAACGAATCAATTTTATTGTTACTATTAGATTGTTTGATAATTTTAGGTATACTCAGAATATTATAAATAAATAAAAAAAAATCATAGATTTTTTTTAATAAAACTAACCTTAATGAATACAATTAGTATAAACAATCTATTCATACCGATCCATGATTTCATAAATTACAGATTTATATAAAATGTTTGGCTATCTAGCGTCTATTTTATGTACCGTAGAATGAACTAGATGGTGCTATTACAAAGTAATTTTACTCGAAGGAAATTAAATATTCTTTTGATTTATTACACTAAAATTTAGGACTAGAATAAAATGTAAAGTAATTGTTAAACTTGGTAACAATATTGTAATAAATAAACCTTACAATTCCTACTCCTGATACTTAGTGAAGTTTAGTTTTCTGAAGGTTTGGCTTCTATCGCGTGTAAATTGCATACATGTTAATAAAGTAAAATCAGATAAAAGCTTAGTATGGCATGTGACCCTCACCCTCTTGCTAAAATCACAGTTTCAGTCGCTTCAGAACGTCGCAGACATGCTATATGGGATTTAGATCGGTACTTCAATCTGGCCAATGCAAACGATGAATTCTAATCTCTAGTGTATACGCTTCCACATCGCCAGACCAGTGAGCGGCGAGCGTTGTCATCCATAAAAATTGAGTTTTCGCCAAAAGCAGCTAATGCGGGTTGTACGAGTACATTAGGAATTAGAACTTCTGTTATGTATCGGTGTTCCGTCAGTGTGCCATTTCGCCGACTCCTTACGATCAAACGAATTTTTTCCAGCACAAAATATAACAGAGCCGCCAACATAAGGTATGATTCTTCAAAACATGCCTCTGCGAAGCGTCCTCCTCGTCTTGATAGCACTCGTCGAAGTATATATTAACCATACAGAGATATCCTGGCCTCATCGGAGAACAATACCCTATCCCACTCTTCTGGTGTCCATAACACACAATTTCAAGCGAAGTTATTGGCCGAGCTCTGAGGCTCCAGGCTCCGAATCTGACAACTCGGTGCTCACGTAGTAATTTAGTGCCGCCCGCTGGAGGAGAAGCATCCTCCTGAACGTCTATAGACTAATTTGCACATTTCTTATTTCTTCGAGGTTGTTCTTGAGTTCCACATACGAAGATTTGCGATTTCTTAACGCTTGACTTACCAGAAACGATCACCCCGTGGATCAGTACATGGCTTCATTCCAGAACCAGGCCTTTTCTTGACGGAACGACTCACATTCAGTCTCTGAGGTACGAAGCATTGGCTGCTACCATCCTCATGTAGAGCAATAATTTTGCTGGCTTTTATCACTTTATCTAACATTTTCGAAACCGCTAAACAGCAATAACAATACTGTTGCGCGCCACTATTAATGTCTTGTACATGGCAACACTATTTACACTAGCGCCCTCTAGTGTCGAGTAGCAGAACTAGGAGTCAAGATCCTTCTAGAAACTTATGTAATCGATATGTACTCGAACATTCTAGATGACTCTACAGTAGAAAGTTCTGGAAACTATCTTAGGCCCTATATAAGGCCGGTATAGACCACAACCAAGGCAGTATTGAATTGGCGATACAAGAGAATACTTCGAAGCGAAACAACTGCGAACTTAAGTGATCAGTAGAATTATTGTGTTTTATTATTAGTGTGTTTAAAGGTGTAATTAGTATCCGTAATTAAAGTGTCAATTTTGGTAATTCAATCGACAGTTTTTAATTGTCTCGAACCTCAAGCTCGTAACAATTGGTGTCAGAAGTGGGATTAGATCGTGCTGATTTTACCAAAGGATGACATAGAGGGTATCCGTACCCAAAGTCAACGCCAACAGGAGACCGACCAGAGACGATTTGGTAATACAACGCCGCAAACATCGGAGGGCCAGCTGCTGACCACGGAGGCTGGTCCGTCATCAGCTCCTGCATCTACAGCACTTGACTTAGGTGCTCTGATGATGATGCTGCAGGAACAGGCTCGCCGACAGGAGGAACAGGCCCGTCGGTTGGAAGAGCAGCTGCAGCGAGGACAGGAGGAATAGGCCCGCCAACAGGAGGAACAGGCCCGCCAATAGGAGGAACAGGCCCGCCGATAGGAGGAACAGGCCCGTCGGTTGGAAGAACAGCTGCAGCGCGGACAAGAAGAACAGGCCTGCCATCAGGAGGAACAGGCCCGCCAACAGGATGAACAGGCCCGCCAACAGGAGGAACATGGCCGTCGGTTGGAAGAGCAGCTCAAACGCAATAAGGAAGAGCAGATATTTCTCATGAAGGACCTTCACGCTACCTTCGGGAAAGAGGTAAGGGAGGTGAAGGATAAGGTTGCTCAATATGACAACCGCCTGTCGGAAGCTGAAACCCGAATCGACCAAGTGTACAATCGGATTGACAACGTGATGGCTGACGTGAAGAAAACGCTGGACGACCTCAAACTTGGGGATGGAGTTACAGCTCCCGTGGTAGCTACAACACCTTCGCTACGTGGATTCAAAGTGCCGCCGTTCGACGGGACTTCTTCCTGGTCGACCTATAAAATCCAATTCGAGGCTGTCATGAAGGCGAACAGCTGGAATAAAAGTCAGGCCATGACTGCTCTCACCCTAGGCCTGCGCGACCAGGCCTTAACTGTTCTGGAAGCTCTCGGTAAGGAAGTGACTTACGAGCAGCTCCTGGAGGCATTGGAAGAGAGATATGGCGATGCTCACCTGGGACACGCCTTTCGTGAACAGCTCAAAGATCGCGTGTAACGCAGTAACGAAAACCTGCAGCAGTGGGCTCTTGAGGTAGAGAAGCTGGTTCGAAAAGCGTACCAGTCTGTAACTGCGCTCATTGTAGGGAACCTGGTGCAGACATTCATCGACGGCATCCGCAACCAGAGCTGCTGTGAGGCTCGGGTACCACGAGACGCTTAAAGATGCCTTGACCCATGCACTGGAGGTGGAAGCCGTGCGGCAGGATCATCGTTCCCATCGCGTGAGGGAGGTTGCAGCAGCTATAGTTCGGGACCGCAATAACGGCTACAGCCCTAGGTGCTACGGCTGTGGGGAAAGAGGCCATCTTCGATCCAGCTGCCCTAAGCGGACTGTAGAAAGGGAAAGTGTAAACTGACCATAGACACTGGAGCCTCTCATACGGTTGTCAATTCCCAACTTATAAGTCAGTTCCTTGGGGACTCCGCATACAACCGAGAACGCATTAATTTGGTGACAGCCACCGGTCAGCGCATACCCGTCCACGGAGAGAAGGAGATACAGTTGAAGCTAGGAAACATGATCTACCTGCATAATGTCATCGTGGCTGATATAATGGACGACTGCATCCTGGGAATAGACATTATGAGGAAGAATTGTTGTGAGATCGACGAAGGTCTGTAAAATGTTCAAATGATTTAAACCTTTTTTATATTGTTGCGCGCCACAATTAATGCCTGGTACATTGCAACACTAGTTACCACTAGCGCCTTCTAGTATCGAGTAGCAGAACTAGGAGAGTCAAGATCCTTCTAGAAATTTCGATGGAAGAACTTTCTAGAACTATCGACACCTAGTCAGTCAGGACCGGTATGTACTCGAACATTCTAGATATTTCTACTATAGAAGGTTCTGGAATTATCTGAGGCCCTATATAAGGCCGGTATAGACCGCGACCCGGGGCAGTGTTGAATTGGCGATACAAACGAATACTTCGAAACGATACAACTGCGAACTAAAGTGATCAGTTATAGTACAATTGTGTTTTGTTATTAGAGTGGTTTTCAGTTGTAATTAGTGTTCTGTAATTAAAGTGTCAATTTTGGTAATTCACTCGGCAGTTTTTAATTGTCTCGAACTCCAAGCTCGTTACAGTATTGTACGAGTATTCTTTTCACGCGGGAAAAGTCCTAACTGCCCGTTTTTTGCAAATGAGCATATTTTTGAGATTCATTGAAATAAAGCGGGAGGGGCATTTTGACTTTAGCAGCTCCGAGTACCAGCTACTGATGTAGTGGTATTTAAATAAATTCCAAAGTAGATATAGTAAGTATAATATGTAATCCACACACTTCCTTTCGCAGTTAAACAAAATTAACAGCGATGTTTGGAACTTTCTTACTGCTCTTTTTAAACGGGGAATCTATGGAGAGGCCTATGTTCATCAGTTCAGGCTATAACTAATGTATAAATTAATTATGTTATTTTACATATAAAATGAATAATTATGTTATTTTACTAATCAAAAAGAAAATCCTCGTAAGTCGGCAGTCCATTTTACAATTAGGAAAGAAAAATCTTCGTAAAATGGACTGCCGAATTTAACAGCTAAAATTAATCGGAACAATTGATCTTAAAAAAAAAAACTATTGGAACGATGTTCCTTATCGGATGGTACGAATTTGGCGGATGGGGCTAGGCGAGAAAAAGTGTAAGATTTTTCCGTCACGATCCCTTCCGACATAGTGTAGACGGCCTTGACGGCTATAAGGAAGCGAGATGGAATAATATCCAATATCCATCTCCCTCGCACTTTTCTTATCTTGCTATGAAAGATATATTATTTTATTTTGAATGACGCTTCATTTTAATAGACGCTAGTAATTCATTTATTTGCGTTTGTAATAAATAATATAATACGTTTATCAATAATAGTGTATTACAAAAGGAACTTAGTTCCAACCGAGTGTTCCACGACACTCATGCATGTTTTTTATTGTTCTTTTTTATAAATTGCAAATTAGTAGTTATAGGATTTCGATGTCATAGAATCCGAAAAATCCTTAATGATAAGGATTTTTCTGATTTCAGCACTTAAATCTTAATTTAAGGAAAATAAAATATTACAAATTTAAGTATGTTTCTATTTATTCCTTCTGTACCTATGTAAACTGGTGTAAACCTGAATGTACTACCAATAGTAGCTAAATATGTATTTAACACTTTTAGTAAACCTAATACATCTGTAGAATGCACGAAAACTCTTCACTTTTACTCATTCCATAAGAAAACTGAATTTTATTAAAGAAGAGTTCTCTCCTACTAAATATTGTCTATTAAAATATAAGGAACACTGAATCATTTGAGGTTACATCAAAATTACATCAAGGCCCTATTTCACGTGTGTCCTGCATACACTTGACCAATTATTTGATTTTGCTAAGGTGAAAAATTTATCGACCAAATTGGCGATATATTGAAAATGGGCCAAATCAAGAGTACCTTTAACCGACGAACGTGAATGCGTATGTATATGGATGTGGAGGAAGCGAGAGAGGTGTGTCAGGATCGTGCTAAATGCAAGTCCGTATAGTCTCTGCCTACCCCTCTGGGTGACAGGCGTGAGTGTTTATGTGTATGAAAAATAAGAATAGCAGTATAATATTAAATAAGTAAGGTACTGTACTTTGGAAATTGTTTTCGTCCCCGTAAGTTCGTTGCTGATCTTAGCTTTTTATCCAACTTTGAAGTATAGTAATCGCGACGCCTTCAAAATTAAACCAATATAAAAATATTGTTAATCAGTTACAATGTGGCGTAAGTGCATTTATCGGAATTATAGTTTATAATATGAAATGATAACACCATTTTAATAAGGTTTTCCTCAATTCGAAAGAGTACAATAATCACAAACTATGTACCTAGGTATATTTATAATATTTGTGATATGTTTAACTTGTAAACACACAGGGAAATAACCGCGATCAATTATATCACTGTTCAAGTGAGGGCTGTGACTAATGTTATTTATATGTTGGATGTTAATATAAAAATATTATATTTTGCGCCGTAGAAGAATATGCAGTTGAAAGAATAGCGGAGGAATGCATTGTTCTTTATATTATCATAGTATGATTCAATACGGGAAGCGCGTTGAGATGGGGCAGTATGATCAAAATTTAAAGTATAAGAATTGGAGAAATTCACATAGGATTTTCGCCAATGATTTTGATGAGAACAAAACAGACCTTTTGTTATTTTGCAAATAAAGACAAATGTGTAATACAAACTTATTTTGTCATTCTGTCGCTGTCGCATCTTATACACTATATCCGGTGTGGGGATTTGATCTGTGTGCCATGAAATATTTGAAACGGAGAGGTTACGGCCAAGGCAACCAAACTTTTCAAATTTTTTTACATATATTCCTGTAAAGTTTGCTTTTATAGGATAGGGTGACAAACGAGCACACAGTCCATCAGATTTTAAGTGGATGCTGTGACTCTATCCTCAATAAAGAATCAAAATATAGATGCGTTGTCACCCGTGAGGACTAAGATGTGGAATGCCTCTTTTCCAGTAAAAAGGGTCTCCGGTTCTCTACACTCACCATACGAAACATAGCTGGTATTCTGTGAGAGCGTGGTCCTTTTCCGGTTGAGCTGACCCATTCGTTCTACATATACAACTATTCTAAAATAATATAGCTGCAGCATGGTTCTACCACGTAAAAAAATATACGTATTTATTTTATTTAAAAAACGAGTGAACGAATTTTTTATTTGAATTGCAAATTTTGATAGGCGCCCTAGCAAAAATGTATTCCCCCACTTATATATTAAAAATAGATTTTGATTAAAAACTACATGAACGTAGTAATTTTGCAGCCGGATCTTAGACTATACCTACTGATTGGTTAAAAAAATGTAATAATATCTGCTCTATATGGAAATCAAGATAGGATCTATAAAGATCATTATAAACATCTTATTAGAATTAAGAATTAAGGATTGATAGAATGGGTATCTACTACCTATAACTGTAGAATAAAAATACTTCTTAAGGAGAAAGCGCCAGGGTAGCCCGCGAAATTAAAATTTTCTTACGGTTTTTGCAATTTGCAGGTCAGTGTCAGGTTGTATGTTTAACAAACAAGTGCGATGCGGGAAGTAATGACCGTGTAAGAACCTCCGAAGTAGGCGGAGTTATAGCCGAAATAAGAATTATTAATTTTTTGATTGTTGGCCATTTCGACCCCCTAGGAGTGTAATGAGAACTTTTTGCCCCTATTCAACCATGACCCCCATGACATCCTCGATATGAAAGGCTATTTAAACTGACTAGGCCTAAAGTTCGAGTCACCCTCCAACTCATTTCTAATCTTTACTTCCAAAAAATATAATTCGCGACCGTAACGAGTATGTGTTTACAGAATTATAATTATTATAATCATCAATCAACCCGCTAAGTTCGTATAATCCCATTGTATGGCTATTTCCTAGTAGTAGTAGAAAAACTCATTCAAAACACATACTCGTCACGGCCGCGAATCAAATTTTGTTAAACATACAACCTGACCCTGACCTGCAAATTCCAAGAAAACATAAGAAAATTTGAATTTCCCGGGCCACCCTGGCGCTTTTACCTTAAGCTGTTTGGAGCATATTATAATATCGTGTTTTTACTGGTTGGTCATGCATATTTGTAGATAATTAAAAACCTGTTAGTAGTTATTTACTGTAATACTAAGATATTACCATAAAACCTAGATTGAAATATAAAATAACTACATGAAAGCGTTTAAAAATGATGTGTTTATTCTTTACTTGCTTTAAACCGCGACTTTTTTTTATAGGATGGAGTCACAAACGAGCACTCGGTGCACATGGTAAGTGGTTGCTGTGGCCCATAGACTTCTACATCTATCCTCGTTTGCGAATCAAAATGCAGATGCGTTGTCACCCGTGAGGACTAAGATGGAATGCCTCATTTCCAGGGTTAAAAAGGGTCTCCGGTTTTATATACACTCACCATACGAAACACAGCAGTGTAAAGCTGCTATTTTACGTTGGTATTCTGTGAGAGCGTGGTCCTTCCCCGATCGAGCCGACCCATTCGTGCTACAACTATACTACTAATATAGCCGCAGCATGGTTCTACCACGTAAAAAACTTTGTCCGCGTAAAATCTTAACTAAAAAACCATACAGAACTACATATAATAGTGTCTTTGGGCAAGTAGTTCAATTATCGAAAAACCATTTTAAACTCAGTTTTTTGCTATTATCTGAAAAACTAAGCGTGATGTGGATTTTTTTAAATAATAATAGAATAGATCTATTAATTTTACGTAAAATTTTAGACTTTAAAAGTTATATACACTGCTCTCCTGAAAAATTACAATCTCTGTAATTAATATATTTGTCTTCTAGACCATCGCCGATCACCATAGACATAAATATATTCACATGTCAGAGAAAGAGTGTCTAAAGAACCGTTATATTTCGAAGGATCGATAGACGATATAGAAGAAACGTTCTCGAGTGGCAGCCTCATACTGACCCTACTTAGGGGCTACCCCTAATTTGATGATACATGTAGATAGCCCAGGACCGTGCTTTGTGAATGGAGAACTATATTATGAGCTTGTGATGGTTGTAACGACAAATGATATGACATTGACAATTGATAAAAGCTAAAGTTACAGTTATACTTATTTATTATATCATCTTATCCATTAACACTCATAGTTTTGTTGTAATATGGTGTTGAGATAACAAAACTATAAGAGATAGAAAATAAAGTGCTATGAAATTTTATGCTTAAAAATGCAAACAAAAAACTTTTTCCAAATATTTTATAAAAATCTCATATCCTTTATTTTATATATACAGTTTATGTTTCAAATAAATCCTCTATGTTTCTAGATAAAATATAGCCTAGCTTACTTCTGGCATTTGCTGTCTGTTCGTGAAATGACATCACAATTGGTTTAGCCCTTAGATTAGTTCAGACAGGCGAAAAAAACCTTTAAAAATGGTGATTGATGTATTAATAGCATGCAAATAATCCCACGAGCTTAAATTACAGACAGGCACTTCAATTTTATTTGTATGTATAGATCTATTGAATGGTTTTTCGAAAATACCTAGCCACCACTATTAGCTACTATTGTTGGAAGCACAGTAAGAACTACAACATAGTACTCATAAAAAATGTAAGATATATAGAGATAAATTACTTAACCAGAAACACAGTATTTAACAAGCGAGAACAGTTTCATATTGTTTTCATAATCGAGAAGACTTTAAAGGTTGGTGGCGAAGGACAATTAACAAAAATCAATTATTGTATCCCACTAAAATTGTAGGTACAACAGGTTAAATATTATTATTGTGGTTCTAAGCTCTTTCTGAATATATCGATTCGCAAATCTGCAATAATTTTAGAGGAAATACACTGCTATTACAATAGATAAAAACATAAAGATATATGTTAGACCCAGGCTTTTAGGCAAAGTATATAAGTACTTCACTATTCAAAATTGTTTCACTAACAGTGAAAATAGTTGGCAAAAATTATTTACTTTCGCGTATTCCCATTTTCATTTTAATAAAACAATAAATAAATCAATTACGTCTCAACTAAAAGAGACATCTTTTCAAAATTTAGATTACCCAATTAATACTGATTTATCTCGACCACGTTCTAAATTTGATTTAAAAAAAGTAGTTGAGTCGAAAGTAATGGATGGCGACTTAAAAAATGCATCCCGTATTTTATTCTCAGACGACATCCTGGCTCCTCGTAATATCGAAACTCTTGAAAGCCTTCGTCAAAAGCATCCTTCGGTCACACCGTCTCAGGGTTTACTGCTGCCTCCCAAGACTTCTATGCAACCTTTACAAATTTCGGAAAAAGACACTTTAGAAGTAATTATGTCATTTTCGAATGGCTCTGCTGGCGGCATTGACGGAATTACGCCTCAACATCTTAAAGATCTTGTAAGCGCTTCTGCCGGTGACGCCGGTGGAGTACTTCTTAAAGACATTACAAAATTATGTAACTTTATGCTTTCTGGTAATGTTAATCCAAATTTCATTCCATTCTTATATGGGGCAAGATTATGTGCCTTCAAAAAAAAAGGATAACGGTATCCGTCCTATTGCCGTTGGTTCCACATTTCGACGCTTAACTTCAAAATTAGCTTGCAGGTACATAATCTCTAACCTTAAGACCAAATTTCAGCCTACTCAACTAGGTTTTGGCACTAGAGGTGGCTGTGAGGCGGCGGTACATTCAGTGCGTACATTTTTAACAAACTCTGATGCAGATGTTTTTGTGAAGGTTGACCTAAGGAATGCTTTTAACTCTATCGATAGGGTAACCTTGCTGAAAGAAGGGGCTAACAATACCCCCGAAGTTTATCATTACGTTTGGCAATGTTATAGTCAAAATACTAACTTGTTTTACGAAAACCATGTTATCGATTCTGCTGTTGGTGTTCAGCAGGGTGACCCTCTGGATCCAGCACTTTTCAGTTTGAGAATTCAACCCTTTATTTCAAATTTGAAATCCAAGCTGAATGTCTGGTACCTAGACGACGGTACACTGGGAGGTAGAGCAGATGACGTTCTCAGCGATCTTACTCATATTTTTCGAAATTTTAAAAATATTGGCCTTGAACCAAATAGCAATAAATGTGAAATATTTTTTTCCAATAATTTATCTACTTCTCATAGAGACAATTTAATTCAAAATTTTAATCATATTTGTCCAGGAAGAAAAACTGTCAATACGGAATCACTATACCTGCTAGGTGCCCCGTTGTTTTTCGATAGTATTAAACCTGTTTTAAAAACAAAATTTGATCAGTTTTTAAACCACGTTGATAAATTGTATAAATTAAACCCCCACATAGCTCTTACTATTTTAAAATATTGTCTTCTTGTACCTAGATTTACATACTTACTCCGCTCGAGTCCAGTCTGGAAATGTTCAGATATTTTACAAGATATTGATAATAATCTTAAAATTGCTATAGAAAAAATTCTAAATTTAACTTTAAATACAACAGCCTGGGCTCAAGCTACTTTACCTATAAAATTTGGTGGCATTGGTGTGAGAAATCTTTCTAGCGTTGCATTGCCTGCTTTCCTTGCTTCCGTGCATAGTGTCAATGACTTATGTAACATAATTTTAAATAATAAAGTAGACCTATGCTTTGCTACGGAGGCAGGGCAGACATGGCAAACGCTCTGTCCTGGTGAAAATATTCCACTGGAAGTTAACCAACAAAAACAGTGGGATATTCCGTTGGTACAGGGCGTGCAGAAGGATTTGTTTCATAATTTCCATAGTGACCAAGATAAGGCACGCCTTCTAGCTGTTTCGACTAAGGAATCTAGTCACTGGTTACACGCTTTACCATCAAGTAATCTCGGCACATTACTTGATGGGGAAAGCTTGCGTATTGCCGTAGGAATCCGACTAGGAGCGGCGCATTGTCAACCCCATGAGTGCCCCTGTGGTAGCGTCGACAAGTTTGGGCTACACGGACTTTCATGTAAGAAAAGCGCTGGTAGGTTTTCACGACACAGTTCTTTAAACGATGTCATCCGAAGGGCTCTTGTCTCTATAAATGTTCCCTCGGTTTTAGAGCCTTGTGGAATATTTAGAGACGATGTCAGGAGACCCGACGGTATGACATTGGTCCCTTGGGAGAGAGGTAAAGCCCTAGTGTGGGATGCTACTTGCGTAGACACTCTGGCGGCCTCTCATCTCAGGGGTACCTCGTTTAGAGCCGGGGCGGCATCAGAGGCAGCTGAACTGAGTAAGTGGCGCAAATATGAGTCTCTGAGAGATAACTACATATTTGTGCCATTTGCTGTAGAGACAATCGGTCCGTGGGGTCCACGTGTGGTGAAGTTCTTAAAGTAACTCAATCCGCGGCTGGTCGTTGCTGCTGGTGATAAGAGGGCTGGTTCTTTTCTCGCTCAAAGGCTAAGTATAACCATTCAGCGGGGAAACACGGCCAGCGTTCTTGGCACGATACCGCGGGGAGTAGGACTATATGATAATTAAGTTTCTAGTTTTAGGTTTTTTTTTATAATCATAGTTTTATATTGTAGATAAAATTAAGTATTATGTAAAATTTAAGAAAAATATATTATAATATGCTATTTTAAAATTGTTAATTTAGCTTATATCTATTTTGGTCATCGATGGGAGCCTAGTTTATATATTTAAATTATTGTAAGAGTAGGGTATTAGCTTTAATTTTCCTTGCACGCGGGCAAACCAAGTTCTATTCCCGGTACTGAATTAACATCATAAAGGAACCTGCAATCTGAGCAATATAAAAAAAGAAGACGTGTGATATCTGCCAACACGCATTGCAGCAGTGCGTTGAACTCTTTCCCTGCTTAAAAACCCTTTCTGAAGTGAGACAGTGTCCAGCTATCGGACAAATGTACGATGCCAAAGGTGTTATCTTAACATTATACTAGATCTTGCCTAACACGTATCGATGGCATGTGAAAATGATATGAAATAAAATAAAATGAAAAACTCTTTTTTTTTCGATGCAAGAAATTAAAATTTCGTTTGTCAAACTTCCATGTCCTTCTATATAACTATTCTGTAGATTTTGAGTACAAATCCCATCTGCATCATCAACACTACACATGATATAGTTTTTGGATCCGTGTCGTTATAATTCCTATATTACTAAAAACGAAGGCGTTTTAAATGTAACTTACACTTGGACAAACATTATAACCCGGACCAATAGTTTGTAGTATTTGAACCCGCGGCCATACGTTTAGATATTGCGTTACTGAGCCGCATTTATATCCAAACTTACCCGTGACCATATCGAACAAGCGATTCATTGAAGGGTTATACAAGTGAAGGGATTGTGTGTACGTACTCGTATATTCTGGTATTAGTACATTCCTGCTCGGATGATTTCTATTGATTCTAGGTGGCAGGACTCCTTTTAAAGAAGTCCGTCTGGATTGAGCTAGCACTGTTGTATTCCGGTCTAAATGATATAGAAAGCCAATATTATTTCAGGGGGAAAATCATTCCATTTTAGTCCTAAAAGTAGACAACGCATCTATAGCTTTCTTTGTTTGAAGTTGCCTGTAGGACACCTAAAACTATGGAGTGCAGCAGTTACTTAGGTACTATAAGGTGAATTGTAAGCTCGTTTATCACTTCAGTATGAAAAAATCAATTATATTTATTTCCGATTATATTTAATATTTAAATAAAACTAGTTTTAGGGATTTTATCGCGTATATTAACTTATTTTATATTCCCGACGTTTCGAACACTTTACAGCACCGATGGTCACGGGGGGAACTGAGGTGTTTGACATCTCAATATCATAGTTAACCACGGTTCCGTCTAGATTAAAATTATTAACTTTTGTTCCGATCTACGCAGAATGAATTTACAGTATCTTGAAGTGTTGCAGTTGTATGCTTGGATTGGGACTTAATTTTATTAATTATAGGATCCCAATCAGATGATAGCACCCAGCCATCTTCTCTATTGAAATTAGTATGTTTTTGATTTCAATAGCCTCGAGAATCATCCTTGGAAGGAATCGGTGTTCTTTAGCGAGAATTAGTGACGGGGGCGATCCTACGTGTTCACAGACTGCAGACTTCGGGAACGACTTCGAAACGTCGGGAATATAAAATAAGTTAATATACGCGATAAAATTCGTAAAACTAGTTTTATTTAAATGTGTAGTGTTCGCGTAAATATAGATCATTATATTATATACTTAATATATCAAAATTCAATTCAACCAATAAAACCCCGGTTGAAATTATCTAAAAGAACAGTTATTCGGGTAGGAGGTTTTTGGACGCCATATTATTTTAATATGTTAATTTACTATGTTAATGTGAAATCTTAATATTTTAAATCAGCGGTAGTCGACAATGACGCCTTAGAGTCTAGGGCCTAGACGAAAGTTTATCGACCGAGTTGACGATATAATATTGAAGATAGACCAAATTAAGAGTATTCGTAACCAAAGAGCTCGAAGACATGGATGTGAAAGAAGCGTGAAAGGTGTCTCAGGATCGTACCAAAAGTGAACCTGTGGTCTCTACCTACCCATTATTTAAGTGAAAGGCGTGAGAATTTGGCTGAGCGTTAATTAAACTTTAATAATGATTGTTATAGAGTAAAAAGTATATCCGATTAAATCTAACATCTATGCCTTTCATTAGAATTCGTTCAACCTTTAAATTGTGATTGAAAGACAAACATCCAAATGATCAATTTTATATTTATAATATCACGATTGTAGTATGATTTCTTTACTTACAGCCATAAAATTGAAAGATTTTGGAAGGGTATTTGGTACTAAATGTCTTATTGTAACATACTCTCAGAGACAAAAGTTAGTAGGCATTGACATATTATGTTTACTATACGAAAATATTCTATATGGTAGAATACCATTATAAACCGGCGCACGCAGTACTGTGTGGTTTTGTCTGATGAACCAGTCTCACTTATTATTAGCTTGAGAACAGTCTTGCAACGACGCCACGTCTGAGTGCAAGTGACAAGTGAGCAGTTCTTGCTTTTGTTGATTACGAAGATATAAACAAAATGGGTATGTGACTGTTTATTTTTTTATTAAAGCCCTTTGAGTTTAGATACTATCTCTTTGATATTGTTTATTGCTGTTAATTAAATCAATGCAGATATAAATAATATATGAAGAATATTTAATTTATCATTATTTACTATCTCTTTTGTTTAGTGAAGTGTTTACCAATGTAGGGCGTAAAATATTTTGTTAGTTGAATATTGAACTTATAAAAAATTGCTTTTATAAAAATAATCAATATATAATTTTTACCCCGGTTATATGAAAACGTATTTACAGTTCCATATTAAAAGAAATCCTCGTTTGTTGTGGAGGTCCGGATGAACTCGTTTAAGTACCTATGTGTTGATTATTACATCCATTACCTACTTAACGACAAACGAATGACTAACACTATTATTAACCATATTCATAGCAATAAGCGATAACTCTATGCAGTAAAGGTTGACGTTAAAGAAATCGTCATGATTTGATTGAATAAATTCACATTAACTTTTCCCTTCAAAATCTTTACTACAAGTGCCTTCGCGCATGCTTCTGACATCATTTACGCTTCCATTGTTCTATACAATCGACTTTACGCTAAGAGCGTTGTATTTACGAGTATTTGTCTTTTTTAACAAATAAATGTGACACACGAGCACACCATCCACCTGATGGTAAGTGGATACTGTGGCCCGTAGACATCAACATCTATTCGCGATTAAGAATCAAAATGCAGATGTGTTGTCACCTGTGAGGACTAAGACAGAATGATTAGAATGTTTCCATTAAAAAGGGTCTCTGGTTCTCAACACTCGCCATACGAAACATATCAGCGTTAAACTGCTATTTTACGAGGCGACCCATTCGTGCTAGAACTATATTACTAATATAGCTGCAGCATGGCTCTACCACGTAAAAAAAATAGTTTTGTAAAAAAAATAAAGGGAATACACAAGACCCGTATTAAGAGCTGGTACTCATTGGGCGCTTGGCGTTGCGTAGTTGCGTACATCGCCCGTTGAGAGCGTACATACACCATGCACAGCATGACGTTCGACGACGCGTTACCAGAGAGAGCAAAATTGGTATAAGAACCAATTTTGCTTTTGAATTTCATCGATAAAGAAGTCCGTATCAATGCTCGATGTGTGTGTCAACGTGCGTCCACTAGACGAAAACGCGCGATCAAATGTACAAGGAAAAGGCGGCCGATGTATCTAAAATCGCGCGGCTAACGCCCGAGCAACGAGCATTGTAACCAAAAGCTGACAGCACGCGTATGACGCGCGCTTGAATAGTGAAAAAAAATAAATAAAAATCTAGTTGTGTTGTAGCGGCGTAAGAGAATCCACTAAGATGCGGCAGCATCCATCAGCAACGACGCAAAATAACAAAAAACAATTTAATTATAAAAAATCCTTGTGAAGTAATTACTTAAATCCAAGATTTGTTCTATAATCTATATTGCTTTTTTTATAGGATTAGGGTGACAAACGGGCACACAGTCCACCTGATGGTAAGTGGTTGCTGCGGCCCATAGACATCTACATCTATCCTCTATTACAAATCAAAATGTAGATGCGTTGTCACCCGTGAGGATGGAGGATAGAATGCCTCATTTCCAGTAAAAAGGGCCTCCGGCCACCTGCACTCACCAAGCGAAACGCAGAGGTAAACCTCTACTTCACGCTGGTTTTCTGTGAGGTCGTGGTACCACCCCGGTTCGAGCCGGCCCATCCGTGCGACAGCAAAAGCTACCGTGTGGCTCTACCACTGTTAGATTGCTACAGGCCTCCTCACATTTATAAGAGGGCTTTCGAGCAGGAAAGTATCTGCCGCGATGCCCTAAAACATGTTAGCGAACTTCGAATATTTTTAATTTATCAGAGCCATGACGGTTTCCTTGTTATCAACTCTTTCACGAAAATGTTTTATTTTCCAAAGTCTATTTGATATTTAAAAAAAAATATTTTTCTTTAATATTAAAGTGACATATGAGCTAAAAGTCGATTTGTTGATAAGTGGGTATATATACAACTAATCAGCAACCAATAATTTCAAAGGCAGAAGTCTACACGGAATTTCAAAGTGAAAAAGTTCGCGTCCCAGAGAAATATTATAAACTAGCTGTTCCCCGCGACTTCGCCCGCGTGTAATTTAGGGTTTTAATTATGTTGCGCGGAACCCTAATTCTTTTTCTAAAATATAGCCTAAGTTACTCCTTATAACATCCGCTATCTGCCAGTGAAAGTCCCGTGGAAATCGGTCCAGCCGTTTCGGAGATTAGCCGGAACAAACAGACAGAAAGACAGACAGACACAAACATTTTAAAAATGGTGTTTTTGTTATAAGTGTCGTATATACTTTCATATGCATTTAGTAAAAAGCTGTTATTTTGATATTACAACAGACACTTATATTTTATTTATTTGTATAGATTCTACGATCTGGCCACGACATACATAAAAATCTCTAAAAACTATAATGATAACGAAAATTTTGCAACAATTGCAGACAGACCAGTTTTAATCACTTTACATATATATATTAGTAATTGAAATAAATACCTTATCAATTTTCATATTTTTGATAAACGTCACCATTATCTATTGAAATTACACTTTTAAAATAAAATAAAAAAATACTAAAAAACTAAACGTTAGAGTTTTTTAATAATTTTCAAAATCTAATCTTCTAATCATATAAATGTAAGTTATTTATATTATTTCATTTATTAGTAACTGAAAGCAAAATATACTACTTTTTCCATTTGATGATAGATGGCGCTGTTTTGAATACCAAATTGGTGTAGTTTCAAATTATTTTACCAACATTATAACTATATTTTAAACTTTATTTACAAATATGGTTTTTATTTGAAAAACACCCGTCATCCCGCCTATAACTAAGATATGATAGCAAAATTAACATCTAAAGGAAATAGAATACATAATCTTCCTTTTTTGAAGTTTCGTAATCGGATAAAAAGTATCCTATAAGTTGCCCCGGGTTACTCACTACCTATATACAAAATTTCATGTAAATCGGTTCAGTACTTTTTGCGTGAATCCGGAATACACAGACAGACAGACAGACAGACAGACAGAAAGACAGATAGACAGACAGACAAAAATTCTAAAAACCACTAATTTAGCTTCAGAACTCTTTATATAGTCCCCTGGACTTGTTTTTTCAAGAATATATTAGAATTACAGACACGACTTTTCTACAGATTTATTATATGTATAGATTATTGTGATTGGAACAGCTAAAGTAAAGCGTTTTTTCATTCCTTGCATTACAATTATTTCAAATAATGTACATTTCATACTGTAATGTACATTTATTTTAAAAATCTAGATACTTTCCGGTAAAGTTAACATTTAGTGTGAACACCATAAGTCTCCTTGTTTTTCACATGGACCTTCTTGTTTTTCACATGGTCAGTTGTATGTTGGCAATTAGGTATATATTTGATATATACATAGCAATGTATGTTGGAATCAAACCCCCAAAACTTGCACTTGCTGGCATAAAATAATAAATCATACAAAGTGGCTTACAGATCAAATTTATTAGACGGGGAGACCAATTTACCCCAATTTGAGCAAATTCAAACTGCGTTGTTAAATCAGCCATTTTAGCCACATCTGTATTCCGGCCATTGGTTATATTAATTTTTTAGAAAAAGCGCTTTGTTGCGCAACCAACAAGGGATTTGATTTGTAAAATGATTTTTAAGTATTCCAACCTTAACGCGGGCGAAACCGTGTATTAAAGCTAGTATTGAAATGATTATATGAAAGTCTAATATAGCCATGCAGCTAGAAAACGTAGGCAGTGGTTTGGCCGCGTGGAACTTTATGATTACTTTAGTTTTGGGTCATTTTTTTTATAATCATTTAATATAATTTAATATAGGTTAGTATGATTGAGATTTGTTTTAAAACAGTCGTTTACCTTAACCTTGTTCCACTGTACTATTTTGTCGAATGAAAGGAGTCAATTATTAAAGGCCGTGACATTATAAATATGCCTATATTACGAATTTAATTTAGATATTAGCATAATGATTTAGCATACACCTTGCTAAATCATAAGATATATGTAATTTATCCAAATACTTTTCAATCGTGTGGGATTATAGATGGTAGAGTATGTTTTTGAACACAGAAGTGTTGGATTTAATGGTAGTGATAGTAAACACAATTATTGAAAAATTTACTCTCTTCCGGCAATGAATGCAAACAAAACATCGCGTTTTATGTGCACACGGATCTAAAGTAATTAATTTTAAGATTATTCATCACCATCATCATTATATTCCATCAAAGTCCGCTTTTAAAAATAGGTGTCCCCATAGATTACCTCCTTGGAGGGGTTGGTTGGATTGCCATTGTTGCCACGTTTGACAGGCGGGATAGCAGTTTTTTATTATTTTGAGCTGTTATCGGGAAGATGCTGTTCATATTTATTTTCCGTTTTAGTTTCCTTCTGTCGTCTCTGACGATACTCACAGAATGGCATCGAGTAGCCGATTTTCTTACGGCGCCCCTAAATGATGTTTAACTTCTTTACATTTATCGTTATTGCGGAAAATCTATATTAATGACTTACTTTATCTTGTAAGGAACAATCACGATATTGTATTATTTGCTGATGATACCTTTTTAATTTTCAAATTCAAACGGCAGTCAATTAATTATGACGATATAAATAATGCTCTATCGAAATTAGTAAATTGGTTTAACGCCAACAATTTTCTCTTGAACGGCAATTTTTTTTTATAGGTGAGGGTGCAAACGAACATGCGGCTCACCTGATGGTAAGTGACTACCGTCGCCCATGAACAACTGCAACACCAGGGGAACCAGGGGAATGCAGATGCGTTGCCGGCCTTTTAAAAATGAGTAAATAAATAATAAATAAAAGCTAAATACCTAATGTTAAACATTCGAATACCAATGTGCTTTTAAATGGGGAGGAGTTGAGTCTTGTGAATACCACTGTTTTCCTTGGTATTACTATTTACTATATGCTGTAAGAAAGACTAGAACTCTCATAGATCTTGAGACAGCTAGATTAGTTTATTTTATTTACTTTCATAGCGTAATATCTTATGGAATTTTGCTATGGGGTAATGCGACTGATATTAAAGCCATATTTGTTTTGTAAAAGAGAGTCAGAGAAATATTTAAAGAAATAACCATATTAACTTTGGCATCGCAATATATTTATGAAAATGTAATGTATGTACATACATAGGCTGCACTAAAAGTATCGGGAATGGAATATTTCCACTGTTCCTATCATATTAAAATATTTTTAATTGAAAACACCTTGGTTTTAAAAATCAAATACCATTTATTTATTTAAAAAAAGATTCTCGGTCTTGTCACAAGGTTTTGTCAAACTTGTTTAGTCGTTGAGAAAATGGAACTGACTCGAGAAAATTCAAAAGCGATGATTTATTATGACTTCCGAAGTGGTTTAACACAAAAACAGTGTGTTGACCGGATGATTTCTGCATTTGGTGATGAAGCCCCATCCAAAACCACAATTTATCGCTGGTTTGCTGAATTTCAACGTGGACGTGTCAAGCTCAGTGATGATCCCCGTCAAGGTCGTCCAAAAACTGCAGTCACCCAAGAAAACGTTGATGCTGTGCGTAAGCTGATTGAGGAAGATCGACATGTGACATACCGCGAAATTCAGGCCACTTTAGACATTGGAATGAGTCAAATACAAATAATCTTGCATGAACAATTAGGTGTAAAAAAGTTGTTTTCCCGATGGATACCGCGTTCGCTCTGTGAAGAGCAAAAAGCGGCTCGCGTTACTTGGTGCGTCAGAACTCTCGAAAGATTCCACGCAGGATCCTCAAATGCTGTATACAACATCGTATCAGGTGACGAATCCTGGATATACGCGTACGAACCTGAAACAAAAAAACCAGTCACGAGTTTGGGTGTTCGAAAATGAGTTAAAGCCAACAAAAATGGTTCGTTCACGAAGTGTTGCAAAAAAAATGACGACTATTCCTCGTGAGCGAAAAAGAACGGTTAATGCAGAATGGTATGCTAGCATTTGTTTGCCACAGGTCGTTTCTGAACTCCGTAAAGAGAACTGCAACCGCCGCATCATCCTCCATCACGACAATGCGAGTTCTCACACCGCACACAGAACAAAAGAGTTTTTAGAGCAAGAAAACATAGAATTATTAGACCATCCGCCGTACAGCCCCGACCTAAGCCCTAATGATTTCTATACTTTCCCTAAAATAAAGAATAAATTGCGTGGACAGAGATTTTCATCACCTGACGAAGCTGTGGACGCCTACAACCCCAACTTCCGAATGGAATGGTTGCTTCAATGATTGTTTCCATCATATCGAAAAATGTGTCAAATTTCGCGGAGAATACTTCGTGTCACTTTCTTGATTCCCGAAATCTTCAGTGCTGCCTCGTAGGTATAGCTTTAATAAGAATAAGCATGTTCATACTTTAAACACTAGGAACAAACATAAGCTTGTAATGCCAGTTACTAGACTCCACAGAATCAGTAATTCATTTATGGGGCAATGTATACGCTTTTACCACAAAATCTCAGATACATATGCAAAGTTTGTCAATAAACAAGTTTAAACTAAGTATATACGTACGTAAAGTACGCAGTAAGACGGTTATAAATTCCGTTTTACCGCTACGCGTGTCTGTATGCGTGTTTGCGGTCTTAAAATATCCTCAATTTTTTTATCAGTTCTTTACCTGTTAAATTGCCGTTTATGTTTTTGTTTATGTTTATCAAATTATTTTTCTAAACCTTTAACTTTTGTCACTTTGTGCGCAGTTTGTTAGTGTAATGTTAGAAGTTTCCTGTATGAGAATCGATGAACTTTTTAAAGATACTGTTTCTTTAAAACTGAAATTTTTGCCTAACCGAAGTTTCAAAAAGTGATAGTATGGTGAAGCAACGTTTAGAAAATATGGTACATGAGGAAGGGTCTCTAGCTTTAGCTCTGTTAATGTTGCCAACGTCTGTTGTACAGTATAGTGCCGGGTGTTGTCATGAAAAAGCAATAGCAAAGAGCAGTTCACTAATCTGCATTGTTTGAATGTCACCTCCACCATGACTTGCAATTCTTGACAATAATGGTCATCAATAACTGTGACATTTGATGGCTAAGTATTATAGTGAATAGCATCAACAGTAGATTACCAAACTGCCACCATGAGTTTCTTTTAGCTAATATTTAGTTTCAGGCACTGTTTGGCTTGGGCACTTATTGGGTATTTAAAGACTGTTATGAAAATTTTGTGATTATCGTATAAGATCCACTTCTAATCACATGTAACAATTCGAATTATAATTCCCTCCTTTGTGTGCCTATTCGGCAATATGATGCAAGCTTGGACACGGAGCTGTCGCTGTGCGCCACTTAGTTCGTGAGGCACGCACGATTGCGTGTTGCTTGAGATGCACTGTTACCACATCTTCGTCGACATAATAAAAATAAACTATTGGTAAATTAAATTGAGCATGCCACAATCGCATTAAAAAAATTACGTATAACATGATTATACGGAATTTTAAAGTAGTTTAAATACACAGAAGTTTTCACTAATTACCTTATTATACTTCCAATTTTCCGATAATTTTATGTCAAAATTCAATTTGAAAAATGTTTGGAAAATCCAAAAGTGCACGGCTCATAATGCTCATATAATCATCATATCATTCATGTCACTCCATAAAGTCCAAGACGTATTTAAGTATAAATATTACATCCTACTTACTTTTAGTACGTACTACTATTATTTATTCTGTGCTTTTAAAATATTGTAATAAAAATCTCTGATTATTATAATAATCAAGTAATATAAAATATAGTAAGAAATTTGTTTTTCGAATATTTTGTATTTATTTGTACAGCGATCTTTTTAAGCCGCTGCTAACAACCAATACAGTATCCACCGTAGTGTTTCTATATAGTTTGTGGTATCCAGTATCCACTAATAACGGCGGTTGACGCCGTACTAATATTAACCAGGGCTGCCAGATGGAAAAAACGCGTGATCATACGCCAAATATAAAAAAGTCGTATGTCAGGGAAATTTTGAAATAAAAAGATCGTACAATCTAAAAGTAAACAGCTTTTATTCAAACTAACAAAAATTTGTTAAGCGATGATCAAAAATATATTACAACCACTTATTATAGTTATACCAATTTGCTGAGGTCGTCATTTTCAACATTTTTTTTGTTGACTTAAACTTCGTAAAATTTTCGTTTCTTCTTATCAGTGGCTTAGCTAATAATGTTCCATTTAGTGTTTTATTGGGTAAACTGTTTAATAAGTTTTGTTTTAATTAAGTTAAATTGGTTAAATGCTCGTTCACAATCGGCACTAGAATGGGGCAAACATAACAAATTCAAAGCGAATTGAGCCAGTGTTTTATAATTTTCAAAAGATTTTTTGATGACACCCCAAAACTCGTCAACATTTAATATTAAGTCAACTTTATTTAAAATGTTGGGAAAACTGCGCCATTCATCATCTATTGCCTGGATTGTTTGAATGTCGTCAGGTTTTACTACTCTTGGTACAAATATCATGAATGGTAGTAAGTAAAGTACTTTATTTCTGTAATTACTGGAAACAGCATTGGTAGGTTCACTCATTCTTGCTTGAACTACCTAATTAAACTAACACAAAAAACAACTCAGGACAGGATACAGAACGAGACTAAACAGATAAGAAAAACAGGTTTTTGACAAGTCGCAGTTATTACCGAAAGAGAAAAATAATTATTTTTGTAATAATTTAAACAAATACAGTCTTCACATGATTGCACAAAAGTTCTTCATTCAAGTAAAAGATCTAGGCACTCATAAGATTGTTGAGGGATTACCCGAACATAATTTATACTTGTCGATGGGGCACATTCGTTTCATTATGAAATTTTGCTAAGTATATGAAATATTTCCAAATATTAAATTATCTTTAAAAGTCGTACATTTTCCGTACGATCTTGGTCTAGCGATTGTACATGAGTAAAAACGCCAAAAAATCGTAGAAGTACGATTTAAATCGTACATCTGGCAGCCCTGGTACTAACTGAGTGAGGCAGTCTATTTACTAAAATGATTTCACATAAGGCTGCTCAAAGAACGAAAATTTCGACATTTAGCAGCCGAAAAAAATTAATTATAACTAAACAAAACAAAATTGAACTGCCATTTACATGCAATGGCTTCCCACATGATAGATGAAGAGTTTTAAAAATAGATTGAGTTGAACAATTGATATTTTCAAAAGTTATCGTGCTTACGAAGCCATACGGACTTGATAAATCCACACTATAAGCCACTAAAATCCATTTTTTATGTAAAAATAGCAATTAATCGATTCAAAAAAAAAATATTAAAAAGTTCAACAATCATTTATCTTTCTGACAATGTGCTTTTTATATCATTTATATGTATAATATGATTGCTAGATACGATTTATTGCGACAAAACGTTGGAATCTTGATTTTTAGGCGCTAGTAGAACATACCTATGCGCGTTGCGGTTACGGCATGCAATAACAACAATATTCTTATAGTCCATGGTTATAAATATAGCGGGATGGCTGAACTAAACCAAAAGATAATCAGTGAAAGTTACATAGTTGTTTTATTATTATTATTATCATTACAGCCCTCCACAAGTCCACTGCTGAAGTCTTGCGCAAGGAATGCCATACACGGTCATAATCCACCTGCATCCATGGACTGCCTCTTGGATCTTAGAAACTAAACTTATAAATGACATAAATGAAAATAACCATTTAAACTTAATCTAAGTTTTATGATTTTCAGGTTCAGTGACGGCGATCTTGTGCATCTTCGGTGTTTTCCTTGTCATTGACAGTGTATACGCTGGTGAGTGAAGTTTTTGGAACGATATTTTTGAACGAAGTTCTTTATCGGACGGTAGGTACGAATTTGGCGGATGGGGGCTGGGCGAGAAAAAGTAAGATTTTGCCATCACGACCCCTTCTGACGTACATACTGTAAACTTTCGCACTTTTTCTTATCTTGCCATTAAAGCAATATTATTTTATTTTAAATGACATTTCATTTTAATAGACACTAGTAATTCATTTATTTGTATTTTTAATCAATAATGTAATACGTTTATCAATAATAATATATTAGAAGCATCAGTAGCCTAATAGCAGGGCGCGGACCGCGAACTCGAAAGGTCGTGGGTTTGAATCGGCCATTCGACTACTGTCGTGATCCAATTTTAATACAAGCATTTTAAGTTTACCATAAGTGGTTTAAGGGAATATTAGTAATGTTTAATAGCATTATTAGTATTCAAAAAAAAACTTCGTTCCAACCGAGTGTTCCACGACAATCACTTATGTTTTTTTTTAAAGATAAAATGTCACAAATTAAAATACTATCAACTTAGATTAATTACATACATAACTATGAATGTTGCTTACCATTACTACGGCGCAATTTACATTGCCGTGGAAAGGAATGGAAGCGAATTTTTGTAACGAAATTGTACACAGTAAAATCAGTTTTAGTTTAATTGTGTAACCTGCAAACAAGACATGAGCCAAAAAAGAAGTCGCGCGTCTTTCGGGGAATTCTAGTAGCTCTACTGTTGGCGCAGTCTGTGGAATGCGCGGGAAGTGGCGCGAAGGGTGACGGTTTCGTTTCTTCCATAAATTATGAACCCAAATATTTCTTTTCCTATTTCTGATATTCTTCATTTTCTCGTCATTTTCTTTTTCTGCCTCACAAATAAGCAATATAAAAATAATATCCAATCAACCATTCTTGTCAAATAAAAGATCTAGACTAAATAAGATAACTGAACGTTTATTACAGGGTTGAGGCGCGAATTCGCGCAAGTTCGCGCGCGACGACGCTAAATCGACGCTTCCGTTCCATTCCGTTCCGCCGCAATGTAAATTGATCCTACTACTTTCGTCAACTATTACAACTTAGCAACGCTTGTTCTAAACAGACACATGTTGGATTCGAATTACGAGTTTTTAATGTTTTAATATGCACCTCTAACCATAAGACTACAGTCGTTAATATATTGTATTATAATATTGATTTAAATAAAGCATTTTATATCATTCCAATTTTAATAACAAGTGCCAGTGCAACACACCAGTATATTAACTAATCAATTTATTTATTACCAAACAACCCGGGTTAACCCTCGTAAATTTGTTACCAATGAAATTGTTAATTGTAATTTTAAGTGATCTATGGTGAAGGAATACATCGTGAGGAAACGTGTATGTATGAAGAATAAAATATTTCGTAGCATTGAAGTGCGCCAACACGCATTGGAGTGGCGCGGCGGACTTATTCAGAATTTAGAGGAGGCTTTTGTTTAGTAGTAGATCATTCAAAGGCTCTGCACTTTATCTTTAACCAGTAATAGGTAATGTCTGATTATTTATGTCTGATTATCTTTAAACTAATCCACAGCGGGCTCCTGTCCACTCGCGTCCAAGGTATACAGCTGCAGCCCCAAATGTATTCAGAACTATGACTGCAGCCACGGCAAGATCTGCTGCCCCAACTCCTGCAACGCTAAATCGTGTATTGACGCTGCTGCTTTTGGCAACACTGGCGGAAATGACAAATATTCACAGTGTAAGTTAAGCATCAAATTTAAAAAATAAAAAGCATAGAGTTTCTTTTAAGTTACGCATGCTAAATAGTGTATTCTATGAGACATAGATCTTTCAACAGTCAATTAAAAGTTAGTTTTGTCAAAGTATCGAGCAGTGGACTTCCGCAGGATGATGACCATAACGATATCAGGTAAGGTTTACCGCCATGTAATCGTAACGTAAGGTAAACCATCACACAATTTTAATTGCGTAGGAGTCGAAAGTTTGACTAAGGGGAAATGTCAGAATATTTTCACGACCTCCGCTATATAGTAGTGTAAAATTACTGCGGCGCGAATGGGCCGGCTCGATCAGGGAAGCACGCTCTCACAGAATACCAGCGTAAAATGGAAGCATAATGATTTTAGAGGACTGGAGGCCCTTGTCACTAGAAACGGTGCGTTCCATCTTAGTTCTCCGGGGTAACAACCATCTGCACTCTTAATAGAGGATAGATGTAGGTTTCTATGGGCATTATCATTCAGTTAGCCTCTATTAGAAGTATAAATAGACTTTAGAGACACTTTAGTACGCATCGATATATATGTACTACGTACTAGATTTCGCATTCCGAACATACACTATGTTCAACTGAACTGTACTGCAATCCGTACAGTGTGTTATTTGGTATGGTTTCAATCTACAGTTGGTCTGTTGTTTCAATATTCATGCAGTATGGAGCGGCGCTAATAATACAACATTTCAAATTAAAGTTTAAATTAAAAACTGACCGCGCAGACGCAACGCGCATCAACTGCGTATGCGCGGCTCTACCACAGACTAACTAGTAGATTCTAGACTCTACTATCTCCCGCGCATGCGCGAACACATAGAATAGTGCACATTTTTTGTTTGAATGGCGTCTCTAGTACGTAGTACATAGCTATAACATAATGTTAGCACATTAGAGTACAATTAATGTTAATTATTCCTAATATAATGCTTAATTATTATATCTTAATGTACTCGTACTACTATAGTTAAAATACAATTTTCTTCGCTAAGTACGTATTTGTTTATCTGTTTTACCTTAAAATATTTGTAAACACTGACGCTTTCAATGTCGTAAGCGAAAAAAACTTGCACTACGTGCTTTTTTCCTGATGTGACCGTCGCAGCATCGCAAATCTTATCTGAGGTACATGTTGTGATGTCTCTCTTTTTCAATGCCACTTACTTTTTTTAATTCTTAGTATCAATACAAATTAAGGTGAATTGTTTTACTAGTTAAACAAAATTGTTTAGGCTGTTCAAAATTAATGACATTTTTGGCTTCAAACTTATTTGCTTTAAGCTTTTTATGAACGTCAAAATGTACCAAAGGTTCAAAAGCAAAAACTCAACTGAGAAGAACTAGCAAGAAATTTTGGTATCATTTTATGATCAGAACAAAATTACTTAACACTTAATTCCATTTTACATTCTATTTATTATTTATTTAAGTATTAAAACATATACAGTTATTTCTGCACTTGTGATCGGGTGGAACAATGCAGTAAATTGTAATAGTCTCTTTCTTTCTATATTATTCCGTAATAGACCTGCGCCTCTGCCATTATAGGAAAGATTGGTCTTATAGACACGTGTCAATCGTGGATGATTCGTACATATGACCCGGGTCGCATCAAAGTATTGATGATTGCAATTAATTTTGAACGCTCCGGATCAAACGATTGACAGGACCTACGACCAAAGAGTAGACCGACATTATCGAGCGGGTCTCACTGATCACAGAGTACTGAAACGGTTTGTAAGACGAATCAATACTTGAATGATCAGGTCACTAGAAATGAATGAATGACACATGTATATTCGTCACGCTTGGCTGGCGAATGTTTGATCGCAACACCGTCGCGCATCTTTAACACTACTTTTCGTCTGGCATAAACGTAAAGGCTATAACGCTGTCAATCGTGGCCATAAGTTCTTCCAAGCATTTCTCTAAGTGTCCTCTTACGTCAGTCACACTTGTGGGATGTGATAGGGGTATTGGATTATCTTAGGCCGCTTACACACGGTGGCTTTATCACTTAAGCAAAGAATATATACACTACGCGAAACTTAAGTAGGTTAAAACTGACATTACTATTTGTATTGCAGCCGGTGGACCGGGTGTTTACTGCAACAACATGAAATGCAGCTCGTTCGAGGTGTGCAAGGTGGACCCCGCCACCAAGAGGATGAAGTGCATGCGCGCTTGAATGTTTTAAAACAAATATGTGTAGTATATACTTTGTTATAAATTATTAATTAATTATAAAATCTCTTTCGACTGCACAAGCTATAGCTCTAAATATTTATGTAGTATAGCCATAATATCACGTTACAGCACGGTTCGACCAGGGTACGACGTCGGTCATAATTTTTGCTGTTTTTTATAGGTGGGAACCGCAGACCTTGTTGACTGGTAACGAGGCTCTCCATCTTAGTATTAAGGGTTGGCAATGCATTTATCTGCATTTTGATTTTATCAAGGTTAGATGTAGGTGTCTATGGGCTACAGCAACCAATTACGGTCAGGCGGACTATAGACTATGTACTTGTTTGCCACTTCTCACACTTACACTTGTGTAAAACTTTAATGGTGCTGCTTTTACAAATTCCGTAGATTTACGGCAAAATAAGTAACGGAATCGTTTATTTATTAAATAAATTGATCAACAAGTCAAAATGTGAAAGTTCTTGTAATTATATAGTTGTTAATAAATTTTATTTTATTATATCAATAAATCTTGTAAAATATTTAAGACTAATTTATTTAAAGTCCGTAATTAATATTATTAATTAATTAAGGCCTTGACTTATTAATAAAATATAGAAGTAAGAAGTAAAGCACATCCGGCCGCTGGATATGGGTCTACTAACATTTCCGAGAGGGTTATGCGTATAGTTGCCAACCGTACGTACTAATTCTATAATTTAAAATTAAAAAGTTTGTACATCCGACTTCAATATAAATTATTAAGAATAATTCAAAAACTGTTGGTCTGACCTTGATCAAATTCATATGGGACCACATGTGACGTACCAGCTTTCAAATAAAAAAATAATAATTGAAATCGTTTCACCCAGTAAAAAGTTATGAGGTAACACACATAAAAAAAACGTATAGTAGAATTGAGTACAGTCTCCTTTTTGAAGTCGGCAGAAAATAGAGGATGTATTCTATTTTTAACAGAGTTTAAAGAAAACATGTTGGTTCTAGCAGGTTGGTTGGTATTGGTATATATATTTTTATGTATCTCGAAAACGGCTCAACCGATTTAATTGATTATTTTATTATTAATAGCTTGAATACTTCAGGGATGGTCCCATTTAAATTTATTAACAAATCCTATTCCTAAGGGTGAAAAATAGGGGATCCTTGTTACATATTAAAATTTGCTAAATTCTAAGAAAATTGTATTTTAATTAACAATAACATTTTATTATAATTCATAATATGACGTTTAATTTTTAATGTAATGTTACCATTAAAGTACGAATGATCGGACAGGGCTTTTTGCATTTTAATTTTGATACAAAAGTTTTCGAAAATAAAGACCCTTTTTACTGGAAAAGAGGCAATCCATCTTAGTCGTCACGGGTGACAACGCATCTGCATTTTGATTCTTTATAGATGTATATGGTTCACAGCAACCACTTACCATCGAGTGGACTGTGTGTAATTCTTCTGTCCATGTGTATGCGACTGAACTCCTTCTAAACGGCTAGACCGATTTGATGAAATTTTGTGTGTGATCAAGTTGATTCGAGAAGGGCTTAGTTTTACAATTGGACCCGGTAGGTAGTGCTGTTGTCCAGAATGATGAGATTCAGAGATCAAGCGTGCGCATTGTGGTGGTGAAGTGGGGGCGGATCGTTAGTTTTTTGTAATACATTTGTCAGAAAAATCTATGTAGTAAAAACCTAAGTGACTAAACATTCTTATTTCAAATTTCTACATTTGTCTACTGGTATTTTGTGCGGGCGAGGTCATTCCCGGGTCGAGTTGGCCTATTCGAATTTGAGCAAGAAAAGTACACTACTTTTAGCGGTCAGCCACCGTAGTCTACTTCACCTGAAATTGCCATGTTTAGAGGCGGAATATGTGTCATATTATCGACGGTGGTGTGTCTTTCCTAGTGTAGTGGTGTTGCGAGTAGTGGTGCTGGGATCAGTAGTGACGGGGTAGTGCACGCAAATGAGGGAGGAAAGGAGTTGCAACATAAATATGGTATTAAAATTTATAATAATTAGATTATGTAATTACTGACTTATAAAAAGTAAAAAAAAATCATTACAGCCCATCAAAAGTTTATTGCTAAAAATAGGGCTCCACTACAGATTCCCCCATATTTGCCATACTTTTGCAGGATGGTTAGCAACCCAATGCTGACTATCTCGTTTCACTGTCTCCTTTTTCGACACCCCTGGGTTGATACGTAGGTCACTCAATAAGTTTTGAGATGTTCGAAAATTAAAAATGGAACGCACCCGTGTCTGTGTGCACCAATATGTTTCTAAAAAGCAAATTTATTTAAAAATAGAACTCCATAAGTCAATTGCTCAATATTAAAAAAAAAACAAAGTTCTATTAGTTTTCCTACAACGCTTCCCGCGCTTTTTATTTAAAACGAAGGATGTTGACCGTGAACATTTGCGCGCTATGATATATTATGATTTTAAATTTGGTTTAACCGAACAATTAAGTTTACAACGGTTGCAATCAGCATTAGGTGACTCCGCTCCATTACGCGCAACAATTTTTAAGTGGTTTGCTGAATTCAAAAGGGGTAAAATTAATCTTAAAAATGACCAAAGAACCGGGGCCCCGCAAACAGCAGTAACGGCTGAAAATGTATGGACTACCGAAATGTTGGTGCGAGGAGAGCCACGAATCACAGAGTGAGGAAGCTTTGTTGTCGATCGATCCCTCGTTTGCTCTCCGAAAGCGAAAAACAGACTCGTGTGGATTGGTGCCATGAAATGCGTCTACGTTTTGAAAACGGGGCATCTAGACATGTTTCAGAAATCGTTACTGGTGATGAGACATGGATCTATCAATATGACCCGGAAAATAAAAGGCAATCATCGGTATGGGTCTACTCAGAAGGACAGTTACCGACAAAACTGCAAAGACGTTGCAACGTCAGCAAAAAAATGGTGGCTAGTTTTTTTCGAGGAGCGGACATTTGTAGACGTCAACTTTGGAAAATTGTAAGTCAGTCAACTCTGAATGGTATACTGCAGTTTCATTACCCAAAGCTTTTCAAGCTGTGCAGGGAGAGAAGACCAAAGACCGGGCTTCGGGGAATCATGCTGCATCACGATAACGCCTCTTCACATACTTCCCTTAGAACAAAAACATTTATTGAGCAATCTGGTGTTGAAACTCTAAGTCACCCACCCTACAGCCCTGACTTAGCTCCTTGTGATTTTCAAGGTTGAGGTTCCCAAGACTCAAAGAAAAAAATAAAAGGCAAGTTGTTTTCAAGCGCCGAAGATGCCGTGGCTGTCTACGAAGAAGCGATTTCCGTCCTGTCAGATCAAGACTGGCAAAAGTGTTTTCAGAGTTGGTTTAGGCGAATGGAACTTTGTATAGATGTATATTATTATTTTTATTTTATTGATTATATAACTTTGTAAGAATATTTTGAAAAGATGTAAAATAAATATTAATAGTATCTAGAATACTTTTTGTATATCTTAAAACTTATTGAGTGTCCTACGTATGGGGTAATAGATTGTCTTATGCTGCCACTACACGGCAGTCATAAATTAAAAATATGGTACTAATATAATTCAAAGCAAATGCATGCATGCATTTAATGGATTTCCGCAAAGTAACGCCCGATTCTATTAATTATCTTGAGCTAATAAACTGCAGTATGGCTCTACCAAATGTAATCTATAATCCTTTAAATGCCATTAAACACAAATTAGCACATTGACGGCCTTACTCATAACAATAATTATAACTTTTAACAAAAAGTAAAAGTCGTCTTCAAATAGCTAAAAAAGAAATTATTTATTTGAAATCCTTAGGGATGGAATTTTTTCTACAAATTTATATGGGACCACCCTTAAAGTACAAGCCATTTAATAAAATAATTTAAAATTGAACATTTTGTACGAACGACTTCAATATAAATTATTAAGAAAAACTCAAAAACTATTAATCAGACCTTGAAGAAATTTATATGGGACCACATGTGAAGCATTAGCTTTCAAATAAAAAAAGAATCATCGAAATCGGTCAACCCAGTACAAAGTTATGAGGTAACACACAAAAAAAAAACATACAGTCGAATTGAGTACCGTCTACTTTTTGAAGTCGGTAGAAAAATAGGTATGACGATTGCAGACTGCAGATTATTCTGACCATTACGTCACTTACGTCACATGGGAAATATATTATTAACCTTTCCGACAAGGTTGTAGGCAGCAATATAAAATACAAATTCTAAAATTAAACTCTACGTTTACTACTTTTCTATGGTATAATTCATTCAAACATAGTACACTGACTAAACTTTCGAAGAACCTCTATTTTATTATTTAAAAATTCATGAAAAAAATACCAGGCATTTTATTTTAGGTGCGAAGCTTTTCATCTTAGTTCATAACGCATCTACATTTTGATTCTTAATCGAGAATAGATGTAGGTGTCTGCGGGTGGCACTTACCGTCAGGTGCTGTGTGCTCGTTTCATCATCCTCATTATATTGCTTCACAAGTCCACTGCTGAAAATAGGCTTCCCCCAAGAATACCACAAAGCACGGTCCTGAGCTACTTGCATCCATCAACTTCCTGCATGTTTTACCAGGTGGTCACTCCATCTAGAGGGGGGGGGGGGCCTACACTTCGCCTACTGGTGCGAGGCTGCCACTCAAGAACCTTCTTTCTCCATCGGTTATCGGTTCTTCGAGCTATATGGCCGGCCCATTGCCACTTCAGTTTACTAATCCGTTGCGCTATGTCGGTCACTCTGGTTCTATTGCAGATATCCTCATTTCTAAGTTTATCGCGCAGAGAAACACCGAGCATAGCCGTCTCCATAGCTCGCTGAGCGACCTTGAGCTTTCTCATACAGCCAGCAATGAAGGACCACGTTTCAGATCCATAAGTCATCACTGGCAACACGCACTGGTTTTATAATCTTGTTTTCAGGTTTTGAGGTATACCTGACGAGAAGATGTGTCGTAGTTTCCCGAATACTGCCCAGCCGAGTTGAATCCATTGATTGACCTCTCGGTCGAAGTTGGATTTACCTAGTTGTACTATTTGTCCCAGGTAAACATACTCGTCAACAACTATCGGCATAGGCGTGACACGGAAATTACACATGCTCTTCGTTTTGTCAATGTTCATCTTAAAACCTATCTGTTGGGAGACATTTTTGAGGTCATTGACTCATTGAGCATAGTGCTTAGGACCTCCAGCGATTCTGCCATAAGAACTATATCGTCTGCAATTCGAAGGTGAGTGATGTACTTGCCATTGATGTTAATACCGTATCCTTTCCAGTCCAGTAGCTTGAAAACGTCTTCCAATGCAGCGGTAAAGAGTTTCGGGAATATAACCCCCTGTCTTACACCTCTCTGCAGTTGGATAGGTTTCGTACTTTGGTTACTCGGATAGCCATCGTAGCCCTACTGTACAAACCTTTCAGTACCTCGTCATACTGACAGTCCACTTGGCACCGCTGAAGGGACTGCAGCACCGCCCAATTTTCGACGGAATCAAAGGCTTTTTCATAGTCCACATACGCAAGACAAAGTGGCAGATTGTACTCTTCGGTCTTTTGTACAATTTGCCGAAGGTTAGGTAAGTAGGTCTATGGTACTAAAGCCTTTTAGGAAACGGGCTTGTTCGATAGGCTTGAAGTAATCGAGTCTACGTACGAGACGATTCGTAATGACTCTCGAAAACAGCACGTAGACGTGGCTCAGAAATTATTTAATAAAATGAGCAAAAAGGACGGGCAACAACTCGTTTTTTTCTTATTATAGGATAGGGTGACAAACGAGCACACAGTCCACCTGATGGTAAGTGGTTGCTGTGGCCCATAGATATCTACATTTATCCTCGTTTGAGAATCAAAATGCAGATGCGTTGCCACCCGTGAGGACAAATGGAAATGTAGCCTATAAAGAATATTATTAAATAATATGCCTTTTATATTATTGAATTTTTTTGTATGTATAACATTGTTTAAAAAGCAACTCGAATTTCAAACCTAGGGGCGTTAAATTATAATCTTTCATCTCGATTAATTTAAAGTATTGCTAAAATCCATTCAATTAAGAATATAATTGAATATTTTCATCTAAGCGTCTATTTTCAAGAATATGTCTATCATATAGTATTTCAAGAAGTATAAATTCTATAGCGTCAAAATCGTAAAATATGGTATTTTGGTCCTGCCAGGTCTTAATGTGCCTGCAGCCTTACGCGGTCGTCAATGTGGCGAAAGTCGGTGTAGTCGATATTCATTGAACGATACAGTGACTACTTAGCGGCAGCCGTGACACGTGCCCCGTGTTGATTTGGATAGAATAATTTCGCGGGAACGTAACTTGTTGACTAAATAAACGCGTAAAATAGTTGTTTATTAAATATAAAAAATAAATTTAAAATAGAAATCGACAATCCTAGTCAAGCTTTGTGATAGTTTCCACACGAAAATAGTCTTAGGAAGTTTTTTACAAATATTAATAATAATTGAAAAACATTAGGTCAGGTAACATTCAAATGTAAATTAAGGTTAAAGAACTTTAAATATCTTTTTTTTGCGGAGCGATTTAAGCTTAAATAAATATATATTTTAATTTATGTGAATGTGTGTGTGAATAAAATACATAAATTGTTTTAGCGCACTGGCAAATAATTAAAGTTTTTCGCTGAGATCGGTTTTCCTACATTAACGCGATCTTCCGCACCTTTTTTCTTTATTTCAGGCGGACATTTCTCTCTAAATCTTTCATATATACGAGGTGTATATGCCCAGCTGTGGGACGTATGTAGACTGCAACTTTACTTTTTTAAACCATAGTTACTTCGTATCAGAACCCTCGAAGTGAAACCTTTGCCTCGTAAGTTATATCTGATAAAGATCTTTTTTGCCACTGAATTCTCATTCTTTCATGCGTGGTAGAGCCACGCTGTAGCAATATTATATTATATACGAATAGGTTGGCTCAACAAAGGAAGGACCACGATCTCACAAAATACCAGCATGAAATGGTTATATGCTGTTTCGTATGGTGAGTGCAGAAAACCGGAGACCTTTCTTACTGGAAACGAGGCATCTTAGTCATCAGGGGTGATAACGCATTCTGCATTTTGATTCTTAGTCAAGGATAGATGTAGATATCTATAGGCCATAACAACCACTTACCCTCAAATGGACTGTGTGCTTGTTTGTCATCAGAATTCCATAAAAAAAGTCTGTCTATTCGAACTTAGTAACTAAAAACCAATAGAGTTATCGTAACTTTTTTCATAAAACTAGTGACAAAAAAACTTTTAGTCCACCTGCAGCCATCTTGAGAAAAAGAAGGCTAAGGTTGTCACCTCTAAAAACTAAGATTGATCGCCTCACAACCTGTAATCATATTGGCGCTATATACCTTGCCAGGCTCAGAAGGGCTAGAACCCAGAGCCATAAAGCCAGTTTAAAAAAATCTATACCTTGCGAACACTTCTATTTGTTAACAGAAATAAGTAAAAGGTTGGTGGTACTTACCCAGACCGACACCTAAGGATAAAATCATAATATCCTAAACATTTTTGAGTATCATAAAAATAATTAAAACGACGGAAAAGGGCAGGTGATGCTTTTTTTTTAAATAAATAAACTCAAAGAACTGAAAATTCAAAATCTTTTTTTTAAAAGAAGGCTTTAATTTGCGCTAAAACAATTATGTTACAGTCTATTTACGTCCCAGTCCTGGACACAGGCCTCCTCTCGTTTGCGAGAGAGTTTTAAGGTAAAGAAGTGTCCACCACGTTGCCTAAATGGTAGATATTACATGTCTCCGAAATATATTTTTTAATATCTCAAACATGCAGGCTTCTCACGATGTTTTCCTTCACCGCTGAGCATGTAATAAGTTAAGTCTTAAAATTGCTATTAAATATTTCATTAGTGATGGCAGGAATCGAACCCAGGTGCTCGCGTACTGAACTACCACGGCTCAGGACTGAAAACAGTATGTAATAATAATTCATAATAATAACGTCTATTAACTCATGCAAACCAATTATGCTATTACGTAAATTACGTAATTTGCACGCGGTAGAACCACGCTGTAGCACGAATGGCCGTATCCACTGGCGGGGGACCACGTTCGCACAGAATACCAGCGTGAACTATTTTACCAGCTTCTATATGCATCATGCTGCTATGTTTCGTATCTCAAGAAACTTGGTCTACATGAGTGACAATATAACTGTATTTCGATTCTTAATCGAGGATAGACGTAGATGTCTATGGTCCACAGCATCAAACCGCCATCATGTTGTATGTGTGCTCGATTCAACATCCTCGCTTCTATAAAAATATAGCCGAAGGCTATATAAAGAAACCAGTGAAAGATAATTAATTAAGTATGCTATTTAATATTTTATAATTAAAAACAGTCAAAAGATGAACCGGCTTAAGAATAACGTACATATATAAACACTCACGCCTGTTACCCAGAGGGTTAGGCAGAGACTACTTCCATTTGAAATGATGTCGACACACATCTTTCTGCGATGGAATTAGAAGTGGAAAATAATAACAATAGGGAATAATAAAATTACTTAACCAGTATAACAAAATTTGTTCTTATCAAATGAGTGAAGA
Source organism: Parnassius mnemosyne (assembly GCA_963668995.1). NCBI lineage: Eukaryota > Metazoa > Arthropoda > Insecta > Lepidoptera > Papilionidae > Parnassius > Parnassius mnemosyne. The sequence continues at coordinate 17,517,199 of CAVLGL010000086.1, read as the reverse complement.
AAACATGAATGGGAATGAAAACGACTCTGAAGACCGGCACGGTTGTCTGTGGCACCGATTTCGCTGTTCGAGGCTTGGCGTTTGTGCCAGGATCTATCGACGTGTTATTCGGAGAAAAGTGGCACCAGATCGTGTCGACTGTAATGGCAAATCTACACCAAGGTTCGTGTAATATGTTTGTATCTGTATAAAGTTTGAAAAGCAACTCCGCCACGGAGCCGTCAAAAGTGGACTGCAAGGACTGCAAAAAATACGTTGCGATATGCGTTTTAGTACGTTCTATAATTTCAGTTTAACTTATCAAAAAATCAGTCCGGTTTCGTTTTGTGAGCTACGATGTGTTCTGAGAGTGTTCTTCATAATTGTAGTTGATTTTGTTTGTAAATATTTTTGTATAAAATATTTACATGTTATTGAAACATGAGTAACCATTAGCTAATCTTAGGAATAGCTGAATCAATCGTTTTATTACGAACTTCACGAACAAATAGAGAGTAATACCAGGAGTGATCTAGAATCAATGCGTGTTAGCGAATTTCACACGAACACAAAATATTTCGAAGAACATCTTCTGTTTTATTTCTCAGTCATGCAGGTTTCCGTAGTAAATAATTGTAATAAATTATGCACGTAATAAATTATCTAAATTAATACTGTGACAATACTCTATCTACTAGAATTTTTGTAAGTTTAATTTTATCACTGTCGGTTGTCGTGTGGCATCCTTCCCTAGATACGCCACTGTTTTTAGTGTCATCTAAAAATACAATTGAAAGGGTTTTACATAGTCTTATCTACGAGTTTTTGAATTACGAGGTTATAACTCCAGGACAGTGCACATATAATTAAATAATTCTATGTAAATTATTGCTTATTATACTGCACCCAGCAATCGTACCGGCACTAGCGATTGCGGTCTTTAACGATTGCTCTAATAAATTTATGGAAATTACAAAGTACGGTACACAATATTATTGCACTGTATTTTGTTGTGATGTTGAATAATAGTATACGTGACTATGAGAGAAAAGAATTATAGATGTAAATTATAAAAGATAGGAACTATCAATGCCGATTGTTTCATTTTTCAATTATAGCAAGGCATACGTAAGCAATAATGGATGTTATTATGTAAAAGTGTAAATATTTAATTTGTTAATTCTCGATCAACATAAATAATATAAAATTTTCTTCCATATTGATTAATCAGCCAAACACAATTTGATGCATTTGATAGAATAGAATAGAATGATTTTTTTATTCAATATTGATTATTACATAATACTTATTGAAAATAATTTTTTAGTTACCACTGGTTCGGAAAATACCTCTGTCCTGGGAAGAACCAGCAAGAAACCCAGCGGGACTTTTTTTTTAAACATAATTTCACTTAACAATAATTTTGTTCATACATTTTTAAATTTTCATAGAACCAGCATGGTGGCGATCACTTTATTCCTAGGGGTTATTTTCATTCATGTATTCCTTGATATTATAATAACCCTTTTTGTACAGATTTTCTTTAATAAAACTTATAAACTTGTTTATTGACAAACTTTGAACATGTTCTCGGATTTTGTTATAAAAGTGTATACATTGCCCCATAAATGAATTACTGATTCTGTGGAGTCTAGTAACTGGCATTACAAGCTTATGTTTGTTTCTAGTGTTTAAGGTATGAACATCCTTATTCTTATTAAAGTTATTTATCTTTTTATGTACATACATTACATTTTCATAAATATATTGCGATGCCAAAGTTAATATGTTTATTTTTTTTAAATGTTTTCTTTTTTTTTTATAGAAAAGGGTGACAAACGAGCACACAGTTCACCTGATGGTAAGTGGTTGCTGCGGCCCATAGACATCTACATCTATCTTCGTTTGCGAATCAAAATGCAGATGCGTTGTCACCCGTGAGGACTAAGATGGAATGCCTCTTTTCCAGTAAAATGGGTCTCCGGTTCTCTACACTCACCATACGAAACACAGCAGCATTAAGCTGCTATTTTACGCTGGTATTCTGTGAGAGCGTGGTCCTTCCCCGGTCGAGCAGACCCATTCGTGCTACAACTATACTACTAATATAGCTGCAGCATGGCTCTACCACGTATAAATTCTGAGGGACTCTTTACAATTTAGGTTATAAATATCCCGTACGGCTCTCTTTTGCAAAACAAATATATATATATATATATATATATATATATATATATATATATATATATATATATAATAGCTTCGATGTCAGTCGCATTATACCATAGCAAAATTCCATAAGACATTACGCTATGAAAGTTACTAAAATACACTAATCTCAACATCTGTGAGACTTCTAATCTTTCTTACAGCATATGCTGCAGAACTAAGTCTGCTTTACTTAACTAAGTTTCGCGTCAATAGTAATACCATGAAAAACAGTGGTATCCACAAGACTCAACTCCTCCCCATTTAAGAGCACATTGGTTTTCGAATGTTTTACATTAAGTATTGTAAATTTAATACATTTTGTCTTATTGCCGTTTAAGAGCAAATTGTTGGCGTTAAACCAATGTACTAATTTCGATAGGGCATTATTTACATTGACATAATTAATTGACTGCCGTTTGAGTTTGAAAATTAAAGAGGATTGTGATTGTTAAGATAGATAAATAAGGTAAGTCATTAATAAAGATTAAGAACAGGAATGGGCCAAGAATCGAGCCCTGAGGAACGCCCATTGATACTCCACCGATCCAGAGGAACCTTTACCGTTGATCACGACTTTTTGAGATCTGTTACTTAAATATGAAGTAATAAGTCTAAGCTCCAAATTTTTTACACAGTAATGTTGTAGTTTCCTGATTAATGTCTCATAATGAACTCAATCTAGAACCTTGGAAAGGTGACAGAAAATACCGAAGGCATCTTGTGAATTCTGCCAGGCATTAAAATATATATTTCATAAGCTCAACACCGGAGTCAGACGTTGAGCGACCCCTTGTAAAACCAAATTAGTTTTTATGAAGTAATTTCTTTGTAATAAAAAAATTAATAATTGATCAAAAATTATTTTTTCAAAAATTTTACTGAGAGTTGGTAGTACAGAAATAGGTCTAACATTAGCGGGGTCCAATGTACTACTAGATTTAAATAAAGGTATTACTTTACTATACTTCATTAAATCAGGAAACATACGAGAACCGATACAAGTATTAAAAATAATAGCAAGATGAGGTGAAATTAAATCTATTATGTACGCAATAACTGTAACGGAAATCCCCCCACAAATCTGCAGTTTTCTTTACATCAATGGTTTTGAAGTATTTTACAATATTATGCGGTAATACTCTTTTAAATCTAAATTATTTTAAACAGGTGGTAACATTCTGTTTAAGTAATGACTCGGCGACAGTTGGAGAATAATTCAATGACTCTGATGTCAAGATAGGAACATCGGTGAAATATTTCTCAAACACCGCTGCAACTTTTTGATTTGTTTTAGTCAATTCATTATTAATTTTTAATTGATAGTTTGAGTTACGAGGTTTGTCTATACCGGTTTCGCTGTTAATTATGCTCCACGTCATTTTATTTATTTATTTTATTTTATTCTTAGCCGTCTTAATTTTAGCAAACTCATTTAAACATTTTAGAATTATATTTGACATATTCTTTAAAAGCATCGGAATGATTATATGATCTTTAATGGTAAAGGTCATATAATCTTCGTCTGCTTTTATGAATTCCTACTGTCTGTACTGTAAAATATATAAAACTAGTGTTAACATTAAAAAAATGCGTGAGTGTCGTGGAACACGCGGTTGGAACGAAGTTCCTTGCGTAGTATATTATTATTGATAAACGTAGGTATTGTATTATTGATTAAGAAATACAAATAAATGAATTACTAGCGTTTATTAAAATGAATCGTCATTTGAAATAAAATAATATTTCTTTCATTCCATCTCACTTTTTTATTTAACCGCCAAAGCCGTCTACACTATGACACAAGGGGTAGTGACGAAAAAATCGTACACTTTTTGTCGCCTAGCCCCCATCCGCCAAACCCGTACCGTCCGATAAGGAACTACGTTCCAAATAAAAAGTTGTACAACCGACTTCAATATAAATAAAATGAGAACATAAATGTAGTCGAAGTCAATTAAATACGCATTATTAAGGATAACTCAAAAACTACTTGTCAGATCTTGATCAAATTAACATATGGAACTACATGAGAAGTACCAGCTTTGAAATAAAAAAAGAATAATCGAAATTGGTTCACCTAGAAAAAAATTCTGAGGCAACACTCATAAAAAATACAGTCGAATTGAGTACCTCTTCCTTTTTTTGAAGTCTGTTAAATCAATAGACAAGGCTGGCCCGAAGGGTCTTTGGTTATAACTAAAACATTCATTTAATTAATTTTCTATTGCAACCTTACATACATGCTATAATAATTATAGGTACGTATAGAAACATAAGTATAAAAATAAAACATCACAACGTGAAATGGAAGTGGACGAGTGTCACGCAATAGGGTGCGTGCAGTAACAACTGTAGGCGGAATAGGTCAAAGTTACGACACGAAGAAATATGGGGTACTGGTACTGTGGTGCGTTGCATTAATTTACAATGAGCATATTTCACATTACGATATGAATTAGTCCAAATTGTTGATGGCGTGGAAACAAAAGTAATTTCGAGCGTTAATTAAGTCTAATTTCATAAGGTAAGAATTTAAAAGACATAATAACTAAAATTACTATATGTTATTAGTGCCCATACCTGCTATTTATTTAGTCATTAGTTTAAAAATGTGGTAGATTCATGCTGCAGTTAATAATAGCTGCGGAACTAATAGAACGTTTCGTTCAGAGAGGGCCACTCTCTCTCCGATTACCAACAAAAACATGGCATAATGATAATGTTAATGCGTAAAATAGCAGCGTTAAGCTGGTAAAATAGCAGCTTTAAGCTGCTATTTTACGCTGGTATTCTGTGAGAGTGTGGTCCTTCCCCGGTCGCGCCGACTCCTTCGTACTACAACTATTCTACTAATGTAGCTGCAGCATGGTTCTACCACTTTGCAAAGAAAAAGATGTTTTCCTTCACCGCCAAGCACGTAGCAACTTATAATTGCAATTAATTATTGCATTGGTGATGGCGAAGATCGAACCAGTGTGCTCGCGTAGTGTGAAACTTACAGCGAGCGCTTAGCTCTCAAGCTACCACTGCCTTTTTACTAGTAACGAGGCATTCTGTTTTAGGTCTCAGGGTTAAAGACGCATTTTGATACCTTATTGAGGATAGATCTAGATGACTGTTGGCCACAATATTTACTACCATACTATCAGGTTGAATGCGTCCGCATATGGTTTTGTTCTTACCAGTGTTACCTAAAATGTAATTAAAAATACATTTCAAACTTTTTTCTCTTATTTCTGGCCTGCAGGGTATCGAACTCGGTTTGCAGTTTTAAATATTATTTATACCTCATATTAAATTTGGTAAATAAGTTGTGAACAGAAAATTTTGTTTAAAAAGAAATAATATCCGATAACACTTTCGTCGTGGAATAAATAATAGTTTTTGTAAGGTAAATCTTCGTGGATAAACCATATTGGTATTTATATATCACTAGCTGACCAGACAGACGTCGTTCTGCCCTTTCCGAACAGCCTTCCTATGAAAAATTCTTAAATTCGCAATAAATAAATATTGAGGGTCACTTATCAGGATAAAAACTATTCTACCTCTCAAGTTGGACCAAACTGCACAGTGTGCAAAATTTCATTGAAATCAATCCAGTAGTTTAGGAGTTCATCGCAGACAAACAACGTGACACGTAATTTTTATATATAAAGATAATATACGATACCACCAATAGTAACACAGGTTATTATATGCTGAAGGTGCCGACATTAAGCAACGTATTTACTTTTTTGTAATGATGATTGTTGGGGCTAGAATCAACACCACTGAGCTAGTGATGTGCACTATACGATTGTTTCGATATTTCGTTTTGACGCACGGCCTTACTTTACGCATCGATATATCACATCCTAACAAAAACATTTTCTTATCAATTCATGTTGTCGGGTGTAAGAGATATTAGCTTAAGAGCCAGTGAGCGGCAGACTTACGGTATTTCAATAAGCTTCACTTTTTTCAGTTAATCCCCTATACCTGAGGTACATGAAATGGGGACTCTTTAGTTTGACCGGCGGTCGATATAGAGACGCTCAAGTGTTAAAGGTGTAAAAATATGACCAAAAAAACGTGATAGCAATAAGTCTGCCGCTTTGACATCTTGAAATATTAAATATAAGTTACCGAAAAATAACATTGGCAGACATCTATGACGGTTTCAAGGTCGTGGCAGATAGGTTGAAAAGTACAACTTTTTATTAATAATTTACGTTAATTCAATAAAGCTGCAATTTATATACATTGTTGATAATATTATTTGATATGTATAATTTTCACGGCAGACATATATTGTGGTTGTATCACCCAGGCAAACAACAAACTTCTGGGAGAAAGAAAATTACCTGACAGATCTGTGACTAATTCTTTCACAAAACTAGGCAACTGATCTCCGTAAAAACCATTTAAATATATACGTATCATTTTCTTCAATCCAGCCGTGCTACAGTGGATCTAATAATACTGGATATTTTTTGTGAGCCTTTTTTCAAAAGCATTTTGAAATGCTAGAAATATAATGCGTACGTAAAAATTGCTGAAACAGCTCACGCTTACACAGTGGTAAAGAGCTTACTCAAAACATTGTAATTTCTTACTAAATTTTTCATTGAAATCTTCTGGTCAATAATTATTTATAAAAAAATGGAACCTGCCATCATCTATATATACTGATTTCTTTGCATTATATATTTGACAGGTAAACTTTTGGACAACATTAAAAAGCTGTTGTTTTTGGTTCTCAGCTAAATTACTGTCACAAAAAGCTGCGAAGGCTTCTTGGTATGCATGAGTTTTCTGTAGTAAGGTATAGGGTCGTTTTTTTCCCTTATTAAAAAAGCTGGATTATAATCACAGCCCGTAAATGAATAGAAACCAAGCAAGCTTTCACTCAATAAATCACCACGTTGCTCATAAATTTTTGAAATATTTATGAATCGTTCATTATTTCCTGTTCCCGTGAAAATCCATACTTGAGAAGAGCTATTTTTAAATGTTGCATATTACGGTATATTCGTATCAGAGCGTACAAAACTATAAAGAAAAAGACTGGATTAGAGCGAGCGCTATTATAGTACGCGCTTATGGCCCCCCAGAAGTTTGTTGTCTGCCTGGGTGATACAACCACAAAATATGTCTGCCGTGAAAATTATACATGTCAAATAATATTATCAACAATATATATAAATTGCAGTTTTATTGAAATAATGAAAATTATTAATAAAAAATTGTACTTTTCAACCTGTCTGCCATGACCTTGAAACCGTCAAGGTGTCTTTTGTTATTTTTCGGTAACTTATATTTAATATTTCAAGATGTCAAAGCGGCAGACTTATTGCTATCACGTTTTTTTGGGTCATATTTTTACACCTTTAACACCTGATTGTCTCTATATCGACCGCCGGTCAAACTAAAGAGTCCCCGTTTCTTGTACCTCAGGTATAGGAGATTAACAGAAGAAAAGTGAAGCTTATTGAAATACCGTAAGTCTGCCGCTCACTGGCTCATAAGCTATATACATCACTCTATTTCATCCCGTGGGTGTAGTAAGAGATGATTATGGTAAATGATAGAAAAATCGTTTTGGTTTCTATGGCAGTTTTTATGATTTTTTTTAAAGAAAATTCTTATGGTTATAGAGGTGGTATAACCACATCGTTACAATAGAGGTATTAAATAGATGGCGTGTAATAAGATAAATTGTGCGATACTTCTGGCACTGATGACGTCAATCTGGCTGCAAAACGTGACGATTAAGGCAAATTCTCCATACAACGAGAGAGGTTCATGTCCAGCACTGATTATTACGGACTGATGACGAACAAGAAGAATCACTACTGCAAACTGTAGTAATTTCCTTATGATAAGCAATTTTACAAAATTTCTTATGGCTATCAATGTTAAACTAAATAGTTAGTCTAGGTAACAGGATGGCTTAGTCATCGGATAGCGATAAGTATATGAACTTCTGTATCCACACTTTCAGAAGATTGTTATAGATTCAACATACGTTTTCATACGTGGTAGAGCCATGCTGCAGCAATATTAGTAGTATAGTTGTAGACCGAATGGGCCGGCTCGACCAGACAAGGACCTCACAGAATACCAGCGTAAAATAGCAGTTTGATACTGTTGTGTTTCGTATGGTGAGTGTAGAGAACCGGAGACCCATTTTACTGGAAAAGAGGCATTCCATCTTAGTCCTCACGGGTGACGACGCATCTGCATTTTGGTTCTTTATTTAGGATAAATGTAGGTGTCTATGGGCTGCAGCAACCACTTACCATCAGGTGGACTATGTGCTCGTTTGTCACCCTATCCTATAAAAAAATTCTCATCGCTTGTCAGAATTTAGTTTTACGCAGTTTAAATGATGGCAATAATTGTGAGTGTGAACAATGTGACCAAACTTACTATAATTTCGTAGTATGAAGCATTATTTCTAGGTAAATTCGTTTATTTGAATTAGTTTATAGTGTCTAAAGACTTTCTAAGCTCTTCGGTTTTAATGTAACATATCATAATAGGTACAAATAAACCAATACAAATGCATACGAAACGCTCACAATAAATATATCGATACAAGAAGTTAGACATCCCTACACTGAACCCCTTTTTTTTTTTTTTTTTTTTTTTTTACATGGGGAAATGCCTACGCATACCCGCCTCGCGGGGGCAAGGACGGGTTATGTCGGACTCGCACCGACTAAAACCCCATGGTGTTCCATCCTCGTCGCATATTGGCAGGGCCACGGGAACGCTTTCGCACACTTCCGCGGCCCCACCTGCGCTGCCGCCCCATGGCGGCCCCTCCTCGGGAGAGGAACACTCCTCCCCCATCTCCTTCTCAGGTAAGGCGCACCAGAACACATGGTGCGCCCTCCTCCTCGGCCTCCAATTTCTAATGCGCAACGGACGCCCCCGTGTCCGATGCGCGAAGGCCATGGGGCCAGGAAAAACTAGCACTCTGAAGCACCGGCCTTCCTGGCCCCAGCGGCGGATCTGGTCTCGGGCTCCGCCGCCAACCAAGTTTCGGCCGCGGAGGGTAGGGAGAGCGGCGCCTCGCAATACCGACACTCCTCTCCCCCCGCGGCCCCACCACCACCGCATCAACGGTGCGGCCCCGTTTGAGTCGCGGAGGATAGGGCGAGTGGCGCATCGCCATACCAACACTCCTCTTCCTCCGCGACTCCACCTCGGCTGCAGCGGTAGAGGGTGCGGACTCCCCTCTCACCGCAGCCCCCCGACACACGTCCGAAGTGGGCTTCCCAAGCCCACTCGGAGTGGCCACCTCGGGCCGGCCCTACACCACGGGCCAGCCAAGGGGTTCCTCTTTGTTCACCGTGGGTGACCAAGCCACGGCTACTAAGCCCCCCCGCCACGACAAGGCGAGAACCCGTTCGGGGGGGACACTGAACCCCTGCGACCCGACTATCGGTCATTATATTTATTGATTCAGTGGTTCGACTAACACTGAATTGATGTCGTTAGGACTGTAAACGTTAAAGTAACGTCAACAAAAACACTTTTAAAGACTTTCGTTTTAGATCATTTCCTAAATATTACATCAGATAATTTACGTGGTAGAGACACCCTGCAACTATATTATGGTTGTAGCACTCACAGAATACCAGCATAAAATAGCAGTTTAATGCTGCTGTATATTTCGTATTGTGAGTTTAGACAACTGGAAACCCTTTGTATTAGTAACGAGTCTTTCGATCTTAGTCCTCAGGGATTACGACACATCTGCATTTTAATTCTTAGTAAGGATATATGTACATTTTTAAGAGCCACAGCATCCACTTACCACCAGGTGGACTGTGTGCTTATTTGTCTAACTAATTAAAAAAAATTAGAACAATTCTCCCTCAAACACACAAAATATTTCATGAAAATCGGTCCAGCCGTTCTCAAGTGATGATCTTTCATACATGCGCCAATTGATATTTATTGATATTATAAATTTAATAAAATTATTTTTAAATATACTGTCTATTTCTAGCTAATAAATGCATTTTCTTTCTATCTATCTTTCGACACCATGCTTAACTTTTTGACTCACGTCTACATCTTTCTTTTTTTGTTTTTTAAAAGCCCGTGAAAGTCCACTCACTTCTGAACGCACACATACACACCTAAAACTATGTTCCTGGTGCACATCATTATGCATGCATGAGTATGCATGAGTGCGTGTTATTTTATTAACACTTTAAGTGTCCGGTTTTCAGACACAATAGTAAGATAATAGCAATGACCTATATGTAGTGCACGGGACAGTGAAAGGGTTAAGATAAACATGGTTTTGACTTTGTTTAGGAGTCATTTGAAATGTAAGCAGCGGTTATATCTTTCTTGGTCTGAGACTTTTTTTCCCTCTCTTATTTGCTAACCGTATGTGTACAGTGGACTAACCTATTTTTAATGTTTACTTTCATTTTTTACTTTTATTGTAGCAGCGTGAACAGAGTGTAAAGTAGTTATTAAAAACAAGTCGCACGGGCTGTTAAGGGCTGTTGTTACTACTAAATTACGTGTTGCAGAATTTAAAAAACATCACGCGAAAATGTCGAAACTCAAATATAACAGAACTCATCGCAAATCAAGTTTCAACTTTCAAAATTTCCGTCGATTTCTCTTTTTATACAGGTAAAGGATTATAAATGAAATAAAAGAAAACTCCTCAAACGAGTTAAATATAAATATATAAGGTCGGTGAAATAGTTTCTTCGTATTTTATTTACAAATCAAGACATTTTTTTCCAAGTGTAATTATTATTACATTTTATTTAGAAATATGTTTGTTTAGATTAAAATTTTAATATACAATATTAAAAACTATAATAATAAAAAAAACTAAAACTAGAAACTTAATTATCATATAGTCCTACTCCCCGCGGTATCGTGCCAAGAACGCTGGCCGTATTTCCCCGCTGAACCGATTGTCTCTACAGCAAATGGCACAAATATGTAGTCATCTCTCAGAGACTCATATTTGCGCCACTTACTTAGTTCAGCTGCCTCTGATACCGCCCCGGCTCTAAACGAGGTACCCCTGAGATGAGAGGCCGCCAGAGTGTCTACGCAAGTAGCATCCCACACTAGGGCTTTACCTCTCTCCCAAGGGACCAATGTCATACCGTCGGGTCTCCTGCCATCGTCTCTAAATATTCCACAAGGCTCTAAAACCGAGGGAACATTTATAGAAACAAGAGCCCTTCAGATGACATCGTTTAAAGAACTGTGTTGTGAAAACCTACCAGCGCTTTTCTTACATGAAAGTCCGTGTAGCCCAAACTTGTCGACGCTACTACCACAGGGGCACTCATGGGGTTGACAAAGCGCCGCTCCTAGTCGGATTCCTACGGCAATACGCAAGCTTTCCCCATCAAGTAATGTGCCGAGATTACTTGATGGTAAAGCGTATAACCAGTGACTAGATTCCTTAGTCGAAACAGCTAGAAGGTGTGCTTTATTTTGGTCACTATGGAAATTATGAAACAAATCTTTCTGCACGCCCCGTACCAACGGAATATCCCACCGTTTTTGTTGGTTAACTTCCAGTGGAACATTTTCACCGGGACAGAGCGTTTGTCATGTCTGCCCTGCCTCCGTAGCAAAGCATAGGTCTACTTTATTATTTAAAATTATGTTACATAAGTCACTGACACTATGCACGGAAGCAAGGAAAGCAGGCAATGCAACGCTAGAAAGATTTCTCACACCAATGCCACCAAATTTTATAGGTAAAGTAGCTTGAGTCCAGGCTGTTGTATTTAAAGTTAAATTTAGAATTTTTTCTATAGCTATTTTAAGATTATTATCAATATCTTTTAAAATATACGAACATTTCCAGACTGGACTCGAGCGAGGTAAGTATGTAAATCTAGGTACAAGGAGACAATATTTTAAAATAGTAAGAGCTATGTGGGGGTTTAATTTATATAATTTATCAACGTGGTTTAAAAACTGATCAAATTTTGTTTTTAAAACAGGTTTAATACTATCGAAAAACAACGGGGCACCTAGCAGGTATAGAGATTCCGTACTGACAGTTTTTATTCCTGGAGAAACATGATTGAAATTTTGAATTAAACTCTCTCTATGAGAAGTAGATAAATTATTGGAAAAATATATTTCACATTTATTGCTATTTGGTTCAAGACCAATATTTTAAAATTTCGAAAAATATGAGTAAGATCACTGAGGACGTCATCTGCTCTACCTGCCAGTGTACCGTCGTCCAGGTACCAGACATTCAGCTTGGATTTCAAATTTGAAATAATGGGTTGAATTCCCAAACTGAAAAGTGCTGGACCTCACCCTGCTGAACACCGACAGCAGAATCGATAACATGGTTTTCGTAAAACAAGTTAGTATTTTGACTATAACATTGCCAAACGTAATAATAAATTTCGGGGGTATTGTTAGCCATTTCTTTGCAGCAAGGTTACCCTATCGATAGAGTTAAAAGCATTCCTTAGGTCAACCTTCACAAGAACATCTGCATCAGAGTTTGTTAAAAATGTACGCACTGAATGTACCGCCGCCTCACAGCTACCTCTAGTGCCAAAACCTAGTTGAGTAGGCTGAAATTTGGTCTTAAGGTTAGAGATTATGTACCTGCAAGCTAATTTTGAAGTTAAGCGTCGAAATGTGGAACCAACTGCAATAGGACGGATACCGTTATCCTTTTTTTTGAAGGCACATAATCTTGCCCTATATAAGAATGGAATGAAATTTGGATTAACATTACCAGAAAGCATAAAGTTACATAATTTTGTAATGTCTTTAAGAAGTATTCCCCCGGCGTCACCGGAAGAAGCGCTTACAAGATCTTTAAGATGTTGAGGCGTAATTCCGTCAATGCCGCCAGCAGAACCATTCGAAAATGACATAATTGCTTCTAAAGTGTCTTTTTCAGAAATTTGTAAAGGTTGCATAGAAGTCTTGGGAGGCAGCGGTAAACCCTGAGAAGGTTTGACCGAAGGATGCTTCTGACGAAGGCTTTCAAGAGCCAGGATGTCGTCTGAGAATAAAATACGGGATGCATTTTTTAAGTCGCCATCCATTACTTTCGACTCAACTACTTTTTTTAAATCAAATTTAGGTCGTGGTCGAGATAAATGAGTATTAATTGGGTAATCTAAATTTTGAAAAGATGTGTCTTTTAGTTGAGACGTAATTGATTTATTTATTGTTTTATCAAAATGAAAATGGGAATATGCGAAAGTAAATAATTTTTGCCAACTGTTTTCACTATTTGTGAAACAATTTTGAATAGTGCATGACAATGCTTTAGCAAGCTGCATCCTCGCACCTCTAGGAATTCTTTTAACCACTAGTACATTACGATGATAATTGTAAATTTGCTCCGAAAAAAGGGAAAAATTTGTGTTATTAGTTGAATTGCTAATAGAGTTATGAATTTCTACGGTAGGTTGTGAAGCCGAAATACTTTTACTATGGCATCGTTTAATATGTATATTTAAACCCCTTTTACCTTTAAACAGCCTACCATCGGCACAATTTTGACACTGTAGGAAATTCGGCTGTGAATATGCCGTGATATTCATTAAAAAATCTAAACAAATCTCTACAGCACTCAAAAGTCTTTATATTACATAACTTCATATTTAATTGCTACTGTACCCCGCATATTTCCCTGAAACAATCATTAAACAAATGTATATTATGTTATGTTATATTATGTATGTTATATTATGTTTAATTACATTTAATTAATTTATATGTATGTGACATTTTGTTCATTAACTTGTTGCCATCTTGTAGGTAGTGACATGTCGTTACTGTAGAAATCTTGGGATTTTTGATAAAAAAATGCGACAAGTAGTTTTGACAGTCCTCTCTTGATCTCTGAAAATCTGAGGGTGCAAGGTTAGGACTATATGGTGGATATGTCCAAGACGTAATAAAGGTGGTCGTCCAAAAATGTCTGAAAAGTCCCGCTCAGAATAAGTACTTGAAACTAAACAGAAATACAAGCTAACTCAACCTAAAATTAATAGGCCAGCTGTGGCGTATCACACGGCGACGGACCTCGAGGAATCTCAAGGTCAGCATCTTCAGTTCAATAACGAACTCGTAATCCCTACCTCAATGTACTCCATGAACTATACATCTAAGTCACCTACGCCAATATCCATGACGAATACTCCTAAACACGCTGCGTCTTTAGTAGATAATATAAAAATAACGGTGGTAGAGCCTTGCAGCAGCTTTTGCTGTTGCACGTATGGGCCGGCTCGAGCCGGGTTAGTACCACGACCTCACAGAATACCGGCGTGAAGTGGAAACTCTGCTTCCGCGTTTCGTCTGGTGAGTGCAGGTGACCGGAGGCCCAATTCCCCCCCCCCCCCTATCAACATGGTAGCGGAATTACGTCATAAACTACCCCAGGAGGGTACCAGTACCCCTGGAGAATCCCTCGCTGAGCATCCACGACCATGCTATTCCACTCCTGAGCGTGGGTGCTCAGGCTGCCCCGCGTATTCTGGGGGGGGGGCAAAATTCCGCTCAACACAATAACTGCTCGGGGCAAACTGAGCAACAAGACCAAGGCGACCCCTGCCACGCTATCCGTGAATTTCTGCAACATCAGGGGACTTCACTCGAACCTAAACGCCGTCCACTACCATCTTGAGACGGCGAAGCCGGCCTTGCTCTTTCTGACCGAGACGCAGGTGTCCTCTCCGGCTGATACTTCGTATCTCTCCTACCCGGGGTACAAATTGGAGCACTCCTTTGTGCCTCGGGCTGGAGTTTGCGTGTATGTCAGAGAGGACATCTGTTCTCGACGCCTCGGCAGTCTTGAAGGTTCGGACCTGTCCATCCTTTGGCTACGCGTAGACAGCGACGACCATCCGCGCGTCTACGGGTGCCTCTATAGGTCCCATAGCGGTAATGCCGAAACAGACCGACTCATCGACCACGTCCAAATGGCTACAGATTCCTTGCTACAACAGGTCCCATCCGCAGAGATCGTGATCCTTGGCGATTTTAACGCCCACCACGCCGAATGACTCGGTTCACGTTTAACCGATCATGCGGGGAGATCTGTTTATGACTTTGCCTTGGCATATGGTCTGACACAACTGGTTACATCGCCTACGCGGATTCCAGATGTTGAGGATCATACACCTTCCCGGTTGGACCTTCTGCTGACCTCTCATCCGGACGGATATCAGGTTTCCGTCGATGCCCCTCTTGGTTCTTCGGACCATTGTCTGATCCGGAGTGTGGTGCCACTCACGCTCCCCTCGCGGTTGCGTTCTGCAGGTTGCCGCCGTGTTTGGCATTACAGGTCGGCGGATTGGGACGGAATGCGGTCTTTCTTTGCTTCCTACCCATGGGGGCGGGTTTGCTTCTCGCCGGATGATCCCAGCGCTGTTGCTGACTCTGTCACTGATGTGGTGCTACAGGGAATGGAACTATTTATTCCATCATCTGTGGTACCCATCGGAGGCAGATCTCAGCCTTGGTTTGGTCGCTCCTGTAAGACTGCATTACGCAGTAAGCAGGAGTGTTATCAGGCCTGGGCTGCGGCTTCGGTGACTCGGGATGTAAACACCAGCACACTGAAAAAGAAGTATAACTTCGCCTCCAGGTCCTTCAAAAGAGTTATTGCCAAAGCAAAGTCAGAGCACATAGGCAGAATTGGCGAGAAACTAGTTCGCCTCCCTTCGGGAACCCGTGCATTCTGGTCTCTCGCCAAGGCTGTCCAAGGGAATTTCTGTAAGCCATCACTACCATCTCTGCACAGGGAGGACGACTCACTGGCCCACGACGCAAAAGAGAAGGCCGACCTTTTAGGCTCCCTTTTTGCGTCCATTTCGACTGTTGATGACGGGGGGAACACACCGCCGACCATCCCGCGGTGTGAGTGCTCCATGCCGGATATGCGGTTCTCACAGCGCTCGGTTCGCAGAGCACTCCTCTCCCTTGACATCCACAAGTCGAGTGGGCCTGACGGAATCCCCCCAATTGTGCTGAGGACGTGTGCTCCTGAGTTGGCACCGGTTCTAACGCGTCTTTTCCGGTACTCCTACTCCCTAGGCGTAGTCCTGAAATCATGGAAGACAGCTTTTGTCCACCCGATCCCTAAAAAAGGCGACCGCTCAGACCCGTCCAACTACAGGCCTATCGCCATCACCCCCTTGTTCTCCAAAATAATGGAATCCGTTGTAAACTGCCACCTCATGCGGTACCTTGAGGATCACCAGCTGATTAGTGACCGCCAGTACGGTTTTCGTCGGGGTCGATCAGCTGGTGATCTCCTGGTCTACTTAACTCATAGATGGGCGTTGGCAGTAGAGTCCAAGGGGGAGGCATTGGCCGTTAGTTTGGACATTGCGAAGGTCTTCGATCGGGTTTGGCACAAAGCGCTTCTTTCGAAGCTCCCTTCCTATGGGCTTCCCGAGAAATTATGCAATTGGGTCACCAGCTTTCTTGCAGATCGGAGCATCAAGGTCGTTGTAGACGGTGCATGCTCCGACTACAAGCCTATTAACGCTGGTGTTCCACAAGGCTGCGTGCTATCACCAACGCTGTTTCTTCTGCATATCAATGATATGTTGCAAGCCGGTAGCATTCATTGCTATGCGGATGACAGCACTGGTGATGCTCTATACACCGGCCGTGCCAATATTTCTCGGGAAAACGTCACCGAGTACCGGAACAAACTTGTGTCTGAAGTCGAGTCTTTGCTGGACAAAGTCTCGGATTGGGGGCGACTAAATCTAGTCCAGTTTAATCCTCAGAAGACACAAGTTTGCGTGTTTACCGCTAAAAAGAACCCCTTTGTCGTATCTCCTCAGTTTCAAGGTACTCCCCTTGTTGCCTCAGCCAGTATCGGAATCCTCGGCGTCGACATATCGAGTAGCGTGCAGTTTCGTGGTCACTTGGAAGAGAAGGCCAAATTGGCCTCTAAAAAGCTTGGCGTACTCAGCAGAGCGGGACAGTATTTCATGCCGGCTCAACGCCTGCAACTTTACAATGCGCAGGTTCGGCCTCACATGGAATACTGTTCCCATCTCTGGGCTGGGGCTCCCCAGTGCCAGCTTCTTCCACTTGACCGCATCCAGCCCAGAGCGGCTCGAATCGTTGACGACCGAGTCCTTTCCGATCGGCTCGACTCATCGGCACTGCGAAGAGATGTTGCATCTCTTAGCATTTTCTTTCGCATTTACCATGGAGAGTGCTCTGAGGAATTGTTCGGATTAATCCCAGCCGCCAAATTTCACGAACGCACATCGCGGCAGAACTCCCGATACCATCCACACCATCTGGATGATTGGCGGTCCACCACTTATACACACCATAACTTCCTTGTGGAATAGTTTACCACCAGCGATTTTTCCGGACCGATACGACTTAGGGACCTTCAAGAAAAGAGCCTACTCCTTTTTAAAAGACCGGCAACGCATCTGCAATTCCCCTGGTGTTGCGGTTGTTCATGGGCGGCGGTAGTCACTTACCATCAGGTGAGCCGCATGCTCGTTTGCCCCCTCTCCTATAAAAATAAAAGATAAGTCTGGTGATATACTTTCTCAAAAAAGTATTTCTGTTCCTCGTAAACGAAAAGCGTTAGAAGACCTTAAAAATATATTAAAGAGAAAAAACGTATATCAAGAAAAGAGAAGACGTTAAAATTAAGGAGAGAATAAGAAACAGACTATCAAAGAAATTACAAAGTTCACAAGAATCTACAAGGAAACGTGATAATATACGTGCTCGTGACACGGCTGCTCGTTGTGTATTACCCGAGGACCTTGTATACAGAGAAAATGAACCAGCTCGTGACACTGCTGCTCATCGTGTGTTACGCGAGGATCCAATATACAGGAATGAAGAGCAAACTCATAATACAATTGAACATCAATTAAATAGGCAGGATTCAGATAATGTTGAACGTGAGAAAGTGACGCGTAATTTCAGAAAAAATATTAATCTACGTGATTGTATGGCTATACGTCAAAATATTTTGATAATATCCCAGATGGTTACACGAATATCTGTTCCTGCTGCGGTCGTTTGTAGCACAAAATTCGCTTAGTCATGAGAAAAGATAAGTTGCCTAAAACATTTTCAGATCAAAACCTAAATGATTTATTTCTAATCAATACATCTGGTGACTGTGGTTCATTTTGTTACACGTGTCAAAAATATCTAAAAGAAGGAAAAATACCACGGCTTGCCATGTATAATAGTTTAACTTATCTTGTAAATCCAGGTGTTCTGCAACAACTTACTCCACTTGAGGAACGTATTGTATCACCACGACATATATTCCTTAAAATAGTTAGGCGAGGTCAAGGTCTCAGTTTTCAACATGGATTGGTAGGGAATGTGGTGAACGTTCCAGTTGATGTTAACACTATGGTCTCAGCGTTACCAAGGGATGCATCTGATAGTCATATAATAACATTTATTTTGAAGCGAAAAAATGTGCTACAAATACGGTCGTCAAGAGCATATTCATCCTGCAATAGTGAGAGAAGCAGCAAAATATTTTGTCCAGACAAAATGATCTAAAGAATTAAAAATTACATATGATGATAACTGAGCACACGACGACGAAGTTGATGCTGATGATGATTTTATAGATAACAATGAATGCACACGTGAACCTGGTGAGTTAATACATGAACCAGTAAATCCCGGTAATGCTGAAACTTTACTTGATAATGAGCAGGATGTCATCATAACAATGGCATCCGGTGAGGGTAAGTACCCTCTATCACTAATGTATGACGGTTTTATTGAAGGAGTGGCTTTCATTAAGGTTCATGGTGGAATTAAAAGGCAGTTTAAAATAAAACTAAGTTCTACTGAGATAATGAAATCCAAAATAAGTCGACATGATAGAAGAGCTATGCGGCCAGATTATTTGTTTACTTTATTAAAGGAACAACATATGACCCAAATAGGTGGACACATAGCTACTTGTCTTCGAAAGAAAATCGTCAACGGCGCTCCTATTTTAGTAAACAACCTTCTTAATGACGACTACCTACAGAACCTCATTTAGCATGACGATGGATATAGAATTTTTAGTAATGTGAGAAATTCCCTAGTACACTGGGAAGAAGAAAAGAAAAAATTGTTTGCAATGATTCGCCTGCTCGGTGTCCCCACATTGTTTATGACGATATCAGCAGCTGAAACGCAATGGCCTTATTTAATAAAACGGCTTAAAAACACAGTTGACAAAGAGGTAGTGTCTCTTGAGGAACCACAAAATATTTCATACGCAGAAAAAGTGCGATTCATTCAGTCCGACCCATTTATATGTGTTATTTTTTTCGAAACACGTTATAAAGAATTAAAAAGAACATGGCTGTCTTCGTTGGGCCTTTTGGCGAACGTAAAATAAACCACCTATACCATCGAATAGAATCCCAAAACAGAGGTTCTCCTCATGCCCATATGATGTTGTGGATAGAAGATGTGCCTATGTTCATTCCTGGAGATCAATCATCAACTGAAAAGGTTATAATGTTTGTTGACCAAATCATATCCCGCAATAGTGAAGAATTAGATGAAGACTTAGTTAAGATACAAACTCACAAACACACACATTCATGTAATCCCAAGGCAAGTCATCCTTGTAGATTTGGAATACCTTTTCTTCCAATGGATAAGGCACTTCTTCTGACACCCCTGGAAGAAGGTAATCCAAGCCTAAAAGAATGGAAAGCAGTATCAAAAAAGTTAAAACATGACTTGGTGAATATTCCACCATATTTAACATTTGATGAGTACTTAGCATCGACAGAATTAAATATCGAAAAATACATATTGGCAGTTAGAACACTTAAACGGCCAAAAATATATCTACAGAGATGCCCAAAACACGTCATGGTTAATTCATTTTGCAAAAAAGTATTGGAACTACAGTGAGCTAATATGTATTGCCTATTTATACTAGATCCATTTGCCTGTTTCATTTGTATTGTCGTTTATATTAACAATGCTGATCGAGGCATGTCAAATTTACTAAGAGCGGTGGCGGAAGAGGCCAAAAATGGCAACAGTAGCATAAGAGACTCTCTACGCGCTATATCAAAAGTATTTCTAAATTCTTCAGAAATTTCAGCCCGAGAGGTAATTTACTGTCTGGCGGGACTTCCTATGTCACAAGCCTCTGAGAGCGATCTTTACGTATTTTCAAATCTTTAATAGATTTGTAGTCCTTGGATCTATCCTCCACAGACATATTTAAAAAAAAATACTGGATCATTATAAAATTCGGTCACGTGATCAAACATGATACAACGAGTTTAGCTTATTTTGCTGCGTATTATACTTTTTCAACTAAAATCACGTGTACACATGAAAGTGAAAACACTGACCATGAATGTATAGGAAATTAGATTGAGTTGTTACAAAACGATGGATACCTGCAAAAAGAAGAAAACCCAGGGTCATACGTTTCCGAAGATATAATAGAGCTCAAGATCCTAACAATCTCTACAGTCAGCAGCTGTTATACACAAACTGGAGGGATGAAATTACTGAATTGGTCAATAACATTATAAACCTTCAACAGAAATTTATTGAACTTAGTGATGAAGTCCGTTCATAAAGTCTTCAATTTAATCGCTTTCAGATGAGGTGAAAGAAAAAGCTCGTCCTTTAGGTGATTATGAATTAAAGACACAAGAAGGTGATCCAGATCATTGTCTACAGTTACATGGAAATCAATCGGATTTAGCAATCAGCAGTATTGTGTGAAGATGATATACTGAGTTTAGTTTGTGCATTTTGTATTACATGTAGGACATATTTTCAATCAAGAATCACCACCACCTTTTTATTATTTTGATAGTTTTAGAGCTGGCGTGGGCAAAAGTTTGTTAATTAAGGGTTTTGTATCAACATTTAATGACTAGAGGGAGCTGCATATTTGACATGCAACTTTGTGCTATTCTTACTGACACTGCATTAGGTCCATAAATGTCACAATTTTTTGTGTCGTATTTTTTCCTTTTTTCGTAATAAAACTTCAGAATGTACGAATTTTTTCGTTAGATTCACTCTTCCGGACAGGAAAATACTCGAAAAATGACGGTGAAATGTTTTTTACTTTTATTTTAATTTTTCTTAATGTCAAATAAAAGAAATCCGACTACAGCGATAAAAAAAGGAGGATTATGATTTGACCGGCATGTATATATGTTTGTATGTGGGTATGTATTTCTGTTCGCCTGTCCCTTCATAAATTCTAAATTAATTATCATAATTTAACAAGTGAGATATCGTTGAAAGCGTTGGAAAGCGTCTTGATTGTCTGCCGGTTATAGGCTATGTGACGTCACAATAAATTGAATATGCAATCTCTAGAGGACATAAAGCAATTAATTAAAAAGAAATTGACGCGTAATAAATGAAGCAACGCCGACCGAGAAGTCTCGAGAAGTCTCGAGGGAGCTATACTGACTCTTTCTATATCATCTAAGTATCTGTTAAATGTAGTATTAACTTTTGTCATCTTTCTATGTCTGCCATTGCTGTAGTTTCGGATAGTTGGTATAACTATCCGATGTCAAACGACGACAAAATAAGTCTACGCACAGGCTGCGAAAAATAAGTTAAAATATACCGTGTAGTGGCGGTGTAAGAATATCCACTAGCCCACTATCATTCCGTGGGTGTCGTAAGAGGCAACAAAGGAAAACAAATCAGGAGATGGGCAGCTGCGGCTTCCTAATAACAATTACAAATAAAAAACTGCGGTTGCCAACCCACTTGCCAAGCGTGGCGATTATAGCAAATTGTTCTAACTGTTGAAAAATCCCATGTTCAGCAGCAAACTTTTAAAGAAGACGAAGATCAATTTTAATCTTAATTTCTTATAAAGATGAAGTGACAAACGAATTCACAGCCCACCTGATAGTAAGTTGCTACTGCAGTCCATGGATTCCTACAACATCTTTTTTTACGTGGTAGAGCCATGTTGCAGCTATATTGGTAGTAGGCTCGACCGGGGAAGGACCACGCTCTCACAGAATACCAGCGTAAAATAGCAGCTTAACACTGCTGTGTTTCGTATGGTGAGTGTAGAGAACCGGAGACCCTTTTTACTGGAAGAGAGGCATTCCAACTTAGTCGTCACGGGTGACAACGCATCTGCATTTTGATTCGCAAACGAGGATAGATGTAGATGTCTGTTGGCCACAGCAACCAGTTAGCATCAGGTGGACTGTGTGCTCGTTTGTCACCATATCCTATATAAAAAAAATAGTTAAGAGTGTGGTACCCACCCAGACAGACTCCTAGAGAAGAGAAAAATATTTTTACCACCCAGTAATTGTTAGATTCCTATCTATTTCATCAAAATAGATTTTCTTATGGCAGAAGCCGTGAGTCTCGTCGAAGGATCAACCGCCCACCATCAGCCCAGTACAGCGCACTCGGCGAAAAGATCCGCATCAGCACACCGCCTGCACTGCAGTGTGCATTATTCTGCGGTGGAGCGAGTTGTCCGTATGAGCTGCCGCAAAAACGAGACACTGCCATACAGGGCTTGTACTCACATTGGTAAGTGTTAATTTATTAAATAAAAATAAAAATATTTGAGAACTATTGTTTTGAATCATACATAAAGGGCAAACATACAAAGTTATAACAATAGTCTCTAGTCTAATACTACGTACGTGAGGGTAATATGGTCATCCGGTTAATATGGTCACTTTCTCATAACTCAAAATTACATCCTTGTTTGCATGGATGACTATATGATACGATAGCTTTTTATCAGTCAACCAAATAATAAAGGATCAAAAAGGCGATGCTTTATCGACGCTATTTTGACAGTTGACTTCGTAGTAAATATTTTAGCCGATTTTAGTATTGTGTAGAGTAGTTAATATTTGTAACGAAGTGTTAGTAATTATTGCGTAAGCTTGTCTGCTCTTTTTTTCTTAATATATCAGTTATAGTATAAGACTTTGTGTTTTAATCTCGGTCATCCTCCTAGTTTTCGTTTTATAGGACGGCAAAGCTTAAGGTGACCATATTACCCTCAAGTACTTTATAATGAAATATATCTAAACTACTATACTCTCTAATTAACTGATTGCTCGGTAGCCAACTATAAAGTAAAAAAAAAATACTTGCGATATATAAATGCAAACACATGTTGACAGTAAATCAAAAGATCTGTGACGACTAAACTTGCGGTCTTGTGGTGCTTAATGAAATATAAATTGTTTTCTTATATTTATGCGAACACTACACATGTAAATAAAACTAGTTTTTACGGTTTTTATCACGTATATTAGCTTATTTTCTATTATCGAAATTTTTCCACGTTTATTCTGAATTCAGAATCCGGAGAGCCGTGGTTAACTATGATATTGGGACGTCGAACACCTCAGTCCCCCCCGTGACCATGGGTGCTGTAAAGTACTCGAAACGTCGGGAATATAAAATTAATATTCGCGATAAAATCAGTAAAAACTAGTTTTATTTAAATATATATATATATAAATATATACTACTATTATTAATACTACTACGACTACTACTACCACTACTACTACTACTACTACTATTACTACTACTACTACTACTACTACTACTACAGCTACTACTACTATTATTATTTTTGGGGTATCTATAAAGTTTTCTCATCTGGTTGGGCAGTATAAATATATAATTGTAAATGAAAATGGTAAACATACATAAATATGAATAAAATAAAATAAATACATAAAAAATACATAAATATATATAAAACCCAACCAGATGGAAGCCCTCGGCAGGGGAGACCAGACGGCCGAGGGTTAGGGGGAAAGGGAAAGAAACCGGCGGACGATGCGAGCGGTATCGAGGAGCACCGCCTTCTGCATTTGAGCCTGGAGCGGTCCGTCACGGAGTCCCAGTCGCCTCAGATGACCCGGGAGGCTGACTGGGATTAACCCATTCGCAGAAACGACCACAGGAATAATTTCGGTCGGCAGACCACCCCACATGCCGGTAACCTCGTGAGCCAGGTCCAGATATTTTGTCACCTTATCTGTTTCGGCTTTCACGAGGTTCTCGTCATAAGGAATGGTAATGTCGACCAAAAAGATCCTTGACTGTGCCCGGTCCATCAGCACAATATCAGGCTTATTCGCAAGAATAGTCCTGTCTGTGATGATGGCCCGGTCCCAGTAGAGCCTGGCGCGGTCATTTTCGAGCACGGCTTCCGGCAAGTACTTATAATACGGCAGTTTCCGATCCACGAGGCCGTATTTCAGAGCGAGCTCCTGGTGTAGACTCCTGGCTACTAGATTGTGTCTGTGCAAATACTCAGAGTTAGAAAGCGCCGAACAACCGGAGATGACATGCCTAAGTGACTCACCGGGATGGCGACAAGCTCGACAGATGTCGACGGCGCCATCCTTTAGGATGTATCTCCGATAATTGTTGGTCTTAATAACCTGATCCTGTATCGCACAGACAAAACCCTCGGTTTCCCCAAAGAGGTCACCGAAACGTAGCCAGTGAAGGGAGGCGACTGTGTCTACGAAAGGCTCATGTAGAGCCTTGTAGAACCTTCCGTGGAGCTCTTTCTCCTTCCATACGGTCTCCCGGTCGGAAATGCACTGTACTGCTGGGTCTTGCCATTGCTCGTTGGCTAAGGATAGAGGGGTCAGTCCTTTATCACAAGAAATAACGTCCCTATAGTATGGATCATCCGCTCTCGTCAGAAAGTAATTACGGAGGCTGCACACTTCGCGATTATGCATGGTAAGCGCGCTTAAAAAGCCGCGCCCGCCATGCTTCCGCGGCAAGTACAGCCTCATTACTGACGATCTCGGATGATGCATCCTGTGGGACGTCATTATAGTGCGGACTTTTCTGTCCAGAGCGTTTAGTTCGGTCTGAGTCCACCTAAGTATGCCAAAGGTATACATGAGAACAGGCATGACCCAACCGTTATATGCGTGCGTCTTATTCACACCGGATAAAAGACTGTTAAGCACTTTGGTCAAGCGTGCATAAAACACATCGCAAACTGACTGTTTCATACCCGCCTCATCTACACCGATGTTCTGTGACATACCCAGGTATCGGTATGTTTCAGCCTCGGAAAGGGTCCTTATGTTGATGGGCATAGATAAATCTATGCCCTCAGAGTTAGCAACCCTTCCCCTTTCAACATGGAGGACCGCACACTTATCCGTCCCCAGCTCCATTCTAATAGAATTGCTAAAATCACAAGTGATGTTTAGCAATTCCATAAGATGAGAGCGACTGGAGGCGAATAACTTGAGATCATCCATATAGAAAAGGTGGGTCACTTTTGTACCTCCCCTCCGAAGCTGAAATCTTCTCCCGGAGCCCTCCAGTAAGGTACTGAGAGGGTTCAGAGAGAGGCAGAACCAGATTGGACTCAGACAATCGCCCTGGAAGATACCCCTTCTTATCCTTATGTGGTTCTCCGCAGCCGTCATCCGCTCGCCTAGATGACAAAGAATCGTACTCCACTGCCCCATACACTGCCCAAGGAAGTCTCTAACTGTACAGTCAACCTTGTACAGCTCGAGGACCCTCTCCAGCCATGTATGAGGCACCGAGTCGAATGCCTTTTTGTAGTCTATCCAGGCGGCGGATAGGTTCCGACGGTTGCGTTTAACCACTTTGCCAATAACCGCGTCAATGAGGAGTGGTTCCTTGGTTCCACGACCACCGCCCCGACATCCATTTTGAGCGCGCGACATCACCTGATTTGAGTTCAGGTGACGAGTGATTCTCGCGCTCAAAATGGATGTTAGTGTCTTATATATCGTGGGTAGACACGTGATGGGGCGGTATTTGCTCGGGTCTATGGTATCCCGGTCTTTAGGAACCAAATGAGTGATCCCAGTAGTGAAGAGGCTCGGGAGCGACTTTTGGTCGAGAGCCTCTTGAAATTGTCGGGCGAGCATAGCGTGACACACCACGAACCCCTTCAGCCAGTAGTGATGCAGCCCGTCGAGCCCCGGACTTTTCCAGTTCGGGGCCCTTCGGACCGCCTCAGCTACATCGTCCGGCGTTATAATGACGGGGTCCATGGGCGTAAGATTCGCACACTGACTCACCACAACTTCCGTCCAAGGGCCCTCGCGGTGGTTTACGGGCTCTGACCACAGGCCGCGCCAGAATGCGACAGTGTCGGCCTGATTCGGTGCTTGGCCCGTTCCACGTACCATTGGTCGCTCCAATGATTTATATAGCCTCTTCTGATCACTCTGGAAGAGACGATTCTGGTTGAACCGTGTCGACCTCTTGGTATATCGCCGAATCCGCTTCCCCCAAGCAGCGATTCTCTGCTTCAGGTCGTCTATGCGCTC
Organism: Parnassius mnemosyne; assembly: GCA_963668995.1. Lineage (NCBI taxonomy): Eukaryota > Metazoa > Arthropoda > Insecta > Lepidoptera > Papilionidae > Parnassius > Parnassius mnemosyne. Next base: position 17,490,662 of record CAVLGL010000086.1, on the reverse strand, counting down.
CGTCAGTTTTTGCGTTATATCCGGCTGGGACAAACTGATATTTGTCCCAGCAAACGCCATTCTGACGGTGCGGACAATTCGCGGCCTATTATTGCCCGACCTGAAGCTTATCAGCCTGCCGATGAGGGCCCTTGCCTTTACGATACGGTCCTCAATCCTTCTTCTCCAAGCTGGAATGGTGCTACTTTGTCTAGTAGCGCGTCCAGCCGTAGGAAGTTTGGCGCCAACAATACGACAAACTGCCAGTGCGGCGCCAAAAAGAATTGAGTCCGTCACGCAAAGGTCCCGGCTGGCTTCCAAATAGGTGACCAGCATTGGGTTGAGAGCCCTCACGACAGCCCGATTCCGCTTGCTTAGGGGTATGCGCGGGAGTCGCGGTCGATTTTCGAGAGGCGTACTGCGCGTTTCCACAATCGCCTCCTCCAATTTACTCCTCATCTGCTCTAGTTCTTGGGTGACCATTCCATCATCGCCTGAATCAACCAGAGCAGGGAGATCCATGGCGCCCTCTATATGTGGCTGCTGGTCTGTGGCCTGAAGAGCCGCATCCCCAGCTCTAGCCGGTTCATTCGATGAGGGAATAGCCTCACGTCGTAGTCGTTCGAGTTCGGCATCATCAAATATTTTCGAGCGTATGATGTACCGAACTCGGTCTGCCAGGTTTTGCTCCGTGACGGGAACTGACGGCTCAAGCTCAGCAAAAAAGCGATGCATCCGAGCCCGATACGCTATCCCTCCAGTTTCTTCCCCTTTCGCCCTATAGTACGCCCGCAATGCGTTTATGTTCATATGTTTTGTCCAACGCATGCGGCGTATTCCACCAGCGGCGGGTGCCGCTTGCCGAGTCCGAGAGGACCCCGCCGACACCAAGCCGTCTGGTGGGGATGATGGACGCGAGGGGCTGCTAGGTGGTCGTGCAGCACCTCGCGCTCGGCTGGCGGCTCGCATGCTGTCACGTCCAGCGCCAGCTCCAGATGCGCCCCGGCGACCCCCAGGCAGCGGCCCTATGCGCGTTCTATTATTTTCCATCATCCATTGAATTGGGCGTCAATTAACGGGAGACGCCCAGACCCGGCGCCGTTTAATAGTGTGGCCGTAAGCACAAACGGGCCTTTGCACCCTCAATACTGCCGAGGCACGGCGCTCACACCTCTTGGCAAGGCACTGACTGACTGCGCTGACATAGCAGTTTTGTCACTTAACTGTTACGTCAGCGGGCGATGGGGTCGTCACTTCCCTACGCCTTTTGTTACGTCAGCGGGCGATGGGGTCGTCACTTCCCTACGCCTTTATTATTATTATTATTATTATTATTACTAATACTACTACTATTACTACTACTACTATGACTAGAGCCCAACATAAGTTCACTGCTAGACGTAGGATAGGGCCTCCTTCATAGATTGCAACAAAATATGGTCTTGAGCCGCCTGCATACATAGACTATTTGCGTGTTTCATCGGATCGTCACTTAATTTTTTGGCTGTCGCCCAACAGTCCGCTTGCTAGTATGAGGCTGTACGAGAATTTAAATTAGACTACATAAGATAAACTCTTCCAAAATGCTTTACATATTATTTAAAAGTTGCTTGTGGATATTATTTAGACATTTATTACATGCAGTGTTCATACTCGTAAGGCGCGGACGGTGGTAAGTATAAAAATAGAAAAAATGGTAGTCTGAAAAAATTGTAACTTAAGTCAGTAAGCCTGCCTTTTCCCACCAAAACTAAGTGACATCTTTTTTTTTATAGAATTAGGGTGACAAACGAGCACACAGTCCACCTGATGGTAAGTAGTTGCTGTGGCCCATAGAAATCTACATCTATCCTCGATTACGAATGAAAATACAGATGCGTTGTCACCCGTGAGAACTAAGATGGAATGCCTCGTTTCCGTAAAAAGGGTCTCCGGCTCTCAACACTCACCATACGAAACACAACAGCATTAAGCTGCTATTTTACGCTGGTATTCTGTGAGAGCGTGGTCCTTCCCCGGTCGAGCCGACTCATTCGTGCTACATCTATACTATTAATAATGCTGCAGTATGGCTCTACCACGTAAACATAACATCTGGTTGGAGCTCTTTCACGCGGGTTTAAATAGATCGTTTTGTTTGTCCTATGTAAGAGAGACCACGCATCCCAACCGAACCGGCAAGATCGTCCCCGCCATTATATTAGATTTGATAGACCACAAATCCTCGCAAAAGAACACCAATTTCTACCAAGGATGATACGCGAGGCTATTGAAATTAAAAAACATCCTAATTTCAATAGAGAAGATGGATGGGTACTGCCATTTGCTTGGGATCCTATATTTAACAAAATGAAATCCAAACCCAACCATCTTCAAGCAAGACTTCAAGATACTGTAATCTCATTCTGCGTAGATCGAACCAAAAATTAATATTCAAAGACCGAAGGTGGCCGGGCTAACTATGACATCGGGACGTCAAACATCTCCATCCCCCCATGACTATGGGCTGCTGTAAAGCACTCGAAACGTAGGGAATTAAAATAAGTAAATTAAACTCGATAAAATCCGTAAACATTGTTTCATTCAATGTGTAGTGTGCGCGTAAATATAAGAAATCATTATGTTTCCAGAACATTTTAGCTGTTGCTCATAAACATATTTCTACTTTTGTTTTCCTCAAAGAATATTCTTTCCCCTTATCAGTCGAGTCCCCTCCCCCCCCCCCCCCGATCATTCTACAACTACTGTTCTTCTCAAGGTGACGGAAGATATCCGTGAGGGGGTGGAAAAATCAAAACTGCCTGTTCTCATCTTAATAGATTTTTCTAACGCATTTAATTCTGTTGATCATGATATTTTGTTAGCTCTTCTTTCTCATTTCAATATCTCGTCTTAAGCTCAGGAATGTTTCTCATCATAACTTCGAGGGCGCCATCAGGCGGTGCGTATTGAACATATACTATTTGACTGGTGTGTCTACTGGCCTCCCTCAAGGCGGTATTATCAATCTTATCACATTAAATCTCAAGTACTCCATCTGTATGCCGATGATCTGCAGTTATATGCACAAGTGGAACCCTCAAATATCATTAATGTTATCTCATTATTAAATGATGACTTGAAATACGTCTCTGAATGGTCCACTGTATATGGCATAAACATTAAACCCGTCTAAATGCCAAACGATAATTTTTTGGAAGGGTTATATTGTTTAATTAGGGATGATAATACAGTCATATATCGTTCATTGAAAATGAATGAAATACGACTTTCAAATAAATTTGTCGGTACGATACGGGCGTCACCTACTTTAAGTTAATTGTGCTATGCCTATAACCTTTGCACTTAGCAAGCAATAAGTTGATAACGTTTTAACGCAATGTGATGAACGGTAGTCGCATAAAATAGGAACAAACAGATATTAATTTTTATATATTAGATCACCTCACATAAAAATATCATACAATAAGCAAAAAAATTAAGATAGACGACGATAGATACATTTATTTAAAAAAAAAGTTATAACAGAGAAAATTATTAGTAAAGAAAATGTATATAAAACGTAGTGATAATAATAATATACGCTTTGATAGTAGTTTTTGCTCGAAGCTTCATTCGCGTTTAAAATACGAATGATTTTTAAAAAAATCTTATTATAAGCCAGTATAATGAGGGCTAATAATCTTCCACTCACCAGATGTCGCTAGTTGTGACTGAGGTAAAATTTTTTGTTACACAATGTCAGTTAATTGAGAAATTAGTTTTAAATAATAGTTTATCATTATCTAGAGTATTATATTAATACACAACACAATGCGTCAGTGGTTTGATGTTTAATTGTTTGCACAATATAACTCTTTTTTTTTAAAAGTCGTCTTTTAGTTATATTTATAGTTTGGTTTATTCATTTCTAATGTAATTAATATAAAAGATAACTAATAATACATAAAGAAACCTTAAAGATTACATTTTTCTAAGAAATTATCATCCCCGCTATGAAATCTGTCAAATATTTTACCTTACTCTAAAGTGGCGCCGCCCTGGTGGCAGAAAAAGTCGTGGATGCCCTCATTCCTTACTAACGAACATCTAGAGAAATTAAGGCCTTTTTACCCATAACTCTAATATAAAAAATATCAATATCATGCTGATATCATGTCGACTTCTCATGACATCATAATCTATCGTTCATCACCATCATATCACCAGATGTCGCTAGTTGTGACTGATGTAATGTTTTTTGTTGCAAAACTTCAGTTAATTGGGAAATCAGTTTTAAATAAGTAATTTTTTATCAGTTTCTAATGTATTATATATTAATATACAAAACAATGCCTCAGTGGTTTGATCTTTAATTTTTTGTACTTTTTAAACTCTGTTTTTTATTTTTCTACTTTTAGCCATAGATTCGTTTACAATCTATATTGAATAAAAATTATTCTATTCTATTCTATTCATTTCTTATCCAATTAATATAAAATATAACTAATAAAAACATTAATTTTCCTAAGAAATTATCTTCTCCGTTATACAATCTGTCCAAATATTTCACCTCATTGCGAAGTGGCGCCGTCCTGGTGGCAGAAAAGTAATTAAAACCTTTGTGTGATATACACTTTCAAGTTTATAATATCAATAAATTTTCCCTAAGAATTTGAAATACACGTTGCTGTGTTCACACTAATAGTACGTACGTATAAACCATGATTAGGTTGGCGTAAAAATAACATTTTATTATAATAAATGTTTGAGTAAACGACTCTACGGAAGTCACGCGAGCGAGCTTTGTTATATATAACTAAAGGTAGAATAAATAATACAATAAATTTGGCTTGTGCTTGTTTGCGGAAGCAAGACAGACATGGCTAACATCGAGAGTGATTCATTAGATGGCGATCAGTCAACTTCATCAGTGCCCTTGTGGTAGCGACGTCGACGTGTTTGGGCTCCACTGACTTTCGCGTTAGAAAATTGCTGGTGGGGTTTTCGTCATTGTTCGCTGAACTATGTTATCCGATGGACTCTTGTTTCTGCCAATCTTTCCTCGGTTTTAGAGCCTAGTGTAATTTTAATAGACAATGACAAGAGACCCAACGGTATGATTTTAGTCCTTTGGGAGAGAGGCAAAGCCCTAGTGTGAGATGCTACTTACTTAGACACTTTGGCGTCCTCTCATCTCAGGGGTACCTTGTTTAGAGCCGGGGCGGCATCAGAGGCAGCCGAACTGAGTAAGTGGCGCACATATGAGTCTCTGAAAGATGATTACATATTTGTGCCATGTGCTGTAGAGACTATCGGTCCATGGGGTTCACGTACGGTGAAGTTCCTAAAGGAACTCCATCCGCGGCTGGTCGTTGCTGCTGGTGATAAGAGGACTGGTTCTTTTCTGGCTCAAAGACTAAGTATAGCCATTCAGCGGGGAAACGCAGCCAGCGTTCTTGGCACGATACCTCGGGGAGTAGGACTGTATTAAGTTACTAGTTTTAGTTTTTTTTTAAATTATAGTTTTTAATATTGTATATAATAAAATATTGTATATTATGTTGTGTAAATAAATGTAATAAAATAACATAATATAACACATATAAGATTATATATTTGTGCTATTTCTTGTAGAGACTATTATTGGTCCGTGGTGTCCACGCGCGGTTCAGTTTTGATGTCGTGGCTGGAGACAAGCTTTATGTAACATTCTATGAGGTAGATCTATGTTCAGTTGTAGACTTTTGACAGTCTATAGCGGTAACAGTAGAGTAAAGACATTCACAGTGGAACTAATAATATAATAAAATAAATTAGGAAAAAAAGAGCCTCGACACACTTGCGTGACTTCCGTCAACCACTTGTTTCGTGTGATTAATTTTAATAACATTCCAGTAGTTTTATATCGACCTTATTCTAATTCATGCGAAATGGAAGTGATTTCAATTACATATTTATATAATTTTTTTATAGGCTTTCTTAATAGTATTAGGTAAATACATATTCTAGTGAAACTCATTCTTACTGCGTTTCTATGCACTGCACCCAGGCGAGGCATTCCATCCGAGTACTCGGGGCTCAGGGGTTATAACGTATTCTGCACTTTGATTCTTAATCGAGGAGGATAGATGTAGATTTCTCTAGGCTGTAGCATTCACTGTCCATCTGGTGGACTGTGTGCTCGTTTGTCACCCTTAAACTATAAAAAAAGAAATAAATCTCCTTTTTCAATAGTGTGTGGAGTGTAGGTCAAGGCAAAAAAGCATTTATTTTAAACGTTTTAAGTGAAATATCTGTATTTTAATGTGCACTTGAAAGTAAAATTCAGCTCGCCTTAAAAATTTAGTGAATTGCGGTTACATTTTGGTGACAACCAATAGCGCATTATTAATATAATGTACTCTACTCTAATGTACTCTACCAGTATTTTGACTCTAGAAAGTATTGATTATGTTATTATGCTCTTAGTTTGACTCCTTTTTTTCTCGAACGCATACCGTCATCGCGAAGGTACGGGATAGGGTTGTCAAGTAATAAAAAAAAAAACTAGGTAGGACTTAAATATTAATACGAGTTTTAGCGAGACTAACGGACAGAAATTGGTTTTATTATAGAAGATAATTACAATTAATTATAAAGTTAAATTTCCCAATATTTGATGAATTTTACTTTATAATTTTTTTAACTTTTTATTACTTTTTAAATTATAAATAAATACTCATTAATTTTGCGACAAATTATAGAATTTGTTGTTTTTATCCGTTTAACGGATTTCACGATATCAAATTATCAAATTAAAGAACTTGAGTAACTTGGAAAACTATTGAAAAACAAATGCGGGTTCGGGTTTTGAATTGTTTTTTTTTAAATCGCGAAACTTTAATACATTATTATTTCCGACAAATGATCTAAAAATTTTCACTAAGTTTGCTTAAATTTCTTCACAGTAATTGACAAAATCAGCAAGAGTCATCTTAAAATAAATAAAGTTTCTACAGTCCACCAGATGTATCATTATCATAGACTCGTTCGCGCAAGTATAAAAATTACCTACTCGCTGTCGGCACAGTTTTAGAGATTCTTTTTACATTGCGCTGTCGGTGTCGTTTCGTCTTAGTAGCTGGATGCGTACTTAACCATCGGCAAATATTTGTGTAGTTATGAAATTAATGAAAATGCTCTAAACCTTTATGGCAACTTTTAAGGACGGAACGCTCACGTCTTCTCTTCACCGAACTTTGTTTTCTCATTCACTCTCAGAACAATTAGATTGTGTGGAGACTTTCTGTTATTGGATTCTTTAAAAAAAAGGAATTCAATTAAATTTTAAATTTTATTGGAATTTAAATTTAATTAAGTAAATTAACTATTTTGATAATAAAACATAATAAAATGTGTTTGCGTATGCATGCAGTAAAAACAAAAAAACAAAACCACTCGAAGTTTTTCTTTTTTGAAATCGGATAAAAATATAACTTAAAATTTGTGTAATGAAATGAAAACCATCCTCTTACTATCAAAATCTCTAAGCAATTTACTTCCTTAATTACTAAACTAATTAGTGGTTTCAGTCCCACGTGATTTAATTGGACACCTAGCGTGTGATTTGGAAAATTATTAAGTACTATTTAGGAATTAAAGCTTAAAGTTTGGTTTATCTATTTTATACGTGGTAGAGCCATGCTGCAGCTATATTATGGTTGTAGCACATGTGGCTCGACCTGGGGAGGACCACACTCTGACATTATTCCAGCGTAAAATAGCAGCATTTGGTAACACTTTCACTGTCCGGTTTCCAGACACAATAGTAAGACAATAGCAATGTACCATATATGGCTCATTGGACAATGAATGGGTTATGTTTCATATAGTGAGTATAGAGAACCGGAAACTCTTTTTACTGAAAACCAGGCATTCCATCTTAGTCGTCAGGGGTGACAAAGCATCTGCATTTTGATTCTTGATCGAGAATAGATGTAGATGTTTGTGGGTAACAGCATTCACTTACCATCTGGTGGCCTGTGTACTCGTTTGTCACACTTATTCAATGAAAAATGTATCTTAGAGTACGTGCACACAAGACTATAGACTGACAGCTACTAAAACTTAAAATTGGCGTGGGTATTTGAGAATCTCTCATATTTTACAGGCAGTGTACGATCATGGATGAGCCAGTCAGCCGCCATAATGTACCCGGAACCCCTTAAAATCAACTGGCGAACCCCTAGCACTAGCAGTTTGCTTGTCCCACTCTAATAAACCCTGTACAAGACCATATGAACCAGATGATGATGTACATGACCAGATGAAAGAAAAATTTGGCTGGACATTTGGTTTTGCTACTTTATATTTTTGTTATAATTTAAATAAAAAATTGCAATGCTATAAACAATACACTTGTACTTATATTCCTATTGACTTAACTACTCCATATATTGGTAGCTAAAAACCTAAAAAGTTGAATAGCGAATACGAATTCACGACTTATTAATTCGTGTTCTGTACCCATTAGACTTTTTAGGTTACCGTTGTCAAAAAGTTATATATTTAGTTGCGCTGAAATTTTTACAACTTGGTTATATATTGTTATTTTTTCTTTTTTACTTTGCTTAGAAATTGGTATAATAAATTTTAAAAATATTATCCGTAGTGTGTAGTAAGACTTTCTATTCTTTAATTGTCCAGTATTTAGAGAATATTCTAAAAAAAAATCCATTTTAGGGTTCCGTACCTCAAAAGCAAAAAACGGAACCCTTATAGGATCACTTTCTTGTCCGTCTGTCTGTCTGTCTGTCAAGACCCTTTTACTCTCATGCGTGGAGGTATCAAGCTGAGATTCATATCAAATACTCAAGTCTACTGTCCCTTGGAGTTGTGAGAAAATTAAATTTCTAAGCCAACGCAATCATAAGGTACAGCCGTTTATGCCGCAAATTTTCGACATTTGCAAGGGAATCAAGACCTACAGGGTACTTCCCGTGAACTCAGAATCTTTAAATTTGGTACGAAGCAACGTGTTATAGCACAGATAAAGGAATAATTGCGAAAAGCATAAATTTTTAGTTACATCATATAATACAAATATTTTTAATAATTTTAAACTTATATACTTCTGATTTGTTCGGAACCCTCGGTGTGCGAGTCCGACTCGCACTTGGCCGGTTTTTTTTTGGCTAACACAGCGATAAGTTTTGCTATCTGCGCCAATATAATTTACCATGCTGTGAAGCAACAAGCCAAATCAATTATCGGATCAACAGGTCTAGTTTTAAGAGCAAGAAGACACATTTTAGTTACACTTATGCTCATATACACAAACGCTACTCAATTTTAAGACGCCTTTAAGTATCTTGCAAGAGACTTTACGGCGTCTTAAAATTAATTAGTGTTTGAATATTTGGTCATTTGCCAGTTTTATACAAATGCGACAAACGACAACATAAATCCACTGGAAGGGAATATTCTACGAGCCACGGCAACCATTTATATTGCCATGGCCCATAGAACATTTACCTCAATATTAAATTTAAATCCTTCGTTACATGTAAAGTCCGCCACCATGCACTGAGGCAGCGTGGCGGACTAATTGTTCCCTATTCCTATTAGAAATGAGAGATCTTTGCCCATCTGTGGGACGTATATAGCCTATTACTTTACTATGAAGTAAAGTAAAGTTACAGCCTATTTACGTCCCACTGCTGGGCACAAACCTCCTCTCATTTCTGAGAGGGTTTTAAGGCAGGGAAGTGTGCGCCGCGCTGACCCAATGTGTGTTGGCGAAGTTCACATGTCTTCGAAATATTTTTTTCTTATTTCTTAGACAAGCAGGTTTCCTCACGATGTTTTTCTTCACCACCGAGCTTGTGGTAAATCAGCACTTAAAATGGCAATTATCAGTTTCATTGGTGCCGGCAGGGATCGGACTCGAGTTGCTCACGTACTGTAATATTTACAGGGGGTACTTAGCCCCTGAACTACCACGACTACCATATAACCATATACCATATAACTTTACTTTTTACTTTCTTATTTGGAAATCTATCTATTCTATTTTAATTAAAGTGTTCTAAGAATTTGTAATATTTCTTCCACCGAAAAAAACATTCCAGAGATTGATATAATTTCATCAAAATCGTTTGAGCCATTTTGGAGAAATAATAATAATAATATGCCCGTTTGTGCATATGGTCCCATCATGATACGGCGCCGGGTCTGGGCATCTCCCGTTAACTGACGCCCATAAAATGGATGATGGTACAAAGAGAAAAGCGCATAGGGCCGATGCCTGAAGAGCGCCGGGGCGCGTCTGGAGCTGGCGCTGGACGCGACAGCATTGAAGCCACCAGCTGAGCGCTAGGGGCTGCATAACCACCTTGTAGCCCCTTGCATTCATCATCCCCACCAGATGGCTTGGTGTTGGCAGGGTCCTCCCGGACTCAGCAAACGGCATCCCCACTGGTGGAGTACGCCGCAAGGGATGGACAATTGAAATGAATAAGAACGCATTGCGGGCGTATTTTAGGGCGAAAGGGAGAGAAGTTGGAGGTTTTGCGTACCGGGCTAGGATGCATCGCCTGTTTGCTGAGCTGGAGCTATCTATTACCGTCACCGAGCAAAACCTGAGTTCGGTGCATCATGGGCTCAAAAATATTTGACAACGCCGAACTCGAACGGCTATGACGTGAGGCTGTTCCCTCGTGGGATAAAAATACTACGACAGGTGATGCGGCTCTATAAGTTGCAGAGCAACCCGCACACGTAGATGCCGTCGTAGATCTTCTTGTGGTTGAATCAGACGATTATGGAATAGTCACCCACGAACATGAGCAAATGAGGAGCATATTGGAAGAGGCGATTAGGGTAACGCGTAGTACGTCTCTCAAGAATCGACCGCGCTTCCCCGCATACCCCTTAGCAAGCGCAATCGGGCTGTCGTAAGGGCTCTAACCGCTGTCGACCTATTTGGAAGCCAGCCGGGACCTTTGCGACACGAATTCAATTCTTTTTGGCGCCGCACTGGCCGTATACCGTATTATTGGCGCCAAGTTCCTCATGGCTGGACGTGCTACTACACAAAGTAGCGCCATCCCAGTCTGGAGAAAAAGAATTGAGGACCGTATCGCAAAGGCATAAGCCCTGATCGGCAGACTTACAAGCTTAACGTCGGGCAATAACAGGCCAAGAATGTGCGCATCGTCAGGATGGCGTTCTCTGGGACAAATATCAGTTTGTCCCAGTCGGATATAATGCAAAAACTGACAAGCACATAGACGACCTGAAGCAGAGAATCGCTGATTGGGGGAAGCGGATTCGGCGATATACCGAGAGGTTGATACGGTTCAACCAGAATCGTCTCTTCCAGAGTGATCAGAAGAGACTCTATAAATCACTGGAATGACCAGTGGTACGTGGCCCAGCACCGAATCAGGCCGACACTATCGCATTCTGGCGCCGCCTGTGGTCAGAGCCTGTAAATCACAGCGAGGGCCCTTGGACGGATGTTGTGGCAAGTCAGTGTGCGAATATTACGCCCATGGACCCCGTCATCATAACACCGAACGATGTAGCTGAGGCGGTCCGTAGGGCTCCGAACTGGAAAAGTCTGGGGCTCGACGGGCTGCATCACTACTGGCTGAAGGGGTTCACGGTGTGTCACGCTGTGCTCGCTCGATAGTTTAAAGAGGCTTTCGACCAGAAGTCGCGCCCGAGCCTCTTTACTACTGGTCACTCATTTGGTTCCAAAAGACCAGGATACCACAGACCCGAGCATATACCGCCCCATCACGTGTCTACCCACCATATGCAAGACACTAACATCAATTTTGAGCGTGAGAATCACTCGTTACCTGGACTCAAATCAGGTGATGTCACGCGCTCAAAATGGATGTCGGGGCGGTGGTTGTTGAACCAAGGAACCACTCCACATTGACGCGGTCAATGGCAAGGTGGTTAAACACAACCGGCTGCACTTCGCCGCCTGGATAGACTACAAAAAGGCATTCGACTCGGTGCCTCATACATGGCTGAAGAGGGTCCTCGAGCTGTACAAAGTTGACTGTACAGTTAGAGACTTCCTTGGGCAGTGTATGGGGCAATAGAGTACGATCCTTTGGCATCTAGGCGAGCGGATGACGGCTGCGGAGAATCACATAAGGATAAGAAGGGGTATCTTCTAGGGAGATTGTTTGAGTCCAATCTGGTTCTGCCTCTCTCTACACCCTCTCAGTATCTTACTGGAGGGTTCCAGAAAGAGATTTCAGCTTCGGAAAGGAGGTACAAAAGTGACCCACCTTTTTTATATGGATGATCTCAAGTTATTCGCCTCCAGTGGCTCCCATGTTATGGAATAGCTAAACATCACTTGTGATTTTAGCAATTCTATTAGGATGGAGCTGGGCATGGATGAGTGTGCGGTCTTGCATGTCAAAAGGGGTAGGGTTGCTAAATTTGAAGATATAGACTTACCTATGCCCATCAACATTAGGATCCTTTCTGAGGCTGAAACATACCGATACCTGGGTATATCACAGAACATAGGTATCGATGTGGCGGACATGAAACAATCAGTTTGCGATCTGTTTTATGCACACTTGACCAAAGTGCTTAACAGCCTTTTGTCGGGCGTGAGTAAGACAGGCATATAAAGGTTGGGTCATGCCTGTCCTCATAGGTATACTTTTTGGCACACTCAGGTGGACTTGGACCGAACTGAACGCTCTGGATAGAAAAGTCCGCACTGTTATGACGTCCCATAGGATGCAACATCCGAGATCGTCGGTGATGAGGCTGTACTTACCGCGGAAGCATGGTGGACGTGGCTTTTTAAGCGCGCTCACCATGCATAATCGCGAGTGCAGCCTCGCGAGCCAGCGAGATTGGATGATTCATTCTATAAGGACGCTATATCTTGTGATAAAGGGCTTACCCCTCTATCCTTAGCCAACGAGGAATGGCAAGATCCGGCAGTACAAAGCGTTTGCAACCGTGAAACCGTATGGAAGGAGAAGGAGCTCCATGGGAGGTTCTACATGCTTCTACACGAGCCTTTGTTAGACACAGTCGCTTCTTTCCACTGGCTACGTTTTTGTGACCTCTTTGGGGAAACTGAGGGTTTGGTCTATGCGATACAAGATCAGGTTATTAAGACCAACAACTATCGGAGATACTTCCTAAAGTATGGCGCCATCGACATCTATCGAGCTTGTCGCCATTCCGGTGAGTCACTTAGGCATGTCATTTCCGGTTGTTCTGCGCTTTATAACTTTGAGTACTTGCACAGACACAATCTAGTAGCCATGATTGTGCACCAGGAGCTCGCTCTGAGATACGGTCTCGTGAATCGGAAACTGTCTTATTATAAGTACTTGCTGGATGCCGTGCTCGAAAATGACCGCGCCAGGCTCTACTGGGATCAGGCCATCATCACAGACAGGACTATTCTTGTGAATAAACCTGATATTGTGCTGATGGACCGGGCACAGTCAAGGATATTTTTGATCGATATTACCATTCCGTATGTCGAGGACCTCGTGAAAACCGAAACAGATTAGAAAACAAAATATCTGGACCTGGCTCACGAGGTGACCAACATGTGGGGTGGTCTGCCGACCTAAGTTATTCCTGTAGTCGTTTCTGCGAACGCGCTAATCCCAGTCAGTCTCTCGGGTCATCTGAGGCGACTGGGGCTCCGTGACGGACCGCTCCAGGCTCAAATACAGAAGACGGTGCTCCTCGATACCGTCCGCATCGTCCGCCGGTTTCTTTTCCTTTGCCCCTAACCCTCAGCCGTTTGGTCTTCCCTGCCGAGGGCTACCATCTGGTTGGCCTTTTATCTATTTATGTATTATTTGTTTATGTTAGTATATTTAATACATATTTATGTATACCTATTTATCATTTCCTCTTATATCAGCCCAACCAGATGAGAATACTTTATAAATACACCATAATAATAATTTATTGACTCATCATCATCATCATCATCATTACAGCCCTTCACGAGTTCACTGCTGAACATAGGCCTCCCCCAAAGAATGCCACAAAGCACGGTCCTGAGCCACCTGCATCCATCGACTTCCTGCATATCTTACCAGGTCGTCACTCCATCTAGTGGGGGGACGCCCTACACTTCGCCTGCCGGTACGAGGCTGCCACTCGAGAACCTTTCTTCCCCATCGGTTGTCAGTTCTTCGAGCTATATGGCCGGCCCATTGCCACTTCAGCTTACTGATCCGTTGGGCTATGTCGGTCACTCTGGTTCTACTGCGGATATGCTCATTTCTGAGTTTATCACGCAGAGAAACTCCGAGCATAGCCCTCTCCATAGCTCGTTGAGCGACCTTGAGGTTCCTCATCCGGCCAGCAGTGAAGGACCACGTCTCAGTTCCGTATGTCATCACTGGCAAAACGCACTAGGTGTACACTCTCGTTTTCAAGGTTTGAGGTATACCTGACGAGAATATGTGCCGTAATTTCCCGAATGCTGCCCAACCGAGTTGAATCCGTCGATTGACCTCTCGGTCGAAGTTGGACTTACCTAGTCGGACTATTTGTCCCAGGTAAACATACTCGTCAATAACTTCGAGCTTATTGACTCACACTTATAGAAAAGTTACACAAATCACAATTTTACAATTTGATAATTTTTGGTACAGAATAAGAAGAAATCAATTACATATTAACATATTACATACATATATTAAGAATAGCTTACTTTACAACTGTTTTTGAAAATTCCATTGTCCTGGAAAAAACCGTCGAAAGACCCAATGGGATTTTTTAAAGAGTATTTTATAATCATTTATTATGTAAAGTATACCATCAGCTGAAATATTGCTTAGTAATAAAGATCACATTCCATTATATTTTATTGGATCGTGAAATTGTGTGTAATTTTAATCCGTATGTTACGATGTCACGGGTTAAATATCTATTACACTAAAGTCTACACGCCATGTCTCGCAGGGTCACAGACGATATTTTGGCGATGGCGCGACCCAGCACCGCAAGCATTGCCGCCAGAAATATCATACAGCAATTTCATAGGTAAGTAGTTCAGATTTAAACTGATAAATAAGCAAATGTAAAATATTTTTAAATGTTGTTGTGTAAGGATGGTCGGTTGGTGGAGGGTTAATTGGTGGCACGGTGGGTATTATTTTAAAACAATGTGTAAAAAAATCATAATGTTAATACCTAAAATTATAAGACCTTAAATTCATTAAAGATGCCTCAATGGTTGTCTTTTGCATCTATTGTTAATTTGTGTCTTGAAAAAAATTGTCCACGCAATAGAATATTTTCTTGTATCATGCAGTCTTATTACATTAATACATAGGTGTACACGGTCAAACAACATCCTCCATGTGGCAGAAGGAGCATGGAAGTAAAATTTATGCTGTAGAAATGCGGTCATAAAAAACTATGTCAGGGGTAAATCAGTATGATAGGGGAGAAATTGTGTGATAAGAGAAAGGTATGTTTTGCAAGAAGACGTAATCAGGATTAAGAAAGGAATGCTTCGGAGATTTGTATAATTAGAATGAACTAATAAGGAAAGAGTGACAAAGACGTTAGGACTATTCTTGAGTATTGCAATTGAATTTGGAATCCACAATATATTACATATATTCGTGCTATTGAAGACATTCAGAAAAAAATTGTTAATCACTTAAACTATAGGTATAATCGAATAATCGAAATCCCCAAAAGTATGTCGATTTTTGTAAGCATTTTCACCTCTTAACACTTGAAAACCGTCGTATAGTATTATATGACATGACGTTCATGCATAACCTTCGTAATGGGCACATCGACTATCCGGATTTAGTATCCAAAATGTTGTGTTTAAAGTGTCCTAGAACCAGAACACGACAAACAAAGCTTTTTTCAATTGCACATACAAAAACATAGTCTCTCGGATACATAGAAAATATAACGAAACATTTCACTCTGTAGACATAGTCTATGGAAGTAATACAAACTTTGTGCGAGAAGTTTTGATAATAGTTAATGACACACACACACACACGCACGCACGCATGCACGCACGCACGCACTCACGCACGTACGTACGCACTCACACACGCACACGCGCACACGCACCCGCACACACACCCGCACACACACACGCACGCGCACACGTACACGCACACGCACACTTTTTGTTAAATAAATAAAAAATCAAATTATGCTGCAGAAGTGAGTAGCAGATTCGGTAAGGGACGCTCTAGTCGAAAGTTTATCGACCAAATTAAGTGTACCCTTATGCATGTATGTGTAGCTTGTATATGGATGTGTAAGAAGCGATAAAGGTGAGTTAGGATGTCCGTACTCTCTACATACCCCTCTGGGTGATAGGCGTGATGGTTTATGTTTGTACATATTATGTATATTGCTTACTTTACATTGCTCTATATTTCTCTAAATTTCTCTAAATTTATATTGCCCTAGCATTGTAATGAAAGTATAATTCTTTAGCTGGGGCATCCGCACGGTGATCAACTTGCAAACGCCAGGTGAACACGCCAGCTGCGGGCCTCCTCTCACCAGTTCCGGCTTCACTTATGATCCCACAATATTCATGGCCAACGATAGTAAGTTAATATAACATTGAACGAACGCATCACCATTTTAGTCCTTCACAAGTCCACTGCTGAACATAGGCGTCCCACAAGAAACGACACAAACCACGGTCATGATCCACTGGTAACCATCGACTTCCTGTATCTCTTAACAAGTTGTCACTCCATCTAGCAGGGGTCCGTCCTACACTTTGCTTACCGGTACGAAGCTGACAAGAACCTTTTTTCTCCTTCGGTGGGTCAGTTCTTCGGTTAATGAAATATTCAACCCGAAATAAAATAGTTACTTTCTGGATTAGCCTAAGATTTCATACCAAACATTACGCTTTGTTTGTCAAAGCAATAGAATAAAACATGATTAACAACAAAGTCTAAGAAAATATGCAGGACATATCTAGTGATCATTATCATCATTACAGCCTCTCACAAGTTCACTGCTGAACATAGGCCTGCCCTAAGGAATGCCGCAAAGCACCTGAGCTGAGTCCTGAGCCACCTGCACGCATCGACTTCTTGCATATCTTAATAGATCGTACCTGCCGCCCTACACTTCGCTTACAGGCACGAGTTTGCCACTACCAAGAACCTTTTTTTCCCATCGGTTGTCAGTTCTTTGGTTTTGAAAATATTTAACCCGAAATGAAATAGCTACTTTCTGAGTATGTCTAAAACTTCATAAATTATTTCTTTAACAAACAAAGTGTAATAAAACATGATTTATTCTATTCCTTTCACTTTTTATCAAAAAGTTAAAAAACTATTAAGCAAAAATTGTTTAGCTAGATTTATTATAATACTAAAGAGTACATGACCTCTAGGATTAAGGTGATCGTTATCATGTTGTTTCTAAATGTCTTCACCTTAATTGTATAAAATATTATATTGAAAATTAGTGTTTAAAAAAAGTCCTGCTGCGTTTCGTGCTGGTTCTTCCCATGACAGAAGTTTTTCTTCCGAACTGGTAAAGCTTAAATGACTTTCAATAAGTATTCTTTTTTCATGTCTATATTGAATGAAAAATATCCTAATAAATATTATAAAAATTTTAAGACAGTTTTTTATTTATCATTTACAAGTTCAATACAAAAATATAAGAAACAGAAACAGAAACTTTTTTATTCAATATATATTATAAATAATACTTACTGAAAGTCACTCTTTTGTTTGATTACCACTGGTTCGGAAAAAACCTCTGTCCTGGGAAGAACCAGCAAGAAACCCAGCGGGACTTTTTTTTAAAATAACAGCTTACAATCATGATGTTACACAAATTAACAACACAACAAATTAGAAATAGCTTGGTAGCGATCACCTCATTTCCAGGGGTTATTATCATCCATAAATTCCTTAATATTATAATAACCCTTTTTATACAAACTTAGTTTAATAAAGTTTTTGAACTTTGAACAGGTCAAACTTTGTATATTTTCTGGTATAAGTAAAGGCATCTATAAACTACAACCTTTAATAATAAGTAAAGGCATCTATAAACCACAAAGGTTTGTAAATAATCTACGTCGATATTTCCATATGGGTTTGATAAAGAAAAATAAAATATACGTATTATTAATTACATTGTGTTACAAATAGTTTTAAAATCGGGCTAAACTTATAATTTCATAACTTAGGTAATTAAAAAAATTAAAGTGTCAAGATCAGTGTTAAGGAAGTAAGATTTTAGGTTAGCCTTCAGGACTATAATAGGACTCTCCAAGCAGAGTTGGATAACAATGGATGAACAAAGTTGTTTCCTAAAATGCATTTAATCAATTACAAAATACCTTTTGGTATTTGTAATTCAGATAAGATTAAAAGTTTATTTTCATGTTTTCTATAACAATAGAGTCACGTATGGCTTAACAGTCCACCTGATTGTAAGCAAATAAATTTTAACAAAGAAAGCTATTTAAAAAAAAACAAAAATAGCGTTGTCCATCGTTTGAACTAAATAAATACGAATGATATGCCACTGCCATCATCAGATGAACTTGAGGATCTAATAAAGACGAAATTACTTTTCTTAATTACAGTATATTATTACAATTTCGCGTGGCCAGATTATGGAGAAGCGAGTCTCAGCGGATTATTGAACATGGCGAAAGTGGTGTCCTTTGCGTTAGAAGAGGGAAGAGTCGCCATACATTGCCATGCAGGTAAAAATTGTTTGGTTATCGCATATTATAGGCAACACAGGAGACTATCTAATTTTTAGTTCAATTAAAATTTATATGTTACAAGACACAGGCGGTATAAGAGAATAAATTCAATTTAATTTATTTATTGCCAGAATGTATTTAGTACATAATATGATAATCATATTAATTACTAGCTTTTTACCCGCGGCTTCGCTCGCGTGTGCTTGAATTTAGGAACATCATTAAATGCTGTTCCGTGCCAAATTTAGAAAAATTCGATCACTTTTAGTCACCCCGGTGTCTCTATGTCTGTCAAATATATTTTTTTCATTCTAAAATACTATTAGACGTAGATGATTGGTAACATGCTATAGAAACACTTGAATATATACATATGTCTAAAACACCTACTATTTTTTATATCGTGCGTGTTTTCCGATTCCGATGTATCCATAAGAAAGGTAAATAGTCTTGAAATCAAAATGTATTATTATTATTTACATTTTACTCTTTACATTTATTCATAGTTAAAGTTAATTTAGTTTTAACAAAGTAATATAATGTTTATTTGAGACATTTTATTCATATCATTGGTCCTATTTAATATTGATTGGCACCATAAAATATATGTAGATATTTTTTTACTTGGGGAGTAGACTTGAAAATTTCATAAATACAGTTCTATAATAATGAATACTACACATGGATTAAAACTAATGTTACGGGTGTTTTTACGCATCTTGGATGAAAGTTCCGAGTAAAAGAACATAATATCGTTGATGTGAAGCACCGAAGCTCCGGGAAGTCTAAAGTATGTCAACATGTTTAGTATCGTCCCAACCATTATATCGGATCTGATAGACAACAAATCCTTTCAATCCGAATCCTACCAATGATGATTCGCGAGACTATTGAAATTAAAAATATCCTAATTTTAATAGGGAAGATGGCTGAGTGCTACCATCTGCTGAGGACCCCATAATTAATAAAATTAAATTCAACCTACTACTGCATTTATTTTATTTTATTTTAACGATGACATCAGGTCTTCAAACACCCCAGTTCTCCAGCCCCTCCCGTAACCATGGATGTTGTAAAGTGCCCAAAACATCCGGAATTTGAAAAATTAAAATTAAACGCAATAAAATCCTTAAAATTAGTAGCACTAAACTCATGAACGGGAGTAGAAAAGTGTTCGCCCTGTTGTGGCGGTGAAAGAAAATCCACCACCTCATATTGTCCCGTCGTAAGAGGCGACATAGTAGGAAAACAAACTGTAGATGGGATGGGCTGCATCATCTTCTTGACAACAGATCAAAATAATAATAGCTGCGGTTGTCAACCCGCCTCAAGCAAGCGTGGCAACTATAGCAAATATCCAGCTACTTGACAATTTATTGGGAAGGCCTATGTTCATTTCAGTGGACTTTTGATAGGCTGACGATGAGTTCTACTCATCTTTGCAAGCGTTAATATTTACGGCAGAGTGAAAACAAAAAGCAACATACCCGAAAACACGAATGAAATAAAAGCTGCATATATTCCCCATGAAAAGTAAAAAAAGTAGCAGCTTACATACATGTTACTACTGGGCGCAGGCCGTAGAGTTTTTGGGCAAAAAAGTGTTCGCTACGGTGATTCCAACGCGGGATGAATGTAGTGTAAATGATTCAATTATTTACATCGTATATTCAGTAGCATTGTATTATTTCATTTTATCAATGACTTGCCATTTTATTTTTTTTAGAAGTAAGTAGGTGGCGCTAATATTAGATGAAATAATGAAAGCCTATACCATCTAGTAATATCAGCAATAGAAGCGAACATTTATTTATTATATCGATAAGGGATAAAGTGATGTCAATTCTCTTAAAAGTTCTGTTTCTGTTAAAAAATACGCTATCAGCGCCGTGAAAAACGATTTAATGATATCGTCATATGACTATAATATTATGAAATAGCAACGTTATGTTTAGTTATTAATATCTTTAAACGATTTCTATTCATTGATTTTGTCAAGCTATATCATGATATGGTCAACAAATAGTGTTAAATATCATGAAATGACCACACCATTTCACAAAATGATAGACTACTTTACGATATATGATCAATTCTACGATCTGGCCACGAAATACATAAAAAATCTCTTTAATAAAACTATAATGGTAATGAAAATTTTGCAACAATTGCAGACAGACCAGTTGTAATCACTTTAAATATATATTAGTAATTGAAATAAATACCTTATCAATTTTCATATTTTTGATAGACGTCACTATTGTCTATTGAAATTTTTACACTTTTAAAATAAAATAACAAACATACTAAAAAACTAAACGTTAGAATTTTTTAATGATTTAAAAAATCTAATATTTTAATCATATAAATGAAAGTTATTTATATTATTTCATTTATTAGTAACTGAAGGCCATGAAGAAACCACTTATTCCATTTGATGATAGATGGCGCTGTTTTGAATACCAACTTGGTGTAGTTTCAAATTATTTTACCAAGATTATAACTATATTTTAAACTTTATTTACAAATATGGTTTTTATCATGCCGTCATGCCGCCTATAACTAAGATATAATAGAAAATTAACATCTAAAGGAAATAGAATACTTAACCTTCCTTTTTTGAAGTTCCATAATCGGATAAAAAGTAGCCTATAAGTTGCCCTCAGTTACTCACTACCTATATACAAAATTTCATGTAAATCGGTTCAGTAGTTTTTGCGCGAATCCGGAATACACAGACAGGCAGACAGACAGAAAGACAGACAGACAGACAGACAGACAGACAAAAATTCTAAAAACCACTAATTTGGATTCAGAACCCTTTATTTAGTCCTCTGGACTTGTTTTTTCAAGAATATATTAGAATTACAGACACGACTTTTCTACAGATTTATTATATATGTATGTTGTATGTATGTATGTATAGGTATAGATTAATGGGACCTTATATTCTACCATGATAATGGCGTGCAATTTCTTCATTTATATACTAAAACTATTAAAGGAGAAGTTGGTAACGTGACCCCCGCAGGTATATTAGCCCCATTTAATATTTATAACTTAGAAACACACTAGTAGTTACTAATAGTTAGAACAAACTTTTAAAACCACTCTTGAGTTTCATTTCATTTTTGTGGGAAAACTAAAGTTTTAATGTTGGTGATTTGTACATCGTGTGCGATAAAGATTTTTGTAAGGGATTTTGAAGGTAATTATGCAAAAAATCTGGTAACTTTCTAAATTATGGTTTGTTCATTAATTTATCCTTTGATATTTCTGATTTGGCCCTCTCCCATTGTTTGTATTATGGTCCCCGGCGGCCATATAACATATATGAGCGACATTTTTTTATTTTTTTTATTTTTTTGTTTCATATGCATCGACAATTATTTTTTGTTTTGTTGTTTCTTATGCCTCGACAAAGTGTATTATGTCCATCTTCAAGGAAAAAGAAACTACGGGGTCCCGAGCATATGAAAAAGGCAATTGAAGCATTGAAGACGAAGGTCATGGGCTATAAAAAAGATGTAAAAATGTTTTCTTTACCAAGATATACACTGAAACGATTGGAGAAGGACTCGCAAGAATCCTTGGAAATACTCGTGCATAAACCAATGGGCTTTTTAAGAAGTCACTAAAGTGTGGAGATTCGCAAGTATCTTTTACATTCTGACACGATGCTGAAGCATTCGATATTGCTGATCTTTTTGGTCGGACATACCTTAAGAGCACAGTGGATAGAAGTGGATTCAATGCTAGCTGCAATTTATGGGCCCACACTGCCTAATTAACCTAAAACGCACGCACGTACCCATGCACGCACGCACGCACGCATCCACACACGCACGCACGCACTCACGCACGCACGCACTCACGCACGCACGCACTCACGCACGCACGCACGGACCCACGCCCGCACATTCACGCACACGCACACGCACACGCATACGCACACGCTAACGCACACGTACACGCACACGCGCGCACACACACACACAAACATACACGCACACACAAACAAACGCGTGCATGGTTCAATGATCATCACCATCTTCATCATCATTATGGCTGTAATGAAATAGAAGTGTCAAATAAAGATATTTATTATGGGGTATCTATACCTAACGTTTTCTCATCTGGTTGGGCAGTATAAATATATAATTGTAAAAGAACATGGTAAACATATATAAATATCAATAAAGTAAAATAAATACATAAAAATTACATAAATATATAAAAATCCAACCGGATGGAAGCCCTCGGCAGGAGAGACCAAACGGCCGAGGGTTAGGGGGAAAGGGAAAGAAACCGGCGGACGATGCGGGCGGTATCGAAGATCATCGCCTTCTGCATTTGAGCTTGGAGCGGTCCGTCACGGAGTCCCAGTCGCCTCAAATGACCCGAGAGGCTGACTGGGATTAACCCGTTCGCAGAAACGACCACAGGAATTATTTCGGTCGGCAGACCACCCCACATGTCGGTCACCTCGTGAGCCAGGTCCAGATATTTTGTTAGCTTATCTGTTTCGGCTTTCACGAGGTTCTCCTAATAAGGAATGGTAATATCAACCAAAAATATTCTTGACTGTGCCCGGTCCATCAGCATAATATCAGGCTTATTCGCAAGAATAGTCCTGTCTGTGATGATGGCCCGGTCCCAGTAGAGTCTGGCGCAGTCATTTTCGAGCACGGCTTCCGGCAAGTATTTATAATATGGCAATTTCCGACTCACGAGATCGTATTTCAGAGCGAGATACTGGTGTTGAATCCTGGCTACTAGGTTGTGTCTGTGCAAATACTCAGAGTTAGAAAGCGCCGAACAACCAGAGATGACATGCCTAAGTGACTCACAGTGATGGCGACAAGCTCGACAGTCTTAATAACCTGATCCTTTATCGTACAGAGAAAACCCTCGGTTTCCCGAAAGAGATCCCCGAAACGTAGCAAGTGGAAGGAGGTGACTGTGTCTAAGAAAGGCTCATGTAGAACCTTGTAGAACCTCCCGTGGAGCTCTTTCTCCTTCCATACGGTCTCCCGGTCGGAAATGCTCTGTACTGCCGGGTCTTGCTATTGATCGTTGGCTAAGGATAGAGGAGTTAGCCCTTTATCACAAGAAATAACGTCCCTATAGACTGGACCATCCGCTCTCGTCAGATAGTAATTACGGAGGCTGCACACTTTGCGCTTAAAAATCCGCGTCCACCATGCTTCCGCGGCAAGTACAGCCTCATTACTGACGACCTCGGATGATGCATCCTGTGTGACGTCATAATAGTGCGGACTTTTCTATCCAGAGCGATCAGTTCGGTCTGAGTCCACCTGAGTATGCCAAATGTATACATGAGAATAGGCATGATCCAACCGTTATATGCATGTGTCTTATTAACGCCCGACAAAAGACTGTTAGACACTTTTGTCAAGCGTGCATAAAACACAACGCAAACTGGCTGTTTCATGTCCGCCTCATCGATACCTATGTTCCGTTAATGTTTTATGTTCTGTGACATACCCAGGTATCGGTATGTTACAGCCTCGTAAATGATCCTAATGTTGATGGGCATAGGTAAGTCTATACCCTCAGAGTTAGCAACCCTACCCCCTTCGACATGGAGGACCGCACACTTATCCGTTCCCAGCTCCATTCTAATAGAATTGCTAAAATCACAAGTGATGTTTAGCAATTCCATTAGATCAGAGCGACTGGAGGAAAATAACTTGAGATCATCCATATAGAAAAGGTGGGTCACTTTTGTACCTCCTCTCCGAAGCTGAAATCCCCTCCCGGAACCCTCCAGTAAGGTACTAAGAGGGTTCGGAGAGAGGAAGAACCAGATTGGACTCAAACAATCGCCCTGGAAGATACCCCTTCTTATCTTTATGTGGTTATTATTATTATTATATATTCAAAAAATATTTGTTAATCACCTTAACTTTCGCTGTCGGAATAAAATCGATACTTACACAGACAGTTGCACTGAGCACGATCTCTTATCTCTGGAACACAGGCGCATTTTGCTTGACATGGCTTTGTTATATGATATAATAAACAGTAATATTGACTGTCCATATCTTGTCTCAAGAATCACCTTTCGTACTCCAAAATTCCGTACCCGCAATACTACATTGTTACAGACTCCCTGGCATCATTCAAACTACTGTCGAAACACTGTTCTTTCGCGGCTTGCTCGTACATATAATGAACAATTTGGACACATTGACCTCTTTGCGAAATCTAAACTTACGTTTAAAGATTACATCAAGAAAACTATTACGAAATAGAGCAGTTGAAGTTAAATTCACATACAATCATATATTCTCTCATCTATTTCTTCTATATGTATTTTTGAGGCTACTAATATAAATATAAGTACTTAAGTTATTTTATTTAATATATATTATAATTAATTATTTGTATTATGTTTATATATTTAAACATTTAATATGTATATATACATAAGTAAATATATATGTATGTATATATACATATATATATCTTATATGTTTATATATATATATATATATATATATATATATATATATTTATATATATATATATAAAGGTAATCTAATATATCATTCTACCTGACTATCTCTCCTGATCTGTAAACTTATGACCACCTTCATTACATTGAATTGCTTATAATTTTGCTTATAATTTATCTATTAGATTGTTCTTTTTCCTTTTCTTCTAACAACAATACACCTACCATCAAACAATATAAGGGAAACCTGTTATTGGCCATACTTTTAGTTTGTTACATTAATGTTAATATTTTCTATATACGCTGTTGGTTTTCTAAATAAATAAATAAATGCATCAAAATTTACAAGACTCAACAAACCGGTGCAATTATCTCTTCCAGATTCAATTGAAGCAGCTCTACAGCGCTACAATTCTCTCTCTCTCTCTCTCTCCCTCTCTATCTCTCTCTCTCTCTTCCACTCTCTTAATATTGTGATCTTGACATGAGACTTCTGAGGTAACTTAAAATGTAAAGCAACTTTATAGCTATTATCTCTCATACCGAGTTTAACTCATTTTTTCATTCAACTCTTAACTTGACCAAATATTTTCATTTTTACTTCAACAGAAGAAATGACGTCATTATTTCTGTTTAGTACGTTTTAACTTAACAACTTAGCAGCTCTACAGCGCTACAATTCTCTCTCTCTCTCTCTCTCCCTCTCTATCTCTCTCTCTCTCTCTTCCTCTCTCTCAATATTGTGATCTTGACATGAGACTTCTGAGGTAACTTAAAAATGTAAAGCAACTTTAAAGCTATTATCTCTCATACCGAGTTTAACTCATTTTTTCATTCAACTCTTAACTTGACCAAATATTTTCATTTTTACTTCAACAGAAGAAATGACGTCATTATTTCTGTTTAGTACGTTTTAACTTAACAACTTTTTAAAAAAAAAGGTGTGTTTTTAGATGTCTATAATAAAGAGTATTAATCGTGTGTGGTGGTGTAAGAATATCCACTATCCCCTACCATCCCGTGGGTGTAGTAAGAGACGAAAGAGGGAAACAGACAGGAGATGGGCAGTTCTTTGAACGATGTCGTCCGAAGGGCTCTTGTCTCTATAAATATTCCCTCGGTTGTAGAGCTTTGTGAAATATTTAGAGACGATGGCAGGAGACCCGACGGTATGACATTGGTCCCTTGGGAGAGAGGTAAAGCCCTAGTGAGGGATGCTACTTGCGTAGACACTCTGGCGGCCTCTCATTTCAGGGGTACCTCGTTTAGAGCTTATGATAATTATGATAATTAAGTTTATAGTTTTAGTTTTTTTTTAAAATTATTATTATAGTTTGTAAAAAATATAATACAACTTGAAAGTAAAACGTGTTAGACAGTTGTTAATAAAATTTGAAGTGACTAAACGGGTAACGACTGGACATTAGGGCAATGACGCTGACCCTTGACATGCATAGATAATGAATGCAACCATACCGTTAATAATTTATTTTCAAACACAGTTAATCGAACGCTGTGCAAGTAATCATGATTTCCGTAAACGGTCTATTAATTTTATTTAAATGTTTTGTTAACTTGTTTATTGTGGCATTTACCTCATTTACGTGTCTAGTGGTTTTGTTAAAAATTTGGCTGGAGCCAAAGACAGGAATTTGCAAATGCAAAACACGATTATATGGCAAAGTAGCTCTTGTTACTGGGGGAAACTCTGGAATCGGATTAGAAACAGCCAGAGACTTAGCAAAAAGAGGTGCGAGGGTCATAATTGCTTGCAGGAATGCCGCGAAATCTGAGCAAGCAGTCACTGACATAATTGCTACTACGGGGAATACAAATGTAGAGTACAGAAGTTTGAATCTTTGTAAATTCAACAGTGTGAGAGATTTCGCTGAGGATTTCAATAAAACAGTGGATCGTTTGGATATTTTGGTCAATAATGCTGGATGTGCTTGTCTGCCTGACCATACTTCCGACGACGGTATAGATCTTGTAATGCAAACAAATCACTTAGGACCGTTTCTCCTTACAAATTTGCTTATGGATAAACTAATATCATCGAAACCAAGTCGGATTGTAATCGTTTCATCTTATCTCCATAATTTTGGTCGTTTGGATCTTGAAGATATTGCTGGCATAAATACAAAAGGATACTACCTTAAATACGCAAACAGTAAACTTTGTAACGTTCTTTGGATGAAAGCCTTGGCGAAACGACTTCCGAAAGGGGTTATAGTCAATGCATTGCATCCAGGATTTGTAAAAACCGATATTTTTAAAAGGTTACCATCATATGTAAGGAAAATGATTAACATTTTAACGGATTTAATGTTTAAGAATTCTAAAGAAGGTGCTCAAACTACTATACATCTGTGTGTTTGTGAAGAACTAACTGGTTTTACTGGCGGGTACTATAAAGACTGCAAGCTCCATCCATACCACAAGATATGTGACGATGCCGATTTTGTTGATATGTTTTGGGATAAATGTCTTTTACTTACTTCGACTAAACAAAATGATATTTGCAGCAAATGATATTAATTTATTGTGACATTAATTTTATGCATTTTTAATTAAAACTCGCTTTTGATAGCAATAATGTCGCTTTTCAGAGATGTAATCGTGTTTAACAGTTTCCAAAATATGAACGAGAGCGAGAATGGATTTTTTGTTGTTTTATCTCCTAGTTAATATTTATCAATTATCATTGACTTATTGTTTGATGTTTCACGTGGCGGTAGTAAATTTAGTAGTAGTGTAAATTTATGTTTAAATAACGCATTATGCTCATGACGTGATTTTTTTTTACTACCGAAGAAATTAATTTATAAGAATAAAAACTTATATTATTTTTAGTCTGTCACCCTAGGATAAGGATGATGGTTATGTATGAGAATATACCATCGATTGATTTGACTATAGTGAAGTCTGAATCTTTTTTTTTTTATAGAACAAGGTATGTGCCCAAATTTTATTGATAGTAAACTGTAGAGCAAAGCAGTATACATAACGTAACACCCGCTCGGACAAAACAAAGATCATGTGTAACATCCATGTTGACCTGGGACAAATAGTCCGACTAGGTAAGTCCAACTTCGACCGAGAGGTCAATCGCCGATTTCAATTCGGCTGGACAGCGTATTGGAAATTATGACACATCTTCTCGTCGGGTATACGGCTAACGTGACCATTTATTATTTTTGTCAAAGCGGGACGTCCCTTTAATTGGAACGAATTATGGTAAATAAAAGTTTTTGGTGGTTTAAAATTTTTTTTTATTGTATAATGTAATAACAATAATAAAAAATAATCAAAGCACTTATTACAAAATAATTAAGAAGGTTGCATGAGTTACTAAACCCTAGTAGTGGCGTGACTTCTACATAGTATTTATGTATTTGACGGCTGAACAAATCAGTTTTAAAATATTGAGTCTGGTTTTTAGGTACATATGGAGCTCAGTACAGGATTTATTTATATTTATTTATGTAATTAAAATGGCTTTCACTATTGCGACACATAACTGCGTTTTATCACTGGTCTGGATTTTGTTCATTTAACAAAAAACTCTTTCTACCGGCGCATTACTTCCTGGCAGACACATAATGTACTCAATAATTGTACAAAAGTTCGTTAAGTGAAGATAGTTGGCACGGAAGTGCTGGAATAATTCAATCCAACGGTCTTCAGCCGCAATATTGTCAGTGATTTTTCAATCAGTGACTTTTTCATCTGTCGCAAAGTTGGAAATAAGCGAAAACTCGTCAAAGATTTTCGAATCTTCATCATCATTACAGCCCTTCACAAGTCCACTGCTGAACATAGGCCTCCTCCAAGGAATGCTACAAAGCACGGTCCTGAGCCACCTGCATCCATCGACTTCCTGCATGTCTTACCGTCGTCACTCCGTCTAGTGGGGGGACGCCCTACACTTCATCTGCCGGTACGAGGCTGTCACTCGAGACCCTTTCTTCCCCATCGGTTGACGGTACTTCGAGCTATATGGCCGGCCCATTGCCACTTCAGCATACTAATCCTTTGGGCTATGTCGGTCACACTGGGTCTAATGTGGATATCCTTACTTCTAAGTTTATTCACGCAGAGAAACCCCGAGCATAGCCCTCTCCATAGCTTGCTGAGCGACCTTGAGCTTTCTCATACGGCCAGCTGTGAAGGACCACGTGTCAGATCTATAGGTCATCACTGGCAACACGCATTGGTTGAACAATCTAGTTTTGAGGTTCTGAGGTATGTCTAACGAGAAGATATGTCGTAATCTCCCAAACGCTGCCCAGCCGAGTTGAATCCATCGATTGACCTCTCGGTCGAAGTTGGACTTACCTTTTTTTAACATGGGGAAATGCCTACGCATAACCGCCTCGCGGGGACAAGGACGGGTTATGTCGGACACGCACCAACTAAAACCCCATGATGTTCCCTCCTTTGCCACATATTGGCAGGGCCACGGGAACGCTTTCGCACAAATCCGCGGCCCCACCAACGCCGGCCGCCCCTTCTCGGGGAGGACTTCTCGTCCCCACTCTCCCTCTCAGGCAAGGCGCACCAGGAACACAAGGCACGCCCCCTTTCTCGGCCTCCAACTCCACCTGCGTAACGAACCCCCCGAGTTCGATACGCGAACGCCATGGGACCAGGAAAATCGAGCGCTTGGTAGCACCCGCTTTCCCGACCCCAGCGGCGGATCTGGTCTCTGGCTCCGCCGCCAACCAAGTTTCGGCCATGGGAGGTAGGGAGAGCGGCGCCTCGCAATACCAACACTCCTCTCCCCCCGCGGCATCACCACCACCACCGCATCAACGGTGTGGCCCCGTCTGAGTCGCGGAGGATAGGGCGAGTGGCGCATCGCCATACCAAAACTCTTCTTCCTGCGCGACTCCACCTCGGCTGCAGTGGTAGGGGGAGAGAACACCCCTCTTACACAAATCCGAAGTGGGCTCACCAAGCCCACTCGGAGTGGCCACCTCGGGCCGGCCAAGGGGTTCCTCTTTGTTCACCGCGGGTGATCAAGCCGCGGATACTAAGCCAACCCGCCACGACAAGGCGGGGCCCCTTTTTTTGGGGGGGGGGGGGGAGAGTTGGACTTACCTAGTCAGACTATTTGTCCCAGGTAAACATATTCGTCAACAGGTTCGAGCTTAGTGCTCCCAACAACTAGAGGCATAGTGTGACGTTAAACAAGATTTTAGTTTTCTGCATGTTCATCTTAAGATAGATCGTCGTTGAATAGGTTTCGTGCTCTGGTTCTGTACTCGGATAGCCATCGTAGCCCTAATGTACAAACACTTCAGCACATCGATATACCGACAGTCCACTTGGCACCGCTGGGGGGATTGCAGCACCGCCAAAATTTTGACGGAATCTAAGGCTTTCTCATAGTCCACATACGCAAGACAAAGTGGCAGATTGTACTCTTCGGTCTTCTGTACAATTTGCCGAAGGGTATATATGTGGTCTACGGTGCTCAAGCCTTTTTGGAAACCAGCTTGTTCGGGAGGCTAGAAGTCGTCGAGTCTGCATGAGGGACGCTTCGTAATGACTCTCAATACAGCAAGTTTTGTATCTTGGCTGCTGCTAATAAACACTTCGGTGATCAGCAAATTCATTACTTTTTGTACCTCATCCCAAGTAGGTGCTTTTGTTAAATTTGCCCATTGAAACAATTGTAGTTCTATGTAGAATTGACACCACTGCTCCAAATATTCTTTGCTTGTCCTATAAAACTCAGCCGCTGCAGTTTTAACACTCTGCTGGTCAACAACAATTTCAGTTCCTTGTAATTTTACAAGTATAAGTTACGGACGGTGTGAGGAAGGAAAATAGTTTTTTTTATTTTATAGGATAGGGTGACAAGTTTTTTTTTATAGGATAAGGTGTTTGTAACCCTCATTCTTATTAAAAAAAACATCTACATCTACCCTCGTTTGCGAATCGAAATGCAGATGCGTTGTCAGCCGTGAGGACTAAGATGGAATGCCTCTTTTCTAGTAAACAAATTCTCCGGTTCTCTACACTCACTATACGAAACACAGCAGCATTAAGCTGCTATTTTACGCTGGTATTCTGTGAGAGCGTGGTCCTCACCGTTCGAGCCGACCCATTCGTGCTACAACTATACTACCAATATAGCTGCAGCATGGCTCTACCATGTACAGAGTGCTCTCGTTGAATGCCAGGTTATCTCGAAGACGATTAATTTCCTTCGCAGACTCTATTGCAGACACGTTTGCCCCTCAATTTTTAACACAGATTCATGAAATATCACTACTTGTGCGTGCAATAAATATAACCACAACTCTGATCTGGGAATTGCGAAAACCATTATTAAAATATTTGGGAATTTGTTGATACTAAGAAAATAGCTTTTTAAAGGCTGAAACATTTTTAGAACTCTCTCAAGCGCGGGTATTATTAACGTAAGCCACTTTGTTTTATTGTAGCCCAGCAGTTTGTGATACTCTGTGTTCACAAAACTCTTTCAAAGATTAGACTCGAACGCTGTAGATGTAGAAGAATGAAATTAGGTCTGTTTGCGAAAGCGGGACTATTTTGCCTTCGCTGGGGACAGCGGGACAGACGGCCCGAAAGCGGAACTGTCCCGCCCAAAGCGGGACGTATGGGCACGTTAGATATACCTCAAAACTTGAAAACGATATTGTAAAACTAGTGCGTGTTGTCAGTGCTGACTTATGGATCTGAGACGTAGTCTTTCTTCTGGCCGTACGAAAAATCTC
This sequence comes from Parnassius mnemosyne, assembly GCA_963668995.1. Lineage (NCBI taxonomy): Eukaryota > Metazoa > Arthropoda > Insecta > Lepidoptera > Papilionidae > Parnassius > Parnassius mnemosyne. The sequence goes on along the minus strand of CAVLGL010000086.1, from coordinate 17,458,732 downwards.
CAGTTCGCTTAGCGAGCTATGGAGAGGGCTAGGTTCGGGGTGTATAATAAACGTAAAAATGAGGATATACACACTAGAACGAGAGTGACCAACATAGCCCAACGAATTAGAAAGCTGAAATGGCAATGGATCGGCCATATAGCTCGAAGAACTGAGAACCGATGGGAAAAAAGGTTCTCGAGTGGCAGCCTTGTATCGGTAGGGGAAGTGTCGGGCGACCCACACTATATATATTTTATACGTAGTAGAGCCATGCTGCAGCTATATTTGTAGTATAGTTGTAGCATGAATGGGTTGGCTCGACCGGGGAAGAACCACGCTCTCACAGAATACCAGCGTAAAATAGAAGCTTAACGCTGTTGGGTTTCGTATGGTGAGTGTAGAGAACCTGAGACCCTTTATACTGGAAATGAGGCATTTCATCTTAGGCCTCACGGGTGACAACGTATCTGCATTTTGATTTGTAATCGAGGGTAGATGATAGACCACTTAATATCAGGTGGACTGTGTGTTCGTTTGTCACCCTTATCGTATAAAAAAATATGAAATGACGACCTGGTAATACATGCAGGAAGTCGATGGATGCAAGTGGCTCAGGACCGTGCTTTGTGAGATTCCTTGGGTGAGGCCTATGTTCAGCAGTGGACTTGTGAAAGGCTGTAATGACGATGATGATGATATTTTACAACTTACTAACAAGTGGCCGTTTTTTCCTCTTCCGGCATACTGTGAGAAATTTTTCATTAGCAGTCTATGAACATGACAATTGACAAAGCTTAACATGTTCGTGCCACACTGTACCTAACTATATTGTGACTACAGTACGATAAGGTCTGTTCGACCAGAGAAAAACCACGCTCTTAAATAATACTAACTTACATAAAATAACAGTAACTTACTGCTGATTGACTCGTGAGAATCAGAAAACTTTTTACTATCAAGGAGGAATTCTAGCTTAGTCTTTAGATGCATCGATGTCTATAGATCACAGCATCCACTTACCATTAGATGTATGATGGAATGTGGTAAATCAGTTAAATTCAGTACTGCTGACTGGGAACTACTGGCTCTAATGTTATGGTACGCTAGTATACTAATATATAATGAAATTTACATTCGATTAAAAATTTTATTCACCTAGGGCTAGGCAGAACTGGAGTACTCATAGCGTGCTATCTAGTGTACGCTCTGCGAGTCCGTGCCAATGACGCTATACGCCTCGTGAGGAAGAAGCGGCCGCGCTCCGTGCAGACTTCTGGGCAAATTTTGTGCGTACAGCAGTTCGAACATTACATACTGCCGCAAACGGCTGTGTTTAGTTCTAAGTAAGTATGCTTATATCCTGATCACCATCATGATTACAGAACCTAACGAGTCTGCTAAATAAGTCTCCCCCAAAGACTACAGTAACATTGTTTAGGTCAAATCGTAACATTTTGAAAACTTGCATTCAAGACGCGCGTCTCGGCGTGTTAATCCGATGGAATTTAAGGTCAGCGCCGGCCCCCTCTCCTGCGCGCGTCTCTGCGCTCCCGCCGGGCCGCCTGATGTGTGGGCGAAAAAAGTTGGTGCGCGGCAGCCGTGTCGGTTAACAGTCTGGAGCAATCAATTGTCCGCGACGGCCGTGTCGGTTAGATGGTAGCAGAGCGTGGTTGATTGTTCCTCCAATCACGCCCAGCCGTAAAAAAATTTTTTTTGTTTGTTAGCGGATCGGTGGTTATAACCACGCCCGTTAGGCTGCGCAAGCAGGAATATAGTTTAGGGTTAGGTACCTACGCGTCAGGTATTTCGGGTAGGTAGATTAAATTGCAGAAGGGTCAGTTGCCTGGGCGAGGCATCTTGCTGGCCGACTGTAGTGTGTACTTGCCATGTAGTGTAATTTGTATTTAATTTAATTTAATAGTAATTGTAGTTAGTAGTAATGCCATCGCACAAGCCACCGGCGCTTCGCCTGCAGGCGGAGCTGCGCTGGGCCGCGAATGCCCATACTTTGATAGGGCAGCTCGATCGGGTCCATAGTTTAGAGAAGCGGCTCGAGCAGGTCGTGGCCCGAAGGGTCGTAGTGGAGGAGGCTTGCACTGAGCTTTTGGCCTCGGATGCGGAACAGGGAGTCCTAGACTCCTGCCTCATGGATTACGAGCAATTTTTTTCGTTCACGGACGACTTGATCGAGACGGGGTCAAGTATGCTAATGAAGCGCGTGAAGCTCGGCTGAGTGGCCTGTCCGAGTCCCCTCGGAAGCAGCCTACTTAGCCAGAGCTGTTGGGACGACTCCCAACTCTGGACCTGCCAAGGTTCTCCGGGGTCTTCTCCGACTGGTTGACCTTTGTTGGCCTTTTCGATAGCCTAGTGGACGCCCGGAGGGACTTGACACCAAGCCAGAAGATGGCGTACCTCCTGATCTCACTGGAGGGAGAGGGCATCCTCGGCCATTTGAAATTGTCGGACGACGCCTACCAGACTGCCCGGGACCTCCTAGCAGGAAGGTACGCCAACGTCCGGCGAATTGCGGACGAATACGTTAGGCAGCTTCTAAACCTCCCGCTGCTTAGGGACCGGGCCAGACTACATCCGGACATCGTAAATCCAGTCGTGGTGGCCTATAATTCGTTGAGGCGGCTGGATTTACCGGTGGACGAATGGTCCTTCTTGTTGCTCCACATCGTGCTATCCCGCCTGCCTCTCGACCTTCGGATACATTTTGAGGAGAGGTACGGCGGGGACGGCGCCTCCTATATTCCGCCCTTCAGGGACCTGCTACGGTTCTTGGAGGAGCAGTGCCGGCAAATTGAGAACGCAGCGGGCACCGTTGATGAGTACGAGTTGCCAACCGAGCTGTACCCAGGGAGAGGCCGAATCCGCCGGGCAAGTCGTCGCCTACCCCCCTAACGCCGAGCGGAGCTCCCGCGGGGGGGCGCCGCCCCCTACCATCTTATAGCGGCGTAGCGGCCAGGGAGGCGCCCAATGCTCCTATTGTCGAGCATCCGATCACCGGGTGACGTCGTGCCCGAAGTTATTGGGTAAGCCGGTCCTGGCGAGGTGAACTATCGCCAAGGAGCGTCGCTGGTGTTACTCGTGCTTGGAAAGGCACCTCCAACGAGACTGCCCGCACCAGCGGCCCTGTCCGCCCCGCCAGGGCAACCACCATGCCGTTTTGTTCCTGGGTGCGAACGGCGCTTCCTCTCGGGGCCCTGCCGGGCCCTCAACTCCCACGGGCGGGGGTGCTCAGCCACGCCCTTTATCGGGCGACGCTCGGCGCTCGCCTGCCGGCTACCATGCCCCTGATTTTGAAGGGGGCTCCTCCCACGACCAGTCGGGGGGTTGATCCCCCAGGGGCAGGGGGGTCGTCGCCCCCCTCAGCGTGTTGAGAGGAACTTCACAGCCACTCAGCGGTCAGACCCTATCTCGTTTGTCAATTTACTCGCGGACATAAGTCCTTATGCCCGGGACGGAAGTTTGTTTAGGCCAAATCGTAACATTTTAAAAACTTGCATTCAAGACGCGCGTCTCGGCGTGTTCATCCGATGGAATTTTAAAGACACCGCCGGCCCCCTCTCCTGCGTGCGTCTCTGCGCTCACGCTCGGCCGCCTGACGTGTGGGCGAAAAAAGTTGGTGCGCGGCAGTCGTGTCGGTTAACAGTCTGGAACAATCTCAATTGTCCGCGACGGCCGTGTCGGTTAGATGTCGGGAAGTTACGTTGGAATCGTTAGGTCGCATTAAGACCGCCTCCTTTTCGTTGTCTTATTTCGTTCGTATGCGTGACAACGAGGCTTATCTTGAGTTTTGAGTAATTAACCTAACTTCGATTGCCATTAATTTGCGTCGACGAGTTGTTTGTGTGGCATTTTAATATCGTAATAAGACATTTACTGTGTCGGGTGGAACGTTAAAACTTTGTGACCCGAGAAGAGATCGCGTTCCTCTTCGATTATAGTTTTGTGCTAAGTGACGTTAGACTTGAGTTTAGATAACGGTGAACGCCCACTGGAGTGATTGAACATTGTGCAATAGAGCAGCGCATGTGAGTTTGCTGGTCGATTACATCGGTGACGTCAGGTTACACTTACACACTTTCTTACACCACTTACACGCACCACTACTTATCCCTGACGGTACCTTGTGGTCGACCCTACCTTCGGATCTCGGTAAGTTTATGTTTGTTTATCCAGCCACTACATAATAATTATCCATAGGCCATTCGGGCCCGAACCCTCTGGTTGCCCGTCGAAAGTGTTACTCATGGGCCCTAATACAGTCGACTTCTGTCTGGGCAACTGAGGGCCGTAACAAACATGATCCTGAACCACCTTCTTTCATATACGTGGTAGAGCCATGCTGCAGCTATATTAGAAGTACACGTATGGGTCGACTCGACCGGGGTAGGACCACGCTCTCACAGAATACCAGCGTAAAATAGCAGCTTAATGCTGCTGTGTTTCGTATGGTGAGTGTAGAGACCCGGAGACCCTTTTAACTGGAAAAGAGGCATTCCATCTTAGTCCTCACGGGTGACAACGCATCTGCATTTTGATTCGCAAACGAGGATAGATGTATATGTCTATGGGCCACAGGAAATACTTACCATCAGGTGGACTATGTGCTCGTTTGTCACCCTATACTACAAAAGAAATATACATAATATTTCAACCACACCAGAAGACATAGTGCCGACCTCTTGGCTGAAGTTGGACTTGCCTAGTCGAATGATTTGTCTGTGATGAAGAGAATAGTTTAATAGACCTCATAATTGACCTGTTAGTAGCTGGTGACATTAATTGGAATACTTAAAGAAAACTTAGTTACAGTCTGACGGAGTCTGTTTGGGTAGATGCCACCCTCTTACCTATTTCTGCCACCAAATAGCAGTGCTTGCAAGGCTTTGTTCTCATCAGAAGGGTATAGAGAACCAGTATAATGAGAGCCTGTGAGGTATCCCATCTTAGTCCAAAGAAGATCACATACTTTTACCTTCTTTCTTTGAAGTTGACTGTAGCTATAAATTGACTGCAGTATCCACTTACCATGACGTAGCTATAAGTTAGTTTATCACTTTAGTTTTTAAAAAAAAATAGGATAGATAGCTTAGAAAAATTTGAACATCACACTTGAGTAAGACACCGGTAAAATTTTTACTGTTGTTATTTTACAGGGAACCGCTGATGTTAACAACGCGAGATCGTAAATCTGCCGAATTTACACTCAAGCAGTATCTCTTTCGGCAGCGGGCAACTCTTCATGGATTAGAGGAACGAGTCTTTAGAGAACTTCCCAAGGTATCCCATTTTATTTACAACTATCGTATAATACATTACTGTAATTCCTTCTTATTTTGTTTAAGATAATAAGAGTGATAAACGAGCACACATTACACCTGCTGCACTTGCCAACTGCGGTCTATAGACTTTATGTATTCACAATTAAAAATCAAAATGCAGATGCGTTGTCGTTCCTGATGCCTCGTTTCCAGTAAAAAGGGTATGCGGTTCTCTACACTCGCCATACGAATCACAGTAGCATTAAGCTGCTATTTTACGCTGGTATACAGTGAGGGCGTGATCCTTGGCTTTACCACGTAAAACCATTCGCTGTCATACAATGTACAATTGTTGGATATTCTAAGCAATTGCAATACTATTTATTTATTTATTTTTTTTTGTAAAATTTAGCAAAACCAAAATTTGTATAGAAATTGTGTCTCATAATTTCTTTTTTTTATAGGATAGGGTGACAAACGAGCCCACAGTCCACCTGATGGTAAGTGGTTACTGTGACCCATAGACATCTACATCTATCCTCAATAAAGACTGATGCAGTTGCGTTGTCACCCGTGAGGAATAAGATGGAATGCCTCTTTTTCAGTAAAAAGGGTCTCCAGTTCTCTACACTCACCATACAAAACACAGCAGCGTTAAGCTGCTATTTTACGCTGGTTTTCTGTGAGAGCGTGGTCCTTCCCCGGTCGAGCCGACCCATTCGTGCTACAAACTATACTACTAATATAGCTGCAGCATGGCTCTACCACGTACAAAAAAGTGAAAAGTGAAAAGTATAATGTCGTCGTAGTTTTTATAGAAAAATAATCGTAATTGTATTTTTTTAAATACTGGAAATCACACTTACCACCTATCTACCTTATTTTTTTATCTATTAAGTCAAGTATTATAAAGAGTTATATAAGTGTTTCTTGTTTCTTGTACTTTCACTGTCCGATTTTCAGACACAATACTAATGAACTGGAACTAGAATTGGTTAAAATATTCGATAGAAAATATCAAGATATAAAATAGCATAAAATAAATCCGCCGGCTGCCTTTCATTAAGTGTCTTTTTATTTCGCGACGCAATTTAAAAATGATATTAAGAAGAGCTCTCACTATACTCTCTCAAAGTACTTAATTATGACAAAATTGTATCATTTAAGCTTTAGCTTCTGAACAACTGAACAGAGCAACTGAACGAAAGGAGTGGAACCCTATGCAATTTCCCAAAACTCACTTAGCTTACTTTATTAAATGGAGTATCTATTCATGCGTCTAATAAAACATTACACTAATCTTGTAATATCAGTGACAGTAGGATAAGGTGCGGCTGGGTGACCCTTGGGCCACCCTAAAACCGCGTACTATAATGTACGCGGCTAATATAGGTAGGTACGCGTTAGTAATGGTATAATCGTTAACCATAAATAAATTAAAATATAATATTGAAAGGAATCTTATAATGATAATCTTATAAATAAAAATAAGTAATTTTTTTGATATATTATCGTATGAATAATAATTTTTTAACCACACCACTATCGTATGATCAGCCAGAGCCTTTATTGAATTGCAGATAGTGTACTGTATTTGCGAGAGACTGCTCAAGTTATGTGGCTGTCATCAAACCGCCGGCCAAGACTTCCGCGTACGGAACCGTCCATTCTACAAAACTTTCTTAGCCTACAAACTGAAAAAGAACAAACCTCCCGATCCTGTAACTCCAGAAGAAATTCCCGCAGGTATTTAAATTAACACTTACTATAAAAGACGCCATATTATTTATAATAGCTACAATATTAAAATAAACAGCTTCTTATTAAAGTCTACTCTTTGCTCAGAGCTCAATTTCTTGTCTCAAATCACACTGCCATTTATAATCGGCTATTGCCACACATCCGGACAGGTTTACAACCGTAGTTTTTTATTCTATGTAATGTAGAAAACCGTCAATATAGAGTTAGATACACCTCTTTTTCGTAGTAGAGCCACGCCTGGTCGACCAGAGAAGGCTCACTCGCGTTTTGTGGTACATAATGAGCTTTTTCCTCGTAACCTGGCATTCCATCTAATTTTTCAGGGGTGAAAACGCATCTGCATTGTAATTCTTATTAACTTTCCATCTAGTGGACATTTTTCTTGTTTTTCACCTTTCAGTAAAGGTATAAATATAAGTATATTTAAAAAGAGTCTAGATCCAATTTATTCAATCTGTGTCGTTTCTTCAACATAAATGAATTTAAATTCATTGTTTATTTTTCAGGCCATGTGACAACATTGCCTATGGTGGAATGGCGAGATCCAGTAGAGGAGGATGTAGAAAGAAGCTTGGAGTCAGTTAGTACGATCACAGGATCTTCCAGTGGTGGAAGCATACCCGCCGTAGATATACATAAGGTGACATTCGCTTAATAATATATTTCCAACTCCTTCTTATAACGTATAAACTATGAAGAATCAGCTATGAGACTAAGCATAACGTTTACTTTGTTACCATTTCAGGCATTCATTTTGGATCACCAAAGTCTTCCAGACGAGAAACAGAAATACCTTAAGCAGCTACGTAATGAGATTAATCAGAGTCGAGAAGCTATGGACAAGATTTATGATGAGGTATAAGCAGGGTTGCCAGATTAGACTAGGGTCTTGGACGGTTTCAATACGAATCCATAAAACAGACATCAATTAATATCACTTTCATTGAAACATATTATCCGTGTAGTAACGGTGTAAGAACATCCATAATACCATATCCACGCGATATCATCCCGTGGATATGGTAAGAGGCGACAGACGAATACTGTACCAGGAGATGAATACCAGCTCAATTCTCTTGTTTTTCGTATGGTGAGTGTAGACTGTAGAGAACTGGAGATCCTTTCTACTGCAAACGAGAAATTAAATCTTAGTCTTCAGGGGTGACAACGCATCAGCATTTTGATTCTTAATCGAGTGTGAAGTTTTTAAGAACGCTCAGGTGGGATTTAATAGGGTCTGTGAATGGCTTAGCTACAATATCTTAACACTGAATGTTAATAAAACAAAGTACATTGCATTTGGTCATAGAGCTAACCTCCTTCCACTACTATCTTTGACAATCACATCCCACACCTGTGGTCTTAGACTTTCAGGATGTCACTGTCCCTTAATTGAAAGAACCAATAAAATCAAATATCTTGGCATTTTGATTGATCAGACCTTAACATTTAAACCCCACTTTGAGGTTTTAGTATCCCGACTGCGAAAGCTCATATATATATATATATTCAAAACCTTAAAACATATAGCTGAACGCCGTGTTATAATGGTAGTTTACTTCGCTTTATGTCAATCCATAATTGAATATTGTATAACATCATGGGGAGGAGGAGCCAAAACATACCTCATTGAAGTAGAGAGAGCACAACGTGCAATTCTTAAAGCAGGTGCTGGTCCCCCTTTCCGTTTTCCTACAGAGGAGCTGTATAAAAAATGGGATGTACTAACGGTTAGACAAACTTTCATTCTGCATATCGTGCTTAAACAACACTCTCATCTACGTTATAACCCAGATCTTTTTAAGTATAAACGCCGATGGTCCTTCCTGCCCACACCCTACAGAACCGAGTTCTAAATTAATCGAATTTTATTCGAACTCAAAGCAATTTTGTAGTCCCAAACCTTAGCTGTCGTACAATTGAATGGTGGTTCAAATTGAAATTATCAGAACGGAAGTCTTCAACATACCGCTAGATGGCTCTCGTAGTAGCAAACGATAAGTATGTTTTTAAGTTTTAATTTTAAGTTTTTTAAGTTTTAAGTTTTAGTTTTATAAGTTTGTCCTATTCTATCTATATATGCAATAAAAATATTTAATAAATTATTTTTTAATATTTATTTTTAATATCTCATTGAATTATGAATCTTATGTATAGGTCCCGTCACGTAAAAAGAACGCCGGCCTTGTACCTACGCAATGAGCGATTTATCGATCAAATTGGTGGTACGAAGGGGGCGCGACGGGGGAATGCTCGCCAGTATTTGGTATTACTGTGCGCGCATGCTATTGATTCGTTATGCTTCCCGCGCTTTGTTCGCTCCCAAAATACAGTCGCACACACAGCTTTCTTTACACGACCCGCGATGATGGTTTTAAAAAGGAAGGAAAGAAAAAATATTTATGTCTATTGTTTTATGACTGAACTAGCGAACGAAAAGATAAATGTGATGGGAGAAGGTGAATGGGGAAAATTGTGCAGTAAAGTTAAAAGTATTGAGGAAGAATATCGAAAAAATTACCATGTGGTCGACCTGATGACGGAAACATTTATCATTCGCATTGACGATGATGATTCTGATGACGGAAGCTCAAGCGAAGATGAAAGTGATGATGAAACAGCAACCAGTAACACCAACACACCATCGACATCTGGCTTCCATGTGACCCAAGAGGATATAATGGACGGCGTGGTACTCCTAGTTTAAGTTTTCTTGTTACAAACTACTTTATATTTTACGACAGAAATAAAAAAAATAATTAAACATTTTTAATTCCAACCTCTTCCAAAGTTCTAAATAGCTAGTAAAGTACCTATTATGATTCTACAATAAAACAATTAATTACTATTATATTTTAAAACAATAGCCCAGTACTATGTAGTACATTAGAACGCGACTGTACCCATGCGCAGACACACCCCCTCCACTGTCGCTCAGCGTTCTCTTTACGTGACGGGACCTGTATATATTTCGTTTCTTTCGACACTCTCGGAATGATATAGGGTAGTGGATACTCTTGCACCGCCACTACACGGTTCTGTTTGGTATGTACTATAATCAATATATTTTTCTTTTTTTAGGAAGATCCCATGGTGCTATCTGGACTTCTTCTCGAATGGTTGGACGGCCTGAAGCAACCAGTTCTTAATCGGGAAGATCTTTCCCTGATAGTCGCGCGTGCGAATAACGCAGAGCATTGCATAATGGCATTGCAAATGGTATTAAAATTTGAGCTAAGGCAAAATAAGATAAATCTATTAAATCGTTGAATCAGTCGTTCGACATTCAAAGCCGTAATCATGATTTTACTCAGGGCAGAGTTTTCAATCGTTAGTTAAAAGTTACTCTGATAAAATATAACTTATGCGAATTAAAAACATCTGGTATGAATAAAATTGTTCAATTGTATTACTTTTATATTCAGTCATAGATAACTATTATTTGATAATTGAAAAATCGGCTTTAAAACATTGAGTACTAGAAGAGACGTCGAGACTTTAAAACCCATGAGCTCAAACTTACATATACATAGTCTGTGCCATAAAAAGGTCCTGGTCCTAGTCGCACAGAATTTGTTCGTGGTATTTTTTTTTACGTAGTTAAATCTTAATCGCTTTTTCCGTGGTGTGAGCCCCGAAACTTGTAGTGGCGGTGTAAGAATAATAAATTTTTGTTGACTTGATGGATTGACTCTTTTTCTGCCTTTGTCTCTTAGCTTTTAATGCTGCCATAAATCAATGCTTGCACTGCTGTGTCTGAAGGATATAGCTGACCAGTGTATTTAGTTTAATATAGGAATTACATCTCAGTCCCTAGAAGTGACAACGCCTCTGTAGCCGTCCATATTTGAAGTTGGTTGCATGTGCCCATGGATTTTTTTACCTTTACCTTCAGATTTTTCCTTTCTTAGAGACTAAGTGCATTTATAAAAAAGAAAGAAATAACATTTATTCGTGGCCACAACATAATACAGCATAAAGAAAAAAAAATCTTATTATTATTGGACTGCAGCAACAAAACGGTCACCGACTTAGCATAATCTACAGCAAAATTGTCGCACCACTATTATTTTGCCGATACTTTGAGGAAAAAAACCATGTCACTTTAGTTTAAAAAAATTCTAACGTTGTTTTTTAAATAAGCTTTACTAAAACACTGATGGCTTCGTGGCGCAGTGGCTTAGCAATGAGTTGCAGTGCTAAAGGCACGGGTTCAAATCCCGCACGGAACAAGTAAGTATTTGTATGGCCTACAAATTATTATTCTTCTGGATGTTTGGCCTTGTGAAATGTATGTATGTAAACTACCCACGATACAGGGGAAAATCCTAGTGTGGAGGTAATGTTATTATAAAGAAAACAAAACATCTGTGCAGTTCACACACGGTAGAAGTGTAACCTACAAATGAAATGAAATATAAGGACATGGTGTAATAAATCAAAATAATATTTTCTTTCGAGTAAAATTGCTTTGTAATAGCGCCATCTACTTTATTCTATAGGTAAAGTGTTTTTATCAAACCTTGAGATGAGAGACAATCAAATTTGTCAAAAACTTTTAACGGTTAAAATTTAAATTATATTAAATTTATATTAACCATCTTTAAAGACCCGCATAAAGGAGAGACTGAGAAATAGGCAACTTTTTAAAAAATGACAGTATTTTCCAAGGGCGGATTTGAGCCCACAATTTTTTGAGTTTGCGGTCTACACTGTGTTCTATCTCATTCTCTCGCAGGCTAAATCCTATAGATGTATATGTTCGTTTCTTTTCAGTTTCATTCAATTCACGATTGTAAAGAAATTTTCACTTCAAAACAAAACTGTTATATAAGAATATATATATATAAAAAAATAGTATGCCTCAACAACATCAGCTACGCAGACGACATGGTGTTGCTGAGTGCTTCTGTTTGTGGCTTGGTAAAACTGTTGAGCATATGTGAAAGCTACGCCCGCAGTCACGGATGGATTTATAACTTTAATAAAAGCGAATGCATGGTCTTTCAGGCTAAAGGGAAAGCCTTGCCCTCATATATACCACCCATTAAGTTATACGGTACCCCGTTAAGGAGGGTGTCTCAGTATAAGTACCTGGGTCATATGGTATCCCTTGACCTGAAAGATGATGCTGATATAGAGAGAGAGCGCAGGGCATTGTCTGTTAGAGCGAACATGATCGCTCGCAGGTTCGCTCGTTGTTCGGTCCCTGTAAAAGTAACGCTATTCAGAGCTTACTGCACGTTCTTTTACTCGAGAAGTCTGTGGGTGGACTACACGCAGAAACAGTACAATGCCCTGCGTGTTCAATACAATAATGCATTCAGGATGCTATTGGGTCTGCCTCGTTACTGTAGTGCGTCGGGTATGTTCGCGGATGCGCGTGTGGATTGTTTCTACACCACCATGCGTAAACGATGCACAACCCTGGTGCGCAGGGTGCGGGTCAGTTCGAATGGCATCCTGAGAGCATTTTCTGACAGCTTTGATTGTCAGTACCTGAACCATTGTCATATGGCGCACGTGCTGACTAATCGGGCCTGTCTTAGATATAGTCTTAGAATTAGGTAAATAGTTTTAAGTTTACTAACATTAGCTTTAAGATTTGTATTATTACTAACATCTATGATCCTTGTGGTTGAAATAAACGATTTTTTTTATTTCATAATAGGTTTTTGCATAGTTCACAGTGACGCATATACCACATAAACTATTTTTATAGAATAAGGCCACAGTCCGCCTGATGGTGAGTGGGTGCTGTGCGATAAAGTCAAAATGTAGATGCGTTGTCCCTCTGAGGACTAAGATAGAATGCTTCGTTACCAGTAAAAGACATCTCCGGTTCTCTACACTCACCATACGAAACACAGAAGCATTAAGCTTCTTTATAGTGTAACCTATACAAAATTTTAAAAAATATATTACATTTAATTACAGGAGGACATCTTGCTTATAGAATACCTGCTACGCTTTATTATACGCCTTCGACCGTTAGCAGCCAACAAAAAGATCGACATAATAAAACGCCTGCTTGCTTCCCTCACGCATCAGACTATTTTAATTGGCGGGACATTTCTTCCCAGTGGCAGAGACTTCCCAAGACTGCGTGATGGAACGTGCAGTCAAGTTATTAACTTCATGCTAAGGATGATCGTAGAAATACAAAAGGATATTTTGAAACCCGGAAGAGATGACACTGATGTTGTCATTCCACCACGAAGATTAAGAATAAAGGCTTGGAAATAAATTTAATTAATATAAATATTTTAATTGTTTATTTATTGATGTATTTGTTTGAGAATCACCAACTGAATTAAATATAAAGTTAAAGTTACAGATTATATACGTCCCACTGCTGGGTACAGGCCTCCTCTCATTTCTGAGAGGGTATTAGGGCAAGGAAGTGTTCGCCGCACAGTCCCTATACATGTTGGCGAACTTCACATGTCTTCCAAATATTTTTTTTTCTCATTTCCCAGACATGTAGGTTTCATCATGATGTTATGTGGTAAATCAGCACTTAAAATTGCAATTAACGATTTCATTGGTGGTGTCGAGGTGAGGTAAACGCCGGCGGGGGGGGGGGCAGTGTACCGCCTCCCGCGATTCCGGTCGTGGGCTAAGACAGTAGCTTAACAGCGGCGGTGCGGTCGATTAGCGTATTTTGGTGACCGCTGCATCTACGAGTATTTCGTGCGACCAGTATTTGTGTTTTGTGGTCTAGAATTTGAGTCTTTGTGCGCGTTAATTTACTATTGGAGGTTTTCGCTTCTAGTTTTGGTTATCTTTAGTGCGTTCACGCGATATTAACGAAGCGGTAATATTTTGATTGATTAACCTAAATTCGTTGGCAAGTAATTTACGTAAATTGAATAGTGATTGCCGGTTAAAGTGCATTTTGCAATATTTAACTTGCTTGTGTAACGTGGAACCTTGCGCGCACGCCGAGTGGACATACGATCTCTGTTTGTAATTTGATGCTCGCATTCCATTTCGAGGGCGTAACCCGGTTAATTGTTTTTTGGAAGTTAATGTTTAATGGTACCGTCACGTTAAGTGCCTTTCGTGTGTTGACTCTGTAGTTAGTTTGCGTGTCAGCTAGGCTGATTTTGAGTCTGAATGCGGGCGTAGTATTTAATATCGTACGAAGGGATTTAGTTTGTTGTTTGTAACGCGGAACTTTGTGACCCTAGAGAAGTCGCGTTCGGTTCTAGAAATAATTTGTTGCTGAGTGAAAACGGAAGTGAACTCTGATCCACCGTTCATTAGTCATGCCGTGTTTTACGTTTTTGATTACGATTAACGGGGATTTAGTAGAGTTTGAAGTTAGTTAAATGTACAATAAAGTTGATGGATTGAAATAGTGTACAATAAAGTTGATAGACTGAAATAGTGAATTGAAGAAAGAAGTTGTCAATTGGTGACGTCCGCTGGAGTGATACAACATGGTGGGGCAGTATCGGACCAGCGGCCTGGGCCCGATCACCTCAGTTGGGTCAGGTCACATATATAAACACTACTACACACCACTTACATGCATCTACACCTACCTACGGCCTGCCCGAGCCTTAGGGCAGTCTTAGTTTCGGAACCAGGTACGTACTATTTGTTTACCTAGCCTTATATCTATTGTGTAGAATGATAAGTCTCCATAGGCCCTTGGGCCCCGTCCCTTGTTGGGATTACTCATGGGCCCTAGTCCCGTCAACCTATCTTGGGGCAGCTAGGGGCGTGTACAACAGTTAATCATCGCGTTTGATGTTGCCGGAAAAGCCGACATAAACAATTTACTATATATAAACATTTTACTTTTTGATGATGCCAGAGTCGGGTTATTTCATATTTAAGTTCTGCATATTTAGTAATTTGTGGATTATGCATCTGTTATATCTATAAGGTATCCGGTTTTGTTAATTTCATCAATTAAATAGCTGTTCCCCACGACTTCGCGTCGTGTAATTTAAATTAAAATTATGTTGCGCGAAACATTAATTCTTTTTCTAAAATGTAAGTAGCCTAAGTTGCTCTTTATAACATCAGCTATCTACCAGTGAAAGTCCCGTCGAAGTCGGTCCAGCCGTTTCGGAGATTATCCGGAACAAACAGACAGACAGACAAACATTTTAAAAATTGTGTTTAGTAATATATGCATTTAGTAAAAAGCTGTTATTTTGAAATTACAAACATACACTTCAATTTTATTTATTTGTATAGGAATAGATTTATTTGTATAGAAATGTAATCTAGTCTGTTACAGTGAATGATCCGATCTGTGAGAATAGCGCGGTCAAAGTATATCTTCGTTGAGGAGTTCTCTAATACGCTTTCTTGGTTGTATTTATAATAGGGCTCAAAGGGCTTTATTAGGTTCTATTGGTTAGCTAGTTTTTGGTGAATAAACAACAACTTGATCATATCTGTTTGTAATTAGTTTGGGTTATGGCTTTACACGCTCCTGTAATGTGTTGAATACTTTATTTTATTTTTATTTGCTAGGAAAACTTACAGCTAATTTACAAAAATAATATACTTATAACAAAAATGAAGGCGAAGTACAAGTTTTCACTTATATAATACTTTATATAACAAGAGTGTGTCAGAAAAGATATATGAGTATAGGGCAAGTAATAGTATACATAGTAGTATAGTAGTATACATATATTTTTTCTGTAATTAGTTTTCACGTATGGTACAGATAAAAGTGTAGGTAGGTCAGGACAATCAACATTACCATTCATAATTTTAAAGAGGAAAGAGAGATTTGCAATATTTCTACGCTCATATAAAGGTAATATGTGAAATTTTTTACATCGAAGAGTATAGCTGGGTATAAACTTTTTTGATTTAAATTGAAGAAAACGCAAAAATCTTTTTTGTATGCGCTCTATCCTATCCACATACATATTATATTGTGGATTCCAAATTTCAGAGGCATATTCCAAATGGCTGCATACAAAAGCGCAATATAGAATTTTGAAGATTTTTATGCTTATAAAATCTGCCGATAATCTTAATGTGAAACCCAGCGCTTTGTTAGCTTTTGTAACAATATTATCAACGTGATTGTCAAACAGTAATTTCGAGTCAGAAGTAACACCGAGATTTTTGATAGTGCTGGTTCTATTTAGAGAAGTATGGTGTAATTTATAATTATAAATTATAGGATTAGGTTTACGAGTAAATGTGCAGATAAAACATTTAGAAACATTCAGATCGAGTTTATTGTTAGAACAGTACGTTTCTAAATTGAAGAGATCATTTTGAAGGCTAGAACAACTTTCCAAACATAACATAGGACATAAGATTTTCATATCGTCAGCGTAAAGAATAATTATCGAATCTTCAAAACACGTGTCGATATCATTGATAAAAATTAAGAAGAGCAAGGGCCCCAATAGGGATCGTTGTGGTACGCCAGACGATATATGGATTGCAGACGAACGATATCCACCGAGGACTACAAATTGACTTCGATTTCTGACGTATGATGTAAACCATCTAAATAAGTCCCCTGATACCCAAGGAGTTTACGTAAAAAAATTAAATGATCGATTCTGTCGAATGCTTTGCAGTAGTCTGTATAGACTACATCTGCTTGTGCTGGTTTAGACATAAAGCTTTCTTCTTCTTTCTAGAAAACTGTTGCATTTTCTGCACGTAACAGAAGCTAAGATTTTTTATAATATGCTTTTGGTACTATCTGGTCTCTATTACTTGATCCTGTATAGCAATCATAAAGCCTTCAGTCTCTGGAAAAAGTTCGCCACGAACCAACCACGCGTTTGATGCTTCTTTGTCGACATTAGGTTGACTTATATCATGTTGATGTCTCCCATATAGCGACTTATCAGCCCATTCAGTGTGTTTTGTTTTGTCGTTGGTCAGTTTTTCGGAATTATGTGTAGTGTTTTCTTTTAAGTTCAAGGGTGTTAATTTATTATCATTTTGTACTATGGCCTTGTGGAGTGTGGAAGATTCTGTTTTACTGAAAAAGTATTGTCTGAGGGTCGTAATTTGCTTGTTCTGTAAGTTTGTTATGTCTATTTTCCCTTGTCACCTTTTTTTCTTGGTAATGTAAGTCTCTGTAAGAATGACCTTGGATGGTGTTTGCGAAGTTTGGTCAATGTTGTGCTTATTATGCATTGTAGAGCTTTCAAATTAGACTTTGTCCAGTTTATTATGCCGAAGGAATAAGTGAGTACTGGTATAGCAAAAGTATTGATGGCCTTTATCGTGTTTCGTGGGTTTCATTGTCTTTAGTATTGTCTTGATTCGATGTCGGAACTGTTACTTTAGTTTTTCTTTAGTATATTTGTCGTGACTGTTTGGAATCGAGTACTTATATGCCTCCTATTCATCTAGTGATTCTATCTTATCTCTTATGTCCTGTTTTGATTGAGTTTATTTTTGATTTATCTATTCCAAATTCCATTTTATTATCATTTGGGAATTGTTCCGTAAGGTTCGCTAATTGATATAATTGATCTTCTTTATCAAAGTAAAGTTTTATGTCATCCATGTAAAGTAGTAGTATGTTTAATTTTTATAAGAATTTTGTTGCTATCATTATAATGTAAGGGGCAATTTAATGTATTATACAGGGGATTAAGAGCAAGACAGAACCACAACGGGCTTAGTGAATCACCCTGAAATATTCCTCTCTAAAAGCTTTTACAAAAATTTACTTCGCAAATATCCGCGTTATAAAATAAAATGATGTGTCTTACGTAGTATGAAGAAGCACCTCCCGCCCTCCCTCAATTGCGTGCACTATCCCCTTCACCACTAATCCCAGCACCGCTACTTCCAACACCACTACACTAGGCAAGACACACCACTGACGATAGTACGACACTAAGCTTTTAGCGGTTAGCCACCGTAGAGTCTATATCACCTGAGGATGCCTCGTGTAGAGGCGAAACACGTGTCGTATTATCGTCAGTGGTGTGTCTTGCCTAGTGTAGTGGTGTTGGAAGTAGCGGTGCTGGGATTAGTGGTGAAGGGGATAGTGCACGCAATTGAGGGAGAGCGGGAGGTGCTTCTTCATACTAGGTAAGACACATCATTTTATTTTATAACGCGGATATTTGCGAAGTAAATTTTTGTAAAAGCTTTTATATAATGGATTTCCGCAAAGTAACGCCTGATTCTATTAATTATATTCCTCTCTGTATTTTAATTGAATTGGTCTCTATCGTTTCAGTCGGTGTCGAGAGTATTAATTGTGTTGTCCAGAGATTCATCGTTGATGTTAATAACTTAATTAGTTTTGGATGTTTCTTGGATGTTTACGTTATTATTTATAATTTCGGTTTGTATCAAATTCGCATGAGTATTATGTTTAACAGCTAGGGTGGTTTTTTTCTTGTACGTTACGAGTAGTTGTTGCTTGTTTTATGGTTCGGTAAAATTGTATTGGTAATTGTATCGGTATTGGTTGTAGAATTGATTATTTATTTGTTTTCTTAACGCACATGCTTTGTATCTACGTAAAAGGCCTGAGATGACTGCAAGTTTTTGTTTGAGTGTATCAAGTGCGTGTGTGAGCTGTTTGTTTTGTTCCTCGTGTTCTGAATGAATTCTGTAGTGTTGTATTATGTTTTTTATATGTCTTTGTAGATGATTTGTTCTGTTTCCGATTTGTGCTCGCAACTTATCTAGTCTCCTTTCTAGCCGACTTTGTCAATGTGGTTTTTGATCTTCTTTAGCTTGGCAAGATTTTTTTGAAGATTTGTACGATATTCCTGCCCCATTTATCTTAGCTGCTGTTCACGCAGCGCAATATATTGCAGTTTGTAATGTAATGAAGTCCGTTTCAGTATTTACAGTTCCAGGAAGAGCTTTTCCATTAAGGTACTATTATTGCTAGTTTTTAGATGGTTTTTGTTTAGGGATGTAGACTCAGCTTGTGGGTCAGTGTTTTAAAAATGTAAAAATGCTTGCTTAAATGTTTCATCTATTGGAGAGTCTCTTTCAGGTTGTGAATAATTAGGTAAAAAGTTTTCAATGTTGTTTATAAAAGGCATGTCAGTATTGTGTATTGTGTATTCTCTTGAATTGTATAAGGCATTGTATTATGATCATTTGAATTATTCTGATTTATTGATAGTTCTGTAGCTACTTGTTGTTTTATTTCATTCAATTTGTCGTCACTAATGTATTTATTATTTACTATTGCTCTTCTTTCGTATACCATTGGCTATTCGCTGTTCATTTAAATGAGCAAGTGTTGGGAAAGCATTAACGAAAGCTCCATGTAATTGTTTTCTATAAGCAATTCTATTTGTGTTTAGTTTAGTTATCTGGTAATACAATCTCATTAAAGTCTCGTTTTGCTCATTTGTTCATCTAATTTTTTTGCGCTTGTCTGTTAGGTGTTTCTAAATCTTTGTGTTGTATTTCTTAAAAGGATGGGAGTTTAGCATGATAATTTAACTCTTCTCTAACTTTTTTACAAATCTGATCTATGATTTTTTTGATATCAGTTTATTGAGGACTGTAGCTCTACGTTGGTCTCCTACTCTTTAACGGCTAACTAGCATTTGGATATTTCTCTATATATTTATGATGTGTGGTTCAAGGTAGTTTTTGTTGCCAGTATCAAGTAAATTTAGCTGAAGATAAGTGCGCAGTATAAATACATTTATCCATCACATACATAGTTTTAGAAACGCTGCTAGTGGGTGCAAGCTCGGAGTTATTAATGACATCTTGCACAACACTATCGGCCCTATTTGGTGAAGATAAGGTGGATGTTTCACATGTCAAATACTCGGAGGAATTGGAAGCAATAGATGATATTGTTGATGTGGTATCATCGCCTAAATATCCAGCTGTACTATCAACGCCGAAAGCCTGCTTGTTCAACTGACGGCGACCGGCTGTAGCATTTTGTGTGACGGACGGACGCCTTCTTAGCGCCTCGCAACCGTCGTCCCGCAAAAAAACTGTAGCATCCAGCACTGGCTTTAGCCACGTCCCGGCCACCCCCAGGCAGCGGCCGTAAATTATACATTTTTTACTGTGCTCCGTTAGGGTTTTTTATTATGTACGAGCAGCTATGCAGGTCTAGAGAGACCAGTATCACTGCGACCTAAAAGATCTATTGTGATCGCTTCTATGTCTATAGTTCACTACTTACCCCTACGTTCTCAACGAATAGAAGGAGTTGCTTAGTTTTGAGCAATTTCACTTTTTCTGGGCGAAGTACATAGTTTCCCAAATGAGTGCTACGTTTGCGTATTAAGTTTCCGCAATCAGTCAGGATATGTAAAGGGGTTTCCTCCTCTAGGGAGCAAAATCGGCACATCCTTGAATTGCTTAGTCCCAGAATGAACATATGCTTTTTAAGACAACAGTGTCCAGTCAGGGCTCTTCCCAGAATGCGCAATTTATTTTTACCTAATCCCAGGGCTTCCGAAGCGAATTTACGATCGAAAGCCTGGATTAAGGTTTTAAAATGTTTTAAGCCTGGTGTATCAGACCAGATCTTAAGTGATTTATTGTGGTAAAGAGTTTGCAGGGTCAATCGGGCGAGGCTTTTTGAAATTCCACAAAATGGCTCTGGTCCGAATTGTGTACTCTTTGTGCCTTTCCGTGCCAACTTGTTGGCAAGTTCATTGCCTACAATACCCGCATGACCCGAAACCCATCTTAAAACAACCCTGTCGTTACCTCCCAGGGCGTTTAGACGGTTCACGCAATCTCCAACTAGTTTCGTGTTCACTATCAGAGTTAATATAGATTATATAGTTAACGTAGTATTTCTGCAGATTGATTTCCGTACACTGAAGTATGGTGAAAATTTCTGCCTGGAAGATAGAGGTGAATCTACCCAAATTTATACTAAGTTTGAATTTGGTGCGTTACCCATATATTCCTAAGCCTACGTCGAGGCCCATTTTTGACCCATCGGTATACTATATAAGGCTACCGACCTCACAGATGACCCGTCCATTCAGCCAGTCTTCTCTGGAGGTTAGTTCCAATGTATAAATTCTTTTTGTTAAAATTATATAGTGAACGCATGATATCTGAAATCATACATAAGACCGGTGTTTCCTTAATTGAGTCGAGCATGAATCTCAATCTATAGGAAAGCAAGCTCAAACCGCCCTGAACGTTAATCCTATACAAATTAGCCCTCGCCTCCTTGTCTAAATAAAGATCAAGGGGCGTTGGAGTTAGGCCTAGAAGTGCATTAAGAGCCGCTCCAGGCGATGATCGCATTGGTCCAGTTGTCATTAAGCAGGCAGTCTTTGTAGACTATTTAGTCTATCTGCATTCGTCTTTTGGTTGGCCTTATTACACCAGACAGTGGAGGCGTAGGATAGATAGGATGTACAGCCATAGGATCATACTGGGATGCAAGCCCCAGTTGTTCTCCCGACTATGCGACTAAAAGTACGTAAAGCAATTTTAGCCTCACCTTAGCGACGTATGTCATAAGATATACGTTGCTAAGGTGAGAATTCCACGTTAGTTTTTTTTTTTACTTAATTTCAGTGGAGAATGATACTGCTTTACCATTAAGTTATGGTGTGACTAATTTGTCTTTTGGGAAAAGGGTATTATTATACCAGTTTTATCACCATTAACTGATAAACTGTTGTCTCTTCACCAGTTGTTTATGATATTTAGGACTCTTTGTATGATTAATGATAAAGTATTAATGATAAAGCCCCTCGCAATGATCACAAGGTCATCAGCACAACTGTAGTGCCCTGAAGCCTCCCCGTCACCCCCGACAATATATATTATGATATTAGTATTAAGTGTAGAATAAGAGAGCAGTATAATTAAAGTCTTGAACTGAGAAACACGTCATTCGACGCCTTTCGACATTACATAACCCTGTGTGTTAAAGCGAAGGTCTACCATCTTATACAATAATTGGCCAACCGCAAGAGTCCAAAGGAGGGGTGACAAAACACCTTCTTGTGGACAGCCTCTTGTAGTTGCAACCTCAATCGAAATTAGAAACAGCGCTATTTTTGACTTTCTGTTTGAGAGCATCGACTTCACCCACCTGATAATTGTGGGGTCAACATTATTAGATGTCAGGCCCTCAACCAGCAGTGATGTAGGGCTACTCTTGAAGGTGCTCTCAATGTCTAGAAAGAGACAAAGAGCTATTTCTTTATCCTCCAGCGCTTTTTCGATCCGGTCAATAACACTGATCAGGGCTGTTTCCGTAGATTTGCCTCCGCGGTAAGCATGCTGGTTGTAGTGCATAGGTCTCGTATCTAGAGCTACATCCCTAATATATCTGTCTATTATCTTTTAGTCTTAAGAAGAAAGAAAGAAAGGTCTTTTCTACTAGCCTTAGGTATAAATAGTACTTTGACAATTGTCCATCGTTCTGGAATATATCCCCATGCAAAACTTGTTCTGAAGATTTTCACCAGATAAGGAAGAAGGATGTCGATACCCCTCTGTAGATAGATGGGCATTATTCCGTCCTCTCCACTTGTCTTATATGGTTTAAAGGAGTCAACAGCCCACTGCACCAGGTTTGGTCTTATTATCTTTGCAGCCCTACACCAGTCCTCATTATAAAACCTTCGTAGGGCTCTAAAAGAGTTCGAGGCAAGAATCTTATGTGGCACTGGAAAATAGGTTGATGCTAGTAGCTCCAGTATTTCCGTTTCACTATTAGTGAAGTTACCATCAGGCTTTTTAGGAAGCCCAATCTGATTAGGTTTAGCTTTCGATAGCATTTTGTGTAGTCTTGCACTGCGAGGCAAAGACTCAACTTCCTCGCATAGCTTCCTCCACGATGCTCTCTTAGCTTTCCTAATTTCTTTATTATAATCGGTTAGGGCTGCACTATAAATATCCCATTCTTTGTTTTTTTAGCCCTGTTAAATAGTTTCCTGGTCTTTTCCCTAAGCTCCTTTAGCTTAGTGTTCCTCTAAAGAACTTTTCGTGTTGAGGTTGGTTTTGACGTGCCAACTGTCCTCGAAGGCTTCACGGATACCTACGGTTACCGTTTCCGCCGTTAACTCCAGACCTTCAATCGGTTTTATGCTTTTAGAAAACGTTACCAAATTCCTCCTTAGCCTGTCTCTGTAGACATTCCAGGAGGTCGCTTTGGATCCCTAAAAACAACAGTTTCATAAGTTATTGATGTTCTAATCACGAACTTAATGTGTCTGTGATAAGACATCGAGTTTTCACTACTAACATGCCAGTCAGTAATCTGGCTGGATATGTTATTCGTAGTAAAGGTTCCTGCCTAGCACGTGTTACAAAGGTTGGTGTACACTAAGTTTAGGCTTACCAGGCGACTGGATATGAGAAAGTCAAAAAGTAACTCACCTCTTTCGTTGATGTTAGTGCTTCCCCATGCTGTGTGATGAACATTAGCATCATATCCCACCACAAGTGCGGCGTTGTGCTTACGAGCGAATTCCGCCACTCGCTCTAACTCTATAGTAGGATTTGGGTTTTCTCCGGGAATATAGGCTGAGCAAATGATTACTCTGGCCCCTGTGAATTCCGTCAGATTTATAAAGGCTGTAACGCTGTTAACGTTGTAAAGTTCAATATTTTTATTG
Source organism: Parnassius mnemosyne (assembly GCA_963668995.1). Classification (NCBI taxonomy): domain Eukaryota; kingdom Metazoa; phylum Arthropoda; class Insecta; order Lepidoptera; family Papilionidae; genus Parnassius; species Parnassius mnemosyne. The sequence continues at coordinate 17,435,157 of CAVLGL010000086.1, read as the reverse complement.
TAAATTATACAAGCTCTAGGTTTAAAGCCTTTAGTATTGATTAAGATCTTACCAGCAGCCGACAGCCCCAGAACTTGACCATTGGCCACCCAAGGCGCTTGTATGAGGGCGAGGTCGATGTTGTCCTATGCGAAGCAAATTTCCACCATGGTAGAAGCAGCTGATGCATGGTAGAGATTTGCCTGGATGCCCCTCATCTTATCCTTGGGGTTAGTCATTTATAGGCGTGGGCATGGCCGTTTTCGCCTTTCATAGCACAAAACGTTCTTTACTGGCGCTCTTGACCCTCGCCGTACCTTTCGCTCTACCACTCCCACTTCCCTTCCCCTTACCCCTGGCCGACACTAGCGGAGGCCCTCGGACCGAGGCAAGATCAGCGCATTTGGTCTCAGTCATTCTCGCTGATGACGTTCTAGTCTCACCCCTTGAAGTGGAGGGCTGTGGGGGATTGGAGTTGGGGCGGTAGTGGTTCATTATTGGGTTTGTCTTTGGAATGATTGTTTCAGAGAGAGTATTGGCCCAAGCCAATACTAAATACTAAAAATTTTGTTCCAATAACATCTAAATGTTATTGGAACATGAAAAATTAAAATAAAACGCTCGGCTTGTCGCGCGAATGACACATAAAAGGTTTATGTTTCATTCGCGCGATGAGAACCGAGAGAAACCAGCAGTGGACGAACTCTTCTATAGGCGAGGTTAATTCAATCATTTTAGCTAAAAATTGGCAAAATTGATGGTTTAAAAGTACGATAGAATAATTTTTATTCAATATAGATTACATGTAATTCTTATTGAAAGTATTTTTTCACTTTACCACTGGTTCGCAAAAAACCCCTGTCCCGGGAAAATCCAGCAAAAGAAACCCAGAGGGACTTAAAAAAAAGTCAATTATACTATAAAAAAGTTGTACCAACTATTTACAATATTTATTTAAGGAACAGTTTGGAAACTAGCATCTCTAACCCTTTTTAAACAGTTTTGTTTAGTAAAATATTTAAACTTGGTAATAGAGAGATCTTGTATATTTTCTGCGACTTTATTGTAATAGCATATACATTGCCTCAAGAATGAAATACTGACGCTGTGGAGTCAAGAAACCGGTATGTGTTTGTTCCAAGTATCACTTTTTTTCCAAAAAAAAATTGTTTTTGTGAACATACATTAACTGAATTTTTTTGATAGGCTGATAAATGGACGAACAGCCCTGCTTAATGTTAAATAAAAATGTTTTTACATAATACTAGCTGGCCAGGCAGACGTTGTCCTGCCCTTCCCGACGACTTTTTGTCATATAAAAAATCCGTAAATACGCAATAAAAATTTTTGAGGGTCACTTATCCGGATAAAAAGTATCCTGTCTCTCAAATTGGATCAAACTGCACACAGTGTGCAAAATTTCATTGAAATCAGTTCAGTAGTTTAGGAGTTCATCGCGGACAAACAATGTGACACGTAATTTTTATATATAAAGATGAATAAATAATTATTAAGTCTCTTCACACTATCTACTTTTGCATGCCTTAAGCGCAAAGCGCGTGGGATGTTCTACTAGGGCCTAAAAATCAAGACTCCAACGTTTTATCGCATGAAATCGTATCTAACAATCATATTGTATATATAAATGAAAAAATTAATAAAAAAATGTTATAAAAACACATTGTCATTAAGTTAAATTATTGTTTAACTTTATTTTTGAAATCGACCAACTTTGACATCAAAAAGTGGGTTTAGTGGTTTTTTTTTAAATTTATATATATGATGTGGATTTATCAAGTTCGCTTGGAGGGGTAAACACGATAACTTTTGAGAATATCAATTTTCCAACTTAATCTATTTTTAAATCTTTTAATCTATCACGTGGGAAGCCATGAAATGTAAATGGCAGTTTAATGTTGTTTTGTTTAGTATATAATAAATTTTTTCGCATGACAAATCTCGAAATTTCCGATGTTTTGAGCAACCTTGTAATAACTTAATTTGATAAATTAAAAAACTATTTTACCAAATAGACTGCCTCTCTCACTCATTTCGGGCTCAGTACGCTGTCGTGAGTGGATACTGTATCTGTTGTATGCAGCGGTTCGTGCTAAAAGAGATCGCTCGCGGTATAATTACAAAATATGCGAAAACCCAAATTTGATACATACTTGATTATTACCACCATTAATAATACCTACTCGAATTGCTGACGTCCAGAGAGAAGAGTGCTTTGCAAACCGAGCGCTGTGTAAACTGCACATCATGGAGCACTCACACCGCGGGATGGTCGGCGGTGTGTTCCCCCGACATCTAGAGTCGTGTTGGACGCAAAGAGAGAACTTAACAGATCGGCTTTCTCCTTTGCGGCATGAACCAGTGAGTCGTCCTCTCTGTGCAGAGATGGAAGAGGTGGCTGACAGAAGTTCCCTTGGACAGCTTTGGCGAGAGAACAGAATGCACAAGTTCCCGAAGGAACGCGAACTAGCTTCTCGCCAATTCTGCCGATGTGCTCAAACCTTGTCTTGGCAATGACGCTTTTGAAAGACCTGGAGGCGGAATTATACTTCTTTTTAAGAGCGCTGCTGTTTACATTTCGAGACGTTGATGCGTCAGCCCAGGCCCGGTAGCACTCGTGCATATATCGTGATGCTATTTTACAGGAGCGACCAAACCATGGCTGGGATCTGCCTCCGATGGGCACCACAGAGGATGGAATAAAAAGTTCCATACCCTGAAGTACCACATCAGCAACAGAATCGGCAATAACGCTGGGATTTTCCGGCGAGAAGCAAACCCGCCCCCAAGGGTAGGATGCAAAAAAAGACCGCATCCCCTCCCAATCGGCTGACCTATAGTGCCAAACACGGCGGCAAGCTGCAGATCGCAACTGCGATGGGAGCGTGAGTGGCACCGCACTCCGGATCAAACAATGGTCTGAAGAGCCCAGAGGGACATCGACGGATACCTGATATCCGTCCGGATGAGAGGTCAGCCGAAGGTCCAACAGGGAAGGTACATGATCCTCCACTTCTGGGATTCCCGTAGGCGAAGTAACCATATACCAAGTGTTAGACCATATACCAAGGCAAAGTCATAGACAGATCTACCCACATGATTAACTGGTGTACGGGATGTGATATGATGTGATGAACGGGAACCAAGCCATTCAGCGTGGTGGGCGTTAAAATCACCGAGTACTACGATCTCTGCGGATGGGGCCTGTTGTAGCACGGAGTCTGCAGCCATTTGGAAGTGGTCGATGAGTCGGTCTGTGTCGGCATTACCTAAAGACCATCGACCATCCCCGCGTCTACGGGTGCCTCTAACCATAGACGCGGGGATGGTCGATGGTCTACGCGCAACCAAAGGATGGTCAGGTCCGTACCTTCAAGACTGCCGAGGCGTCGAAAACAGATGTCCTCTGTGACGTATACGCAAACTCCAGCCCGGGGCACAAAGGAGTGTTCTAATTTGTACCCCGGGTATGAAGTATCAGCCGGAGAGGACACCTGAGTCTCGGTTAAAAAGAGCAAGCCCGGCTTCCCCATCTTTAGATGGTAATTGACAGCGTTAAGTTTGGAATGAAGTCCCCTAATGTTGCAATAATTCACCGATAGCGTGACAGGGGCCGCCTTGGTCTTAGTGCTCCGCTTGTCCCGAGCAGTATTAGTCGTGAGCGGATTTTTGCCCTCCTCCCCCCTCCCCCAGAATACGAGGTGCAGCCTGAGCACAGGAGTGGAGTAGTTTGGCCGTGGATGCTCAGCGAAAGATTCTCCAGGGGTGCTGGTACCCTCTTGGGGTAGTCCTTTGTTTAATTCCACTACCATGTTGATGAGGGGGAGCGTGTTGAATTAATTGGGCTTCTGCCCACCTGCACTCACCAAGCGCAACGCAGAGGTAAACCTCTACTTCACGCTGGTATTCTGTGCGGTCGTGGTACCACCCCGGTTCGAGCCGGCCCATCCGTGCGACAGCAAAAGCTGCCGCGTGGCTTTACCAAGTGCAATAAATTATTCACCTGCCATAAGCTGCTACCACTTTTCTTACCAACTTTACAATGAGCACAACACTTAAAGAACATCTCAGTATGGAAAACATATTTGAAGTCCTAAAATACAAGCGGCACTGGAGAAGACACTTAACCAGATGTTAGATGAGTTTGAAGCAAGACTAGAGGGTATTATCAAAAGGAGTTGCGCCTGAAGGACCTGAGTTCTGACTACAGCAACTTCAAGATTTTTTTTTGTTCAACATTTACGTTACTGCGGCAGCATATTAATCATCTAATTGTTAATGTGGATGCCATTGAAAGTAGACACAGAAAGAAGTTTCTGCTGCTTGGAGGAGTGGTCGAGAATACCAATGAGAATTTCCGTGAATTGGTAGCTTCAGTCGTCACGAAGAATCATGGTATCAACAATTGTTCTGGTAAGTCGCTGCAGGTATTTCATCGTCTTGGCACAATATCTAATGGTCGCCCTCGTCCAATTCTCATAAAATTTGAAGACACTGCATTTCGTCGAGAAGTATGAGCCAAGAAAGCTTTACTCAAGGTAAGCTCAAACCCATATGTGTGTCAGAATATCTAACGCGTATGAGGCAGTCTTTATTCTTGAAGGCTCACAGGTATTTCGGTATTAGGAATGTGTGGACCTTGGACGGGGTGATGAATGTCAAGCTTCCGACAGGATCCCGTTCCAAAGTGTTTACAGCAAACGATCTGGAGAAGCTGACAACCCAACACAAAGATGACGTAGAACGTGGTACGCCGCTTCCAGTCTCAGATGCTACCGCCAAAATAGAAGGATCTAAATCCAGGACTACAACTACTTCGAAGCGTACAGGCAGTAAGAATTTGTGATTTATCGTAACTGTTTCCTAGTATGTACATAATTGGCTTGCACTTTACGATCATCAATATTCTTACTGTATTTATAACTTTTTCGATCTAATTTTATGATTTCGGTCTTGTGGTTATGTTTAACTTTACCTTCATTCATATGAAATTTTAGACTGTAAACAAAAATATATATTTCATAGTTCATAGACTACCGCAGGGGTTTTCAAAGTGGGGGGCGCGCCACCCAGCGGGGGTGCAGAGACCTGCAAAGGGGGGCACGAGCTAGCTGCGTAGTTAGGGACCTTAGGACCAAGAAATGTCGTAAGGTAGATGTTTTGGGTCAAATATTTCAAAATAGCAGAGGAAGAATTTCCGTTGTATTTACCCTTTTCCTGTAAATATTTGTGCGAAAGGAGATTTTCTGCTATTGTAGCAATAAAAACCAAGTACAGAAATAAACATACTCGTAACATCGATAGTGCTTTACGTTGTGCGATTTCTGTGGTTAAGCCGAGAATCGAAAACATCGTTAATACCATTCAAGCTCATCTATCACATTGGATTAAATAAGAAGTAGTATTATATAATTATGTACATAGTTTTTGTATGATATTGTGCATCTTATAAGCATTAAAAATTTGATGTTATTGAACAGAACTATTTTTTTCAGTTAGTAACAGTAATCTAAAATTAAGCAAGGGGGCGCGGATATTTCTTTTTTGGTAGAAAGGAGGCGCGTCATAAATAAGTGGAGAACTACTGGACTAATGTATATATACTAGAGATTTGTGTCAAAGTCGGACGCAGACGCCAATAACAAACCAACCAAATTATAATGAATGTCACAGATATCTGTATACTTATGTAATTACCATAAACTTAGAATATACTGTATATCCTTAGTATAGACTTATTACTATAACTATAATTATTAGAGTAATTACCATAGGGTAATTACTCTAAGAATTATAGTTATAGTGTTTATACCATATATTAAAAAAGACGTAATGGTGTGGTCATTAACTGATGTTCTGTAATTGTTACCAAAGAGAATATAATCACACGTTTTAATTGTAACGTTTTAATCTTCTCATAATTATTCTTAAAGATTCAATAAATCTTTATGACAATGTGCTTTTTATATCATTTATTGAACATATAAGTATTGTATTGATAACAATCATATTGAATATAACAGATACGATTTTAGGCGACAAACCGTTGGAATCTTGATTTTAGGCGCTATTAGAACATACCTACTTGCTTTGCGCTAGCCATGCAATAGTTTTATATTAAATTAATACATACTCTTGTGTTTTGTTTTTTATATTAAATTAATACATGCTCTTGTGTCTTGTATGAAATGCAAAACGGCATGCAAATTAAAAACACGGAAATGTTTCATATATTTTCTAAAACTTTCATTATTATTTAAAATACGAACGTGTTATTTAATACGCATGCCGTTTTCGGTATATACTTAAAATAATATGTTTTTATGAAATACAAAACGGCATGCAAATAAAAAACGCGGAAATGTTTATTAAATTTTCTGCAAAATTTATAATATAATGATCATGTGCAACATGCATGCCATTTGTATTTCAGAATTATATGGTCATAAAATTAATATTTATCTTTATTAGAAGTAGTTTAAAATCACGGAAAAGTTGTATTGAATTTTCACAACATTTTCCTAATATTTTCCACACTTGGTCATACGAGGGGTGCATGCCAATTTTCGTAGAGTATTTTTGAGATAAAGAAACTAATTTTTTACAACGGCATGCAATTTGTAAACACGGAAATGTTCTATTTTCTTTTTCATTTCTACGTAACTCTTTGAACCCCGGCGGCCGTTGCGAATTGCATGCCATCAATTATTATAGCTTAAATTTGTTCCAACTATGTTACATCAGGTGGACTGCGTGCTCGTTTGTCACACTTATTCTATAAAAAAAAGACTTGAAAGACTTGTGTTTCACAAACAATTTTCGGTTTGGTGGAGCTCTATAAAGCGAAAAGTTTTTCCATTGGTCATTGTTACTGCCATTACGAAGACACTAGTAACGATGCGTGCATATAAAATTTAAATCAGGTGCGTGCGACCACTCTGGGAGCTCGTAGCAAACTGAACGTGCGCCCAACGTGTGGACGCTACGGCCAATACTCTGCCACAACCCTTTGATCTTTTGCAAAAAAACGACACCACACGGATCGCGCGCCAAATTGTGGGCCATCGTTCCAATACATATCAACGTAGCTTAAACACCCGCTCTACACGATGGCCATCGTTGTTGGCCAACACATTCGCCAGTATGTTGGCCAACATGTAGAGCCGCCGTTACACAGAAGCCCTATCATAAACTACTTAGAACTTTGGTGATAACGATTTATTTTGTTACCACTTATTGATACAATAATAATATAAATCGTTTAATATCCTCTTACCTAAACGTCAAATTCTTTAAGTAAAACCTATATACGCGGGCTACGCCGCGGGCACAGCTAGTATAGAAATGCGGCCGTCTATAAAAATATAAAATTTATGTGACCAGGATAATAAACATACATTGATCTTTCTCAATAATTTTTCTAAAGATTTAGTCTAGATCTTAGTTACGATCTTTATTTACGTTGTGTATTAACTTAGTTCTTTTAGATGTCTCGTGAAAAAAGGAATATTCACCATAGTAGTCGAAAGCTGTTTGTCCCTGAAAGGTTATCAGCCCGCTCTCGATGTCAATCCCTCAACTGAAAGGGTCCAATCAGACAGGGATTAGTCTCTCATAGACGTTCTATCCCGAAACTCTTATCACACCACGTTGGGTTCGGGAACAACGAGGCGGATGTGAACCCCGTGAAGGAGTGTCAAAAGAAAGCGTCTGTTACCCTTTTTGAAAAGAAAGGATAGACGACTAAGGGTACCATTCCGTAGCCGACCGCAGACAGCAGCAGCAGGCGGTGTGTCGTCGCGACACGACTGGTTTCTATGTAGTTCTATGAAATACCTTCCATAGCTAGCGACACGTCGTTTGCCGGAGCGGCAGACGACATGTCGCCCGACCGCAGATCAGTAGTGCCGCCAACGCCCGAACAGTTGGGTTCGGAATCATGACTGCCTTGATTCCGAAACTGTCTGCGGTCGGCTACGGAATTTTACCTTAAGATTGCGGGTCCCTCTTGAAGTGGTCCCGCTCTCGCCGTCCGTTGAATGATGAAGCAGTGGACTGTATTCAATACGTGGTGGAAGATACTTTAGAAAAAAAACAGCGATTATCTTCAAAATTATAAGAGTGTAATGTTTACTTTCACTATTTTCTATCACTTCCCTATGCGCTTTTCTTTCTAGCTTTAAATATAAACTGGTAGCTGGTTCCGAACGAATTGCCTAGTTACCAGTAATTAAGTCTTAACTAAAAGAGACATCTTTTCAAAATTTAGATTATCCCATTAATAATGATCCTAAACTCACTCCTGAATATGAACCTCATCCTAAATTTCATTTACAAAAAGTAGTTGAGTCGAAAGTAATGGATAGCGAACTCCTGTCGTGGAAAGAGCCAGCATGAAACCCAGCGGGACTTTAAAAAAAAGTAAAATATAGAATATAAGAGGTTGTACAAACTATTTACAAAATTTTTAGAAACAGCTTCGAAGCGAGTACCTCATTCTCGGGGGTTATTATCAACCATATATTTATTTATATTATAATAACCCTATACAGTTTAACAAAATATTTAAACTTGGTAATAGAGAGATCTTTCATATATTCTGGAACTTGGTTGTAATAGCGTATACATTGCCCCAAGAATTAATTACTGACTCTGTGGAGTCGAGAGACTGGTATCACTAGTTTGTGTTTGTTCCTAGTGTTTACGGAGTGTATATCACTTATTTACAAAAACTATTTTTGTTTTTGTGAACATACTTTAAATTCTCGTAAATATTCTAAGATGCCAAAGTTAATATATATATATTTTTTTAAGTTTATCACTGAGAGTCTCCCGCCATTACATCTGATTTGATAGACCACAAATCCTCGCAAAAGAACACCGATTCCTACCAAGGATGATACGCGAGGCTATTAAAATTAAAAAACATCCTAATTTCAATAGAGAAGATGGATGGGTGCTGCCGTCTGCTTGGGATCCTATAATTAACAAAATTAAATCCAAACCCAAGCATACCACTGCAAGACTTCAAGATACTGTAAGTTCATTCTGCGTAAATCGAACCAAAAATTAATATTAAAAAACTGAAGGTAGCCGGGCTAATTGTGACATCGGGACGTCAAACACCTCAGTCCCCCCGTGACCATGGGTGTTGTAAAGCACCCGAAACGTCGGGAATTAAAATAGTAAATAAACGCGATAAAATCCGTAAAAAAATTGTTTTATTCAATGAAATAATATATTTAAATCTAAATTTTCTTTGATCGATTCGTCTTAAAACTTGATAAATAAACTCATGATTTGGTTCTTCGAACTTTTTAATTGACATATTTGTTGAAATATTTTTTTTAATAGAATGACGTTGACAGGCGAGCGTAGCGTTACGGTGCGTACATATTATATAACATAACATGTTATAAAACGTTATATAACATGTTTCAGTAATGTGGAGGCTAAATGTTATAAAACGTGCTAGTCACAAATGTTATATAACTCGAACGGCTGAACAACAAACGACAATGGCATACGACAATGTCAAATAACATTGTTATATTGCATAGTTACTCTAATGTGTACAGTATTGTTATATGTTGCAATGTTGTAAAACAATGTCACATAATGTGTTATAAAACAAAAGTTATACAACATGTTACTTAATCTGTACGCACCCTTAGCAACCCGCCTGCCAAGCGTGGCAACAACGGATAATATCCAACTTATTTCGTAAACTATGGAGGGAATCGATATGATGAACGGGAGTAGAAATATATTAGCAATGTAGAGGTGACGAAATGGAAAACATCCAAAACATAACCTCTTCATTAGAAAATTTAAATATTAAAACGTCTATATTTAAGTAACTGCACTTTATAACTATGCTTAATTTTTTGCATTGCGGCAGCGAACCACGTAAAAAACGTTACTTAATGTTCTGAAGAGTAATAAGAATATATTACATGTAAAGAAAGTTCTAGCACTTTCATAAAATAGGTTATCTAATTAAGTGTAAAAGGCGTTTGTATCGTCCACGCTGTAGCTGAATACTTTGTAGTCTAGTATAAGAATGGGGAGGGAATAAGAGATAATTAGGGGAGAAACATGTAGTAAAGGAAATTGTTAGAATACGTCTTTCTCCCTACTATCCTGTCGGCAGTTCATTTTCGGACATCAGCAACCCCATTATATGGTGTTACAGTAATCGCATTTTACATACAGATTAGCGATCGTAATATTTTGCATCGTTTACACTACTTTCGCCGCCATCTATTAAAGACTATGGCATCTTAACTGATATTTATTTGTCCTTTTATAATTGCCTCCGACGACAACTACCCTCGGGAGGACTCAGGTTTGCACAAAGCGTACCTAGTCACTACAGTGATCTGACTGAGGCTTTCTCTGACGCTGATGATCATGCCGTCTTGATTTCGGAGACTTGGTTTAAGCCCCATCTTCCTTCTACCTCTTACCCTCTCTCTTGATTCAGTTTGATACGCAACGATCGAGTTGATAGAAGAGGGGGTGGGGTCGCTATATATCTTCGATGCGACTTCTCTTATAAAATTCTAGCTTATTCTTCCTCCTATTATACTCCATCTGCAGAATTTATTTTCCTTGAAGTTTGCGTAAAAGGAGCTAAATTGATTCTTGGTGTTGTCTACTGTCCTCCTTCTGTCGATTACTTCTCCAGTCTTGAAACGATTCTGGAATCCTTGAGGTCCGAATACTCACATCACATTATCATGGGCGATTTTAATACAAACCTCCTGACTCCGCACTCATCCCGTTTCTCTAAGCTCCTTCACATTGTCGAGTCGGTTGGCCTCCACATTTTACCTTTACAAGCCATTCACCACTATATTGATGTGGAGGATACCTGGCTTGACTTAATTCTTACCTCTGATCCTTCTCTTGTCTTCTCCCACGGTCAACGCTTTGCACCTGCTTTCTCCTATCATGACCTCATTTTCCTTTCTTACATCCTAAAACCTCCTAGACCTCTAGCTAAAACTCTTCACATGCGTTATTTTGGTCGCTTGGATGTTGAAAAGCTTTGTATGGACGCATACAAAATATACTGAAACAGTGTGGTTTCTGCACCCCGTGTGGACGAAAAGGTTGGCGCTTTGAATGAAGCTATCCTTAGGTTATATGATGTACATGCTCCCATTAAAAAAGTAAAGCTCAAGCGTCCTTCTGCGCCATGGATGACAATTGGGGTTCGAATTGCCGTAGTTCGGAAAATTTAGAAAAGATCGATGTGATGAAAACTGGACTTTTTAAAAAGTTGCAAGGAATCGGTGCAATCAGATGATACGCAACGCCAAACGCCGATTTATTCTTAGTAACATCTCATCTTCTTCCCCTGCTAATATCTGGAAGTTCCTTGGAGCCATACGTATCGGTAAACGACACCTTTGTGAGTTTCAGAGGACGATTGGTTTGGAAGATATTAATTTTCATTTTGTCTCCAACACTCCTCTTGATCACCAGACAAAGCGTCTTACTGTTGAGCACTTAATGGGTTTTCCTCGTCCCGACATTGATCTCTTTCAATTTTCTCCAGTAGCTATGGATGAGATCAAGAAGACAATCCTATCCATTAAATCTAATGCTGTAGGTTGCGACAACATCAGCCGACGGATGATTATCTTTATACTTGACCATATACTCCCAGTTATCTCGCACATCATTAACTTCTCCTTGGATTCTGGTGATTTTCCTTCACTGTGGTGTAAGGCTTACGTTATTCCCTTACAAAAGATCCCAAATCCCACTTTACCCAATCATTTCCGACCTATATCCATCCTTCCCTTCTTATCCAAGGTCCTTGAGGCCTGTGTCCACAAGCAACTTTCGCAGTTTATCTCCAGTAATAACTTATTAAGTCCCTTGTAGTCTGGCTTTAGGCCCGATATTAGCACGGTTTCCGCACTCCTGAAAGTAACTGGTGTTACTGTGTTGGTTTTAGTTGACTTCTCGAACGCCTTTAATACCATCAGTTATGACATTCTAATTTCCATCCTTTCCCTTTCTATGGTCTCATCCGAAGCACTGGATGGGTTTTCATCATATCTTCGAGGTCACCAGCAGTCGGTTCGCATCGATGAGCTATCATCTAGCTAGCTTGACATACATGCTGGTGTTCCTCAAGGCGGCATATTATCTCCTTTGTTGTTTTCTATATTTATTAATCTCATTACCTAGTCTGACAGGTTTGGCCTAATGGTCAACCCTTCGAAGTGTCAGGCTTCGAAGTGTAATAATTGGTAGCCCTCGGATGATTCAGAGATTGAAAACAGTGGCTCTACCTCCTATATTTTTAATGATACTGAGATTCAATTGTGTTCTACTGTGAAGGATCTAGGTTTAGAAGCGTTAGGTAGAAAGTCACCGGTACCCTGCGTTCTCTCTATCGTCCAAAAAAAATTTTTAGGCGATAGAGAGACAATGCTTGTGCAAAGTTTAATTTTTCCCCTAATTGACTATGGCGATGTTTGTTATTTCGACCTGAATGCAGATCTTTTCAACAAACATGACCGTCTTCTGAATAACTGAATTCGATTCATTTTCAATCTTCGAAAGTATGACTATGTATCCACGTATCGATCCCAATTAAAATGGTTACCTATTCGTCAACGCCGTAGTTTGCGTGCACTCACCACCCTTTATTCTATCTTGATGTTTCCAACTTCCCTTTCCTACTTATCTCCTTACTTTCGGTTGATTAACGCTAGTCATGAGAGAAACCTCCGCTCTACGAATAACCTTCTTCTCCTATGTCCCTCCCATAGCTCTGGATTTGTTCATTCTTCTTTCCGCATTCAATCTATTCTCCTTTGGAACGCACTACCTCTCGAAACCAGGACGGCTAGCAATCGGTACGCGTTCAAGATGAAGGTTCGGGAACACTTAATTAATAAATTGGCAGAATCACCATAGTACCAATTTATATACAATATGCAACAAAAACCCTGTGGTTCCCGTTAATTACGTTATCATGATCATTATTCAATCGTATAGAAATATTTTTTTTAAAACTCGAACAATATTTTTTTAATTTTATTTAAAAAAAATAATTGTATGCAAATCGTATGTGGTTTTATTACCTCTGCATTGTCTGGGGAGTAAGAGGATTGTCAAAAACCCTGCTTTACTTAGCTTTGGCATCGGCTAGTGTCAGTAAGAGGTAATAAAAACACATAAAATTAACAAAAAAAAATTTTAATAAAATTAAAAAATATATATGGTTGAGTTTTAAAACAAAACCGGCAAAGTGCGAGTCGGACTCGCGCACCGAGGGTTCCGAACAAATCTGTAGGTATATAAGTTTAAAATTATTAAAAATATTTTTATTATATGATATAACTAAAAATTTATGCTTTTCGCAATTTATCCTTTATCTGTGCTATAAAACGTTGCTTCGTACCAAATTTCAAGATTCTGAGTTCACGAGAAGTACCCTGTAGGTTTTGATTCCCTTGCGAATGTCGAAAATTTACGGCATAAACGGCTGTATCTTTTGATTTCGTTGGCTTAGAAGTTTGATTTTTTCACAGCTCTAAGGGACAATAGACTTGAGTATTTGATATGAATTTTAGCTTGATACCTCCACGCGTTCCTGAGAAAAAGGGTCTTGACAGACAGACAGACAGACACGGACAACAAAGTGATCCTATAAGGGATCCGTTTTTTCCTTTTGAGGTACGGAACCCTAAAAAATTTTTTTCTATAGGTTTGAATACTGATCCTGATAACGTACTTAACAAAAACCACAGGGTTTATATATATATATATATATATATATATATATATATATATATATATATATATATATATATATACCACATGTATATATGAAGTTTTAAATAAATAAAAAATATAATTGACGCTATTAAGCCGCGAACACGCGGTTCTATTTCCTTTATTACAAAAAGATAAAATTGAAGTATCTGTTTGTAATATAGAAATAATTGCCATTTATTGCGCTGATGAGTTATTTGCATGTCATTGTGACATTGATAACCGTTTTAAAAAAAATGTCTGTCCTGGATTATCTCGGTAATGCCTGATCCGTTTGCAATGAAACTTCACGAACAGACCAATACTAAGAATCCTAAAAACATTTTTTTAAGTCGAAATTTGTTAAGATGAAATAAATGATCTTTGACGACAATTTTAAATTTAAATAATGCCACCGTTTAGTGGCAGTGCTAGAATAACCAATGTCCCGTTTCATCCCGAGGGTAGCGTAAGAAACGTCTATTGAAAATTCCAGAGAGATATCACTATTTTGAAAGGTATTAATAACAATCTCGTTTACACCAAACTTAAAATACTTATACCGATAGGGAACAGCGTTAAAGTTGCTAACATTCTGGTACTGCGATGCAATGAATCTTCTCTGTCTCTGGAGAGACCTATGTCCAGCTTTAAAATTTTAAATGCTGATGAAGATGCATATACTACTGCACACAAAATTATATCACTTTTGAGGTTCAGCGAGCTGTATTTCACATTTTTTTAGGATAAGAGTGACAAACTCACTTACAGTCCACCTGATGGTAAGATGTTACTATGGCACATAGACATCTACATCTATCCTCGATTACGAATCGTAATGCAAATGCGTTGTCACCCGTGAGGACTAAGATGGAATATCTCGTTTCCAGTAAAAAGGGTCTCCAGATTCTCTACACTCACAATACGAAACACAGCAGCGTTAAGCTGCTATTTTACGCTGGTATTCTGTGAGAGCGTGTTCCTTCCCCAGTGGAGCCACCCCATTCGTGCTATAACTATACTAGTAATATAACTGCGGCATTTCTCTACCACGTACATTTTTATTTGCACATTATTAATATATAAAACAGAGATATCTAACTCACAAAACATAAAGTATACGTTTTTAATGCCTTGATATACACTCTACACACTATTGAAAAAGGAAAATTTGTTCATAACATTTTAAAACTCTTTAGCGGAAATCTCTACTCTGTGCAAATGTTTGACCACAGACTAGTAAATGTTGATAGTATTTCCTCTAAAATATTGGCAGTATGAACGTAAACAATGTATATTTTATTTTATTGTAACTCTATTATTTATAAATTTTACAAAATACCGGAAACATTGGGAAATGTTCCAGATTAATCTAATTGTGGTGATCACATTGTAGATAAGAAGTAATATTTAATTTAATATATACTTACTCGTAGATGTGTAATTCAAAAATTTTGTTAAGTGTCGAAGCATGAAAAAACCCATAATTGATTTATTGAAATCTTGACGTTACTCTTACAGCCTGACAAAATTCCAATGCTGAACATAAGTCTCCCCCATAGATTACACCGTAGGTGGGATATTTGTGAACGATACCAACGGGAGTATTGTGAAGTAGAAGCTCTGATTCTGCGTTTCGTCTGGTGAGTGCAGGTGGCCGGAGGCCCAATCCCCCCCCCCCCAGGCTGCCCCGCGTATTCTGGGGGAGGGGGGGGGGCAAAATTCCGCTCAAAAACATAACTGCTCGGGGCAAACTGAGCAACAATACCAAGGCGACCCCTGCCATGCTATCCGTGAATTTCTGCAACATCAGGGGACTTCACTCTAACCTAAACGCCGTCCACTACCATCTCGAGACGGCGAAGCCGGCCTTGCTCTTTCTGACCGAGACGCAGGTTTCCTCTCCGGCTGATATTTCGTATCTCTCCTACCCGGGGTACAAATTGGAGCACTCCTTTGTGCCTCGGGCTGGAGTTTGCGTGTATGTCAGAGAGGACATCTGTTCTCGACGCCTCGGCAGTCTTGAAGGTTCGGCACCTGTCCATCCTTTGGTTACGCGTAGACAGCGACGACCATCCACGCGTCTACGGGTGCCTCTATAGGTCCCATAGCGGTAATGCCGAAACAGACCGACTCATCGACCACGTCCAAATGGCTACAGATTCCATTCTACAACAGGTCCCATCCGAACGCCCACCACGCCGAATGGCTTGGTTCACGTTTAACCGATCATGCGGGGAGATCTGTTTATGACTTTGCCTTGGCATATGGTCTGACACAACTGGTTACTTCGCCTACGCGGATTCCAGATGTGGAGGATCACACACCTTCCCTGTTGGACCTTCTGCTGACCTCTCATCCGGACGGATATCAGGTTTCCGTCGATGCCCCTCTCGGCTCTTCGGACCATTGTCTGATCCGGAGTGTGGTGCCACTCACGCTCCCCTCGCGGTTGCGTTTTGCAGGTTGTGTTTGGCATTACAGGTCGGCGGATTGGGACGGAATGCGGTCTTTCTTTGCTTCCTATCCATGGGGGCGGGTTTGCTTCTCGCCGGATGATCCCAGCGCTGTTGCTGACTCTGTCACTGATATGGTGCTACAGGGAATGGAACTATTTATTCCATCATCTGTGGTACCCATCGGAGGCAGATCTCAGCCTTGGTTTGGTCGCTCCTGTAAGACTGCATTACGCAGTAAGCAGGAGTGTTATCAAGCCTGGGCTGCGGCTTCGGTGACTCGGGATGTAAACACCAGCACACTTAAAAAGAAGTATAACTTCGCCTCCAGGTCCTTCAAAAGAGTTATTGCCAAGGCAAAGTCAGAGCACATAGGCAGAATTGGCGAGAAACTAGTTCGCCTTCCTTCGGGAACCCGTGCATTCTGGTCTCTCGCCAAGGCTGCCCAAGGGAATTTCTGTAAGCCATCACTACCATCTCTGCACAGGGAGGACGACTCACTGGCCCAAGACGCAAAACAAAAAGCCGACCTTTTAGGCTCCCTCTTTGCATCCAACTCGACTCTTGATGACGGGGGGAAAACACCGCCGACCATCCCGCGGTGTGAGTGCTCCATGCCGGATGTGCTGTTCTCACAGCGCTCGGTTCGCAAAGCACTTCTCTCCCTGGACATCCAGAAGTCGAGTGAGCCTGACGGAATCCCCCCAATTGTGCTGAGGACGTGTGCTCCGGAGTTGGCACCGGTCCTAACGCGTCTTTTCCGGTACTCCTACTCCCAAGGCGTAGTCCCGAACTCATGGAAGACAGCTTTTGTCCACCCGATCCCTAAAAAAGGCGACCGCTCAGACCCATCCAACTATAGGCCTATCGCGATCACCTCCTTGTTCTCCAAAATAATGGAATCCATTATTAACTGCCAGCTCATCCGGTACCTTGAGGATCACCAGCTGATTAGTGACCGCCAATACGGTTTTCGTCGGGGTCGATCAGCTGGTGATCTTCTGGCCTACCTGACCCATAGATGGGCGGAGGCAGTAGAGTCCAAGGGGGAGGCGTTGGCCGTTAGTCTGGACATTGCGAAGGCCTTCGATCGGGTTTGGCACAAAGCGCTTCTTTCGAAGCTCCCTTCCTATGGGCTTCCCGAGAAATTGTGCAATTGGATCACCAGCTTCCTTGCAGATCAGAGCATCAAAGTCGTTGTAGACGGTGCATGTTCTGACTACAAGCCTATTAACGCTGGTATTCCACAAGGCTGTGTGCTATCACCAACGCTGTTTCTTCTGCATATCAATGATATGTTGCTAACTGGTAACATTCATTGCTATGCGGATGACAGCACTGGTGATGCTCTATACACCGGCCGTGCCAATAATTCTCGGGAAAACGTCGCCGAGTACCGGAACAAACTTGTGTCTGAAGTCGAGTCTTTGCTGAACAAAGTCTCGGATTGGGGGCGACTAAATCTAGTCCAGTTTAATCCTCAGAAGACACAAGTTTGCGCGTTAACCGCTAAAAAGAACCCCTTTGTCGTATCTCCTCAGTTTCAAGGCACTCCCCTTCTTGCCTCAGCCAGTATCGGTATCCTCGGAGTCGACATATCGAGTGGCGTGCAGTTTCGTGGTCACCTGGAAGACAAGGCCAAATTGGCTTCTAAAAAGCTTGGCGTGCTCAGCAGAGCGGGACAGTATTTCATGCCGGCACACCGCCTGCAACTTTACAAGACGCAGGTTCGGCCTCACATGGAATACTGTTCCCATCTCTGGGCAGGAGCTCCCCAGTGCCAGCTCCTTCCACTTGACCGCATCCAGCGCAGAGCGGCTCGAATCGTCGACGACCGAGCCCTTTCCGATCGGCTCGATTCATTGGCACTGCGAAGAGATGTTGCATCCCTTTGCATTTTCTATCGCATCTACCATGGGGAGTGCTCTGAGGAATTGTTCGGATTAATCCCAGCCGCCAAATTTCACGAACGCACATCGCGGCAAAACTCACGATACCATCCACACTATCTGGATGATTGGCGGTCCACCACTGTGCGATTTAGAAGATGTTTTCTTCCTCGCACGACTTCCTTGTGGTATCGATTACCATCAGCGATTTTTCCGGACCGATACGACTTAGGGACCTTCAAGAAAAGAGCGTACTCCTTTTTAAAAGGCCGGCAACGCATCTGCAATTCCCTCCCTGGTGTTGCAGTTGTTCATGGGCGGCGGTAGTCACTTACCATCAGGTGAGCCGCATGATCGTTTGCCCCCTCTCCTATAAAAAAAAAATATTTTTACACCGACACGACTTAACACATTATCATCGTAAATTGAATTGAAATATATTATTTAAAAAAGTACGAGTAGATAAAAAAAAATCTCTTCCATTGTAGTATCCTCAGCCCCACCAGCTTTATCTGACAGCGGAAGTTATTTAGTTTGTTCTCGAAGTACGGATTGAAAAATTTAATTAAAACTTTCCTTTCAGGTTAAAGCAGAACGCACATTTATCCGCGCCGTACGCGCCGCACGCGCCGTACGCGCCAAGTTTTACTGATGGCCTCGCATATTTGCCCGTACGCATCGTCCGCACCGTATGCAAATCTTTTGTATTACCAACAACTTTTGTAGTTTTCTCCAACTACTGGTGTGAAACGGTACATTGAAATTGATCGCTTGAAATCACAATGGAAAGAAATATAGTAATAGCCTGCTTATGGGCAGAGGAAGGAGAAAAAAAATTCGAAGAAAAGGAAGATTCTGGATTCATAATATTAATTTAAAAAGGCAATTGTATGGAGAATATGAAGTGGATATACTTTTCAATGGAAAACTTAAGATTTAGAAGGCCAATTGAACCAGAGAAAAGACTTGGTGTACGTTTGAGGTAAGTATTTTTATTGATAATTAAGTAATCAGGTATAATTGGGTTTTTTAATTAAATTTAACCATTTTTTTTAGTTCAGTATTTAAATAATTTATCACTAAGTATTCATATTAATCATCGGTGTAAAAGAATTCAAATTATGTATAATTAATTACGAATTAATTAAAAGTTATAAAATACAAAAATTATCAAGAAGTCGAAACCACCAGTTATAGTGGAAAATCCACTAAGTTGGCAACATTAGACAACACTGAGTATCAGCACGCGCAGCGTTATATAACGTCATCAGCATTCGTCCTTCGATATCGTATACCTACCGCATTTTATAAAATTCGGCGCGTACTGTGCGGGTGTAACGTGCGAGGTTTCATATGATTACATACAACGAATTCTAAAATTCGGCGCGTACGGCGCGTGCGGCGCGTACGTCACAGATAAATGTGGGTTCAGCTTAAAGGCACGGAAGTAAACTTGTTTAGGTATTTAATAGCAATGAATTAGGAATTTATAAGAAAAACTGATTAAATCAGAAATTTATACTTAATAATCCGCCGTTCGCCTTAAAATCCTTCGTATATATTTTTTACCTGGTACAGCCATGCTGCAGCTATATTAGTAGTATAGTTGTAGCACGAATGGGTCGGCTAGACCGGGGAAGGACCACGCTCACACAGAACACCAGCGTCAAATAGCAGTTTAACGCTGCTGTGTTTCGTATGGTGAGTGTAGAGAACAGGAGACCCTTTTTACTGGAAAAAGAGGCATTCCATCTTAGTCCTCACGGGTGACAACGCATCTGCATTTTGATTCGCAAACGAGGATAAATGTAGATGTCTATGGGCCACAGCAACCACTTACCATCAGGTGGACTATGTGCTCGTTTGTCACCCTATCCTATAAAAAAATAATAAGCCAATGCTTCACTAATATCCCACCTGATAGTTGATGGTGATTTATCCGGAAACGCCACTCGAGAACCTTTTTTCCTCATCGGTTGTTGGTTCTTCGAGCTATATGGCCGGCCCATTGGCACTTAAACTTACAAATCCGTTGGGCTATGTCGGTTACTCTGGTTCTTCGCGGATATCCTCATTTCTAGTGGTTCTCGAGTGGCAGTCTCATACCGGGAGGCGAAGTATAGGGCGACCTCCCACTAGGTGGAGTGACGTTCTGGTAAGACATCAGGAAGTCAATGGATGCAGGTGGCTCAGGACCGTGCTTTGTGGTATTCCTTGGGGAGGCCTATATTCAGCAATGGACTTGTGAAGGGCTGTAATGATGATGATGATGATGATGATCCGAAAATGGTAAAGCGCATTGACTTAACGTAACAAAAGCATATACACTCTTGTCTTTTGAAATGATGAATGCTTTCGAATTATTCCACTCCTATACTGTGCTCATTACCAACGACAAAGCCAAGTGTTTGGTTCAAATGCGTCGACAGTAAAGGGATATAGACTAAGCGAGCGTCTAATTTCCTGCTGATGGAACAGGGGGGGAAGAAATAAGTCATGCTATTCCTTCGCACACTATCATGAACAACAAGATTTCAATCTCTGCCGCCATCATTTATATTGCATGTTGCAATTTTAAATGAATTGCCAATTGCTCTTTAAATTCAAGGTAAGGTTACAAATGAGCACACAATCGACTTGATAGAAAATGAATTTTGTAGATTTAAAAAGGTTTCCGGTCCCCTTCACACACCACACACTACACTAATTATGTTACTATTATTAAAAAAAAATATATATATATATATATATATATATATATATATATATATGTAGTGCCTTAGAACTTTTTTCTGAGTGGCCCACGTACAATATGTATAAGTACCTTTATATATACTTGACATTACAAACAGACACTTCAATTTTATTTATTTGTATAGATGTGACGTTTGAAAGAATGTGACACGTAGTCACATTCTTTGTCCGCGATGAACTCCTAAACTACTGAACTGCTTTCAATGAAATTTTTCAAACTGTGTGCAGTTTGCTCCAACTTGAGAGATTAGATAGTTTTATCCCGATAAGTGACCCCCAATATTTTTTGTATTGCGAATTTACGAATTTTTTGTAGGAATGGTCTTCGGAAAGGGCGGAACAACGTCTGCGTGGCCAGTTATTATGTGTATAATATACTTGTTCTGTGATTCTAACCCACGGCTGTACCACCGTAGCCAAATGCTTTGTCACTGAGGTACCAACCCCTAAAACTTTACTTTAACATTCATAATAACCAGCCAAGTGCGAGTCGGACTCGCGGATGAAGGGTTCCGTACCATCGTAATACACGTTTGTCGTATGAGATATCCTTTATATTTTAATTTATTCTAATTTCAACTGTCTACCTATTACGGATCATGAGATACAGCCGCTGGCAGACAGACGGACGGACAGCGGAGGCTTAGTAATAGGGTCCCGTTGGTTCAAATGTTAATTGGTTTGTATCTATTTGCTATGCGTGTACTTGATTACGAATATTACAATGTAATTAAAGAAAATAGAAGCGTGAACTCAGTTTTTTTATAATTTGTAAACGTAATTGTAAAACGACCACACAGTCACATGCTGTGGCCCATCAATTAAGAATCAAAATGCAGATGTGTTATCCTCACTGAGCGCTAAGATGGAATGCCTCGTTTCCAGTAACAAGGGTCGCCAGTTTTCTATGCTTACCATACAAAACACGGAAGCATTAAGCTGCTATTTTATGCTGGTATTCTGTGGAGCATGGCTCTACCCCAGTCGAGCCGATCCATTCATGCTACAACTATAATACAGCTGCAGCATGTCTCTACCACGTGTGTAACATGTATATAATATAAGATGGCGCTAAATAGAAGTCAGTAGTCTCTGCCTACCCCTCTGGATGACAGGCGTGAGTGTTTATTATTGCATACCATACATATTAAGATAATTATATATGCATGTATATAATATAAATATGTATATAATTATAAACATATACATTATATAAAACCTTTGAGTACGGAACCCTAAAAATGAAACAAAAATGAAAATCGTGTTTAAGTTAATGTAGTAATTATTTTAACTAAAGGTAAAATATACAAAAGTGCTAATTCTTTGATCATTCGATTTTATTTACCGAAAAAAAGGAAAATATATTTACAGCCAGTCACAAACAATCACGTAATAACCCTAATCTTTCAAACACGTCACCTTGGGACGACAATGTTATCGTAGAAAATCGCAGTACATAAAATATTTGTTATTATTTATCTTACATAGAGAAGAAAGCATATAACTTAATTGCTGTGTAATAGTGAAGTCATTTTTTATTAGAATAGAATAGAATAGAATGACTTTTTATTTAATATTGATTATTACATAATACTTATTGAAAGTCATTTTTTACTTACCACTGGTTCGGAAAATACCTCTGTCCTGGAAAGAACCAGCAAGAAACCCAGCGGGACTTTTTTTAAACTTATTGCACTTAACAATAACTTTGTTTATACAATAATTAAATGAATTTTCATAGAACCAGCATGGTGGCGATCACCTTATTCCCAGGGGTTATTTTCATTCATGTATTATAATAACCCTTTTTGTACAGTTTTTCTATAATAAAACTTTTAAACTTGTTTATTGACAAACTTTGAACATGTTCTGGGATTTTGTTGTAAAAGCGTATACGTTGCCCCATAAATGAATTACTGATTCTGTGGAGTCTAGTAACTGGCATTACAAGCTTATGTTTGTTCCTAGTGTTTAAGGTATGAACATCCTTATTCTTCTTAAAGCTCTTTAGTATGTTTTTATGTACATACATTACATTTTCATAAATATATTGCCATGCCAAAGTTAATATGTTTATTTCTTTAAATTTTTCTCTGAGGGATTCTTTACAATTTAGGTAATAAATCGCCCGTACGGCTCCTTTTTGCAAAACAAATATAGCTTTAATATCAGTCGCATTGCCCGATAGCAAAATTCCTTAAGACATTACGCTATGAAAGTAACTAAAATACACTAATCTAGCTGTCTCAACATCTGTGAGACTTCTAATCTTTCTTACAGCATATGCTGCAGAACTAAGCCTGCTTGGAAATTTAGATATATTGGGGCCCCATTAAAGTTTCGCGTCAATAGTAATACCAAGAAACAGTGGTATCCACAAGACTCAACTCCTCCCCATTTGAGAGCACATTGGTATTGAAATGTTTTACATTAGGTATTGTAAATTTAATACATTTTGTCTTATTGCCGTTTAAGAGCAAATTGTTGGCGTTAAACCACGTACTAATTTCGATAGAGCATTATTAACATCGTCATAATTAATTGACTGTCGTTTGAGTTAAAGAAAGTTCGAGAAAGTTAAAGAGGTATCGTCAGCAAATAATACTATATTGTGATTGTCCCCTACAAGATAAGGTAAGTCATTAATATAGATTAAGAACAGGAATGGGTCAAGAATCGAGCCCTGAGGAACACCCATCGATACTACAGATCCGGAGGAACCTTTACCATTGATCACGACGTTTTGAGTTCTGTTACTTAAATATGAAGTAATAAGTGTAAGCGCCAAATTTTTTACATCGTAATGTTGTAGTTTCCTGATTAAACACACAATCGAAAGCCTTGTGAAGATCACAGAAAATACCTAAGGCATCTTGTGAATTCTCCCAGGCCTTCAAAATATATTTCATAAGCTCAACACCGGCATTAGACGTCGAGCGATCCCATGTAAAACCAAATTGGTTTTTATGAATTAATTTATTTGTATTAAAAAAATTAACAATCGATCCAAAATTATATTTTCAAATTTTACTTAGAGTTGGTAGTACAGAAACAGATCTAAAATTAGCGGGGTCCAATGTACTACCAGATTTAAATAAAGGTATTACTTTACTATACTTCATTAAATCAGGAAACCCACCAGAATCGATACAAGTATCAAAAATAATAATAAAATGAGGTGCAATTAAATCTATTATGGACGCAATAACTGTAACGGAAATCTCATCTGCGGTTTTTTTACACCAATGGTTTTGAAGTATTTTACAATATCTTGCAACAATACTTTTTCAAATCTAAATTCTATGAAACAGGTATTAACATTCTGTTTGAGTAATGACTCAGCGACAGTTGCAGAAGTATTCGATGACTCTGTTGTCACGATGGGAACATCAGTGAAATATATCTCAAACACCGCTGCGACTTCTTGATTTTATTTAGTCAATTCATTGTTAATTTTTAATTTATAATTTGAGTTACGAGGTTTGTCTTTACCGGTTTCGCTGTTAATTATACTCCACGTCATTTTAATTTTATTCTTGGCCGTCTTAATTTTATTGCTAATATGTAAGGATTTGGCTGTGGAGCAAACGTTTTTAAACATTTTAGAATAATTTTTGACATATTCTTTCAAAGCATCGGAAAGATTATATGATCTTTCATGGTAAAGGTCATATAACCTTCGTCTGCTCTTATGAATTCCTACTGTGGCTCACTCATTAAATGCCTTGCGACTGGGAGAATGTTTTAGAAGTAAATATTTTATTAAATTCATCGCTTATAAGGGTAAATAATTCTCCATATAAATAGTCTGCATTGTTTTTATAAGAAAGCGATGGAAGGTTTTTTACCATATTACTTCTAAATCTCTCCAGGTGTTTTGCAATAATAGGAACAAACTATTTTCTCAATTACCTGTTTTTTGTGCATATAAGATGTTGTTCCTGTTGTCCATAGGGATCTGAACTAAGTTTTTGAATTAATGATTTGTTGATTGGTACAACACCTGCAAAAGTATTATCAATACACGTTGCACTACACCTTGCAATACGTGTAGCTTCAAAGAATAAATTATGAAGATTGTATGATTTGAACAATGAGCAAAATTTAATACTGATGGAAGAAGTTTCCAGCAGATTGATATTAAAGTCTCCACACATTACAAAAGATTTATTCTGTTTATTAAGTTTAACTAAAACTTCTTCCATATTTTTTTCAAAGGTATCACCACTTGAACATGGGGGTCTGTAAACACTGACAACAATAAAGTGATCAAGATCAACACATGCTATTTCTACAATGCGCTCAACAGAGAGGCCCACAATGTCTTTACGTTCTTTACATGATAAGGACTTATTAGCTAATATTAAGGAGCCACCACGTAATTTAGTATCTGCATGAACTGATCACCTGGTGATTACTGAAATTAAATATGGAGTTGTAATCTTTCAACCAATGTTCAGTAATACATAAAATATGAATAAGGTTACTATTTCAAAATAATTCAATTTCTAGTTCTTTGCCTAACATACCTTGTATATTTTAAAGCACCAGGTTGATACAGTTTTTATTATTGCTATTTTGTGAAATTACACAGTTAAGGCCTTAACAGTGGTTGAAATGCCTAAATCTAGGATATTTAAGTAAAAAAAATCTCAATAACTGTTCATTTAATCCACAAAGAAAAAATACAGGGTAACAGAAGAAGATTTGGTAAATGTTTTTAATTTAACAAAATTGTATTTTTGTCAACCCCTTATTAGAAAAAAAATCCCCCAAAGAGTACCTATCTTTGTCATATTTTGCAAAATTTCTCCAAAACGGCACAAGCTTTTTAAATAGTTCTTACACTAAAAAAAAGGTCTTAAAAATATTAATATTTTTAATTGAGAGTTTTATTTTTATTACCCGTTTTATAAGAGAATATATCATTTTTCCCTGAAATTGAATATATTTACGCGAGCGCGCATGCTCCGTCGCCATGTAAGCTCTGTCACAGTCCGTTTTCGGACATCGTCGAGGGTGGACTGCACGTCGGTGTTCGAGCGACTTCGTTCAAATATATATTAGTTTTTAAAAGTTTATACTCAATTATAAATATTTTTATGACTAGAAATACTTAATTTAGTTAATATCTGTACACTGGTAACTGTAAATATTATTTTCTAAATAAATGAATTTTTAAAGTGCCCAAAGAAGAAGAAATTTTTGCGGCGACGTTGATTAGTGAAATCGAAAAATGCATTTTTATATAATTTAGATGTGGAACGACGAACATGCTCTCGTTACTTAGATTACGATAGTTTTTAATACCTATGTAATTTTATTGTTGCATATTTTTATTAATTAGTTGATAATGAATTTTATAATTATGTATTACAATAAAACGCTGTTTTTATAAGTATGACTTTATAAAATATTATTGGAGAGAGAAATAAAGATACAGATACTTACATTTAGGTACACCGTTATCAAATTAAATCAAACAATTTAAATAAATAAAAGAATGGTGCTTACCTAAGTATAAATAACTATATAAAGACATTCTTGGGTTTATGGTTTTTTTTTGTTAGACAAACTATTATCTAAAAAATGTAAAATTTTTAAATTGGAGAGGGGTTTCTCTACGTGATAAAGTTAGAAATGAAGGAATTTGCATTAGAACTAGAGTAACTGACATAGCTCAACAGAATATTACAGTGAAATGGCAATGGGCTAGCTATATAACTTGGAAAATATATAAAAAATAGGAAGAAAGGTCCTCGAGTGGCAACCTCGTACAGGTAAGCGAATTAGTACTCGACCTTTATTCCTCTTCACGTATTCTCATACGCTTTTCTTCACACATACACACACACACACACACGCACACGCGCGCAAGCACGCACGCGCGCACACACACACACACACACACACACACAAATAGGTCGCAAATATTACTTACCTAGTACTATTAGGCAAGAGTGAATAGGTTTTTGTTAAGTCAGTGCAATTCACCATCTTAGACTACATAACCACTTACCGATGGGATTGTAGTTGCTTTACTTCTTGCTGGGTAAAATAGTAAAAAAAAAATTTACCCTGTGAAAGTTTGCATTTAGATATAATTTTTCTAACCAACCATAAAAATATGATAAGAATATGTATATAAGTATAAAGGTTACCTCACACGGAACAGTAATAATATAATATTATATCTTCCATTATCTCTGAAATCCGAGGTATGTTCATATTAAGAGGCTGAATAGAGCCACATTGAAATGCATGGGGATGGTTTTGTAATTTCACGTCATTATCGATAAAAAATTGTACGTATTTCAGGTGGCGGTTTGCAAAACACGATTCCACAAAAATTAACTCAATAGAAAATAATTGCAAAGTTGCTTCTAAAAATACATAAATTTTCAACGTCAATTTTTTTTACGTGGTAGAGCCATGCTACAGCTATATTTATTAGGTATAGTTGTAGCACGAATGGGTCGGCTCGACCGGGGATGGGCCACGCTCTCACGGAATAACATGTAAAATAGCAGTTTAACCCTGCTGTGTTTCGTATGGTGAGTGTAGATAACCGGAGGACCTTTTTACTGGAAACGAGGAATTACATCTTAGTCCTCACGGGTGACAACGCATCTACATTTTGATACGTAATCGAGGATAGATGTAGATGTGTATGGGCCGTAGCAACCACTTACCATCAGGTGGACTGTGTGCTCGTTTGTCACCCTTATTCTATTAAAAAAACTTTCTGCGATTTCAGTAAAATAATGTTAAGTATTGTAAGCACTCGTACAATTATGTCTCATGTTAATAAAGCTATTGGGCTATTTTGATTTGTAATAAAGTGATTTTACTTTATAGGTTAAATAATTTATTTACCTTTCTATATCAAGAACCGTTTTTCTGTCACTCCTATTGAATTTGACAGTGCTTGCTGAAATTTAGCATCTTTAGATGGATCAGAATCGCCCGCTGATTCGGCTGTTAGATATTGCAAAAATAATCGAAAATATTTATTTTTACTTTCATGCCCAAGACTACCTTGTTTTATTTTATTACGGTCAAATAATATTTATAAGGTTATAAAGCAAGTATTTTTGTAAATGTTTTGTATGTAAATGTAAATGTTTTCATTATTTTGTTATTCTATTGTTTACAGTTATTATCACGTCTTAGCTTTATACCAAGAATTACATTACAAATCCTTGATGGGATGCGATGTAACGCGCATACATTATTTTCATCAAGAACTATAATATATATATATATATATATATTTGTTTTTTTTACCAATAGAGTTTTAACACAATCTTAAAAAAGTTCAATAAATTAAAAAAATGCCAATAATTATATAATTTCAAGTCAGTGTTTTACATTTAAAGATCAGTTATAAAAAGCCATTGTTATTATTTTCATTTTGATTAATTTAATTCGAGACTAAAATTAATGTGAAAGGGCTTTTATCTGCAATAATAATTTTCATCAAAAATAACATAGACTTATAAAAGTCATATACACGGTCAATCATACTGAAGATTATCAATTGTACTACAAAATATTTAAAAGACTATTTCCAGTATAATGACCCGAATATCATCATTAATGTTTGACTGGCACACTTAAAAGTTTTATCACATGGCTAAATGATTGACTTTTATATTATGATAAGATCATGCTTTTCTATAAAAAGTTGCAAGAAATTTTAATTCCCGGCCCTATTGGTTTGTTTTACTTTTTACTTAATTAGTGAAAAACAAAATGGACTGATCTAAAAGTTTACATTCTTGTGTAAAAAGTGCTATTTATAATTTTATGCAAATGATAATTAAAGTTTCTATGTAAATAAGTGTAACATAGCGGAAATTATATTCAATGGTAGCGGCCATCCGTATTTGCAAAGCCAGCATCATTTTCTGTACAGAAACCGGCAAAGTGTTGCTCAAGGCACTATAAACAAAGCAGCTGATAAAATGTTACACTCATAACTGTTAACAAAAACTGTTTTCCCAAATGGTCTTATAGATAATAATAACTATTCCG
Organism: Parnassius mnemosyne; assembly: GCA_963668995.1. Classification (NCBI taxonomy): domain Eukaryota; kingdom Metazoa; phylum Arthropoda; class Insecta; order Lepidoptera; family Papilionidae; genus Parnassius; species Parnassius mnemosyne. The sequence goes on along the minus strand of CAVLGL010000086.1, from coordinate 17,406,242 downwards.
CCGTGTTAGGTGCAGGAGCTATTATTAGAAGGAGAAGAGGTAAAATTTTGTTTTAGAAATTTTGTTTTAGAAATTGTTTTGTCTGCAATTGAGCATAAAATAAAAAATTACTTCGGCCAAAGAGCATAACTGGCATTATACTCAGGCCCATCAATTAGTATGGAAAAAAGTAATTTTACCAGGTTTCAAAATATCAATCAAAATTCAAAAACCATAAATATTAAAATCAAAAAATGAATATATGTATGTCTATACATACATATAATGATTTATGGCCGCTTAGTAACTGACGGTGACTCACTATAACATCCTACAGTCACGCCGAAACTAAGAGGAGAGAATCACTGTAGAAAAGGTAATAATTTATTGCGGAAATTTTGTGATAAAATTAAAAAAAATATAAACTTATCCAAGTTAATCTAACTTAGTCTAATTTATCCTTATGCGTACAAAAAAAAACAAATAATAAAATAGTGAGATGGCGTCAGTTTTTAAGAAGATATAACAAAAATAAATAAAAAAATAAATTTCAATAAAGTTCAGTATTTAATTGATTATATACCGCTGACACTTAATCACGCTTTTCGAAACCACGCCAGTTGTAAACAATACTTGTGTGAAAAGACAAAATCTTCTTTTCAAATTTCCGCCGAGTTGTAAGTAGAAGGCCAAATAGGTCACGTGTCAATTTTAATTAAATATATTTTATATGAAGTGATCTTGACTACGTTTCATCAATTAACCATTGGTAAAAATTAAAACAGGAATTTTACGATTGTGTTTACAAAAAACATTATTAGTTGAACCTTGCAGCTTGTTCATTATTTTTATTATAAATACCTATAAATGTATATATTATTAATAAATAGTTCCCATAATATATTGGATTATTTTTTATTTTGCCCTATCTGCAATGTTCTACGCTCTATAGAAAATGTGGCGTATGACATGACTGACAATCTTTCGAACGTTTTATCTAGGTACAAAGATGTTTTACGTTTTTGTCGCCTCCACACGATATTTTTGTCAGCATAAGGTACCCTTCTATATCTGCAACGAATATAAATATTGCTACAAAGTAATAGGCTATACAAGTCCCTGTACTGGGCACAGGACTCTTTTTTTATTTCTGAGAGGGTTTTAGGGCAAGGAAATGCCCGCCATGCTTCCCCAATGCGTGTTGACGAAAATTGCAATTACAAATTTAATTCGTGCTGTCGGGGATCAAACCCGGGAAAATTTACAGCGAACGCTTTGACGACATATTTTTAATACGACACAAATAAATACGATTTAATATATATAATAAAAATTCTTACGTACTTGAAACTTGAACACTTGATAGCTCGTGATGCCTACCGGACAAAGCTACAGCACCACACCGTGCAATGTAATTGAAGATGCGTAACCCCGACATAATTTTCAGTGATGCGCAAGCATAACAGGCAGTATGTCACTTATATAATTGTCATCTCTGCAGTCTATTAATCTTTGCACTTTTATAAGTAATACAGAACGTAGTTGCTAGACGGTGTTGACATCGGCAAAAATCTCTGCGATCGCCGTTTCGTTAAGGTCATTCAGGCTAGTTAAAGCCTTAAATATTGTTGAGTTGTATTCTAAGGTATTTAAATTATCTTTGCTAGAGATTACCTCTATTGTCTTATTATCTAATTAAAATTACTTGTAACATATGTCAAAATTTTTCACTGTCAAAAGCTACGTATATTTATATTATTTTATTTTGTTATTTGGAGGCCAATTCTGGCTTACAAATTTCAACAAAAAGATCAGAAAATATATAAGAGAGTTGTTATAATAATATTTTTTGGATTTCAGACCTAATACTAATTAATAAAGAAAAATATTTCTGCTGCGCCGTTGACAACTGTCAAAGCGTAACGACTATTCATACAATGTTTATAAATATGGAATAAATCCAGGGAAGTAATGTAATAATATTTCATTTATAGAGTAAAGTGCTTTTATTTAGGCCGTAAATGATTGTTTCAGGGAAAGATGCGGGGTACAGCACATTTCAAGTTAATATGAATATGCAATATACTTTTGAGTGTTGTAGAGATCTGTTTAGATTTTTTAATGAATATCTCTGCTCCTCTACATTCACAGCCGGATTTCCTACAGTGTCAAAATTGTGCTGACGGTAGGCTGTTTAAAGGTAAAAGGGGATTAAATATTCATATTAAATGTTGTAGATTCAAGTAGGTTATTAGTCAGAGAAAAATACTGGCAGCTATTGCCTATGGTTATACAATATATATATATATATATATATATATATATATATATATATATATTACTTTTTATTCTGACTTTGATCCATGATGTTTTAAAAAATGAAAAAGTAACGATAGGATGTTTTAATGGACATGAAGAAAAAAATATTATAATTAATAACTGTTTTAACTTGTTGTCTTGGTTATATTGATTAAAGTAATTAACAAAGAAAAGTCTTTAATTGCAACTATCACATATGGCGACCGTGAGGCAAAGAATTTAACTTATTAAAAGTCCGGAATGTCCGCTGTAGTTTGTGCTCAAATAAGGAAGTCTGATTAAGATTATAATAAAATAAGTAGTTTGGAAGATTTGAGTACATATATTAAATAAAAATGGAGACTGCAGCGGTGATTAAAGAGAACCGGGAGAGAGAGCAACTAAGAAGAATTTTCAACCGAACAGTGACGAAGCTAGAAGCTGATATCAAAGTCGAAAATTTCTCGCAAGTGTTGATCGACATTGAATTTCTTAAGAGTAAGGTTGAACGATTAGAAGCTTTAGATAAAATGATACAAGACCTCATGTTAGAAAGCGACAGTTATGATGAAGAATCCTTCAGCATTGAAATTGATACAGCGGACACGTATAAATACAGATGGCACACAATTAACAATCAGATAAAGACAGGTATGTCGTCAAAAATTCCTCTTGATAAGATTGAAGATGTAAAGCCAGCCAGGAATTACAATTTACCTAAGTATGAGCTAAAGAAATTTGATGATAACCTGAAGAACTGGTTAGCTTATTGGGGCCAATTTAAGAAAATTAACGAAGATCACTCATTGTCTGGAGAGGATAAGTATCAGTACCTCCTTCAATCATTAAAAGAAGATAGTAACGCTCGAGTATTGGTGGAAAGTTTCCCTCCGTCTGCTGAAAATTATACAAAGGCTATTGAACAACTCAAGGCAAGATTTGGACGGGAGGATCTTCTCATACAGGTTTATGTTAGGGAATTATTAAGTTTCGTTTTAAACAATAATAAAAAACAAGTATCTATTAGACTATTATATGACAAAATTTCAACATATTTGATGTCTTTAGAAACGTTAGGTATTGTTAAACAGAAATATGAAATAATTTTGTATCCCCTTGTAGAATCAGCAATTCCCGAAACAATTCTTATTGCTTGGAATAGATGTAACACTGATCCATCTCTTGGTAACCAATTGACAAGTTTATTAAATTTTCTTAAAAACGAAGTAGAAACAGAAGAGCGAATTAATTTAGCGAGGTCCGATTTTAATTGTATTGGTACTAATCACACTCTCCACAGGGAACAAATAAGCAGCTTACCAACAGCAGCATCGTTAGTATCAAATATAAAACCAAAGGAGTCAGGTAAAGTAGTCAATGTTATTTGCTGTTTTTGTGACAAAAGAATTCATAGTTCTTTTGAATGTAGTAGAGCTAATAAGATGTCCCTAGAGGATAAAAAGGAGGCAATAAAAAAGAAAGGCTGCTGCTACATATGTCTTAAAAAAGGTCACGTGGCTAATAAATGTAAAAGTTTTGTTAGATGTTTATCATGTGAAAAAAGACACTATGTGATTTTATGTCCGGAAATTCATAAGAAAGAAAAGAGTGGAACATTGGAAAATGTTTCGTTATATGCCAGAACTAATATGACAACTTTGTTACAAACACTCATTGTCAATATCACCTATCAAAGAAAAATCAAGAAGGTGAGAGTTTTGTTAGACAGTGGTTCTCAAAGGTCGTATGTAAAAGCCAAAGTTGTTGAAGAATTAGGATTGCATGAGACTGGCATAGAAATAATAGGTCACACATTATTTGGGGGTGTGGATCAGCCTGCCAAGGTATATAAATGCTTTGATGTTTTGGTAAGTAGCTTAGACAATAGGTTTTCTGTTAGAATCAATGCACTACAGCAGTCTGATTTATGTGGGTACCTGCCAAAAATTAATAATGAAAAAATATTAGAGAAGTTACGGGACTTGAATATTGTGATCAGTGATTTTGATTATACAGATACTGAGATAAGTCTCTTGATTGGGTCGGATTACTTAGGATCCATCATACATAATAAAACGGTTAGTTTAGGTAACAACCTGATGGCTGTTAATACCAAGTTAGGATGGACATCACAGGGACCAATAAAAGTTCAAAGTACAGTCAATACATCAAGCACTACATGCTTTTCAAAAACAAATCTTTCTGATTTGTGGAGTATTGAGTTATTAGGAATTCGAGACCCTTATGAAAATAAGTCTAAAAAGGATACTGAAGTCAAGATTTTGAAAACTTTCAATGATAACATTTCAGTAAATGCACAAGGACGTTATGAAGTCTCATTGTTATGGAAAGAGGGGTGTGCAGGACTCAAGACAAATTATGAAGTTGCATTTAAACGATTGGAATCAACCACAAAAAAGTTAAAATCAACTGGTAACCTAAAAATGTATGATCAAGTTCTTCAAGACTGGAAGAAAAATGATATCATTGAGAGGGTTATAAATGATACAAATACAGGCCACTATTTGCCACATCATAGTGTTATTAAATTATCTAGTATGACAACACGTGTACGTCCAGTATTTGATGCTTCTACAAAGGACAACAATGGATGGACTCTTAACGGTTGTTTAGATAAAGGTATTAATATGATTGAATTGTTACCAAAATTATTAATACAATTTAGAAAAGGTGCTTATGGAGTTATATCTGATATAAAACAAGCACTTTTACAGATATCTATTGCAGAAAAAGTGGTCCGAGAGCTCATGACGCATTTTTCATGAAGTGTTTGATGCATCATGAAACTTTGTTTAAAGATATCAGTCGACTCAATAAGCAGGTATATGACTGTCTGCCTGGCCTACCTGGGTACACCTGGTACTGCGCATACAGTTAAGTCGAAAAAAAATTTGCCCAAAAAAAAGTGTTTGATTCAAATAATAATAATGACTATCCGTTAGCTAAGTTTATAAACAATTAAGAAAAAAAATGGCAGACACTTCTGAAGGGGTTTACATAGGGGCAGACGACCACAAAGTTGTATTTTCAAAAATTCCAAAAAAAGTGTTTGATTCAGTCTGCCATTTTTACAGCGTGTTTATTATGTATAATAAAATATTCTCACAAAAAGGCAGACAGTTTCTCCGGGGGTTACTAATTTAAAAATCTATACAAATACCTAAATAAAATTTAAATGTCTGTTTTTAATTTCAAAATAACAATTTTTTACTAAACGCATAAGACATTATATACGATATTTATAACAAAAACACAATTTTTAAAATTTTTGTCTGTCTGTTTGTTCCGACTAATCTCCGAAATGGCTGGACCGATTTTGACGGGACTTTCACTGGCAGATAATTGATGTTATAACGAGTATTTTAGGCTGCTTTTAAATTTAAAAAAAATTATTAGGGTACCGCGCAAAAAAAATAAAACCATAAATTACATGCGGGCGAAGTCGCGGGGAACAGCTTTTTATTTTATCAGCAGCTATTTAAATAATCTTAAAAAAGTATAATTATTTTCATGTTTGTCAATTGGAATCGGATTCTGCTGTCAATGTACTTATCAAATCATGTGATACAGATGTATTAATTATTATGATAGGAAATATGGACCATTTAAAAAGTGATTATTTATTTGTATAGATTTTTAAATTAGTAACCCCCGGAGAAACTGTCTGCCTTTTTGTGAGAATATTTTATTATACATAATAAACACGCTGTAAAAATGGCAGACTGAATCAAACACTTTTTTTGGAATTTTTGAAAATACAACTTTGTGGTCGTCTGCCCCTATGTAAACCCCTTCAGAAGTGTCTGCCATTTTTTTTCTTAATTGTTTATAAACTTAGCTAACGGATAGTCATTATTATTATTTGAATCAAACACTTTTTTTTGGGCAAATTTTTTTTCGACTTAACGATGCATCAAACACTTCATGAAAAATGCGTCATGAGCTCTCGGACCAAGATCGAGATTACTTGAAATTTCTCTGGTTGGAAAATATAGAAACTTGTAATGAATTAGTTGCATATCGACACAAAAGAGTGGTTTTTGGAATTACGTGTAGTCCATTTTTGTTGAGTGCCACAATAATGTATCATTTGAGTAAGTATTCAGAAAAGTACAGGAAAACTGTTAACAAATTGAAAAAATCTTTTTATGTAGACAATTGTGTTGCAAGTTTTGATAATGTAGATGAAATGAATATATTTATATCGGAATCTAAGGAAAAAATGGCAAAAGGTATGTTTGATCTGCGTGGATGGGTAACAGCACCTCACAGAATATATAGCATTGTTGAAGTTCCTGTGCTTGGGATGACATGGAATACAATTCTAGACAATTTAAGATGTAATGTCAACATAAGTGAAGCAAGATCGGAGAAAATAACGAAAAGGTATGTGATTGCTGTGGCACAACATATATTCGATCCACTGGGACTTGTTTGCCCAGCAACTTTAATACCCAAACTTATTATGCAGAAAATTTGGGAACGTAATATAGATTGGGATCATGAAATACCCGAAGAGTTAGCCCAAGAGTTCAAAATCTGGTTAAGTAAAGCACATTTCATCAATCAATGTCTGTTCCCTAGACATATCTCAATCGCACCTTTAGAAAAATGTCAGACAAGTCTTTATATATTTTGTGATGCCAGCCTAACATCTTTTGCTGCATGTTTGTTTTTAAGAACAAAATTAAACGAACAGGTAAAAGTCCAATTAGTTTTAGCAAAAAATCGGGTAACCCCAGCTAAAAGAAAAATGTCTTTACCAAGTCTAGAACTTATGGGGGCGCTCATTGCAACTCGACTATACAAAGAGGTTTTAGAGTCAAGATTACTAACAAAATGTAAGGAATACAAGGTTTATTTTTGGACAGACTCTGCTGTGGTGCTATCATGGCTAAAAAGACAAGCACATTGGAAACCATTTGTTTCCAATAGAGTGAAAGAAATATGCTCAACAACCAATCGTGACGATTGGTACCATCTACCTGGTGAGTACAATCCATCAGATCTTCCATCACGAGGTTGTGACGCAAAGAAGCTTATGGAAAGTAGATGGTGGGAAGGCCCAGCATGGTTGAAGCTTAATGAGAAGGATTGGCCAAAATCAAACATTATAAATGTCAATGAAGAGATTGTAGAAGCAGAAGTAACCAAAAACGCCAAGATTAATACAAATGTCACAATAGAACCATTCAGTCAAAAATTGACATATTTTTCAAAATATAACCGCATAGTTAGACTTGTGGCATGGATATTACGTATGAATTGTAAAATAAAAATAAAGTTTGACATAAAGGAGTCAGACATAACAAATGATGAATATATCAATGCAGAAAAGACACTAATTAAATTATTACAGAAAGAGAATTTTACAGAAGGGTTTTCGTTACATAATATAAATACAGAAATAGATGCCGATGGGGTGATAAGAGTAAAAACACGTTTAGATTTGAGTAAAGAAGACAAGAATTTTGTAAGGCCAATACTTCTACCAGGAAAAAACGAAATCGTACAGCGGTTAGTGCGACAGAGACATGAAAAGTTAAATCATGGAGGAACTCAGCTCTTACTATCCAACCTCAGAAACAATTTATGGATTTTAAACCTAAGACGTCTTGTTAAAAGCGTTGTTTCTAAATGTGTTATATGTAAGAGATACAAGACAAAACATTACGAGTTTCCTGAAGCACCATTGCCATCAAACAGAGTTGAGGCAAATGCAGCATTCCAGATAACTGGTATAGATCTAGCGGGACCTCTACATCTCCGTGACCAAAGCAAATGTTGGATAGTATTATTTACTTGTGCTACATATAGAGCAGTTCACCTAGAGCTTGTGGAATCTTTATCCACAAATAGTTTCTTGATGGCCTTACGTCGTTTCATAGCTCGAAGGGGCCGCATAAACATTATATATACTGATTGTGGTACGAATTTTCAAGGTTCAGCCAATTTATTAAAAGAGGTTGATTGGGCAAAAGTCGAAGCAGCAACTAGCATAGTTCCACCAGCTATCAAGTGACGTTTTGTACCTCCACGTGCACCCTGGTGGGGAGGATGGTGGGAGCGCCTTATAAAGGTAGTAAAGGAAATGTTAAGAAGAATCTTGGGAAAACAATCCTTAACTTTGATTGAATTATCAACAATAATTTGTGACTGCGAAGCAATCATTAACAGCCGACCATTGACATACGTAGCAACAGCTGATGACTCTCTTAAACCACTTACTCCAATGATGTTTCTACATCCCTTAGATAATAGTGAGATGCCTGATTTAGATCTGATTGATGCAAAAAACATAAATATTCGTTTACAATATCTAAACAAATTACGTGCAGATTTTCGACAACGTTTTAGAAACGAATATATTGCTTTAATTTGTAGTAAAGATAGATGTAAACAAAATTTCCCGAAATTAAACGATATTGTTCTTATTGAAACTGACACTAGTCGGCTATATTGGCCATTAGGTATTATAAAGTAGTTAATTATAGGTGCTGATGGTAATTGTAGAGTTGCAAAAGTACAAACAGCTACCGGTGAATTGGTTAGAGCTGTACAAAGTCTTTACCCACTGGAATTAACAACAGTTACAAACGAATGGCACAGGGCCAGTCCATCTACTAATAGAAATAAGACAGAGACTAACCCTAACATTAAGGATTATAGTTCCCAGGCGACTTTGAATTCGGATATAATATCATCTGATTTACCTCGAACATCTTCTATTAGTACTAGACATGGTAGAGTAATTAATGTTCCAAGAAGATTCTTAGATTAAGTTGACGAAATGCATTTAGTCAATTAGTTAGGAATGTTTATTTAAAATAATGCTCTCTAATTAACATTAAAAATTGAAGTGGTTGAATTCATCTATATTTGTAATGAATGTGTGAATACACTTAAAATTAACTTAATTCGATTACATGTTATGTTTAAGTATTTTGAATTATATTATATCGACTCTACTATCATATTTTTCTGTGTGGGGAGGATGTTGTAGATTCAAGTAGGTTATTAGTCAGAGAAAAATACTGGCAGCTATTGCCTATGGTTATACAATATATATATATATATATATATACATATATATATATATATATATATATATATATATATATATATATATATATATATATATATATTACTTTTTATTCTGACTTTGATCCATGATGTTTTAAAAAATGAAAAAGTAACGATAGGATGTTTTAATGGACATGAAGAAAAAAATATTATAATTAATAACTGTTTTAACTTGTTGTCTTGGTTATATTGATTAAAGTAATTAACAAAGAAAAGTCTTTAATTGCAACTATCACATATGCTATTACAAGTATTATAAGTATATGTATATGTATATGATGCCATAGTAAAAGTATTTCGGCTTCACAGCCTGCCGTAGAAATTCATAACTTTTTTAGCAATTCCTCTATTGACACAAATGTTTCCCTTTTTTTGGAGCAAATTTACAATTATTATCGTAATGTACCAGTGGTTAAAAGAATTCCTAGAGGTGCGAGGATGCAGCTTGCTAAAGCATTGTCATGCACTATTCAAAATTGTTTCACTAATAGTGAAAATAGTTGGCAAAAATTATTTACTTTCGCGTATTCCCATTTTCATTTTGATAAAACAATAAATAAATCAATTACGTCTCAACTAAAAGAGACATCTTTTCAAAATTTAGATTACCCAATTAATACTGATTTATCTCGACCACGTCCTAAATTTGATTTAAAAAAAGTAGTTGAGTCGAAAGTAATGGATGGCGACTTAAAAAATGCATCCCGTATTTTATTCTCAGACGACATCCTGGCTCCTCGTAATGTCGAAACTCTTGAAAGCCTTCGTCAAAAGCATCCTTCGGTCACACCGTCTCAGGGTTTACTGCTGCCTCCCAAGACTTCTATGCAACCTTTACAAATTTCGGAAAAAGACACTTTAGAAGCAATTATGTCATTTTCGAATGGCTCTGCTGGCGGCATTGACGGAATTACGCCTCAACATCTTAAAGATCTTGTAAGCGCTTCTGCCGGTGACGCCGGCGGAGTACTTCTTAAAGACATTACAAAATTATGTAACTTTATGCTTTCTGGTAATGTTAATCCAAATTTCATTCCATTCTTATATGGGGCAAGATAATGTGCCTTCAAAAAAAAGGATAACGGTATCCGTCCTATTGCCGTTGGTTCCACATTTCGACGCTTAACTTCAAAATTAGCTTACAGGTACATAATCTCTAACCTTAAGACCAAATTTCAGCCTACTCAACTAGCTTTTGGCACTAGAGGTGGCTGTGAGGCGGCGGTACATTCAGTGCGTACATTTTTAACAAACTCTGATGCAGATGTTCTTGTGAAGGTTGACCTAAGGAATGCTTTTAACTCTATCGATAGGGTAACCTTGCTGAAAGAAGTGGCTAACAATACCCCCGAAATTTATCATTACGTTTGGCAATGTTATAGTCAAAATACTAACTTGTTTTACGAAAACCATGTTATCGATTCTGCTGTTGGTGTTCAGCAGGGTGACCCTCTGGGTCCAGCACTTTTCAGTTTGGGAATTCAACCCTTTATTTCAAATTTGAAATCCAAGCTGAATGTCTGGTACCTAGACGACGGTACACTGGGAGGTAGAGCAGATGACGTCCTCAGCGATCTTACTCATATTTTTCGAAATTTTAAAAATATTGGCCTTGAACCAAATAGCAATAAATGTGAAATATTTTTTTCCAATAATTTATCTACTTCTCATAGAGACAATTTAATTCAAAATTTTAATCATATTTGTCCAGGAATAAAAACTGTCAATACGGAATCACTATACCTGCTAGGTGCCCCGTTGTTTTTCGATAGTATTAAACCTGTTTTAAAAACAAAATTTGATCAGTTTTTAAACCACGTTGATAAATTGTATAAATTAAACCCCCACATAGCTCTTACTGTTTTAAAATATTGTCTTCTTGTACCTAGATTTACATACTTACTCCGCTCGAGTCCAGTCTGGAAATGTTCGGATATTTTACAAGATATTGATAATAATCTTAAAATTGCTATAGAAAAAATTCTAAATTTAACTTTAAATACAACAGCCTGGGCTCAAGCTACTTTACCTATAAAATTTGGTGGCATTGGTGTGAGAAATCTTTCTAGCGTTGCATTGCCTGCTTTCCTTGCTTCCGTGCATTGTGTCAGTGACTTATGTAACATAATTTTAAATAATAAAGTAGACCTATGCTTTGCTACGGAGGCAGGGCAGACATGGCAAACGCTCTGTCCTGGTGAAAATATTCCACTGGAAGTTAACCAACAAAAACAGTGGGATATTCCGTTGGTACAGGGCGTGCAGAAGGATTTGTTTCATAATTTCCATAGTGACCAAGATAAGGCACGCCTTCTAGCTGTTTCGACTAAGGAATCTAGTCACTGGTTACACGCTTTACCATCAAGTAATCTCGGCACATTACTTGATAGGGAAAGCTTGCGTATTGCCGTAGGAATCCGACTAGGAGCGGCGATTTGTCAACCCCATCAGTGCCCCTGTGGTAGCAGCGTCGACAAGTTTGGGCTCCACGGACTTTCATGTAAGAAAAGCGCTGGTAGGTTTTCACGACACAGTTCTTTGAACGATGTCATCCGAAGGGCTCTTGCCTCTATAAATGTTCCCTCGGTTTTAGAGCCTTGTAGAATATTTAGAGACGATGGCAAGAGACTCGACGGTATGACATTGGTCCCTTGGGAGAGAGGTAAAGCCCTAGTGTGGGATGCTACTTGCGTAGACACTCTGGCGGCCTCTCATCTCAGGGGTACCTCGTTTAAAGCCGGGGCGGCATCAGAGGCAGCTGAGCTGAGTAAGTGGCGCAAATATGAGTCTCTGAGAGATGACTACATATTTGTGCCATTTGCTGTAGAGACTATCGGTCCGTGGGGTCCACGTGCGGTGAAGTTCCTAAAGGAACTCCATCCGCGGCTGGTCGTTGCTGCTGGTGATAAGAGGGCTGGTTCTTTCCTCGCTCAAAGGCTAAGTATAGCCATTCTGCGGGGAAACGCAGCCAGCGTTCTTGGCACGATACCGCGGGGAGTAGGACTATATGATAATTAAGTGTCTAGTTTTAGTTTTTTTTATTTTTATTATCATAGTTTTTAATCTTGTAACTGATTCCAAATCATTTGTAAAATTATTTTCTGCTCAATCAATAAAAGCAAGTGTCAAGGTAGCGAAAACTTTGGCTGGGTTAAAATATAAATAATAAGAAGGCGTATTTGCTACCAGTCTCAAACTAAACTTTGATAGGTAATACATATATCTTGTCAAAACTTCTTAGTTAAATTATTAATATCAACCAAATGAAATTTATCATTATTATTCTTACAACTAAATGTCTAAGTTATTGTTATATGTCAAATCATGCATCATTAAATGTATTCAATGTAAACAAGATAACTTTAACTACATTTATGTTATTGAGATATTCAATATATTTTGATAATTGATTCTTGTTCATATTGCCTCTTCTCCCAACAAAAATTATTAATATACTATTAGGGTTAAATTTACTAGTTAAATTTTATTCATAATATCACTGAATGATGCTCCAGGCATGCAGTAATTACTTATTTGTTGCCTTTTAAACAGTTATTTAATGATATACCCAAGTTTTTGCCTATGTCATCACTATACACAATAATTACATTTTTTTTTCATTATATGAATTACTTTTTAAATGTATCTGCTTTGATATGGTACTATCATAGAGTGTAGGTAAAGAAAATGAAGTATTACTGCTTGTTATATTATTGACACACACTGTCCCTAAAGAACCTGGCATTGAGCGCTGATATTCATTTTGATATTTTAATAAGGAGTCAAAACGTTCCTCGTTATATTTACATGACTTTACCAGATTATCCATGGTCAGTACGTGTTCTTTTATCTCATTCCCTGCAGATTTATATTTATTTGACATAATTTGTAATGAGGTTTGAAGTGATTAAATTTCTGAATTAAGACTTTTCATTTCATTAAGACAATGAATTAAGTCTATTTCGGTCTCATAGCAATTTTTCATGTTTTCCACCTCAATTGAATATAATTTAATTTTACTAATTAACTCTTGCTTTTCCTTACATACATTTGTATTATTTTTAATATTCATTTTAGTTTTAACTAATTTTTGCACTTTCCTAATATATTTATTGATTTTATGTATTTTCTTAATTTCCTTCTGCTGCTTGTAATCCTTTCTGCTGTTCTTGATGTGGCAGAATCATCAGTCAAATCTAATGTTGTAGAGGGTTGCAACGTTTTATGAGATTTACATTCTACGAACTCATCGAACAGACTCTGAGTTTGAAATGCTTGCAAGTTATCAATGTATTGTTTAAATTGTGAAATCTGCTCATTAGCTTCAGTTAACTGTAATTTCAATGCAGCAATTAATCTGAGGGCTTCTTCATATTCTTTGCTGCATCGGTCAAACACATCGACTGTCCCCTGGAGCTGATTTCCTTTCCTTTCCTTTAAAATTTCTGTATAGTCTCTATGTATCTTAACCATATCACTTTTCAACTGTGCATTTTTCGAAATTATACTTATTATTTCCTTTTCGTTGTAATCCCTTTCTTAAAGTAATAGCTCACACTGCTCCCTGGACGCCCTCAGTTCTTGGAACGCAAGATGAAGTAGGTTCTCCATCTGGCGTGTTTTGGCGTTGCGAATATTCATTTCCATGTATTTTAAATAGTAAAAGACAACAAAGATGGAAAATCAAGGGAACAGAGTAAACAAATATCTAATTGTAGGACTCTAATTACAGATCTCAAATTAAATTTATTAAAAACTAGCTGTTCCCCGCGACTTCGCCCGCGCGTAATTTATTACGATTGGATTTCATGGGTTTTAATTTTTTGCGCGGAACCCTAATTCTTTTTCTAAAATAAAAGTAGCCCAAGTTACTTCTCATAACATTAGCTAGCTGCCAGTGAAAGTCCGGTCAAAATCAGTCCAGCCGTTTCGGAGATTAGCCGGAACAAAAAGACAGACAAAAATTTTAAAAATAGTGTCTTTGTTATAAGTAAAATATATGCGAATAGCATATTTCGACATTACAAACAGACACTTCAATTTTATTTATTTGTATAGATTTTTATATACATTTGGAGTTTTTAGAAAAGTTATAAGGCATAAAATTCTCTTCAAATTTCGTCTCTGGCAAAATGCTATAAAAATTAACCGTTCTCTAGACGGAACGCGAAAAGTGAGAAAAGCTTATCTATTATCTATTATCTATTACATATAATAAATCTGTAGAAAAGTTGTGTCTATAATTCTAAGATATTCTTGAATAAACAAGTCCAGGGGACTAAATAAAAGTTTCTGAATCCAAATTAGTGGTTTTTAGAATTTTGTCTGTCTGTCTGTCTGTCTGTGTATTCCGGATTGACGCAAAAACTACTGGACCGATTTACATGAAATTTTGTATTTAGGTAGTTAGTAACCCGGGGCAACGTATAGGCTACTTTTTATCCGATTACAGAATTTTAAAAAAAGAAGGTTAAGTATTTTTTGCTTCCTTTAGATATTAATTTTCTATTATATCTTAGTTACTGTCAATAAACAAGTTTAAAAGTTTTATTAAAGAAAAACTGTACAAAAAGGGTTATTATAATATCAAGGAATACATGAATGAAAATAACCCCTGGGAAGAAGGTGAACGCCACCATGCTGGTTCTATGAAAACTTATTTAAAAATTGTATAAACGAAATTGTTTGAAAAAAAAGTCCCGCTGGGTTTCTTGCTGTTTCTTCCCAGGACAGAGGTATTTTCCGAACCAGTGGTAGATAAAAAAAATGACTTTCAATAAGAATTATATAATAATCGATATTGAATAAAAAATTATTCTATTCTATTCTATTCTAAGGCGGGATTACAAGTGTTTTTCAAATAAATACCAGATTTATAAATAAAGTTTAAGATATTGTTATTTATAACCTTGGTTAAAACTACGCCGATTTGGTTATCAAAATAGGACCTTAAGGATCACAATACCTTGAGGATCACCAGCTGATTAGTGACCGCCAATACGGTTTTCGTCGGGGTCGATCAGCTGGTGATCTTCTGGCCTACCTGACCCATAGATGGGCGGAGGCAGTAGAGTCCAAGGGGGAGGCGTTGGCCGTTAGTCTGGACATTGCGAAGGCCTTCGATCGGGTTTGGCACAAAGCGCTTCTTTCGAAGCTCCCTTCCTATGGGCTTCCCGAGAAATTGTGCAATTGGATCACCAGCTTCCTTGCAGATCAGAGCATCAAAGTCGTTGTAGACGGTGCATGTTCTGACTACAAGCCTATTAACGCTGGTATTCCACAAGGCTGTGTGCTATCACCAACGCTGTTTCTTCTGCATATCAATGATATGTTGCTAACTGGTAACATTCATTGCTATGCGGATGACAGCACTGGTGATGCTCTATACACCGGCCGTGCCAATAATTCTCGGGAAAACGTCGCCGAGTACCGGAACAAACTTGTGTCTGAAGTCGAGTCTTTGCTGAACAAAGTCTCGGATTGGGGGCGACTAAATCTAGTCCAGTTTAATCCTCAGAAGACACAAGTTTGCGCGTTAACCGCTAAAAAGAACCCCTTTGTCGTATCTCCTCAGTTTCAAGGCACTCCCCTTCTTGCCTCAGCCAGTATCGGTATCCTCGGAGTCGACATATCGAGTGGCGTGCAGTTTCGTGGTCACCTGGAAGACAAGGCCAAATTGGCTTCTAAAAAGCTTGGCGTGCTCAGCAGAGCGGGACAGTATTTCATGCCGGCACACCGCCTGCAACTTTACAAGACGCAGGTTCGGCCTCACATGGAATACTGTTCCCATCTCTGGGCAGGAGCTCCCCAGTGCCAGCTCCTTCCACTTGACCGCATCCAGCGCAGAGCGGCTCGAATCGTCGACGACCGAGCCCTTTCCGATCGGCTCGATTCATTGGCACTGCGAAGAGATGTTGCATCCCTTTGCATTTTCTATCGCATCTACCATGGGGAGTGCTCTGAGGAATTGTTCGGATTAATCCCAGCCGCCAAATTTCACGAACGCACATCGCGGCAAAACTCACGATACCATCCACACTATCTGGATGATTGGCGGTCCACCACTGTGCGATTTAGAAGATGTTTTCTTCCTCGCACGACTTCCTTGTGGTATCGATTACCATCAGCGATTTTTCCGGACCGATACGACTTAGGGACCTTCAAGAAAAGAGCGTACTCCTTTTTAAAAGGCCGGCAACGCATCTGCAATTCCCTCCCTGGTGTTGCAGTTGTTCATGGGCGGCGGTAGTCACTTACCATCAGGTGAGCCGCATGATCGTTTGCCCCCTCTCCTATAAAAAAAAAATATTTTTACACCGACACGACTTAACACATTATCATCGTAAATTGAATTGAAATATATTATTTAAAAAAGTACGAGTAGATAAAAAAAAATCTCTTCCATTGTAGTATCCTCAGCCCCACCAGCTTTATCTGACAGCGGAAGTTATTTAGTTTGTTCTCGAAGTACGGATTGAAAAATTTAATTAAAACTTTCCTTTCAGGTTAAAGCAGAACGCACATTTATCCGCGCCGTACGCGCCGCACGCGCCGTACGCGCCAAGTTTTACTGATGGCCTCGCATATTTGCCCGTACGCATCGTCCGCACCGTATGCAAATCTTTTGTATTACCAACAACTTTTGTAGTTTTCTCCAACTACTGGTGTGAAACGGTACATTGAAATTGATCGCTTGAAATCACAATGGAAAGAAATATAGTAATAGCCTGCTTATGGGCAGAGGAAGGAGAAAAAAAATTCGAAGAAAAGGAAGATTCTGGATTCATAATATTAATTTAAAAAGGCAATTGTATGGAGAATATGAAGTGGATATACTTTTCAATGGAAAACTTAAGATTTAGAAGGCCAATTGAACCAGAGAAAAGACTTGGTGTACGTTTGAGGTAAGTATTTTTATTGATAATTAAGTAATCAGGTATAATTGGGTTTTTTAATTAAATTTAACCATTTTTTTTAGTTCAGTATTTAAATAATTTATCACTAAGTATTCATATTAATCATCGGTGTAAAAGAATTCAAATTATGTATAATTAATTACGAATTAATTAAAAGTTATAAAATACAAAAATTATCAAGAAGTCGAAACCACCAGTTATAGTGGAAAATCCACTAAGTTGGCAACATTAGACAACACTGAGTATCAGCACGCGCAGCGTTATATAACGTCATCAGCATTCGTCCTTCGATATCGTATACCTACCGCATTTTATAAAATTCGGCGCGTACTGTGCGGGTGTAACGTGCGAGGTTTCATATGATTACATACAACGAATTCTAAAATTCGGCGCGTACGGCGCGTGCGGCGCGTACGTCACAGATAAATGTGGGTTCAGCTTAAAGGCACGGAAGTAAACTTGTTTAGGTATTTAATAGCAATGAATTAGGAATTTATAAGAAAAACTGATTAAATCAGAAATTTATACTTAATAATCCGCCGTTCGCCTTAAAATCCTTCGTATATATTTTTTACCTGGTACAGCCATGCTGCAGCTATATTAGTAGTATAGTTGTAGCACGAATGGGTCGGCTAGACCGGGGAAGGACCACGCTCACACAGAACACCAGCGTCAAATAGCAGTTTAACGCTGCTGTGTTTCGTATGGTGAGTGTAGAGAACAGGAGACCCTTTTTACTGGAAAAAGAGGCATTCCATCTTAGTCCTCACGGGTGACAACGCATCTGCATTTTGATTCGCAAACGAGGATAAATGTAGATGTCTATGGGCCACAGCAACCACTTACCATCAGGTGGACTATGTGCTCGTTTGTCACCCTATCCTATAAAAAAATAATAAGCCAATGCTTCACTAATATCCCACCTGATAGTTGATGGTGATTTATCCGGAAACGCCACTCGAGAACCTTTTTTCCTCATCGGTTGTTGGTTCTTCGAGCTATATGGCCGGCCCATTGGCACTTAAACTTACAAATCCGTTGGGCTATGTCGGTTACTCTGGTTCTTCGCGGATATCCTCATTTCTAGTGGTTCTCGAGTGGCAGTCTCATACCGGGAGGCGAAGTATAGGGCGACCTCCCACTAGGTGGAGTGACGTTCTGGTAAGACATCAGGAAGTCAATGGATGCAGGTGGCTCAGGACCGTGCTTTGTGGTATTCCTTGGGGAGGCCTATATTCAGCAATGGACTTGTGAAGGGCTGTAATGATGATGATGATGATGATGATCCGAAAATGGTAAAGCGCATTGACTTAACGTAACAAAAGCATATACACTCTTGTCTTTTGAAATGATGAATGCTTTCGAATTATTCCACTCCTATACTGTGCTCATTACCAACGACAAAGCCAAGTGTTTGGTTCAAATGCGTCGACAGTAAAGGGATATAGACTAAGCGAGCGTCTAATTTCCTGCTGATGGAACAGGGGGGGAAGAAATAAGTCATGCTATTCCTTCGCACACTATCATGAACAACAAGATTTCAATCTCTGCCGCCATCATTTATATTGCATGTTGCAATTTTAAATGAATTGCCAATTGCTCTTTAAATTCAAGGTAAGGTTACAAATGAGCACACAATCGACTTGATAGAAAATGAATTTTGTAGATTTAAAAAGGTTTCCGGTCCCCTTCACACACCACACACTACACTAATTATGTTACTATTATTAAAAAAATATATATATATATATATATATATATATATATATATATATATATGTAGTGCCTTAGAACTTTTTTCTGAGTGGCCCACGTACAATATGTATAAGTACCTTTATATATACTTGACATTACAAACAGACACTTCAATTTTATTTATTTGTATAGATGTGACGTTTGAAAGAATGTGACACGTAGTCACATTCTTTGTCCGCGATGAACTCCTAAACTACTGAACTGCTTTCAATGAAATTTTTCAAACTGTGTGCAGTTTGCTCCAACTTGAGAGATTAGATAGTTTTATCCCGATAAGTGACCCCCAATATTTTTTGTATTGCGAATTTACGAATTTTTTGTAGGAATGGTCTTCGGAAAGGGCGGAACAACGTCTGCGTGGCCAGTTATTATGTGTATAATATACTTGTTCTGTGATTCTAACCCACGGCTGTACCACCGTAGCCAAATGCTTTGTCACTGAGGTACCAACCCCTAAAACTTTACTTTAACATTCATAATAACCAGCCAAGTGCGAGTCGGACTCGCGGATGAAGGGTTCCGTACCATCGTAATACACGTTTGTCGTATGAGATATCCTTTATATTTTAATTTATTCTAATTTCAACTGTCTACCTATTACGGATCATGAGATACAGCCGCTGGCAGACAGACGGACGGACAGCGGAGGCTTAGTAATAGGGTCCCGTTGGTTCAAATGTTAATTGGTTTGTATCTATTTGCTATGCGTGTACTTGATTACGAATATTACAATGTAATTAAAGAAAATAGAAGCGTGAACTCAGTTTTTTTATAATTTGTAAACGTAATTGTAAAACGACCACACAGTCACATGCTGTGGCCCATCAATTAAGAATCAAAATGCAGATGTGTTATCCTCACTGAGCGCTAAGATGGAATGCCTCGTTTCCAGTAACAAGGGTCGCCAGTTTTCTATGCTTACCATACAAAACACGGAAGCATTAAGCTGCTATTTTATGCTGGTATTCTGTGGAGCATGGCTCTACCCCAGTCGAGCCGATCCATTCATGCTACAACTATAATACAGCTGCAGCATGTCTCTACCACGTGTGTAACATGTATATAATATAAGATGGCGCTAAATAGAAGTCAGTAGTCTCTGCCTACCCCTCTGGATGACAGGCGTGAGTGTTTATTATTGCATACCATACATATTAAGATAATTATATATGCATGTATATAATATAAATATGTATATAATTATAAACATATACATTATATAAAACCTTTGAGTACGGAACCCTAAAAATGAAACAAAAATGAAAATCGTGTTTAAGTTAATGTAGTAATTATTTTAACTAAAGGTAAAATATACAAAAGTGCTAATTCTTTGATCATTCGATTTTATTTACCGAAAAAAAGGAAAATATATTTACAGCCAGTCACAAACAATCACGTAATAACCCTAATCTTTCAAACACGTCACCTTGGGACGACAATGTTATCGTAGAAAATCGCAGTACATAAAATATTTGTTATTATTTATCTTACATAGAGAAGAAAGCATATAACTTAATTGCTGTGTAATAGTGAAGTCATTTTTTATTAGAATAGAATAGAATAGAATGACTTTTTATTTAATATTGATTATTACATAATACTTATTGAAAGTCATTTTTTACTTACCACTGGTTCGGAAAATACCTCTGTCCTGGAAAGAACCAGCAAGAAACCCAGCGGGACTTTTTTTAAACTTATTGCACTTAACAATAACTTTGTTTATACAATAATTAAATGAATTTTCATAGAACCAGCATGGTGGCGATCACCTTATTCCCAGGGGTTATTTTCATTCATGTATTATAATAACCCTTTTTGTACAGTTTTTCTATAATAAAACTTTTAAACTTGTTTATTGACAAACTTTGAACATGTTCTGGGATTTTGTTGTAAAAGCGTATACGTTGCCCCATAAATGAATTACTGATTCTGTGGAGTCTAGTAACTGGCATTACAAGCTTATGTTTGTTCCTAGTGTTTAAGGTATGAACATCCTTATTCTTCTTAAAGCTCTTTAGTATGTTTTTATGTACATACATTACATTTTCATAAATATATTGCCATGCCAAAGTTAATATGTTTATTTCTTTAAATTTTTCTCTGAGGGATTCTTTACAATTTAGGTAATAAATCGCCCGTACGGCTCCTTTTTGCAAAACAAATATAGCTTTAATATCAGTCGCATTGCCCGATAGCAAAATTCCTTAAGACATTACGCTATGAAAGTAACTAAAATACACTAATCTAGCTGTCTCAACATCTGTGAGACTTCTAATCTTTCTTACAGCATATGCTGCAGAACTAAGCCTGCTTGGAAATTTAGATATATTGGGGCCCCATTAAAGTTTCGCGTCAATAGTAATACCAAGAAACAGTGGTATCCACAAGACTCAACTCCTCCCCATTTGAGAGCACATTGGTATTGAAATGTTTTACATTAGGTATTGTAAATTTAATACATTTTGTCTTATTGCCGTTTAAGAGCAAATTGTTGGCGTTAAACCACGTACTAATTTCGATAGAGCATTATTAACATCGTCATAATTAATTGACTGTCGTTTGAGTTAAAGAAAGTTCGAGAAAGTTAAAGAGGTATCGTCAGCAAATAATACTATATTGTGATTGTCCCCTACAAGATAAGGTAAGTCATTAATATAGATTAAGAACAGGAATGGGTCAAGAATCGAGCCCTGAGGAACACCCATCGATACTACAGATCCGGAGGAACCTTTACCATTGATCACGACGTTTTGAGTTCTGTTACTTAAATATGAAGTAATAAGTGTAAGCGCCAAATTTTTTACATCGTAATGTTGTAGTTTCCTGATTAAACACACAATCGAAAGCCTTGTGAAGATCACAGAAAATACCTAAGGCATCTTGTGAATTCTCCCAGGCCTTCAAAATATATTTCATAAGCTCAACACCGGCATTAGACGTCGAGCGATCCCATGTAAAACCAAATTGGTTTTTATGAATTAATTTATTTGTATTAAAAAAATTAACAATCGATCCAAAATTATATTTTCAAATTTTACTTAGAGTTGGTAGTACAGAAACAGATCTAAAATTAGCGGGGTCCAATGTACTACCAGATTTAAATAAAGGTATTACTTTACTATACTTCATTAAATCAGGAAACCCACCAGAATCGATACAAGTATCAAAAATAATAATAAAATGAGGTGCAATTAAATCTATTATGGACGCAATAACTGTAACGGAAATCTCATCTGCGGTTTTTTTACACCAATGGTTTTGAAGTATTTTACAATATCTTGCAACAATACTTTTTCAAATCTAAATTCTATGAAACAGGTATTAACATTCTGTTTGAGTAATGACTCAGCGACAGTTGCAGAAGTATTCGATGACTCTGTTGTCACGATGGGAACATCAGTGAAATATATCTCAAACACCGCTGCGACTTCTTGATTTTATTTAGTCAATTCATTGTTAATTTTTAATTTATAATTTGAGTTACGAGGTTTGTCTTTACCGGTTTCGCTGTTAATTATACTCCACGTCATTTTAATTTTATTCTTGGCCGTCTTAATTTTATTGCTAATATGTAAGGATTTGGCTGTGGAGCAAACATTTTTAAACATTTTAGAATAATTTTTGACATATTCTTTCAAAGCATCGGAAAGATTATATGATCTTTCATGGTAAAGGTCATATAACCTTCGTCTGCTCTTATGAATTCCTACTGTGGCTCACTCATTAAATGCCTTGCGACTGGGAGAATGTTTTAGAAGTAAATATTTTATTAAATTCATCGCTTATAAGGGTAAATAATTCTCCATATAAATAGTCTGCATTGTTTTTATAAGAAAGCGATGGAAGGTTTTTTACCATATTACTTCTAAATCTCTCCAGGTGTTTTGCAATAATAGGAACAAACTATTTTCTCAATTACCTGTTTTTTGTGCATATAAGATGTTGTTCCTGTTGTCCATAGGGATCTGAACTAAGTTTTTGAATTAATGATTTGTTGATTGGTACAACACCTGCAAAAGTATTATCAATACACGTTGCACTACACCTTGCAATACGTGTAGCTTCAAAGAATAAATTATGAAGATTGTATGATTTGAACAATGAGCAAAATTTAATACTGATGGAAGAAGTTTCCAGCAGATTGATATTAAAGTCTCCACACATTACAAAAGATTTATTCTGTTTATTAAGTTTAACTAAAACTTCTTCCATATTTTTTTCAAAGGTATCACCACTTGAACATGGGGGTCTGTAAACACTGACAACAATAAAGTGATCAAGATCAACACATGCTATTTCTACAATGCGCTCAACAGAGAGGCCCACAATGTCTTTACGTTCTTTACATGATAAGGACTTATTAGCTAATATTAAGGAGCCACCACGTAATTTAGTATCTGCATGAACTGATCACCTGGTGATTACTGAAATTAAATATGGAGTTGTAATCTTTCAACCAATGTTCAGTAATACATAAAATATGAATAAGGTTACTATTTCAAAATAATTCAATTTCTAGTTCTTTGCCTAACATACCTTGTATATTTTAAAGCACCAGGTTGATACAGTTTTTATTATTGCTATTTTGTGAAATTACACAGTTAAGGCCTTAACAGTGGTTGAAATGCCTAAATCTAGGATATTTAAGTAAAAAAAATCTCAATAACTGTTCATTTAATCCACAAAGAAAAAATACAGGGTAACAGAAGAAGATTTGGTAAATGTTTTTAATTTAACAAAATTGTATTTTTGTCAACCCCTTATTAGAAAAAAAATCCCCCAAAGAGTACCTATCTTTGTCATATTTTGCAAAATTTCTCCAAAACGGCACAAGCTTTTTAAATAGTTCTTACACTAAAAAAAAGGTCTTAAAAATATTAATATTTTTAATTGAGAGTTTTATTTTTATTACCCGTTTTATAAGAGAATATATCATTTTTCCCTGAAATTGAATATATTTACGCGAGCGCGCATGCTCCGTCGCCATGTAAGCTCTGTCACAGTCCGTTTTCGGACATCGTCGAGGGTGGACTGCACGTCGGTGTTCGAGCGACTTCGTTCAAATATATATTAGTTTTTAAAAGTTTATACTCAATTATAAATATTTTTATGACTAGAAATACTTAATTTAGTTAATATCTGTACACTGGTAACTGTAAATATTATTTTCTAAATAAATGAATTTTTAAAGTGCCCAAAGAAGAAGAAATTTTTGCGGCGACGTTGATTAGTGAAATCGAAAAATGCATTTTTATATAATTTAGATGTGGAACGACGAACATGCTCTCGTTACTTAGATTACGATAGTTTTTAATACCTATGTAATTTTATTGTTGCATATTTTTATTAATTAGTTGATAATGAATTTTATAATTATGTATTACAATAAAACGCTGTTTTTATAAGTATGACTTTATAAAATATTATTGGAGAGAGAAATAAAGATACAGATACTTACATTTAGGTACACCGTTATCAAATTAAATCAAACAATTTAAATAAATAAAAGAATGGTGCTTACCTAAGTATAAATAACTATATAAAGACATTCTTGGGTTTATGGTTTTTTTTTGTTAGACAAACTATTATCTAAAAAATGTAAAATTTTTAAATTGGAGAGGGGTTTCTCTACGTGATAAAGTTAGAAATGAAGGAATTTGCATTAGAACTAGAGTAACTGACATAGCTCAACAGAATATTACAGTGAAATGGCAATGGGCTAGCTATATAACTTGGAAAATATATAAAAAATAGGAAGAAAGGTCCTCGAGTGGCAACCTCGTACAGGTAAGCGAATTAGTACTCGACCTTTATTCCTCTTCACGTATTCTCATACGCTTTTCTTCACACATACACACACACACACACACGCACACGCGCGCAAGCACGCACGCGCGCACACACACACACACACACACACACACAAATAGGTCGCAAATATTACTTACCTAGTACTATTAGGCAAGAGTGAATAGGTTTTTGTTAAGTCAGTGCAATTCACCATCTTAGACTACATAACCACTTACCGATGGGATTGTAGTTGCTTTACTTCTTGCTGGGTAAAATAGTAAAAAAAAAATTTACCCTGTGAAAGTTTGCATTTAGATATAATTTTTCTAACCAACCATAAAAATATGATAAGAATATGTATATAAGTATAAAGGTTACCTCACACGGAACAGTAATAATATAATATTATATCTTCCATTATCTCTGAAATCCGAGGTATGTTCATATTAAGAGG
The DNA here is from genome assembly GCA_963668995.1 of Parnassius mnemosyne. Taxonomy (NCBI): domain Eukaryota; kingdom Metazoa; phylum Arthropoda; class Insecta; order Lepidoptera; family Papilionidae; genus Parnassius; species Parnassius mnemosyne. The sequence goes on along the minus strand of CAVLGL010000086.1, from coordinate 17,380,946 downwards.
CTGAATAGAGCCACATTGAAATGCATGGGGATGGTTTTGTAATTTCACGTCATTATCGATAAAAAATTGTACGTATTTCAGGTGGCGGTTTGCAAAACACGATTCCACAAAAATTAACTCAATAGAAAATAATTGCAAAGTTGCTTCTAAAAATACATAAATTTTCAACGTCAATTTTTTTTACGTGGTAGAGCCATGCTACAGCTATATTTATTAGGTATAGTTGTAGCACGAATGGGTCGGCTCGACCGGGGATGGGCCACGCTCTCACGGAATAACATGTAAAATAGCAGTTTAACCCTGCTGTGTTTCGTATGGTGAGTGTAGATAACCGGAGGACCTTTTTACTGGAAACGAGGAATTACATCTTAGTCCTCACGGGTGACAACGCATCTACATTTTGATACGTAATCGAGGATAGATGTAGATGTGTATGGGCCGTAGCAACCACTTACCATCAGGTGGACTGTGTGCTCGTTTGTCACCCTTATTCTATTAAAAAAACTTTCTGCGATTTCAGTAAAATAATGTTAAGTATTGTAAGCACTCGTACAATTATGTCTCATGTTAATAAAGCTATTGGGCTATTTTGATTTGTAATAAAGTGATTTTACTTTATAGGTTAAATAATTTATTTACCTTTCTATATCAAGAACCGTTTTTCTGTCACTCCTATTGAATTTGACAGTGCTTGCTGAAATTTAGCATCTTTAGATGGATCAGAATCGCCCGCTGATTCGGCTGTTAGATATTGCAAAAATAATCGAAAATATTTATTTTTACTTTCATGCCCAAGACTACCTTGTTTTATTTTATTACGGTCAAATAATATTTATAAGGTTATAAAGCAAGTATTTTTGTAAATGTTTTGTATGTAAATGTAAATGTTTTCATTATTTTGTTATTCTATTGTTTACAGTTATTATCACGTCTTAGCTTTATACCAAGAATTACATTACAAATCCTTGATGGGATGCGATGTAACGCGCATACATTATTTTCATCAAGAACTATAATATATATATATATATATATATTTGTTTTTTTTACCAATAGAGTTTTAACACAATCTTAAAAAAGTTCAATAAATTAAAAAAATGCCAATAATTATATAATTTCAAGTCAGTGTTTTACATTTAAAGATCAGTTATAAAAAGCCATTGTTATTATTTTCATTTTGATTAATTTAATTCGAGACTAAAATTAATGTGAAAGGGCTTTTATCTGCAATAATAATTTTCATCAAAAATAACATAGACTTATAAAAGTCATATACACGGTCAATCATACTGAAGATTATCAATTGTACTACAAAATATTTAAAAGACTATTTCCAGTATAATGACCCGAATATCATCATTAATGTTTGACTGGCACACTTAAAAGTTTTATCACATGGCTAAATGATTGACTTTTATATTATGATAAGATCATGCTTTTCTATAAAAAGTTGCAAGAAATTTTAATTCCCGGCCCTATTGGTTTGTTTTACTTTTTACTTAATTAGTGAAAAACAAAATGGACTGATCTAAAAGTTTACATTCTTGTGTAAAAAGTGCTATTTATAATTTTATGCAAATGATAATTAAAGTTTCTATGTAAATAAGTGTAACATAGCGGAAATTATATTCAATGGTAGCGGCCATCCGTATTTGCAAAGCCAGCATCATTTTCTGTACAGAAACCGGCAAAGTGTTGCTCAAGGCACTATAAACAAAGCAGCTGATAAAATGTTACACTCATAACTGTTAACAAAAACTGTTTTCCCAAATGGTCTTATAGATAATAATAACTATTCCGCCGTGTTAGGTGCAGGAGCTATTATTAGAAGGAGAAGAGGTAAAATTTTGTTTTAGAAATTTTGTTTTAGAAATTGTTTTGTCTGCAATTGAGCATAAAATAAAAAATTACTTCGGCCAAAGAGCATAACTGGCATTATACTCAGGCCCATCAATTAGTATGGAAAAAAGTAATTTTACCAGGTTTCAAAATATCAATCAAAATTCAAAAACCATAAATATTAAAATCAAAAAATGAATATATGTATGTCTATACATACATATAATGATTTATGGCCGCTTAGTAACTGACGGTGACTCACTATAACATCCTACAGTCACGCCGAAACTAAGAGGAGAGAATCACTGTAGAAAAGGTAATAATTTATTGCGGAAATTTTGTGATAAAATTAAAAAAAATATAAACTTATCCAAGTTAATCTAACTTAGTCTAATTTATCCTTATGCGTACAAAAAAAAACAAATAATAAAATAGTGAGATGGCGTCAGTTTTTAAGAAGATATAACAAAAATAAATAAAAAAATAAATTTCAATAAAGTTCAGTATTTAATTGATTATATACCGCTGACACTTAATCACGCTTTTCGAAACCACGCCAGTTGTAAACAATACTTGTGTGAAAAGACAAAATCTTCTTTTCAAATTTCCGCCGAGTTGTAAGTAGAAGGCCAAATAGGTCACGTGTCAATTTTAATTAAATATATTTTATATGAAGTGATCTTGACTACGTTTCATCAATTAACCATTGGTAAAAATTAAAACAGGAATTTTACGATTGTGTTTACAAAAAACATTATTAGTTGAACCTTGCAGCTTGTTCATTATTTTTATTATAAATACCTATAAATGTATATATTATTAATAAATAGTTCCCATAATATATTGGATTATTTTTTATTTTGCCCTATCTGCAATGTTCTACGCTCTATAGAAAATGTGGCGTATGACATGACTGACAATCTTTCGAACGTTTTATCTAGGTACAAAGATGTTTTACGTTTTTGTCGCCTCCACACGATATTTTTGTCAGCATAAGGTACCCTTCTATATCTGCAACGAATATAAATATTGCTACAAAGTAATAGGCTATACAAGTCCCTGTACTGGGCACAGGACTCTTTTTTTATTTCTGAGAGGGTTTTAGGGCAAGGAAATGCCCGCCATGCTCCCCCAATGCGTGTTGACGAAAATTGCAATTACAAATTTAATTCGTGCTGTCGGGGATCAAACCCGGGAAAATTTACAGCGAACGCTTTGACGACATATTTTTAATACGACACAAATAAATACGATTTAATATATATAATAAAAATTCTTACGTACTTGAAACTTGAACACTTGATAGCTCGTGATGCCTACCGGACAAAGCTACAGCACCACACCGTGCAATGTAATTGAAGATGCGTAACCCCGACATAATTTTCAGTGATGCGCAAGCATAACAGGCAGTATGTCACTTATATAATTGTCATCTCTGCAGTCTATTAATCTTTGCACTTTTATAAGTAATACAGAACGTAGTTGCTAGACGGTGTTGACATCGGCAAAAATCTCTGCGATCGCCGTTTCGTTAAGGTCATTCAGGCTAGTTAAAGCCTTAAATATTGTTGAGTTGTATTCTAAGGTATTTAAATTATCTTTGCTAGAGATTACCTCTATTGTCTTATTATCTAATTAAAATTACTTGTAACATATGTCAAAATTTTTCACTGTCAAAAGCTACGTATATTTATATTATTTTATTTTGTTATTTGGAGGCCAATTCTGGCTTACAAATTTCAACAAAAAGATCAGAAAATATATAAGAGAGTTGTTATAATAATATTTTTTGGATTTCAGACCTAATACTAATTAATAAAGAAAAATATTTCTGCTGCGCCGTTGACAACTGTCAAAGCGTAACGACTATTCATACAATGTTTATAAATATGGAATAAATCCAGGGAAGTAATGTAATAATATTTCATTTATAGAGTAAAGTGCTTTTATTTAGGCCGTAAATGATTGTTTCAGGGAAAGATGCGGGGTACAGCACATTTCAAGTTAATATGAATATGCAATATACTTTTGAGTGTTGTAGAGATCTGTTTAGATTTTTTAATGAATATCTCTGCTCCTCTACATTCACAGCCGGATTTCCTACAGTGTCAAAATTGTGCTGACGGTAGGCTGTTTAAAGGTAAAAGGGGATTAAATATTCATATTAAATGTTGTAGATTCAAGTAGGTTATTAGTCAGAGAAAAATACTGGCAGCTATTGCCTATGGTTATACAATATATATATATATATATATATATATATATATATATATATATATATATATATATATATATATATATTACTTTTTATTCTGACTTTGATCCATGATGTTTTAAAAAATGAAAAAGTAACGATAGGATGTTTTAATGGACATGAAGAAAAAAATATTATAATTAATAACTGTTTTAACTTGTTGTCTTGGTTATATTGATTAAAGTAATTAACAAAGAAAAGTCTTTAATTGCAACTATCACATATGGCGACCGTGAGGCAAAGAATTTAACTTATTAAAAGTCCGGAATGTCCGCTGTAGTTTGTGCTCAAATAAGGAAGTCTGATTAAGATTATAATAAAATAAGTAGTTTGGAAGATTTGAGTACATATATTAAATAAAAATGGAGACTGCAGCGGTGATTAAAGAGAACCGGGAGAGAGAGCAACTAAGAAGAATTTTCAACCGAACAGTGACGAAGCTAGAAGCTGATATCAAAGTCGAAAATTTCTCGCAAGTGTTGATCGACATTGAATTTCTTAAGAGTAAGGTTGAACGATTAGAAGCTTTAGATAAAATGATACAAGACCTCATGTTAGAAAGCGACAGTTATGATGAAGAATCCTTCAGCATTGAAATTGATACAGCGGACACGTATAAATACAGATGGCACACAATTAACAATCAGATAAAGACAGGTATGTCGTCAAAAATTCCTCTTGATAAGATTGAAGATGTAAAGCCAGCCAGGAATTACAATTTACCTAAGTATGAGCTAAAGAAATTTGATGATAACCTGAAGAACTGGTTAGCTTATTGGGGCCAATTTAAGAAAATTAACGAAGATCACTCATTGTCTGGAGAGGATAAGTATCAGTACCTCCTTCAATCATTAAAAGAAGATAGTAACGCTCGAGTATTGGTGGAAAGTTTCCCTCCGTCTGCTGAAAATTATACAAAGGCTATTGAACAACTCAAGGCAAGATTTGGACGGGAGGATCTTCTCATACAGGTTTATGTTAGGGAATTATTAAGTTTCGTTTTAAACAATAATAAAAAACAAGTATCTATTAGACTATTATATGACAAAATTTCAACATATTTGATGTCTTTAGAAACGTTAGGTATTGTTAAACAGAAATATGAAATAATTTTGTATCCCCTTGTAGAATCAGCAATTCCCGAAACAATTCTTATTGCTTGGAATAGATGTAACACTGATCCATCTCTTGGTAACCAATTGACAAGTTTATTAAATTTTCTTAAAAACGAAGTAGAAACAGAAGAGCGAATTAATTTAGCGAGGTCCGATTTTAATTGTATTGGTACTAATCACACTCTCCACAGGGAACAAATAAGCAGCTTACCAACAGCAGCATCGTTAGTATCAAATATAAAACCAAAGGAGTCAGGTAAAGTAGTCAATGTTATTTGCTGTTTTTGTGACAAAAGAATTCATAGTTCTTTTGAATGTAGTAGAGCTAATAAGATGTCCCTAGAGGATAAAAAGGAGGCAATAAAAAAGAAAGGCTGCTGCTACATATGTCTTAAAAAAGGTCACGTGGCTAATAAATGTAAAAGTTTTGTTAGATGTTTATCATGTGAAAAAAGACACTATGTGATTTTATGTCCGGAAATTCATAAGAAAGAAAAGAGTGGAACATTGGAAAATGTTTCGTTATATGCCAGAACTAATATGACAACTTTGTTACAAACACTCATTGTCAATATCACCTATCAAAGAAAAATCAAGAAGGTGAGAGTTTTGTTAGACAGTGGTTCTCAAAGGTCGTATGTAAAAGCCAAAGTTGTTGAAGAATTAGGATTGCATGAGACTGGCATAGAAATAATAGGTCACACATTATTTGGGGGTGTGGATCAGCCTGCCAAGGTATATAAATGCTTTGATGTTTTGGTAAGTAGCTTAGACAATAGGTTTTCTGTTAGAATCAATGCACTACAGCAGTCTGATTTATGTGGGTACCTGCCAAAAATTAATAATGAAAAAATATTAGAGAAGTTACGGGACTTGAATATTGTGATCAGTGATTTTGATTATACAGATACTGAGATAAGTCTCTTGATTGGGTCGGATTACTTAGGATCCATCATACATAATAAAACGGTTAGTTTAGGTAACAACCTGATGGCTGTTAATACCAAGTTAGGATGGACATCACAGGGACCAATAAAAGTTCAAAGTACAGTCAATACATCAAGCACTACATGCTTTTCAAAAACAAATCTTTCTGATTTGTGGAGTATTGAGTTATTAGGAATTCGAGACCCTTATGAAAATAAGTCTAAAAAGGATACTGAAGTCAAGATTTTGAAAACTTTCAATGATAACATTTCAGTAAATGCACAAGGACGTTATGAAGTCTCATTGTTATGGAAAGAGGGGTGTGCAGGACTCAAGACAAATTATGAAGTTGCATTTAAACGATTGGAATCAACCACAAAAAAGTTAAAATCAACTGGTAACCTAAAAATGTATGATCAAGTTCTTCAAGACTGGAAGAAAAATGATATCATTGAGAGGGTTATAAATGATACAAATACAGGCCACTATTTGCCACATCATAGTGTTATTAAATTATCTAGTATGACAACACGTGTACGTCCAGTATTTGATGCTTCTACAAAGGACAACAATGGATGGACTCTTAACGGTTGTTTAGATAAAGGTATTAATATGATTGAATTGTTACCAAAATTATTAATACAATTTAGAAAAGGTGCTTATGGAGTTATATCTGATATAAAACAAGCACTTTTACAGATATCTATTGCAGAAAAAGTGGTCCGAGAGCTCATGACGCATTTTTCATGAAGTGTTTGATGCATCATGAAACTTTGTTTAAAGATATCAGTCGACTCAATAAGCAGGTATATGACTGTCTGCCTGGCCTACCTGGGTACACCTGGTACTGCGCATACAGTTAAGTCGAAAAAAAATTTGCCCAAAAAAAAGTGTTTGATTCAAATAATAATAATGACTATCCGTTAGCTAAGTTTATAAACAATTAAGAAAAAAAATGGCAGACACTTCTGAAGGGGTTTACATAGGGGCAGACGACCACAAAGTTGTATTTTCAAAAATTCCAAAAAAAGTGTTTGATTCAGTCTGCCATTTTTACAGCGTGTTTATTATGTATAATAAAATATTCTCACAAAAAGGCAGACAGTTTCTCCGGGGGTTACTAATTTAAAAATCTATAAACTTAAAATATAGAAACTTGTAATGAATTAGTTGCATATCGACACAAAAGAGTGGTTTTTGGAATTACGTGTAGTCCATTTTTGTTGAGTGCCACAATAATGTATCATTTGAGTAAGTATTCAGAAAAGTACAGGAAAACTGTTAACAAATTGAAAAAATCTTTTTATGTAGACAATTGTGTTGCAAGTTTTGATAATGTAGATGAAATGAATATATTTATATCGGAATCTAAGGAAAAAATGGCAAAAGGTATGTTTGATCTGCGTGGATGGGTAACAGCACCTCACAGAATATATAGCATTGTTGAAGTTCCTGTGCTTGGGATGACATGGAATACAATTCTAGACAATTTAAGATGTAATGTCAACATAAGTGAAGCAAGATCGGAGAAAATAACGAAAAGGTATGTGATTGCTGTGGCACAACATATATTCGATCCACTGGGACTTGTTTGCCCAGCAACTTTAATACCCAAACTTATTATGCAGAAAATTTGGGAACGTAATATAGATTGGGATCATGAAATACCCGAAGAGTTAGCCCAAGAGTTCAAAATCTGGTTAAGTAAAGCACATTTCATCAATCAATGTCTGTTCCCTAGACATATCTCAATCGCACCTTTAGAAAAATGTCAGACAAGTCTTTATATATTTTGTGATGCCAGCCTAACATCTTTTGCTGCATGTTTGTTTTTAAGAACAAAATTAAACGAACAGGTAAAAGTCCAATTAGTTTTAGCAAAAAATCGGGTAACCCCAGCTAAAAGAAAAATGTCTTTACCAAGTCTAGAACTTATGGGGGCGCTCATTGCAACTCGACTATACAAAGAGGTTTTAGAGTCAAGATTACTAACAAAATGTAAGGAATACAAGGTTTATTTTTGGACAGACTCTGCTGTGGTGCTATCATGGCTAAAAAGACAAGCACATTGGAAACCATTTGTTTCCAATAGAGTGAAAGAAATATGCTCAACAACCAATCGTGACGATTGGTACCATCTACCTGGTGAGTACAATCCATCAGATCTTCCATCACGAGGTTGTGACGCAAAGAAGCTTATGGAAAGTAGATGGTGGGAAGGCCCAGCATGGTTGAAGCTTAATGAGAAGGATTGGCCAAAATCAAACATTATAAATGTCAATGAAGAGATTGTAGAAGCAGAAGTAACCAAAAACGCCAAGATTAATACAAATGTCACAATAGAACCATTCAGTCAAAAATTGACATATTTTTCAAAATATAACCGCATAGTTAGACTTGTGGCATGGATATTACGTATGAATTGTAAAATAAAAATAAAGTTTGACATAAAGGAGTCAGACATAACAAATGATGAATATATCAATGCAGAAAAGACACTAATTAAATTATTACAGAAAGAGAATTTTACAGAAGGGTTTTCGTTACATAATATAAATACAGAAATAGATGCCGATGGGGTGATAAGAGTAAAAACACGTTTAGATTTGAGTAAAGAAGACAAGAATTTTGTAAGGCCAATACTTCTACCAGGAAAAAACGAAATCGTACAGCGGTTAGTGCGACAGAGACATGAAAAGTTAAATCATGGAGGAACTCAGCTCTTACTATCCAACCTCAGAAACAATTTATGGATTTTAAACCTAAGACGTCTTGTTAAAAGCGTTGTTTCTAAATGTGTTATATGTAAGAGATACAAGACAAAACATTACGAGTTTCCTGAAGCACCATTGCCATCAAACAGAGTTGAGGCAAATGCAGCATTCCAGATAACTGGTATAGATCTAGCGGGACCTCTACATCTCCGTGACCAAAGCAAATGTTGGATAGTATTATTTACTTGTGCTACATATAGAGCAGTTCACCTAGAGCTTGTGGAATCTTTATCCACAAATAGTTTCTTGATGGCCTTACGTCGTTTCATAGCTCGAAGGGGCCGCATAAACATTATATATACTGATTGTGGTACGAATTTTCAAGGTTCAGCCAATTTATTAAAAGAGGTTGATTGGGCAAAAGTCGAAGCAGCAACTAGCATAGTTCCACCAGCTATCAAGTGACGTTTTGTACCTCCACGTGCACCCTGGTGGGGAGGATGGTGGGAGCGCCTTATAAAGGTAGTAAAGGAAATGTTAAGAAGAATCTTGGGAAAACAATCCTTAACTTTGATTGAATTATCAACAATAATTTGTGACTGCGAAGCAATCATTAACAGCCGACCATTGACATACGTAGCAACAGCTGATGACTCTCTTAAACCACTTACTCCAATGATGTTTCTACATCCCTTAGATAATAGTGAGATGCCTGATTTAGATCTGATTGATGCAAAAAACATAAATATTCGTTTACAATATCTAAACAAATTACGTGCAGATTTTCGACAACGTTTTAGAAACGAATATATTGCTTTAATTTGTAGTAAAGATAGATGTAAACAAAATTTCCCGAAATTAAACGATATTGTTCTTATTGAAACTGACACTAGTCGGCTATATTGGCCATTAGGTATTATAAAGTAGTTAGTTATAGGTGCTGATGGTAATTGTAGAGTTGCAAAAGTACAAACAGCTACCGGTGAATTGGTTAGAGCTGTACAAAGTCTTTACCCACTGGAATTAACAACAGTTACAAACGAATGGCACAGGGCCAGTCCATCTACTAATAGAAATAAGACAGAGACTAACCCTAACATTAAGGATTATAGTTCCCAGGCGACTTTGAATTCGGATATAATATCATCTGATTTACCTCGAACATCTTCTATTAGTACTAGACATGGTAGAGTAATTAATGTTCCAAGAAGATTCTTAGATTAAGTTGACGAAATGCATTTAGTCAATTAGTTAGGAATGTTTATTTAAAATAATGCTCTCTAATTAACATTAAAAATTGAAGTGGTTGAATTCATCTATATTTGTAATGAATGTGTGAATACACTTAAAATTAACTTAATTCGATTACATGTTATGTTTAAGTATTTTGAATTATATTATATCGACTCTACTATCATATTTTTCTGTGTGGGGAGGATGTTGTAGATTCAAGTAGGTTATTAGTCAGAGAAAAATACTGGCAGCTATTGCCTATGGTTATACAATATATATATATATATATATATACATATATATATATATATATATATATATATATATATATATATATATATATTACTTTTTATTCTGACTTTGATCCATGATGTTTTAAAAAATGAAAAAGTAACGATAGGATGTTTTAATGGACATGAAGAAAAAAATATTATAATTAATAACTGTTTTAACTTGTTGTCTTGGTTATATTGATTAAAGTAATTAACAAAGAAAAGTCTTTAATTGCAACTATCACATATGCTATTACAAGTATTATAAGTATATGTATATGTATATGATGCCATAGTAAAAGTATTTCGGCTTCACAGCCTGCCGTAGAAATTCATAACTTTTTTAGCAATTCCTCTATTGACACAAATGTTTCCCTTTTTTTGGAGCAAATTTACAATTATTATCGTAATGTACCAGTGGTTAAAAGAATTCCTAGAGGTGCGAGGATGCAGCTTGCTAAAGCATTGTCATGCACTATTCAAAATTGTTTCACTAATAGTGAAAATAGTTGGCAAAAATTATTTACTTTCGCGTATTCCCATTTTCATTTTGATAAAACAATAAATAAATCAATTACGTCTCAACTAAAAGAGACATCTTTTCAAAATTTAGATTACCCAATTAATACTGATTTATCTCGACCACGTCCTAAATTTGATTTAAAAAAAGTAGTTGAGTCGAAAGTAATGGATGGCGACTTAAAAAATGCATCCCGTATTTTATTCTCAGACGACATCCTGGCTCCTCGTAATGTCGAAACTCTTGAAAGCCTTCGTCAAAAGCATCCTTCGGTCACACCGTCTCAGGGTTTACTGCTGCCTCCCAAGACTTCTATGCAACCTTTACAAATTTCGGAAAAAGACACTTTAGAAGCAATTATGTCATTTTCGAATGGCTCTGCTGGCGGCATTGACGGAATTACGCCTCAACATCTTAAAGATCTTGTAAGCGCTTCTGCCGGTGACGCCGGCGGAGTACTTCTTAAAGACATTACAAAATTATGTAACTTTATGCTTTCTGGTAATGTTAATCCAAATTTCATTCCATTCTTATATGGGGCAAGATAATGTGCCTTCAAAAAAAAGGATAACGGTATCCGTCCTATTGCCGTTGGTTCCACATTTCGACGCTTAACTTCAAAATTAGCTTACAGGTACATAATCTCTAACCTTAAGACCAAATTTCAGCCTACTCAACTAGCTTTTGGCACTAGAGGTGGCTGTGAGGCGGCGGTACATTCAGTGCGTACATTTTTAACAAACTCTGATGCAGATGTTCTTGTGAAGGTTGACCTAAGGAATGCTTTTAACTCTATCGATAGGGTAACCTTGCTGAAAGAAGTGGCTAACAATACCCCCGAAATTTATCATTACGTTTGGCAATGTTATAGTCAAAATACTAACTTGTTTTACGAAAACCATGTTATCGATTCTGCTGTTGGTGTTCAGCAGGGTGACCCTCTGGGTCCAGCACTTTTCAGTTTGGGAATTCAACCCTTTATTTCAAATTTGAAATCCAAGCTGAATGTCTGGTACCTAGACGACGGTACACTGGGAGGTAGAGCAGATGACGTCCTCAGCGATCTTACTCATATTTTTCGAAATTTTAAAAATATTGGCCTTGAACCAAATAGCAATAAATGTGAAATATTTTTTTCCAATAATTTATCTACTTCTCATAGAGACAATTTAATTCAAAATTTTAATCATATTTGTCCAGGAATAAAAACTGTCAATACGGAATCACTATACCTGCTAGGTGCCCCGTTGTTTTTCGATAGTATTAAACCTGTTTTAAAAACAAAATTTGATCAGTTTTTAAACCACGTTGATAAATTGTATAAATTAAACCCCCACATAGCTCTTACTGTTTTAAAATATTGTCTTCTTGTACCTAGATTTACATACTTACTCCGCTCGAGTCCAGTCTGGAAATGTTCGGATATTTTACAAGATATTGATAATAATCTTAAAATTGCTATAGAAAAAATTCTAAATTTAACTTTAAATACAACAGCCTGGGCTCAAGCTACTTTACCTATAAAATTTGGTGGCATTGGTGTGAGAAATCTTTCTAGCGTTGCATTGCCTGCTTTCCTTGCTTCCGTGCATTGTGTCAGTGACTTATGTAACATAATTTTAAATAATAAAGTAGACCTATGCTTTGCTACGGAGGCAGGGCAGACATGGCAAACGCTCTGTCCTGGTGAAAATATTCCACTGGAAGTTAACCAACAAAAACAGTGGGATATTCCGTTGGTACAGGGCGTGCAGAAGGATTTGTTTCATAATTTCCATAGTGACCAAGATAAGGCACGCCTTCTAGCTGTTTCGACTAAGGAATCTAGTCACTGGTTACACGCTTTACCATCAAGTAATCTCGGCACATTACTTGATAGGGAAAGCTTGCGTATTGCCGTAGGAATCCGACTAGGAGCGGCGATTTGTCAACCCCATCAGTGCCCCTGTGGTAGCAGCGTCGACAAGTTTGGGCTCCACGGACTTTCATGTAAGAAAAGCGCTGGTAGGTTTTCACGACACAGTTCTTTGAACGATGTCATCCGAAGGGCTCTTGCCTCTATAAATGTTCCCTCGGTTTTAGAGCCTTGTAGAATATTTAGAGACGATGGCAAGAGACTCGACGGTATGACATTGGTCCCTTGGGAGAGAGGTAAAGCCCTAGTGTGGGATGCTACTTGCGTAGACACTCTGGCGGCCTCTCATCTCAGGGGTACCTCGTTTAAAGCCGGGGCGGCATCAGAGGCAGCTGAGCTGAGTAAGTGGCGCAAATATGAGTCTCTGAGAGATGACTACATATTTGTGCCATTTGCTGTAGAGACTATCGGTCCGTGGGGTCCACGTGCGGTGAAGTTCCTAAAGGAACTCCATCCGCGGCTGGTCGTTGCTGCTGGTGATAAGAGGGCTGGTTCTTTCCTCGCTCAAAGGCTAAGTATAGCCATTCTGCGGGGAAACGCAGCCAGCGTTCTTGGCACGATACCGCGGGGAGTAGGACTATATGATAATTAAGTGTCTAGTTTTAGTTTTTTTTATTTTTATTATCATAGTTTTTAATCTTGTAACTGATTCCAAATCATTTGTAAAATTATTTTCTGCTCAATCAATAAAAGCAAGTGTCAAGGTAGCGAAAACTTTGGCTGGGTTAAAATATAAATAATAAGAAGGCGTATTTGCTACCAGTCTCAAACTAAACTTTGATAGGTAATACATATATCTTGTCAAAACTTCTTAGTTAAATTATTAATATCAACCAAATGAAATTTATCATTATTATTCTTACAACTAAATGTCTAAGTTATTGTTATATGTCAAATCATGCATCATTAAATGTATTCAATGTAAACAAGATAACTTTAACTACATTTATGTTATTGAGATATTCAATATATTTTGATAATTGATTCTTGTTCATATTGCCTCTTCTCCCAACAAAAATTATTAATATACTATTAGGGTTAAATTTACTAGTTAAATTTTATTCATAATATCACTGAATGATGCTCCAGGCATGCAGTAATTACTTATTTGTTGCCTTTTAAACAGTTATTTAATGATATACCCAAGTTTTTGCCTATGTCATCACTATACACAATAATTACATTTTTTTTTCATTATATGAATTACTTTTTAAATGTATCTGCTTTGATATGGTACTATCATAGAGTGTAGGTAAAGAAAATGAAGTATTACTGCTTGTTATATTATTGACACACACTGTCCCTAAAGAACCTGGCATTGAGCGCTGATATTCATTTTGATATTTTAATAAGGAGTCAAAACGTTCCTCGTTATATTTACATGACTTTACCAGATTATCCATGGTCAGTACGTGTTCTTTTATCTCATTCCCTGCAGATTTATATTTATTTGACATAATTTGTAATGAGGTTTGAAGTGATTAAATTTCTGAATTAAGACTTTTCATTTCATTAAGACAATGAATTAAGTCTATTTCGGTCTCATAGCAATTTTTCATGTTTTCCACCTCAATTGAATATAATTTAATTTTACTAATTAACTCTTGCTTTTCCTTACATACATTTGTATTATTTTTAATATTCATTTTAGTTTTAACTAATTTTTGCACTTTCCTAATATATTTATTGATTTTATGTATTTTCTTAATTTCCTTCTGCTGCTTGTAATCCTTTCTGCTGTTCTTGATGTGGCAGAATCATCAGTCAAATCTAATGTTGTAGAGGGTTGCAACGTTTTATGAGATTTACATTCTACGAACTCATCGAACAGACTCTGAGTTTGAAATGCTTGCAAGTTATCAATGTATTGTTTAAATTGTGAAATCTGCTCATTAGCTTCAGTTAACTGTAATTTCAATGCAGCAATTAATCTGAGGGCTTCTTCATATTCTTTGCTGCATCGGTCAAACACATCGACTGTCCCCTGGAGCTGATTTCCTTTCCTTTCCTTTAAAATTTCTGTATAGTCTCTATGTATCTTAACCATATCACTTTTCAACTGTGCATTTTTCGAAATTATACTTATTATTTCCTTTTCGTTGTAATCCCTTTCTTAAAGTAATAGCTCACACTGCTCCCTGGACGCCCTCAGTTCTTGGAACGCAAGATGAAGTAGGTTCTCCATCTGGCGTGTTTTGGCGTTGCGAATATTCATTTCCATGTATTTTAAATAGTAAAAGACAACAAAGATGGAAAATCAAGGGAACAGAGTAAACAAATATCTAATTGTAGGACTCTAATTACAGATCTCAAATTAAATTTATTAAAAACTAGCTGTTCCCCGCGACTTCGCCCGCGCGTAATTTATTACGATTGGATTTCATGGGTTTTAATTTTTTGCGCGGAACCCTAATTCTTTTTCTAAAATAAAAGTAGCCCAAGTTACTTCTCATAACATTAGCTAGCTGCCAGTGAAAGTCCGGTCAAAATCAGTCCAGCCGTTTCGGAGATTAGCCGGAACAAAAAGACAGACAAAAATTTTAAAAATAGTGTCTTTGTTATAAGTAAAATATATGCGAATAGCATATTTCGACATTACAAACAGACACTTCAATTTTATTTATTTGTATAGATTTTTATATACATTTGGAGTTTTTAGAAAAGTTATAAGGCATAAAATTCTCTTCAAATTTCGTCTCTGGCAAAATGCTATAAAAATTAACCGTTCTCTAGACGGAACGCGAAAAGTGAGAAAAGCTTATCTATTATCTATTATCTATTACATATAATAAATCTGTAGAAAAGTTGTGTCTATAATTCTAAGATATTCTTGAATAAACAAGTCCAGGGGACTAAATAAAAGTTTCTGAATCCAAATTAGTGGTTTTTAGAATTTTGTCTGTCTGTCTGTCTGTCTGTGTATTCCGGATTGACGCAAAAACTACTGGACCGATTTACATGAAATTTTGTATTTAGGTAGTTAGTAACCCGGGGCAACGTATAGGCTACTTTTTATCCGATTACAGAATTTTAAAAAAAGAAGGTTAAGTATTTTTTGCTTCCTTTAGATATTAATTTTCTATTATATCTTAGTTACTGTCAATAAACAAGTTTAAAAGTTTTATTAAAGAAAAACTGTACAAAAAGGGTTATTATAATATCAAGGAATACATGAATGAAAATAACCCCTGGGAAGAAGGTGAACGCCACCATGCTGGTTCTATGAAAACTTATTTAAAAATTGTATAAACGAAATTGTTTGAAAAAAAAGTCCCGCTGGGTTTCTTGCTGTTTCTTCCCAGGACAGAGGTATTTTCCGAACCAGTGGTAGATAAAAAAAATGACTTTCAATAAGAATTATATAATAATCGATATTGAATAAAAAATTATTCTATTCTATTCTATTCTAAGGCGGGATTACAAGTGTTTTTCAAATAAATACCAGATTTATAAATAAAGTTTAAGATATTGTTATTTATAACCTTGGTTAAAACTACGCCGATTTGGTTATCAAAATAGCGCTATCTATCATCAAATGGAAAAAGTAGTATATTTTGCTTTCAGTTATTAATAAATTAAATAATATAAATAACTTACATTTATATGTTTAAATAATTCGATTTTTAAAATTAAATTAAAAATTCTAATGTTTAGTTTTTCAGCAATTTTGTTATTTTCTTTTAAAAGTGTAATAATTTCAATAGATAATAGTGACCTCTATCAAAAATATGAAAATTTACAAGGTTTTTATTTCAATTACTAAACTATAATATGTAAAATTACCAAAACCGGTTTGGCTGCAATTATTGCAAAATTTTTATTATCATTAAATTTTTACTAAAGAGATTTTTATATATATGTCGTGTCCAGATCGTAGAATTGATCATATATCATAAAGTACTCATAGTATATCATTTCTTGAAATGGTGTGGGCATTTCATGATATTTACCACTGTTTCTTGACCATGTCATGATATAGCTTGACCAAATAATTGAATAGAAATCGTTTGAAGATATTAATAACTTAACTCAACGTTACTATTTCATGATATAGTCATATGACGATATCATTAAATCTAGCGGCGCTGATAGCGTATTTTTTAACAGAAACAGAACCTTTAACAGAATTGTCATCACTTTATGCCTTATTATTACAATAAATATATTAGTTTTCGCTTCTGTCGCTGATATTACTAGATAGTATAGTTCTGACTTTCATTGTTTCATCTAATACTAGCGCCATCTACTACTTAATGAACTAAAATGGTAAGTCACTGATAATATTAAATACTAGAATGCTACTGAATATATGATGTAAATAATTAGAATTTGTTCGTGGCATTGGTGGATGTCTTATTACTAGGTAGATATGGTCAACAATCATGCAAAAGTATAGTTTCAGCGTTTATGAATTGTATTTAAACAAATACAATTCATAAATTTCATATTTTCAGACATATTAAGATAATTGTGGCAGTCCTGGTTTCATAGCTCATATGAGTATATGTAATAGAACAGGCTCTTACGGAAAGACTTAAACAAAGGTTTATTTTATTTTACTTGTCAAAGTAATCAAACTGATTAAAACTTAAATTTCATGGTACGTAAGTATTATTATAAATTTTGGCATACATTTTAGTTGCAATCTAAAGTGTCAATTTACCACCTTCTCGGCGGTGAAGGAAAACCTGCATATCTGAGAAGTTTCCCAGTTGAGGTCATCCCGCATTGGAATCAGCGCAGCGAACACTTTTTTGGCCAAAAACTCTTTGCGGCCTGAAAAACCTGAAAAAAGTAGCGGCTTACATACATGTTACTACTGGGCAGTAACATGTATGTAAGCTGCTACTTTTTATACTTTTCATGGGGCAATAAATGTAAATATATAGAATAATTATTTCATTCATATTTTCGGGTATGTTAATTTTTTGTTTTTACTCTACCGTAAATATTAAGGGTTGCAAAGATGAGTAGAACTCATTATCGTCAGCCTATTAAAAGTCCACTGAAATGAACAGAGTCTTCCCGCATAAATTGTCAAGTAGCTGGATATTTGCTATAGTTGCCACGCTTGGTAGGCGGGTTGGCAGCCGCAGCTATTATTATTTTGATCTGTTGTCAAAAAGATGGTACAGTCCATCCCATCTCCTGTTTGTTTTCCTATGTTGCCTCTAACGAAGGGACGATATGAGGTGGCGGATTTTCTTTCACCGCCACAACAAGGCGAACAATTTTATACTCCCGTTCATGAGTGAAGTGCTACCCACCTTCACTATGAATAACATTTATAAGAAATAAAACTAATTTTAAGGCTTTCGTCGCGTTTAACTTTAACCTTTTCAATTTCCGAGGTTTTGGGCACTTTACTGCACGGTCGCTCACGGATCACGGTAGTACTGAGGTGTTTGACGACCTGATGTCATAGTTAGAATAAAATAATAGAATAATAATAATAATAATGTCCTCCAGACCGAATTTCGGCCATGCCGGCCAGTCTCAACGGAGACTAGCCATCGGCGCAGGACAGGATTAAAGTGCCCACGTGTATGCGCAAGCACAGGTACACTCTCTATTCCCTCACTCTCATAGCCCGATGGGACGGTAAACCGACACGACCGGAGAGAGATCAGGCGCAGGACCAACGGCTTTACGTGCTTTCCGAGGCACGGGGGTGAACTTTCTGACTCCGGGCAGCTACTGAGAATTTTTTGATGGAAAAACTCAGTAGCTGATTTTATGGCCCGACCCGGGATTCGAACCCGGGACCTCATGATCAGCAGTCGCACTACTGCAACCACTAGACCAACGAGGCAGTCAAAGAATAATAGAATAGAATAGAATAAGAATAGTATAGAAAGAATAAATGCAGTAGTATGCTTGGGTTTGAATATTAGTTTATTAAGTATGGAGTCCTTAGCAGATGGTAGCACTCAGCCATCTTCCCTATTAAAATTAGGATGTTTTTTAATTTCAATAGCCTCGCGAATCATCATTGGTAGGAATCGATGTTTTATTGTAAGGATTTGTTGTCTATCAGATATGATCTAATGGTTGGGAGATACATGTTGACATACTTTAGACTTCCTGGAGCGTCCATGCTTCACATCAACGATATGGTCTTTCACGAAGGTTTTTATGGAACTTTCAGTTAAAGATGCGTAAAAACCCAACGTAAAAAAGTTAAAATTAAAATTAAACTTGATAAAATCCGTAACATTAGTTTTACTCCATGTGTAGTATCTCTCTCTAAATCTACTCGAACGTAAAACAAATATCTACTGTGTACACCTATTTTAGTGTGCCAATCTATATTAAATAGGACCAATGATATGAATAAAATATCTCATATAAACATTATACCGTAAATTGATAGAAGATCATGAAATTCATCATTATTTTGTTAAAACTAATTTTAATTATGAATTAATGTAAAGAGTAAAATATAAATAATAATAATAAATTTTTATTCCAAGAAATTTTATTTTTCTTATAGATACATTTACACGGAGGACACTCGCTATATAAAAAATAGTAGGTGTTTCAGACAAATATTTACGTGTTCCTGTAGCATATTATATCTATGCCAAATACCAATAACCTACGTCTAATAGTCATTTAGAATTCAAAAAATATTTTCGACAGACATTAAGACAGACACCGGGACTCTAAAAGTAATCGAATTTCGCTAAATTTGGCACGGAACAGCATTTAATGATGTTCCTAATTAAAGCTCACGCGAGCGAAGCCGCGGGTAAAAAGCTAGTGTGTATATAATATAATAAATCTAGATAAACTTTAACAATTTCCGATATTTATTTATTTATTTAGTATTTATTGTAACACCTTACAAATGAGGTAAAAATGGGGGGGACGTAATGCCTGTCGGCATTCTCAGCCAGCTAACCCGTAGCGTGGTGAGCTATTGTGGCATGTTGCAGCATATTGTGGCGATATTATATGCAATGGGGTCAAGTCAAAAAGACTCAACACACCGGTGCAATTATTATCTTATCCACCTACAAGTGCAGCAGCTCTACAATATATCACCCGAGTCCACTGCAGATATGCGCTTCCATTTTCCCTCTCTTTATCTTGAGAACGGTAAACTGTATATCTTGACTAGCGTACACAAGATTCTATGAGACCTTTGAGGCAACTTTATAAGGCAAAACAAAATATTTATGAAACTTTATAGTAATTATCTCTCATACCGAGGTTTACTCGTATTTTAAAATTTTGACTGGGCTAAATGTTCTCACATCTCACTTCATACAGATAAAGTGAACGCATTATTTCTATTTAATTTGTCGTCGTCATTGTAATACTAAAATTTTTCATGAAAATAAGAACATATAAATTTGTACGTTATTTCCTGTTTAGGCGTGTGTAAGAATCTACTACCTCATATCGTCTCGTGAATTTCTACTAAAAAATTAAAAAAATAATCATACGTGGTAGAGACATACTGCAGCTATATTAATAATATAGTTGTACCTCGAATGGGTAGATGTCTATGTTATGATAGATGTAGATGTCTATGGGCCTCAGCAACCACTTACCATCAGGTGGACTGTGTGCTCGTTTGTCACCCTATTTCTATAAAAAAAAAATATTGAGACAGCTAGATTACTTAATTTTAGTTACTTTCATAGCGTGATAATAATTCATAGCGGGGTAATGCGACTGACATCGAAGCTATATTTGTTTTGTAAAAGAGAGCCGTACGGGCGATTTATAACTTAAATTGTAATGAGTCCTTTGAAGAAAAAATTAAAGAAATAAATATATTATCTTAGGTATCGCAATATATTTATGAAAATGTAATGTATGTAAATAAAAACATACATTGCTTTGATAAGAATAAAAATGTTCATACTTTAAAAACTAGGAACAAACATAAGCTTGTAATACCAGTTACTAGACTCCACAGAATCAGTAAATCATATAATGGGGCAATGCGAAATTTACGCTTTTACAACAAAATTCCAGAAAATGTACAAAATAATCTTAAATATTTAATTAACATTAAATATTTAATTAGTCCTTACATATGAAATTAGCGTTTTGTCGTACTGACCACTTTGATCTGAAATATCTCCTCTTTAGTCAAGAACTCCAAATTCAAATTTATAAATTCATTTAGCTGGTACATTTGAGTTTTGAAAACAGTCATGCATTTGTTTTTTCCTCATTATTTTTTTCTTTGGCGTCGCTTGTTACCGCACAATGGAAAACATGAAATATCGGTATAATTACGAGTACGAGTTCTACCGTGGCACCAGTGCTGCTTAAAGAGCTCGAAGGATTAATGATTTGTACGGCGCTAGTGTTGCAATAGAAAGCACTGTACGTTTTTGTTTTCAACGTTTTCGTTCTGGAAATTTCGACCTTCAGAACCAACCCCGTGGACGGCTGGAGACCAAAGTGGAAAATGAAGAATTAAAGGCTATGGTGGAAGCGGATCCATCACAAAGCACTTCAAAGATAGCTGCAGGCTTCGGGGTAAGTGATAAAACTGTATAATCCACTTGAAGCAAATCGGGAAGTTAAAAAACTTGAACGATGGGTACCTACGTCATGAATTGAGTGAATCGAACTTGCAAACACGCGTCGACTGCTGTGTTACTTTGCTCAACCGACACAATAATGAAGGAATTTTAAATCGAATCATTACTTGTGATGAAAAGTGGATACTGTACGATATCCTGCCCTAAACG
Source organism: Parnassius mnemosyne (assembly GCA_963668995.1). NCBI lineage: Eukaryota > Metazoa > Arthropoda > Insecta > Lepidoptera > Papilionidae > Parnassius > Parnassius mnemosyne. The sequence goes on along the minus strand of CAVLGL010000086.1, from coordinate 17,359,440 downwards.
AAAATTGACTCAGAAAAAGTTACTTGTGAGTGTTTGGTGGACTAGCGCCGGTGTCGTTCACTACAGCTTTCTAAAATTTGGCCAAACGATTACGGCAGATATCTATTGTCAGCAACTGCAAACCATGAAGGAAGAACTAGCTACTAAACAACCGAGATTGGTCAATCGCTCTAGGTCACTGCTGCTTCACGACAACGTAAGACCACACACTGCACAACAAACAACCACTAAGTTCGATGACCTACAACAATACTCCCCGGACCTTGCTCCAACAGATTAACATTTTTCCCGAAATTTGGACAACTTCTTACAAGGAAAAAAATTCAACTCCGATGCGGCAGTCCAAACCGCCTTCAAAGAGTTTATTGATTCTGGCCCCCATGGTTTTTTTAATAAAGGGATCAATGAACTACCTATGAGATGGCAAAGTGCATTTTTTTTAATAGGATAAGGGTGACAAACGAGCACACAGTTCACTTGATGGTAAGTGTTTGCTGCGGCCCATAGACATCTACATCTATCCTCTATTACAAATCAAAATGTAGATGCGTTGTCACACGTGAGGACTAAGATGGAATGCCTCATTTCCAGTAAAAAGGGCCTCCGGCCACCTGCACTCACCAAGCGAAACGCAGAGGTAAACCTCTACTTCACGTTGGTATTCTGTGAGGTCGTGGTACCACCCCGGTTCGAGCCGGCCCATCCGTGCGACAGCAAAAGCTGCCGCGTGGCTCTACCACTGTTAAAATAGATAACAACGGTGCATACTTTGATTAATTAAACATATTTTACAAAAAAAAAAATACTTTATGTTCCTCCCTTACAAAATGCCAATTTCATATGTAAGGACCTAATATTTTATTAAAGAAAAATTGCACAAAAAGGGTTATTATCATATTATGAAAGTATACATAAGTGAAAAAACCCTGGGAATGAGGTGATCGCCACCATTCTGGTTATATTAAAACTCATCATCATTAGAATTTGTAGAAACAAAAAAAAATTATTCTAAAGAGAAATATGTTTTTAAAAAAAAACTCCCGCTGGGTTTCTTGCTGATTCTTCCCAGGTATTTTCCGAACGAGGGGTAAATAAAAAAAAATACTTTCAATAAGTAATAATCTATATTGAAAAAGAAAAATTCTACTCTATTCTAATGTCATTGCCGTAACATCGGCAATAACATTGACCCTTAACATTTGCATAGGTAAATAAAACACCGTCAAGAAGTAATTTTCAACCACAATTATTCGAGCGCTCTGCAAGTAACCATGATTTCCGTGAACGGTCTTTTAATTTTATTTAAATGTTTTATTTACTTGTTAATTGTGGTATTTACCTCATTTACGTGTCTAGTGGTTTTGTTAAAAATTTGGCTGGAGCCAAAGACAGGAATTTGCAAATGCAAAACACGATTATATGGCAAAGTAGCTCTTATTACTGGGGGAAACTCTGGCATCGGATTAGAAACCGCCAGAGACTTAGCAAAAAGAGGTGCGAGGGTCATAATTGCTTGCAGGAATGCCGCGAAATTTGAGCAAGCAGTCACTGATATAATTGCTACTACGGGGAATACAAATGTAGAGTACAGAAGTTTGAATCTTTGTAAATTCAGCAGTGTTAGGGATTTCGCTGAAGATTTCAATAAAACAGTGGATCGTTTGGATATTTTGGTCAATAATGCTGGATGTGCTTGTCTGCCTGATCATACTTCCGACGACGGTATAGAACTTGTAATGCAAACAAATCACTTAGGACCGTTTCTCCTTACAAATTTGCTTATGGATAAACTAATATCATCGAAACCAAGTCGCATTGTAATCGTTTCATCTTATCTCCATAATTTTGGTCGTTTGGATCTTGAAGATATTGCTGGCATAAATACAAAAGGAGACTTCCTTAAATACGCAAACAGTAAGCTTTGTAACGTTCTTTGGATGAAAGCCTTGGCGAAACGACTTCCGAAAGGTGTTATTGTCAATGCATTGCACCCAGGATTGGTAAAAACCGATATTTTTAAAAGGTTACCATCATATGTAAGGAAAATGATTAACATTTTAACGGATTTAATGTTTAAGAATTCTAAAGAAGGTGCTCAAACTACTATACATCTGTGTGTTTGTGAAAAACTAACTGGTTTTACTGGCGGGTACTATAAAGACTGCAAGCTCCATCCATACCACAAGATATGTGACGATGCCGATTTTGTTGATATATTTTGGGATAAATGTCTTTTACTTACTTCGACTAAACAAAATGAGATTTGCAGCAAATGACATTAATTTATTGTGACATTAATTTTATGCATTTTTAATTAAAACTCTCTTTTGATAGCAATAATGTCCCTTTTCAGAGATGCAATCGTGTTTAACAGTTTCCAAAATATGAACGAGAGCGAGAATGGATTTTTTGTTATTTTATCTCCTAGTTAATATTTATCAATTATCATTGACTTATTGTTTGATGTTTCACGTGGCGGTAGTAAATTTAGTAGTAGTGTAAATTTATGTTTAAATAACGCATTATGCTCATGACGTGATTTTTTTTTACTACCGAAGAAATTAATTTATAAGAAAAAAAACTTATATTATTTTTAGTCTGTCACCCTAGGATAAGGATGATGGTTATGTATGAGAATATACCATCGATTGATTTGACTATAGTGAAGTCTGAATCTTTTTTTTTTTATATAACAAGGTATGTGCTCAAATTTTATTGATAGTAAACTGTAGAGCAAAGCCGTATACATAACGTAACACCCGCTCGGACAAAACAAAGATCATGTGTAACATCCATGTTGACCTGGGACAAATAGTCCGACTAGGTAAGTCCAACTTCGACCGAGAGATCAATCGCCGATTTCAATTCGGCTGGACAGCGTATTGGAAATTATGACACATCTTCTCGTCGGGTATACGGCTAACGTGACCATTTATTATTTTTGTCAAAGCGGGACGTCCCTTTAATTGGAACGAATTATGGTAAATAAAAGTTTTTGGTGGTTTAAAAAATTTTTTTATTGTATAATGTAATAACAATAATAAAAAATAATTAAAACACTTATTACAAAATAATTAAGTAGGTTGCATGAGTTACTCAGCCCTAGTAGTGGCGTGACTTCTACATAGTATTTTTGTATTTGACGGCTGAACAAATTAGTTTAAAAATATTGAGTCTGTTTTTTAGGTACATATGAAGCTCAGTACAGGATTTATTTATATTTATTTTTGTAATTGAAATGGCTTTCACTGTTGCGACACATAACTGCGTTTTATCACTGGTCTGGATTTTGTTCATTTGACGAAAAAACTCTTTCTACCGGCGCATTACTTCCTGGCAGATACATAATGTACTCAATAATTGTACAAAAGTTCGTTAAGTGAAGATAGTTGGCACGGAAGTGCTGGAATAATTCAATCCAACGGTCTTCAGCCGCAATATTGTCAGTGATTTTTCAATCAGTGACTTTTTCAGCTGTCTCAAAGTTGGAAATAAGCGAAATCTCGTCAAAGATTTTCGAATCTTCATCATCATTACAGCCCTTCACAAGTCCACTGCTGAATATAGGCCTCCCCCAAGGAATGCCATAAAGCCCGGTCCTGAGCCACCTGCATCCATCGACTTCCTGCATGTCTTACCGTCGTCACTCCATCTAGTGGGGAGATGCCCTACACTTCGCCTGCCGGTACGAGGCTGTCACTCGAGAACCTTTCTTCCCAATCGGTTGACGGTTCTTCGAGCTATATGGCCGGCCCATTGCCACTTCAGCATACTAATCCTTTGGGCTATGTCGGTCACACTGGTTCTAATGCGGATATCCTTATTTCCAAGTTTATCGCGCAGAGAAACCCCGAGCATAGCCCTCTCCATAGCTTGCTGAGCGACCTTGAGCTTTCTCATACGGCCAGCAGTGTAGGACCACGAGTCAGATCTATAGGTCATCACTGGCAACACGCATTGGTTGAACAATCTAGTTATGAGGTTCTGAGGTATGTTTATCGAGAAGATATGTCATAATCTCCCAAACGCTGCCCAGCCAAGTTGAATCCATCAATTGACCTCTCGGTCGAAGGTGGACTTACCTTTCTTTTATCATGGGGAAATGCCTACGCATACCCGCCTCGCGGGGACAAGGACGGGTTATGTCGGACTCGCACCGACTAAAACCCATGATGTTCCTTCCTTTGCCGCATATTGGCAGGGCCACAGGAACGCTTTCGCAGACATCCGTGGCCCCACCAGCATCGGCCGCCCCTTCTCGGGGGAGGTCTTCTCGTCCCCACGCTCCTTTTTAGGCAAGGCGCACCAGGAACACAAGGCACGCCCCCTTCCTCGGCCTCCAACTCCACATACGTATCGAACCCCCCGAGTTCGATACGCGAAGGCCATGGGACCAGGAAAATCGAGCGCTTGGTAGCACCCGCTTTCCCGACCCCAGCGGCGGATCTGGTCTCTGGCTCCGCTGCCAACCAAGTTTCGGCCGTGGAGGATAGGGAGAGCGGCGCCTCGCAATACCAACACTCCTCTCCCCCCGAGGCCCCACCACCACCGCATCAACGGTGTGGCCCTGTCTGAGTTGCGGAGGATAGGGCGAGTGGCGCATCGCCATACCAACACTCTTCTTCCTGCGCGACTCCACCTCGGCTGCAGTGGTAGGGGGAGAGAACACCCCTCTCACACAAATCCGAAGTGGGCTTGCCAAGCCCACTCGGAGTGGCCACCTCGGGCCGGCACTACACGTCGGGCCAGCCAAGGGGTTCCTCTTTGTTCACCTATCCGTTGGGAGACACTATTGAGGTCATTTGAGCATAGTGCTTAGGTCGTCCAGCAATTCTGCCATAAGGACTATATCGTCCGCAAATCGAAGGTGAGTGATGTACTCGCCATTGACGTTGGTACAGTATCCTTTCCAGTCCAGTAACTTGAAAACTTCTTTCAATGCAGCGTTGAGGAGTTTCGAGAATATTACGTCACCCTATCTTACACCTCTCTGCAGTTGGATAGGTTTCGTGCTCTGGTTCTGTACTCGGATAGCCATCGTAGCCCTAGTGTACAAACACTTCAGCACATCGATATACCGACAGTCTACTTGGCACCGCTGGGGGGGTTGCAGTACCGCCAAAATTTCGACGGAATCAAAGGGTTTCTCATAGTACACATACGCAAGACAAAGTGGCAGATTGTACTCTTCGGTCTACTGTACAATTTGCCGCAGGGTATGTATGTGGTCTATGGTGCTCAAGCCTTTTTGGAAGCCGGCTTGTTCGGGAGGCTAGAAGTCGTCGAGTCTGTATGCGAGACGCTTCGTAATGACTCTCAATACAGCATAGTTTTGTATCTTGGCTGCTGCTAATAAACACTTCCGTGATCAGCAAATTCATTACTTTTTGTACCTCATCCCAAGTAGGTGCTTTTTTTAAATTTGCCCATTGAAACAATTGTAGTTCTATGTTGAATTGACACCACTGCTCCAAATATTCTTTGCTTGTCCTATAAAACTCAGCCGCTGCAGTTTTAACATTCTGCTGGTCAACAACAATTTCAATTCCTTGTAATTTTACAAGTATAAGTTACGAACGGTGTGAGGAAGGAAAATAGTTTATTTTTATTTTATAGGATAGGGTGACAAGTTTTTTTTTATAGGATAGGGTATTTGTAACCTTAATTCTATAAAAAAAAAACATCTACATCTGCCCTCGTTTGCGAATCGAAATGCAGATGCGTTGTCAGCCGTGAGGACTAAGATGGAATGCCTTTTTTCTAGTAAACAAATTCTCCGATTCTCTACACTCACTATACGAAACACAGCAGCATTAAGCTGCTATTTTACGCTGGTATTCTATGAGAGCGTAGTCCTCACCATTCGAGCCGACCCATTCGTGCTACAACTATACTACCAATATAGCTGCAGCATGGCTCTACCACGTACAGAGTGCTCTCGTTGAATGCCGGGTTATCTCGAAGACGATTAATTTCCTTCGCAGACTCTATTGCAGACACGTTTGCCTCTCACTTTTTAACACAGGTTCATGAAATATCACTGCTTGTGCGTGCAATAAATATAACCACAACTCTGATCTGGGAATTTCGAAAACCATTTTCAAAATATTTGGGAATTTGTCGATACTAAGAAAATAGCTTTTTAAAGGCTGAAACATTTTTAGAACTCTCTCAAGCGCGGGCATTATTAACGTAAGCTACTTTGTTTTATTGTAGCCCAGCAGTTTGTGATACTCTGTGTTCACAAAACTCTTTCAAAGATTCGACTCGAACGCTGTAGATGTAGAAGAATGAAATTAGGTCTGTTTGCGAAAGCGGCACTATTTTGCCTTCGCTGGGGACAGCAGGACAGACAGCCCGAAAGCGGGACTGTCCCGCCCAAAGCGAGACGTATGGGCACGTTAGATATACCTCAAAACTTGAAAACGACATTGTAAAACTAGTGCGTGTTGTCAGTGCTGACTTATGGATCTGAGACGTAGTCTTTCTTCTGGCCGTACGAAAAATCTCAAGGTTGCTTAGCGAGCTATGGAAAGGGCTAGGTTCGGGGTGTATAATAAACGTAAAAATGAGGATATACACACTAGAACGAGAGTGACCAACATAGCCCAACGGATTAGAAAGCTGAAATGACAATAGACCGGCCATATAGCTCGAAGAACTGAGAACCGATGGGGAAAAAGGTTCTCGACTGGCAGCCTTGTATCGGTAGGGGAAGTGTCGGGCGACCCACACTATATATATATATGTTATACGTGGTAGAGCCATGCTGCAGCTATATTTGTAGTATAGTTGTAGCATGAATAGGTCGGCTCGACCGGGGAAGAACCACGCTCTCACAGAATACCAGCGTAAAATAGCAGCTTAACGGTGCTGGGCTTCGTATGGTGAGTGTAGAGAACCTGAGACCCTTTTTACTGGAAATGAGGCATTTCATCTTAGTCCTCACGGGTGACAACGCATCTGCATTTTGATTTGTAATCGAGGGTAGATGTAGATGACTATGTGCCGCAGCAACCACTTACCATCAGGTGGACTGTGTGACCCTTATCGTATAAAAAAAATGAAATGACGACCTGGTGATACATGCAGGAAGTCGATGGATGCAGGTGGCTCAGGACCGTGCTTTGTGAGATTCCTTGGGTGAGGCCTATGTTCAGCAGTGGACTTGTGAAGGGCTGTAATGACGATGATGATGATATTTTACAACTTACTAACAAGTGGCCGTTTTTTCCTCTTCCGGCATACTGTGAGAAATTTTTCATTAGCAGTCTATAAACATGACAATTGACAAAGCTTAACATGTTCGTGCCACACTGTACCTAACTATATTGTGACTACAGTACGATAAGGTCTGTTCGACCAGAGAAAAATCACGCTCTTACATAATACTAACTTACATAAAATAACAGTAACTTACTGCTGATTGACTCGTGAGAATCAGAAAACCTTTTTACTATCAAGGAGGAATTCTACCTTAGTCTTAGATGCATCGAGGTCTATGAATCACAGCATCCACTTACCATTAGATATATGATGGAATGTGGTAAATCAGTTAAATTCAGTACTGCTGACTCGGAACGATCATTGCTCTAATGTTATGGTACGCTAGTATACTACTATATAATGAAATTTACATTCGATTACAAATTTTACACACACAGGGCTAGGCAGAACTGGAGTACTCATAGCGTGCTATCTAGTGTACGCTCTGCGAGTCCGTGCCAATGACGCTATACGCCTCGTGAGGAAGAAGCGGCCGCGCTCTGTGCAGACTTCTGGGCAAATTTTGTGCGTGCAGCAGTTCGAGCATTACATACTGCCGCAAACGGCTGTGTTTAGTTCTAAGTAAGTATGCTTATATCCTGATCACCATCATGATTGCAGAACCTAACGAGTCTGCTAAATAAGTCTCCCCCAAAGACTACAATAACATTGTTTAGGCCAAATCGTAACATTTTGAAAACTTGCATTCAAGACGCGCGTCTCGGCGTGTTCAGCCGATGGAATTTTAAGGTCACCGCCGGCCCCTTTTCCTGCGCGCGTCTCTGCGCTCACGCTCGGCCGTCTGACGTGTTTGCGAAAAAAATTGGTGCGCGTTAGCCGTGTCGGTTAACAGTCTGGAACAATCAATTGTCCGGTGGCAAGCGGAGTTGGTGTTTGGCCCTGCCAGTGAACACCTTCACATTCTAGTTAAAGTAAATGTCCTCGATGACATTGTAGGTTTACCCCCTAACGTCCGTATAAATGACAGCGCTGTTCGTTGTGCGTCGGATTTGAGACCGGCAGACCCTCAATGGTCCCAACCTGGGACCATTGAGGGTCTGCCGACCTATAGATTATGTAAACCTATAGATTTGTTGCTGGGAGCCGACGCGCTGGGGTTCATCTTGTTAGGCGAGATACGAGCCCTACAGCCCGAAGGATTGTCAGCCATGTCCACTGTATTTGGGCACAGTTTCTTTGGACCGGTTCTGTGGTTTCCACCTCCTCAGACGGCCGACCCGCTCTCTGTTGTGGGCGTGTCCCTTTCGGACGTCGTCCAGCGGTTCTGGGAAATTGAGGAGCCACCACACGCGTCTCGAGTCAACCCTCTGAACCGTGAGTGCGAGTTGTTCTACCAGAATAATACCGGACGTCGTGTCGACGGTCGTTTTCTCACTCGCTTACCCTTTCTTGACTCACGGCCCCCTTTAGGCCAATCTCGTACCCTGGCCGAAGAGAGGTTGTTTTCCATGGAGCGCCGTATGCGGCGCGACCCAGCCTTTCGCGACAAATATGTCGAGTTCATGCGCGAGTATCAAGAGCTGGGTCACATGTCACCGTCCAACTTCGACTGGCGTTCACAGGAGCACTACTTTCTCCCTCACCATGCGGTCTTGAGGACCCCTGGGAGTAAGATTCGGGTAGGTTTTGACGGCTCCGCCCCCTCGTCAAATAGTGTGTCCCTGAACCAGTGTCTCCACTCTGGTCCTAAATTGATCAAGGACATATCCGACATTTTGACTTACCTCCTTCGGCACCAAGTGGTTTTTGTAGCCGACATTCAGATGATGTTTCGACAATCAGTGGTCCATCGTGATGACCGTCGATATCAGCTGATATTGTGGCGGGAGAAGCCCAGCGATCCGATACAGGTGTTTCAGTTGAACACCACCACTTATGGACTCCGGTCCAGCCCGTATATCGCCATGCGAACCGTCCTCGAACTCGTTGAGAGAGAGCATCTAAAATACTCTCGGGGGGCTTCTATTTTGGAGACTTCGGTCTATATGGACGACATTTGCACGGGCGTCTCCACCGTCGAGGAGGCTCATGTATTGCGAGACGAATTGATTGCCATCCTGAAGTCCAGAGGTTATGAGTTGCGCAAATGGTTGTCGAACTCCCCTCATATTTTGAGGGACCTCCCAAAAGAGGATCAACAAGACCCTCATCTATTCGAACACCCTGAAAATCCTAATTTGTTGACTGTGCTGGGCATTCAATATCAGCCTGTTCAGGATACTTTCACGTATTGAGTCAAACTCGATCCCCCTACTAAATCATGGACCAAGCGCTCCGTGCTGTCTACAGTAGCCCGCACCTTCGATCCTAATGGATGGTCCCAGTTGGTTGACTGAGTCTCAGTTATTCTGGCCCCAGAATAAATACTCCGAACCGATTGAATTGCCTGGCCTACGAGCCCGAGTAGGAGTAGGCAAGGATAAGCCCACTCGGGATGTCTCCCTGCTAGAACGGTACAGCTCTCTCGATAAGCTCTTAGGATTGACTGCTTGGTTGCTTCGATTTGTCCGCAATTCGAGAGACCCGTCCAACCGAATCTCTGATTCCGTTTTGTCCCCTAGCGAGCGTCGCGAAGCTTTGATGCATTGGACTCGTATGGTCCAAGCGGAGCATTTTGAGCCCGTGATTGAAACCTTGAAGCGGGGCTCCGTTGTCAAGGGCGCTCTGGCCCGTCTGAACCTCTTCCTGGGCGACACTAGGATGCTGCGCGTTGGCGGACGTTTGCAAAATTCTCAACTGCCGTACGGGGCTCGACACCCGTTACAGCTCCCTAAGGACGGCGCCTTTGTCCGGTTGCTGGTAACCCACCATCATGTTCAGAATGCCCACGCTGGGTGTAACGCTCTTTCGGGTATTTTGCAGCGAGAGTTTTGGATTTTGGCTGACCGACGCATCATTCGAAGCGTCCTCTTTAAGTGCATACCTTGTTATACACTGAAGGCCACCATATCGCAGCCTATGATGGGCGACTTACCACCCGACCGCGTCAGGGCCATCCGATCATTCGCTGGAGTCGGAACAGACCTTGCTGGCCCCTTCCTCGTCAAGTCCTCCAACCTTCGTAACGCGCGTTCACATAAGGCCTATCTGTGCGTTTTCGTGTGCCTCGCCACTAAGGCCGTTCATTTAGAACTTGTAAGTGCCCTCAGCACTGAAGCCTTTGTAGCCAAGCTGGGCCGCTTTGTATCGCGTCGCGGTTTGCCGGACCTGATCCGGTCTGATTGCGGAACGAATTATAAGGGCACGGATAGATATTTGAAAGAGGTCGTCGAATTTCTATCCAGCAACAGGACTTATTTAGGTACTGCGATGTCCTTGCATTGCTCCGGCTTGCTCTCACTGGGGCGGTATTTTTGAGGCGGTGGTTAAGGTTGCAAAAACGCATCTCCGTCGCGTTATTGGCGAAACTATTTTGACATTTGAGGAGCTTGCCACTGTATTCTGTAAAATTGGGGCGGTACTCAACTCTCGTCCCCTCTGTCCCCTCTCGTCCGATCCGAATGATTTGGAGGTTCTAACCCCGGGCCACTTCCTGATTGGCCAGCCGCTTAACGCCCTGCCCGAGTACCCCATTCAGGGAAATAAACTCTTCGCGGTTGAGCAGATTTAACCTGCTGCAACAGATGACTCAGAGTTTTTGGCACCGATGGTCTCTGGAGTACCTACATCTTTTCAAGCAGTGCATTAAGTGGTCTGACAAGACGGACCCTCCTCGGGTTGGAGACCTCGTGTTAGTTAAAGAACCCAACGCTTTGCCTTTGTATTGGCGCCGTGGGCGCATTGTTAAGTTGTCGTATGGATCGGATAGGGTGCCTAGGGTGGCCGAGGTTTTAGTTGGAGATTCGGTCTTGAAACGTGTCGTCGCGACCTTATCCCGTTTGCCAATTTACTCGCGGACATAAGTCCTTATAGCCAGGACGGGGGTTTGTTTAGGCCAAATCGTAACATTTTAAAAACTTGCATTCAAGACGCGCGTCTCGGCGTGTTCATCCGATGGAATTTTAAGGTCACCGCCGGCCCCCTCTCCTGCGCGCGTCTCTGCGCTCACGCTCGGCCGCCTGACGTGTGGGCGAAAAAAGTTGGTGTGCGGCAGCCGTGTCGATTAACAGTCTGGAACAATCAATTGTCCGCGACGGCCGTGTCGGTTAGATGTCGGGAAGTTACGTTAGAATCGTTAGGTCGCGTTAAGACCGCCTCCTTTGCGTTGTCTTATTTCGTTCGTATGCATGACAACGAGGCTTATCTTGAGTTTTGAGTAATTAACCTAACTTCGATTGCCATTAATTTGCGTCGACGAGTTGTTTGTGTGGCATTTTAATATCGTAATAAGACATTTGCTATGTCGGGTGGAACGTTAAAACTTTGTGACCCGAGAAGAGATCGCGTTCCTCTTCAATTATAGTTTTGTGTGACGTTAGAATTGAGTTGAGATAACGATGAACGCCCACTGGAGTGATTGAACATTGTGCAACAGAGCAGCGCATGTGAGTTTGCTGGCCGATTACATCGGTGACGTCAGGTTACACTTACACACTTTCTTACACCACTTACACGCACCACTACTTATCCCTGACGGTACCTTGTGGCCTGACCCTACCTCCGGATCTCGGTAAGTTTGTGTTTGTTTATCCAGCCACTACATAATAATTATCCATAGGCCATTCGGGCCCGAACCCTCTGGTTGCCCGTCGAAAGTGTTACTCATGGGCCCTAATACAGTCGACTTCTGTCTGGGCAATTGAGGGCCGTAACAAACATGATCCTGAACTACCTTCTTTCATATACGTGGTAGAGCCATGCTGCAGCTATATTAGCAGTACACGAATGGGTAGACTCGACCGAGGTAGGACCACGCTCTCACAGAATACCAGCGTAAAATAGCAGCTTAATGCTGCTATGTTTCGTATGGTGAGTGTAGAGACCCGGAGACCCTTTTTACTGGAAAAGAGGCATTCCATCTTAGTCCTCACGGGTGACAACGCATCTGCATTTTGATTCGCAAACGAGGATAGATGTATATGTCTATGGGCCACAGGAACTACTTACCATCAGGTGGACTGTGTGCTCGTTTGTCACCCTATCCTACAAAAGAAATATACATAATATTTCAATCACACCAGAAGACATAGTGCCGACCTCTTGGCCGAAGTTGGACTTGCCTAGTGGAATGATTTGTCTGTGATGAAGAGGATGGTTTAATAGACCTCATAATTGACCTGTTAGTAGCTGGTGACATTAGTTGGAATACTTAAATAAAACTTAGTTACAGTCTGACGGAGTCTGTCTGGGTAGATGCGACCCTCTTACCTATTCCTGCCACCAAATAGCAGTGCTTGCAAGGCTTTGTTCTCGTCAGAAGGGTATAGAGAACCAGTATAATGAGAGCCTGTGAGGTATCCCATCTTAGTCCAAAGAAGATCACTTACTTTTACCTTCTTTCTTTGAAGTTGACTGTAGCTATAAATTGACTGCAGTATCCACTTACCTACTACTTATAAGTTAGTTTATCACTTCAGTTTTAAAAAAAATAGGGTAGATAGCTTAGAAAAATTTGAACATCACACTTGAGTAAGACACCGGTAAAATTTTTATTGTTGTTATTTTACAGGGAACCGCTGATGTTAACAACGCGAGATCGTAAATCTGCCGAATTTACACTCAAGCAGTATCTCTTTCGGCAGCGGGCAACTCTTCATGGATTAGAGGAACGAGTCTTTAGAGAACTTCCCAAGGTATCCCGTTTTATTTACAACTATCGTATAATACATTTCTGTAATTCCTCCTTATTTTGTTTAAGATAATAAGAGTGATAAACGAGCACACATTACACCTGCTGCACTTACCAACTGCGGTCTATAGACTTTATGTATTCTCAATTAAAAATCAAAATGCAGATGCGTTGTCGTTCCTGATGCCTCGTTTCCAGTGAAAAGGGTATGCGGTTCTTTACACTCGCCATACGAATCACAGTAGCATTAAGCTGCTATTTTACGCTGGTATACAGTGAGGGCGTGATCCTTGGCTTTACCACGTAAAACCATTCGCTGTCATACAATGTACAATTGTTGGACATTCTAAGCAATTGCAATACTATTTATTTATTTTTTGTTGTAAAATTTAGCAAAACCAATATTTGTATAGAAATGGTGTCTCATAATTTCTTTTTTTTTATAGGATAGTTGTGTGAAAAACGTAGTGACAAACGAGCCCACAGTCCACCTGATGGTAAGTGGTTACTGTGACCCATAGACATCTACATCTATCCTCAATAAAGACTGATGCAGATGCGTTCTCACCCGTGAGGACTAAGATGGAATGCCTCTTTTCCAGTAAAAAGGGTCTCCGGTTCTGCACACTCGCCATACGAAACACAGCAGCGTTAAGCTGCTATTTTACGCTGGTTTTCTGTGAGAGCGTGGTCTTTCCCCGGTCGAGCCGACCCATTCGTGCTACAACTATACTACTAATATAGCTGCAGCATGGCTCTACCACGTACAAAAAAGTGAAAAGTATAATGTCGTCGTAGTTTTTATAGAAAAATAATCGTAATTGTATTTTTTTAAATACTAGAAATCCCATTTACCACTTATCTACCTTATTTTTTTATCTATCCTTATGTCAAGTATTATAAAGAGTTATACAAGTGTTTCTTGTTTCTTGTACTTTCACTGTCCGATTTTCAGACACAATAGTAATGAACTGGAACTAGAATTGGTTAAAATATCCGATAGAAAATATCAAGATATTATTAATTTTTATTTTTTTTTTCCCTCTGTTGCGGCTCTACCCATAACTCTCACACCACACTACCAAAGGTTAGCTGGCAGAGAATGCCTTTTTGGCATTAAGTTCGCCTTTGTACCAAATGTTTGTTTGTTTGACAATGTTTCTTTATTGCACAAAGAATTTTCTATCTATCTATCTAAGATATAAAATGGCATAAAATAAATCCGCCGGCTCCCTTTCATTAAGTTTCTTTTTATTTCGCGACGCAATTTAAAAAGAACATTAAGAAGAGCTCTCACTATACTCTCTCAAAGTACTTAATTATGACAAAATTGTAGCATTTAAGCTTTAGCTTCTGAACAACTGAACAGAGCAACTGAAAGAAAGGAGTGGAACCCTATGCAATTTCCCAAAACTCAGTTAGCTTACTTTATTAAAGGGAGTATCTATTCATGCGTCTAATAAAACATTACACTAATCTTATAATATCAGTGACAGTAGGATAAGGTGCGGCTGGGTGACCCTTGGGCCACCCTAAAGCCGCGTACAGTAATGTACGCGGCTAATATAGGTACGCGTTAGTAATGGTATAATCGTTAACCATAAATAAATTAAAATATAATATTGAAAGGAATCTTAAAAGTATTTCTTTTTGTAACATTATCGTATGAATAATAAATTTTTAATCACACCACTATCGTATGATCAGCCAGAGCCTTTATTGAATTGCAGATAGTGTACTGTATTTGCGAGAGACTGCTCAAGTTATGTGGCTGTCATCAAGCCGCCGGCCAAGACTTCCGCGTAAGGAACCGTCCATTCTACAAAACTTTCTTAGCCTACAAACTGAAAAAGAACAAACCTCCCGATCCTGTAACTCCAGAAGAAATTCCCGCAGGTATTTAAATTAACACTTACTATAAAAGACACCATATTATTTATAATAGCTACAATATTAAAATAAACAGCTTCTTATTAAACTCTACTCTTTGCTCAGAGCTCAATTTCTTGTCTCAAATCACACTGCCATTTATAATCGGCTATTGCCACACATCCGGACAGGTTTACAACCGTAGTTTTTTATTCTATCTAATGTAGAAAACCGTCAATATAGAGTTAGATACACCTCTTTTTCGTAGTAAAGCCACGCCTGGTCGACCAGAGAAGGCTCACTCGCGTTTTGTGGTACATAATGAGCTTTTTCCTCGTAACCTGGCATTCCATCTAATTTTTCAGGGGTGAAAACGCATCTGCATTGTAATTCTTATTAACTTTCAATCTAGTGGACATTTTTCTTGTTTTTCACCTTTAAGTAAAGATATAAATATAAGTATAATTAAAAAGAGTCTAGATCCAATTTATTCAATCTGTGTCGTTTCTTCAACATAAATGAATTTAAATTCATTGTTTTTTTTTCAGGCCATGTGACAACACTGCCTATGGTGGAATGGCGAGATCCAGTAGAGGAGGATGTAGAAAGAAGCTTGGAGTCAGTTAGTACGATCACAGGATCTTCCAGTGGCGGAAGCATACCCGCCGTAGATATACATAAGGTGACATTCGCTTAATAATATATTTCCAACTCCTTCTTATAACGTATAAACTATGAAAAATCAGCTATGAGACTAAGCATAACGTTTACTTTGTTACCATTTCAGGCATTCATTTTGGATCACCAAAGTCTTCCAGACGAGAAACAGAAATACCTTAAGCAGCTACGTAATGAGATTAATCAGAGTCGAGAAGCTATGGACAAGATTTATGATGAGGTATAAGCAGAGTTGCCAGATCAGACTAGGGTCTTGGACGGTTTTAATACGAATCCATAAAACAGACATCAATTAATATCACTTTCATTGAAACATATTTATCCGTGTAGTAACGGTGTAAGAACGTCCACTACGCGATATCATCCCGTGGATATGGTAAGAGGCGACAGACGAATACTGTACCAGGAGATGAATACCAGCTCAATTCTCCTGTTTTTCGTATGGTGAGTGTAGACTGTAGAGAACCGGAGACCCTTTTTACTGCAAACGAGAAATTAAATCTTAGTCTTCAGGGGTGACAACGCATCAGCATTTTGATTCTTAATCGAGTGTGAAGTTTTTAAGAACGCTCAGGAGGGATTTAATAGGGTCTGTGAATGGCTTAGCTACAATATCTTAACACTGAATGTTAATAAAACAAAGTACATTGCATTTGGTCATAGAGCTAACCTCCTTCCACTACTATCTTTGACAATCACATTCCACACCTGTGGTCTTAGACTTTCAGGATGTCACTGTCCCTTAATTGAAAGAACCAATAAAAAAAATATCTTGGCATTTTAATTGATCAGACCTTAACATTTAAACCCCACTTTGAGGTTTTAGTATCCCGACTACGAAAGCTCATATATATATATATATATATATATATATATATATATATATTCAGAACCTTAAAAAATATAGCTGAACGCCGTGTTATAATGGTAGTTTACTTCGCTTTATGTCAATCCATAACTGAATATTGTATAACATAATGGGGAGGAGGAGCCAAAACGAGTCGAGAGAGCACAACGTGCAATTCTTAAATTAGGTGCTGGTCTCCCTTTCCGTTTTCCTACAGAGGAGCTGTATAAAAAATGGGATGTACTAACGGTTAGATAAACTTTCATTCAGCATATCGTGCTTAAACAACACTCTCATCTACGTTATAACCCAGATCTTTTTAAGTATAAACGCTACAAAGATATAATATGCAAAACTCTAACTTTCAACTCAGCTCTTTCACATAAGTTTTTCTGCTTCTTTTTCGTTTTTATTTAGTTTGTTATAAAGAAAGGGTCCCACCCTTTCTTTATATAACAAACTAAATAAAAGTTTAGACATATATCCCAAAAATAAATCTAGTTGTAAAATAACATTAAGAAAATTCCTAAAAACCCTTAACTACCAAGAAACTGAGAATCTTATTTTAACCCAATACTAATACTTTAAAAACCTCTAATAATGATACTCCAGGATTGCTTCTGTACAATCATTAAAAAACACACACTCACACACACACACACACACACACACACACACACATACACACACACGCACACGCACACGCACGAAATCAAATTAAAATTATCAGAACGGAAGTCTTCAACATACCGCTAGATGGCTCTCGTAGTAGCAAGCGATAAGAATGTTTTTAAGTTTTAATTTTAAGTTTTTTAAGTTTTAAGTTTTAGTTTTATAAGTTTGCCCTATCCTATCTATATATGCTATAAAAATATTTAATAAATTATTTTTTAATATGTATTTTTAATATCTCATTGAATTATGAATCTTATGTATAGGTCCCGTCACGTAAAAAGAACGCCGGCCTTGTACCTGCGCAAAGAGCGATTTATCGATCAAATTGGTGGTACGAAAGGGGCGCGACGGGGGAATGCTCGCCAGTATTTGGTATGTCTGTGCGCGCACGCTATTGATTCGTCATGCTTCCCGCGCTTTGTTCGCTCCCAAAATACAGTCGCATACACAGCTTTCTTTACACGACCCGCGACGATGGTTTTAAAAAGGAAGGAAAGAAAAAATATTTATGTCTATTGTTTTACGACTGAACTAGCGAACGAAAAGATAAATATGATGGGAGAAGGTGAATGGGGAAAATTGTGCAGTAAAGTTAAAAGTATTGAGGAAGAATATCGAAAAAATTACCATGTGGTCGACCTGATGACGGAAACATTTATCATTCGCATTGACGATGATGATTCTGATGACGGAAGCTCAAGCGAAGATGAAAGTGATGATGAAATAGCAACCAGTAACACCAACACAGCATCGACATCTGGTTTCCATGTGACCCAAGAGGATATAATGGACGGAGTGTTACTCCTAGTTTAAGTTTTCTTGTTACAAACTACTTTATATTTTACGACAGAAATAAAAAAAATAATTAAACATTTTTAATTCCAACCTCTTCCAAAGTTCTAAGTAGCATGTAAAGTACCTATTATGATTCTACAATAAAACAATTAATTACTATTATATTTTAAAACAATAGTCAAGTACCATGTAGTACTTTAGAACGCGACTGTACCCATGCGCAGACACATCCCCTCCACTGTCGCTCAGCGTTCTCTTTACGTGAGGGGACCTGTATATATTTCGTTTCTTTCGACACTCACGGAATGATATAGGGTAGTGGATACTCTTGCACCGCCACTACACGGTTCTGTTTGGTATGTACTATAATCAATATATTTTTCTTTTTTTAGGAAGATCCCATGGTGCTATCTGGACTTCTTCTCGAATGGTTGGACGGCCTGAAGCAACCAGTTCTTAATCGGGAAGATCTTTCCCTGATAGTCGCGCGTGCGAATAACGCGGAGCATTGCATAATGGCATTGCAAATGGTATTAAAATTTGAGCTAAGGCAAAATAAGATAAATCTATTAAATCGTTGAATCGGTCGTTCGACATTCAAAGCCGTAATCATGATTTTACTCGGGGCAGATTTTTCAATCGTTAGTTAAAAGTTACTCTGATAAAATATAACTTATGCGAATTAAAAACATCTGGTATGAATAAAATTATTCATTTGTATTACTTTTATATTCAGTCATGGATAACTATTATTTAACAATTGAAAAATCGGCTTTAAAACATTGAGTACTAGAAGAGACGTCGAGACTTTAAAACCCATGAGCTCAAACTTACATATACATAGTCTGTGCCATAAAAAGGTCCTAGTCCTAGTCGCACAGAATTTGTTCGTGCTATTTTTTTATTACGTAGTTAAATCTTAATCGCTTTTTCCGTGGTGTGAACCCCGAAACTTGTAGTGACGGTGTGAGAATAATAATAGAAGTGAAACAAATACCGTAAGTTGTTTGCGTAAGAATTTTTGTTGACTAGATGGATTGACTCTTTTTCTGCATTTGTCTCTTAGCTTTTAATGCTGCCATAAATCAATGCTTGCACCGCTGTGTCTGAAGGATATAGCTGACCAGTGTAATTAGTTTAATATAGGAATTACATCTCAGTCCCTAGAAGTGACAACGCCTCTGTAGCCGTCCATATTTGAAGTTGGTTGCATGTGCCCATGGATTTTTTTACCTTTACCTTCAGGTTTTTTCTTTCTTAGAGACTAAGTGCGTTTATAAAAAGAAAGAAATAACATTTATTCGTGGCCACAACATAATACAGCATAAAGAAAAAAAATCTTATTATTATTGGACTGCAGCAACAAAACGGTCACCGACTTAGCATAATCTACAGCAAAATTGTCGCACCACTATTATTTTGCCGATACCTTGAGGAAAAAAACCATGTCACTTTAGTTTAAAAAAATTCTAACGTTGTTTTTTAAATAAGCTTTACTAAAACACTGATCGCTTCGTGGCGCAGTGGCTTAGCAATGAGTTGCAGTGCTAAAGGCCACGGGTTCAAATCCCGCACGGAACAAGTAGGTATTTGTATGGCCTACAAATTATTATTCTGGATGTTTGGCCTTGTGAAATGTATGTATGTAAACTGCCCACGATACAGGGGAAAATCCTAGTGTGGAGGTAATGTTATTATAAAGAAAACAAAACATCTGTGCAGTTCACACACGGTAGAAGTGTAACCTACAAATGAAATGAAATATAAGGACTTAGTGAAATAAATCAAAATAATATTTTCTTTCGAGTAAAATTGCTTTGTAATAGCGCCATCTACTTTATTCTATAGGTAAAGTGTTTTTATCGAACCTTGAGATGAGAGACAATCAAAATTGTCAAAAACATTTAACGGTTAAAATTTAAATTATATTAAATTTATAGTCGGGAAGGGTCGCCCTAGGCGAAAGTTTATCGACCAAATTGGCGATATATTAAAAATGGGCCAAATCAAGAGTACCTTTAACCGACGAGCGTGTATGCGTAGGTATATGGATGTGGAGGAAGCGAGAGAGGTGTGTCAGGATCGTGCCAAATGGAAGTCCATAATCTCTGCCTACCCCTCTGGGTGACAGGCGTGAGTGTTTATGTATGTATGTTTATAAATTTATATTAACCATCTTTAAAGACCCGCACAAAGGAGAGACTGAGAAATAGGCAACTTTTTAAAAAAATGACAAACAAAAAAAACCTCAACAACATCAGATACGCAGACGACATGGTGTTGCTGAGTGCTTCTGTTTGTGGCTTGGTAAACTGTTGAGCATATGTGAAAGCTTCGCCCGCAGTCACGGATTGATTTAACTTTAATAAAAGCGAATGCATGGTCTTTCAGGCTAAAGTGAAAGCCTTGCCCTCATATATACCGCCCATTAAGTTATACGGTACCCCGTTAAGGAGGGTGTCTCAGTATAAGTATCTGGGTCATATGGTATCCCTTGACCTGAAAGATGATGCTGATATAGAGAGAGAGCGCAGGGCATTGTCTGTTAGAGCGAACATGATCGCTCGCAGGTTCGCTCGTTGTTCGGTCCCTGTAAAAGTAACGCTATTCAGAGCTTACTGCACGTTCTTTTACACGAGCAGTCTGTGGGTGGACTACACGCAGAAACAGTACAATGCCCTGCGTGTTCAATACAATAATGCATTCAGGATGCTATTGGGTCTGCCTCGTTACTGTAGTGCGTCGGGTATGGTCGCGGATGCGCGTGTGGTTTGTTTCTACACCACCATGCGTAAATGATGCACATCCCTGGTGCGCAGGGTGCGGGCCAGTTCGAGTGGCATCCTGAGAGCATTTTCTGACAGGTTTGATTGTCAGTACCTGAACCATTGTCATATGGCGCACGTGCTGACTAATCGGGCCTGTCTTAGATATAGTTTTAGAATTAGGTAAATAGTTTTAAGTTTACTAACATTAGCTTTAAGATTTGTATTATTACTAACATCTATGATCCTTGTGGTTGAAATAAACGATTTTTATTTTTTTTTTATTTTTATTTCATAATAGGTTTTTGCATAGTTCACAGTGACGCATATACCACATAAACTATTTTTATAGAATAAGGCCACAGTTCGCCTGATGGTGAGTGGGTGCTGTGCGATAAAGTCAAAATGTAGATGCGTTGTCCCTCTGAGGACTAAGATAGAATGCTTCGTTACCAGTAAAAGACATCTCCGGTTCTCTACACTCACCATACGAAACACAGAAGCTTTAAGCTTCTTTATAGTGTAACCTATACAAAATTTAAAAAAATATATTACATTTAATTACAGGAGGACATCTTGCTTATAGAATACCTGCTACGCTTTATTATACGCCTTCGACCGTTAGCAGCCAACAAAAAGATCGACATAATAAAACGCCTGCTTGCTTCCCTCACGCATCAGACTATTTTAATTGGCGGGACATTTCTTCCCAGTGGCAGAGACTTCCCAAGACTGCGTGATGGAACGTGCAGTCAAGTTATTAACTTCATGCTAAGGATGATCGTAGAAATACAAAAGGATATTTTGAAACCCGGAAGAGATGACACTGATGTTGTCATTCCACCACGAAGATTAAGAATAAAGGCTTGGAAATAAATTTAATTAATATAAATATTTTAATTGTTTATTTATTGATGTATTTGTTTGAGAATCACCAACTGAATTAAATATAAAGTTAAAGTTACAGATTATATACGTCCCACTGCTGGGTACAGGCCTCCTCTCATTTCTGAGAGGGTATTAGGGCAAGGAAGTGTTCGCCGCACAGTCCCTATACATGTTGGCGAACTTCACATGTCTTCCAAATATTTTTTTTTCTCACTTCCCAGACATGTAGGTTTCATCATGATGTTATGTGGTAAATCAGCACTTAAAATTGCAATTAACGATTTCATTGGTGGTGTCGAGGTGAGGTAAACGCCGCCGGGGGGGGGGCAGTGTACCGGCTCCCGCGATTCCGGTCGTGGGCTAAGACAGTAGCTTAACAGCGGCGGTGCGGTCGATTAGCGTATTTTGGTGACCGCTGCATCTACGAGTATTTCGTGCGACCAGTATTTGTGTTTTGTGGTCTTTGTGCGCGTTAATTTACTATTGGAGGTTTTCGCTTCTAGTTTTGGTTATCTTTAGTGCGTTCACGCGATATTAACGAAGCGGTAATATTTTGATTGATTAACCTAAATTCGTTGGCAAGTAATTTACGTAAATTGAATAGTGATTGCCGGTTAAAGTGCATTTTGCAATATTTAACTTGCTTGTGTAACGTGGAACCTTGCGCGCACGCCGAGTGGACATACGATCTCTGTTTGTAATTTGATGCTCGCATTCCATTTCGAGGGCGTAACCCGGTTAATTGTTTTTTTTTGGAAGTTAATGTTTAATGGTACCGTCGCGTTAAGTGCCTTTCGTGTGTTGACTCTGTAGTTAGTTTGCGTGTCAGCTAGGCTGATTTTGAGTCTGAATGCGGACGTAGTATTTAATATCGTACGAAGGAATTTAGTTTGTTGTTTGTAACGCGGAACTTTGTGACCCTAGAGAAGGTCGCGTTCGGTTCTAGAAATAATTTGTTGCTGAGTGAAAACGGAAGTGAACTTTGATCCACCGTTCATTAGTCGTGCCGTGTGTTACGTTTTTGATTACGATTAACGGGGATTTAGTAGAGTTTGAAGTTAGTTAAATGTACAATAAAGTTGATGGATTGAAATAGTGTACAATAAAGTTAATAGACTGAAATAGTGAATTGAAGAAAGAAGTTGTCAATTGGTGACGTCCGCTGGAGTGATACAACATGGTGGGGCAGTATCGGACCAGCGGCCTGGGCCCGATCACCTCAGTTGGGTCAGGTCACATATATAAACACTACTACACACCACTTACATGCATCTACACCTACCTACGGCCTGCCCGAGCCTTAGGGCAGTCTTAGTTTCGGAACCAGATACGTACTATTTGTTTACCTAGCCTTATATCTATTGTGTAGAATGATAAGTCTCCATAGGCCGTTGGGCCCCGTCCCTTGTTAGGATTACTCATGGGCCCTAGTCCCGTCAACCTATGTTGGGGCAGCTAGGGGCGTGTACAACAGTTAATCATCGCGTTTGATGTTGCCGGAAAAGCCGACATAAACAATTTACTATATATAAACATTTTACTTTTTGATGATGCCAGAGTCGGGTTATTTCATATTTAAGTTCTGCATATTTAGTAATTTGTGGGTTATGCATCTGCTATATCTATAAGGTATCCGGTTTTGTTAATTTCATCAATTAAATAGCTGTTCCCCACGACTTCGCGTCGTGTAATTTAAATTAAAATTATGTTGCGCGAAACATTAATTCTTTTTCTAAAATGTAAGTAGCCTAAGTTGCTCTTTATAACATCAGCTATGTACCAGTGAAAGTCCCGTCGAAGTCGGTCCAGCCGTTTCGGAGATTATCCGGAACAAACAGACAGACACACAAACATTTTAAAAATTGTGTTTAGTAATATATGCATTTAGTAAAAAGCTGTTATTTTGAAATTACAAATATACACTTCAATTTTATTTATTTGTATAGGTATATATTGGCGACCATGGTAACGGCGGGGCAGGGGGTGCTAAGAATCTCCGGTGGAGGTTCGGTTGCCACCTTAGACGACTCGACCTGGCAACGTACAACGCACGCACCCTGAGGACTGACGAGAAGATTGTGGAGCTGGAAGAAGAGATAGACAAGTTGCGCTGGCATATTATAGGATTATCCGAAGTCCGAAGAGAGGGGGAGGACACGGTAATCCTCGAATCCGGCAACTTGCTCTATCACCGGAAGGGCGACCATCTGTCCCAAGGAGGTGTCGGATTTATCGTCCACAAGTCTCTCGTTAACAACGTTGTAAAGATCGGGAGTGTGTCGACGAGGGTTGCGTACCTTATACTCAGAATCACCAAACGGTATTCGCTGAAGGTCATACAAGTTTACGCACCAACCTCGGCACACCCCGATGAGGAGGTGGAGGAAATGTATGAGGATATCTCTAGAGCCATGCATTCCTCCAAAACCCAATATACGGTGTTAATGGGAGACTTCAATGCAAAACTAGGCACAAGAGAGAACGGTGAGCTGAAAGTAAGGAAATTTGGAATAGGGCAACGGAACCCAAGGGGCCAGCAGCTGGCCGACTTCATGGAGAAAGAGGGACTCTTTATGATGAACTCTTTCTTCCAGAAGCGGCCCCACAGGAAGTGGACCTGGTCGAGCCCCGACGGTTCCACAAAAAATGAGATTGACTTCATTATGACGACCAGACGACAACTGTTCAGTGATGTCTCCGTGATCGCGAGGGTGAAAACTGGTAGCGATCACCGAATGGTTAGAGGCACACTGAACCTAAACGTTAAGTTGGAGAGGTCTCGTCTAATGAAGTCAACGCTCCGTCCCCCTCGTGCTCTATTCCAAAGTCCCGAAACCTTTCAGCTCGAGTTACAAAACCGTTTTCAGTGCCTGGAAGACTGCAATGAAGTGGACGATATGAATGACAAGCTCGTGGAAACTGTCCATGCGGTCGGAGCTAAGTTCTGCAAGACCCGCCGCAGAAGAACACAAAAACTCTCCGATCACACTCTTAATCTCATGGCTGTTAGACGGGAGATGAAGCTACATTCTTCAACAGACTTGACAGCATACAGGCATCTGAACAGACAGATCTCCAAATGCATGCGGCGGGACTTACGCAACTTCAATACAGCTCGTATTGAAGAAGCGATAGAGCGGAACCAAGGCTCCAAAGTCTTTGCCAGAGATCTGTCTGCCAGAAAGAGCCAACTGTCAAAGCTGAAGACAGAATGTGGCAGCATCGTTTCCGGGACACCTGAGATTTTGAGTGAGATTGAGAGGTTCTATGGGCAGCTGTTTACATCATCGTTGGAGCCACACGCAAGTGTGAGTAACGATCCAAGAGCAAGTCTCATCCGACACTATTCCGAAGATATCCCGGATGTCAGTCTGAGCGAGATTAGGATGGCTCTCCAGCACCTTAAAAACGGTAAGGCCCCAGGCGAGGATGGAATTACAGCGGAGCTTCTGAAAGCGGGTGGAAGACCGGTACTTGAAGTCCTTCAGAAGCTCTTTAATTCCGTCCTGCATGGTGGCATTACACCGGAGGCGTGGAGCAGAAGTGCGGTGGTCTTGTTCTTCAAGAAAGGTGACAACGCTCTCTTGAAGAACTACAGACCGATTTCCCTTCTGAGCCGCGTCTACGTGCTGTTTTCGAGAGTCATTACGAATCGTCTCGCGCGCAGACTTGACGACTTCCAGCCTCCCGAACAAGCCGGTTTCCGAAAGGGCTTTAGCACCATAGACCACATACATACCCTTCGGCAAGTTGTACAGAAGTCCGAAGAGTACAATTTGCCACTATGTCTGGCGTATGTGGACTATGAGAAAGCCTTTGATTCCGTCGAAATTTGGGCGGTGCTGCAGTCCCTTCAGCGGTGCCAAGTTGACTGTCGGTATATCGAAGTGTTGAAGTGCTTGTACAGTAGGGCTACGATGGCTATCCGAGTACAGAACCAGAGTACGAAACCTATCCAATTGCAGAGAGGTGTAAGACAGGGTGACGTCATATCCCCGAAACTCTTCACCGCTGCATTGGAAGACGTTTTCAAGCTTCTGGACTGGAAAGGATACGGTATCAACATCAATGGCGAGTACATCACTCACCTTCGATTTGCCGACGATATAGTCCTTATGGCAGAATCGCTGGAGGACCTAAGCACTATGCTCAATGACCTCAATAGTGTTTCCCAACGGATAGGTCTTAAGATGAACATGGACAAAACAAAGATCATGTTTAATGTCCATGTCACACCTATGCCGGTAGTTGTTGGGAGCACTAAGCTCGAAGTTGTTGACGAGTATGTTTACCTGGGACAAATAGTCCGACTAGGTAAGTCCAACTTCGACCGAGAGGTCAATAGACGGATTCAACTCGGCTGGGCAGCGTTCGGGAAGCTACGACACATCTTCTCGTCAGACATACCTCAAAACCTTAAAACGAAATTGTACAACCAGTGCGTGTTGCCAGTGATGACTTACGGAACTGAGACGTGGTCCTTCACTGCTGGCCGTATGAGGAAGCTCAAGGTCGCTCAGCGAGCTATGGAGAGGCCTATGCTCGGAGTTTCTCTGCGTGATAAACTTAGGAATGAGGATATCCGCAGTAGAACTAGAGTGACCGACATAGCCCAACGGATTAGTAAGCTGAAGTGGCAGTGGGCCGGCCATATAGCTCGAAGAACCGACAACCGATGGGGAAGAAAGGTTCTCGAGTGGCAGCCTCGTACCGGTAGGCGAAGTGTAGGGCGTCCCCCCACGAGATGGAGTGACGACCTGGTAAGACATGCAGGAAGTCGATGGATGCAGGTGGCTCAGGACCGTGCTTTGTGGCATTCTTTGGGGGAGGCCTATGTTCAGCAGTGGACTTGTGAAGGGCTGTAATGATGATGATGATGATGATGTATAGGTATAGATTTATTTGTATAGAAATGTAATCTAGTCTGTTACAGTGAATGATCCGATCTGCGAGAATAGCGCGGTCAAAGTATATCTTTGCTCTGGAGTTCTCTAATACGCTTTCTTGGTTGTATTTATAATAGGGTTCAATGGGCTTTATTAGGTTCTGTTGGTTAGCTAGTTTTTGGTGAATAAACAACAATTTGATCATATCTGTTTGTAATTAGTTTGGGTTATGGCTTTACACGCTCCTGTAATGTGTTGAATACTTTATTTTATTTTTATTTGCTTGGAAAACTTACAGCTAATTTACAAAAATAATATAATTATAACAAAAATGAAGGCCAAGTACAAGTTTTCACTTATATAATACTTTATATAACAAGAGTGTGTCAGAAAAGATATATGAGTATAGGGCAAGTAATAGTATACTTAACTATAAATTACATTATCAAAAAGTAAAGAAGTTGTTAGAAAGTGAACGCCGAACTTGGATAATGCTGGAATTAAATAAATCAATATCTACATTATGAGTATGTGCTGTAGCATTAAAATATCTGCATGATCGAATAATAAAAGAGTTTTTCTGTAATTAGTTTTCACGTATGGTACAGATAAAAGTATAGGTAGGTCAGGACAATCAACATTACCATTCATAATTTTAAACAGGAAAGAGAGATTTGTAATATTTCTACGCTCATATAAAGGTAATATGTGAAATTTTTTACATCGAAGAGTATAGCTGGGTATAAACTTTTTTGATTTAAATTGAAGAAAACGCAAAAATCTTTTTTGTATGCGCTCTATCCTATCCACATACATATTATATTTTGGATTCCAAATTTCAGAGGCATATTCCAAATGGCTGCATACAAAAGCGCAATATAGAATTTTGAAGATTTTTATGCTTATAAAATCTGCCGATAATCTTAATGTGAAACCCAGCGCTTTGTTAGCTATTGTAACAATATTATCAACGTGATTGTCAAACAGTAATTCGAGTCAGAAGTAACACCGAGATTTTTGATAGTTCTGGTTCTATTTGAAGAAGTATGTATTATAAATTATAGGATTAGGTTTCCCAGTAAATGTGCAGATAAAACATTTAGAAACATTCAGATCGAATTTATTGTTAGAACAGTACGCTTCTAAATTGAAGAGATCATTTTGAAGGCTAGAACAACTTTCCAAACATAATATAGGACATAAGATTTTCATATCGTCAACGTAAAGAATAATCTTCGAATCTTCAAAACACGTGTCGATATCATTGATAAAAATTAAGAAGAGCAAGGGCCCCAATAGGGATCCTTGTGGTACGCCAGACGATATATGGATCCACCGAGGACGACAAATTGACTTCGATTTCTGACGTATGATGTAAACCATCTAAATAAGTCCCCTGATACCCAAGGAGTTTACGTAAAAAAATTAAATGATCGATTCTGTCGAATGCTTTGCAGTAGTCTGTATAGACTACATCTGCTTGTGCTGGTTTAGACATAAAGCTTTCTTCTTCTTTCTAGAAAACTGTTGTATTTTCTGCACGTAACAGAAGCTAAGATTTTTTATAATATGCTTTTGCTAGTATCTGGTCTCTATTACTTGATCCTGTATAGCAATCATAAAGCCTTCAGTCTCTGGAAAAAGTTCGCCACGAACCAACCACGCGTTTGATGCTTCTTTGTCGACATTAGGTTGACTTATATCATGTTGATGTCTCCCATGTAGCGACTTATCAGCCCATTCGGTAAGTTTGGTTTTGTCGTTGGTCAGTTTTTCGGAATTATGTGTAGTGTTTTCTTTTAAGTTCAAGGGTGTTAATTTATTATCATTTTGTACTATGGCCTTGTGGAGTGTGGAAGATTCTGTTTTACTGAAAAAGTATTGTCTGAGGGTCGTAATTTGCTTGTTCTGTAAGTTTGTTATGTCTATTTTCCCTTGTCACCCTTTTTTCTTGGTAATGTAAGTCTCTGTAAGAATGACCTTGGATGGTGTTTGCGAAGTTTGGTCAATGTTGTGCTTATTATGCATTGTAGAGCTTTTAAATTAGACTTTGTCCAGTTTATTATGCCGAAGGAATAAGTGAGTACTGGTATAGCAAAAGTATTGATGGCCTTTATCGTGTTTCGTGCGTTTCATTGTCTTTAGTATTGTCTTGATTCGATGTCGGAACTGTTACTTTAGTTTTTCTTTAGTATATTTGTCGTGACTGTTTGGAATCGAGTACTTATATGCCTCCTATTCATCTAGTGATTCTATCTTATCTCTTATGTACTGTTTTGATTGAGTTTATTTTTGATTTATCTATTCCAAATTCCATTTTTATATAATTTGGGAATTGTTCCGTAAGGTTCGCTAGTTGATATAATTGATCTTCTTTATCAGAGTAAAGTTTTATGTCATCCATGTAAAGTAGTAGTATGTTTAATTTTTATATGAATTTTGTTGCTATCATTATAATGTAAGGGGCAATTTAATGTATTATACAGGGGATTAAGAGCAAGACAGAACCACAACGGGCTTAGTGCATCACCCTGAAATATTCCTCTCTGTATTTTAATTGAATTGGTCTCTATCGTTTCAGTCGGTGTCGAGAGTATTAATTGTATTGTCCAGAGATTCATCGTTGATGTTAATAACTTAATTAGTTTGGGATGTTTCTTGGATGTTTACGTTATTATTTATAATTTCGGTTTGAACCCAGTTAGCATGAGTATTATGTTTAACAGCTAGGGTGGCTTTTTTCTTGTACGTTATGAGTAGTTGTTGCTTGTTTTATGGTTCGGTAAAATTGTATTGGTAATTGTATCGGTATTAGTTGTAGAATTGATTATTTATTTGTTTTCTTAACGCGCATGTTTTGTATCTACGTAAAAGGCCTGAGATGACTGCAAGTTTTTGTTTGAGTGTATCAAGTGCGTGTGTGAGCTGTTTGTTTTGTTCCTCGTGTTCTGAATGAATTCTGTAGTGTTGTATTATGTTTTTTATAGATGTATATGTCTTTGTAGATGATTTGTTCTGTTACCGATTTGTGCTCGCAACTTATCTAGTCTCCTTTCTAGCCGACTTTGTCAATGTGGTTTTTGATCTTCTTTAGCTTGGCAAGATTTTTTTGAAAATTTGTACGATATTCCTGCCCCATTTATCTTAGCTGCTGTTCACGCAGCGCAATATATTGCAGTTTGTAATGTAATGAAGTCCGTTTCAGTATTTACAGTTCCAGGAAGAGTTTTTCCATTAAGGTACTATTATTGCTAGTTTTTAGATGGTTTTTGTTTAGGGATGTAGACTCAGCTTGTGGGTCAGTGTTATAAAAATGTAAAAATGCTTGCTTAAATGTTTCATCTATTGGAGAGTCTCTTTCAGGTTGTGAATAATTAGGTAAAAAGTCTTCAATATTGTTTATAAAAGGCATGTCAGTATTGTGTATTGTGTATTCTCTTCAATTGTATAAGGCATTGTATTATGATCATTTGAATTATTCTGATTTATTGATAGTTCTGTAGCTACTTGTTGTTTTATTTCATTCAATTTGTCGTCACTAATGTATTTATTATTTACTATTGCTCTTCTTTGGTATACTATTGGCTATTCGCTGTTCATTTAAATGAGCAAGTGTTGGGAAAGCATTAACGAAAGCTCCATGTAATTGTTTTCTATAAGCAATTCTATTTGTGTTTAGTTTAGTTATCTGGTAATACAATCTCATTAAAGTCTCGTTTTGCTCATTTGTTCATCTCATTTTTTTGCGCTTGTCTGTTAGGTGTTTCTAAATCTTTGTGTTGTATTTCTTAAGAGGATGGGAGTTTAGCATGATAATTTAACTCTTCTCTAACTTCTTTATAAATCTGATCTATGATTTTTGTGATATCAGTTTATTGAGGACTGTAGCTCTACGTTGGTCTCCTACTCTTTAACGGCTAACTAGCATTTGGATATTTCTCTATAAATTTATAATGTGTGGTTCAAGGTAGTTTTTGTTGCCAGTATCAAGTAAATTTAGCTGAAGATAAGTGCGCAGTATAAATACATTCATCCATCACATACATAGTTTTAGAAACGCTGCTAGTGGGTGCAAGCTCGGAGTTATTAATGACATCTTGCACAACACTATCGGCCCTATTAGGTGAAGACAAGGTCTCACTTGTCAAATACTCGGAGCAATTGGAAGCAATAGATGATACTGTTGGTGTGGTATCATCGCCTAAATATCCAGCTGTACTATCAATGCCGAAAGCCTGCTTGTTCAACTGACGGCGACCGGTTGTAGCATCTTGTGTAACGGACGGATGCCTTCTTAGCGCCTAGCTACCGTCGTCCTGCAAAAAAAACTGTAGCATCCAGCACTTGCTCTAGGCACGTCCCGGCGACCCCCAGGCAGCGGCTGTAAATTATACATTTTTTACTGTGCTCCGTTAGGGTTTTTTTTTATTATGTACGAGCAGCTATGCAGGTCTAGAGACCTAAAAGATCTATTGTGATCACTGCTATGTCTATAGTTCACTGTTTACCTCTACATCCTCAATGAATAGAAGGAGTTGCTTAGCTTTGAGTAATTTCACTTTTTCTGGGCGAAGTACATAGTGTCCCAAATGAGTGCTACGTTTGCGCATTAAGTTTCCGCAATCAGTCAGGATATGTAAAAGGGTTTCCTCCTCTAGGGAGCAAAACCGGCACATCCTTGAATTGCTTAGTGCCAGAATGGACATGTGCTTTTTAAGACAACAGTGTCCAGTCAGGGCTCTTACCAGAATGCGCAATTTATTTTTACCTAATCCCAGGGCTTCCAAGGCGAATTTACGATCGAAAGCCTGGATTAAGGTTTTAGAATGTTTTAAGCCTGGTGTATCAGATCAGATCTTAAGTGATTTATTGTGGTAAAGAGTTTGCAGGGTCAATCGGGCGAGGCTTTTTGAAATTCCACAAAATGGCTCTGGTCCGAATTGTGTACTCTTTGTGC
The DNA here is from genome assembly GCA_963668995.1 of Parnassius mnemosyne. Taxonomy (NCBI): domain Eukaryota; kingdom Metazoa; phylum Arthropoda; class Insecta; order Lepidoptera; family Papilionidae; genus Parnassius; species Parnassius mnemosyne. The sequence continues at coordinate 17,328,065 of CAVLGL010000086.1, read as the reverse complement.
CCTTCCGTGCCAGCTTGTTGGCAAGTTCATTGCCTACAATACGCGCGTGACCCGAAACCCATCTTAAAACAACCCTGTTGTTACCTCCCAGGGCGTTTAGACGGTTCACGTCTCCAACTAGCTTCGAGTTCACTATCAGAGTTAATATAGATTATATGGTTAACGTAGTATTTCTGCAGATTGATTTCCGTACACTGAAGTATGGCGAAAATTTCTGCCTGGAAGATAGAGGTGAATCTACCCAAATTTATACTAAGTTTGAATTTGGTGCGTTACCCATATATTCCTAAGCCTACGTCGATGCCCATTTTTGACCCATCGGTATATATAAGGCTACCAACATCACAGATAACCCGTCCATTCTGCCAGTCTTCTCTGGAGGTTAGTTCCAAAGTATACTTTTTGTTAAAATTATATAGTGAACGCATGATATCTGAGATCATACATAAGACCGATGTTTCCTTAATTGAGTCGAGCATGAATCTCAATCTATAGGAAAGGAAGCTCAAACCGCCCTGAACGTTAATCCTATACAAATTAGCCCTCGCCTCCTTGTCTAAATAAAGATCAAGGGGCGTTGGGATTAGGCCTATAAGTGCATTAAGAGCCGCTCCATGCGATGATCGTATCGGTCCAGTTGCCATTAAGCAGGCAGTCTTTGTAGACTATTTAGTCTATCTGCATTCGTCTTTTGGTTGGCCTTATTACACCAGACAGTGGAGGCGTAGGTAAGAATCGGCCTTACTGTACTGCTGTACAGCCATATGATCATACTGGGATGCAAGCCCCAGTTGTTCTCCCGACTGTGCGACTGCAAGTACGTAAAGCAATTTTAGCCTCACCTTAGCGACGTATGTCATAAGATATACGTTGCTAAGGTGAGAGTTCCACGTTAGGTTTTTTTTTTACTTAATTTCAGTGGAGAATAATACTCCTTTACCATTAAGTTTTAGTGTGACTAATTTGTCTTTTGGGAAAAGGGTATTATTATACCAGTTTTATCACCATTAACTGATAAACTGTTGTCTCTGCACCAGTTGTTTATGATATTTAGGACTCTTTGTATGATTAATGATAAAGTATTAATGATAAAGCCCTTCGCAATGATCACAAGGTCATCAGCACAACTGTAGTGCCCTAAAGCCTCCCCGTCACCCCCGACAATATATATTATGATATTAGTATTAAGTGTAGAATAAGAGAGCAGTATAATTAAAGTCATGAACTGAGAAACACGTCTCCTTTTCATTCAACGCCTTTCGACATTACATAACCCTGTGTGTTAAAGCGAAGGTCTACCATCTTGTACAATAATTGGCCAACCGCAAGAGTCCAAAGGAGGGGTGACAAAACACCTCCTTGTGGATAGCCTCTTGTAGTTGCAACCTCAATCGAAATTAGAAACAGCGCTATTTTTGCCTTTCTGTTTGAGAGCATCGACTTCACCCACCTGATGATTGTGGGGTCAACATTTTTAGATGTCAGGCTCTCAACCAGCAGTGATGTAGGGCTACTCTTGAAGGTGCCCTCAATGTCTAGAAAGGGTCAAAGAGCGATTTCTTTATCCTCCAGCGCTTTTTCGACTCGGTCAATAACACTGATCAGGGCTGTTTCCGTAGATTTGCCTCCGCGGTAAGCATACTGGTTGTAGTGCATAGGTCTTGTAGCTAGAGCTACATCCCTAATATATCTGTCTATTATCTTTTAGTCTTAAGAAGAAAGAAAGAAAGGTCTTTTCTACTAGCCTTAGGTATAAATAGTACTTTGACAATTGTCCATCGTTCTGGAATATATCCCCATGCAAAACTTGTTCTGAAGATTTTCACCAGATAAGGAAGAAGGATATCAATACCCCTCTGTAGATAGATGGGCATGATTCCGTCCTCCCCACTTGTCTTATATGGTTTAAAGGAGTCAACAGCCCACTGCACCAGGTTTGGTCTTATTGTCTTTGCAGCCCTACACCAGTCCTCATTATAAAACCTTCGTAGGGCTCTAAAAGAGTTCGAGGCAAGCGTCTTATAAGGCACTGGTTGACGCTAGTAGCTCCAGTATTTCCGTTTCACTATTAGTGAAGTTACCATCAGGCTTTTTAAGAAGCCCGATCTGATTAGGTTTAGCTTTCGATAGCATTTTGTGTAGTCTTGCATTGCAAGGCAAAGACTCAACTTCCTCGCATAGCTTCCTCCACGATGCTCTCTTAGCTTTCCTTATTTCTTTATTATAATTGTTAGGACTGCACTATAAATATCCCATTCTTTGTTTTTTTTAGCCCTGTTAAATAGTTTCCTGGTCTTTTCCCAAAGCTCCTTTAGCTTAGTGTTAGCTTAGCCTCTAAAGAACTTTTCGTGTTGAGGTTGGTTTTGACGAGCCAACTGTCCTCGAAGGCTTCACAGATACCTACGGTTACCGTTTCCGCCGTTAACTCCAGACCTTCAATCAGTTTTATGCTTTTAGAAAACGTTTCCAAATTCCTCCTTAGGCTATCTCTGTAGATATCCCAGGAGGTTGCTTTCGAATCACTAAAAACAACAGTTTCATAAGTTGATGACGTTTTAATCACAAACTTAATGTGTCTGTGATCAGACATCGAGTTTTCACTACTAACATGCCAGTCAGTAATCCGGCTGGATATGTTATTGGTAGTAAAGGTTCCTGACTAGCACGCATTACAAAGGTTGGTGTACACTAAGTTTAGGCTTACCAGGCGACTGAATATGAGAAAGTCAAAAAGTAACTCACCTCTTTCGTTGATGTTAGTGCTTCTCCATGCTGTGTGATGAGCATTAGCATCACATCCCACCACAAGTACAGCGTTGTGCTTAGGGGCGAACGTTGTAAAGTTCAATATTTTTATTGTAGATTATACAAGCTCTAGGTTTAAAGCCTTTAGTATTGATTAAGATCTTAGCAGCAGCCGACAGCCCCAGAACTTGACCATTGGCCACCCAAGGCTCTTGTATGAGGGCGAGGTCAATGTTGTCCTCTGCGAAGTAAACCTCCACCATAGTAGAAGCAGCTGCTGATGGTAGAGATTTGCCTGGAGGACCCTCATCTTATCCTTGGGGTTAGTCATTTATAGGCGTGGGGGGGGGGCGTTTTCGCCTTCTTAGCACAAAAACGTTCTTTACTGGCGCTCTTGACCCCCGCCGTACCTTTCGCTCTACCACTCCCACCTCCCTTCCCCTTACGCCTGGCCGACACTAGCGGAAGCCCTTGGACCGAGGCGAGATCAGCGCATTTGGTCTCAGTCACTCTCGCTGATGACGTTTTAGTCTCACTCCTCGAGGTGGAGGGCTGTGGGGAATTGCAGTTGGGGCGGTTGTGGCTCATTAGGGGGTTTGTGTTTGGAACGTTTGTTTCAGAGAGAGTATTGGCCTAAGCCAATACTAAATACTAAAAATTTTGTTCCAATAACATCTAAATGTTATTGGGACTAAATTTTTAGTATCTCCCGCTTGGGGTGTTAGATCGAGATCGTCAGATCTAGTGCTGGTGTCTGCTCTCTTTAAGCCCCCCCCCTACCACGACAAGGTTCACTCCCGTGGGGGGAGGTGTTTATTATTATTTTTATTATTATTATAGACGAGCACGTTTTATTAAATTATTTTTAACACATATTACCTTTACCTGTGCTCAAGCACTTTTAACTTTCTTGAATGCAGCAATAATTTTGCTACGATGGTCTTCAGATAAAAGTCTAACGGTGAAAAGTCCGACGAGTTTGCAGCCCATATTATAGGGTATCTATGCGCAATCTACTTGAATAGTTTGGTTAGCTGTCAATTGTTCTTCGATAGGTAGTTACACGTACACGTTAATTTCTTTCCGCGATACAAATTCACTTTTGTATAATGTTTGCACACCATGTGAACTTTCATAGCTTAAAATGTAACACCGCACCATTTCAGTTACATTGTATTCATGGTTCGAATATTTTCGTTCCGTCATTGGTAACAATGCGACACTACATCATCATCATCATCATCATCATTACAGCCCTTTATAATTCCAAACATATGCAAAACACAAAGCACGGTCCTGAGTAACTTGCTCCCCTGGCGACGCCCTTGTCTCTCAGATAGCCATAAATATTGATTTTAGTTAAGCAAGTCAAGAAAAAGCGCTCCCGAAATGATTTATCCGCGTGCGCTGGCGTAATGATTAGTGATACGTAAAAATAATGTTTGATGATCTTTACTCCATCTAAAAAAATCGATAACATATGCCTATTTCTTATATATAAGCCACAATAATCTATTAAAATTATTGAAAATAAAAAATGATATATGTACGCTATTATTAGGTATAGCATATTAATTCTTACGAACGAAAGTTACCTTATCCAGATAACTCCATCAAGATAATTTTATGAAGATAAACTTTTCTCTTTATATCATGTTGGTTGGACGCATTGTTTAAGAGATAATGATAAATTGAAATAATTCAACGCTCGGCTTGGCGCGCGAATGACGCATAAACCTTAGCCGCCCGATGAGAGCCGAGAGAAACCAGCAGTGAACGAACTCTTCTATAAGCGAGGTTAATTCCAATCATTTTAGCTAAAAATTGGCAAAATTAATGGTGTAAAAGTACTATAGAATAATTTTTATTCAATATAGATTACATGTAATTCTTATTGAAAGTATTTTTTCACTTTACCACTGGTTCACAAAAAACTTCTGTCCCGGGAAAATCCATCAAAAGCCCAGAGGGACTTAAAAAAAAGTCAATTATACAATAAAAGTTTGTACCAACTATTTACAATATTTATTTAAGGAACAGCTTGGAAACTAGCATCTCTAAGCCTTTTTAAATAGTTTTGTTTAGTAAAATATTTAAACTTGGTAATAGAGAGATTTTGTATATTTTTTGCTACTTTATTGTAATAGTGTATACATTGCATCAAGAATGAAATACTGACTCTGTGGAGTCAAGAAACTGGTATCACTACCTTGTGTTTGTTCCAAGTATCACTTTTTTTCAAATAAAAAATTGTTTTTGTGAACATACATTAACTGAATTCTTTGATAGGCTGATAAATGGACGAACACTGCCTGCTCAATCTTAAATAAAAATGTTATTTACATAATACAAGCTGGCCGGGCAGACGTTGCCCTGCCTTTCTCGACAACTCTGTGAGCTCCGCGATGTTAGCACCTCATGTGCGGAATTTCGATTTATTAATTATACCATCTGAAAGGTCAGACATTGGTCATAAAAGGTCAGTTGATTTTATTAATTGGTCAGCGTTAGAAACATTTTTATTAAGGTTTAAAGTTTTTCAAGATCATTGACAAATTTTAGCACCTCATTCGCGAAAAAAATAAAAAATTCTACCTATGCGCGATCGAGAAGCATTCGCTGATAATTGGTCAGCTTATATAAATATTTGGTCAGTTTAATTTAATATTTAAAAAAATTAAATAAGTTGGCATTGACGGTTAATTGTATCAGGGCAGTGAGCACTTACGCACAGCTCTTGGTGGTGTGGGTTTATCAAGTCCACATGGTGTCGTAAACACGATAACTTTTGAAAATATCAATTGTTCAACTCAATCTATTTTTAAATCTCTTATTCTATCATGTGGGAAGCTATGAAATGTAAATGGCAGCTTAATGTTGTTTTGTTTAGTTATAATTAATTTTTTCGGCTGACAATTCTCGAAATTTTCGATGTTTTGAGCAGCCTTGTAATAATTTAATTTAATAAATAAAATAAATATTTTACCAAATAGACTGCCTCTCTCGCTCACTTCGAGCTCAGTACGCTGTCGTGAGTGGATACTGTCTGTTGTATGCAGCGGTTCGTGCTAAAAAAGATCGCTGTACAAATACAAAATATGCGAAAAACCAAATTTGATACATACTTGATTATTACCACCATTAATAATACCCTAAGAAGCGGTTTACATAGCGCTCTGTTCGCAAAGTACTAAGAGTGATTTGCGAACAGAGCGCTGTGTAAACCGCACATCCGGCATGGAGCACTCACACCGCGGGATGGTCGGCGGTGTGTTCCCCCGACACCTAGAGTCAAGCTGGACGCAAAGAGAGAGCTTAACAGATCGGCTTTCTCCTTTGCGGCATGGGCTAGTGAGTCGTCATCTCTGTGCAGAGATGGAAGAGATGGCTGACAGAAGTTCCCTTGGACAGCCTAGGCGAGAGACCGGAATGCACAAGTTCCCGAAGGAAGGCGAACTAGCTTCTGGCCAATTCTGCCGATGTGCTCAAACCTTGCCTTGGCAATGACGTTTTTGAAAGACCTGGAGGCAGAATTATACTTAAACAGTGGTAGAGCCACGCGGCAGCTTTTGCTGTCGCACGGATGGGCCGGCTCGAACCGGGGTGGTACCACGACCTCACAGAATACCAGCGTGAAGTAGAGGTTTACCTCTGCGTTTCGCTTGGTGAGTGCAGGTGGCCGGAGGCCCTTTTTACTGGAAATGAGGCATTCCATCTTAGTCCTCACGGGTGGCAACGCATCTGCATTTTGATTCGCAAACGAGGATAGATGTAGATGTCTATGGGCCGCAGCAACCACTTACCATCAGGTGGACTGTGTGCTCGTTTGTCACCCTTATCCTATAAAAAAAAAATACTTCTTTTTAAGAGCGCTGGTGTTTACATTCTGAGATGTTGATGCGTCAGCCCAGGCGCGGTAGCACTTCTGCTTATATCGTGATGCTATTTTACAGGAGCGACCAAACCATGTCTGGGATCTGCCTCCGATGGGCACCACAAAGGATGGAATAAAATGTTTCATACCCTGAAGTACCACATCAGCAACAGAATCGGCAACAACGCTGGGATCTTCCGGCGAGAAGCAAGCCCGCCCCCAAGGGTAGAACGAAAAAAAAAGACCGCATCCCGTCACAATCGGCTGACCTACAGTGCCAAACACGGCGGCAAGCTGCAGATCGCAACTGCAATGGGAGCGTGAGTGGCACCGTACCGATTCGGACCCAGAGGGGCATCGACAGATACCTGATATCCGTCCGGATGAGAGGTCAGCAGAAGGTCGAACAGGGAAGGTACATGATCCTCCACATCTGGGATCCGCGTATGCGAAGTAACCAGTTTTGTTAGACCATATGACAAGGCAAAGTCATGGACAGATCTACCCGCATGATCAGTTAAACGGGAACCAAGCCATTCAGCGTGGTGGGCGTTAAAATCTGGTTGGGACCTGTTGTAGCACGGAGTCTGCAGCCATTTGGACGTGGTCGATGAGTCGGTCTGTGTCGGCATTACCTATAGAGGCACCCGTAGACGCAGGGATTGTCGATGGTCTACGCGCAGCCAAAGGATGGAGGTCCGTACCTTCAAGACTGCCGAGGCGTCGAAAACAGATCTCTTAGACGACTCCTCTTAGACGAATACGCAAACTCCAGCCCGGGGCACAAAGGAGTGTTCTAATTTATACCCAGGGTAGGAGAGATATGAAGTATCAGCTGGGGAGGACACCTGAGTCTCGTTTAAAAATAGCAAGGCCGGCTTCCGAATTTTGTAACCAGAATACACGGTGCAGCCTGAGCACACACGCTCAGGAGTGGAGTAGTTTGGCCGTGGATGCTCAGCGAGAGATTCTCCAAGGGTGCTGGTACCCTCTTGGGGTAGTCCTTTGTTTAATTCATCTTCTCTTTTCTTCTTATATTGGTGGTATTCAGTTATATTGGTGGTATAGTTGTAGCACGAATGGGTCGGCTCGACCGGGGAAGGACCACGCTCTCACAGAATACCAGCGTAAAATAGCAGCTCAATGCTGCTGTGTTTCGTATGGTGAGTGTAGAGAACCGGAGACCCTTTTTACTGGAAACGAGGCATTCTAGCTTAGTCCTCACGGATGACAACGCATTTGCATTTTGATTCGTAATCGAGGATAAATGTAGATGTCTTTGGGCCACAGCAACCACTTACCATCAGGTAGACTGTGTGCTCGTTTGTCACCCTATCTTATAAAAAAATCCACTACCATGTTAATGGGGGGTGGGGGGGGGGGGAATTAATTAGGCCTCCGGCCACCTGCACTCACCAAGCGCAACGCAGAGGTAAACCTCTACTTCACGCTGGTACTCTGTGAGGTCGTGGTACCACCCCGGTTCGAGCTGGCCCATCCATGCGACAGCAAAAGCTGCCGCGTGGCTCTACCAAGTGCAATAAATTGTTCACCTGCCCTATGCTGCTACCACTTTTCTTACAAACTTCAAAGTGAGCACAACACTTAAAGAACATCTCAGTATGGAAAACATATTTGAAGTCCTAAAATACAAGCAGCACTGGAGAAAACACTTAACCAGAGGTTAGATGAGTTTGAAGCAAGACTAGAGGGTATCATCAAAAGGAGTTGCGCCTGAAGGAGGGTATCATCAAAAGGAGTTCTGACTACAGCAACTTCGAGAATTTTGTTTGTTCATTTACGTTACTGCGGCAGCAAATTAATCATCTAATTATTAATGTGGATGCCATTGGAAGTAGACACAGAAAGAAGTTTCTGCTGCTTGGAGGAGTGGTCGAGAATATCAATGATATTGTCCGTGAATTGGTAGCTTCAGTCATCACGAAGAATCTTGGTATCAACAATTGTTCTGGTAAGTCGATGCAGGTATTTCATCGTCTTGGCACAATATCGCCCTCGTCCAATTCAAAATTTGAAGACACTGCATTTCGTCGCGAAGTATGAGCCAAGAAAGCTTTACTCAAGGTAAGCTCAAGCCCATATGTGTTGTCAGAATATCTAACGCGTATGAGGCAGTCTTTATTCTTGGAGGCTCGCAGGTATTTCGGTATTAGGAATTTGTGGACCTTGGACGTGGTGATGAATGTCAAGCTTCCGACAGGATCCCGTTCTAAAGTGTTTACAGCAAACGGTCTGAAGAAGCTGACAACCCAACACAAAGATGACGTAGAACGTGATACGCCGCTTCCAGTCTCAGATGCTACCGCCAAAAAAGAAGGATCTAAATCCAGGACTACAACTACCTCGAATACTTCGTACAGGCAGTAAGAATTTGTGATTTATCGTAACTGTTTCCTAGTATGTACATAATTGGCTTGCACTTTACGATCATCAATATTCTTACTGTATTTATAACTTTATCGATCTAATTTTATGATTTCGGTCTTGAGGTTAAGTTTAACTTTACCTTCATTCATATGAAATTTTAGACTGTAAACAAAAATAACATATTGTTCATAGACTACTGCAGGGGTTTTCAAAGTGGGGGACGCGCCACTCAGGGGGGGGTGCAGAGACCTGCAAAGGGGGGCACGAGCTAGCTGCGTAGTTAGGGACCTTACGACCAAGAAATGTCCGTAGGTAGATGTTTTGGGTCAAATATCTCACAATTTATCCCAAAATAGCAGAGGAAGTATTTCAATTGTATTTACCCTTTTCTTGTAAATATTTGTGCGAAAGGAGATTTTCTGCTGTTGTAGCAATAAAAACCAAGTACAGAAATAAACATACTCGTAACATCGATCGTGCTATACGTTGTGCGATTTCTGTGGTTAAGCCGTGAGTCGAAAATCTCGTTAAAACCATTCAAGCTCATCTATCACATTGGATTAAATAAGAAATAGTATTATATAATTCTGTAGGTTTTGTATGATATTATGCATCTTATAAGTATTATAAATTTGATGTTATCGAACAGAACTATTTTTTTCTAACCTAACAGTAATCTAAAATTGTCTGAGCAAGGGGGCGCGGATATTTTTTTTTGGTAGAAAGGAGGCGCGTCATAAATAAGTGGAGAACCACTGGACTACTGTATATATACTAGAGATTTGTGTCAAAGTCGGACGCAGACGCCAATAACAAACCAACCAAATTATAATGAATGTCACAGATATCTGTATACTTATGTAATTACCATAAACTTAGAATATACTGTATATCCTTAGTATAGACTTATTACTATAACTATAATTATTAGAGTAATTACCATAGGGTAATTACTCTAAGAATTATAGTTACAGTGTTTATACCATATATTAAAAAAGACGTAATGGTGTGGTCATTAACTGATGTTCTGTAATTGTTACCAAAGAGAATATAATCACACGTTTTAATTGTAACGTTTTAATCTTCTCATAATTATTCTTAAAGATTCAATAAATCTTTATGACAATGTGCTTTTTATATCATTTATTGAACATATAAGTATTGTATTGATAACAATCATATTGAATATAACAGATACGATTTTAGGCGACAAACCGTTGGAATCTTGATTTTAGGCGCTATTAGAACATACCTACTTGCTTTGCGCTAGCCATGCAATAGTTTTATATTAAATTAATACATACTCTTGTGTTTTGTTTTTTATATTAAATTAATACATACTCTTGTGTCTTGTATGAAATGCAAAACGGCATGCAAATTAAAAACACGGAAATGTTTCATATATTTTCTAAAACTTTCATTATTATTTAAAATACGAACGTATTATTTAATACGCATGCCGTTTTCGGTATATACTTAAAATAATATGTTTTTATGAAATACAAAACGGCATGCAAATAAAAAACGCGGAAATGTTTATTAAATTTTCTGCAAAATTTATAATATAATGATCATGTGCAACATGCATGCCATTTGTATTTCAGAATTATATGGTCATAAAATTAATATTTATCTTTATTAGAAGTAGTTTAAAATCACGGAAAAGTTGTATTGAATTTTCACAACATTTTCCTAATATTTTCCACCCTTGGTCATACGAGGGGTGCATGCCAATTTTCGTAGAGTATTTTTGAGATAAAGAAACTATTTTTTTACAACGGCATGCAATTTGTAAACACGGAAATGTTCTATTTTTTTTTTTTCATTTCTACGTAACTCTTTGAACCCCGTCGGCCGTTGCGAATTGCATGCCATCAATTATTATAGCTTAAATTTGTTCCAACTACGTTACATCAGGTGGAGTGCGTGCTCGTTTGTCACACTTTTTCTATAAAAAAAAGACTTGAAAGACTTGTGTTTCACAAACAATTTTCGGTTTGGTGGAGCTCTATAAAGCGAAAAGTTTTTCCATTGGTCATTGTTACTGCCATTACGAAGACACTAGTTACGATGCGTGCATATAAAATTTAAATCAGGTGCGTGCGACCACTCTGGGAGCTCGTAGCAAACTGAACGTGCGCCCAACGTGTGGACGCTACGGCCAATACTCTGCCACAACCCTTTGATCTTTTGCAAAAAAACGACACCACACGGATCGCGCGCCTAATTGTGGGCCATCGTTCCAATACATATCAACGTAGCTTAAACACCCGCTCTACACGATGGCCATCGTTGTTGGTCAACACATTCGCCAGTATGTTGGCCAACATGTAGAGCCGCCGTTACACAGAAGCCCTATCATAAACTACTTAGAACTTTGGTGAACTTTGTTACCACTTATTGATACAATAATAATATAAATCGTTTAATATCCTCTTACCTAAACGTCAAATTCTTTAAGTAAAACCTATATACGCGGGCTACGCCGCGGGCACAGCTAGTATAGAAATGCGGCCGTCTATAAAAATATAAAATTTATGTGACCAGGATAATAAACATACATTGATCTTTCTCAATAATTTTTCTAAAGATTTAGTCTAGATCTTAGTTACGATCTTTATTTACGTTGTGTATTAACTTAGTTCTTTTAGATGTCTCGTGAAAAAAGGAATATTCACCATAGTAGTCGAAAGCTGTTTGTCCCTGAAAGGTTATCAGCCCGCTCTCGATGTCAATCCCTCAACTGAAAGGGTCCAATCAGACAGGGATTAGTCTCTCATAGACGTTCTATCCCGAAACTCTTATCACACCACGTTGGGTTCGGGAAAAACGAGGCGGATGTGAACCCCGTGAAGGAGTGTCACAAGAAAGCGTCTGTTACCCTTTTTGAAAAGAAAGGATAGACGACTAAGGGTACCATTCCGTAGCCGACCGCAGACAGCAGCAGCAGGCGGTGTGTCGTCGCGACACGACTGGTTTCTATGTAGTTCTATGAAATACCTTCCGTAGCTAGCGACACGTCGTTTGCCGGAGCGGCAGACGACATGTCGCCCGACCGCAGATCAGTAGTGCCGCCAACGCCCGAACAGTTGGGTTCGGAATCATGACTGCAGCGACGTGTCGTCGCTGCAGTCATGATTCCGAAACTGTCTGCGGTCGGCTACGGAATTTTATCTTAAGATTGCGGGTCCCTCTTGAAGTGGTCCCGGTCTCGCCGTCCGTTGAATGATGAAGCAGTGGACTGTATTCAATACGTGGTGGAAGATACTTTAGAAAAAAACAGCGATTATCTTCAAAATTATAAGAGTGTAATGTTTACTTTCACTATTTTCTATCACTTCCCTATGCGCTTTTCTTTCTAGCTTTAAATATAAACTGGTAGCTGGTTCCGAACGAATTGCCTAGTAACCAGTAATTAAATCTTAACTAAAAGAGACATCTTTTCAAAATTTAGATTATGCCATTAATAATGATCCTTAACTCACTCCTGAATATGAACCTCATCCTAAATTTCATTTACAAAAAGTAGTTGAGTCGAAAGTAATGGATAGCGAACTCCTGTCGTGGAAAGAGCCAGCATGAAACCCAGCGGGACTTTAAAAAAAAGTAAAATATAGAATATAAGAGGTTGTACAAACTATTTACAAAATTTTTAGAAACAGCTTCGAAGCGAGTACCTCATTCTCGGGGGTTATTATCAACCATATATTTATTTATATTATAATAACCCTATACAGTTTAACAAAATATTTAAACTTGGTAATAGAGAGATCTTTCATATATTCTGGAACTTGGTTGTAATAGCGTATACATTGCCCCAAGAATTAATTACTGACTCTGTGGAGTCGAGAGACTGGTATCACTAGTTTGTGTTTGCTCCTAGTGTTTACGGAGTGTATATCACTTGTTTACTAAAACTACTTTTGTTTTTGTGAACATACTTTAAATTCTCGTAAATATACTAAGATGCCAAAGTTAATATATATTTTTTTAAGTTTATCACTGAGAGTCTCCCGCCATTACATCTGATTTGATAGACCACAAATCCTCGCAAAAGAACACCGATTCCTACCAAGGATAATACGCGAGGCTATTGAAATTAAAAAACCTCCTAATTTCAATAGAGAAGATGGATGGGTACTGCCGTCTGCTTGGGATCCTATAATTAACAAAATGAAATCCAAACCCAAGCATACCACTGCAAGACTTCAAGATACTCTAAGTTCATTCTGTGTAAATCGAATCAAAAATTAATATTAAAAAACTGAAGGTAGCCGGGCTAATTGTGACATCGGGACGTCAAATGTTTCAGTTCCCCCAGTGAGCATAGGTTGCTGTAAAGCACCCGAAACGTCAGGAATTAAAATAGTAAATTAAACGCGAAAAAATCCGTAAAAAAATAGTTTTATTCAATGAAATAATATATTTAAATCTAAAATTTCTTTGATCGATTCGTCTTAAAACTTGATAAATCACTCATGATTTGGTTCTTCGAACTTTTTAATTGACATATTTGTTGAAATATTTCTGAATAGAATGACGTTGACAGTCGAGCGTAGCGTTAGGGTGCGTACACATTATATAACATAACATGTTATAAATCGTTGTTATATAACATATTTCAGTAATTTGGAGGCCAAATGTTATAAAACGTGTTAGTCACAAATGTTATTATAACTCGAACGGCAGAACAACAAACGACAATGACATACGACAATGTCATATAACATTGTTATATTGCATTGTTATTCTAATGTGTACAGTATTGTTATATGATGCAATGTTGTAAAACAATGTTACATAATGTGTTATAAAACAAAAGTTATACAACATGTTACTTAATCTGTACGCACCCTTAGCAACCCGCCTGCCAAGCGTGGCAACAACGGATAATATCCAACTTATTTCGTAAACTATGGAGGGAATCGATATGATGAACGGGAGTAGAAATATATTAGCAATGTAGAGGTGACGAAATGGAAAACATCCAAAACATAACCTCTTCATTAGAAAATTTAAATATTAAAACGTCTATATTTAAGTAACTGCACTTTATAACTATGCTTAATTTTTTGCATTGCGGCAGCGAACCACGTAAAAAACGTTACTTAATGTTCTGAAGAGTAATAAGAATATATTACATGTAAAGAAAGTTCTAGCACTTTCATAAAATAGGTTATCTAATTAAGTGTAAAAGGCGTTTGTATCGTCCACGCTGTAGCTGAATACTTTGTAGTCTAGTATAAGAATGGGGAGGGAATAAGAGATAATTAGGGGAGAAACATGTAGTAAAGGAAATTGTTAGAATACGTCTTTCTCCCTACTATCCTGTCGGCAGTTCATTTTCGGACATCAGCAACCCCATTATTGTTGTTACAGTAATCGCGTTTTACATACAGATTAGCGATCGTAATATCTGGCATCGTTTACACTACTTTCGCCGCCATCTATTAAAGACTATGGCATCTTAACTGATATTCATTTGTCCTTTTATAATTGCCTCCGACGACAAGTACCCTTGGGAGGACTCAGGTTTGCACAAAGCGTACCTAGTCACTACAGTGATCTGACTGAGGCTTTCTCTGACGCTGATGATCATGCCGTCTTGATTTCGGACACTTGGTTTAAGCCCCATCTTCCTTCTACCTCTTACCCTCTCTCTGGATTCAGCTTGATACGCAACGATCGAGTTGATAGGAGAGGGGGTGGGGTCGCTATATGTCTTCGTTGCGACTTCTCTTATAAAATTCTAGCTTATTCTTCCCCCTATTATACTGCATCTGCAGAATTTATTTTCCTTGAAGTTTGCGTAAAAGGAGCGAAATTGAATCTTGGTGTTGTCTACTGTCCTCCTTCTGTCGATTACTTCTCCAGTCTTGAAACGATTCTGGAATCCTTGGGGTCCGAATACTCACATCACATTATGATGGGCGATTTTAATACAGACCTCCTGACTCAACACTCATCCCGTTCCTCTAAGCTACTTTATAAAGTTGTAAGGAATCGGTGCAATCAGATGATACGCAACGCCAAACGCCGATTTATTCTTAGTAACATCTGATCTTCTTCCCCTGCTAATATCTGGAAGTTCCTTGGAGCCATACGTATCTGTAAACGAAACCGTTGTGAGTTTCAGAGAACGATTGGTTTGGAAGATATTAATTTTCATTTTGTCTCCAACAGTCCTCTTGATCACCAGACCAAGCGTCTTACTATTGAACACTTAATGGGTTTACCTCGTCCCGACATTGATCTCTTTCAATTTTCCCCAGTAGCTATGGATAAGATCAAGAAGATAATCCTTTCCATTAAATCTAATGTTGTAGGTTGCGACAATATCAGCCGACGGATGATTATCTTTATACTTGATCATATCCTCCCAGTTATCTCGCACATCATTAACTTCTCCTTGGATTCTGCTGGTTTTCCTTCACTGTGGCGTAAGACTTACGTTATTCCCTTACAAAAGATCCCAAATCCCACTTTACCCAATCATTTCCGACCTATATCCATCCTTCCCTTCTTATCCAAGGTCCTTGAGGCCTGTGTCCACAAGCAACTTTCGCAGTTTATCTCCAGTAATAACTTATTAAGTCCCTCGCAGTCAGGCTTTAGGCCCGGTCATAGCACGGTTTCCGCACTCTTGAAAGTAACTAGTGTTACTGTGTTGGTTTTAGTTGACTTCTCGAACGCCTTTAATACCATCAGTTATGACATTCTAATTTCCATCCTTTCCCTATCTATGGTCTCATCCAAAGCACTGGATTGGTTTTCATCATATCTTCGAGGTCACCAGCAGTCGGTTCGCATCGAAGAGCTATCATATAGCTAGCTTGACATACATGCTGGTGTTCCTCAAGGCGGCATATTATCTCCTTTGTTGTTTTCTATATTTATTAATCTCATTACCTAGTCTGACAGGTTTGGCCTAATGGTCAACCCTTCGAAGTGTCAGGCCATAATAATTGGTAGCCGTCGGATGATCCAGAGATTGAAAACAGTGGCTCTACCTCCTATATTCTTAATGATACTGAGATTCAATTGTGTTCTACTGTGAAGGATCTAGGTTTAGGAGCGTTAGGTAAAAAGTCACCGGTACCCTGCGTTCTCTCTATCGTCCAAAAAAAATTTTTAGGCGATAGAGAGATAATGCTTGTGCAAAGTTTAATTTTTCCCCTAATCGACTATGGCGATGTTTGTTATTTCGACCTGAATGCAGATCTTTTCAACAAACATGACCGTCTTCTGAATAACTGCATTCGATTCATTTTCAATCTTCGAAAGTATGACTATGTATCCACGTATCGATCCCAATTAAAATGGTTACCTATTCGTCAACGCCGTAGTTTGCGTGCACTCACCACCCTTTATCCTATCTTGATGTTTCCAACTTCCCCTGCCTACTTATCTGCTTACTTTCGGTTGATTAACGCTAGTCATGAGAGAAACCTCCGCTCTACGAACAACCTTCTTCTCCTATGTCCCTCCCATAGCTCTGGATTTGTTCATTCTTTTTTCCGCATTCAATCTATTCTCCTTTGGAACGCACTACCTCTCGAAATCAGGACGGCTAGCAATCGGTACGCGTTCAAGATGAAGGTTCGGAAACACTTAATTAATAAATTGGCAGAATCACCATAGTACCAATTTATATACAATATGTAACAAAAGCCCTGTGGTTAACAAAAACCACAGGGTATATATACCACATGTATATATGAAGTTTTAAATAAATAAAAAAATAATTGACGCTATTAAGCCGCGAACACGCGGTTCTATTTCCTTTATTACAAAAAGATAAAATTGAAGTATCTGTCTGTAATATAGAAATAATTGCCATTTATTGCGCTGATGAGTTATTTGCATGTCATTGTGACATTGATAACCGTTTTAAAAAAATGTCTGTCCTGGATTATCTCGGTAATGGCTGATCCGTTTGCAATGAAACTTCACGAACAGACCAATACTAAGAATCCTAAAAACATTTTTTTAAGTCGAAATTTGTTAAGATGAAATAAATGATCTTTGACGACAATTTTAAATTTAAATAATGCCACCGTTTAGTGGCAGTGCTAGAATAACCAATGTCCCGTTTCATCCCGAGGGTAGCGTCAGAAACGTCTATTGAAAATTCCAGAGAGATATCACTATTTTGAAAGGTATTAATAACAATCTCGTTTACACCAAACTTAAAATACTTATACCGATAGGGAACAGCGTTAAAGTTGCTAACATTCTGGTACTGCGATGCAATGAATCTTCTCTGTCTCTGGAGAGACCTATGTCCAGCTTTAAAATTTTAAATGCTGATGAAGATGCATATACTACTGCACACAAAATTATATCTCTTTTGAGGTTCAGCGAGCTATATTTCACATTTTTTTAGGATAAGAGTGACAAACTCACTTACAGTCCACCTGATGGTAAGATGTTACTATGGCACATAGACATCTACATCTATCCTCGATTACGAATCGTAATGCAAATGCGTTGTCACCCGTGAGGACTAAGATGGAATATCTCGTTTCCAGTAAAAAGGGTCTCCAGATTCTCTACACTCACAATACGAAACACAGCATCGTTAAGCTGCTATTTTACGCTGGTATTCTGTGAGAGCGTGTTCCTTCCCCAGTGGAGCCACCCCATTCGTGCTATAACTATACTAGTAATATAACTGCGGCATTTCTCTACCACGTACATTTTTATTTGCACATTATTAATATATAAAACAGAGATATCTAACTCACAAAACATAAAGTATACGTTTTTAATGCCTTGATATACACTCTACACACTATTGAAAAAGGAACATTTGTTCATAACATTTTAAAACTCTTTAGCGGAAATCTCTACTCTGTGCAAATGTTTGACCACAGACTAGTAAATGTTGATAGTATTTCCTCTAAAATATTGGCAGTATGAACGTAAACAATGTATATTTTATTTTATTGTAACTCTATTATTTATAAATTTTACAAAATACCGGAAACATTGGGAAATGTTCCAGATTAATCTAATTGTGGTGATCACATTGTAGATAAGAAGTAATATTTAATTTAATATATACCTACTCGTAGATGTGTAATTCAAAAATTTTGTTAAGTGTCGAAGCATGAAAAAACCCATAATTAATTTATTGAAATCTTGACGTTACTCTTACAGCCTGACAAAATTCCAATGCTGAACATAAGTCTCCCCCATAGATTACACCGTAGGTGGGATATTTGTGAACGATACCAACGGGAGTATTGTGAAGTAGAAGCTCTGATTCTGCGTTTCGTCTGGTGAGTGCAGGTGGCCGGAGGCCCAATCCCCCCCCCCCAGGCTGCCCCGCGTATTCTGGGGGGGGGGGGGGGGGGCAAAATTCCGCTCAAAAACATAACTGCTCGGGGCAAACTGAGCAACAATACCAAGGCCCCTGCCATGCTATCCGTGAATTTCTGCAACATCAGGGGACTTCACTCTAACCCAAACGCCGTCCACTACCATCTCGAGACGGCGAAGCCGGCCTTGCTCTTTCTGACCGAGACGCAGGTTTCCTCTCCGGCTGTTATTTCGTATCTCTCCTACCCGGGGTACAAATTGAAGCACTCCTTTGTGCCTCGGGCTGGAGTTTGCGTGTATGTCAGAGAGGACATCTGTTCTCGACGCCTCGGCAGTCTTGAAGGTTCGGACCTGTCCATCCTTTGGTTACGCGTAGACAGCGACGACCATCCACGCGTCTACGGGTGCCTCTATAGGTCCCATAGCGGTAATGCCGAAACAGACCGACTCATCGACCACGTCCAAATGGCTACAGATTCCATGCTACAACAGGTCCCATCCGCAGAGATCGTGATCCTTGGCGATTTTAACGCCCACCACGCCGAATGGCTTGGTTTACGTTTAACCGATCATGCGGGGAGATCTGTTTATGACTTTGCCTTGGCATATGGTCTGACACAACTGGTTACTTCGCCTACGCGGATTCCAGATGTGGAGGATCACACACCTTCCCTGTTGGACCTTCTGCTGACCTCTCATCCAGACGGATATCAGGTTTCCGTCGATGCCCCTCTCGGCTCTTCGGACCATTGTCTGATCCGGAGTGTGGTGCCACTCACGCTCCCCTCGCGGTTGCGTTTTGCAGGTTGTGTTTGGCATTACAGGTCGGCGGATTGGGACGGAATGCGGTCTTTCTTTGCTTCCTATCCATGGGGGCGGGTTTGCTTCTCGCCGGATGATCCCAGCGCTGTTGCTGACTCTGTCACTGATGTGGTGCTACAGGGAATGGAACTATTTATTCCATCATCTGTGGTACCCATCGGAGGCAGATCTCAGCCTTGGTTTGGTCGCTCCTGTAAGACTGCATTACGCAGTAAGCAGGAGTGTTATCAAGCCTGGGCTGCGGCTTCGGTGACTCGGGATGTAAACACCAGCACACTTAAAAAGAAGTATAACTTCGCCTCCAGGTCCTTCAAAAGAGTTATTGCCAAGGCAAAGTCAGAGCACATAGGCAGAATTGGCGAGAAACTAGTTCGCCTTCCTTCGGGAACCCGTGCATTCTGGTCTCTCGCCAAGGCTGCCCAAGGGAATTTCTGTAAGCCATCACTACCATCTCTGCACAGGGAGGACGACTCACTGGCCCAAGACGCAAAACAAAAAGCCGACCTTTTAGGCTCCCTCTTTGCATCCAACTCGACTCTTGATGACGGGGGGAAACACCGCCGACCATCCCGCGGTGTGAGTGCTCCATGCCGGATGTGCTGTTCTCACAGCGCTCGGTTCGCAAAGCACTTCTCTCCCTGGACATCCAGAAGTCGAGTGAGCCTGACGGAATCCCCCCAATTGTGCTGAGGACGTGTGCTCCGGAGTTGGCACCGGTCCTAACGCGTCGTTTCCGGTACTCCTACTCCCAAGGCGTAGTCCCGAACTCATGGAACACAGCTTTTGTCCACCCGATCCCTAAAAAAGGCGACCGCTCAGACCCATCCAACTATAGGCCTATCGCGATCACCTCCTTGTTCTCCAAAATAATGGAATCCATTATTAACTGCCAGCTCATCCGGTACCTTGAGGATCACCAGCTGATTAGTGACCGCCAATACGGTTTTCGTCGGGGTCGATCAGCTGGTGATCTTCTGGCCTACCTGACCCATAGATGGGCGGAGGCAGTAGAGTCCAAGGGGGAGGCGTTGGCCGTTAGTCTGGACATTGCGAAGGCCTTCGATCGGGTTTGGCACAAAGCGCTTCTTTCGAAGCTCCCTTCCTATGGGCTTCCCGAGAAATTGTGCAATTGGATCACCAGCTTCCTTGCAGATCGGAGCATCAAGGTCGATGTAGACGGTGCATGTTCTGACTACAAGCCTATTAACGCTGGTATTCCACAAGGCTGTGTGCTATCACCAACGCTGTTTCTTCTGCATATCAATGATATGTTGCTAACTGGTAACATTCATTGCTATGCGGATGACAGCACTGGTGATGCTCTATACACCGGCCGTGCCAATAATTCTCGGGAAAACGTCGCCGAGTACCGGAACAAACTTGTGTCTGAAGTCGAGTCTTTGCTGAACAAAGTCTCGGATTGGGGGCGACTAAATCTAGTCCAGTTTAATCCTCAGAAGACACAAGTTTGCGCGTTAACCGCTAAAAAGAACCCCTTTGTCGTATCTCCTCAGTTTCAAGGCACTCCCCTTCTTGCCTCAGCCAGTATCGGTATCCTCGGAGTCGACATATCGAGTGGCGTGCAGTTTCGTGGTCACCTGGAAGACAAGGCCAAATTGGCTTCTAAAAAGCTTGGCGTGCTCAGCAGAGCGGGACAGTATTTCATGCCGGCACACCGCCTGCAACTTTACAAGGCGCAGGTTCGGCCTCACATGGAATACTGTTCCCATCTCTGGGCAGGAGCTCCCCAGTGCCAGCTCCTTCCACTTGACCGCATCCAGCGCAGAGCGGCTCGAATCGTCGACGACCGAGCCCTTTCCGATCGGCTCGATTCATTGGCACTGCGAAGAGATGTTGCATCCCTTTGCATTTTCTATCGCATCTACCATGGGGAGTGCTCTGAGGAATTGTTCGGATTAATCCCAGCCGCCAAATTTCACGAACGCACATCGCGGCAAAACTCACGATACCATCCACACTATCTGGATGATTGGCGGTCCACCACTGTGCAATTTAGAAGATGTTTTCTTCCTCGCACGACTTCCTTGTGGTATCGATTACCATCAGCGATTTTTCCGGACCGATACGACTTAGGGACCTTCAAGAAAAGAGCGTACTCCTTTTTAAAAGGCCGGCAACGCATCTGCAATTCCCTCCCTGGTGTTGCAGTTGTTCATGGGCGGCGGTAGTCACTTACCATTAGGTGAGCCGCATGATCGTTTGCCCCCTCTTCTATAAAAAAAAATATTTTTACACCGACACGACTTAACACATTATCATCGTAAATTGAATTGAAATATATTATTTAAAAAAGTACGAGTAGATAAAAAAAAAATCTCTTCCATTGTAGTATCCCCAGCCCCACCAGCTTTATCTGACAGCGGAAGTTATTTAGTTTGTTCTCGAAGTACGGATTGAAAAATTTAATTAAAACTTTCCTTTCAGGTTAAAGCAGAATGCACATTTATCCGCGCCGTACGCGCCGCACGCGCCGTACGCGCCAAGTTTTACTGATGGCCTCGCATATTTGCCCGTACACATCGTCCGCACCGTATGCAAATCTTTTGTATTACCAACAACTTTTGTAGTTTTCTCCAACTACTGGTGTGAAACGGTACATTGAAATTGATCGCTTGAAATCACAATGGAAAGAAATATAGTAATAGCCTGCTTATGGGCAGAGGAAGGAGAAAAAAAATTCGAAGAAAAGGAAGATTCTGGATTCATAATATTAATTTAAAAAGGCAATTGTATGGAGAATACGAAGTGGATATACTTTTCAATGGAAAACTTAAGATTTAGAAGGCCAATTGAACCAGAAAAAAGACTTGGTGTATGTTTGAGGTAAGTATTTTTATTGATAATTAAGTAATCAGGTATAATTGGGTTTTTTAATTAAATTTAACCATTTTTTTTAGTTCAGTATTTAAATAATTTATCACTAAGTATTCATATTAATCATAGGTGTAAAAGAATTCAAATTATGTATAATTAATTACGAATTAATT
This sequence comes from Parnassius mnemosyne, assembly GCA_963668995.1. Taxonomy (NCBI): domain Eukaryota; kingdom Metazoa; phylum Arthropoda; class Insecta; order Lepidoptera; family Papilionidae; genus Parnassius; species Parnassius mnemosyne. Next base: position 17,305,904 of record CAVLGL010000086.1, on the reverse strand, counting down.
AAAAGTTATAAAATACAAAAATTATCAAGAAGTCGAAACCACCAGTTATAGTGGAAAATCCACTAAGTTGGCAACATTAGACAACACTGAGTATCAGCACGCGCCGCGTTATATAACGTCATCAGCATTCGTCCTTCGATATCGTATACCTACCGCATTTTATAAAATTCGGCGCGTACTGTGCGGGTGTAACGTGCGAGGTTTCATATGATTACATACAACGAATTCTAAAATTCGGCGCGTACGGCGCGTGCGGCGCGTACGTCACGGATAAATGTGCGTTCAGCTTAAAGGCACGGAAGTAAACTTGTTTAGGTATTTAATAGCAATGAATTAGGAATTTATAAGAAAAACTGATTAAATCAGAAATTTATACTTAATAATCCGCCGTTCGCCTTAAAATCCTTCGTATATATTTTTTACCTGGTACAGCCATGCTGCAGCTATATTAGTAGTATAGTTGTAGCACGAATGGGTCGGCTAGACCGGGGAAGGACCACGCTCACACAGAACACCAGCGTCAAATAGCAGTTTAACGCTGCTGTGTTTCGTATGGTGAGTGTAGAGAACAGGAGACCCTTTTTACTGGAAAAAGAGGCATTCCATCTTAGTCCTCACGGGTGACAACGCATCTGTATTTTGATTCGCAAACGAGGATAAATGTAGATGTCTATGGGCCACAGCAACCACTTACCATCAGGTGGACTATGTGCTCGTTTGTCACCCTATCCTATAAAAAAATAATAAGCCAATGCTTCACTAATATCCCACCTGATAGTTGATGGTGATTTATCCGGAAACGCCACTCGAGAACCTTTTTTCCTCATCGGTTGTTGGTTCTTCGAGTTATATGGCCGGCCCATTGGCACTTAAACTTACAAATCCGTTGGGCTATGTCGGTTACTCTGGTTCTTCGCGGATATCCTCATTTCTGAGTTTATCACGCAGAGCTTCCTCATACGGCCAGCAGTAAAAGACTACTCTTCAGATCCATAAGTGGTTCTCGAGTGGCAGTCTCGTACCGGGAGGCGAAGTGTAGGGCGACCTCCCACTAGGTGGAGTGACGTTCTAGTAAGATATCAGGAAGTCAATGGATGCAGGTGGCTCAGGACCGTGCTTTGTGGCATTCCTTGGGAAGGCCTATGTTCAGCAATGGACTTGTGAAGGGCTGTAATGATGATGATGATGATGATGATCCGAAAATGGTAAAGCGCATTGACTTAACGTAACAAAAGCCTATACACTCTTGTCTTTTGAAATGATGAATGCTTTCGAATTATTCCACTCCTATACTGTGCTCATTACCAACGACAAAGTAAAGTGTTTGGTTCAAATGCGTCGACAGTAAAGGGATATAGACTAAGCGAGCGTCTGATTTCCCGCTGATGGAACAGGGGGGAAGAATTAAGTCATGCTATTCCTTCGCACACTATCATGAACAACACGATTTCAATCTCTGCCGGCATCATTTATATTGCAAGTTGCAATTTTAAATGAATTGCCAATTGCTCTTTAAATTCAAGGTAAGGTTACAAATGAGCACACAATCGACTTGATAGAAAATGAATTTTGTAGATTTAAAAAGGTTTCCGGTCCCCTTCACACACCACACGCAACACCAATTATGTTACTATTATTAAAATTATTAAAAAAAAAATATATATATATATATGTAGTGCCTTAGAACTTTTTTCTGAGTGGCCCACGTACTATATGTATACCTTTATATATACTTGACATTACAAACAGACACTTCAATTTTATTTATTTGTATAGATTACGTCTCACATTGTTTGTCCGCGATGAACTCCTAAACTACTGAACTGCTTTCAATGAAATTTTTCAAACTGTGTGCAGTTTGCTCCAACTTGAGAGATTAGATAGTTTTATCCCGATAAGACCGACCCCCAATATTTTTTGTATTGCGAATTTACGAATTTTTTATAGGAATGGTCTTCGGAAAGGGCGGTACAACGTCTGCCTGGCCAGTTAGTATGTATATAATATACTTGTTCTGTGATTCTAACCCACGGCTATACCACCGTAGCCAAATGCTTTGTCACTGAGGTACCAACCCCTAAAACTTTACTTTAACATTCATAATAACCAGCCAAGTGCGAGTCGGACTCGCGGATAAAGGGTTCCGTACCATCGTAATACACGTTTGTAGTAGGAGATATCCTTTATATTTTAATTTATTCTAATTTTAACTGTCTACCTATTACGGATCATGAGATACAGCCGCTGACAGACAGACGGACGGACAGCGGAGGCTTAGTAATAGGGTCCCGTTGGTTCAAATGTTAATTGGTTTGTATCTATTTGCTATGCGTGTACTTGATTACGAATATTACAATGTAATTTAAAAAAAATAGAAGCGTGAACTCAGTTTTTTTATAATTTGTAAACGTAATTGTAAAACGACGACACAGTCGCATGCTGTGGCCCATCAATTAAGAATCAAAATGCAGATGTGTTATTCTCACTGAGCGCTAAGATGGAATGCCTCGTTTCCAGTAACAAGGGTTGCCAGTTTTCTATGCTTACCATACGAAACACGGAAGCATTAAGCTGCTATTTTATGCTGGTATTCTGTGGAGCATGGCTCTACCCCAGTCGAGCCGATCCATTCATGCTACAACTATAATACAGCTGCAGCGTGTCTCTACCACGTGTGTAACACGTATATAATATAAGATGGCGCTAAATAGAAGTCAGTAGTCTCTGCCTACCCCTCTGGATGACAGGCGTGATTGTTTATTATTGCATACCATAGATATTAAAATAATTATATATACATGTATATAATATAAATATGTATATAATTATAAACATATACATTATATAAAACCTTTGAGTACGGAACCCTAAAAATGAAACAAAAGTAAAAATCGTGTTTAAGTTAATGTAGTTATTATTTTAACTAAAGGTAAAATATACAAAAGTGCTAATTCTTTGATCATTCGATTTTATTTACCGAAAAAAAGGAAAATATATTTACAGCCAGTCACAAACAATCACGTAATAACCCTAATCTTTCAAACACGTCACCTTGGGACGACAATGTTATCGTAGAAAATCGCAGTACATAAAATATTTTTTATTATTTATCTTACATAGAGAAAAAAGCATATTACTTAATTGCTGTGTAACAGTGAAGTCATTTTTTTATTAGAATAGAATAGAATAGAATAGAATAGAATGACTTTTTATTCAATATTGATTATTACATAATACTTACATATTGAAAGTCATTATTTTATTTACCACTGGTTCGGAAAATACCTCTGTCCTGGAAAGAACCAGCAAGAAACCCAGCGGGACTTTTTTTAAACTTATTGCACTTAACAATAACCTTGTTTATACAATAATTAAATGAATTTTCATAGAACCAGCATGGTGGCGATCTGTAGTGTTGGGTGGTTCGGGGAATAAATAAAACGTCCAATAGTCTAGACGGTAGGTTTAATACTAACTCTCTCTTATTCTATCCTACATATATATAAGCACACACTACACGTCCATCGGCAAAAAGAAAAAAAAATCATTTACAAAAATATTTTTTTTTTTTTAAATGTAACATAACTTGGTTTATAAAAAAAAATTATATAAAAGGTGTACATTACAAAGTATTAAAATTCTTATACTATAACATACTTATATCATAATAAAAAAAAATCGTAAACACAGTAATTTTTAATTAATTTTATTTGTATTTATAGTAATAATAACAATTTTATTGTTTTATGTATATGGTCTAGTGCGATTTTTATGTATTCTTTTTATTGACTTATGTTTACAAAGGTAAACATAAGTCAATAAAAAGAACAAACAATATAAAGAAAAGATTCTTTTGGCCCGGGTTAGAGAAGGATGTGACTAATTATGTAAACCAATGTGACAAGTGTTTGCGATATAAGCACTTAAATAAGCATATAAAAGAACCAATGGTGATAACCGATACGGGATATTCTGCTTTTGATAGAGTTTATTTAGATTTAGTAGGGCCCTTATGTAAAGATAGCGATAATAATGTTTATATACTCACACTACAGTGTGATTTAAGTATGTTGAAGCCTATCCGCTTAAACATAAGGATACTATTTCAGTGGCATCGTCTTTCATGACGGTTGAAACAAATTCGGTCCCTTGGTCAGATATTATTTGTCGAGGAATACCATATCTCAAAATAAAATTATTGATATAAAATAAATTCTCGCATCTCCGAGGTATACTCAAATAATTATTATTTCCCAAAATACCCATATGCAATGGCAAAGTTACTAATTCATTCATATTATGCAGTGTAATAGTATTCAATTCAAAATTTATGTTACAATTAAATTTACGTAAAAAATCTATACCTAAAATTCCAGAAGTTTCACACGGCAACTGCTTTATAACATGAAACTTATTATTAAATTTCAGCCCGTCAACAGACAATGTTAAATCAACAAATCCCACGGTTTGTAATTTGCCTCCAATTCCGTTTATTGTAATCGGTTTCTTTTGTAATGAAATGTTTAGTTTACTAAGCGTGTCATATTTAATCACACATAAAGAAGCGCCGGTATCTACGAGCCATCTACATTTGATACCATCTATTGCTAACTCAACACAATTACTATATTCGCAACTAAATATATTATTGGTCTCGAAAAAATTCTAGGTTATTTTCACTATTATCGTTATTAGGGTTAATTTCAATATTTTGAGAACTTTGCGATACGCGATATTCTGGTGTTATAAAATGAACTCGCTGGGCATTTTGACCACGAAAAGATCCGCGATTCTGGTATGAGTACTCACCATAATTACCTTTTTTCCCGCGGTGTTGTTGATTTCCACACGAAAACTTTTGGGGTACCGGTTTCCTCCAATTCACATTATTTTTTGCTTGGGTATGCCAAGGATATGTTTGTCGTGGTACATTATTGGATGTATACCTACCACGAAAATTTTTACGCGTTCCTGAACCACCTCGATTTCCGAAATAAATCGATGGTTCGGTGTACTCGCTAGGTCGAACACTAGATGTCTCCTCATCCTTTGCAGCTCTAATTGTTTCTTTTAACGTACTATAATTGCGTGCTGACAAAATAATACTGAGTTGTCGGTTTCGCAAGCCATTTGTGAAACTTTTAATAGCGATCTTTTCATTTATAGGACGTAAAATTTTATGCGCGTTTTGGTCACCATCGGCTTGGGAAATCGTCAAATCTACGAATAATTGTTCGATTTTATTGCCATAATTATCTAGGGAACTACTATTTTGTCTTATTTGCATTAGTTCGTTATGAATGGAAGTGTAAGATTTCTTTGTTAAAAGGTGGTTCCGCATATCACTTATAAGCGCCTCGCATGAGTCATAGGAATCTAATAGGCGTAACTTAGCACCTTCATTCAAACGAGTCTTTAACACAAATTTTATTAACATAGACTTACCTTCTTCTTTAAGCGAAGAGCTATATAACTCTATCGAGTCCATCAAGGTTTTGGTGACCGATTCCTCGCCCGTCATCACTGGCAGGAGTGACACAGCAGTTTTAAAGTCGAAACTTTCCATGGTGAATATTTCGCTTTGAATAGTGCCCTTGGAAGTTGATTGAGAGCTGTAATCCTTACTACAAAAGTTTTCTATTTGTCCATATAAACTCTTAATTAAATCGCAATATGATTGTATTTCAATTAATGCATTACTTTTAATTTGTTTACTTTCTATCTCTTTATTTAAAATTATCAAACAATCATCAAATTCTTTACGTAATTGTACTGATTCCTTAAGTTTTTGTTGCAAAATGCTTTTAGTTCGCTTATCATAACTTAATTTAACTAAATTATTTTTAATATTTTTAAATTTTTCATATATTATTATTAATTCACTAGACATGGAAGTACAGTTAAAAAGAAATATCGTTGTCAAAATATTTTAAGGTTTAAGGCATACATATAAGGCTATTTTTATTATTATTTTTTTCCCTTTTTTTTAAACTTAAACTATAACATATTTTTCAATTTAAACCTCATTTTTTCAACTTGACGCTTTCGTTGTCTCCCGGCGGTCCTCATGGCGGCACTCACAGCATACACGGGGTACACGAGGTCCTGGGTCCGGTGATCGCACAAAAGAACGACGCAAATTGTGCATTACCATCTCATTCCGCATCCAGCTTGTATGGCAACTTTTGTATATTTTGTATACACCATAGAGAAGAGCCAAGCCCAAAACTGTGCATATTATAATCAGCACGACGGATATCCCAGACAGGTGGCTTTTAATTTCTTCTACATGTGCAGAATTTGAGCCTCCTGAAGTGTCTTGCGTAATAAATACTTGGTCTTTCTTGACTTCAGAACGACACATTTTTTTTTAAAACGCGGCCCGCGACCGAACCCAGGCAGACCGCCGATGAACTGGCAGGGTCGCCATGTAGTGTTGGGTGGTTCGGGGAATAAATAAAACGTCCAATAGTCTAGACGGTAGGTTTAATACTAACTCTCTCTTATTCTATCCTACATATATATAAGCACACACTACAGATCACCTTATTCCCAGGGGTTATTTTCATTCATGTATTCCTCGATATTATAATAACCCTTTTTGTACAGTTTTTCTTTAATAAAACTTTTAAACTTGTTTATTGACAAACTTTGAACATGTTCTGGGATTTTGTTGTAAAAGCATATACATTGCCCCCATAAATGAATTACTGAATCTGTGGAGTCTAGTAACTGGCATTACAAGCTTATGTTTGTTCCTAGTGTTTAAGGTATGAACATCCTTATTCTTCTTAAAGCTATTTAGTATGTTTTTATGTACATACATTACATTTTAAAGTTAATATGTTTATTTCTTTAAATTTTTCTCTGAGGGATTCTTTACAATTTAGGTTATAAATCGCCCGTACGGCTCTTTTTTGCAAAACAAATATAGCTTTAATATCAGTCGCATTGCCCCATAGCAAAATACCATAAGATATTACGCTATGAAAGTAACTAAAATACACTAATCTAGCTGTCTCAACATCTGTGAGACTTCTAATCTTTCTTACAGCATATGCTGCAGAACTAAGCCTGCTTGCAAATTTAGATATATTGGGGCCCCATTGAAGTTTCGCGTCAATAGTAATACCAAGAAATAGTGGCATCCAAAAGACTCAACTACTCCCCATTTGAGAGCACATTGGTATTCAAATGTTTTACATTAGGTATTGTAAATTTAATACATTTTGTCTTATTACCGTTTAAGAGCAAATTGTTGGCGTTAAACCAATGTACTAATTTCGATAGAGCATTATTTACATCGTCATAATTAATTGACTGTCGTTTGAGTTTGAAAGTTAAAGAGGTATCGTCAGCAAATAATACTATATCGTGATTGTCCCCTACAAGATAAGGTAAGTCATTAATATAGATTAAGAACAGAAATGGGTCAAGAATCGAGCCCTGAGGAACGCCCATCGATACTACAGATCCGGAGGAACCTTTACCATTGATCACGACTTTTTGAGTTCTGTTACTTAAATATGAAGTAATAAGTGTAAGCGCCAAATTTTTTACATCGTAATGTTGTAGTTTCCTGGTTAATCACACAATCGAAAGCCTTGTGAAGATCACAGAAAATACCTAAGGCATCTTGTGAATTCTCCCAGGCTTTCAAAATATATTTCATAAGTTCAACACCGGCATTAGACGTCGAGCGATCCCTTGTAAAACCAAATTGGTTTTTATGAATTAATTTATTTGTATTAAAAAAATTAACAATCGATCCAAAATTATATTTTCAAATTTTACTTAGAGTTGGTAGTACAGAAAAAGATCTAAAATTAGCGGGGTCCAATGTACTACCAGATTTAAATAAAGGTATTACTTTACTATACTTCATTAAATCAGGAAAGCCACCAGAATCGATACAAGTATCAAAAATGATAATAAAATGAGGTGCAATTAAATCTATTATGGACGCAATAACTGTAACGGAAATCTCATCTGCGGTTTTCTTTACACCAATAGTTTTGAAGTATTTTACAATATCTAGCGACAATACTTTTTCAAATCTAAATTCTATTAAACAGGTATTAACATTCTGTTTGAGTAATGACTCAGCGACAGTTGGAGAAGTATTCGATGACTCTGTTGTCACGATAGGAACATCAGTGAAATATTTCTCAAACACCGCTGCGACTTCTTGATTTTATTTAGTCAATTCATTATTAATTTTTAATTGATAATTTGAGTTACGAGGTTTGTCTTTACCGGTTTCGCTGTTAATTATGCTCCACGTCATTTTAATTTTATTCTTAGCCGTCTTAATTTTGTTGCTAATATGTAAGGATTTGGCTGTGGAGCAAACATTTTTAAACATTTTAGAATAATTTTTGACATATTCTTTCAAAGCATCGGAAAGATTATATGATCTTTCATGGTAAAGGTCATATAACCTTCGTCTGCTCTTATGAATTCCTACTGTGGCCCACTCATTAAATGCATTGCGACTGTTTCTGGAGAATGTTTTAGAAGTAAATATTTTATTAAATTCATCGCTTATAAGGGTAAATAATTCTCCATATAAATAGTCTGCATTGTTTTTATAAGAAAGCGATGGAAGGTTTTTTACCATGTTACTTCTAAATCTCTCCAGGTGTTTTGCAATAATAAGAACAAACTATTTTCTCAATTACCTGTTTTTTGTGCATATAAGATGTTGTCCCTGTTATCCATAGGGATCTGAACTAAGTTTTTGAATTAATGATTTGTTGATTGGTACAACACCTGCAAAAGTATTATTAATACACGTTGCACTACACCCTGCAATACGTGTAGCTTCAAAGAATAAATTATCAAGATTGTATGATTTGAACAATGAGCAAAATTTAATACTGATGGAAGAAGTTTCCAGCAGATTGATATTAAAGTCTCCACACATTACAAAAGATTTATTCTGTTTATTAAGTTTAACTAAAACTTCTTCCATATTTTTCTCAACGGTATCACAACTTGAACATGGGGGTCTGTAAACACTGACAACAATAAAGTGATCAAGCTCAACACATGCTATTTCTACAGTGCGCTCAACAGAGAGGCCCACAATGTCTTTACGTTCTTTACATGATAAGGACTTATTAGCTAATATTAAGGAGCCACCACGTAATTTAGTATCTCTATTGAACGAACTGACCACCTGGTGATTACTGAAATTAAATATGGAGTTGTAATCTTTCAACCAATGTTCAGTAATACATAAAATATGAATAAGGTTACTATTTCAAAATAATTCAATTTCTAGTTTTTTGCCTAACATACCTTGTATATTTTAAAGTACCAGGTTGATACAGTTTTTATTATTGCTATTTTGTGAAATTACACAGTTAAGTATTGTTGAGTTGTATTCTAAGGTATTTAAATTATCTTTGCTAGAGATTACCTCTATTGTCTTATTATCTAATTAAAATTACTTGTAACTGATTCCAAATCATTTGTAAAATTATTTTCTGCTCAATAAAAGCAAGTGTCAAGGTAGCGAAAACTTTGGCTGGGTTAAAATATAAATAATAAGAAGGCGTATTTGCTACCAGTCTCAAACTAAACTTTGATAGGTAATACATATATCTTGTCAAAACTTCTTAGTTAAATTATTAATATCATCCAAATGAAATTTATCATTATTATTCTTACAACTAAATGTCTAAGTTATTGTTATATGTCAAATCATGCATCATTAAATTTATTCAATGTAAACAAGATAACTTTAACCACATTTATGTTATTGAGATATTCAATATATTTTGATAATTGATTCTTGTTCATATTGCCTCTTCTCCCAACAAAAATTATTAATATACTATTAGGGTTAAATTTACTAGTTAAATTTTATTCATAATATCACTGAATGATGCTCCAGGCATTCAGTAATTACTTATTTGTTGCCTTTTAAACAGTTATTTAATGATATACCCAAGTTTTTGCCTATGTCATCACTATACACAATAATTACATTATTTTTTTTTTCATTATATGAATTACTTTTTAAATGTATCTGCTTTATTATGGTACTATCATAGAGTGTAGGTAAAGAAAATGAAGTATTACTGCTTGTTATATTATTGACACACACTGTCCCTAAAGAACCTGGCATTGAGCGCTGATATTCATTTTGATATTTTAATAAGGAGTCAAAACGTTCCTCGTTATATTTACATGACTATACCAGATTATCCATGGCCAGTACGTGTTCTTTTATCTCATTCCCTGCAGATTTATATTTATTTGACATAATTTGTAATGAGGTTTGAAGTGATAAAATTTCTGAATTAAGACACTCTATTTCAGTCTCATAGCAATTTTTCATGTTTTCCACCTCAATTGAATATAATTTAATTTTACTAATTAACTCTTGCTTTTCCTTACATACATTTGTATAATTTTTAATATTCATTTTAGTTTTAACTAATTTTTGCACTTTCCTAATATATTTATTGATTTTATATATTTTCTTAATTTCCTTCTGCTGCTTGTAATCCTTTCTGCTGTTCTTGATGTGGCAGAATCATCAGTCAAATCTAATGTTGTGGAGGGTTGCAACGTTTTATGAGATTTACATTCTACGAACTCATCGAACAGACTCTGAGTTTGAAATGCTTGCAAGTTATCAATGTATTGTTTAAATTGTGAAATCTGCTCATTAGCTTCAGTTAACTGTAATTTCAATGCAGCTATTAATCTGAGGGCTTCTTCATATTCTTTGCTGCATCGGTCAAACCCATCGACTGTCCCCTGGAGCTGATTTCCTTTCCTTTCCTTTAAAATTTCTGTATAGTATCTATGTATCTTAACCATATCACTTTTCAACTGTGCATTTTTCGAAATTATACTTATTATTTCCTTTTCGTTGTCATCCCTTTCTTTAAGTAATAGCTCACACTGCTCCCTGGACGCCCTCAGTTCTTGGACAGCAAGATGAAGTAGGTTCTCCATCCGGCGTGTTTTGGCGTTGCGAATATTCATTTCCATGTATTTTAAATAGTAAAAGACAACAAAGATGGAAAATCAAGGGAACAGAGTAAACAAATATCTAATTGTAGGACTCTAATTACAGATCTCAAATTAAATTTATTAAAAACTAGCTGCTCCCCGCGACTTCGCCCGCGAGTAATTTATTACTTATTACTACTTATTTAAATTTTTTGCGCGGAACCCTAATTCTTTTTCTAAAATAAAAGTAGCCCAAGTTACTTCTCATAACATTAGCTAGCTGCCAGTGAAAGTCCGGTCAAAATCAGTCCAGCCGTTTCGGAGATTAGCCGGAACAAAAAGACAGACAAAAATTTTAAAAATAGTGTCTTTGTTATAAGTAAAATATATGCGAATAGCATATTTCGACATTACAAACAGACACTTCAATTTTATTTATTTGTATAGATTTTTATATACATTTGGAGTTTTTAGAAAAGTTATAAGGCATAAAATTCTCTTCAAATTTCGTCTCTGGCAAAATGCTATAAAAATTAACCGTTCTCTAGACGGAACGCGAAAAGTGAGAAAAGCTTATCTATTATATATACATAATAGATGTATTACATATAATAAATCTGTAGAAAAGTTGTGTCTATAATTCTAAGATATTCTTGAATAAACAAGTCCAGGGGACTAAATAAAGGTTTCTGAATCCAAATTAGTGGTTTTTAGAATTTTGTCTGTCTGTCTGTCTGTCTGTGTATTCCGGATTGACGCAAAAACTACTGGACTGATTTACATGAAATTTTGTATTTAGGTAGTTAGTAACCCGGGGCAACTTATAGGCTACTTTTTATCCGATTACAGTATTTTAAAAAAAGAAGGTTAAGTATTTTCCTTCCTTTAGATATTAATTTTCTATTATATCTTAGTTATTGTTGCAAGCAAGCAGGCTTAGTTCTGCAGCATATGCTGTAAGAAAGATTAGAAGTCTCACAGATGTTGAGACAGCTAGGTTAGTGTATTTTAGTTACTTTCATAGCGTAATGTCTTATGGTATTTTGCTATGGGGCAATGCGACTGATATTAAAGCTATATTTGTTTTGTAAAAAAGAGCCGTACGGGCGATTTATAACCTAAATTGTAAAGAATACCTCAGACAAAAATTTAAAGAAATAAACATATTAACTTTGGCATGGCAATATATTTATGAAAATGTAATGTATGTACATAAAAACATACTAAATAGCTTTAAGAATAATAAGGATGTTCATACCTTAAACACTAGGAGCAAACGTAAGCTTGTAATGCCAGTTACTAGACTCCACAGATTCAGTAATTCATTTATGGGGCAATGTATACGCTTTTACAACAAAATCCCAGAACATGTTCAAAGTTTGTCAATAAACAAGTTTAAAAGTTTTATTAAAGAAAAACTGTACAAAAAGGGTTATTATAATATCAAGGAATACATGAATGAAAATAACCCCTGGGAATAAGGTGAACGCCACCATGCTGGTTCTATGAAAACTTATTTAAAAATTGTATAAACGAAATTGTTTGAAAAAAAAGTCCCGCTGGGTTTCTTGCTGGTTCTTCCCAGGACAGAGGTATTTTCCGAACCAGTGGTAGATAAAAAAATGACTTTCAATAAGAATTATGTTCTAATCGATCTTGAATAAATAATTATTCTGTTCTGTTCTATTCTATTCTATTCTATTCTATTCTATTCTATTCTATTCTAAAGCGGGATTACAAGTGTTTTTCAAATAAATACCAGATTTATAAATAAAGTTTAAGATATAGTTATTTATAACCTTGGTAGTATAATTTAAAACTACACCGATTTGGTTATCAAAATAGCGCCATCTATCATCAAATGGAAAAAGTAGTATATTTTGCTTTCAGTTATTAATAAATTAAATAATATAAATAATTTACATTTATATGTTTAAATAATTAGATTTTTAAAATTATTTAATAATTCTAACGTTTAGTTTTTCAGCAATTTTGTTATTTTCTTTTAAAAGTGTAAAAATTTCAATAGATAATAGTGACGTCTATCAAAAATATGAAAATTTACAAGGTTTTTATTTCAATTACTAAACTATAATATGTAAAATGACCAAAACCGGTTTGGCTGCAATTAATGCAAAATTTTTATTATCATTAAATTTTTATTATTTTTTTATATTAAAGTTGAATTGATCATATATCATAAAGTACTCGTAGCATTTCTTGAAATGGTGTGGGCATTTCATGATATTTAACACTGTTTCTTGACCATGTCATGATATAGCTTGACCAAATAATTGAATAGAAATCGTTTGAAGATATTAATAACTTAACTCAACGTTACTATTTCATGATATAGTCATATGACGATATCATTAAATCTAGCGGCGCTGATACCGTATTTTTTAACAGAAACAAAACCTTTAACAGAATTGCCATCACTTTATGCCTTATTATTACAATAAATATATTAGTTTTCGCTTCTGTCGCTGATATTACTAGATAGTATAGTTCTGACTTTCATTGTTTCATCTAATACTAGCGCCATCTACTACTTAATGAACTAAAATGGTAAGTCACTGATAATATTAAATACTAGAATGCTACTAAATATATGATGTAAATAATTAGAATTTGTTCGTGGCATCGGTGGATGTCTTATTACTAGGTAGATATGGTCAACAATCATGCAAAAGTATAGTTTCAGCGTTTATGAAATGTATTTAAACAAATACAATTCATAAATTTCATATTTTCAGACATATTAAGATAATTGTGGCAGTCCTGGTTTCATAGCTCATATGAGTATATGTAATAGAACAGGCTCTTACGGAAAGACTTATTTTATTTTACTTGTCAAAGTAATCAAACTGATTAAAACTTAAATTTCATGGTACGTAAGTATTATTATAAATTTTGGCATACATTTTAGTTGCAATCTGAAGTGTCAATTTACCACCTTCTCGGGGGTGAAGGAAAACCTGCATATCTGAGAAGTTTCCCAGTTGAGGTCATCCCGCGTTGGAATCAGCGCAGCGAACACTTTTTTGGCCAAAAACTCTTTGCGGCCTGAAAAACCTGAAAAAAGTAGCAGCTTACATACATGTTACTACTGGGCAGTAACATGTATGTAAGCTGCTACTTTTTATACTTTCATGGGGCACTAAATGTAAATGTATAGAATAATTATTTCATTCATATTTTCGGGTATGTTAATTTTTTGTTTTTACTCTACCGTAAATATTAAGGGTTGCAAAGATGAGTAGAACTCATTATCGTCAGCCTATTAAAAGTCCTCTGAAATGAACAGAGTCTTCCCGCATAAATTGTCAAGTAGCTGGATATTTGCTATAGTTGCCACGCTTGGTAGGCGGGTTGGCAGCCGCAGCTATTATTATTTTGATCTGTTGTCAAAAAGATGGTACAGTCCATCCCATCTCCTGTTTGTTTTCCTATGTTGCCTCTAACGAAGGGACGATATGAGGTTGCGGATTTTCTTTCACCGCCACAACAAGGCGAACAATTTTATACTCCCGTTCATGAGTGAAGTGCTACCCACCTTCACTATGAATAACATTTATAAGAAATAAAACTAATTTTAAGGCTTTCATCGCGTTTAATTTTAACCTTTTCAATTTCCGATGTTTTGGGCACTTTACTGCACGGCCGCTCACAGATCACGGTAGGACTGAGGTGTTTGACGACCTGATGTCATAGTTAGAATAGAATAATAGAATAATAATAATAATAATGTCCTCCAGACCGAATTTCGGCCATGCCGGCCAGTCTCAACGGAGACTAGCCATCGGCGCAGGACAGGATTAAAGTGCCCAAGTGTATGCGCAAGCACAGGTGCACTCTCTATTCCCTCACTCTCATAGCCCGATGGGACGGTAAACCGACACGACCGGAAAGAGATCAGGCGCAAGACCAACGGCTTTATGTGCTTTCCGAGGCACGGGGGTGAACTTTCTGACTCCGGGCAGCTACTGAGAATTTTTTGATGGAAAAACTCAGTAGCTGATTTTATGGCCCGACCCGGGATTCGAACCCGGGACTAGACCAACGAGGCAGTCAAAGAATAGAATAGAATAGAATAAGAATAGTATAGAAAGAATAAATGCAGTAGTATGCTTGGGTTTGAATATTAGTTTATTAAGTATGGAGTCCTTAGCAGATGGCAGCACTCAGCCATCTTCCCTATTAAAATTAGGATGTTTTTTAATTTCAATAGCCTCGCGAATCATCATTGGTAGGAATCGATGTTTTATTGTAAGGATTTGTTGTCTATCAGATATGATCTAATGGTTGGGACGATACATGTTGACATACTTTAAACTTCCTGAAGCGTCCATGCTTCACATCAACGATATGGTCTTTCACGAAGGTTTTTATGGAACTTTCAGTTAAAGACGCGTAAAAACCCAACGTAGAAAAATTAAAATTAAAATTAAACTTGATAAAATCCGTAACATTAGTTTTATTCCATGTGTAGTATACATCATTATAGAACTGCGTTTATGCAATTTTGAAATCTACTCGAACGTAAAACAAATATCTACTGTGTACACCTATTTTAGTGTGCCAATCTATATTAAATAGGACCAATGATATGAACAAAATATCTCATATAGACATTATATCATAAATTGATAGAAGATCATGAAATTCATCATTATTTTGTTAAAACTAAATTAATTTTAATTATGAATTAATGTAAAGAGTAAAATATAAATAATAATAATAAATTTTTATTCCAAGAAAATTTATTTTTCTTATAGATACATTTACACGGAGGACACTCGCTATATAAAAAATAGTAGGTGTTTCTAGACATATATTTACGTGTTCCTGTAGCATATTACATCTATGCCAAATACCAATAACCTACGTCTAATAGTCTTTTATAATTCAAAAAATATTTTCGACAGACATTAAGACAGACACCGGGACTCTAAAAGTAATCAAAATTCGCTAAATTTGGCACGGAACAGCATTTAATGATGTTCCTAATTAAAGCTCACGCGAGCGAAGCCGCGGGTAAAAAGCTAGTGTGTATATAATATAATAAATCTAGGTCAACTTTAACAATTTCCGATATTTATTTATTTATTTAGTATTTATTGTAAGACCTTACAAATGAGGTAAAAATGGGGGGGACTTAATGCCTGTCGGCATTCTCGGCCAGCTAACCCGTAGCGTGGTGAGCTATTGTGGCATGTTGCAGCATATTGTGGCGATATTATATGCAATGGGGTCAAGTCAACAAGACTCAACACACCGGTGCAATTATGATCTTATCCACCTACAAGTGCTGCAGCTCTACAATATATCACCCGAGTATACTGCAGATATGCGCTTCCATTTTCCCTCTCTTTATCTTGAGAACGGTAAACTTTATATCTTGACTAGCGTACACAAGATTCTATGAGACCTTTGAGGCAACTTTATAAGGCAAAACAAAATATTTATGCAACTTTATAGTAATTATCTCTCATACCGAGGTTTACTCGTATTTTAAAATTTTGACTGGGCTAAATGTTCTCACATCTCAGTTCAAACAGATAAAGTGAACGCATTATTTCTATTTAATTTGTAGTCGTCATTGTAATACTAAAATTTTTCATGAAAATAAGAACATATAAATTTGTACGTTATTTCCTGTTTAGGCGTGTGTAAGAATCTACTACCTCATATCGTCTCGTGGATTTCTACTAAAAAATTAAAAAAATAATCATACGTGGTAGAGCCATACTGCAGCTATATTAATAATATAGCTGTACCTCGAATGGGTAGATGTCTATGATATGATAGATGTAGATGTTTATGCCTCAGCAACCGCTTACCATCAGGTGGACTGTGTGCTCGTTTGTCACCCTATTTCTATAAAAAAAAACGTTGAGACAGCTAGATTACTTTATTTTAGTTACTTTCATAGCGTGATAATAATTCATAGCGGGGTAATGCGACTGACATCGAAGCTATATTTGTTTTGCAAAAAAGAGCCGTTTGGGTGATTTATAACTTAAATTGTAATGAGTCCCTTGAAGAAAAGTTTAAAGAAATGAAGATATTAACTTTGGTATCGCAATATATTTATGAAAATGTAATATATTTACATAAAAACATACATCGCTTTGATAAGAATAAAAATTTTAATACTTTAAAAACTAGGAACAAACATAAGCTTGTAATACCAGTTATTAGACTCCACAGAATCAGTAAGTCATATAATGGGGCAATGTATACGCTTTTACAACAAAATTCCAGAAAATGTACAAAATAATCTTAAATATTAATTAGGTCCTTACATATGAAATTAGCGTTTTGTCGTACTGACCACTTTGATCTGAAATATCTCCTCTTTAGTTAAGAACTCCAAATTCAAATTTATAAATTCATTTAGCTGGTACATTTGAGTTTTGAAAACAGTCATTCATTTGTTTTCTCCTCATTATTTTTTTCTTTGGTGTCGCTTGTTACCGCACAATGGAAAACATGAAATATCGGTATATTTACGAGTACGAGTTCTACCGTGGCAACAGTGCTGCTTAAAGAGCTCGAGGGATTAATGAAGCAAATCGGGAAGTAAAAAAACTTGAACGATGGGTACCTAGGTCATGAATTGAGTGAATCGAACTTGCAAGCACGCGTCGACTGCTGTGTTACTTTGCTCAACCGACACAATAATGAAGGAATTTTAAATCGAATCATTACTTGTGATGAAAAGTGGATACTGTGCGATATCCTACCCTAAATGAAAATTGGCTCAGAAAAAGTTACTTGTGAGTGTTTAGTGGACTGGCGCCGGTGTCGTTCACTACAGCTTTCTAAAATCTGCCCAAACGATTACGGCAGATATCTATTGCCAGCAACTGCAAACCATGAAGGAAAAACTAGCTGCTAAACAACCGAGATTGGTCAATCGCTCTAGGTCACTGCTGCTTCACGGCAACGTAAGACCACACACTGCACAACAAACAACCACTAAGTTAGATGAGCTACAACAATGCTGTCTGTGACATCCCCCGTACTCCCCGGACCTTGCTCCAACAGATTAACATTTTTTCCGAAATTTGAACAACTTCTTACAAGGAAAAAAATTTAACTCCGATGCGGCAGTCCAAACCGCCTTCAAAGAGTTTATTGATTCTGGCCCCCATGGTTTTTTTTTAATAAAGGGATCAATGAAAAATGCACTTTGCCAGCTCATAGGTAGATGAGCTGGCAAAGTGCAAGTGGTTGCTGCGGCCCATAGACATCTACATCTATCCTCTATTACAAATCAAAATACAGATGCGTTGTCACCCGTGAGGACTAAGATGGAATGCCTCATTTCCAGTAAAAAAGGCCTCCGGCCACCTGCACTTACCACGCGGAACGCAGCGGTAAACCTCTACTTCACGTTGGTGTTCTGTGAGGTCGTGGTACCACCCCGGTTCGAGCCGGCCCATCCGTGCGACGACAGCAAAAGCTGCCGCGTGGCTCTACCACTGTTAAAATAGATAACAACGGTGCATACTTTGATTAATTAAACATATTTTACAAAAAAAAATTACTTTATGTTCCTCCCTTACAAAATGCCAATTTCATATGTAAGGACCTAATATTTTATTAAAGAAAAATTGCACAAAAAGGGTTATCATCATATTATGAAAGTATACATAAGTGAAAAAACCCTGGGAATGAGGTGATCGCCACCATTCTGGTTATATTAAAACTCATCATCATTTAAAATTTGTAGAAACAAAAAAAATTATTCTAAAGAGAAATATGTTTTTAAAAAATACTCCCGCTGGGTTTCTTGCTGATTCTTCCCAGGTATTTTCCGAACGAGGGGTAAATAAAAAAACATACTTTCAATAAGTAATAATCTATATTGAATAAAAAAATATTCTACTCTATTCTAATGTCATTGCCGTAAGATCGGCAATAACATTGACCCTTAACATTTGCATAGGTAAATAAAACACCGTCAAGAAGTAATTTTCAACCACAATTATTCGAGCGCTCTGCAAGTAACCATGATTTCCGTGAACGGTCTTTTAATTTTATTTAAATGTTTTATTTACTTGTTAATTGTGGTATTTACCTCATTTACGTGTCTAGTGGTTTTGTTAAAAATTTGGCTGGAGCCAAAGACAGGAATTTGCAAATGCAAAACACGATTATATGGCAAAGTAGCTCTTATTACTGGGGGAAACTCTGGCATCGGATTAGAAACCGCCAGAGACTTAGCAAAAAGAGGTGCGAGGGTCATAATTGCTTGCAGGAATGCCGCGAAATCTGAGCAAGCAGTCACTGATATAATTGCTACTACGGGGAATACAAATGTAGAGTACAGAAGTTTGAATCTTTGTAAATTCAACAGTGTGAGAGATTTCGCTGAGGATTTCAATAAAACAGTGGATCGTTTGGATATTTTGGTCAATAATGCTGGATGTGCTTGTCTGCCTGACCGTACTTCCGACGACGGTATAGATCTTGTAATGCAAACAAATCACTTAGGACCGTTTCTCCTTACAAATTTGCTTATGGATAAACTAATATCATCGAAACCAAGTCGCATTGTAATCGTTTCATCTTATCTCCATAATTTTGGTCGTTTGGATCTTGAAGATATTGCTGGCATAAATACAAAAGGAGACTTCCTTAAATACGCAAACAGTAAGCTTTGTAACGTTCTTTGGATGAAAGCCTTGGCGAAAAGACTTCCGAAAGGTGTTATTGTCAATGCATTGCATCCAGGATTGGTAAAAACCGATATTTTTAAAAGGTTACCATCATATGTAAGGAAAATTATTAACATTTTAACGGATTTAATGTTTAAGAATTCTAAAGAAGGTGCTCAAACTACTATACATCTGTGTGTTTGTGAAGAACTAACTGGTTTTACCGGCGGGTACTATAAAGACTGCAAGCTCCATCCATACCACAAGATATGTGACGATGCCGATTTTGTTAATATGTTTTGGGATAAGTGTCTTTTACTTACTTCGAGAAGAGAACGAGATTTGTAGCAAATGATAATTTGTTGTGACATTAATTATTTTTAATTAAAAAACTCTTTTGTACTACTACTATTCGTGATTTACAGTTTCCAAAATATTAACGAGTACAACAATGGACTTTTAGTTTTTGTATCTCTTAATTAATAGTTGTCAATTATCAATTGCTTACTGTTTTTTTTATTTCACAGTTTAATTTAATACCGCCAGTGTTCAATTAATATTTATTTTTTATGCTAAAATAGCGATCAGTATCAAATAATTTAATTTTTATAAGAAATCGTATATAACTTTTAGTCTGTTACCCTAGGATAAGAATGATGGTTGTATATGAAAATATACCAACGATTTATTTGACTGGAGATGACATATGCATTCTCACCCCTGAGGTCTAAGTTGAAACACCTCGTTCCCAGTAAAAATGATCTCCGATTCGGTTCCGAACGGTTGTGTTTAGTTCAAGTATGTTTATATCCTCATCACCATCGTCATTGCAGTCCATAATAAGTCCGTTGCAGAATAAGTCTCCCCAACCACCTTATTTCAACTACGTAATATTTCATTCACACATGAAGATATGCCGACCTCTTCGCCGTAGTTGGACTGAGCTAGTCGGATGATTTGTCCTAAGTGTAAAGGGCGGTATAAAAGCCTTACAATTGACCTGTTAGTGATTTGTGGTATTAACTGGAGTACTGAAGGAAAACTTAACCATCTGTTTAGCCATCTGATTAATAGATACAGTCTGGCGGAGTCAGTCGGGGTAGATATCACCCTCTTGCCTATTTTTGCCATCAAATAGCAGTGCTTGCAAGGCTTTGTTCCGGTCAGAAAGTAGATCTTCAGAGAGCTAGTTTAATGGGAGTCTGTTAGGTATCCTATCTTAGTCCAAAGAAGGTTACATACTGTAGCCTTCTTTGTTTGAAGTTGATTATAGTCATAAATGGATGCAGTACCCACTTACCATAAAATCGCTGTAAATTCGTTTGTCACTTCATTTTTATTTAAAAGAATTATGATAGATACCTCAGAAAAGTTTTCGCACCACACTTAAGATACCTGAAAAATTGTAATCTCATTGGCACGCTTGCAGATAGGTTGGCAGCCTCAGTTTTTTTTATTTTCTAGTAATTATAAGGAAGACTCTGCTAACCAATCTCCTAGTTTAATTCCCTTTATCGCCTCTTACGACACCCGTATGGTTTTTGTCTTTGGATTTATTTAGATTGAATTGAATTATTGTATGATATACTTATGTATAGAATACGATCTATATATATATATATATATATATATATATATATATATATAACGTGTCTCATTGTTTGTCCGCGATGAACTCCTAAACTACTGAACTGATTTCACTGAAATGTTTCACAATGTGTGCAGTTTGGTCCAACTTGAGAGATAGGATAGTTTTTATCCCGATAAGTGCCCTCAATTTCTTTTATTGTGAAGTTAAGGAATTTTTTTAGCAAATCTCGAGAGCAGCTGAATTTATTTCGCTAATTCCTTTTTTATAATATTCCTTGAAGTACGAAGATGGTCCTTACTGAGAGAAAAATTTAAAAAATTGCCTGAAAAAGTATAAAAACAACACTTTTCTATATTCCCATACAATAGATACGTTATAATACATAAAAGTCAATTTGAACTTTAATACCATACCATAAAGTTTAAGTGTTAGTGGAGGGGTTTCGGGAAGGCAAAACAATTGAGTGACGTTAGTATCATATAAATATTAATGTCAATATTTAAAAGAATTTTAAGTGTTTTATAATTTTTATTTTTTGACATAATGTAATTGTTATCGACTTTCTTTTTTCTTTTTTTATCTTACTAGCTGACCCGGTGGCCCGAAGAGCAAAATAAGCATTAAAAAAAAATGAATCGACTGTTAGGCCGCGTCAGCTAGTAATATATACTCATACTAGTTGGCCAGGCAGACGTTGTTCTGCTCTTTTCGACGATCCTTCAGATAAAAAATCCTTAAATTCGTAATAAAAAAATATTGAGCGTCACTTATCAGGATAAAACTATCCTACGTCTGAAGTTGGACCAATCTGCACAGAGTGTGCAAAATTTCATTGAAATCAGTTCAGTAGTATATGAGTCCATCACGGACAAACAACGTGACACGTAATTTTATAATATAGTACGTACCTGTTTCCGACTCTTAGATCGCCCCAAGGCTCGGTCAGGCCGTAAGTGGGTATGAGGTGCATGGCAAGAAGTGTTTAGTGATGTGTAAATGTCTGAGACCTGGACCAGCTTAGGCGACCAACAGCGGCCGAGTTCCAGGCTGCCCCACAAATCTGCATCGCTCCAGCAGGCTCCACCGCTGGACCATTTCTTTCTTCATTGTCACTATTTCAGTCTATTAGCTTCATTGTACATTTAACTAACTTAAACTCGCCTAATTCCACATTCATCGTAGAATCGAATACGTGATACCCGACACAGTAAGGGACTCACTTATCACAAAATTATAAATAGGGAACTAACGCGATCTCTTAATGAGTCAACGGTTCAGCGTTAAACACAACTAAGTTCCTTCATTCGACACCAAAACACCACGTCGCGAAAAGAATTCAAAATACGCCTCGTTGACACGTAAGCTAACAAACCAACCAATACACAACAAAGGGCACTTAACGCGACGGCACAATTATAATGATTTCCAGACCATCAACCGGGAGATGCTCTCGACCAAGGAATGCGCAGTTCGAATCCTAGACCGTATATCTACTCGGCGCGCGCGTGCACAATTCCGCATCACCCGAACAAGTTAAATATTGCAAAATTCACATATCCACGTAGCGAAGTAACACGCACTAACTATCTGAACCCTACACGGTCGCGTGAACTTCGGCCGCGATAATCGAGATACGCGGATTCACCGCATCGAGGCCAGCGAGCTACCCTCTCCTTCGCCCACGCGTCGAGCCACACAAGCCGCACACCGCCGCCCCACCTGGCGGCGTTTATCTCACCTACATACCATCGGGTGACGTGGCAGCTCGAACGCAATTGGATGGCGTTCAACATGACCAAATTTGGGCATAAACAATATACATAATGCACTTTTGATGGATGGCGCAAATATTCGTGCATTACAATATAAAGTACCGGAAAATATAATAAACAGATCGTTAGCAATTCGTTCGCAAATATATGGTACGCTTTCCCGATGATGGTTATTTCAAAAATCCTAAAACAAACAACAACGGTTACCACTTTATCACAGATACGACGCTTTGCTAGAGTAAAACCTGAGCTGAGCTGAGCACGCCAAGCTTTTATTTTTTGCGCATAAAAGTTTAAATAAATAAATAAAAAGTAAATACTTTTGGTGATTTTCTGTGTGGCTTCGAATCCCGCATAGGCTACAAATAATTGTTCTGGTTCTAGTAGTCAATCGACGGCTTTAACTCGGTTGGGCAGCGTTCGAGTGATTACAACATCTTCTCATCAGATATACTTACCTCAAAACTTAAAAACAAGATTGTACAATCAATGCGTAGTACCAGTGATGACTTATAGATTAAACACTTGGTCCTTCATTGCTGACCGAATGAGGACGCTCAAGATCTCTCAGCGAGCTATGGAGAGGGCTATGCTCGGGGTTTCTTTGCGTGATAAAGTTAGAAATGAGGATATCCTCAGTAGAACCAGAGTGACCGACATAACCCAACGGCTTAGTAAGCTGAAGTACTGGTAGGCGAAGTATAGGGGGAAATTTTAAGTTTTATTTTATACTGGCGACCCGCCCCGGCATTGCCTGCGTGGGGTTTATTAATGTGGTGTCATTTATATTTAAGATAATCATCAAAGACCACGTAATATATTTTAGGCTCAATTAAAGGCAGGTATTTCGTTAGTACAAACAGATTAGTGTTGCCCAAAATCGGTCTTGGTCTTGCAGTCTTGGTCTTGTTCTTGCATTTTTGCAAGACCAAGACCAAGAACAAGACCGCCTATTTTTAGCAAGACCAAGACCAAGACTGACCGTGCAAGATTTGCGCAAGAACAAGACTTGCGAGACTCTTGCGTCTTGCATTTAGGTCTGAGTGTCGTTTGAGGGAGTATAGGAGTTCGGGTATACGCTTAGGGACTCTATGAGACGCAAAAAAATATAATAAAAAAATGGAAAATTGAACTTATGCGTATTACGAACAATACCATGAACATACATAGCGAATGAAAATATCGATTTAAAGAAAAAAAGAGTGCATCCCTAGTTTTGATCATCAGCACTTTGATAGTGCGCGGCGTCTTGTTGTCGGAGTCATGAAAGGTCGGATACTGACCTGTCAAAGAAATTGTGCAGCTATTCGAAAGTACAAGGTCAAGGTGCCGGCGGGTACTATTGATATCGCATACAATCGTCGCCGCCGCGCCGCACGCACTACATTTGACACTGTTTGATTGCCGCCACAGAGTACATGTTCCAAAGAATAAAATAAGTTTACGGGCTCAGAGTGGACACGAATACGTTATGCTCATCTCGCAAGGAATATTGTAATTAGATAATGGTAAAGATATGTAGATATCATAAAAATTTAATCTAGTAAGTAATTATTATAACATTAACTATATGGGTTTATAATAAATACTCTGGCTTGTAAACACGATAACTTTTGAAAGTATCAATTGTTTAACTCAATCTATTTTTTAATCTCTTCATCTATCATGTGGGAAGCCACTGAATGTAAATGGCAGTGTAATTTTGTTTTGTTTAGCTATAATTAATTTTTTTCGGCTCCAAAATGGCGAAATTTTCGTTGATTTGGTAGCCTCGTATATAAATAATTTCTGTAAATGGGGAGCTACAGCACTTTTACACAGACTTTGAACGCAAACAGTCATCCGATCCGTTTGTCTCAGTGCTATTACGTAAACTTTAAACTTGAAATCTGAAATTTGAAATTTTAAACTTTAAATTTTAAACTTTAATCTTTAAACTTAAAATTAAAAATTCATTTTTTTTAAAGTAAAGGTTACGTTCTGACGTCCGTTTCGTATTAGTAAAAATGATTTAGTTAACCCGGTATTCGAAACTGTTAATTCAGTGGAGAATTTCGTTAATTCATCGCGTCGCGTTAATCAAAAAATAGACTCGGGTTTTTAATAATTTAAATTCCTCTTTGCGTGCTAGGCGATTATAGACCGAATCTCGCTCCACCTAGAGTAGGTTTAGGCCGGCTGCCGTCGAGTCAGGCGACCGTTAGGCTAGCCCTTCGGGGCCTCGCGCTTACATTCCTTCACAAGGTCGTGCGCCTTTTAAAACAGTTTTAATTTCATTTAATTCTTTAATTGATTTTAAGCGGGAAGTGATTAAAGGTGAAAATAGTCATTTCTACGCGGTTTTCTCGGGTCAGTTTATACTTATAAACGGCGAGCACTTAGTAAAACTAAGTGACCGCCTAAATTGCGATATAATAGCCCCTCAGGAGGACACTATTCAACAAACCAATATCGTAGTTTGTCCAAAATCTACTTAGCACTCTTCAGGAACGTAACCTTAACGTTACGCTCCATAGAAGTGGGGCATGAGTTGACATCGCATCACCGCCCGGTCATAATGTCGTTAGGACAGTCCAGCAGCGAGGTTCCTCTAACCAAAACTGTTACGGACTGGCATAGGTTCGAGGCTAACCTCGAAACTATGAATGCTTAGACCAAGTGCCAGATGTCATTGACACCAAAGAGGTGGCCTTAGAAGCCATCTCTCACATAACCTCTCATATGAACGATTTGAAAAATTCAAGAAAATCAAAAACATGCGACTAAGCTAATTGCTTCGCCACTTTGCTATGCTGTTAGCTTGCTAGGTTTATTATTATTATTACCTAATAGATAAAGATGTTCAATAAGTTCACTGCAACTCTCGACTTTTGGAAGTGTGTGTTTTTAAAACACAAAGTGCTCGAATATATCGTCACCCATTTGATAAATATTGTAGACACTTTTAAAACACTTGAAATATGTAAAAATGGATCTGGATCTCGTCTTCAAGGCTTAGTTATTAACGAGTTGGAGGAGTACCTAAGTAAACCCAGAGCCGCCAGCTCGGAAGACGTTTTAGATTGGTGGAGGACGCATGAGACTAAATATCCGATTTTATCGAAGATGGCCCTTGATTTTCTTTCAATACCTGCAACTTCAGTACCTGAGAGATTTAGAGAGATTATTTTCTAAAGAGTCATTAGTAATTAGAAAACATAGAAATAGGTTAAGTGATGAGTCAGCCAGATGGTTACTTTGTATTAATGCTTGGTCAAAAGAATTAATATAAAGTAACAGTAATGTCAAAGCTATTGCGTACTGTGAAGTAATTTAATTTGTATCGTATTTTATTTTTTACTAGCTGTTCCTCGCGACTTCGCCCGCGTGTTATTTGGGGTTTTAATTTCTTTGCCCGGAACCCTATTTCTTTTTCTTTTTCTAAAATAAAAGTAGAAAATCGCGTCAAAATCGGTCCAGCCGTTTCGGAGATTAGCCGCAACAAACAGACAGACAGACAGACAAAAACTTTAAAAATTGTATTTTTGTTATTAGTACAGTAGGTATATACTTTCATATGCATTTAGTAAAAAGCTGTAATTTTGACATTACAAACAGACACTTCAATTTTATTTATTTGTATAGATTTAAATAAATGGTATATTGTTTAACTCTTGTATTCCATTTCATATATGGTGAGGGTCCATCAATTTCTTTCTAGACAGATAATGTTCTTTAAAATACAGTAAAGTTATTGCCATTAATTTGTTTTTATATGTTTAACCATGTTTTAGCACATATTATTAAATGTAAACGTTTATTAAGAAACAGACTGACGCCCGTGGCTGTGGGACACGGTAGATAGCTCAGTTGGTTAGAGCATCGGCACGGATCGCTTAGGTCGTGGGTTCAAACACCACCCGGTGTCAGTCGATTTTTCGAATTTCTCATTAAATGTTTAGACATTTATTAATTTGGTTGGTCTTTGCTATGGCTATGTTAATTCAAGCTCAATATGTACCTACTCTGTTAAGTTGTTCTAAGATCTAAAGTAACGTTTAATAAATAGTAATAGGCTAATAGGTAATTGCGAGACTTGCGAGACTCTTGCTGCAAGACCAAGACCAAAACCAATACTGGGAGCGCAATACCAAGACCAAGACTAAGACCAGGTGTATTGGCGCAAGACCAAGACCAAGACTTGCTAAGTCTCGTCTTGTTCTTGCATTTGGGCAACACTAAAACAGATACTTTATTTATATATATGGATATAGATACCGAGTTTAAAATAATGATTTCTTATATTTACGCGAACATACACATTGAATAAAACTAATTATTTTCACTTATTTGCAATTCCCGACATTTCGGGTGTTTCGCAGCACTCATGGTCACGGGGGACTGAGGTTATTGACGTCCCGATGCCCACAGTAACTAACTCTGTCACCATCATCTTTCATTGTTATTATTCTTGGAATCTTGAAAATCCACTAGTTTTGATGGCGTGATTCCATAGAGCTATAGTTGAAAATAAAGAAAGACAGGGCACTTTATTTATTTTAGGACTAGACAATATTATCGAACTTGTATTTTTTAGGTTAGGGGTTATTAATGAGAGAAAAGAAAGAAAGACCTATTTATTTGATATACATATTTTAACTACATTAAAAATTTTAAAGGAGAGGCGGCAGACTACCTCCGCCCATGAACAACTGCAACACCAGGGGAATCGCAGGTGCGTTGCCGGCCTTTTAGAAAGGAGTAGGCTCTTTTCTTGAAGGTCCCTAAATCGTATCGGTCCGGAAAAATCGCCAGTGGTAAACTGTTTCACAGAGAACTCCTATTGAAACGTAAAGTGGTGGACCATCAAGCAACATCTCTTCGCAGCGCCAGTGAATCGGAAAGGACCCGGTCGTCGATGATTCGAGCCGCTCTACGCTGGATGAGGTCAAGTAGAAGGAACTGGGGTGACCCAGCTCAGAGATAGGAACAGAATTCCATGTGAGGCCGAACCTGCGTCTTGTAAAGTTGCAGGCGGTGTGTCGACATAAAATACTCTCCCGCTCTGCTGAGCACGCCAAGCTTTTAAGAGACCAATTTGGCCTTCTCTTCAAAGTGACCACGAAACTGCACGTCACTCGATATGTCGACGCCTTGAGTGCCATGAAACTGAGGAGATACGACAAAGGAGTTCTTTTTAGCGGTAAACTCGCAAACTTGTGCCGCCAATCCGAGACTTTATGCAGTAATGACTTGACTTCAGATACTAGTTAGTGGCGTACTCGGTGACGTTTTCCCGAGAAATATTGTTACGGCCGGTGTATAATCACCAGTGCTGTCGTCTGCATAGTAATGAATGTTACTGGTTTGCAACATATCATTGATATGCAGAAGAAACAACGTTGGTGATAGCACGCAGTCTTGTGGAACACCAGCGTTAATACGCTTGTAGTCGAAGCATGCAACGTCTACAACGACCTTTATGCTCCTATCTGCAAGAAAGCTGGTGATCCAATTTCACAATTTCTCGGGAAGCCAATAAGACGGGAACTTCGAAAGAAGCCCTTTGTGCCAAGCCCGATCGAAGGTCTTCACAATGTCCAAACTAACGGCCAATGCCTCCCTCTTAGACTCAACTGCTTCCACCCAGGTCTATGAGTCAGGTAGACCAGAAGATCACTAGCTGGTCGACCCCGACCAAAACCGTATTGGCGGTCACTAATCAGCTGGTGATTCTCAAGGTACTATATAAGCTGGCAGCTCATAGTGGATTCCATTATTTTAGAGAACAAGGAGGTGATGGCGATAGGCCTGTAGTTAGACGGGTCGGAGTGTTCGCCTTTTTTAGGGCTCGGGTAGACGAAAGCCGTCTTCCAAGATTTCGGTACTATGACTAGGGAGTAGTAGTACCGGAAAAGACGTGTTAGAACCGGGGCCAACTCTGGAGCACACGTCCTCAGCACAATTGGGGGAATTCCGTCAGGTCCACTCGACTAGTGGATATCCAGGGAGAGGACGCTTTGTGAACCGAGCGCTGTGTGAACCGCACATCCGGCATGGATCACTTACGCCGCGGAACGGTCGGCGGTGTGTTCCCCTCGTCATCCACAGTCAAGTTGGACGCAAAGAAAGAGCCTAGCAGACCGACTTTCTCCTTTGCGGTATGGGCCAATGAGTCGTCCACCCTGTGCAGAGATGGAAGAAACGGCTGCCAGAAGATCCCTTGGACAGCCATGGCGAAACACCAGAATGCACGGGTTCCCAAAGGAAGGCGAACTAGTTTCTCACCAATTCTGCCTATGTGCGGAGGCGGAATTATACTTCTTTTTTAAGATCGCTGGTGTTTACATCCCAGGACGTTGATGCGTCAGCCCAGGTCAGGTAGCACTCCTGCTTATAATGTGACGCTATTAGACAAGAGTGACTAAATCATGGCTGAGATCTACCTCCGATGGGCAGCACAGAGGAAGGAATAATAATATACTAATATTTATAAATATACAAAAGCAAGGGAAAAATATGCATGTACCAGTCTAATACTGCTTACGCATTAACAATTGAGAAGCAGTACATGCACGTCATTAATTAATAATGATACAAACAAAAAAATGAAAAAGAAAAAAATCTAAATTAAAATGTGACATCAAATAGGTCTCCAACTCAGCATAATGCTGCTAAGACAGCGCTGGTTTTCAGTTGGAGCCTTGTGACTTCACAGACAAGTCTGTGTGTGATCTTCCAACTACTAGTTACATAATTATCTATTAACAATTACGAGTTAGAATATAATGCTAACGTATATAACGTATATAAATAGATAATATTACACATACACTGAGACTAACCTAGCTAACACTGCCGTCATAAGAAAAAAGGGCGGATCTAACAATTTTTGAAAAAATGAGTTAAATATACCATTCGACTCAAGATAAAAAGGCGTATCTACTCATTCTTTTTAATTTTTAAAAATATCAGTATTTTAGAAAATATCGTAGGAGTTTTGGACGTAACTGTTGATCAAAAATGTCATTTTTTTAGTACAAAATATGTATTCAAATTCAACATAAAAGAAAAGACTTATTTAACAGTTGCTACGTCATCTTTAACAATATTTGCATCGATTACTTAGATGAAATGACGAAAATTAATAGTTTTAAAATAAACGCTTTTGGTTTCTTACGTCCAATCATGTTGGTACTCAGAGTTGTTAATATAATTATAGGTTAGGCGCAAATGACGTCGCATTTTTTTAAATAGCACATATATATTTAAATAGACCGTCGGAACAAAGGATTTTTATAAGAAAAAATATTTCTACGACGCGACCAATGAGACCCAAAATAGGTGAAAGAAAACTGAACAGACAAAACACTATTTCTTACTTTTTAATGTATAGCGCCGATACTAAATTTAGTGTCTGTAAGACATTTTTTATTTAGACTTTGGGCTTTAATAGGAAAAATGACAAAGTTGTCAGAAATTCCAAACTCGGATCCACGGGCATATTTAAACGATATGTGCCAAATTAATTTTCGCAGTGGTAATCAATACGAGATTTTTTATAAAACAAATTTCGATGTTGATGAACATTCACTGGATTTCTTAAGGTTAAAGAATATTAGAAATGGAATTCCTTCTCCCAAACAAAATTTTTTTTATGGTTAAGGGTATTTTGATCTAACATTTTTAAAATGGCCAAGGTAGCTTCAATCTCAGTATAGCTTTAAGTGACAAATATCTGTAATGCTTCTCTTTTATAGAATTTCTTACAAGAAAGAAGCTGACAGAATGACTTAGTACGTGGCAGAGAAAAGTAAAAAGGCCTGTTTTAGTTGTTAAGGATAAAGTACCTATATGTGTTCGTTTAATTTTTAGATATCTACAAAAGTGATTGTCGCTCAAATATTAATTACTAGCTGTTCCCTGCGACTTCGCCCGCGTGGTATTTTTTTTTGCGCGGAACCCTAAAATAAAAATAGCCTTTTTTTTGCGGATGGAAAATCATCAAATGACGCCTTTCGCTCTGGGTGGAGCGGAAGGGAGTGTCAGACTTTTACTGACTAAAAACCATCCGTGTTCCTTCAGTGCCCTTACGTTCCGGAGCCGCGGTATCTCTTTCGAACAGCCCGCAGCCCCGGCAGGCGTCGGCCCGACAGCTCTTTGAGGCGCGCTTGGGCAAAACGCGCCGTCGATAACCTCCTTATAACGTCAGCAATCTGCCAGTGAAAGTCACATCCAAATCGGTTCACAGGTTTTTGCGTGATGCTTGTTTACACAGACGCCGTATTAGTTTTATTATAATAATAGATAGATATAGATAGATAAGCAATGTTTTCCCCCACCTCGGCCGCAGTTCGCCCGACCGACCTGCGTGCGCTGGACCGCATAATTTTAAATCGTCGTCATTTTTAAACATTTGACCAAATTACGTAATGTAAAAGACAAAGTTTATCTACTTTGAATATCAGAAGCGATAAAAGTATTTATTTCGATAAAAATCAATTTGTTAATACAAAATGTGCAATAGAAATAAAGTATCAAATTTTATTGTATTTATTGTTCACTATTTTGGTAATAATGGCTTACACATAAAAGATAGATATATATTGTCGCAGAATTTTTTGTAGAACTATTTAGAAGAAACAATTCCTCGATACATTATTTTCGTGTAACTCTTATAGTTCTTATACGTCAGTATAGCAGTCCGTGGTGAATATTAGATTTCTTAATGATGTATACTGGTCAGGTCATTTCCCTTTACAGATAACTTGTAACTTAGAAGTACTTAATTAAAGCTAAAATAAAAGTTAAAAATCAGCGTAATAATATTATATGGGGATGAGGGAATTAAAAGAAATTCATAAATATCATGAAATTTGTAATTATAACTTAAGAAAGAATCTTCCCAGATGAACTTCATGAATATGCTACTCGTAATAATATGAATCAACACTTAAGCGTCTTATTTACGGTCCATCTTGCTGTACCTCCCACCTAGGTTATGCACGACACACGATACGAAACGACAATGAGTAGGCTTGACGTACGTAATTATCGACGTAATACTACACGGGACGGCTACAACAGCAAGATGGACCGTGAATAATACACTTTAAAACACAGATTGACAACTTATATGTCTAACAATATTGTTTATATATTAAGTCGGGCTTCCGCAAACAGTCGCAGTCTTTTAGTTAAGAAGCCGGCTAATTTTAAGTGTGTATATGGTTGGAACAAACATGTCAGAGACGCCCACAGACAGGCTAGACTAGGCTATCAGTTTTATTTTTTAATTGTAAACCATTAAGAGAATATTTTTTATAAATGTGTAAAAGTCAACGAGTTTTCAAGCCACGCTTAAAGTACTGTCAGAACAACCAGAAACAAATAAAAATCGTTATACTTACCTCACAACATTCTGCTAAGAAATTTATTAAGTTCTGGAAGACCATTAGGCGTTTAAATGGTAAGGCTAGGCTAAGTTGATGGGGTCATTGATGTTAAAATGATTGCTAATACAAATTTGAGGATAATTTTCAGGTGAGACGTTCCTTACTGTCGGTGTTTGATGCTGAACGTTTCCAAATAAAAGTAGAAGTTTTTCAAATAAAGATGTAGCTGACATTATTAAAAATATGAAAAGAAGGACGTCACCAGGTCATGAGGGACTCAGTGTCGAGCACTTGCAGCATGGGTGAGTAGACCTGTATAGGATGTTAGCCATGTTTTACACTTTTTGCATATGGCATTCATATTTACCATCTAATCTTATGAGGACAGTGGTCTGGTCGGTCTCTGCTATTGCACGTATGGGCCGGCTAGAGTCGGGTTGGTACCACGACCTCACAGAATACCGGCGTGAAGTAGAAGCTCTGCTTCTGCGTTTCGTCTGGTGGGTGCAGGTGGGCGGAGGCCCAATTCCCCCCCCCCCCCATCAACATGGTAGTGGAATTGCACGAAAGACTACCCCAGGAGGGTACCAGCACCCCTGGAAAATCCCTCGCTGAGCATCCATGACCATGTTATTCTACTGCTGAGCGTGGGTGCTCAGGCCGCCCCATGTATTCTGGGCAAAATTCCGCTCAAGAACGTAACTGCTCGGGGCAAACTGAACAACAATATCAAGGTGACCCCTGCCACATTATCCGTGAATTTCTGCAACATCAGGGGACTTCACTCGAACCTAAACGCCGTCTACTACCATCTCGACACGGCGAAGCCGGCCTTGCTCTTTCTGACCGAGACGCAGGTGTCCTCTCCGGCTGATACTTCGTATCTCTCCTTCCCGGGTTACAAATTGGAGCAATCCTTTGTGCCTCGGGCTGGAGTTTGCGTGTATGTCAGAGAGGACATCTGTTCTCGACGCCTCGGCAGTCTTGAAGGTTCGGACCTGTCCATCCTTTGGCTACGCGTATACAGCGACGACCATCCGCGCGTCTACGGGTGCCTCTATAGGTCCCATAGCGGTAATGCCGAAACAGACCGACTCATCGACCACGTCCAAATGGCTACAGATTCCTTGCTACAACAGGTCACATCCGCAGAAATCGTGATCCTTGGCTATTTTAACGCCCACCACGCCGAATGGCTCGGTTCACGTTTTAACCGATCATGCGGAGAGATCTGTTTATGACGGTGCCTTGGCATATGGTCTGAAACAACTGGTTACTTCGCCTACGCGGATTCCAGATGTGGAGGATCATACACCTTCCCTGTCGGACCTTCTGCTGACCTCTCATCCGGATGGATATCAGGTTTCCGTCGATGCCCTCTCGGTTCTTCGGACCATTGTCTGATCCGGAGTGTGGTGCCACTCACGCTCCCCTCGCAGTTGCGTTCTGCAGGTTGCCGCCATGTTTGGCGTTACAGGTCGGCGGATTGGGACGGAATGCGGTCGGGTTATGGGTCATGAGGACGGGTTTGCTTCTCGCCGGATGATCCCAGCGCTGTTGCTAACTCTGCCACTGATGTGGCAGGGAATGGAACTATTTATTCCAACATCTGTGGTACCCATCGGAGGCAGATCTCAGCCTTGGTTTGGTCGCTCCTGTACACTCCTGCATTACGCAGTAAGCAGGAGTGTTATCAAGCCTGAGCTGCGGCTTCGGCGACTCGGGATGTAAACACCAGCACACTTAAAAGAAGTATAACTTCGCCTCCAGGTCCTTCAAATGAGTTATTGCCAAGGCAAAGTCAGAGCATATAGGCAGAATTGGCGAGAAACTAGTTCGCCTTCCTTCGGAAACCCGTGCATTCTGGTATCTCGCCAAGGCTGTCCAAGGGAATTTCTGTAAGCCTTCACTACCATCTTTGCACAGGGAGGACGACTCACTGGCCCATGCCGCAAAAGACAAAGCCGACCTTTTAGGCTCCCTTTTTGCGTCCAACTCGACTCTTGATGACGGGGGGAAAACACCGCCGACCATCCCGCGGTGTGAGTGCTCCATGCCGGATGTGCTGTTCTCACAGCGCTCGGTCTGCAAAGCACTCCTCTCCCTGGATATCCAGAAGTCGAGTGGGCCTGACGGAATCCCCCCAATTGTGCTGAGGACGTGTGCTCCGGAGTTGGCACCGGTCCTAACGCGTCTTTTCCGGTACTCCTACTCCCAAGGCGTAGTCCCGAACTCATGGAAGACAGCTTTTGTCCACCCGATCCCTAAAAAAGGCGACCGCTCAGACCCATCCAACTATAGGCCTATCGCAATCACCTCCTTGTTCTCCAAAATAATGGAATCAATTATTAACTGCCAGCTCATGCGGTACCTTGAGGATCACCAGCTGATTAGTGACCGCCAATACGGTTTTCGTCGGGGTCGATCAGCTGGTGATCTTCTGGTCTACCTGACGCATAGATGGGCGGAGGCAGTAGAGTCCAAGGGGGAGGCATTGGCCGTTAGTTTTGACATTGCGAAGGCCTTCAATCGGGTTTGGCACAAAGCGCTTCTTTCGAAGCTCCCTTCCTATGGGCTTCCCGAGAAATTGTGCGATTGGATCACCAGCTTCCTTGCAGATCGGAGCATCAAGGTCGTTGTAGACGGTGCATGCTCCGACTAAAGCCTATTAACGCTGGTGTTACACAAGGCTGTGTGCTATCACCAACGCTGTTTCTTCTGCATATCAATGATATGTTGCTAACTGGTAACATTCATTGCTATGCGGATGACAGCACTGGTGATGCTTTATACACCGGCCGTGCCAATATTTCTCGGGAAAACGTCGCTGAGTACCGGAACAAACTTGTGTCTGAAGTCGAGTCTTTGCTGAACAAAGTCTCGGATTGGGGGCGACTAAATTTAGTCCAGTTTAATCCTCAGAAGACACAAATTTGCGCGTTTACCGATAAAAAGAACCCCTTTGTCGTATTTCCTCAGTTTCAAGGCACTCCCCTTCTTGCCTCAGCCAGTATCGGCATCGACATATCGAGTGGCGTGCAGTTTCGTGGTTACTTGGAAGAGAAGGCCAAATTGGCCTCTAAAAAGCTTGGCGTGCTCAGCAGAGCGGGACAGTATTTCATGCCGGCACACCGCCTGCAACTTTACAAGGCGCAGGTTCGGCCTCACATGGAATACTGTTCCCATCTCTGGGCAGGGGCTCCCCAGTGCCAGCTCCTTCCACTTGACCGCATCCAGCGCAGAGCGGCTCGAATCGTCGACGACCGAGTCCTTTCCGATAGGCTCGATTCATTGGCACTGCGAAGAGATGTTGCATCCCTTTGCATTTTCTTTCGCATCTACCACGGGGAGTGCTCTGAGGAATTGTTCGGATTAATCCCAGCCGCCAAATTTCACGAACGCACATCGCGGCAGAACTCCCGATACCATCCACATCATCTGGATGATTGGCGGTCCACCACTGTGCGATTTAGAAGATGTTTTCTTCCTCGCACGACTTCCTTGTGGAATCGATTACCATCAGGGTTTTTCCGGAACGATACGACTTAGGGACCTTCAAGAAAAGAGCCTACTCCTTTTTAAAAGGCCGGCAACGCATCTGCAATTCCCCTGGTGTTGCGGTTGTTCATGGGCGGCGGTAGTCACTTACCATCAGGTGAGCCTAATGCTTTTGTTGCCCCCTCTCCTATTAAAAAAAAAAACATTTTCTTGAGAAGTATAAAAGAATTTTATTAAAAGGAGTCATTTCTACATTATTTGTACCAGTAAGTATAATATTGTTATAATACTCGTAAGACTTCAAAAATGTAACTTTCAAAACTTTAGATAAAATTAGAGACAGATTTTTAGGCACTATAAAATACAGTCGTAGAGAAGAGGCACTCGTGGTTAAGCAATAGCTGCGTCAGTCCATGAATGAGTGACCATTTTCTTAACATACCGAGATTGACAGAATAGAGAGTGCATCTATATCCTCAGACACTTGGTGCACTTTACACTAATATATATAACGATATATCTAATTCGAACGAGAACGGACTAAAACATTGTATAAGCCTTTGCAATGGTCGATGCGGGGCAGGGAGAATGAAGCGCTCGTGTCTCGTATTGGTCACATACAACAGAACACGCCGGTCTCTCAACCGGTCGCGCTTCTGTAGCAAAACTTTAAGTTCTCTTAATTGTTAAATTACGTAATTAGCAGTAATTCAAATAAATAACAATGAAACGTTCTGTTATAATAACTAGAGAGCGTAGGCTATGCGATATGGTCAATAATTCGAATACACAAAGTAGCAACTCCGAAACACTCATTTAAAATATAATTTTTCTTTAGATGAAGTAGAAATAAAAACTTTTCATGATTCACACCTCCAAAATATCACAGGTATTCCTTTTTGTATTATTTTATTGGCATTAATTCGGTTTACCCCCCAAAATTGGTAGAGATTACTTACAATAGTTTACGTCGTTGAGCGTTCATTAAAAATGTTGTATGTAATACATACAAAATTTTATATTTACATTAAAACGAAAATATTGTTGTATGTAATAAATACAACATTTTACTTTGAGAGTTGTTATCGAAAACTTTGTTGTATGCTAACATGCTATACTTTACGTAGCTATTATTTTATTTTTTCTTAAATTCAATGTTGTATGTCAAAATTATTTTCTAAAATTGGGTCTTATAAGACTAATTAAAACTTTATTACTGTTTCAGAGTCTCCATTACCAATAATTTTTAATGAATCAGAACTGAATGAGTTGGCAAATACAATAGATGGAGACATCTTTTACAATAACTTAGAAGTAGCAATAGATACTGATACTGCAAATCTTGAGACACCACCACCTTTCCCCTATTTATAGTATCAATCACTTGGACTAGAACTGTGATAATGATTATGAAAATTTATCAGCATTCGATATTTCACCTCAACTCTCACCAGCATGTCTTTCTTGCTGCTTGACGTATACAACAATTAACAATAGCCCACTGTCAGTCCCAGCACAAGCGGCCGACGTCAACAATCAAGGAAAAATAAAGGGAATGTTAAAAAAAAAACATTTTAATGGCTGGATAGATGATAAGAGAAAGTGTTCACGTAATTTGGGAAAAGAGTATATATCGAGAAAAGGTAAAATACAAGCAAGTAAAAAATGTCCATGTCCCTGTCGCAAGAAGTGTTTTAATAAATTAAGTTAATAAAAAATAAAGACGATTTTTGACAGTTTTTGGAGTTTAGAAGATCGAGAAAAGCAATGGATGTACATGGTTAACTTGGTAAAGAAGCAAAATAAATGTAGAGTCTATACAGATAGCGTTTCAAGACGTAAGTACACGTTAAAGTACTCGTTGCATACAGGTCATGGTAAAGATAATATTAATTATGTGGATGTGTGTAAAAAGCTATATAGTTATTGTCACATACAGTGAAACGAGACATACATTTTTCAGTGAATATTGTTACTAACTAATATATACAAAAACTGACGAATCTAAACTCCGCGGTATAATGTTGTAAGTATGAGATACAACTGACACAGCCTGTACTCCGCGGTAAAATTTGTATGAACGATATCTCAGAAAAGGTACATATTTTTTTAAATTATCTTTCATTATAGTCAAGAATACTATAAATTACATACACATACTAAATTTCAAAAAGATACAATTATAAATGCAGTTTTAGTCCAATTTGAATCATAAAAATGCTCTTGTGTAAAATTGTAATTTTAGGGATACAACAACTTACATGGAAGGTATCTTAAAGTAGAAGTACTTAGTTGGGTTCCTAGTAACTTAAAGAGGATAATCTCAAGATTTTTTTCTTATTTTTAATGTATTATAGTTTTATAATGTATAAAAATTTATCTCTAATTTTATCTAAA
This sequence comes from Parnassius mnemosyne, assembly GCA_963668995.1. Taxonomy (NCBI): domain Eukaryota; kingdom Metazoa; phylum Arthropoda; class Insecta; order Lepidoptera; family Papilionidae; genus Parnassius; species Parnassius mnemosyne. The sequence continues at coordinate 17,267,632 of CAVLGL010000086.1, read as the reverse complement.
GTTTTGAAAGTAACATTTTTGAAGTTTTATTATACCAATATTATACTTAGTGGTACAAATAATGTAGAAATGACTTCTTTCAATAAAATTGTTTTTATTCTACTTTTTCTTTTATACTTCTAAAGAAAATGTTTGCTGCAAATTGTTGAGTTCTTCTTTGGATCCCAACCAACCCGTTCAATTAACCTTAACAATTTTTTCTAATTGTGTTTGTACAGTATTAAGAGTTTGTACAGTAGGGCTACGATAGCTATTCGAGTACAGAACCAGAGTACGAAAACTATCCTAATGCAGAGAGGTGTAAGACAGGGTGACGTTATATCCCCGAAACTCTTCACCGCTGCATTGAAAGACGTCTTCAAGCTGGACTGGAAAGGATAGGGTATTAACATCGGTGGCGAGTACATCACTCACCTTCGATTTGCCGACGATATAGTCCTTATGGCAGAATCGCTGGAGGACCTAAGCACTATGCTCAATGACCTACCAATAGTGTCTCCCAACGGATATGTCTTAAGATGAACATGGACAAAACGAAGATCATGTATAACGTCCATGTCACACATATGCCGGTAGTTGTTGGGAGCACTAAGCTCGAAGTTGTTGACGAATATGTTTACCTGGGACAAATAGTCCGATTAGGTAAGTCCAACTTCGACCGAGCGGTCAATCGACGGATTCAACTCGGCTGGGCAGCACTCGGGAAATTACGGCACATCTTCCAGTCAGATATACCTCAAAGCTTGAAAACTAGACTGTACAACCAGTGCGTGTTGCCAGTGATGACCTATGGAACTGAGACGTGGTCCTTCACTGCTCAAGGTCGCTCAGCGAGCTATGGAGAGGGCTATGCTCGGGGTTTCTCTGCGTGATAAACTTAGAAATGAGGATATCCGCAGCATAACCAGAGTGATCGACATAGCCCAACGGATTAGTACGCTGAAGTGGCAATAGGCCGGCCATATAGCTCGGAAAACCGACAACCAATGGGGAAAAAAGGTTCTCAAGTGGCGGCCTTGTATAGGCGGACGAAATGTAGGGCATCCCTCACTAGATGGAGTGACGACCTGGTAAAACATGCAGGAAGTCGATGGATGCAGGTGGCTCAGGACCGTGCTTTGTGGCATACCTTGGGGAGGTTGTTGGAAAAACGGCAAAATAAAATTACATTTTAGAACGAAATTTTCTTGTTGTGTGGGCAAGTCTATCGATCCATTATAAACATTCAAGATAAATATCGACATTAATTTTGATATAGTTGAGTCAATCCCTAGCGTACATGTAAAATATTTTGTATAAAAATGTATTTACCAAATTCATGCAAATTATCAGCAACTTGACTTTTTTGCAAAATATCAAAATTAACAAAATAATTGAGAACATTCTATATTTTAAACAGTATATAACATAAATCTTTCACATTGACGACGTCTTGAGAATTTACCTGTGAAATGTGCAATTATCAGGATTATTTTTATTACTAACACTACAGTCACCTCGTCCTTTCGTATAAACTACGCCCTCCTAAAATTAAACCTAAATTAGTTCTGCGACATAATTTTGGAGGAATGAATATTGACTATCTTTGTCAAGATTCTCATAATATTGACTGGTCAGTGATTGAGAAAGCACCATTAATTAACAATAAAGTGGAACTTTTCTGTTCCCTACTCACGCAGCTTTATGACGTTCACGCGCCAATGCATTATGTGAGACTCAAACACTTACCTGCTCCTTGGCTCTCAGATGATCTGAAAAGGCTAATTTTGAAGAAGAATGCGGCATTGTCAAAGCTTAAGCGGAATAAAACAGATGAAAACTTAAGGAAATACGCCAAAATCAGGAATCGCTGCAAAACATTATGTAGAGATGCACAACGACGCCATATTCATACATCAGTCGAGAACGGCGACTCATCTAGGGTGTGGAAGTTTCTTAAAACAGTTGGAGTTGGTAGAGCATCCCTAAATGCTGCTCCTAGTGTTGATGTTAAACTATTAAATCAACATTTTTCTAATCCTTCTAACTCTTTTGATAGTAAACATAAACTGCAAACACTTCGTTCTCTTTCTGTAACTCCGGCTCCTAATTATCCTCCGTTCGTTTTTAGTCAGTTTACTGTATGTGATGTTAAGAAGATCATATTATCCATTTCCTCAAATGCTGTCGGTAGCGACAACATTAGCCGTTATATCATTATTCCTCTCCTTGATGTTATCACTCCCATTATCACCCATTTACTTAATGCATCTGTCTCTTCCTCTAAATTCCCTTAAGCCTGGAAGAATGCTCATCTTATACCCCTTCCGAAGAGATCTAATCCTGTCAACCTCTCTGATCTTCATCCCATCTCGATCTTACCTTTCCTTTCTAAAGTCGTAGAAAAACTAATTTGCCAACAGCTGACTCTTTTCCTTAATAAGCACAATTTATTAAATTCTTTACAATCCGGTTTTCGCCCTGGTCATAGTACGGCTACTGGCTTAATCAAAGTTACTGATGACATACGGTGGGGTATGGATAATAAACAACTCATAGTCATGACCTTGCTGGATTTCAGTAATGCGTTCAATACTGTTGACTTCGATATACTCTTGAGTCTGTTGTGTTCCCTTAACATGTCTCCATCAGTAATTAACTGGTTTCAAAGTTATCTCTGTGGCCGTCGGCAGTGTATTCTTTTCGATGAAACTCACTCATCTTGGTGTGATATTACTGCAGGCGTGCCGCAGGGCGGCGTGTTGTCACCTTTACTCTTTTCCATTTTCATTAATTCAAATCTCATAAAATATCTTCTCTCTACCACATGTACGCGGATGATGTCCAGATTTACACCCAGTCAACTCTTGAGAATTTGCCGAATGCAATCGCTACATTGAATTACGATCTAAATATTATTCATGATTAGAGTAAATAAATATCATATGGCCTAAATTTCAATCCTAAAAAGTCTCAGGCTAGCATTTTTAGTAGCCAGAGCTTTATCTCAAGAGTTGACTGGTTCACCGTACCACCTATCGTAATCGATGGAGTTGTAATCCCTTACTTTGACAATGTTGACAAAACAAAAAACCTTGTTATTTATATTGATAATTCATTAAATTGGATACGCCAACTGAATGAGGTAAGTAAGAAAACCTTTGTCGCTCTTTGTTCACTGCGTTGTCTTCGATCATTTCTTCCCATCATTACAAAAACTATGCTCGCACAGTCTCTTCTCCTTCCGACTCTCGACTATTCTGACGCAAGCAATGTAGACATAACTGAGGACCAGCTAAATAAGCTTGAGAGACTTCAAAATACGCAAAGGCGCAAGGATTGCGCAAATATGACCATATTTCCCAATTTGACTTCGCCGGAACATGCATATTCTTTATTTTCTGTACTGTGTATTATTTCATCCTTCTGCTCCTCCCTATCTAAAGGAGAAGTTTAATTTTGTGGGACTTCCGGGGGAACCTCTACCCTCTTCTAGAATATTTATTTTAAGGCTACCAACTCACAAAACTCCATTTTTTAATAAATATTTTACTGTCCAGTCTATTAAGCTCTGGAATTCCCTACCTTTGCATACACGTGAACCACAATCTATTGTAATCTTTAAGCGATTACTTAAAGAGCATTACTTGTCTCAATCGTTCGGAGACCGTTAGGATAAATTGTTTATGTATTTATTGTATTTATCAGCTTTATATTATTGTTTGAGGAATTTTGTAATTTATTCATGTATTTTGGGTAGATATGTAAGTTTGTTTATATACTCTTATATATGTATGTATATGTATATATTATATGCTTTACTTTATCTTTTATTATGTATTGGTAAGGTATATCACTTCATATATTAGCTATTTATATGTTATTTTATTGCATTTATTGTCTATTTATCGCATGTATTGATATTATATTTTGTATAATTATATTGCACCCCCTACCATTCATCATTTATTCCTTTACACCCTTGATTGCCTGGAAGAGATCGCTATGTAGCGATAAGGCCGCCAAATTTTAAATTTAATCTATCTTTCGTTATGTAACTTGTATATTTGTTTGTGGTGTAAAATCAAGGAGGTTGTAAAATATAGGGAGTGTGCACTTCATACTAGAGAAGCGTTCCTAAATCAGTGACCTTGAAATGAATGAAAGGTACCGAGTTAGGTGTTGCATTTCTTTCTAATAGAGTGTCCATGATACAATATTTTGAGAATATTATTAGTGTATACAGCGTCACGTAAAACGAAATGCCAAATGGAAAGTGCTGAATAGTGTAATAATTAAGCTCCGTTTAATATTTTGATTACATTATTGCTTCGCTACGGTATCAAACTTTACGGTTACTAGTGGCGGCGTAGTGTGGGTTGACGACACCCAGGGCGGTTTCCTCTCAAGCACTCCCCAAAATAAAACAAAAAATGCTATACATGCTAACGGGACTTTATTTTGCAAAAATATTCTAATTTATTATCAAAGTTTACTTTCTTGTCATTTTTGATAGATAAAATGAAAAGATTGGTTAATCGCGCTTGAATCATTGTGGACCTTAAGTAAGATTTTATTAACTTGAGTTTTGAAAAGCTTCCTTCACATGAAACTTAATAGTAAAAAAAATCTTAGATAGCTAGCTAGCTAGATTTGGAACAGATTCAGAATAGCCCTATTTTATGAGAAAAGCTTCAATAAATTACATTGAACCGCTTCTTGGGAAGAAATGCTGGCAGCTTTCAAGACGTAAAACCGCCAAAATTATATATACTGCAGAAAATTCATCGTAGATTTTTGTCAGATTTTGAACTATTACACGAAGATCCTCATCTGGTGCCGTTAGCAGAGTGTGAGGCTGAACAACACTAAATTTTACGAGAATATCATCCATTGCTCTGTAGCGATGGTCTAGTTCCTTGTAGAATATGTCAAGACATTCTAATATAGCTCTCTGCAGCTCCTCTGGCAATGTTAGTCCAGCATATCGGGTCATTTCTCCTGGTAAATGTTTTTGATATCTCCTCATTTCTCTTCTTCTTTCAATCGAAATGTCCACATTCTCACATTTTACACGTAGGAAATAGCTTTATCCACTAGTGGAATACGTTGACTTTAAAGAAATATTTTTGGCCTTTGATTTTTATCTCATACTTTTCCAGTGATAATCTAGATTATTATTATATTATTTAGTATTTGCTTTTGTGTCTAACTAACTTCTATTAGAATTTTACACCAAAAGAAAAGATAGCATAAAAGACTGAAGTCACACAGAGCTGGTAAGAATGTAGATACTGCTTCTTTTGTATAGATGTTTTCTCTGTTGGTGCTGGGATCATATATATCTTCGAGTGTTTATACTAGTTTTTTTTTAAATTATTCTGCAGTGGTTTAACAACGTCATGATGAGCAATTCATTTTGTCTCTAAGAGTCTTTTGACGGATACGCCTACACTTTTTATTAAAGTTTCCCATTGACGTGTAAATGATGAAATAACCTGTAAACTCTTTCTACTGTTCCGAAAAAAAGTTAAACTTGAATTAACGCTCCCTAAGTGAGTTCACTCCACATAGATTTCGCGAATGATTATCACAAGGCGTTTTCTACGTGGTAGAGCCATGCTGCAGCTATATAAGTAGTATCGTTGTAGCACAAATGGGTCGGCTCGACCGGGGAAGGACCACGCACTCACAGAATACCAGCGTAAAATAGCAGCTCAACACTGATGTATTTCGTATGGTGAGTGTAGAGAACCGGAGACCCTTTTTACTGGAAAAGAGGCATTACATCTTATTCATGACGCGCATGACAACGCGTCTGTATTTTGATTCGCAAACTAGGATAGATGTAGATGTCTATAAGCCACAGCAACCACTTACCATCAGGTGGACTGTGTGCTCGTTCGTCACCCTATTCTATAAAAAAATACAATATATTCATTCATTTGACAACGTCAAATTTTAAAATAGTGTTGTCATCTATGGCGTAAAATGCACCTCCTAGTTTTTAGGGAAAGAACATTCGTGTAACAGAAACAAAATTTTTTATTCATTATAGATTATAAATAATACTTATTGAAAGTCACTCTTTCATTATATACCGATATTACCAATGGTTCGAAAAAAAATCTATGACCTGGGAATAACCAGCAAGAAACCCAGCGGAACTTTTGCTTAAACAACATTTACACAACCATGTATGTTACACAAATTAACAACAAAACAAATTAGAAATAGCTTGGTAGCGATCACCTCATTTCCAGGAGTTATTATCATCCATAAATTCTTTAATGTTATAATAATCCTTTTTATACAAACTTAGTTTATTAAAATTTTTGAACTTTGAGCAGGTCAAATTTTGTATATTTTCTGGGATTTTGTTGTAAAAGCGTATACATCGCCCCAAGAATGAATTACTGACTCGATGGAGTCGAGTAACTGGTACTACTAGCTTGTACCTCTTCCTAGTATTTACAGAATGAATATCACTTATTTTTGTAAAACTACTTTTATTTTTGTGAACGTACATTACATTTTCATAAATGTATTGAGAGGCCAAAGTTAATATATTAATTTCCTTAAATTTTTGGCGCAGCGACTCTTTAGGCTTTAAATCATAAATTGCTCTTATGGCTGTCTTCTGTAAAACAAATATAATTTCAGTGTCAGTTGCGTGTCCCCATAGCAAAATACCATACGACATTATGCTATGGAAATAGCTAAAGTAAACTAGTCTAGCTGTTTCAACACTGGTAAGACTTCTAATCATTTTTACAGCATATGCTGCAGAACTAAGTCTGCTTGCTAGTTTTGATATATGAAGTCTCCATTGAAGCTTCGCGTCTAGTGTGATTCCAAGAAAAATGGTGGTATCTACAAGACTCAGTTTCTCCCTATTCAAAATTACATTAATTGTTTGACATTTGGAATCATAAATTTCAGACATTAAAGTGTTTTAGTGGGTTTTTTCGTGTTACTTAATAATAAGCTTAATTGAAATACAATATGGAATATACCAACTATGATTAGCGATAAAAAATGGAAGATTATCGTTCTAGTATACGTCTAAAATATTACTTTAAGTCAATAACTGTTTAAACGTTGGTAATGTTTTTATTTTGTGTAAACATTTATCAATGTTAGAAGGAGATAAAATACCAAACTCGATGCCTCTCTTTCTAAGAAAAATGAGGAACGGTTACAATGTTCCAAGCGCTCACTCCCTATATTATATTATAACCTCCTTGAGCTATAGTTAGTGATGCCAACTTAGCAAATTGACAGACATCTACAATTTAATGAAATTTGTAGCTAAACTTTTTAGCTACTTTTTCTAACAACTTTTCATTTCATCATGAGACGTGAGGCTATCGAGATTCGTAGAATAATGTTGAGCGCCACCATTAATACCTAGTACATGGCAATACTAGTTACCACTAGCGCCCTCTAGTATCGAGTAGCAGAACTAGAAGAGTCTAGATCCTTCTAGAATTTTCCATGGAAGAAGCTTGTAACAGTAAGGTACCGAGTCTTGAAAGAAAAAATAAAAACTAAACGCGAACCTATGGTCATAGATGCTATGGTAAGTACAAGTCGGCGTTGGCCGGGAATTACCCGCTCCCTGCTGCGCTACGACAGATTACTTACTAAACCAAAATAGTACGCGCTACTCGTAATCTACCTTGTGTTGTTTTGTTTTATCCATCTAAAACTAATGCTCGCTGTTTTAATTTTATTTTAAAATGGATTTACCTTCGAAAAAAAAGCGTACGCACAGAAATACAGACTGGAGTGGGAAAATATGGACGAATTTCAAGATTGGTTAAAATCGGCAAGTGAAGACTCAAGCAAAGCGTTTTATACATATTGTTCTGCTGAAATTCTTGCTAAACTATCTGTACAAATAATTAAAATTGAAGTGTATGTTTGTAATGTCAAAATAACAGCTTTTACTAAATGCTTACGACAGTATATAGGGTACTTATAACAAAATTACAATTTTTTACATTTTTGTCGTCTGTTTGTTGCAGGTAATTTTCGAAACGGCTGGACCGATTTTCACTGGCAGATAGATGATGTTATAATGAGTAACTTAGGCTACTTTTATTTTAGAAATATAATTAGAATTTCGCGCAAGAAAATGAAAACCCATGAAATTCAATTGTAGTAAATTCCACGCGGGCGAAGTCGTGGGGAACAGCTAATTTGACATAAAGAAGCATTCTGAGACAAAAAAAAACATAAACAAAAAGTAGAGTTTGAAACAGGTACACAAAAGACCAGCGTGAAGTAGGGCTCTGCTTCTACATTTCGTCTGGTGAGTGCAAGTAGCCGGAGGCCCCCCCCTTAAGCGGAGTTAAATAATATACTACCCCAGGAGGGTACCAGTATCCCCGGTGACGGAAAATTCCTCGCTGAGCATCCACACTCAAGCTTACCCTACTCTTCCTGAGCATGGGTGCTCAGGCTACCCCGTGTATTCTGTGGGGGGGGGGGGCGAAATTCCGCTCGAAACTAAACCTGCTCGGGGCGAACGGAGCAATAACTCAAAAGCGCCCCCTATCACGATATCCATGAATTTCTGCAACATCAGGGGACTTCATTCAAACCTTAACATCGTCCACTACTATCTGGAAATGGCGAAGCCGGCCTTGCTCTTTCTAACCGAGACACAAGTGTCCTCTCCGTCTGATACTTCGTATCTCTCCTACCCGGGGTACAAATTAGAATAGTCCTTTGTGCCCTGGGCTGGAGTTTGCGTGTACGTCAGAGAGGACATCTATTTTCGACGCCTCGGCAGCCTTGAAGGTACGGACCTGTCCATCTTCTGGCTGCTCGTATACAGCAACGATCATCCCCGCGTCTACGGGTGCCTGTAAACGAAAACGTGGCAAATTCAAACATTTCTAGCAACTCATTGCTAAGCCACTGCGCCGTCAAAATTGAATAAAACTACTTTTACGGATTCTGTCGCGTTTAATTTACTTGTTTTTTATTGATTCCCTACGTTTCGGGTACTTTATAGCAACCATAGTCATGGGAGACTGAGGTGATTGACGTCCCGATGTCAGAGTTAACCCGGGGTACCTTCAGTTTTTTAATTATTAATTTTGGTCCGATCTACGCAGAATGAACTTACTGTATCTTGAAGTCTTGCAATGGTATGCTTGGGTTTGGTTTTAATTTTATTAATTACATGATCCCAAGCAGGTGGTAGTACCCAGCCTCCCTCTCTATTGAAATTAGGATGTTTTTTTAATTCCAATAGCCTCACGTATCATCGTTGGCAGGAATCGATGTTCTTTCGCGAGAATTTGTGGTTTATCAAATCTAATATCATGGCAGGGGCCGTCTAGGAATAATTGAAAATTGAAAATTGAAAATTGAAAAAAATAATAGAAAAAATTTTATTGCAACAAAAAAACAATTTATACATATCAATGTGGCCCTATCTCCTGTAAAAGGTTAACCTCAGTAACAGAACTTCCTATATTTAGCAAACTTTTGTTGAATAAAAACACAAAAAAATCATATAGATGCGTGTTTCTAAATCTACGTGCGTGCGCGCGCGCGCCGTGTATATGTGTGTGTGTGTCAGTGTGTGTGTTTGTATGTGTGAGAGACAGAGAGAGTGAGTGTGTGTGCGTACATGATTTTAATTTTTTAAATTTGTATGATTGTTATGATTGCCTGAATTAATTATGATTACACTTACATAATTTACAAATTAGAGGTTAATATATCACAAACTGCAGACTTCTTGGAACGTTAGTATTTCATGTCAGCTATGTGTTCTTTTTATAGATCGCTTTGTTTGCCCTATATATGAAAGACCACATTCACAATCAAGCTTGTACACTCCTGCATCTTGTAGAGGAATATTGCACTTGACAAATGGCAAGAACTGACAAAACGAGGGATCTGTGACAGCAAACACCTGGCCGCCGAGCTTCAGCACATCAAGCAAGTTCTGCACGACAACAAGCTTTGGGTCCCGCGTCTACCGCACAGTGACGTAGGCCTTATCTTGACTACATGTTCGAAACTGTAACATCTCAACAAAATTTAGAGTCAGAAGTTTTATATGCAATGCGACATCGCTGCTCCGCCTTCTTCTGCAATTACTTAAAGTGAAACATACAGGTCTGTTCCCGGCCATATTCCTGCAAGATGGCGCTGAAGTCATAATTTTTTAGTTTATTTGAGTTTTTGTGTAATTGGAACATTATTAAGTCGTAGAAGTAGCAATCGCGCTACTCGGACATTATACTTTATTTTACTAGGTCATATCATTGCCTCAAAATCCACACAATTCAACACAAAGTCCGAAAATAACATCTGTCATTGAATATAGTGTCGTTTACACACACAGACGTGGGTGAATTCTTAGTCCCTACATTTACGAAAATTGAACACTAGATGGCGTGAATGAAAAAAAATGTTTTCCTTTTTTCTGTATGGGTAGGCAGAACTACAGAACGCCACCTGCTACGATATATAATGAATACCAGTATTTTACAATTATGTTATAAAAATAAAAGTTATATTTGTAAAATGAGCCGTGGTAGCTCAAATGGTTAGCACTCGCTGTAAATTTCACAGTACGCGAGAAACCCGGATTCGATCCCCGCCGGCACCAATGAAATTTTTAATTACAATTTTAAGTGCTGATTTACCACGTGCTCGGCGGTGAAGGAAAATATCGTGAGGTAACCTGCATGTCTGAGAAATAAGAAAAAAAAATTTCGAAGACATGTGAAGTTCGCCAACACGGATTGGGACAGCGCGGCGGACATTTCCTTGCTCTAAAACCCTTTCAGAAATGAGAGGAGGCCTGTGCCCAGTAGTGGGGCGTGTATATAGGCTGTAACTTTAACTTTTTTAACTTATATTTGTAGGTGTAAATAAACTATTTAATTCAATAATAATCTTGGAAAATAAATCATGTCAACACTAAGAACAATAAAACGCAGTTTTATTTTATAACCTTACACTATTGAAATTAATGATCAAAACAAGTATTTGAAGTAACACGCCTGATACACGCCTATTCACTCAAAACTAATAACACAGATGATTTGCAACATAACCAATTATTTCGAAAATTTGAGATTACATAAATAGGTAAGAGACTATTCATAAACAAGAGATAACAACAAATCTAAAACACGATTTAGTATGCGATAATTACCAGGAAGGTGAAAAAATATTTCCTAATTTCAAATCACACACACACAACTACAAAAGCTTTTAGTTAAACTAAAATCATTTGACTTGTTGATTATTTTTTTATTAGATAAGTATAACCCTCTAAAAACACACAGTTACATACAGTTTAAAACAAAAGAAGATTATAATTATTGGAGACAAAAGGAGACGGCTCAGCTTTGTCTGTAACGAGACACAGATCTCGCATAGAGCTGTTTTTCAGCCACTCCCTCCTCCCTGAGGTGTTGTGCGGGAGTCCAAAGTTGCAGGCTCCCCATTCACCTGACTTATACTTAGAAACTAAACTAAACCAAACTAAACCTAGGGGCCCCACATCGACTAGGGGCCCCGCATCGACTAGGGGCCTCGTGCGCACACAAAAGTAATTGAAAATATTTCGTACAGTGAAAAATTATTCAGAATATTTGCATCCTCAATGCCAATAGATATTATTATTTTTTTTGACGTATGCTGTCAGTTGACGAAATACTGGCCTATCTTCTGGAAAGAACAGAACATTTTTAATTTTTTTTATTAATATAACATTGATATAAAAAATGCGAGAGGCCAGACTTACGATAATGAGTCAAATATGTCTGGTGGTTAAATATGTATAGACAATTGTCTACAGACCCATATTAAGAAAATAACTAATCTCGCACACTACGTTCCACTGAATTTGGATGGAGTAGGTACGTGCTGCGGAGAGCTGTGTTGAAACAATCTCATACTTCGGATTTGTACAGACACTAATTAACTTTTTTTTCGGCGTCAACTCATCACTGGGTTAGTGCTGAAAAAAGTACCGATGCAACTAAGGCTTTGTCAGAAAGTTATAAGAGATTCCAGAAAGCTTTGCAGTCTATTGCTGACGTTGAGACTGAGACATCACAAGCGATTCACGAGGTTCGATATCTATTAGAGGACTCGGAAAAGAGAACCTGCCGTAATGGCAATATTTTGGGCTGCCAATCTGGATCGAATCTATGGTGTTATTATTATCTTTACAAAGACGAACTACCGATCTTCTGAAATCGCTTTTAGATTTTTTGCTATCACAGCGAGAATAATTTAACGATTACTTGAAGGCAAATAATAATGGCTGAATACACCGATGAAAGTCAGCGTGTGCGAAGAAAAAAGGCATCTCGATGACGGATCTGCAGATGAAGTTGTGATCATTGGAAAAGATAAGTTAAAAATTGATGCATATTTGCCTGTAATAGACATGCTGTATGCAGAATTATCGGGGCGACTAGAAGCTTACCGGGAAATTTATTCTCAGTTTAGATTTCTAACAGATTTCATGAAAAAGACCAACGATCAAATTAAAGAGACTTGTACAAAATTTAGTGTACATTATTCCAAGAACATTGAAATGGTACAGTTCAAGTACTTCATCTTATAATTAGATGATTAGGTGATTGTAGGGAAAGATAAAATTGTACCTGCCTAGGAATCCTTTAAATTAATTTTTGATAATATCATACAATAACTTTACCGAATATAATGATAGCATTGCAAATATACAGAATTCTGATGATATCAAATGCAACGGGTGAACGTAACTTTTTAATTTCATTGTCGATAATGGCAATTGCAAATGATGTATTGGAAAAGGTCAACTTTCAAGATGTTATGAATGATTTTGAATCCAAAAAAGTCAGGAAAGTTAATATTTAAACTGAATGTATTTGACAAAACTATTTTCTAATTCTTATATGAGAGCGATCAAACAAGCATGCGGTTCACCCGATAGCAAGAGACTACCGCCGCTCATGAACAACTGCAACACCAGGAGAATTGCAGATGCGTTGCCGGCCATAGAAGTATTAGGCTTAGAACCGCAGTAGGCGCACGCAAAATTAAGCCATTTTAAGTAAGCCTTTAAAGGCTAAGTACGACTTTTGGCACAAGGAGAACCGTCTTATAAGGGGCGAAAGTTGAAAAAGTGTCCTACTATTTACTGAAAATACCGGTTCCAAAACCTACCACAATAGCGCTGGCGTCTGAAAAACTACGATATGAAGATAGCTGTTTTGAACGGAGTGAAGTCAGCTGAATTCAAATATTTAAAAAAAAATCATGACACTATTTACGTAGTACATAACCAAGCGGATTGGTCGGTCCTTGTTTATTTCTCCATCTTATTCTAATTACTTTTGGCGCTTTTTTTATTTATCCTATGTTACTGCAGCGCCACCCTTATTGGACATGTTTTTAGGGATACTTTTCATATATAGAGATGGTCCTCCTTCTCTCTACACTCCATAATCAAAACAAAATAATAAATAATAAATTAAATTTGTAAAATATTTTACCCCATTTTTCTTATTATTATAATTATAAAAAAATGCATATTGAAAAAAATATATACATACTGCCAATAGTCTCATTCACATATAAGTAGGTATTTTTATTTCCAAAATATAATTAGGGTTCCCATTTGGCACGAAAAAAAATGTGTTGATTTTATTTTATTTTGACAATGTTCAGTTGTTTTTACCTTTTTATGGTATGTGTTTTAGGATAAATAACATAGCCTATGATTGTTTTTTTTTTAATTCTAATTTACATATATTTGACATTTTCTAAAAAGACGATACGTTTTACCACTAGCCAACAGTGATGTATTTAATTAAGGATAATAGTTAACGTTTAGCCAAAATAGCAAATAAATATTTATTTTGTTTTAATGAAGTTAAGTTAATAATAAATAGAATAAGTTATTAACATGAATGTTTATTGCCAATTGAAATGTATTCTTTTTTAGAATTCCATCTGATCCGACTATTGCTGCTCGATGGATTGAAAAAATCAGACTTAATCGTAATGAAAACTATTGGAAGCCAACTAAACACACAAAGATATGCTCGATACATTTCGATGAAAAAGAAAAGTATATGACTAAAGGCATTGAGTTATATGTACTACGTACTAGAGAAGCCATTCCGAACATAGACTATGTTCAACTGAACTGTACTGCAATCCATACAAACTAAATATTGCGTAAATTGAAGATTTGTGAATTCCATAAAATAATTATTATTACATTTTATTTAGAAATATAATATGTTTGTTTAGATTAAATTAAGATATTTTATATTAAATTCTTATATTTATTTTATATAAATATCTTATTTTATATCAAATTAAAGTATTCGCCCATGCGAGACTACTACTCCCGCGCATGCGCGAAAACATAGAGTAGGACACAATTTTTGTTTGGAATGGCTTCTCTAGTACGTAGTACATAATTATAACTCAATGACTAAAGGTGGTTTATGTAAATTACGTCAGGGTTCTATACGAACAAAGGTATGAGGATATTTCTACCATAATATTAGTAACTAACTTATTAAATAAATAAATAAAACATTATCTAATTCATGATTTTTTCCTAAGTACATACTTATGATGTTTACTGTTGCTATGTTTTTAGGGTCTGCATATTTTTTGTACAGAAGATAGTAATGACATATGTAATGATATTTATGATTCTAATAATCGGTTAAAATCTACTAGTTAGTCTGTGTCTAATAAACTGCGTGAACCACAACTGGTTAGCTTTTTTAATATTTACACGTATAATTGGTAAGCTCATTAATAATGTTTACGCATGTCTGGTCTATAATCTTGTGATCGTTTTTCAGGGCGCGTCTTCTAGTAAAGTCGATGAGAATTTTACAACTCGAAGCACATGCATCTAACAAACCTGTGCGTAATAATGACCAGATTTTATGTAATTTTTATCTAATTAATTGACACACAGCTGCGTCCTATTGTATCAAAAACGTGCATAATAAAAATAAAACTTGTTTACAGGTATATCAAGAGAGCGACATAGACTTAGAATCCATTTGTGACACGCCTTGAAAGTCTGCACTACGGAATCAACTAGCTAAAAAGATATCTCTTAAAGGCAAACACACTAAAGAAATTAAGATATTGCAACAAAAAGCACGTCGCTTGAAGAAAAAAAATTATGTTTGCAAAAAATTTTAGTAAACTTGCAGAAGACAAGGTTTATTGACAATGACGTTTCAAATATTTTGTCAGAAAACGTATTTGCAGCGGAATTATATAAAAACGTAGTAAAAAAGTATTGAAGAAAAAAAATCGTCCAATGCCAAAGTATACGCCAGAATTTCGTAAGTTTTGCTTAACATTGCATTTCTACTCACCGCGGGCATATCATTACGTCCGTAGAACCTTTATTCCGTGTTTACCGCATCCAAAACCCATTTATAACAGGTATCGCAACGTGAATGGTTCTCCTGGGTTAACGGATGAAGCGTTTAAGCTTTTGAAAACTAAAGTACAATGTTCTGAAAAGAAATTGATATGTAATTTAGTAGCAGACGAAATGGCAATACGTCCGCAAAATATAAATGGTGGTCATGGACAGGTAAACCTAGGAACAGGCATGTCTGAATATTTTTCGAAAGCTACGGAAGCTTATACATTTGTTCTCGATTGTCTTAACGAGCACTGGAAAATTCCATTCTGTTGGATAGGAATGACTGAAACCATACATGTGTCTTTAGAAAAGCCATAGTGCTCTAATTTGTTTAAGAGGATTTCAAGTTGTAGACAGTCGAATGCCTGCGTGTAATCCAACAGCACCATAATACTGCTCAATCCCATATCGGAGGCCTCTGTTAGATCGTCAGGGACATTTAAGAGGGCAGTTTCTTTCCCCTGCCCTTTTCTGAACCCTGATTGAAATTTTGGTAGAGGGTTATTCGTTTCTAAGTAATTTAGCATTTGACAAAGTATCATCTTTTCTAACACTAGACAACACCGGGAGGATCGAGATAGGGCGCAGATCTTTTAGTTTACTTACTGTGTTCTTTTTAGGAATGGGCTTGACTAGAGCTCTTTTCCATTGCGTTGGGAATGTATTGGTTCCGATCGACTTGTTTACTATAAATGTAATAATATGGAGAGTTACAGGTAAAGTTAATTTGAGCATTTCAATATTTCAGTAATCGTGCCCTGCGGCTTTTGTTTTTATTCTATTGATAATCTTACTAATTTCTATTTCGGTAGACTCGTATAGACTACTGTAGACTCGGGTAGAACTCGGGTTTAGGTCGAATAGGGTATCGTGTGGGCATTCGTTACATACTTTATAACCTTGTTTGAGTTCTGGTTTGTCACATGGCGGCAAGTCTAGAAAATAGTCATTAATAATATTAGGGTCATTGAGATGGTGTGGAATTGTATTTAAATAAGTAGTTTTAATTTGTGCAGCATTTTTTATATTACGCCAAAGCGACCTCGGATCTTTTAAGTTGTTGTTTATGCAATGGTTAAAGTAAGCTTTTCGTTCGCGTTTACGGGTTGCTGTGATTAAATTTTTAAGGGTTCGGTAGTATTCATTTGAACAATATTTTTTATCCTTCTGGGCTTTTTCTAACGCATCGTCACGTAAACTCATCATGAATAGCAACATAGGTATCTGTAATCCATGGCTTTGGTTTATCCCTTATCGTCCGCGTACGGACAGGTGCATGAGCATCAAATAATTGACTCATATATGCGTTGAAAGTTTGAACCATTTCGTCTACGTTCTCTAGATTATAGATAGCTTCCCAGAGTATAAGTTTCAAATCTCGTGCGGAAGCATCAGAATTAATATTTCTTAGTAATCTCTGTTGTTTTATTTGTTTATAAAATTTTGGTTTTCTTATGTCCAAATCTAACAGCACCAATGCATGATCACTAAGATAACGATTGTGTATAACTTTAATGTTTTCTCATCTTGAGGGAGTGTTAGTCCGAACGAGATTTTAGTTGAGAGTTGTCAAAATTCACTCACACTACTAAAGAAGTGTCAAAATTTTCCTATATTTCACTATTGTTTTTCTTAATAAATACTGTAAGTTATTTCCTAATAAGGTTAATCGCGGGCACATTTCAGTGTAGAAAAGTGATAAAACGATTAGTTTAAACAAATAGTGCCTGTGTTTAACATATATGTCAAAACAAAAATGTATGGGCAGGCTAGCGGAACATCCCCCTTAAGGAATTGCAACAAAGACTTCCAGACAACTACAACCAGCAAAAATCAATCGCGTTGCTAAGTCCAGAAGAGGCAATAAAACCAATCACGTCAAACACTATCATCGAGGTTGCTGAAATCTTTGGGTTTACACCGGAAACAATAGACAAAATGATGTAACAGTGGCACATTCTACATATAAATAAGTGGCATTCTCAAGGAATAGTTCAATTTCGGTTCGAGGTAAAAACAATTAGAAATTCTTCCTGTGACAACATATACGAAGATATAAGTACTGTAAATAACAGCCTAGATTTAAGACGTACGTCTTTATAGTGTTTGTTATGTACTTATTAATAATTGTTTGTAAAAAAACGTATGTATGATTATAAAATAAATTATGAGTCACACTCAACACACACCCCGCACACCTCCCCTCCTACCCGCTCATTGGTCGAATAGAGCATGTGTGCCTCACATGCGCTCAAACGAGTTGTGCAACTAACCGAACGAAATAAAAGACATGCTGTGATCGACCTCTGATATTACCAGCTCATTACTCGTTACTCGCTCATCATTCACTCTGCAGCCAGCTCAACAGTCATCTCAACGTTGCCCCAACAAGCTACACTCTACAAAGCAGCTCTTGTTTTCATGTAAACAATAGTTTTATTTAACTTCACATATCACCTATGGTCATGAAGAAGTCTACGTCTGAACGATACGGAGCCCTGCATAAAGCTTCCACTTAGTTTAGTGGTCCTTCGAGAGCCGGATCCCTGAAACAAGCCTGCAGTCAAGAAGTTTCCATTTCGCCACGTCAAGAAAGCAAGAAGTTTCCATTTCTCCACGTCAAGAAAGCAAGAAGTTTCCATTTCTCCACGTCAAGAAAGCAAGAAGTTTTCATTTCTCCACGTCTGAAAGCAAGAAAGAAACAAGAACGCGCGAATGTTAGCTGTTGGTCATACATAACCACTGCTAATTACTTGGAAGCAGTCATCATAAGTACGTGGCCACATTGTGGTGTTAACGGCCATCAAGAACGTACTTTTAGGTAATATAGACCCCGCCGGCAAGGTGCGGTTACGTTCTGGGGCCACAGGTTGGCACACAACGATAAGTGTGGAATATTCCCACCGCACTTTGATGCACTCGTGAGCGCCCGCGCCCTCAACCGTAAGGTATCCACCTTCCTTTCCTCATTAGTTTCCATCCCTGGTCCGGCATCACCACGGTAGGAGTCCGGCCAGACCCGTTAGGTAGGTAGGGTAGAAATTTTAAGTGAAAGTGATAAAGTGAAAAAAGTGTTAAATTTTAGTAATTGGTAGGATTAGGGACCCTCGCGCGCTATGGAAAATACACGTATATTACGTTCAGGCAAATCCACGCCTATCACAGACGCCACACCGGCGTCGGGGCAGACAAGTTCAACAGAAACAAGTACGTGGAGTAAGGGCATCGGCACAGAGCATATAAACGGTGACAGTGGCACGCGTAGTAACGGTAACGCGACAGGAGCAGTAATCGAAAATAGGTCCGTACAAGTTGATGATTTAAATACGCAGGATAGGAGTACGCCGGGCACAGTAGTAAATGTCTCCGAGGACAGGGTGAATAGTCGATTATCTATTTTAAAAGCCGAATTAGAGTTACATAATTCCACATTAGCACAGGCTAGGGCGGCAGCCTTAAGTCGTTTCGAAATAGCCAGAATAGAGCTAGAAAACTCCAACGACGCGGTACCGCCGTCCAGAGCAGAAGAGTCGCGTGTTGAAGGTTGGATTTTGGAGCAGTATATAAACGATAGACCGGCAATATTAGGTAAAGCACGACCCTCGGGACCAATCGCACGGCCACCTAACACAAACAACCACAAATCGCGCATGGGTATAGACGTGACGTATACGAATAATAATAGTAGCGACATGGCGATGCTGGCCAACGCGATTGTTCAAGCAGTAAATTCAGGCAAATCGGACTTTACGGCACCGAAATACCATCACGAGCTACCTCATTTCGACGGGGCGATTTCAGAGTGGATGGCTTTCAAATCCGTCTTCAACGACACAGTAAGCATGTTTACTGACGTACAAAATGTAGCCAGGTTACGCAAAGCGTTAAGAGGCGCGGCTCGCGAAACGGTTAGAACATTACTATTCACAGTATTGGACCCATATGAAGTCATGGACACGTTAGAAAGGCGTTACGGAAAGCCGGAATTATTAATGCTTTCCGAATTAGAGAATATAAAACGCATGCCTCGCATGACTGAAAATGGGCACAATATCGGTAGTTTCGCGAGCAAAATATCTAACACAATACCGGCAATAAAATCACTCAATCAGCCGCAATATCTCTACTCGCCTGAGATAGTAAGTCGAGTTGTAGAAAAGCTAAGTATTATATTAAAATATAAATTGTACGAATTTAAATCGAAACGCACCGAAGCTCCGGAGCTAGAATTGCCATCTAGATTTTTAAACGATATGGCAGTCCAGTGCGGCGTGATGTTTGCATACGAAACTGGACGACCGCAAGGTTGCTAGAATGAAGACTCACGTGGTGAACACGGTCCGCGATCGAAACCGACACCACATACGGCACCACGACGAGAGCAGCGACAGCTCGTGTGACAACTCGGTCGAAGTTGGACTTACCTAGTCGGACTATTTGTCCCAGGTAAACATACTCGTCAACAACTTCGAACTTAGTGCTCCCAACAACTACCAGAATATGTCCATGTCACACACACGTTAAACATGATTTTTGTTTTGTCCATGTTCATCTTAAGACCTATTCGTTGTGAGACACTATTGAGGTCATTGAGCATAGTGCTTAGGTCCTCCAGCGATTCTGCCATAAGGACTATATCGTCGGCAAATCGAAGGTGAGTGATGTACTCGCCATTGATGTTAATACCGCATCATTTCCAGTCCAGTTGTTTGAAAACGTCTTCCAATGCAGATGCAAAGAGTTTCGGGGATATAACGTCACCCTGTCTTACACCTCTCTGCAGTTGGATAGGTTTCGTACTCTGATTCTGTACTCGGATAGCCATCGTAGCTCTACTGTACAAACACTTCAGCACTTCGATATACCGACAGTCAACTTGGCACCGCTGAAGGGACTGCAGCACCGCCCAAATTTCAACAGAATCAAAGGCTTTCTCATAGTCCACATACACAAGGCAAAGTGGCAGATTATACTCCTCTGTCTTCTGTACAATCTGCCGCAGGGTATGTATGTGGTCTATGGCACCAAAGCCTTTTCGGAAACCGGTTTGTTCGGGAGGCTGAAAGTCGTCAAGTCTGCGTGTGAGACGATTCGTAATGACTCTCGAAAACAGCACGTAGACGCGGCTCAGAAGGGAAATCGGTCTGTAGTTCTTCAAGAGGGCGTTGTCGCCTTTCTTGAAGAACAAGACCACCGCACTTCTGCTCCACGCCTCCGGTGTAATACGGTGGCACTCACCATGGAGAACGGAATTAAAAACTGTGTTCCTCTGCGGCGGGTCTTGCAGAACTTAGCTCCGACCGCAGGGACAGTTTCCACGAGCTTGTCATTCATATCGTCCACTTCAATGCAGTCTTATAGCTACTGAAAACGGTTTTGTAACTGAATGCATGGCTCTAGAGATATCCTCATACATTTCCTCCACCTCCTCATCGGGGTTTGCCGAGGTTGGTGCGTAAACCTGTATGACCTTCAGCGAATACCGTTTGGTGATTCTGAGTATAAGGTACGCAACCCTCGTCGACACACTCTCAATCTTTACAACGTTATTAACGAGAGACTTCTGGACGATAAATCCGACACCTCCTTCGGACAGATGGTCGCCCTCCCGGTGATAGAGCAAGTTATCGGATTTGAGGATTACCGTGTCCTCCCCCTCTCTTCGGACCTCGAATAATCCTATAATATGCCAGCGTAACTTGTCTATCTCTTCTTCCAGCTCCACGATCTTCTCATCAGTCCTCAGGGTATGTGCGTTGTATGTTGCCAGGTCGAGTCATCGTAGGTGGCAACCGAATCTCCTAATTAAATTAAATTAATTAAATAAAAAAAAGGAAATTAATCAAAATTTTAAAAGAAATTAAATCACATAACTTAGCTATTATACAATTCTAAATAGCAAATTTTTTTGGTTGTAGCCAAATACTCTTTAATACACAAAGCGCGCACACAACGAACGAATCGCGCGCTTACTTTTTGCTGGCTCACTTAATCCGTTTCAGCAGCCCAAACTCGAGTTAGGAAGATCCAACTCCAGTTAACTCGAGTTGACTCATCACTACTATACTCTTTGGTCTGTATCTGTAGAATAAAAAACACAGAGTATGTACCTTTTATATATACTGTAGTGTTTTTTAAACATCGATTGTTGAAGTATTCGATAGTAATCAAGACCATCGATATATCGATAGACTATCGATTGTCTTTCAGCAGGTATCACAAATAAAATAACAATAAGTAATTATTGCATTTTTTTGTTGTCTTTGAGAAATACGCAATTTGTCACTGGCTAGTGTAGAACTGTGAAGGAAAGTCACAATAGCCTTTGTCTTCAACAACTGACTTCTATTAAAATAATTCTTAAAAGAACTTTTTTTGGTTGCACTTCATCCTTGAACTTGATGTTCAGACGATGATCCCTCTTGCGATTCAAATCTATCTATTCTATCGGCATGCTTTCTTTACAAGTGATCTCTTAGATTGGTCGTATTTCCTAAATGCTTATATTCCCGATTATAAAAGTTTCACTTTACAAACGGACTATTACTGTCCACTATCTAGAAATAACTCCACATTAATGATTGATTTTTAGGATAAATTTTCGATTCATTATGAAGTCAAATACAAAACTAATCAGTAAACTATAAAACGCAAGATCTGCCACTCACACAAATAGCGACTTACGTCAGCGTCACACATATTAATTAGCTATTCACACACACACACACACAACACAAACAGTTTATTTACAGGGATTTTTCTGACCTTAGGCTAAAGGGAGACATCTACTATAGACAAAATTACGATAAAGAAGACAATCGATAGTTTAACCAGACTATCGATAGAATCGATAGTGCAAACACTATCGATTAATCGATAGTCTATCGATGTTTAAGGAACACTAATATACTGAAAATAAAAAGTACTCTGTGGCTTACACGTTGTCATCGTATCACTATTATTTACGATAAAATTGCAACAGATTTCCGTCGCACATTAAAGTTTCAACTTCGATTTTAAACAAATATGTCGTCTACCGAAGAAACTTCCCAACTTAAAGCGGGACACCCTCCGGCAGGTAAGTTTTGACTTTATATGTTGACTTTGACCTCTACATCAAATGCAGGTGCAAGAAAACAGGGCCGCAGTTGTAAATGTTTTGTTTATAGTGTAAATTTTCATAATTATAATATACTATTGCGCTTCATGTATGCTTTTATTGTAATTTTCCCGAACATGACATAAATTTTTGGTTGTATTTGTGACTAGGTAATATATGGTAGGTATGTATGATTAGGTATAATGAATGTTGTCAAACAAAGAATATAATATTGTCTCAAGGTTAAAAAAAAGTGACCGGCGTTCCGTTGTTATTAACTACTCTATTCGATATTAACAACAGTGTTCTTATCTAGCAACCGTATCTAATTGCTACCATATTATATTAAAATTTTCAATAATCTTGATAATTTTAGTATAGGTATTTTTGTTACATAAACATGTTTTTTTTTGCATTATTTATCCCCACAAGAATAGTTACTTTAGCTTTTTGATAAGGTGACAAATATAATGTTAGGATTTGTTAGTTCTGCTCCAGTAACATTAGGTTTCCGTTAACACATCATCAGAAAATATTATTCTAAAATACACTTATACTATACAATTGTAGGCTATGCTTCATCATCATCATTACAGCCTATTAAAAGTCCACTGCCAAACATAGGCCTTCCCCATAGATTGCCTCAAAGGGTATATTGGTCATAAGTGTCCCGCTTGCTAGGTGGGTTGGCCAATGCTGCTGCCTGCCTCTTATAACTACTGTCTTGCACCAACACTACATGATTAATTGTAGGATGTAATTTTTTTTGTTAAGTTTATTTTATTTGATATCAATGAATTTCTGCAATCATATCTATAAATCAATGGTAGGTTTCATTAGTAAAATATTAGTTTACATTTTATTGATTCCTTGTAAACAGAACTATATATTTTGGAATCATAATAAGGTATATATAAAAAGATGAATGTAAAAGTTAATATCTATAAAAAGAGAGATCCATTTCTAGAGGCCTAGTCTCCTGTGATAGACACTCGTAACTAAAGGATTTCAAAATTACCTAATAGTTATTCTTACAAATTTTTTGCAGTTAAAGCTGGTGGTATGAGAATCACACAACACAAGACTCCCTATCCTAAGGACTACAAGGAGCCTGGGATTGAGGATCTAACTGGGTTATCAGGACCATCACCAGTTCCATCTAACCCTGTCTCTATCTCTGGAGCACCTAACAGAGGCAATGCTGATTTCACTCCGGAAGCGGCACAAGTTGCCCATAGTCCAAAGCCCCCAGCACATATCAATATAAAGCCTACCACACACATTCAGCAGCCTCGGAAGTAGATTGATAATTAAAAATGGAATACTTGACATACACATGTCAAAATATAAGGTGTTTTAAAAAATATTAATTGGTTAATCATCATCATCGTCATTACAGCTCTTCACAAGTCCACTGCTGAACATAGCTCGCCAACCCCTTCAAGGAATGACACAAAACATAGTCCTGAGCCTCCTATATGCATCAATAATTTATCCAGTTAGTAAAAATGTCAATTTGTAAGCAAATGAGACTATTCAGAAGGCTTTTTATTTATATGTTACAAATATATCTTAAATAGAAAGTTTTTATTTAATTAATATAGATGGTTGGGCTACTTTTTTGCCAAGCATCAGCACCTATTATGGTTGTGTTCTACTTTGAAAGGTAAGAGAGCCAATGTGCCAATAATAGAGCCAATTAT
This sequence comes from Parnassius mnemosyne, assembly GCA_963668995.1. Classification (NCBI taxonomy): domain Eukaryota; kingdom Metazoa; phylum Arthropoda; class Insecta; order Lepidoptera; family Papilionidae; genus Parnassius; species Parnassius mnemosyne. The sequence goes on along the minus strand of CAVLGL010000086.1, from coordinate 17,243,403 downwards.
AAGCTGTCAAACATTGCACCTGGTATTCCTCAGGGATGACAATGCAACTGTGCCTTTATTGGTATGGAGTTGGCCATATGTGTTCATGAGATGCAATAACTATACTGTCAGGTGGACTGTTAACTCATTACCTAATATTAAAATAACATAGGAGTGTTCTTATTACTCTAAAAATGGCTTTTGTTACTTACGATAGAAATTCATTTTATTACAAATATCACTAACCTGTATTCAACTAAAATAACAGTTGTATAAATAAATGCATTTGTGTGTTGAAATACCCATCTATTCAATATTTTTAAACATACAGCTGAATGCAGAAATAATACCGTATAATTATTTGCTATAGACCTTAATAATATTTTATATTTTTAAAACACCTAATAATAAAGTTTTTATCATAACCAAGTGATTGTGGTTGTTATATATAATGAAAAGTTGTAATATACTGAACAATTATGGTTTGCAACAACTAAATACAGAAAAAAAAACTCACTGTAACAACTTAATCCCGTAATGGCTTTATAATCATACAATAAATATATATATAAATTCAAACCTACATCAAAAGTGTTGCAATATGAGAAAACATATTATTAAAAAATGAATAATTTTCTATTACATACTTCCCTTAATATTCGCTACTTAAAATTGATATTTAACTAATAAAAATAATTACTAATTCTAAAATTACCATAATAATATGTATTACTTTTTAATTATAGGTAAGGATAAGTGTGAGTTGTTGTGTAACAAAATGTAATTACAAAATAAAAATATTATAATATATTATTTAATTATGCTAAGCATAAAAAAAATATTTTTACTTCATATTCATTTTATAAATTCGCTGTTGGCTATTTTAAAGATTTATAATATTTTGGTGCTTCTGTTTCCGCATTTTTTTACATTCCTCTTCCTCAACCAGTTTTGCTGACTAAAAATGCATATTCTATTTGTTTTGGTTTGTAGGTTTGTACTTTGTCATTTGGGACCATAAGTATATAATTTGAGTTTATTATTATTTTCAATAAAATTTTTAAAACGTATTTCTTTTATTTTTTTTTTTGCATATTTAGGAAGCGACAAACAACAGCTACGAATGGTATAATTTAATTTATTTGTCAAAATTAATATTTATTAAACAAAAAAAAACACGTAAATTTAAATATGGATAATAAATTAAATTGCACATATTATTAAAAAAACTATACCATCAAATAAAAATTATAAATTAGTCCAGCAATTTCGAAAGAATTTTATTAATTTTTATCAAGTTTTCTTTTCACCAGATACTCTCCTTTGCTTAGACATCGAATTCGTATATATCTAAAAATAATTTGAAATTATTGTCAATATTTTAAAGGAATATTTCATTAATTACAGCCCTTCAGAAGTTCACTGCTGAACAAAGGCCAAGTAATGCCACAAAGCATGGTCCTGAGCTAACTGTATCCTTCGACTTCCTGTATCTTTTAACAAGTTGTCACTCCATCTAGCAGGGGTCCGTCCTACCAGGTCGTCAGTCGTCACTCCATCTGGTAGGGATAGGCAAGTGAAAAAAATATATCGATATATCTTCATGTTTTGCAAGATTTACTATGTCAAAAACGACATCAGCACATGAATACTTTTGTTCCTTCATGTTTTGTCAAGTAATACAACATTTTAAAATATATCAAAATTGATACGAATATGATACTCAAAAACAAATATCTATATTCTGTACCCAAGCCTACCATCTGGGACCATCTGCGTGTAAAGGAATATTTCATTCGATAAAAAATCTGGTGGATATAATATATATTTAAACAAAAACAGGGTATGTATGTATATGTGTATGTAAGAAGTTTTAAGTCTTATTAAAATGCGGTTTCAACCTTAAGTGATAAAATTAAAAAATTTGTACAACCGATTTCAATATAAATAAAATTAAAAAAATACAGTCGCATTGAGAACCTCCTCCTTTTTTGGAATTTGGTTAATAACAACGTATCAACGTCATAACTAAAGGACAGGTCTTTTAATTCTAAGAGGGTGATAAAGCAGAGTCCGCTCACGCTACTCCAGTTCATATAATTGGTTTTACGATTGAGTTATATAAAATTCACATACAGGTGTCCTTTAGATTGCGCCAAAATTCCCCAACACTGCGCTAGCAAGTACGAGTTTTATTACTAGACGGTTAGACGGCGAAAAAACAATGACAATACCACATGAATGCTTTTGTTGCTTAATGTTTTGTGGATTAACACATTTTAAAATATATCGAAATGATACGAGTTCGATGCTCTAAAATAAATATCGATACATCGAGCTTAAAAAAAATATTGACGATATATATATATATATATATATATATATATATATATATATCGATATTTCTAGAGAAAATATCGTTTTTTTTTTACCCAAGCCTAGATAGAATAAGATTGATTGACAGACGATCAAAGGACAGGCTTCTATAGCTTTTTAAAGCTATAATAAGGGCTTAGAATTGAAGAAGCACGCATGGTTCTTTTAACAAAATATGGTGTATCTTTAGATAAATCCTTAATCATTAATTATCAATCAGAAAAAGTTCTATAAGTTTTATTAATTTTTTTTCCATTTAATGAAATAATATGGTATCACAGACTACCTACCGCAAGTCAATAGTGATTTGAATTAACTGATGTCATAAAATATTGTAATATTTAGTGTCGAATCATTAAATATTATAAATATAATTAAAACAGGAGATCAGCATTAGCATTTTCCTAATAAAACAACTCAAAACAATTAAAAAACTGCGTCTGCCAACCCACATGTACAGCGTGTGAACTATGGCTAATATCCTATGAGACAGTATGGGGAGGGAGGTCTATGTTCAGATGGGGTAGATGGGGTATCTAGACTATTAGATACCCCCCATGTAGTGGCGGGTAAGAATAATCTTCCCGTGAGTGTCGGAAGAGGCGACAGGGAAACTGAGGCAGAGGATGGGCAGCAGCATCTTTCTGATAACAGCAAAACAATAATAAAATAACTACGGTTGCCAACCCGCTCGCCAAGCTTGGCAACTATGGCAATATACCCCCCATGAGCAATGATTTTTTTTTTTTTTTTATAGGATAAGGGTGACAAACGAGCACACAGTCCACCTGATGGTAAGTGGTTGCTGCGGCCCATAGACATCTACATCTATCCTCTACTACAAATCAATATGCAGATGCGTTGTCACCCGTGAGGACTAAGATGGAATGCCTCATTTCCAGTAAAAAGGGCCTCCGGCCACCTGCACTCACCAAGCGAAACGCAGAGGTAAACCTCTACTTCACGCTGGTTTTCTGTGAGGTCGTGGTACCACCCCGGTTCGAGCCGGCCCATCCGTGCGACAGCAAAAGCTGCCGCGTGGCTCTACCACTGTTAAAATAATTTATTTATAAAATTATTGATATTAATAAACGGCCCCCAGTCCCCGGCGGCCCCGCTATTCCTGGCTACGGTGGCGACCATGGTAACAGCGGGGCAGGGGGTGCTAAGAATCTCCGGTGGAGGTTCGGTTGTCACCTACGACGACTCGACCAGGCAACTTATAACGCACGCACCCTGAGGACTGATGAGAAGATCCTAGAGCTGGAAGAAGAGAGACAAGTTGCGCTGGAATATCATAGGATTATCCGAGGTCCGAAGAGAGGGGGAAGACAGGGTAATCCTCGAATCCGGCAACTTGTTCTATCACCGGGAGGGCGACCATCTGTCCCAAGAAAGTGTCGGATTTATCGTCCACAAGTCTCTGGTTAACAACGTTGTAAAGATTGGGAGTGTGTCGACGAGGGTTGCGTACCTTATACTCAGAATCACCAAACGGTATTCGCTGAAGGTCATACAGGTTTACGCACCTACCTCGGCACACCCCGATGAGGATGTGCAGGAAATGTATGAGGATATCTCTAGAGCCATGCATTCCTCCAAAACCCAATATACGGTGTTAATGGGAGACTTCAATGCAAAACTAGGCACAAGAGAGAACGGTGAGCTGAAAGTGGGGAAATTTGGAATAGGGCAACGGAACCCAAGGGGCCAGCAGCTGGCCGACTTCATGGAGAAAGAGGGACTCTTTATGATGAACTCTTTCTTCCAGAAGCGGCCCCACAGGAAGTGGACATGGTTGAGCCCCAACGGTTCGACAAAATATGAGATTGACTTCATTATGACGACCAGACGACAACTGTTCAGTGATGTCTCAGTAATCGCGAGGGTGACAACCGGCAGCGATCACCGAATGGTGAGAGGCACACTGAACCTAAGCGTTAAGTTGGAGAGGTCACGTCTAATGAAGTCAACGCTTTGTCCCCCTCGTGCTCTAATCTAAAGTCCCGAAACCTTACAGCTCGAGTTACAAAACCGTTTTCAGTGCCTAGAAGATTGCAATGCAGTGGACGATATGAATGACAAGCTCGTGGAAACTGTCCATGCGGTCGGAGCTAAGTTTTGCAAGACCCGCCGCAGAAGAACACAAAAACTCTCCGATCAGACTCTTAATCTCATGGCTGATAGACGGGATATGAAGCTGCTGTCTTCAGTAGATTTGACAGCATACAGGCAACTGAACAGACAGATCTCCAAATGCATGCGGCGGGACTTACGCAACTTTCATACTGCTCGTATTGAAGAAGCGGTTGAGCGGAACCAGGGCTGCAAAGTCTTTGCTAGAGATCTGTCTGCCAGAAAGAGCCAACTGTCGAAGCTGAAAACCGAGTGTGGCAGCATCGTTTCCGAGACACCTGAGATTTTGAGTGAGATTGAGAGGTTCTATGGGCAGCTGTACACATCATCGTTGGAGCCACACGTAAGTGTGAGTAACGATCCAAGAGCGAGTCTTATCCGACACTATTCTGATGATATCCCGGACGTCAGTCTGAGCGAGATTAGAATGGCTTTCCAGCACCTTAAAAACGGCAAGGCTCCAGGCGAGGATGGAATTACAGCGGAGCTTCTGAAAGCTGGTGGAAAAACGGTACTTGAAGTCCTTCAGAAGCTCTTTAATTCCGTCCTCCATGGTGGCATTACACCGGAGGCGTGGAGCAGAAGTGCGGTGGTCTTGTTCTTCAAGAAAGGTGACAACGCTCTCTTGAAGAACTACAGCCCGATTTCCCTTCTGAGCCGCGTCTACGTGCTGTTTTCGAGAGTCATTACGAATCGTCTCACGCGCAGACTTGACGACTAAGCCGAACAAGCCGGTTTCCGAAAAGGCTTTAGCACCATAGACCACATACATACCCTTCGGCAAATTGTACTGAAGTCCGAGGATTACAATTTGCCACTATGTCTGGCGTATGTGGACTATGAGAAAGCCTTTGATTCCGTCGAAATTTGGGCGGTTCTGCAGTGCCTTCAGCGATGCCTAGTTGACTGTCGGTATATCAAAGTGCTGAAGTGCTTGTACAGTAGGGCTACGACGGCTATCCGAGTACAGAACCAGAGTACGAAACCTATTCAATTGCAGAGAGGTGTAAGACAGGGTGACGTGATGTCCCCGAAACTCTTCACCTCTGCATTGGAAGACATTTTCAAGCTTCTGGACTGGAAAGGATGAGGTATTAACATCAATGGCGAGTACATCACTCACTTTCGATTTGCCGACGATATAGCCCTTATGGCAGAATCGCTGGAGGACCTAAGCAGTCAATGACCTCAATAGTGTTTCTCAACGGATAGGTCTGAAGATGAACATGGACAAAACAAAGATCATGTTTAATGTCCATGTCACACCTATGCCGGTAGTTGATGGGAGCACTAAGCTCGAAGTTGTTGACGAGTATGTTTACCTGGGACAAATAGTCCGACTAGGTAAGTCCAACTTCGACCGAGAGGTCAATCGACGGATTCAACTCGGTTGGGCAGCGTTCGGAAAATTACGGCACATCTTCTCGTCAGGTATACATCAAAACTTGAAAACGAGACTATACAACCAGTGCGTGTTGCCAGTGATGCCCTATGGAACTGAGACGTGGTCCTTCACTGCTGGCCGGATGCGGAAGCTCAAGGTCTCTCAGCGAGCTATGGAGAGGGCTATGCTCGGAGTTTCTCTGCGTGATAAACTTAGAAATGAGGATATCCGCAGTAGATCCAGAGTGACCGACATAGCCCAACGGATTAGTAAGCTGAAGTGGCAATGGGCCGGCCATATAACTCGAAGAACCGACAACCGATGGGGGAAAAAGGTTCACGAGTGGCGGCCTCGTACAGGCGGACGAAGTGTAGGGCGGCCCCCCACTAGATGTAGTGACGATCTGGTAAGATATGCAGGAAGTCGATGGATGCAGGTGGCCAAGACCGTGCTTTTTGGCATTCCTTGGGGGAGGCCTATGTACAGCAGTGGACTGTGAAGGGCTGTAATGATGAATGGTGATGATGATGAGGCTATTAGATAGACTAATGGTAAGTATTAAATATTTGTTAAAACCTCCTGTTCGGAATCCAGGCGCTGATTAGGTATAGACGACGTAGGCGAATTCGCTAACGTGACCGTCATTTGTTTTATATTATCTGAAACAAGCATAAAGGTTAAAACAGTAATTTTAAAAAAACGACTGCGTAAAAAGTTTACGGAAAAGAAAACAACTATACCCTATGTCACTTCCACAACTAAGACAAATTAATGTAACGACACCCCATAATGTGCTAAAATACGTCAAGCCATTTAGGCTACAAAGCGTGCCAGAGAAATATATACATACATTAATACAATGGAAAAACATTACTGTCCTTCGGGGGCAGTCGGGTAATTAACGCAAAATGATAAAATTGAATATAATTAAACTCCAATTGTGTCAACAAGGCTCCATTTGCATTTAAAACTTAATAATAATAATAATAGCCTTTATTTAACAATCTTACAAAATATGCGTATGAAAACACTAAGTAATAAAAGAAAAAAAAAATATATGAGGTGATATTAACTTAATTAAACTTAATATATACATTAATTATTAGACACCGGTTTTGTGATTGTCTTGCGTATCCGCAAAGGCCTCCCCTAGAGCTTGCCACGCTTTTCGATCCTGGGTAATTCTCCTCCAAGTAACTCCAGCAATTTTTCGAATATCATCCTCCCATCTAAGACGCTGCCTCCCTTTCTTTCGTTTGTTTTGTCTTGGACACCACTCGGTAACGTTCTTAGCCCATTTTTCTTTATTATTCCTCATCATATGACCTGCCCACTTCCATTTTAGTTTTCTTACACAGTGTGTTACATCATTTATTTTAGTTTGATTTCGTAATGTTTCTAGTTTTATTTTGTCTTTTAACTTGATGTTGAGCATGCTCCTCTCCATGCTGTGTTGACAGTTCTCTAGTTTGCGCAGGTTATGTTTCGTTAAACTCCATGACTGACATCCATATGTCATGATGGGTAAAATACATGAATCAAAAATTTTTTTCTTAGCTTTCAGTGGTATTTGTGGGTTTTTGAAAATTTCTTTTAGTGACCAATATCTTTTCCATGCTAGCTGTACTCTGTTGTTTATTTCTTTTGTTGTAAGATCTTTTGGTGATATTATCTGTCCGAGGTATATATATTCTTCGACATATTCTATTTTTGTGTCGTTGACTGTGATAGGAACTTTGTCGTGGTTTGTCATTACTTTGGTTTTTGTAGTGTTCATTGAAAGTCCAACTCTGTCGCTTTCGTACACAAGCTCTTCAAGCATCTCTTGCAGGCTTTTTGGATCTTCTGAAATTAGAATTAAATCGTCTGCAAATCTTAGATGGTTTAGTTTGATTCCGTTGATGTTTAGTCCATATTTATTCCACTCGAGACGTCTAAATATGTAAGCACTGCCGTAAAAAGTTTGGGTGATAGTGGATCCCCCTGTCTGACCCCTCTCTTTATAGGGAAGTGATCTCCCACTCTTTCTGTTCGTATTTTTGCTTTCATGTTTTTGTATATGTTGCTAATTAGTCGTATATATTTATTCTCAACTCCTTGTGTTGCAAGTGCTTCCCATATTCTTGTGTGTTTTAAAGAGTCAAATGCTTTGTTGTAATCCACATATGCCAAATAATAATAAATGCCGTATTCATTACATTTCTCTATAATTTGTTTTATGGTGTGTATATGGTCTATTGTTGAAAAATCACTACGAAAACCTGCTTGCTCTCTAGGTTGGTTTTCATCCAGAGTCTGAGTTAAGCGGTTTAGCAGTACTTTAGAAAATATTTTGTAGACGTTAGACATCAGGCTAATAGGTCTGTAGTTGGCTATATTATCTTTCTTTCCTTTTTTATGAAGCAGTACTATGGTCGACGTAGTCCACTGATGAGGTATATATTCTGTGATTAAAATTTCGTTAAATAAATCTGTGATAGCATCTAATATTGTTTCAGCCGTTCCTATTAGAAGTTCGTTAGATATGCCGTCTTCTCCCGGTGCTTTACCTCTTTTTTAAGATTTGATTGCCTTATATACTTCTTCTTTCAGTATGTTAGGGATTTCTTCACTTGTATTTACATCATATTCAATTAGTAGGTGGTTTTCTCCTGATCTTCCGTGGTCGCTATATAACTCACGGTAGTAATCCGTGGCTACCTCTAATATTTATTTTCTATTTGTCTTATTTTTCTTATCTTTATGGTGTATCATATTATCTATCCAATTTGTACTTTCTCTTAGCTCATCCCATGCTTTCGTGACTCCTCCCAACTTTTCTATGTAATAGTTTATTGTATTGTTCCTTCTTTTCTCTCTATGTTTCCTGATCTGCAGATTTATTTCTTTACTTAGGATTTCTATCTTCTTTTTGTTTATTTTCCTGTCTTCATAGAGAGATTTTCTCTGTATGATCAAATTTCTTGCTTCTGGACCTATTTTGTCTTTGGTGTCTTTATTTATTCTAGCTTTGTTTTCGACTTTGTTAAGTTCGTTTACGAGAGTGTCATATTTCTCTTGGACATCTTTGGCATTATTTGTTGCTTTTAAATTATTTTCCAATGATTCGAGAATATTGTCTGCAATTGGTAAAGGTATTGGTTTTTTATTATTGCTAATGTTTTTTCCCGATGTTTTCGGTTCCAATACGTACATTTGTCCTCGAAGCATTCTATGGTCCGTGTTGTAGTTGAGTTGATTAACAACATCAATATTTAAAAACACTCTTGGTTTGTTTGTGAGAATGTAATCTATTTCATTTTTTGTTTTCCCATCAGGTGACACCCATGTCCATTTTCTATTATGTTTTCTATTGTAGTAGCTATTCATGATGTGTAAGTTATTTCCTGATGCAAAATTTATCAGTCTTTGTCCGTTGTCATTCCTTTTCCCGGTTGAATACGGTCCAAGTATATTGTTCTCATTTTTATTCCTCTTTCCAATTTGGCTGTTAAAGTCTCCCATTATAATAACTGTTCTACACAGATTCGGCATAATTTGGTTGAGTTTTTTATAAAATTCATCTTTTATGTCCTTCTGGGTAACCTCCGTCGGAGCATATATTTGAACAATTGAAGTGGGTTTTTTATAGCCAGGGAGGTTTATATTCAAAATGGCGATCCTGTCTGATATTCCTCGAAACTCTAATATTTCATTTTTCAAGTATTTCTTGACCATAAACCCTACTCCGTATATTCCAGCCTTTTCATTAATGTGGTATAGTATGTAATTGTCGCGTTCTTCGGTTTTCTCATCCACTCTTCTCACATCATTCAAGCCTATAATATCCCAGTTAACGGTTTCCAATGCATGTTCTAGTTCCAATAAAAATTCTTGTGACTTTAGAGATCTTGTGTTAAGTGTAGCTATATTGAATCTATTTCTAGAATTTTGTTTTTTACTTTCAGAGTATGGTTTTTTAGGTAGTGTATCGCTGAATGCTTCTGCTGTAAGCTTTAGGGGGTATTGGTCTATCACCCCACGGTGACCAACCGTATTGGGGATCTGTGTATTTTTTGTTAAGTTGATTTTTGTTTTGTTTATTGTTCTTACGTTTCCGGTGTCTGATAATTCCTATACTTCATGCTGCTGGGTTTGTTTCTCTGTCAGTGAATGCGACCTAGCTCTCATATAAGCAAATGCATCAATTTTTTGCAACTTTGGTGGAGCTATAATGTTTTTGATTGCATGCATTTAAAACTTACTATTTTTTAAATAAAAGATTTTGGATGTAAGACAAACGAGAATTTACTTGATGGTACGTCGATGCTGTGGCCCATAGACAGCGCAGTCCTTTCCCGGTCGAGTCAACCCACGCTGCTACCACGCATATATACATAGTTGCAGTGTGGTGCTACCGAGTAAAGAATTTAAAATAAGATAACTCACATTATGCCAAAGATTATTACATTGTATATTTTGTCCTTTAATTTTTATGTTAACGAAAGAACGTGGGGTAAGAGCGATATTATTTCTTCTCCAAATGCCATCTTAACCTGTACGTGGTACATTTTGCTAATTAACAAGCAACCCGAATACGACCCGTGCCTCTACCGATCAAACTTCTTTACTACAATTTTTAATACTGTTTCTCCACGTGCTACTGTTTCAAAACTTTGTCACGATTGGCATGCTAGTTGACGTATTCTTTAAAATGGTCAACTAGCAGTGGATTTAAAAAAATCAGTTATACAGGTTTCATCACGATATTTTCCTTCGCCACCGAGCACGTGGTAAATCAGTATTTAAAATTACAATGAACAATTTGATTTTTTTTTTTACAATCAAATTGTTAATTGTAATTTTATACGTTTTCTCGCGTACTGCGAAGCACAAATGGGTCGGCTCAACAGGGGAAGAACCACGCTTTCACAGAATACTAGCGTAAAATAGCAGGTTAATGCTGTTGTGTTTCCTATGGTGAGTGTAGAGAACCGGAGACCCTTTTTACTGGAAAAGAGACATTCCATCGTAGTGAGGACTACTCACGGCTGACAACACATCTGCATTTTGATTCGCAAACGAGGATAGACGTAGATGTCTATGGGCCACAGCAGCCACTTACCATCAGGTGAACTGTGTGCTCGCCTGTCACCCTTATCCTATAAAAAAATACAACGAGCTATTAGCCCCTGAGCTACCACGGCTCTCCTTCATATTACTACTAAATTGGCAGGCCCATTTCAGTCGGGCCTTGTGATTATAAAAATTTGAAAAAATAGTGGACACAAATTAAATAATAATATGTAACTTACCATTTTTGTTAGCTTCCAGCTTTTCCGGCTGCGGATAGATTAAATATTTGAATTAAGCTGAGCTTTTAAATTTTAAACACTTAAAAATACTAGGTGGTGCGATTCCTTTCCTCAATGTGGGTCTTGGTAACCTCCGGAAGACTCTTAACCTGTTTCTAACACTAAACAGCGGTGCGTGCGCTGCTGTGATCGAGGTGAACCTTATAGAGAGCCAGTATAGTTACAGACTGTGAGGTATTCCATCTTAGTCCTCAGAGTTGACAACTCATATGTAGCCTTCTTTGTTTGAAGTTCTCTGCAGGTGTTTATGGGCTGATAAAAATTGGTCTTCTGCGTCCCGTAAAAGTCGACTGCTAAACATAGGCCTCCCCCAATGTAAGGAGGGTTTGCCTAAATCACGCTTGACAGACGGATTGACCATCGCCATACCAGACGACACTTGCAAAAAAGTGGTGTCCAATAATCTAAACTGATGAAAATTTAGTTTGTAAGAAGTTTACATTTTTTGTTGATAGATGGCTTTCATTTATACGTAATAAACGATCTGTTCATGGAAATGGAATCTAGAGTAGTATCATTTTCCCAGATTTTTGGAACAGTTTTCGTTATACAAGTGTGAATAATAAAATTGGTATTTTGTGAAATAATTAATTTGCATAGAGGAACACGCGTTGAAGCTTGTCTTGCTTTCATGAGTGGGTACAGAAATAAAGGGATTTTGGATAGAATTGTGACGGGTGATAAATAGTCGATTCTGCAAGCAAAAACCGCCATAGCTTAACCTAGTATACATAGATAGTTGTACTAATATGGCAATATACTCCCATGGCGGTAGTTATAAGGCGGCCCCACTATTCCTGCCTACGAAGGTGACCATGGTAACGGCGGGGGAGAGGGTGCTAAGAATCTCCGGTGAAGGTTCGGTTGCCACCTAAGAAGTCTCGACCTGGCAACAATAACGCACGCACTCTGAGAACTGACGAGAAGATTCTGGAGCTGGAAGAAGAGATAGACATGTTGCGCTGGGATATTATAGGATTATCTGAGGTCTGAAGTGGGAGGACTCGGTTATCCTCAAATCCGGCAACTTGTTCTATCACCGGTAGGGCGACCATCTGCCCATGGAGGTGTCGGACTTATCGTCACAAAATCTTTCGTTAACAACGTTGTAAAGATTGGAAGTGTGACGACGAGGGTGGCGTACCTTATACCCAGAATCACCAAACAGTATTCGTTGAAGGTCATACAGGTTTACGCACCAACTTCGGCATAACCTGATGAGGAGGTGGAGGAAATATATGAGGATATCACTAGAGCCATGCACTCCTCCAACAGCCGGTGTTAATAGCAGCCCAAAGTAAAACCAGGCACAAGAGAGAATGGTGAGCTGAACGTAGGTAAATTCGGGTTACGGCAAGAAAGGAACTCTTTATGATGAACTTTTTCTTCCAGAAGCGGCCCCACAGAAAGTGCACTTAGTCGACTCCCGACGGTTCGATTAAAAATGAGATTGACTTCATTATGACGACCAGGCGACAACTATTCAGTGATGTTTCGGTGATCGCGAGGATGAAAAATGGCAGCGATCACCGAATGGTGAGAGGTACACTGAACCCAAACGTAAAGTTGGAGAGGTCATGTCTATTGAAGTCAACCATGAAGCAAATACAATTAGGAGACGTTGTAATTAAATTTCACTATGTAACAACGCGTGACAATTTGCGGGGTGAGGGGATGCAAAGCCCCGCCCACTTTACACTATCTACATCTACCGATAAATAGTAAAACTACTCGAAAGGTTCCATATCGATGTTGCAATGTAGTTTAGCTACCTTGACGGTAGATGGCGGCCTGTCCACAAAATGTTATAAACTATAAAAATAATATTTTGGCGATTAAAATTTCTTTATGTCTGAATGCAAAACAAATTTCAGCACCTTCGTATGATTATTTTATCATTACTGAGCTCTACGTACCTTTATATTTTTGGTTCACATGACACAAAGTGACGCCATCTAGTGTCGAATATATTTAATTATATTTGAAATCCGACGCAAAGAGATTTTTCTAGAACTATTTTAATAAATTAGGTGTAAAATTTAATTAATAGAATCAGGCGTTACTTTGCGGAAATCCATTATATAAAAGCTTTTAGAAAAATTTACTTCGCAAAAATCCGCGTTATAAAATAAAATGATGTGTCTTACCTAGTATGAAGAGCACCTCCCACCGTCCCTCAATTGCGTGCACTATCCCCGTCACCAGTAATCCCAGCACCGCTACTCCCAACACCACTACACTAGGCAAGACACACCACTGACGATAATACGACACGTGTTTCGCCTCTATACGAGGCATCCTCACGTGATATAGACTCTACGGTGGCTAACCGCTAAGTGAGCGGCGAGCCAAAACAAGTGCCTTTTATACAGACCGATGACGCAACCGCTCTCTTCTTAAGGAGCGAGCGACTGCGTCATGCGACCAATCACCGCTGGACTTACGCAGCCGTTTGTAAAATTAAAAACAAACCGCCGCGCAATGCCCACCCTCCAACCACGCACCCATCGCCGATCACCGTGAGGGTGACGAACGATTATATTGCGAGGCTCTCTATCAAAATTAGTGCATTGATTTAACGTTAAAAATCTACATTTAAACGGCAATAAAACTAAATGTTTTAAATTTACATAACACATGTTAAAAATCTGAATACCAATGTCTTTTTAAATGGGGAACAACTGAGCCCTGTTAAATCCTCTGTTTTTCTTGGCATCACTCTTGATGCAAAGCTTCAGTGGCCCCCATATATCCAAACTAGCAAGCAGACTAAGCTCTACAGCTTATGCTGTAAAAAAAAGATGAGGTCTCACTAGTGTCGAGACAGCTAGATTAGTTTATTTCAGTTATTTCCATAGCATAATGTCTTATGGGATTTTGCTATGGGGAAATGTGGCTGATTTAGAAACTATTTTTGTTTTGAAGAAGAGGGCCATAAGAGCTATTTATAACCTTAAACCGAGAGAATCTCTTAGCGAAAAATTCAAAATAAATAAATGTATTAACTTTGGCCTCTCAGCATATTTACGAAAATTTAATGTATGTTCACAAAAACAAAGATAGTTTTAGTAAAAAAAGTGATATAGGTGCTAAGAATCTCCGGTGGAGGTTCGGTTGCCACCTAAGACGCCTCGCCCTGGCAACAATAACGCCCGCACCTTGAGCACTGACGAGAAGACTCTGGAGCTGGAAGAAGAGATAGACAATTTGCACTGGGTTATTATAGGATTATCTGAGTTCCGAAGAGGTAGGACTCGGTAATCCTCGAATCCAGCAACTTGTTCTATCACCGGGAGGGCGACCATGTGTAACAAGGAGGTGTCGGACTTATCGTCACAAAGACTCTCGTTAACAACGTTGTAAAAATTGGGAGTGTGACGACGAGTGTTGCGTACCTTATACTCAGAATCACCAAACGGTATTCGTTGAAGGTCACACAGGTTTATGCACCAACTTCAGCATAACCTGATGAGGAGGTGGAGGAAATATATGAGGATATCTCTAGAACCATGCATTCCTCCAAAACCCGGTGTTAATAGGAGCCCAAAGTAAAACTAGGCACAAGAGAAAATGGTGAGCTGAAGGTAGGTAAATTCGGATTAGGGCAAGAGAGGAACTCTTTATGATGAACTCTTTCTTCCAGAAGCGGCCCCACAGAATGAGCACCTGGTTGAGCCCCGATGGTTTGACTAAAATGAGATTGACTTCATTATGACGACCAGATGGCGACTATTCAGTGATGTTTCGGTGATTGCGAGGGTGAAAACTGGCAGCGATCAGCGAATGATGAGAGGTACACTGAACCTAAACGTAAAGTTGAAGAGGTCACGTCTATTAAAGTCAACTCTCCAACTCCCTCGTGCCCTAATCCAAAGCCTCGGAAACTTTAAGCTTGAGTTACAAAATCGTTTTCAGTGTCTAGAATGCTGTAACGCAGTGGACGATATGAATGACAAGCTCGTGGAAACTGTCCATGTGGTCGGAGCTAATATTTGCGAGACCCGTCGCAGAAGAACATAAAAACTCTCCCATCACACTCTTACGCAACTTCAATACAGCTCGTATTGAAGAATCGATCGAATGGAACCAGGACTCCAGTCTTAGTCAGAAATCTGTCTGCCAGAAAGAGCCAGCTGTCGAAGCTGAAGACCGAGTGTGGCAGCATCGTTTCCGGGATACCTGAGATTTTGAGTGAGATTGAGAGGTTCTATGGGTAGCTGTAAACATCATCGTTGGAGCCACACGCATGTGTGAGTAACAATCCAAGAGCAAGTCTTATCCGATACTATTCCGATTATATTATGGACGTCAGTCTGAGCAACATTAGAATGGCTCTCCAGCACCTTAAAAACGGAAAGTCCCCGGGCGAAGATGGAATAACAGTGGAGCTTTTGAAAGCAGGTGGGAAAACCGGTACTTGAAGTCCTTCAGAAGCTGTTTAATTCCGTTCTCCATGGTGGCACCACACTCTCTTGAAGAACTATAGACCGATTTCCCTTCTGAGCCGCGACTACGCGCTGTTTTCGAGTTATTACGAATCGTCTCGCACGCAGACTCGACGACTTGCAGACCACATACATACCCTTCGGCAAATTTTACTGAAGACCGAAGAGTACAATCTGCCACTTTGACTTGCGTATGTGGACTATGAGAAAGCTTTTGATTCCGTCGAACTTTGGGCGATGCTGCAGTCCCTACAGCGGTGCCAAGTTGACTGACGGTATATCGAAGTTCTGAAGTATTTGTACAGTGGGATTACGATGGCTATCCAAGTACACAACCATAGTATGAAACCTATCCAACTGCAGAGAGGTGTAAGACGAGGTGACATTATATCCCCGAAACTCTTCACTGCTGCATTGAAAGACGTTTTCAAGCTACTGAACTGGAAAGGTCAATGGCGAGTACATCACTCACCTCCGATTTGCCGATGATATAGTCCTTATGGCAGAATCACTGGAAGATCTAAGCGCTATGCTCAATGACCTTAATAGTGCCTCCTGACGGTAAGTTAACGGAGAAATCTTAAGATGAACATGGACAAAATAAAAGTCTTGTGTAACGTCCATGTCACACCTATGCCGGTATTTGTTGGAACCGCTAAGCTCGAAGTTGTTGACGAGTATGTTTACCTGGGACAAATAGTCCCACTAGGTAAGTCCAACTTTGAACGAAAGGTCAATCGACGGCTTCAACTCGGCTGGGCAGCATTCGAGTGATTACAACACATCTTCTCATTAGGTATACTTATTTCAAAATTTAAAAACAACATTGTACAATCAGTGTGTATTAACAGTAATGACTTCTGAGAAGTGGTAATTCACTGCTGGCCGTATGAGGAAGCTCAAGGTCGTGCAACGACCTATGGAGAGAGCTATGCTTGGTTTTCTCTCCATGATAAACTTAGAAATGAGGATATCCGCAGGAGAACCAGAGTAACCGACATATCCCAACAGATTAGTAAGTGGAAATGGGCCGGCCATATAGCTCAAAGATCCGACAACCGATGGTGAAGAAAGGTTCTCGAGTAGCAGCCTCGTACCGGTAGACGAAGTGGAGGGCGACCCCCCACTAGATGGAGTGACGACCTGGTAAAATATGCAGGTGGCTCAGGACCATGCTATGTAGCATTCCTTGGGGGAGGCCTATGATCAGCAGTAGATTTGTGAAGAGCTGTAATGATGATGATGACTGCATATACAAATCCTCATTTCTTAGTCCATTACACAGAAAACTCCGAACATAGCCCCCTCCATAGCCGTTGAGCGACTTGGAGCTTCCTCATACGGCCAGCAGTGAAGGACCAGGTCTCAGATCCATAGGTCATCACTGGCAAGACGCACGGGTTGCATGCAGACTAAAGAACAATAATTGTTCAAGGAAATTATATTCTCGTAGATTTTTTAGTTGTTATTTAATGTATATTGACCGACATTAATAAAACAGCTTTATTACAGGTGCGGAAATGCACAGGCTAAAGTTTCTAAAATGACTTACCAAATCATCGATGCTTGGTCTGTAATACTTAGAATTAAGCTCCTTTTCGCTCAGAGATCCTGGTAGAGCCGGTGTCGCTAAAATGAAAAGAAATCTTATTGTAGTGTTTTGTTATGTATGTGCCTTTGATCAGTGTTCTGTGCAGGTTTGGTTTAGTCTGAAGTTTTAGCGGGTTCTTGCCCGCCGCCAGATCGCTTTTTGCTTGAAGTGGATTTTGATTGGTGTAATGGTGTTATTTTCTGTATTAAGTTTGAACTATTGGAACGCATGTAAAAATGATGAAACAAGTGATCATAGACCTTAGAGCTAAGTTTTGTTAATGCATGTGTGTGCAGAGCTAGATGTTATTCATGATGCCTGTAAGCTAAGTATTATAGTTGATTTATGTAAAGAGTTGAGTGTTAATGCTACCGTCTGTAGAGAGCCAATTATTTTTGTTAACTTATGTAGAGAGGTGAGGGTTACTGCTAATGGCTCTAGAGAGATAAGAAGTTTTGTTAATTTATGTAGAAAGCTGAGTGTTACTGCTAATAGCTGTAGATAGGTTAAGTGTTACTGCTAATGACTGTTGAGAGTTAAGTATTTTAATTAATTCATGTAGAGAGCTGAGTGTAGTATCACTAGCAGTAGCAGTGGCTAATGGCTGTAGAGATAGGTATTTTAATTAATTTATGTAGAGAACTGAGTGCACAAAGCAACTATAAAGAGGAGGTGTTGTAATTAGATTTCACTTTGTAACAACGTGTGACAATTTGCGGGGTGAAGGGATGTTAAGCCCCGCCCGCTGGACTATCTACATCTACCGATAAATAGCAAAACTACTCGAATCGTTCAAGCTACCTTGACGATAGATGGCGGCCTGTTCACAAAATTATTATAAAAAATATAAAAATAATGTTTGGCGATTAAAAATTCTTTAGGACTGAATGCAAAACAAATTTCAACACCTTCGTATGATCATTTTTCCAATACTGAGCTCTACGTAACTTTATATTTTTAGTTCCCATGACACAAAGTATCACCATTTAGTGTCGAATATATTTAATTACATTTGAAAGCCGACGCAGATATTTTTCTGGAACCGAACCTTTTTAATAAATTAGGTATAAAATTACTTACAAATGAAATGTGATGCCGTCCATAGCATCAGAGCGTCTATTTGAGTAGTTTTTACACAATGAAACACAACACTTCATCCTTTTCTTCTTAATGCTACGAAAATTCACCGATTTGCGATTTTCGACACATAAGCATACAGGACGAATGCTGACTGTATACTAAGTAAAGCCACGCCCACTGTGATGACGTCAGGACCTAGTTCGAATCACAGTGCACAGTTGCTTATGCCATCTCCTCTTTGTGTTTGCTTCGTGGCTGAGTGTTACTGGTAATGGCTGTAAAGAGCTAAGTATTTTCGTTAATTCATGTAGAGAGCTGAGTATTAATGCTAATGGCTGTTGAGAGCTAAGTATTTTTTGGTAATTCATGTAGAGAGCTGAGCCGAGTAACACTCGCTCATTACATGAATCAACAATAATACTGAGCTCTCTACAGGCGTTAGCAGTAAATGTGTAAAACGTTTGATAACGTTAAGGCGTACGCCTTAGAAAGGGGTTTTCTTGACGGCTTTTGAACGCCTTATAAACCTGCGAGCTATCATGTTGCACCTCCAGCTAACGCTCTACGTTCTCGTTCAATGTTTTTTTTTATAGAAGAGGGGGCAAACGAGCATGTGGCTCACCTGATGGTAAGTGACTACCGCCGCCCATGAACAACCGCAACACCAGGGGAATTGCAGATGCGTTGCCGGCCTTTTAGAAAGGTGTAAGCTCTGTTCTTGAAGGTTCCTAAGTCGTATCGGTCCGGAAAATTCGCTGGTGGTAATTGATTCCACAAGAAAGTTGTGCGAGGGAGAAAACTTCTTCTAAATCGCACAGTGGTGGACCGCCAATCATCCAGATGGTATGGATGGTAACGCGAGTTTTGTCGCGATGTGCGATGGTGAAATTGAGCGGCTGGAATTAGTCCGAACAATTCCTCAGAGCACTCCCCGTGATAGATGCAATAAAATACGCAAAGAGATGCAACATCTCTACGCAATGCCAGTGTATCGAGCCGATCAGAAAGACCTCAGTCGTCGACGATTCGAACCGCTCTGCGCTGGATGCGGTCAAGTGGAAGGAGCTGGCACTGGGGTGCTCCGGCCCAGACATGAGCACAGTATTCCATGTGGGGCCGAACTTGCGCTTTGTAAAGTTGCAAGCGATGTGCTGGCATGAAATACTGTCTCGCTCTGCTGAACACGCCAAGCTTTTTAGAGGCCAATTTGGCCTTCCCTTCCAAGTGACCACGAAACTGCACACTATTCGATATGTCGACGCCAAGGATTCCGATACTAGCTGAGGCAGCAAGGGGAGTGCCTTGAAACTGAGGAAATACAACAAAGGGGTTCTTTTTTTTAGCGGTAAACGCGCAAACTTGTGTCTTCTGGGGATTGAACTGGACTAAATTTAGTCGGCCCCAATCCGAGACTTTGTTAAGCAAAGATTCGACTTCAGACACAAGTTTGTCCTGGTACTCAGCGACGTTTTCCCGAGAAATATTGGCACGGCCGTTATATAAGGCATGACCAGTGCTGTCGTCTGCATAGCAATGAATGCTACCAGTTAGCAACATATCATTAATATGCAGGAGAAACAGCGTTGGTGATAGCACGCAGCCTTGTGGAACACCAGCGTTGATAGGCTTGAAATCATAGCATGCACCGTCTACTACCTTGATGCTCCGATCAGCAAGGAAACTGGTGATCCATTTGCACAATTTCTCGGGAAGCCCATAGGAAGGAAGCTTCGAAAGAAGCGCTTTGTACCAGACCCGATCGAAGGCCTTCGCTATGTCCAAACTAACGGCCAATGCCTCCCCCTTGGACTCTACTGCCTCCGCCCATCTATGAGTCAGATAGACTAGAAGATCACCAGCTGATCGACCTCGACGAAAACCGTACTGGCGGTCACTAATCAGCTGGTGATCCTCAAGGTACCTCATGAGCTGGCAGTTTATAATGGATTCCATTATTTTGGAGAACAAGGAGGTGATGGCAATAGGCCTGTAGTTGGACGGGTCTGAGCGGTCGCCTTTTTTAGGGCTGTCTTCCATGAATTCGGGACTACGCCTTGGGAGTAGGAGTACTGGAAAAGACGCGTTAAAACCGATGCCAACTCCGGAGCACATGTCTTCAGCACAATGGGAGGGACTCCATCGGGCCCACTCGACTTGCTGACGTCCAGGGAGAATGTTCAAGTCATCAGAGAGTTCCCCGGTAACCCAGTGCCCCAGGTATTTCAATTTGGTGACTGTACTTAAAGGTACTCCTCCAAGCCTAACTAATCGCGGATCTTAACTAATAAACTTTATAACATCTTTAATCCTCGATTTTGTTATCATCAGTTTTATGAATTGCCTCCCACTATGGAAGCAAATTTAAAGTCGTATTCTCGTCAAAATACTTACATATCTGTTTACCCCAAACGGACTCTCGGTAGTTGACACGTCTCGCGCCAGCTCGTCGCCGTTTGCCGCGGCCACGTCGCACTGTTAACGCTCGCGACTCACTTGACAGCCGCCGGGCCACTTTGTGATATAGGCACCGGGACGATGCGTTCGATACCTATCAGTTTTCACTGTTAATGCTTTAAAAGGACTAAAATTACTGTAATCTATATACATGTAAATAACATTGTAGTGTCTCTCTGTAATATCGCAATAACTGCCTTATAATAACTAAAGGGTTTATTTGCATGACATTATGACTGAACAATCATTTTAAAAAATGTTGACTGTCTATCTGTCTGTTTGTCTATTCGGGATAATCTTCAGAATGGCTGAATGTTATCTAGGCTATATTTTATCCTAAAAACTTGGAGCTTTTTTTGAGAAATATATCGAATATAATGAATACTCGTTGGTGATTAAATTTAAATAACGCCATATTAATACACCCTATCCAGCGAAGCCGGAGCGGATTGCGTCTAAAATAAGCGGACGCTTGCTCGCAAGTTTCTCTCGCAAACACCGTAACCACCGCCTGTTCCAAACAGCTGTGCACATATTGTTAGAAGATAAATACGCGCGCGTTAGTCCAACGTGCGGTTATTCGCTTATCACATCCTTTGAACCATAATTAAGGCGCAGGTTGAGCAAAATGTCGCGCTAGTCGTTATTTGGGCGGTTTTTAGAAGCTATCTACTTTTTATTTATAAGATATATCAACAAATAAAAAACACATTATATTTCTACATAATCTTGATTCCATAAAAGCTATATCCAATTTTTTTTAATCGAATAAATATTAATATAATCTCCTTACAACGAAACCACATAAATGTGAAATTGTTATTGATAACATGGATCTCCTCGTAAAGTAAGTATTATTTTATTTTGCGATTTACACCAATGGATAGGCAATTTATTAATAAACATTTCTATAGTAAATTTTTTTTCAAAAGACCAAAATTTGATTTTATTAAGAAATTATTTTAAAATCTGGGCATATTCACTGCTCACGGGCTTGCTTAGTCAGTGAGCCCTGAGCTCTTCGACGCGAAGCCCGTGTCGTTAGAGCGTCGACCAGCGCCGCATACACTCACGTAATATCAGTCGATAAATAATATTACTTATTAGGTTATTTATAGGTAGTATTATTTGTTTGTTTTGGGTATAATTTTTCGTATTAGTTATACATATATTTGTTGTGTTTTTTACTGCGCGATGAAGCTTTTTGCGTGTATTTTCTTTGAAGTAAATGCAAATAAAAAAATGAAGCACCATTAGCATGTAAGGTTCGAATCTATAATTAAAATTTCGACAAATATTATAATTTACACTATAAAAGGCTAATTCAATATTATCACCCAACCACAATATCTTATCAGGTATAGTACTGCCTCGTTGGTCTAGTGGTTGTAGTAGTGCGACTTCTGATCATGAGATACCGGGTTCGAATCCTGGGTCGGGAAAAAGGTCAGTTATGAGTTTTTCATTTTTGTTCTAAGTTATAATTAGTATTACTAAGTTATAGTTTTTTGCTAAAATATAGTATATTATTTATTGCTTGTTTTTTCTTCTTTTTCAAAAAATAATTGAGTACATAAGGTGTTCTATACTTATAATTCGGTAAAAAGTATCTAAGTAGGTACTAATATACCTACTTTTTACTACTAAAAATTTTTAAAACTAAATTTAACTAAAAAGACTAAACTGACCATTTATTTTTTAACTCAAAACAGGACATGGGTTTATTTATACTCTAAAAACTATAACTTTATACAATTAGTGTTCACTATAAAATTATATTCGGTATAGACGGTAATTATTAAATGCAACATATTTTTTTTAATTATTAATTACATTTGTCAGTGGATTAAATTTGCTTTAATAAAGTTGGTGATGATTTTAAATAAGAATAAAATTCTGCTCAAGTTTTTTATTGTTATCTTTGTTAACAACATCGCCTTTAGAACTCTGGAACCGTAAGTGTTTCTTTCAGACGTCCACAATTTATGCAAAATAAAAAAATACTCTTTCTACCGGAGCATTCGTACCAGGTAGACATAAAATATATTCGATTAAAAAAAATTATGTTGAAGATTGTTGACTTTGAATACTTCCATCCAACTAGTTACATGACAATTTTGTGTCCCGGAGCTTTGTTTGGGGACAATGGGACAGGAGACCGAGAAAAGGGACAGTCCCGTTCAAAACGGGACGTATGGTCACTTTAGCTATAACCCGGCGACCATGAAGCAAATACAAAGTTAGTCTTTGTATTAGCTTCATGGTGGCGCAGTGGCTTAGCAATCAGTTGTTGCGCTGGGGGCCGCGGGTTCGAATCCCGCATGGAACAAGTATTTGTATGGCCTACAAATAATTGTTCCGGGTCTGGATGTTTGTCTTTGTGCAATTTATGTTTGTAAACTGCCTCCACGACACAGGAGAAAATCCTAGTGTGGGGGTAACGTTTTTTTACAACTGAAATTGAAAGATTGAACCCTTATACTTCTTGTTGATTTTTGTATTACCTTTATTAAAGTTACCCTTATGTATAAATAAATATAATTACGTATGTAGAAATAAAATTGATTTTCATCCTCATCAATCATTGGGGTGAGGATAATATCTGCCAGCATAAGTTCAAAAATTAGTAGGTAACTTTTCAATACGTGACACGTAAAAATTAACAATAATCAAAAACACATATGCGAAACATCCTATTTATTTATTTATTTTTTATTGCACCAAATATTTGTACAAAAGCCGAGCTATCTATTTATTTACCTATAGTGAATAGGTATCTTTTAAACTCACAATTTTCAATGCTTCCGTTTTAATATATAATTAATTATAAAATTTCATAATTAGATAATATATGAAAATACATAATTCTAATATAATGCAACTAATATATACAGAATAAAAAAATTAAAATACATTTATCTTTGTACGCTATGTGTATTTCCATAAAATAGTTTATTGATGTTGAAAAAATAATACTACTTTCGTACAATAGGTGGCGTCTTACATATTTCTTCCGGCGAGCCGCTCGCTACAATATATTAATATTGTAGCAAGCGGTCAAATGCTCAAGGTCGTTCGCATGGAGTAGCCCCTTAAGATAAATATTTAGTACTTAACTGTGTAATGTTCATTATGATGATCCTACCATAAAGTTTTCATCTAAGCAGAAAATGTTATATGACAAAATCAAGCCAGGGCTCGGATAACGGTATATTTTTCGAAACGTTATCGCCTTAAATACCTAAAAACAAAGACCTAAAAACTTATTTGTTTCGTTTATGTTCGAACGGAATCATAATAAAAACGTTTATGAAGAGAACGACATTTTAAATCTTTCTTGTTCAATAAAACGTTTTTAACCATTTTAATCCGTTTTTTCATATTTTTGTCCCTGCAATACGGAACAAAAATACCTTGTAGGTTTAAACTTGTCGTGGCACGTGCCATTCATTTAGCTTCCCGCGGAATAAACCGTTTTTTACGTTTTCAAAATACGTTCTCATTTCGTTTTTGTTCGGAACAAAATGGTATGCAAGGAACCGTCCCAAACGTTTTAAAAACGTTATTTTTAATAACGTTTCCGAACCCTGAATCAATCACAAAGGCACTTTACTGTCCCGTTTCCAGTGTACTGTGACCGTTAATGTTACAGCCTATAATACTTATGACCATTAGGCTACCGTCGTTTGATTGTGCCGAGATTGATTTTACCGATTGAGCAGAGCTGAAGAAAACGCACCAGTTCACATTGCATATCGTCGATTTCGTCCTCCATAATGTCCAGTTCATCGGTGTCCTTGGCTGGTACAATCAGGAGCTTCGTTTCTGGACATGTGTTCGATATCAACAGCTGCGAGGACTTTGGGAATACCAGCCTGTGTGCTGTCCTGATGAATTATAGTATAATTATTTGGTATGACCCTACGTAACGGTGTGAGAATATCCACTGGGCCCATATCGTCCCGTGGGTGACGTAAGAGGCGGCTGAGGAAAACTGGACAGGAGATGGGCAACAGCATCTTTCTGATAACATCTCAAAATTAAAAAAAAACTACGGTTGGCACTCCGCCTGCCAAGCGTGGCAACTATGTCGAAATTGCCTTTGTGAGTTTTTTTTTTTATAGAGAGGGGGCAAACTAGCATGCGGCTCACCTGATGGTAAGTGACTACCGCCGCCCATGAACAACTGCAACACCAGGGGAATCGCATATGCGTTGCCGGCCTTTTAAAAAGGAGTACGCTCTTTTCTTGAAGGTCCCTAAGTCGTATCGGTCCGGAAAAATCGCTGATGGTTATCGATTCCACAAGGAAGTCGTGCGAGGGGGAAAACATCTTCTAAATCGCACAGTGGTGGATCGCCAATCATCCAGATGGTGTGGATGGTATCGGGAGTTCTGCCGCGATGTGCGTTCGTGAAATTTGGCGGCTGGGATTAATCCGAACAATTCCTCAGAGCACTCCCCATGGTAGATGCGAAAGAAAATGCAAAGGGATGCAACATCTCTTCGCAGTGCCAATGAATCGAGCCGATCGGAAAGGGCTCGGTCGTCGACGATTCGAGCAGCTCTGCGTTGGATGCGGTCAAGTGGAAGGAGCTGGCACTGGGGAGCCCCTGCCCAGAGATGGGAACAGTATTCCATGTGAATTTATGGGAGAGACCTAAGTTCTACGTCTAAGTCTACCCTCGATTAAGACTCAAAATTCAGAAGTGTTGCCACCTCTGAGGACAAAGATTTCAATTGCTAATTTCAGCGTCCTTGGTGTAGAAATTAATAAAGAAATATACATGTCTGAGAAATGGAATGACTTGTGTAGTTGTCACAGTCAATACTCATAACCGGTTAAAAAAACTGTTGACTGCAAAAATCAGGCAAAAATGATTTTGACCGACGCCTTTAGTCAAAAACAGACTGATTTTAGTAGTCAAAAGTGATTCTGACCAACGCTCTTAGTCAAAAGTAATTTTGTCTCATTTAAAGTTCAGACTATCGGTCAAAATTAAGTTGCGGCTGGGGTGGACTGGAAACGAGGCATTCCATCTTAGTCCTCAGGAACTTAGATGGAATGCCTAGTTTCCAGTAAAAAGGGGTATCCGGTTCTGTACACTCACCATACGGAACTCAGCAGCATAAAGCTGCTTTTTTAGCTTTGTCCTCCCCCGGTCGAGCCGACACATTCGAGTTACAAACACAATATAGCTGTAGCACGGCACCACCACTCGTCGCCACATAAACCATCTCGTCGACGCCGCATGTAAAATATCTAGACTGGCGGCGACGAATGTGAGATTCTGGTACTGTGATTGACAATCCAAGATATGTGAAGTTCGTCAACAGGCAGTGGACTTTTCCTTGCCCTAAAAGCCTCTCAGATATGAGAGGTGCCCTGTGCCCAGCAGTGGCACATATATAGGCTGTAACTTTAACTTTCTTTCCTAAAATTGTAGAGGCCCATATCCAGCAGTGGACTTTTCCGGACTGACGTAGGAGAAGAAGTAGGTACGTAACTCACCTCGGTATATAACATGGCGGTTGGAAAACTTCTCGAGTGGACATGTCCTGGCAAATCCCGTCAATGAGAACTATGTCTTCCATCAACTCATTTACTACGAACACCTTAAGAAATAAATTAACAAGAATATTATCATGTAAAACAATGTAGCCACTTCACAATTTTGTTACGTGGTCTACCATCTGGCTCTAGCCATGCTGCAGCTATATTAGTAGTATATTTGTAGCACGAATTGGTCGCCTCGACCGGGGAAGGACCACGCTCTCACAGAATAGCAGCGTAAAATAGCAGCTTAACACTGTTGTGTTTCGTTTCACACATGTGACAACGCATCTGCATTTTGATTCTTTACTGAAGATTGATGTAGATGTTTATGGGTCCCAGCAACCACTTACCATCAGGTGGACTGCGTGTTTGTCAAACTATCCTATAAAAAAAACTTATCGGATCTATGTTTCGTAATTTTCTATTTTTTGGCACTAAACCAACGTATATTGTGCTATTTTGGTCCATAAATATACATTTTATGATTACTTTTTTTATAGGATATGTACCACGTAAAAATAACGACTTGCATACAACGCCACCTATCAGATCCTAGTACAGCTAAGAAACATCGTCTCGACAAAATATATAATATATTGTTCGAATATGACCTCATTCGATCAAGGTTTATTATAGCTCCAACACAAATGGGTCGGCTCGACCGGCGAAAGACCACACGTTCACAGAACACCGGCGTGAAACAGCAGCATGATTCTGTGTTTCGTATGATGAGTGTAGAAGAAAACTGGAAACCCTTATTACTGGTGCGTTACCAGCTTTCCATTTCAGTTCTCGGGGACGACAACGCATCTCCCTTTTAATTTTAATGTAGATGTCTATAGGTGTGAGCACCCACTTACTATGAGGTCGACAGTGTGATCGGCCCTTATTCTATAAAAAAAAGTCGATCAGAACTTACACGACTACTACACACCACACTACAGCACCAATGTATATAAGAGACATATTTTATTTTTAGAAACTCATTGAAATTGAGGATATCATATTACCAAGCAATATCTTCCTACATAAACTGTATTATAAACTTTAGTTGGAATATTTTTATTCGACTATTTTAAATGTATAACTTTCAGCTATGGCTAAATCTTAAATATTTAATTACAAGTATCTAGTTGTTTAATTTCTTTTAAATAAAATAAGTTGGTTCAAAACAAGAGTTTTTATTTACTAACATCCTGTTTGCCCCTCCATTTTTAAAGGAAAGATAGTATTTTACTTAAAAGTATATCTTTTATATGAATAAATATTTATCATATTTAATATTTATCTTGTTAAAATTAAAGAGTATATATTAAGAGTTTGGTTATAATTGAAATATACATAAAACATAAACACTCACGCCTGTCACCCAGAGGGGTAGGCAGAGATTATGGACTTCCATTTGGCACGATCCTGACACACCTCTCTCGCTTCCTCCACATCCATATACCTACGCATACACGCTCGTCGGTTAAAGGTACTCTTGATTTGGCCCATTTTTAATACATCGCCAATTTGGTCGATAAACTTTCGCCTAGGGCGACCCCTCCCGACTATGCCGTTCACCTCTGCAACATAAATTTGCTTTATCACTCTTTCCTCATTCATTCTTTCTACATGGCCAAACCACCGAAGCATTCCTTTCTTAATCCTGGTCACAACATCATCTTGCAAACCACACTCTTCTCTTTTTAAACAATTTCTCACTCTGTCATTCAGCTTCATCCCTAACATACTCCTAATATGACCGCATTTCTACAGCATTTATTCTACTCTCATGCTTCTTCTGCCACACCCAACTTTCATCTAAATCTCAAATACTCGTCCTGCAATAAATATGGGCATTCGTCTATATGCAATATGTTTGTAAAACGTCTCGATACAAGAAAAACTGCTACAGTTAAGCAAAAATTTAAAGATAATAAAAGTACCTTGAATGCCTTTAGACAGGGCACGAAAGCGTGCTCCAGCCGCATGCTGAGCCGCTCCACCGACCAGCCGTGGTACGCGGGTACGCTGGGCAGCACCATCAATGAAAGCTTAATGCCTATCTCGCGCCACATCGCTGCCTCCAAACTGAACAATTAGGTAATACGTAACTTTTAAATTATACAGGTTAAAAAGTAACTTAACCTAAATAATGCCCTAAACGAAAAGTTACCCTAGAAGAGTGACGGTGACTGTTTGGTGGTCTGGTGCCGGTGTGTCTATGATTCTTTTTTATTGAATAGATAATAATGTTAACTTTTCTTAATTAGGGATGAGTGAGAGTGTTATAAACGTAAGAGTAGACAAATATAATCAGAAAGCTCCAAACTGCTAAGCTATCGGGAGTTACACGTGTTACTGTGAGTCAACCATAAAAGATAGACATATGCTGTCGTGGGATATTTTTTATATAATTTTAAGGAGAACATTTCCGTTATACATGATTTCTGTGTAGCTTTAACCATTCAGGCTACACACGCGACGGAAGCTTAAAAAATGGAATAATTTTTCCCGTTTCTCCAAGATTTACCTTCACTGCTCTGCTCCTATTGATCGTAGCGTGATGAAAAGTACACTATAACCTACCCAGGAGTATGAAGAATGATTGTACCAAGTTTCGTTAAAATCCGTCGAGTAGTTTTTGTTTCTATAACGAACATACAGACAGACAGACAGACAAAAATTTTACTGTTTACATTTTTGGCATCAGTATCGATCACTAATCACCCCCTGATAGTTATTTTGGAAATATATTTCATGTACAGAATTGACCTCTCTACAGATTTATTATAAGTATAGATTTAACAGAAAATTAAATAACTTTAACATTAATTTCAGTCTTAACAATTGCTTTGTTTATTTCTTTTAGTCACACACAGATGCACTTCTAAACAGTTAAATCTTATAGTTATGAAACGAACTTAGTTAAAAATCTTACTAATTCTTAATAATTTTACTATTATCTGGTAATTCCAGTATCTAATCATTGTTCATAATCTCATTGTTAATTCTCATAATCACATATTTGTTTAATTTATGTGTTGCGTACTCAGTAGTTACGTAGTAGACCAAGTAATTATTCATTCAACACATGGCCCTAGCACAGAGTAAAGTCGGTTTCTTTACTCATGTGGCCCTAGGCTCCTTCAATTATTTGAAAATAAAAATGATTACATAACAATTTCGACAGTCTTGTCTCGTCTCGAGTCTCGACCCAAAAGTTCCGGGAATCGAGACAACTAAAATTACGAAAAGTCCCGGGACTTCGTGACACGAGCCGTCCCGGGACCCAAACCCTCGAGTGGCAGCTTCGTAAGCCTCGTACCGGTAGACGAATTATAAGGCCCCCCCCACCCCACCCCCCACTAGATGGAGTGACGACCTGGTGGAAGTCATGCAGGAAGTCGATGGAGGCAGCAAGCATTCCTGAGGGGAAGCCTGTCTTCAGCAGTGGACTTGTGAAGGGTTGCAATGAAATTATTTCTATATTACAGACAGATACTTCAATTTTGTTTATATGTATCTATGTATAGGTAAGGGCCGTTAATTGTAATAATAATGTTCTTCTAGCACATTTCAACAATGGCGATAGAATCCGAAAACTGACATCTGTTTGGAAGTAAGGGTTAGAAACGAGCACACAGTGGTGGTAAGTACTGGTTTTATACGTGGTAGAGCCATAATGCAGCTATATGATATAGTGGTATAGTTGTAGCAAGAATGGGTCGACCCGACCCGGGAAGGACCACGCTCTCACAGAATACCAGCGTAAAATAGCAGCTTAATGCTGATGTGTTTCGTATGGTGAGTGTAGAGATTCGGAGACCCCTTTTACTAGAAACATGGTATTCCATCTTAGTCCTCACGGGTGATAAAGCATCTGCATTTTGATTCGTAGTCGAGGATAGATGTGTGATCTATGGTCCACAGCAACTGCTTACCATCAAGTGGACTGTGTGCTCGTTTTTCACCCTTATCCTATAAAAAAAATAGTGGAGGTGGCCCATATTTACCCACATCTCGATTTATAATCAAAATGCAGAATTATTGTCAATCCTAAGGAAAATAATAGAATGCCTTGTTACCAAATAAAAAAGTATTCGAATAGAATGGAATATAATTATTATTATTAAATATACAATAGAAGAATACTTATTGAAAGACAAATAATTAATAATTTATTACCCCATGATGGGGTGCGGCGATAGGTTAAAAGCTTCCTTGATCACGGACATCTTGATGAAGTACGCTTGCACTGCCGTGTCACACCGCACTGTGTAACTGTATGGACGGTTTGTGAGGACCTGGAGCGAAAATATGGCTGAAGTACTTTATTCAACACTAGCGGCCCGCCCCGGCTTCGCCTGGGTGGGATCTATGTAGGACTATGAATTTTATTGATTATTCGATTACTCAAATAATCTCGAAATTATTTGGATAAAATATAGCCTAGATCCTGGCATTACTATTAAGCTGTTCGTCAAATTTCATTACAATCGGTTCAGTCATTCCAAAGGTTAGCCGAGGCAGACGGACAGAAAAAATATTAAAAATGGTACTCATGTGAGAAATGTGATACCTAACTATTTATACAATACCTACAATTAATCAATATACCGGGCTATTTTTCAAAGAGTAGTAAAATTTTAAACTTAAGTTCAAAATATATATATAAGCAATGATATACCGTTATTACTATTTTGAAAATACGAGTAAATACGACTTCTACTTTTATTTGAAATTATCGCAAATTGAATGTGATTTATGGGCAACAACGTTTTTGCCTACCGATCGACCTTTACGAATGTATGCCTGCGCAGTAAAATAAGTTAAAATAATGCATAACCACGCATTTTGAATTTAAAAGATAAATAATTAAAAATTTAAAATTTTGTACAATCGACTTCAATAAAAATTATTAAGACTAACTCAAAAAATATTGGCCAGACCTTGATCCAGCTTTCAATAAAAAAAAGAATCATTGAAATCGGCAATCAGCAAAATACCATACGATATTATGCTATGGAAATAGCTAAAGTAAATAAGTCTAGCTGTTTCCACACTGGTAAGATTTCTAATCTTTTTTACATCATATGCTGCAGAACTAAATCTGCTTGCTAATTTTGATATATGGGGACTCCATTGAAGCTTCACGTCTTGTGTTATTCCAAGAAAAATGGTGGTATCAACAAGACTCAGTTCCTCCCCATTTAAAATTACATTAGTATTTAATTGTTCGACATTTGGAATCATAAATTTCATACATTTCGTTTTAGTGGATTTAAATGCAAGTTATTAATATTAAACCAAGTTACTAATTTAGGTATAGCATTATTTACTTCGTCATATTTTAATAATTGTCGTTTTAATTTGAAAATTAATGAAGTGTCATCAGCAAATAATACTATATTATGGTTATCCTCAACTATGTAAGGTAAGTCATTAATATATACAAGACACAGAAAGGGGCCGGGACTTGAGCCTTGAGGCACACCCATTTGTACTATCGATCCGGAAGTGCTCATACTATTAATGACAACTTTTTGCGTTCTGTTACTTAAATATGAAACAATTAATTTAAGAGCAGTACTTCTTACACCGTAGTGTTATAGTCTCCTGATTAATGTTTCATAGTGAACACAATCGAAGGCATTGGATAGGTCACAAATTATACCCAAAGCATCCTGTGAATTCTCTCATGCATTGAAAATATATTTAATCAGCGCAACACCAGCAACCGAATTGATTTTTATGAAGTAAACTATTTACATTAAAAAAAAATTACATTTGATCAAGGATATCTTTTTCAAAAATCTTACTAAGTGTTGGCAGTACAGAAATTGGTCTAAAATTGGCAGGGTCTAATGTACTACCAGATTTGAATAAAAGTATTACTTTACTATGCTTCATTAAATCAGGAAACATACCATATTCGATACTAGTATTAAAAATACTCGAAATAGCTAGATGAGGCGCAATTATATCTATTATAGACGCAATAAGCTTAACGGAAATCCCCCACAGATTTGCAGTTTTCTTAATATCAATAGTTTTAAAATATTTTGCCTGTATTTAAATATATATAAGTTTTATTATGTATTGCCTATTTTTGTGAGGAGAAATAAACATTATTATTATTATTTTAAAATACCTTTTGATGATATTTCATGACATGTAAAATTCTTTGTACATTTTGTTTAAGTAATGATTCCATATTACATAAAATAAATAAACTAACCCCTAGAACACCAACAGCGTTTCCCGAAACTATATAATCCTGACTTGGGTCGTTGAACTTCAAGTCACTCAGAAACTCGTAGTTGGGAATTGCTTCGTCGAAATCACCTTCTGGGGGCTCGTACGTTGCTTCTAGCAGGCCTGATACGATAATGTACAGGCCTTTTGGCTCATCACCTGACAACAAAATTGAAGTTGTAAGTTGTGCACTGCTGAAAATTCTTTATTTAATTTTTATAAAACTGAGTGGCAAACGAACTCATAGTCCAATTAATGGTAAGCGGCTGGTACGAGTATAGTCCATGGACACCTCCAGCAAACTATACATATTATAATATATATAGATACCCTCTCATCATCATCATCATCCTATAGGAAGGCTACAGAAGGTAACCTAGCAATAACCTACCTTATCGTTCTTGCAGCATTTCAGACTATTTACCTAACGTGGTAGTGGTAGAGCCAGGCGACGGCTATGTCATGGCTGAGCAAGTATGGATCGGCTCGATCAGGGAAGGATTACGCTTTCATTATATCAAATTACAAGTGGTAAAATTAAAAATGTTGTACAACCGACTTCAAGATAAACTATTAAGGATAACTCAAAAACTACTGGTCAGACCTTGATCAAATTTATATGGGACCACATAAGAAGCACCAGCTTTCAAATAAATAAAGAATCATCAAAATCTGTTCATCTAGAAAAAAGGTGACTACACATAAAAATACAGTCGAATTGTACCCAAAAAGAGCTACTGCTCCTCCATTTCGAAATCGGTTAAAAATAGCAGCATAATGCTGTGTTCATGACGTGAAATATCCTTACTTCAGGTATCAAGCAGCAATGCGTTGCCTGTAAACTCCTCAGGGGTGAGAACGTATCTGCATTTCGATTCCTCATCACATACTCACACAGGCATCCATCCGCCACATATATCCTCACAAGGGTGATATTTGTCATAGTTTCCACGCCCGGCAAGCGGATTGATAACCGCAGTTTTTTTTTCAGCTGTTATCAGGAAGATGCTGCTGCCAATCTCCTGGTTCAGCTTCCCTGTCATATCTTATGACGGTCATAGGATGATATGGGGTACCTAATGGATATACTTACACCGTCACAACATTTTTACGTGGTAGATCCATGCTGTAGCTATATTAATTGTATAGTTGTAGCATGAAGGGCCACGCTCTCACAGAATACCAACGTAATAATAGCAGTTTAATGCTGCTGTGTTTCGATTGGTGAGTGTAGAGAACCGGACACCCTTTTTACTGGAAAAAAGGCATTCCATTTTAGCCCTCACGGCTGACAACGTATCTTCATTTTGATTCGCAAACTAGGATAGATGTAGATGTCTATGGGTCACAGCATCCACTTACCATCATGTGAGCTGTGTGCTCGTTTGTCACACCCTTATTCAATAAATAAATTGCAATTGTACCACAGCACCACTTCTTCTTCACCAGCCCGTAAAACGTGAGCCTCTTTCGTTGTAGGACAGATGTACCATAATCACTACGCTTGATAGGTGGACTGATGATCTTAACACCAGACGTCTTGCACGCTTGTAACCATAACATAAGCCACTCCCATAGATTGCCTCATAGGGAGGATATTTTTATATTCGCCACGCTTGGCAGGCTGGTTGGCAACCGTATTTTTTATTTTTTAGTAGTAACTACGAAGACTTCACCATAAGTTATACAAATTTGACGGAAAAATTGAAATTACTACCAGTTGTCGCGTAGACTCGTAGACAGTCGTGGTATCTTTGACCTGTCTTAAATGATATGATTATTCTACTGTGGCGGCGCTGTCGTCGCGCCACAAGCGAAACACATCGAAGCCTAAATCGCGCTAACAAAGTTCCGAAGTTAAAGCAGTATATATAGAATAGCTCGGAACTACCACTCGGAGCGTTGGCCGAACACCTTGCCCGGCGGGAGATCTCCCCTTTTCCTTCCACCCGCTACACTACCATCTACAGGAGGCCTTACTTCCTCTTGAACTTATAGGTGTACTAAAATTTTGTTTGGCAGCGCGCACCCTCAAAAGATTTCCATAACCTACGAACAAATATCGTCCGGTGACGTAAGAGCTCGATTGAGTCGGAGAGGAACGCATAACGTAGGTAATTAAAAATGCCCTCCAGACCGAATTTCGGTTACGGCGGCCGGTCTCAACGAAGACTAGACATCTGCGCAAGACAGGATTACAGTGCCAAAATAAATGCTCAAACACAGATGTACTCTCTATTCCCTCTCTCGTAGTCCGATGGGACGGTAATTCGACACGACTGGAGAGATATCAGGGACAGGACCAACGGCTTTACGTGCGTTCCGAGGCACAGGAGTGAAACACCGCCAACTTCCTAACTACTGAGAATTTCTTAACAGAAAACCCTATAAATGATTTTAGCCCGCGGATTCGAACCCATTCGGACCTCATGAGCAGCAATAACTACACACCAATAAGGCAGTCATACACGAACAACGTATATTAGTGTCGAATAATATGAGAGGCATAAAAGTACGCAATTGCAAGTGTTCCACTATCATATCGAAATGTAATATCATACGGTATCATATTTCGAAGGAACGTTGTGTAAACCTACTGTTCTTTAACGAATTAAATGTAATACGAATGTGATAGCGCTGCAGATTTTTTAAGGTTAACATAGTCTAAAGTCCACCTAAACTGTAATGTGGTTCACCTTCAAAGATTTGTAAAATAAACTTTTAAGTACAATAATTATTTAGCACTAATGTTATAGAAATGAAACAGAAACTAATAATAACCTCGCGATAGAAGAATGTCTTTGAAATTATAATTCAATATTTCGGAATTTTCCAGAAAGAAGTCCGCGACCCTCTCGTTACCTTGTAGCCAGGATATTGCTCGCAGTTGAGTCTGCAAAAAATAAAAATAATACTTTTTGGATTAGATCATTACCTAGAATAGGATGACATCATTTTAGACTTCAACAAAATGTAAAGGATAATAGTCTCAAATGTCATTCATTACAGTCTACCCACCACCGTTTCCCCATGCCATATAGAAGGTATGTTTGCCATATTTACCATGCATGGCAGGTGAGTTAACATCAGCAGTATTTTTTTAATATTTTGAGCTGTTTTTAGGATGCTGCTGATAAGGCATGTGTCAATAGTGAATGATTCGTTCATTTGACCCGTTTCGCATCAAATGTAAATGCATTGCAAATACATTTATTAAACGTACCGCATCAAACGATTAACAGCACCTACAACCCTACTATTATAGTAACATCCAACGACCAATATTATCGAGCAAGTCTCACAGACCACAGAGTACTGAAACTAAATTGAATGATCGACCCAAATGACCCGGTTCGTAAGACGAATTAATACTTGAATGATGGTGTCACTAGAAATAAATGAATGACACATGTGTACTGCTGATTATTGACATTTTTTATACTTAGAATGTAAAACAACGAGCACACAGTCCACCTAATGTTAAGTGGATGCTGTGGTCTATACTCGTAGACATCTATAACGTGGCAGACAATTGTAACGTGGTAGAGCCATGCTGCAGCTATAGTCGTAGTAGGTGTAGTTGTAGCACGAATGGGTCGGCTCGACCGGGGAAGGATCACGTTCTCACAGAATACCAGCGTAAAATAGCAGCTTAACGCTGCTGTGTTTCGTATGGTGAGTGTAGAGAACCGGAGACCCTATTTACTGGCAAAGAGGCATTCCATCTTAGTCCTCACGGGTGACAACGCATTTGCATTTTGATTCGTAATGAAGAATAGATGTAGATGTCTATGGGCCACAGCAACCACTTACCATCAGGTGGACTGTGCCCGTTTGTCACCCCAGTCGATTAAGCGTCAAAATGCAAATGTGCTGCCACCTCTGACGACTTCGGTGGAGTGCCTCATTTGCAGTAATAAGGTTTTTCGGTTATTTATACTCATAATACGAAATACAGCGGCATTAACAGTTTCACTGTCCGATTTCCAGACACAATAGTAAGACAATAGCAATGTAGTACACGGGACAGCGAATGGGTTAAGCTGCTATTTCACGCTTATATACTCACCTGTTTCAGTTTCCCTCTGTCGCCTCTTATAACATTCCTAAGATGATATAGGACGGTGGATTCTCTTACGTCATTTCTATACGGAAACGTGATTATACTAATGTTAAACACTCGCCGGCCGCGTAAGGCGTCGTCCTAAACGCGATTGCGCGATCATCGCAAGTTCGCGCGAATTTTAATCGTACGAACACGCGATCAAACATACTGATCTCGAATAGGTGTCCTAATTGGCAATCCCACGATGGGGTCGCGCGACTTAATGTTTGAAACTCTGTTAGCGCGAACTTAGTTCGTACGAACGCGCGATCAAAAATATTGCTGTCGAATAGGTGTCCTAATTGACATTCGCGTCGTATCCTCGGGCAGCGGGATGAAGGGCAGGAATACCCGTTATATTGATTGTGAAATTCACCACGTATTGGTCTCATTTCCAACAAAGCACGTTGCGACCCATTTCGTATTTTTCATTACAGTCTAGACCAGCAGAATAGGTCATCTATATATTACCAGAAAATAAAGACTGGGTGTTTCTGACGTCCATGCTTAGCGCCAATGCCATGCGCAAACTGCGAAGCGAAGCGCGATGATCGCATATTCGCATACTATTAGGACACTCAGTTTTCGACATCGCGTGAGCACGCGATGGTCGCATCGCTTACTCGCGCGATGAACGCGTAATCGCGTTGTATTAGGACGACACCTCAGACAGGCCTACCATAAGGCCCGTAAGTGCATCAGACAGCGCAAACAGCGGCGTCCTGTTTCCCCATTTTATAACAACGCGGGCAGCGAGTTTTTAACATTAGTATTGTTTATACATAATTTACCTCAGGCGTGGAAGGAGCAACAAGGCTCCCTTTATGTCGGCACGTCTGCACTTTCGATTGTATTGCATTTAGCAACAAACGATACTCCATTTCATCGAGGAACCCTACAAAAAAGTTTCATTGCCGCATTAGAACTTTTTCTATATTTTTAAGTACTGTAATCTAGTGTTTGACTACTGTCTCACCTAACTGTAAATGGTGATGCAACCTATTCACACCTGCCTTGAAAATACCCACATTATAATCGAATGTAAAGACAGATGCTAGCAAAATATTCCACTCCTTTCCTGTACGCATTATAAACAACGAAGTAACCTTTGGTTCGAATGCGTGGTACTCGTATCATCATCATCATCATTACAGCCCTTCACACGTCCACTGCTGAACATAGGCCTCAACTCAAGGAATGCCACAAAGCACGGTCCTGAGCCACCTGCATCCATCAACTTCCTGCATGTCTCACCAGGTCGTCACTCCATCTAGTGGAGGGTCGCCCTACACTTCGCCTACCTGTACGAGGCTGCCACTCGAGAACCTTTCTTACCCATCGGTTGTCGGTTCTTCGAGCTATATGTCCGGCCCACTGCCATTTCAGCTTACTAATCCGTTGGGCTATGTCGGTTACTCTGGTTCTACTGCGGATACCCTCATTTCTAAGTTTATCACGCAGAGACACCCCGAGCATAGCCCTCTCCATAGCTCGCTGAGCGACCTTGAGCTTACTCATACGGCCAACAGTGAAGGACCACTTCTCAGATCCGTAAGTCATCACTGGTAACACGCACTGGTACTCGTATGTCGACAACAAAAGGGTGGAAACCAGCCGAGCTTCACTTATGGTGTTCCAATGATAGAATGGAGGTGGAGTAATTAAACCCTAATTAATTCCTGCGTACCCCCTCCAAAATGTATCCTGTAAAACACCGAAAGGCTGGTTACTTTGCGCCTATTCTCGAGACTGGAAAATTTGGTTATCACCACATTGGTCTTATCAATAATTGTCTTTAAAAAATATTGCCTTTCCATTGAGTACAAATTAAAGCCAAATCCGCTAGATGGCATTTTGCGGCACCAGCTCTTATTGGCAGCAACACTCTATGTACGACCGGACATGCGTTTTAATTAGTGTATAAGCAACTGTCCCAGCGTGAAGTATTTCCGCACCTGTACAAGGACACCTAACTTCTCGCAATTTCTTTGGCCTTGCACTCAATGAAGCGCCCAACAAATCAAGTTCGAGAGTTTCAGTTTCATGAACTTATGTAATTTTATCTTTCCAATGGCCTTGAGTAGGTTGAAGTTATCCGCAGTAGAACTACGGAATTCAATATAGTCCAAGACTGATGTCTTGGACTATATTGAATCCGACTATTCGACTATTATACCAGTATATCCGACTATTGAAAAATCAGCCATTAGAATAATAATAATAAATAAAAATAGGTACTGGACTCCGTATATGTTGGCACAACTGAACTTTCTCTTGTATTGCATTTAGCAACAAACGATTTTCCATTTCATCAAGGAACCCTACAACGACGAATACACTATTGAATTTTCTTGCTCCAAGCATAATTTGTTTATTGGATTTTACTGTTTGGCCGGTAGCAGACGGTGTACAAATTTTATTTGACGAGACCAGCTTTAATCGTAACATAATAATTCATACATTACCCTCTTCCTTCAGCTGCATAGTGTCCAAAATCATTATGTTTAAAGTGGAAGTAGTGGCTTGACGTGTCTTCACCGTTATGGCA
The DNA here is from genome assembly GCA_963668995.1 of Parnassius mnemosyne. Lineage (NCBI taxonomy): Eukaryota > Metazoa > Arthropoda > Insecta > Lepidoptera > Papilionidae > Parnassius > Parnassius mnemosyne. The sequence continues at coordinate 17,204,152 of CAVLGL010000086.1, read as the reverse complement.
GTCCAAGGCCTATCACGTTGTAATAAACCCAGCTGACGCGTCACCGTTAATCTGATTATAGTAGAATTTTAACATTGGTAACTCTTATCAAGTCTAGTGATGGGGCGTAAGCAGTTTCACGAGACACGTGGGGTAAGAGCCCAGGACTTCCAGCCTGATATCTTCCGAAACGTCTGACAAAAATTTAGCCATATTATGCAAGCCGTTTCCATATTGTACATATTTGATTTCTTATATTTACGCGAACACTACACATTTAAATAAAACTTATTTTACGGATTTTATCGCGTATATTAACTTATTTTTATATTCCCGACGTTTCCAGCACCCGTCGAAAGGCTCGAATTTTCCGCCGCAAAAAATCCCGTACGAGGAAATTATCCGTAGTGTTGAGGATTGTCTGTTTAAGAATAATATCGGTAAACAGGATTTAGAGGCTATACGTCAAGACATTTCGTCCTTGTTACGTCGAAGTTCAGCGCCGAAACTAAATCTCCCCAAAGACGAATTTAAAGCGTTGTACAACTTACGCAACAGACCAGAGCTCACGATTCTCCGCGCGGATAAAGGAAATGCTACGGTAATAATGGACACGTCAGAGTATAATTTCAAAATACAACAACTTTTATCGGACGTAAGTACATACAAAAAGGTCAGAATAGACCCTACAACTAATACACTCAAAACAACTACTGATTTAATAAAGAAATACTCCGAAAAATTAGATCTCGACGTGAATTCGACAATACCATCATGTGCCAAACCACCGAGGTTGTATGGGTTACCGAATATACACAAACCAAACGCTCCACTACGTCCTATAGTAAGCCAGATCGATTCACCAACTTATAAGTTGGCTCAACACTTGGCAAAAATACTGTCACCACTAAGAAAACATACCAGAGCACACACAAAGGATTCATACCATTTTGTTAGTGAGATAAAAGACCTACATCTCGCTAACAATGAAACTATGGTCAGTTTTGATATTCAGTCACTATTCACATGCTTACCTATTGAAGACTGCATCTCAATTGTTACTAGAAAGCTAAAAGATAACAACATGCCCACAGAATATGCAGTATTACTAAAACACTGCCTCACATCTGGCTATTTATTGTGGAAAGAAGAGTTCTACATGCAAGTATACGGAGTGGCAATGGGCTCACCTGTATCTCCCGTGGTCGCCGACATATACATGGAGGACTTTGAGGAGAAAGCCCTTCTTACTGCTCTTGTAAATCCAAGATTCTACAAGCGGTACGTAGACGATACTTTCACAATTTTACGATCTGACAAAGTAACTTCATTTTTAAAGCACCTTAATTACATAAACCCTAAAATACAATTCACAATAGAGTTAGAGGCAAACAATACTTTAGCTTTCCTAGATGTTTTAGTCATCCGAAATCCTGATAACACTATTTATCATACTGTGTACAGAAAAAATACCCATACCAACCGATATTTAAATGGTGAATCTCACCATCATCCTTCACAGTTAGCTACCGTGGGAAAATCTTTGTTTCAGAGAGCACGAGGGATCTGTGACAGAAAACATCTGGCCGCCGAGCTTCAGCACGTCGAGCAAGTACTGCAAGACAACAAGCTTCGGGTCCCGCGCCTACGTCACATTGACCGAGTGAACGTGTGCCTGCTGTACTACCCTATGTCAGAGGAGTCACAGACAAGGTTGGCTACATCTTGAAGCGAGCTTCCATTAAAACATTCTTCAAGCCGCTGAAGAAGATTGGTCAATTTTTACCATACGTCAAGTGTCATATCCCTTTACAAGATGCAGGGGTGTACAAGCTGGATTGTGAATGTGGTCTCTCGTACATAGGACAAACAAAAAGATCTATAAAAACCCGCGTTAAAGAACATATAGCTGACATGAAGCACCGACGTATCGGGAAGTCTGCAGTTTGTGAACATGTTCAAGATCGTCCCCGTCATTACATTAGATTTGATGGACCACAAATCCTCGCAAAAGAACACCGATTCCTCCCAAAGATGATTCGCGAGGCTATTAAAATTAAAAAACATCCTAATTTCAATAGAGAAGATGGATGGGTGCTGCCATCTGCTTGGGATCCCATAATTAATAAAATCAAATC